>CM060451.1:121806121-123069349 GCA_030545235.1 Helianthus tuberosus | reverse complement strand
AAACAGGAAATCGACAAGAAAAAACATACCGTGCGAGAAGATCTAAGAAACCGTGCGAAAAATGGTGCGATTTTGGGGGAAAAAATCGGCCAGGAACGAGAGTGCAGTAGGGTTTCGCGAATGTGAGAAGTGGCTGCAGATGAGGCTTTTTTATATGGAACAATGACAAAAATGCCCTTGACCATGCGCACGGTCGTGCGGATTTTCGCACGGGCGTGCGGATCCGATGTTGACCCATTCTTGCACGTTGACCTCGGTAATGCACGGGGGTACGACTCGAGGTGCAGGCCAGCCCGAAATTGCACGGGTGTGCGACCCATGGCACGGCCATGCCAAATCTACAGATGTGTCTGTTTGCTGCAGAAACCAGTTTCAGCACTCTTTTAGGCCGTTTTTCGCCATTTTTGCAACACACTAACTGTTTTAACATTTGTCTAACATTGAACCTTCGCTCGGTATGATTAAAAACTGTACACGACTACGGAAACTACCAAACACACCAAAATTACGTAAAAACGACAAAAACACAAATATAGACAATTTTACCCCTAAAGCGCCAAAGATGCTCTTGCTAAATTTTTGGTCCTCGAGTCGGTAGCGTAGACTCTCAACATCACACTTAAGACGCATGTGGGGTGTGGAGTTCAAAACTAGGTGCTACTATCATCGGTCCGCACCTCCGGGTTGGTTCGACTTGTTTAGCGGCCGCTCGTCGTCCACCATGATGATGTTTCCTACGTCGGCTGAGCCCTCGGCCTCAGCGGGTACCATCGGCTCGTCCACAACTGCCACCGCACGGGATCTTTTGCGAAGACGTCCTTTCAGATCACGCTCGGGTTCGTCGGAAGGCTCTACAGCGGCGGTTGCGGGGGTTGAGGACATCAACCGCAAACGAAAAACCAACACACATGAATATTATATTATTATAATAATTCTGTTTTTTTTTTTTGCTGAAAAGAAACAGAATATTATTTTAAATGGGCTGAAAATTTTATAAAAATCCGAAAATGGGCCCGAAATTTTATAAAAATTAAAGCAATAAAAATAATCGAATCGGCTAATGTAAAAATGATTTTTCAAAGCCGAAAATTCAAAGAATAAATGAATGACAAGTCCGAACTCGAACAAATAAATGGAGTAAAAATTTACAAGTGTACAAAAAAATAATCTAGAAAACTAATAAAATGAATTAAAACAAGAAATATTAACAAATAAATAAACAAATAAATAATCAAGAAAATATTCACAAATATTAACAAGTATATACACCGATAAAACAATGACTCGGGTCGTTCCTAAAACTCGCCATTTCCCCGGCAACGGCGCCAAAAACTTGACGTGTGCGCATATACACATATTTTTATAATGAAATTACACACGATTTGGTTTTAAATTTATAAAAGTGATTTACACTTCTACATCAAAACACACACGAAAGAGGCAAGTATACCCCGTCATATATGTAGTAAAGTATCGGTAAGAATCAAGTATCGATCCAAGTAAATGGGCGGAGGAATAATACTAGACCTTTGTCATTAAATTAACGGAAGAAAGATAAGTTTTGTGATTTTCTAAAAACTAAAGTAAGCATAAATAAATACTTAATAAAACATAATAGATTTCAAATATGAAAATAGATAAATAGCCTTGCTTAATACACAACCAAAGCATGTCAACTAAGTCGGTTTTGGCACTAGAAGCATTTGATCAATTCTCCAATTTTGAGACAATTAGTATCCCTTTCGGGAATCCTAACATGACAATCATTCGGAAAGTTAAAACGATAAACACACTTTAACCACCTAAAATTGTTCTTTAACGTGCAATTGATGAATGTCTATGAAAATCTCTTAAAAATAAGTTAGTCATCCGTTAGGAGTTTTCTAACCTCACTTAAATAAGGAAAGCAACACCGATAAACACAATGCAACCACCGAGACAAGCATAAACTAGATTAAATCACAACCGAGTTCATTTTACAAATCTTGCACATAAATTCACCAAGATAGCAATTTTGGCCTAAACTACTAACTAAGCTACCAAATCATGGCAAGAATTTATAACGACACCATTTAACCCGTTAAGGTCCTTACGTGACGGCAAGCTTTCTTGATTAACAATGATTACATTTTATTAAACCAATAACCATTTCTAGTATCATGGTGCGCACATTTTAACCAAGCTAAACTAGTTAACCAAGTTTAAAGTTTACTAATACAAGATTAATTAAGCTTCATTTTTCAACTATCTTAACTAACCAAACACCAATCATCCAACAAAATTACTTATAATCAAGAAATCAATATCAATAACAAGGTTGCAAACTAATCATCAAAGATTAACATAGAAAATACTTCCAAATGTCATTACAAACAAAGATTAACATACTAATGACTATAATCAAGCAAGGGATTGTTGTGTTTTTGCCCAAAGGCTACAATAATACATAAACATTAATCTAAATACTTGAAAGATTAACAAAATTATGGAAAGATTAGAAAACCAAACCATAAACAAGCACTAGATTAAGAATCCGGATAGTAATCGAGCTAAACGGGACAATGTGGCTTGAATCCGGGTGAAAGCTAACGCCTCCGGAGCCTGAAAATCGTCTGAATTGCTCTCCAAAATTCCAGAGTTGCGAGCAGAATGTTTCTGCATGTTTTTTTATATTTTTCAGCTGTCGCACGGTCGTGCACTTTATTGGCACGACCGTTCACTTTATGCATTATTGGAGTTACTGTTCACCATACCGCATGACGTCATCAGATCTTGACCAGTCTTCCGATCGGCACGGGCGTGCCATGGGTTGCACGGGGGTGCACCACCGAGATGGGTTTGGCACGACTAACTGCACAGGTAGTGCATATCCGGGCTGGGGCTGGTCATCGCATCTGCACGGGGGTGCCACCAGTCGTACGGGGGTGCGTTCTCGGGATTTCGTTGCATTCCTGATCGCACTGGGTGTGCAACGCCGAGCTGAGCCTTGTTGTCACATCCTCACGCGGGTGCCACCAGTCGCACGGGGGTGCAACTTGCCCAGGTCAGAATTTTCCACAGAATGTTCGCAGTTCATTCGTTTCGCACGGAAAATCCTCGTTTTCACTATCATCTTGTCTGGTATGCTGTTTTAGGCCTGTAAACAAAAGTATACATGATTAAGTATCCGAATGACGGTTTTACGGCCGAAAACGCATAAAATGGGGATAAAATGGGGGACTAAAATATGTGTAAAATGGTGAATATCACTGCCCAGGATCGTCGATTTATTCAACTAGCTGTAAAGATTAGCTATTCCTTAAGATTAGTTTTAAGCAGTGGTTGGAATAACCATCTCACCATAAAATAAGTTTTTCTATAACAATTATTATGTAAGTATCACTGCTACTCCTTTGGGGACCTTGTATAGATGGAATGTTAAACATCTATTATCAGAACAATAGATTGGTAAGTCCAATTATCAGGATCTGGAAGTTGCATTAGAAACAACAAATCAGGGCGTTAATAGAGAATCTTGCAAGTTCTAGATGCCTAAAGTCTGCTGAACAGTTTTTCTTTTATTTGATCCGCCTGTGGATCTTTTACATACCATTTGTAATACTTTGATATTCTCATTCGGTAGTAATATAATTATCTTTTGCTTCCGCTGTGCATTTAAATTGTGTTGTTTGACTATGATGATATCAACTACGTCACGATACTCCCTACCGGGCCCACCGGTAATACATGGAAATATCGGGGTGTGACATCAATGTGCTAGCATGCTCAGTCAACATACATAGCAAATCATAATTGAAATCATGTACTATATGTGTACTAGATGAACATAGCAAGTATATGTCATGAAACACATGAAAAGCATGAAAGTAACAAGTAGGCACATGTGTATCACCCCAAAATATTTGAAAGCGGTAAAAGAGGGGACTATGTACTCACTTGAGCTTGCTTAATAGTCTTGGAATTAAGACCAAATAAAGCTCGTAGGATCACGGAATCAAACGGCGCCTAATATAGGAAACTATGTCAATAATCGAGGCTTAAATCGGAAGATCGGATAGAATGAGGTCTCGTAAACCAAATGAGTATTGGAACACATATGATATGGTTTAACAAAGCCTACATTCTAAATTGGAACCTATCCTAAGTGCTTAGGAACCGTTATGACCCGTTAAGGTAGTTTACGCTACTTTAACGCGTCATTTGCGCAAATGCACATTCGGATGGTCTAACTAGCCATATGACAAGTATTATATGCCTTAACATGTTTAATTATTGTGACAACTGTGCTCTGTAATCGATGTACAATGTAAAACAATGTTAATTATCAATAAAACAATGTGCCTTGGTGTTATTATGTGTGTATTTATGTTTGATTATTTCACGATTTGATTCGATTCCGATTTCAAGCTTTAAATCGCTTTCTGGAAAGTTATACGCAAAATGGTGCATAAACGCAGTCAGTTTAACGTGACAAACACTCTAGAATAGTGAAATAGGCTGCACATACCTTAAATAACCTTCACATAACTTAGAAATAAGTTTTGGATGGTTTGGTGTGTTGAAAACAAGTTTGTTCGATCGCAGGGACTATTTGTGTCAAACTGTGAAACTATACCGATTCGTATAGTAACAAACACTCCGGAACTTGATCATAAGTTAAACATACCCTAAATATCCTTTACATAGCTTAGAAATAGGCTTTGAGGGGTTCGGTATGCTAAAATAAAATTATTTGATCAATAGGGACTAAAAGCATCAAAAAGTGCATAAGTTTGCATTTTCACGCATATCTTACGTTCTGAATATATCCGGACACCAAAAAATTTATGTAATCATTAAAATATTTTATTTTAGTGATTGCCATGATAAAATTCCATTCGTCGCTTAATTTGGATCGTTTTTGCGTTCGTTACGACTTCCGTCATAATTAACCGAACAACGCAACCGTACGACCAAAGGAACCGACATCCGAGATGTTTTTAGGCTTATTTTAAGTTCCCTATTCTTTAACTTCATTTTAGAGCATTGAAATGAGGTTAACGGGGCTTAAACGTGTTGAAAATGCATCAAAACACAAGTTTCTAAGCTGCAGGGACTAGTTTTGACAATCTGCCAAAGATGTTCAGGCGGGCCGCGTAAGCTGAAGGGTATTCCTACGCGGGGCGCGACAGCCTGCAAGACATAAACATTGAATCTGGACTTGGGACTTGATTTTGATGGTTTTAAACACTTGTTTTGGATACCATCTGCTGATTTTTGCTAGTTTTACATGTCCCTATGGTTTCTAATACCATGTGCCCACATGGATGGCCTAGATCATTCCCTCTTTAGCAAGAAACGATCCTAACAGTTTTGCGAAAACTATATAAAGCCATGCCCTCTTTCATTTTTCTGCACCCTTGATCTGAATTACAGTCTAAGTTGGAGCCTTTGCTTCATACCTGAGTGTTATAGATCAAGTTCTCCCTACCTTCGATCCTTTGTAAGCTTCTTTTGTTCTTTTATTGATTTTCGAGCGTGAAAGTCAAACAGTGTTTGACTTTCTGCTTTGACCATGAGTTGGTCAACACAAAGTTCGTTTGAACTTTGCAACGTGAGCGTAATCACGATGGTTATAGTCCCTAGTGAGTATACCTACTGATTACCACGTTGACTAGGCGTAGTGACGAGTCGTAGTTTCGGTCAAAATGCGCATATAAGCGTATTTTGCAACCAAACTACTCTTGGGTATCAAAACACTTTGTTTTGATATCAAAACCTGTTTTCTAACTTAGTTAAGCATGTTCTAACATGTTTAGCTCGTCACTTTTAGTTTAGTGCTTGTTAGAGTCGTAAGTCAAGCGGTCTAAACCACTGCTTAGACTTTCGAACTCGACCCGTTTGGTCGATCATTAGGATCCGACCAAGCATGTTTAGCGACCATAGTAGCATAGGGAATAACCTTCTGAGTTTATACCTTATGGTTACCTAGTTTAAGTAGTTGTATGATAGGTAGTTTATATGCCTTAGGTAAATGACCAAAATGCCCTTTTCATGCATAATTGGATTTTAAGCATATGTAACTTAAACATTTGTCACTAAACTAATTATGCAATATATTTAAACATGTTTAGGCATATAATACTTGTCATAGGACTAGTTAGACGTCTCGAACGCGCGTTTGCGCGAACGACATGTTAAAGTAGCGTAAGCTACCTTAATGGGTCGTAACGGGTCGAAAGCACTTAGGTTAGGTTCCGATCTAGAATGTAGGCTCTGTTAAACCATATCACATGAGTTCCAATACTCATTTGGTTTACAAGACCTCATTCTGTCCGATCTTCCGATTTAGGTGTCGATTTATTTACTAGTGATTCGATTACTAGGTGCTGCTTGAGTTTCCTTGGTTTGATTGAGTTTGTTGAGTTGTTTAGATTGAGGATACTTTGCACTCCGATGTGAGTACATAGTTCCCCTATTTTACTGTTTTCAATTGTTTTGGGGTGATTCATATGTATTAAACGATTTCGAGGTTTAAACGATGGTTTCAAAAGCAAATAAGATGGTTTATATTAAACTAATAATGATTTCGATAACGTGAACGAACTTGTTGGTTGTAGTTACATAACGAATGACATTCATTAATTTTGGCCGAGCCGACCAGTATTAGGTTATGGTACCATAGGATCTGACAAATCTCGTTATCAGACTACACCCATGGTTATGTGTGGGGGTTATGTAGGCAACGACCGAATCTGATGATTTTTAACTTACCCTTTGGTGGTTTGTTAATGCGAGTTTTGAGATAGTCGAGTCACGAAGGTTTGAATGTTATTAGCGAGACGACCAAAAGTAGTTTCACTATTAAAACGAAAACGATTTTGGGACGAGTTAAACGATTTGATACGACTTAGACGAGATAAACGAATTGGATAAACGATTTGGTTTTGGGTAGTGATTAGATAATAGGAAGGGTGTAGCATGATAAAAGCATGGTAGATACGCCGTTGGTACATCTTATATATAAGTGCTTTTATCATATTATATTTCGTGTCATTATTTAGTTCACTTGCGAAACGATTTCGAAATGATGTCATACAACGAGGTTTTCGAAATGATATAAACCATACGAGTTTTATTAACGAGTTTTTACGATATGTTTTACAAGTTGGTTTACTAAAACAAATGTTTTGGGGTTAAGAATCATGGCTACTAGATTTTATAAACTATAATCAACTTGATTTGAGTTGGTTAATTATGTTGCAATACACTTTTTAAAAAACGAGGTTTGTACTTTTGACTCTTGTATTCTAATGAGGTATTGCAACGTATAAACAAGCCATGAATCCGATACTCTCACAAAACCTATGTGCTCGCCAGCATTTCTTTGCTGACTTTGTTTTTACATATGTTTCAGGTGGTGATGCATGATATTGATTGCTAGGATGTATGTTCACATAGGATCTGGATGAGGCCTTTGTGACATAATAACAATGATAGACAATATGTAACTTGTTTGTTGGGTTTAAAGACAATGTAATTTATCTAATAATTCAATAAAACGAAACTTTTGTATCCATGGTTGTGAAACAATAATTCTGTTACAACACTCCCCGACGTTTCCGCCGCGGTTTCGTTGTTTTGATGCGGTCGGGGTGTGACAGAAGAGTTGGTATCAGAGCCAATGGTTATAGGGAATTAGGTTATTAGTAATGCTTTGACCTAGACTATAACTTTCTAGGACCTCAACGCAAGTTTACTTGCGTTTAGATTTTAAAACAATACCATCACCTATCCTTAGATGATAACCACAATGAGAACACAATAACAAATCCGCTTCGAAAATTAATCATCTATCCTTGGATGATTGATTATAAGGTTTTGAACCCTTTGAGTTTTCAAAATCTCGTCAAAGTTTGGGTCTAAATAATGTGAACACGTGCAAACTGGAAGAGTGAATGCCTGTACCCTGAGTTTTCTGTCTAAGGCTAGAGTGTTCGTACAAATCCGCAGTATCGGACCTATCACTCTTACCTGGGAACTCTTGGGGTGAGTGTTCACTTGTAGGCGAGCATGTCTTCAGTGATACATTATATTGACCCATTTACTTTAATTAGTCAGTGCGTGTCGTTTGTTTGTTCGAGGTAACAAACGAATGATCGCCTTCCTTGTGTTTTTTCGATGTTTTCAATACCTTTTTTGTTTTTCCAATTTATCGGCCTCACTCGTTTCTCATGTTTCCTTGGTCTTTTTAGACAATGCCTCCTTGACGTGATGCACAACCTGTAACTAATGAAGAAGTCGCAGCCCTTGTCGCTCAACAAATGGCTGCAGTTCCGAATGTAGTAGCCCAGATCCATCAATTCTACAACAACAATAACAACAATAATGCACAGTGTAATTTCAAAACTTTCAATTCTGCTAAGTCGTTGAAGTTTTCTGGGTCGCAAGGAGCAACCGCGCTCCTGCAATGGTTCGAAAGTTTGGAAAGCACATTCAGACATGTGCAATGTCCGAATGAGCATAAGGTTGAGTTTGCATCTAGTGTGTTCGAGAATCGTGCTCTTACATGGTGGAACAGAGTGATGCGTGATAGGGGTGCCGATGTGGCGATGGCACAAACTTGGGAAGAGCTCCGAGCTCTCATGATGAGAGAGTTCTGTCCCCGTCACGAGATTCGAGCTTTGGAACGAGAATTCGATGATTTGAAACAAGACGGGGGAGAACACCGTGCTTATATGGATCGACATGAGGAACTTAGTTTGTTGTGTCATACGATGGTTACCCCGTTGGAGAAGGCAATTGAGAGGTATATCGATGGATTAACCGATTCTGTGCAAGATATTGTGACTGGCAGTAATCCTACTACCGTCCGTCAGGCGATCGAATTGGCTGCTACTCTGACCGAGTCTCAGGTCAGAAAGGGTAAATTGACCCGTAAGGGTGATAAGAAGAAGTCAGCCGATTCTGCTCAGGAAAAAGGGTAAGGGTAAGAAGAAGGGTGAGACTTCTAAAAAGTCAAGGAAGCGCAAGGCTTCCCAGAACTTTGCAGTCACCAACCAGAACCCTCAGAACCCACTAGCCCTACCTCCCTCGAAGAAGCAATATGCTGGTACCGCACCTCACTGTGCTCGATGCAATGGTCATCATGTTGTCCAACAGGCTTTCAAGTAGTGCACTACGTGTGGTAGACTTGGGCATCTGGCCAACATTTGTCATTTGGGCCAGAATCAGGTTGCTCAGGTTCCAGCACAAGTTCAGGGGAATGCTGCGAGATTCCCACATGGTTCGTGTTTCAATTGCGGAGATATGGGTCATTTCCGCAACAACTGTCCGAGGTTGGTAAATGCGAATGTGAATCCGAATGTCAACGCGAACGCAAATGTGAATCCCGCTCGTGGACGAGCATTCAATCTGAATGCTAACGAGGTGAGGGCGGACAACGAGGTTGTTAACAGTACGTTCCTTGTTAAGAATCAACTTGCATCTGTTCATTTCGATTCTTGTGCCGATAGGAGTTTTGTTTCGTTATCTTTTGAGCCTTTACTTGCGATACCTAGAACTAAACTAAGGAAACCCTTATCTGTCGAAGTTGCTACTGGTAAACCTCTTGTTCTCGATTCTGTTCTTCGTGGTTGTCAATTGAACCTCGATAACCATTTTTTTCCTATTGACCTCACGCCGATGCAACTTGGGAGTTTTGATATTATCGTGGGGATGGATTGGTTAACCAAACATCATGCTGAGGTGATTTGTTTCGATAAGATCGTTCGTATTCCTCTTTCGTCTGGCGATGTCCTAGAGGTTCGTGGCGAGAAACCTTCAGTTGGATTGAAACTCATGTCGTGTACGAAAGCCCGAAGTTATTTACGAAAAGGATATGTTGCCTTCCTGGCACATGTCACCGAGGAGAAAGGCAAGAACAAGAGTATTCAGGATATTCCGATTGTTCGGGATTATCCAGAGGTGTTTCCTGATGAACTGCCGGGTTTGCCTCCAGTTCGTCAAGTCGAGTTTCATATTGACCTTGTACCCAATGCTAACCCGATTGCGAAAGCACCTTATCGTCTTGCACCGTTGGAGATGCAAGAACTATCGAAACAGCTTCAAGAGTTGTCTGATAAAGGTTTCATCCGTCCAAGCTTTTCGCCCTGGGGTGCTCCTGTCCTCTTTGTGAAAAAGAAAGATGGATCTTTTTGAATGTGTATCGATTATCGTGAGCTTAACAAACTTACCATCAAGAATCGATATCCCCTACCTCGAATCGATGATCTCTTTGATCAGCTGCAAGGTGCTACCTGTTTTTCCAAGATCGATCTGCGTTCTGGGTATCATCAACTTAATGTACTCGAAGAAGACATTCCCAAAACTGCTTTCTGCACGATATATGGGCATTATGAGTTCACCGTCATGCCTTTTGGTTTGACGAATGCCCCAGCCATTTTCATGGACTTAATGAATAGGGTCTGTAAGCCTTATTTAGACAAGTTCATCATTGTGTTCATCGATGATATTCTTATCTATTCGAAGTCTCGAGCCGATCACGAGCAACACTTTCGTTTGACTCTTGAACTCCTAAAGAAAGAACAACTTTTTGCTAAATTCTCCAAGAGTGAATTTTGGCTTAAAGAAGTTCAATTCTTGGGTCATATAGTCAACGAGCAGGGTATTCATGTGGATCCATCCAAGATTGTTGCAATTAAGGACTGGAATACACCAACGAAACCCACAGAAATTCGTTCTTTTCTTGGTCTCGCTGGTTATTATCGTCGATTTATTTCGAATTTCTCGAAGATTGCGGTTCCACTCACTGCTTTGACTCAAAAGAATAAGCCTTTTGAGTGGGGACCCAAACAAGAAGAAGCGTTCCAAACGCTGAAACAGAAGCTGTGTGATGCTCCTGTTCTATCTTTGCCCGGGGGAAACGATGATTTCGTTGTCTATTGTGATGCGTCGAATCTAGGCCTTGGTTGTGTTCTCATGCAACGAGGCAAGGTTATAGCATATGCGTCTAGACAATTGAAGGTTCACGAGAAGAACTACACAACTCATGATCTTGAGTTAGGTGCTGTGGTTTTTCCCATAAAGATCTGGAGGCATTATCTTTATGGCACGAAGTGTGTGGTTTTCACAGACCACAAAAGTCTCCAGCATATTCTTAATCAGAAGGAGTTGAATATGAGGAAGTGAAGCTGGGTGGAGTCTTAAACGATTATGATTGCGAGATTCGCTACCATCCTGGTAAGGCGAATGTCGTAGCTGGTGCGCTTAGTCGAATGGAGCGAGTCAAGCTTCATTCTGTTCGAACTCTATCTGATATCCAAACTCGTATTCTTCAAGCTCAACAATTTTGTGTTTCACAAAATTGGATGGGTAAGGAATTACCACGTCAACTTGAGCTTAAACTCGAAGCGAAGGACGATGGTTTAATCTATTTCAAGGATCGTTTGTGGATTCCGAAACAAGACGATCTTCGCACCTTGGTAATGGACGAATCTCATAAGTCTCGATATTCTATCCATCCTGGTGCTGATAAAATGTACAAGGATCTTCGTACTCAGTATTGGTGGCCTGGTATGAAGAGGGATATTGCCTTGTATGTGTCGAAATGCCTAACTTGTTTCAAAGTCAAGGCTGAACATCAACGACCGTCTGGTTTGCTTGTAGAACCAGAGATACCGGTTTGGAAGTGGGAGAACATTGCGATGGATCTCATCACTAAATTACCGCGTACATCTAAAGGTCATGATGCTATTTGGGTTGTCATCGATCGATTAACAAAGTCAGCTCATTTTATTCCGATTCACGAGGATCTATCTGATGATAAACTTGCAAAGATTTATGTTGATGAGATTGTATCTCGACATGGTGTCCCTTTGGATATCATATCCGATCGTGATGCTCGATTTTCATCTCATTTTTGGAGGACCATGCAATCTGCTATGGGAACCCAACTAAATCTAAGCACTGCTTATCATCCCCAAACAGATGGACAATCTGAGAGGACGATTCAAACTTTGGAGGATATGCTTAGAGCATGCGTGATAGACTTTGGTGGTAATTGGGACTCTCATCTACCATTGATCGAGTTCTCTTACAACAATAGTTATCATGCTAGCATCAATATGGCACCATTCGAAGCTCTCTGCGGTCGAAAATGTCGTTCACTTGTCTTTTGGAATGAGATCGGTGAAGCTCAGCTTACTGGACCTGAGTTCATTCTAGAAACAACAGACAAAATCATGAAAATTCGCGATAATCTTGTGACAGCTTGAAGCCGTCAAAAGAGTTATGCGGATATGCGACGCAAGCCCTTAGAATTTCAAGTCGGAGACCATGTCCTACTCAAGGTGTCACCTTGGAAGGGAGTGGTGAGATTTGGAAAGATAGGAAAACTTGCACCTCGATATGTTGGACCATTTAAGATTGTTGAAAGAATTGGAAAGGTTGCCTATCGACTAGAGCTACCTCCAGAGCTTGGATATATTCATCCGACTTTTCACGTGTCCAACTTGCGAAAGTGTTTAGCTGACGCTAATCTTCACATTCCACTCGACGAAATTCAAGTTGATGAAACGATGCACTTTGTCGAGAAACCTGTGGAGATAACGGACAGTGAAGTCAAACAGTTGAAGAACAAACGGAGTCGATTGGTCAAGGTTCGTTGGGAATCCAATCGTGGCCCAGAATTTACTTGGGAACGTGAGGACCAAATGAAGGCGAAATATCCGCAATTGTTCTCACAAGTTTCCTCTAGTTAAAATTTCGGGACGAAATTTCCTAAAGTAGGGGAGACTGTGACAACTGTGCTCTATAATCGATGTACAATGTTAAACAATGTTAATTATCAATAAAACAATGGACTTGGTGTTATTATGTGTGTATTTATGTTTGATGATTTCACGATTTGATTCGATTCCGATTTCAAGCTTTAAATCGCTTTCTGGAAAGTTATACGCAAACTAGTGCGTAAACGCAGTCAGTTTAATGCGACAAACACTCCGGAATAGTGAAATAGGCTTAACATACCTTAAATAACCTTCACATAACTTAGAAATAAGTTTTGGATGGTTTGGTGTGTTGAAAACAAGTTTGTTCGATCGCAGGGACTATTTGTGTCAAACTACGAAACTATACCGATTCGTATAGTAACGAACATTCAGGAACTCGATCATAAGTTAAACATACCCTAAATATCCTTTACATAGCTTAGAAATAGGCTTTGAGGGGTTCGGTATGCAAAAATAAACTTATTTGATAAATAGGGACTAAAAGCGTCAAAAAGTGCATAAGTTTGCATTTTCGCGCATATCTTACGTTCTGAATATATCCGGACACCCAAAAAATTATGTAATCATTAAAATATTTTATTTTAGTGATTGGCATGATAAAATTCCATTCGTCGCTTAATTTGGATCGTTTTTGCGTTCGTTACGACTTCTTTCGTAATTAACCGAACAACGCAACCGTACAACCAAACGAACCGACATCTGAGATGTTTTTGAGCATATTTTAAGTTCTCTATACTTTAACTTCATTTTAGAGCCTTGAAATGAGGTTAACGGGGCTTAAACGTGTCAAAAATGCATCAAAACACAAGTTTCTAAGCTGTAGGGACTAGTTTTGACAATCTGCCAAAGATGTTCAGGCGGGCCATGTAAGCTGAAGGGTATTCATATGTGGGGCGCGATAGCCTGCCAGACAGAAACATTGAATCTGGACTTGGGACTTGATTTTGATGGTTTTAAACACTTGTTTTGGATATCATCTGCTGATTTTTGCTAGTTTTACATGTCCCTATGGTTTCTAATACCATGTGCCCACATGGATGGCCTAGATCATTCCCTCTTTAGTAAGAAACGATCCTAACGGTTTTGCGAAAACTATATAAAGCTATGCCCTCTTTCATTTTTCTGCACCCTTGATCTGAATTACACTCTAAGTTGGAGCCTTTGCTTCATACCTGTGTGTTATAGATCAAGTTCTCCCTAGCTTCGACCCTTTGTAAGCTTCTTTCGTTCTTTTATTGCCTTTCGAGCGTGAAAGTCAAACAGTGTTTGACTTTCTGCTTTGACCACGAGTTGGTCAACACAAAGTTCATTTGAACTTTGCAACGTGAGCGTAATCACGATGGTTATAGTCCCAAGTGACTATACCTACTGATTACCACGTTGACTAGGCGTAGTGACGAGTCGTAGTTTCGGTCAAAATGCGCATTTAAGCGTATTTTGCAACCAAACTACTCTTGGGTATCAAAACACTTTGTTTTGATATCAAAACCTGTTTTCTAACTAAGTTAAGCAAGTTCTAACATGTTTAGCTCGTCACTTTTAGTTTAGTGCTTGTTAGAGTCGTAAATCAAGCAGTCTAAACCACTGCTTAGACTTTCGAACTCGACCCGTTTGGTCGATCATTAGGATCTGACCAAGCATGTTTAGTGACCATAGTTGCATAGGGAATAACCTTCCGAGGTTATACCTTATGGTCACCTAGTTTAAGTAGTTGTATGATAGGTAGTTTATATGCCTTAGGTAAATGACCAAAATGCCCTTTTCATGCATAATTGGATTTTAAGCATATGTAACTTAAACATTTGTCACTAAACTAATTATGCAATATATTTAAACATGTTTAGGCATATAATACTTGTCATTGGACTAGTTAGACGTCTAGAACGCGCGTTTGCGTGAACGACGCGTTAAAGTAGTTTAAGCTACCTTAATGGGTCGTAACGGGTCGAAAGCGCTTAGGTTAGGTTCCGATCTAGAATGTAGGCTCTGTTAAACCATATCACATGAGTTCCAATAATCATTTGGTTTACAAGACCTCATTTTGTCCGATCTTCCGATTTAGGTGTCGATTTATTTACTAGTGATTCAATTACTAGGTGCTGCTTGAGTTTCTTTGGTTTGATTGAGCTTGTTGAGTTCTTTAGATTGAGGATACTTTGCACTTTGATGTGAGTAAATAGTTCCCCTATTTTACTGTTTTCAATTATTTTTGGGTGATTCATATGTATTAAACAATTTCGAGGTTTAAACGATGGTTTCAAAAGCAAATAAGATGGTTTATATTAAACTAATAACGATTTCGATAATGTGAATGAACTGGTTGGTTGTAGTTACATAACGAATGACATTCATTAATTTTAGCCGAGCCGACCAGTATTAGGTTATGGTACCATAGGATCTGACAAATCCCGTTATCAGACTACACCCATGGTTATGGGGGTTATGTAGGTAACGACCGAATCTGATGATTGTTAACTTACCCTTTGGTGGTTTGTTAATTCGAGTTTCAATATAGTCGAGTCACGCAGGTTTGAATGTTATTAGCAAGACGAACAAAAGTAGTTTCACAGTTATAACGAAAACAATTTTGGGACGAGTTAAACGATTTGATACGACCTAGACGAGATAAATGAATTGGATACACGATTTGGTTTTGGGTAGTGATTAGATAATGGGACGGGTGTAGCATGATAAAAGCATGGTAGATATGCCGTTGGTACATCTTATATATAAGTGCTTTTATCATATTATATTTCGTGTCATTATTTAGTTCACTTGGGAAACGATTTCGAAACGATGTCATACAACGAGGTTTTCGAAATGATATAAACCATATGAGTTTTATTAACGAGTTTTTACGATATGTTTTACGAGTTGGTTTACTAAAACAAATGTTTTGGGGTTAAGAATCATGGCTACAAGATTTTATAAACTATAATCAACTTGATTTGAGTTGGTTAATTATGTTGCAATACACTTTTTTAAAAAACGAGGTTTGTACTTTTGACTCTTGTAGTCTAATGAGGTACTGCAACATATAAACAAGCCATGAATCCGACACTCTCACAAAACCTATGTGCTCGCCAGCATTTCTTTGCTGACTTTGTTTTTACATATGTTTCAGGTGGTGATGCATGATATTGATTACTAGGATGTATGTTCACATAGGATCTGGACGAGGCCTTAGTGACATAATAACAATGATAGACAATATGTAACTTGTTTGTTTGATTTAAAGACAATGTAATTTATCTAATAATTCAATAAAACGAAAATTTTGTATCCATGGTTGTGAAACAATAATTCTGTTACAGCACTCCCCGACGTTTCCGCCGCGGTTTCGTTGTTTTGACGCGGTCGAGGTGTGACAATTATATTGGATAATCAGTTTAGGTGTCAAAAACATGGTTACATATGCTTAAATTCAAATTATGCATAAAAAGGGCATTTTGGTCATTTTCCTAAGGCATATAAACTACCTATCATACAACTAACTAAACGAAGTGACCATAAGGTATAACCTCGGAAGGTTAACTATGGTCACCAAATGTGTTTGGTCGGATCCTAATGATCGACCAAACGGGCAGGGTTCGAAAGTCTAAGCGGTTGTTTAGACCGCTTGACTTACGACCCTATACAAGCACTAAACTAAAAGTGACGAGTTAAACATGTTAAAACATGTTTATCTAAGTTAGAAAACTGATTTGATATCAAAACAAAGTGTTTTGATACCCGGAAATAGTTTCGTCGCAAAATGCACAAAATCGTGCATTTTGACCGAAACTTTGATTCGTCACTTCGACTAATCAACGTGGTAATCAGTAGGTATAGTCACAAGGGAATATAACCATCGTGATTACGCTCACGTTGCAAAGTTCAAACGAACTTTGTCTTGACCAAAACGTGGTCAAAGCTGAAAGTCAAACATTCTTTGACTTTCTTGCTTGAAATAAATAACCAAGCATGAAAGAACACTTACAAGAGTCCAAGCTTGGAAAGAAGACTAAGAAGACTCAGATTTGAAGCCTCCAAACAATGTGGTAGCCTCAATTCAAAGCAAGAGTGAAGAAGAAAGCAAATGAGCAAGTTGGAATGATGAAATTCTTGGGTATTTATAGTAAATCAAGCACCCTTTGATCATTACCAAGTGTTTTTGAGTTGATCAAAGCATGATCAACACCTTACACTTGTTAGGCACTGATTAGGCAACTTGGGGAACACATAAACCAGCCCATAATATGCAAAAACCATGTTTAAAAACCAATTCAGCATGCTATTTTGAAGAAAACAGGATTCTGCTCAGCTACTGTTCTCACAGCCCGCGACCCAGATGGGCCCAGGCTATCGCACCCCGCCAGGTAGTCTGGCCAGATGTTTCAGCTTTTGGCAGGATAGGTCCCTGCAGCTCCAAACTTGTTTTTCGATGCGTTTATCCCCCATCAACCCATTTTCAAGGCTCTACAAGGATGTTAAAGCATAGGGGACTTGAAATGTGCTTGAAAATATCATGGATGTCGGTTTGTTTGGCCGTACGATCGCGTTATTCGGTTAATTATGACGAAACTCGAACGGACGCGAAAAGGATCCAAATTACTCGATGAATGGTATTTTTGCATTCCTATCACTAAAATATAATTTGTTAATGATTACAAAAATTTTTGGATGTCTGGATATGATCAGAACGCAAGATATGCACGTCTATGCAAACTTATGCAGTTTTTGATGCTTTTAGTCCCTGTGATCAAATAAGCGCATTTTCCCATACCGAACACCTCAAAACTTATTTCTAAGCTATGTTAAGGGTATTTAGGGTATGTTTAGCTTATGATCTTGTTCCGGAGTGTACGTTGCTATACGAATCAACAGACTTTTGCAGTTTGTCGCAAATAGTCGCTGTGATCGAATAAACTTGTTTTTGCCATACCAAACCCTTCAAAACTTATTTCTAAGTTAAGTAAATATTATTTAAGGTATGTTAAGCTTATGTTGCTATTTCGGAGTGTATTTCACATTAAATTGATTACGTTTACGCATCAGTTTGCATATAACTTTCTAGAAGGCGTTTTAGAGTTTGAAATCGAACAAAAATCAAAATGTGCAAAACGTCAAACATAAATAAACAAATATTGGAATCAAAACACCTTGATTTATTGATAAATGAACTTTTTTAGAGTTATACAATGATTAGATAAACACAGATGTCACAGTCTCCCCTACTTTAGGAAATTTCGTCCCGAAAGTTATTTAGAGGAAACTTGTGAAAATAGATGTGGATATTTCGCCTTCATTTGATCTTCACGTTCCCAAGTAAATTATGTATTACGTTTAGATTCCCAGCTAACTTTAACATTTGGTATGTGCTTGTGTTTGAGCTTCTTGACTTCACGTTCCAATATTTCCACAGGCTTCTCGACAAAGTGCATCGTGTCATCAATACGAATTTCATCAAGTGGTATGTGGAGGTTTTCATCTGCCAAACACTTTCTAAGATTGGACACATGGAAGGTTGGATGAACATTTCCAAGTTCAGGAGGTAGCTCTAATCTGTAGGCCACTTTTCCGATTCTTTCAACGATCTTGAATGGTCCAACATATCTTGGTGCAAGTTTTCCTTTCTTTCCAAATCTGATTACACCTTTCCAAGGTGATACCTTGAGTAGGACGTGATCACTGACTTGAAATTCCAAGGGCTTGCGTCGTCTATCCGCGTAACTCTTTTGACGGCTTCTAGCTGTCTGAAGGTTATCGCGAATTTTCTTGACCTTATTTGTAGTTTCTAGAATGAGTTCAGGTCCAGTAAGCTGAGCTTCACCTATCTCATTCCAGCAGACCGGTGAACGACATTTTCGACAGTATAAAGCCTCGAAAGGAGCCATGTTGCTGCTGGAGTGATAACTATTGTTGTAGGAGAATTCGATCAACGGTAGATGCGAATCCCAACTACCACCAAAATCGATCACACAAGCTCTAAGCATATCCTCCAGTGTCTGGATTGTTCTTTCAGATTGACCATTGCGGATTGCATGGTTCTCCAAAAGTGAGACGAGAATCGAGCATCTCTGTCAGATATAATGTTCAAAGGAACACCATGTCGGGATACAATCTTATCCACATAGATTTTGGAAAGTTTGTCAGCAGATAGATCCTCACGGATCGGCAAGAAATGTGCTGACTTTGTCAGACGATCAGCGACTACCCAAATGTGCTGACTTTGTCAGACGATAAGCAACTACCCAAAGAATCCTTCGGAGGTGCGACAATTTCTTGGTCTCGCTGGGTATTATTGAAGATTTATTAAAGACTTCTCGAAGATCGTGCAACCCCTCACCTCGTTAACACAGAAGGGCGTAGTATACTCTTGGGGAACGAAACAAGAAGAGGCTTTCCAGTTATTAAAACAGAAACTCTGCAGTGCACCGATCTTGTCTCTACCTGAAGGTACAGAAGACTTTGTAGTATACTGTGTTGCTTCCATACAGGGTCTTGGTTGCGTGCTAATGCAACACAATAATGTGATAGCTTACACCTCTCGACAGTTGAAGGTTCACGGGAGGAATTATACGACGCACGACTTGGAGTTGGGAGCCGTAGTATTTGGCTCAAAATCTGAAGGCATTACCTGTACGGTACTAAATGCACTATTTATACCGACCACAGGAGCCTTCAGCATATTTTCGACCAGAAGGAGTTGAATATGCGACAGCGTCGCTGGGTAGAACTTTTAAACGATTATGATTGTGCAATTAAGTGTCATCCGGGTAAGGCCAACATGGTAGCTGACCCTCTCAGTCAAAAGGAATCGAAACCCAAACGAGTTCGTGCTCTACAGCTCACCATTCATTCTAACCTACCTGACCAGATCCGTTCTGCACAAGCTGAAGCGTTGAAGGAAGAAAACTATGAAGCTGAGTATTTACGGGGTATGGAGAAACGACTCGAGAAGAGATCAGATGGCATTTACTATTTATGGAGCGGATATGGATTCCGTTATTTAGTAACCTTAGAGATCTTGTGATGGATGAAGCATACAAGTCTTGATACTCTGTTCACCCAGGTTCGGATAAGATGTATCAGGACCTCAAAGTTATGTGTTGGTGGCCGAAGATGAAAGCTCACATCGCAACGTATGTTAGTAAATGCTTGACGTGTTCAAAAGTTAAAGTGGAATACCAGAAACCGTCTGGATTACTTCAGCAACCAGAAATACCCATGTGGAAATGGGAGCAGATAGCAATGGATTTTGTCACGGGCTTGCCTAGAACTCAAAATGGGAACGACACCATTTGGGTGATCATGGATCATCTCACGAAGTTAGCACACTTTTTGGCAATTAAGGAAACAGATAAGTTCTCACAACTAGCTGCTGTCTATCTTAAGGAGGTGGTTTCTAGGCACGGGGTGCCGACATCAATTATTTCTGACCGTGACCCGCGTTTCATCTCAGATTTGTGGCAGTCGATGCACAAATCATTCGGCTCGTGTCTCGATATGAGCACTGCTTATCACCCGCAGACGGATGGTCAAAGTGAGCGAACCATCTAGACACTTGAGGATATGTTACGAGCATGCGTGATTGATTTTGGCAAGGGTTGGGAGAAACACTTGCCGCTGATAGAGTTTTCTTACAACAACAACTACCATACAAGTATTCAGGCAACCCCATTCGAAGCGTTATACGGACGAGAATGTCGTTCACCTCTTTGTTGGGCTGAGGTGGGTGACAGCCAGGTTACAGGCCCAGAACTTGTACTCGAAACCTCTGAGAAAATTGTTCAGATCAGAAATCGTATGGCGGCGGCGCTTGACCGTCAGAAAAGCTACACCGATAAGCGTAGGAAACCTTTAGAATTCGAAGTTAATGATCGTGTCATGTTGAAGGTCTAACCCTGGAAGGGTGTGGTGCGTTTTGTAAAACGCAGCAAGCTCAATACGCGTTATGTCGGGCCATTCAAAATTCTTGAACGAATCAGTAAGGTGGCATACAAGCTTGAGTTACCTGCTGAGCAGGGTAATGTGCATGATGTTTTCCATGTTTCTCAATTGAAGAAGTGTTTGTCGGATGAAACACTTGTAGTACCGTTTCAGGAGCTCAAAATTGATGATAAGTTGCAGTTTATTGAAGAACCAATAGAAATTATGGACCGGGAGGTGAAGGTCTGTAAGCACAGCTGTATTCCGATCGTGAGAGTTCATTGGAACTCAAGACGTGTACCGGAGTTCATGTGGGAACGCGAGGATCAGATGAGCTCAAGTACCCACATTTGTTAGAGGAAAAGTCCAAGTCTGGCAAATCTAAATCTAACGCAAATAATGAATTTCAGGACGAAATTCCCCTTCAAGTTGGGGATTATGTGGTGCCCGAGTAAAATCCACAGTCATCCTGATCCGACACTTCGCCGTTTTTTGGTTTACTTGTCAAATTTCGGGACGAAATTTCTTTCAAGTTGGGGATGATGTGACAACCGGAGTTTTCAAGGGCCTTACTTGACACGTTATTCGTTTCGCAAAGTTTTTAGTATATGATTAATGTAACTTGTTTCAATGTAACTTGTTCACGTTTGGTTTATGATTAAGGTGTTGCACTATTGTGTGGTTATTTAATGAAAGTTCATGAGCTGTTTAGTATATGTATTGTTTGACGAAACTTTGGAACCCCATTGCAAACTGAACTCGACGAAACATAGTGATGTTTCGTTATCACCTCCACCCAACGAAACACAGGGAGTTTCGTCGTCCCTTGATGTTTCGTCGTAGCCGTACGGGCTTGAGGCCCAGGCGAGGCCCAAGCATGAAGCAGTTTTATAAATCACCTTTAACTGAATGTAACGTGTATAATAGCGAAACCCTAGATCCTCTCTAAGTTGGCGACGGAAACATTCTCTCCTCTTTCGAAGATCTTCGTGACTTCATCTCAATTCTGTCGGTGAGTCCGATATTCCATTGATTGATTTAATTTCCTGTTGCACTAGGTTGCATGAACATTAGATTGAGTGAACCGATTTCGTTATGACCTGCTGGTTATTTGATATGATTGCATGATATTAGAGGCTGATTAGGAATCTGGTATTGTCATTGGTTGAACTATGTTAATTTGGTAAATGTGGTGATTATGCTAACAATACTGTTTATCTCGATGTTCACTGTTTGTGGGATAGACTGATGATTTCATGAAGGGTTAGGGTGTTTATGGTTTGGTACAATAGAAATTAGAGAAACTGTGGTATGACTTCGGTTATACAATCCGGATGAACATGATTGATAATTTAATGAATTAAACTGTTAGATCGGAATGGGGAATTAGTCAAAGATGTTAGCGTCGGTCACGGCAAAAATCAGGGGGTTATAAAAGTCGAGGAAAGGTAGGAGGTTTCATCGGCTAGGGATTTCGACGAAAGGTAGGAGGTTTCGTCGGCTGGGGATGTCGACGAAAGATCATTAAGATTTGTCACACCCCCAAAATCCACACGCGGAGTATCACCGCTTGGAGGCGTGACTGACCAGGATCAAGCCACCAATCATATTGAACAAGCATAAAAGTAAACATACTTCAACCAACAATATGAAAGATGTCCAAAAACCAAAGCATAGTTAAGTGTTTAGCGGAAGCATAACTGTAAAACCCATAGCAAATATTAAGTATGAAATAAAGTAACGTTTAAAGCATGGCACACACTGCCATA
The DNA here is from genome assembly GCA_030545235.1 of Helianthus tuberosus. Classification (NCBI taxonomy): domain Eukaryota; kingdom Viridiplantae; phylum Streptophyta; class Magnoliopsida; order Asterales; family Asteraceae; genus Helianthus; species Helianthus tuberosus. Next base: position 123,046,899 of record CM060451.1, on the reverse strand, counting down.
TCCCACAACGACTGTTCCTCCCTGTGCAAGCTCCATGAGTACCTAATGACCTGCAAGGCATGTAGCAACGAATCAACAACAAAGTTGAGCGAGTTCACAGTTGATTGTTTGGTTACAGTATTCATTTCGTAAATCGTATGTTCGTTTTGTAAACCATGTATTGTATTAATCCGTATCGCAGCCAATCCAGGCATGTGTGCGATGATTAGTGGGGGCTTCCCATGTGTTACTAGACCACGCGTATCGACTGCTACGAAAATGTAAGAGGTGCCCTAAGTCAATGTCTATCAGCATTGGCCCTTTGCCCATAGTCCATTAGTACACGCCCGTTCGGACGACATGGTGTGAGGTTTGTTAAACCTAATAGCGCTATTAACTCATGACCCGCTCGCCATAGGCCTCGGTGATTAAGTTGATAAATGAGGGACTTCCTTTGATAGAGGTGATGGTCTTATGATCGTGTACGTAGGCTTTACGTACGTGCCCTTCAATCCGAAGACAGTAGTAAGTATAACTGTACGTAGGTTTTACGTACGTGCCCTTAAATCCGAGGACAGTGGTAATTAGTTTAAATGTAATAGTTGTACAAGTAATTATTCTATCCCATTCCCAACCCCTGGGAATCCTATGCCTTGGCTAGTGTGAACTCACATTGGTTTGCTTGGTATGCTAAAGGAATATACGCTCACAAATAGTCAGTCACGACCTATAGTACGCACGTATACCGAATCAGTTTATGTTCGTAATGACTCGCATGCAACTAACATCACAGTATAACACAGAGTGTACTTAGCAGTTAGCATCTTGTATCATGTAAACAGTAATCAAACTCATGCAACTTCATGTTTCACATAACAGCTTTCTCAGTTAATTCCAACATAGTTACCCATTGACATACCCAACCGAGTTAACAGGTTTATTAGAGTAGCATAACTTAACAGAAGTAATACAGTTAACAGAGTTAACAAACTAACAGATTTAACTAATTAACAGAGTTAACTAGCTAACCACGTTACTGTGCAGAACCCCTCAACGAAATCACAAAGTGGCGAAATCCCTTTGAGCCGAAAACACTTGGGCCGAAATCCCTCAAAGTGTTTTCGTTGGGATGGGGATTTCGTAGGGTGGAGGGTTTTCGCCGGGTGCATCATCATCAATAACAGTTATAAAACACAACCCTAATGATCATCCAATAATAACACCGACTTCGACAATCAAACGCTAAGCCATATCATCAAACGATCACCCACACATACACGACAGTAACACGTAATCATTCAACATCAGATTTATATGATCATTAAACATTACAGTGAACATGTATCGAGATCAAAACAATTATCTTAATAGTATCAGACCTAACCCACATGATTTCTGACCGATCATTAAACACATCCACCCAACATTAATATTCAGAGATATACCCACAACATCATTCGAACATTATCAGTAGATATAACCAATCACTTCAATTCACAACATCATCATATCAGAATCATTCACTAAAAAAAAAGTCATCGGCACATGACATTTTGTCGGTTCATCATCATCATCATGATAAACAATAATAAAAATTGAAAACCAAATAACAATCACATGCTAGAATAAGTACAATGGCCGACAATTATGAAGGATCCATATCCGATTGACTGCCTCTTCAATACATCACACATGCATTATAATCATCACTCATCGTTTGTATCATAGTCAAGATCATCAATCGATCAGCAGACCATCATTAACAAGCATACACAGTCGATCATATCATCACATATACTTGGCAGTTTATAGACAATACATATATATATATCGATCATTCAATTTTACATTCATAAAACAATCACAGTTAAATGATAAACAGATCGTTCTTACAATTGATTTAAATCAAACAATCAGTTAAGAGTTAACACTAACCGCGACGGACGAACGAGACAATAACTTGCCGTCAGGTTTGAAGGGTAGTGAGAGAGAGAATGTGAGAGGTGGTTAGGGTTTATCGATTGAACTTTACGTAAAGGTTGGAACAAATCTTATAACAAAAGATCATCACTGGGCCAAAAGCCCATTAGATTTCACCCAGGAGTAGTGACGAAAACACTAGGGTGTTTTCGTCCATAAGTGTTTTCGTGGAGCAGGGTGTTTGGCCTAACAAGTTCCATTCTAATTTATACAAAACATATATTGCATACATACTTAATGCACGCCATAAACATCATATAAATCACAATACGATATAACGTATTACAATGTGCACAGTTGTGAAACAAACAAGTCGTATAACAAACAACTTAAACAATTAACGTGCAATAAATGCGAAGGTGGAAATCTTGGAAACTCGAGTTGTCACATTATCCCCAACTTGAAAGAAATTTCATCCCGAAATTTAGCACGTAGTTACTGAGGAAGCTAGTTGTGTTGTGTAGTTTACTGGTTTTCCTGGGGTGTCACATCATCCCCCCGTTGATTTGGAATTTCATCCCGAAATTCTGTAGTAGCTTCAGCCTCAGTAGTGGTTGCACTGTTTCCGAATAACTGGGGATACTTGAGTTTCATTTGATCTTCTCATTCCCAGGTGAACTCTGGGCCACGACGGGCGTTCCAACGAACTCGAACAAGAGGTATTCTGGTGTGTTTGAGGACCTTAACATCCCGGTCCGTGATTTCAACTGGTTCCTCGACGAATCGCAACTGATCGTCGATAGTGAGCTCCTTCAAAGGAACTATGAGAGTCTCATCTGACAGACACTTCTTCAGATTCGACACGTGGAAAAAGTTGTGAACTGCACTGAGTTCTACTGGTAAGTTCAGTCTGTAGGCCACTTTGCCTATTTTCTCAATAATTTCGAATGGTCCAACGTACCATGGGTTAAGTTTGCCTCGTTTGCCAAAACGAACAACACCCTTCCAGGGTGAGACTTTGAGTAGCACTCGCTCCCCCACCTGGAACTCGAGTGGTTTCCTGCCCTTATCGGTGTATGCTTTCTGACGGTCACGAGCTGCCGCCATGCGTTGTCGTATTTGAGCAATCTTTTCTGTTGTGTCTACTACCAGTTCTGGACCTGTGATCTGACTGACACCCACCTCTGCCCAACAAAGAGGTGATCGGCATTTACGCCCGTACAATGCCTCGAATGGTGCGGCTTAGATGCTGGTGTGGTAACTGTTGTTATACGAGAACTCCACTAACGGGAGGTGTTTTTCCCAGCCGTTGCCGAAATCGATTACACATGCACGAAGCATGTCTTCTAAAGTTTGAATAGTGCGCTCAGACTGTCCATCCGTCTGAGGGTGATAAGCCGTGCTCATGTCTAAACGAGAGCCAAAAAGATTTGTGCATTGCTTGCCACAGTTCTGAAGTAAAACGTGCATCACGATCAGAGATAATGGAGGTTGGCACCCCTTGCCTTGAGACCACTTCTTTTAAGTAGATGTCTGCTAAGGTAGAAAACTTGTCTGTTTCCTTAATAGCCAGGAAGTGTGCAGACTTTGTGAGTCGATCCACGATCACCCAATTAGTATCGTTACCACGTTGAGATCTAGGTAGGCCAGTAACAAAATCCATGGAAATTTGCTCCCATTTCCATTGTGGTATCTCTGGTTGTTGGAGTAGGCCTGATGGTTTCTGATGTTCAGTCTTGACTCTCGCACAAGTCAAGCACTTGCTGACGTAAGTAGCTATGTGAGCTTTCATGCTAGGCCACCAATATGTGGTTTTCAAGTCGTGGTACATTTTATCCGAACCAGGATGTACTGAGTAACGAGATTTATGAGCTTCATCCATTACAAGCTCACGCAAGTTGCCATAGAGTGGGACCCAAATGCGTCCTGTTACATAGTAGGCGCCATCTGCCTTTTGTTCTAACCATTGCCTTGAGCCGCGTAGGGCTTCAGCCCTGACATTTTCTGGTTTCAATGCTTCTACCTGAGCATCTCGTATCTGTGAAGGAAGGCTAGACTGGATAGTGAGTTGCAACGCTCGTACACGCCTAGGTGTAATATCCTTTCGACTAAGGGCGTCGGCCACCACATTGGCTTTGCCCGGATGGTACTTTATAGCACATTCGTAATCGTTCAGTAATTCGACCCATCGACGTTGTCGCATGTTCAATTCTTTCTGCTTGAAGATATGCTCGAGACTCCTGTGATCGGTGTAGATGGTGCACTTGGTGCCATACAGGTAATGTCGCCATATCTTGAGCGCAAAAACAACAGCTCCCAGCTCTAAATCATGTGTTGTGTAATTCCGTCCGTGAATCTTAAGTTGGCGCGAAGCATAAGCAATGACTTTATCCCGTTGTATCAACAAACATCCAAGACCTTGGATGGATGCGTCGCAGTAGCCTACGAAATCGTCCGTGGCTTCAGGCAATGAGAGGATAGGTGCGCTACAAAGTCTATCCTTTAAGTGCTGAAATGCTGTTTCCTGTGTATTACCCCAACGGTAAGCAACACCTTTCTGTGTCAGTAGTGTAAGCGGCTGTGCAATCTTTGAGAAGTCTTTGATGAACCGTTTGTAATAACCCGCCAAACCCCAGAATTGGCGTATTTCGGTTGGTGTGCGAGGTGCAGGCCAGTTCTTGATCGAATCTACCTTGGATGGATCAACATGAATCCCATCCTTGTTTACCACGTGGCCTAGGAAGTGGACTTCACGAAGCCAGAAGTCACATTTTGAAAACTTGGCGTACAGTTGTTCCGTTTGAAGGAGTTCCAAAATATGTCGTAAATGATGCTCGTGTTCCTCCTGACTCTTCGAATAGATCAGGATGTCATCGATGAAAACAATAACAAACTTTTCAAGATAAGGTTTGCACACCCTGTTCATAAGATCCATGAAAACTGCCGGTGCGTTTGTTAATCCGAATGGCATGACTAGAAACTCATCATGGCCGTAGCATGTTCTGAATGCTGTTTTGGAGACGTCCTCGTCCCGGACTCTCAGTTGATGGTAGCCTGACCTCAGATCAATCTTTGAATAGTAGCTCGACCCTTGCAGCTGGTCGAACAAGTCATCAATGCGTGGGAGAGGATAGCGATTTTTTACGGTCACCTTGTTTAGTTCGCGGTAATCTATGCACATATGGAAGGTACCGTCTTTCTTCTCTTTCATTGATGTGTCAGTAACAAGCGCTAAAATAGCGGTGTGGCCCTTTCGCAAACACTTTTGGGCCTTAAGAAAGGAGATGATGCCAACCACGGCACCACTCTTGTCGCCTTGAACTTCGAGAGGTTCTTTACCAGAACGGGGTATACGAACAATCTTCTCCTTGCATAAGATCTCTGCTCGATGTTGGAATAACCATTCCATACCAATGACGATGTCGAAACTACCCATAGTTATAGGAATAAGATCGATAGGGAAAGTCTGACCAGCGGGGATAAGATTACAACCCTGAACTATGTGTGTGGCCTCTAGACTCTTACCATTAGCTAACTCTACGACATGTTTAGTGTTCAAAAGTGTTGGTGCGCGTTTAAGCATTTGATTAACTTTCAGAGACACATATCTGGTATCCACACCCGGATCAAACAAAACAGTAACATAAAAGTCGTCGAGAAGAAACTTACCCATCATTACGTTAGGTTCATCCCTTGCATCACCCTAACCAATCACGTGCACGCGGCCCCGGCGTCACTGTTTCCATTGTTGTTCCTGCTTCCATGGTCGTGGTTCTGAGTCTGGTCCTGATTCAAATGTAGACAATGTCTCTTGTAGTGATCTTTAGCATCACACTGAAAACATCCTCTAAAACTCTGTTATTGCTACTGATTCTGTGGATCTTGAGGCTGCTGTTGTTGTTCCTGGGTTACAGGACGTGAGCTTCGGCAATCCTTGGCTTCATGACCCAGCTTGAGACACCTCTGACAACGACCCTTGTTGCACTGACCGCTGTGGTGCCTATTGCATCTGTTGCACTTTGGATGATTTCCTCGGTATCCCATCTGTCCGTGACTACCAGAAGAATGCTGACCGGGGCTCTGGTAGTCATCTGTCTTTCGCTGCTGCGCCTGATACTGAACCGGAGTTGACCCCTTACTCAGGTTCCCATCCCACTTGCGTTTGTTGTCACTAGAAGCACAAGTTGTAGCAGCTTTAACATGTTTCGGTAGTTTGTTTTGTTCTACTTCCTGGTCGGTGAGGCGATGAGCAAGCCGAGTGACTTGTTGGATAGTGCCAAGATTAGCTGCGATCACATGACTCTGAATTTCTGGCACCAGACCCTTGAGATACAGCTCGATACGTTTAATGGGAGGGTCTACCATAATGGGACACAATGTAGCTAATTCATTCGATCTCCTCGTATAAACCTCAATTTCAGACCCCGTCATCTGTAAGTTGAGGAACTCCACCTCTAGTTTGTGGATATCTTCCCGACTGCAAAACTCTTCCTTAACTAGGTCCTTGAACTCGTTCCAGGGGGTGGCATTAGCAGCTGCCAGCCCTAACATTTGAACCTGTGTTTCCCACTAGGTTAATGCAGCACCTTCGAGTGTTCCTGCAGCAAACTTTACTCTACGAGACTCAGGGCAATCACGCACCTCAAAGTCAGTTTCGAGCCTCTCGAACCAATGGAGGAGGCCTACAACTCCCTCAGTACCACTGAAGGTACTAGGTCGGTAATCCGTGAAATTCCTGAAGGTGAAATTAGGTGGCTGAGCGTGTTGACCTCCTGCTTGTGCAGCTGCAAGTGCCGCAGCAACTTGTTTGTTAATGAGAGCCGTCAACTGGGCTTGTGTCAAGTTAATACATCCAGCCATGAACTTCATAGCAAGGGTAACATAAGTAAGAGAGGTTCGCGAATAGTGCGATGACAGAAGAGAGTGTGCACACAAGTATTCTCAAGCAATAGTTGTTACGTTTATCTAAGCATACCATGAGCAAAGTTCTATGTAATCTAGCATGTAGGCAATAAAACATATACCATATTACCTAGGATGTCGAGTCTTGCACGTGGAGCGAGGCGTCGTTGTGGATCGTTGAGTACTGTACAGGTTATAGTCTGGTTTTAATAAAAACGTTTTCCCCTTATTAAAACCAAGTTCTCTATAACCAATGGCTCTGATACCAATCTGTCACACCCCCAAAATCCACACGCGGAGTATCACCGCTTGGAGGCGTGACTGACCAGGATCAAGCCACCAATCATATTGAACAAGCATAAAAGTAAACATACTTCAACCAACAATATGAAAGATGTCCAAAAACCAAAGCATAGTTAAGTGTTTAGCGGAAGCATAACTGTAAAACCCATAGCAAATATTAAGTATGAAATAAAGTAATGTTTAAAGCATGGCACACACTGCCATGTCCCACAACGACTGTTCCTCCCTGTGCAAGCTCCATGAGTACCTAATGACCTTCAAGGCATGTAGCAACGAATCAACAACAAAGTTGAGCGAGTTCACAGTTGATTGTTTGGTTACAGTATTCATTTCGTAAATCGTATGTTCGTTTTGTAAACCATGTATTGTGTTAATCTGTATCGCAGCCAATCCAGGCATGTGTGCGATGATTAGTGGGGGCTTCCCATGTGTTACTAGACCACGCGTATCGACTGCTACGAAAATGTAAGAGGTGCCCTAAGTCAATGTCTATCAGCATTGACCCTTTGCCCATAGTCCATTAGTACACGCCCGTTCGGACGACACGGTGTGAGGTTTGTTAAACCTAATAGCGCTATTAACTAATGACCCGCTCGCCATAGGCCTCGGCAATTAAGTCGATAAATGAGGGACTTCCTTTGATAGAGGTGATGGTCTTATGATCGTGTACGTAGGCTTTACGTACGTGCCCTTCAATCCGAAGACAGTAGTAAGTATAACTGTACGTAGGTTTTACGTACGTGCCCTTAAATCCGAGGACAGTGGTAATTAGTTTAAATGTAATAGTTATACAAGTAATTATTCTATCCCATTCCCAACCCCTGGGAATCCCATGCCTTGGCTAGTGTGAACTCACCTTGGTTTGCTCGGTATGCTAAAGGAATACACGCTCACAAATAATCAGTCACGACCTATAGTACGCACGTATACCGAATCAGTTTATGTTCGTAATGACTCGCATGCAACTAACATCACAGTATAACACAGAGTGTACTTAGCAGTTAGCATCTTGTATCATGTAAACAGTAATCAAACTCATGCAACTTCATGTTTCACATAACAGCTTTCTCAGTTAATTCCAACATAGTTACCCATTGACATAACCAACCGAGTTAACAGGTTTATTAGAGTAGCATAACTTAACAGAAGTAATACAGTTAACAGAGTTAACAAACTAACAGATTTAACTAATTAACAGAGTTAACTAGCTAACCACGTTACTGTGCAGAACCCCTCAACTAAATCACAAAGTGGCGAAATCCCTTTGAGTCGAAAACACTTGGGCCGAAATCCCCCAAAGTGTTTTCGTTGGGATGGGGATTTCGTAGGGTGGAGGGTTTTCGCTGGGTGCATCATCATCAATAACAGTTATAAAACACAACCCTAATGATCATCCAATAATAACACCGACTTCGACAATCAAACGCTAAGCCATATCATCAAACGATCACCCACACATACACGACAGTAACACGTAATCATTCAACATCAGATTTATATGATCATTAAACATTACAGTGAACATGTATCGAGATCAAAACAATTATCTTAATAGTATCAGACCTAACCCACATGATTTCTGACCGATCATTAAACACATCCACCCAACATTAATATTCAGAGATATACCCACAACATCATTCGAACATTATCAGTAGATATAACCAATCACTTCAATTCACAACATCATCATATCAGAATCATTCACTAAAAAAAAAAGTCATCGGCACATGACATGTTGTCGGTTCATCATCATCATCATGATAAACAATAATAAAAATTGAAAACCAAATAACAATCACATGCTAGAATAAGTACAATGGCCGACAATTATGAAGGATCCATATCCGATTGACTGCCTCTTCAATACATCACACATGCGTTATAATCATCACTCATCGTTTGCATCATAGTCAAGATCATCAATCGATCAGCAGACCATCATTAACAAGCATACACAGTCGATCATATCATCACATATACTTGGCAGTTTATAGACAATATATATATATATATCGATCATTCAATTTTACGTTCATAAAACAATCACAGTTAAATGATAAACAGATCGTTCTTACAATTGATTTAAATCAAACAATCGGTTAAGAGTTAACACTAACCGCGACGGACGAACGAGACAATAACTTGACTGATCTGGAAGATCCGGGGAACAAGTTTGCCGTCAGGATTGAAGGGTAGTGAGAGAGAGAATGTGAGAGGTGGTTAGGGTTTGTGGATTGAACTTTACGTAAAGGTTGGAACAAATCTTATAACAAAAGATCATCACTGGGCCAAAAGCCCATTAGATTTCGCCAAGAAGTAGTGACGAAAACACTAGGGTGTTTTCGTCCATAAGTGTTTTCATGGAGAAGGGTGTTTGGCCTAACAAGTTCCATTTCTAATTTATACAAAACATATATTACATACATACTTAATGCACGCCATAAACATCATATAAATCACAATACGATATAACGTATTACAAATGTGCACAGTTGCGAAACAAACAAGTCGTATAACAAACAACTTAAACAATTAACATGCAATAAATGCGAAGGTAGAAATCTTGGAAACTCGAGTTGTCACAAGATTCGTCATATATACATCGACAAAACACCTTGGTGTTTCGTCACAAGGGACCCTCGACGAAACTAGGACTTTCGCCGGCTGAGAAAAATAATGGGAACAGTGGACTAGTTTAAATGAGTTGATAAGGAACTAAGTTAATGAAAACATATTATGGCATGTTGATTTCGATTGATTATGATTGGGGGTCACTGAATTAGCTTTTATGGATGACCCAATTAACTGTTAAGAGTCGTTATGAATTGTATATGTGAAGAATGGTTTTTGCAAGTGCTCGAATAACTGCTACGTGTTAATTAGTGATCAATCTTCTAAATGCACACTGTGACTATAAACTTATATGCGTACTATGCGAACATGAACTGATTTCATATACATCAATTACCATAGGCTTTGACTGATTAATTATGAACAAGTAACTAATCAAACCGAGCAAACCAAGGTAAGTTCACTGCTCTTTTTCCAAGCATGCATCCCGGGGAGGGATATTGGGTAACGTTCAGGGGAGGAATGTTAGGTTATTGGGATGATTGTTATTACACTCAGTTCTATCATATAAGACCCCTTACATCTACCGATAGTTGCTGGGGAGGCAACAAGGTATTTAGTTGATAGCGCTATTAGGTTTGGCACCTTCACACCGTACCGGGGAGGACGGGCGTGAACTAATTACCTTGACAACTTGACTAATGTTTTGATAGAGGCATTGGGGTTGGGCAAAAACATCTTGTAGCCATCTGCGGTATTCGAGTTAATAACATCGAATCTGTGAAACGTTTTAATCTGTTAACTGGTATCTTGACACGGTAACAAATCTTTGAACTCACCAGCGTCGTCTGACACACTTGTCTGCATGCTTGTAGGTCGTTAGATTCTTATTATGGACTTGCTATCTGGGAGTGCTGGAGTGGTCATGGGTCGAGGCTCTTGGATACTTGCTTGTTAATTATGAACACATGTCTTGAAACAATTGTTTTACCGTTTACATTATGCTTCCGCTGAATATTTACCTTGGTTTGAAACTTATGACTTGGATTTATATTTTGAAATGAATGGATTGTTTTATTTAAAATATAATGCGTAGTTCAATGTGATTGGTGGCTTGGATCCTGGTACGTCACACGCCTCGCGGTGATTCCGCATGTGGTATTTTAGGGGTGTGACAGTTTGGTATCAGAGCCACTGGTTATAGTGAACTTGGTTTTAAAACGTTTTTGTAAAACCAGACTATAACCGAACAACTTCGAAAATCGACCATGACACTCAGCTTCAGATTGCAAGGTTCGTCTTCTGTTTACTTTATGTATTACTTTTTTAGTAGTCACACACTCATAACTTGCATGAAACGATACATTAGATACTATGGTGATTTGATAGTGTGACACTACTCTTCGACTCTTGTGATTCGTAATCCTGTAATACCTTCTGTTTTGTTACTTGAATGCGGGGGAAACTTTTAGCGCAAGTTAAGAGGCACTGAGATGAGCATGCAAATTTCCTTATTATTATGGGTGCACACATAATAATAACGTAAGGTGCATGTAAGTCCCAGTGAGGCTTAACGAGTGTGAGAAGGGTTCTGCCCTATTGTGTGTAAACTTGGTAGTTTGTAGATTTCAACGTGATACTTGACTCTTACCTCATTTCGACTCTTAAATCTGTTCCCTCTCCTTATATAGAATCATGAGTGGACGAGGTCATGGACGTGGTCACATCGCGATGACCCAAGCTGAGCTGACAAACTTAATCAACACACATGTGGCTGAGGCTTTAGCATCCTATCAAGCTGGTACGATATGTGCCAAAACTTCTTTATTCTGGTGTCGTGTACACAACTCTTACCCATGTATTGAATTTTATTTCGTCTATTAGGTCATCACCCGCCTGCTTGCACTTTCAAGACGTTTATGGATTGTAAGCCACAGACATTCAGTGGGACTGAAGGGGCTGTGGGGTTACTACGTTGGTTCGAGAAGGCTGAGTCGGTATTCACCATGTGTAACTGTCCTGAGGGGGACCGTGTGAAGTATGCTACAGGAACTTTGGAGGATGGTGCCTTAACTTGGTTGAATGCCCAGGTGCAAATGCTGGGTATCGAGATGACTAACGCCACTACTTGGGATGAATTCAAGGAGTTAATGCGGGAGGAGTATTGTCCTCGTGATGAGATTCAGAAATTGGAGAATGAGTACTACGATTTGAAGATGGAAGGGTCCAAGATCGAGGCTTACTCGAAACAATCTCACGAACTAGCAATTTTGTGCCCTAACTTGTCTCGACCTGCGAATTGAGCTGTATATTAAGGGCCTAGCACCAGCTGTAAAGGGGTATGTCATTGCTGCGAACCGTAACAATCTGCCCCAGATCATCCGTTTGGCACATAAGATTACTGACCAAGAGGTCGAGCGTGGCTCATTGCCGCCTTGTAAATCTGCTACTACCTCTGCCGCTACAGCTACCACACCTGCTAGTGACAACAAGCAGAAATGGAATGATACTGACATGGCAACCAGTGCGAGTCAATCTCAGAAAAGGCCTGACAACAGCAATAACCGCAGCTTCAGTCAGTCGTCCTCAGTTAACCAAGGCCAGGGCAGCAATCAGAATCAAGGCTCCTATGTTGGGAAGAAGCCACAGTGCAACAAGTGTGGTTATCATCATTATGGACAGTGTGTCCGGACTTGCCGTAGGTGCGAAAAGGTGGGCCATGAGGCCAAAGACTGTAGAGCCCCGCAGCCAAAGCAGCAACAGCAGCAAAGTCAGCAGTATCAGCGACAGCAAAGGCAACAACCCCATCAGAACCAGAGCTTTAAGAAGGGGTCTTTCCAGTGTGGGGATGAGGGCCACATCAAGCGGGATTGCCCTCAGCTGAATCAGAATGCCAACACCAACAACCGCCAGAACAACAACAGCAATGCTGGAAATAACAACAGCAATGGCAACAATGGGGGCAATGGTGCTAATGGAAGGGTATTTATGATCGGTGCTGGTGATGCTAGGAACGACGGCAATGTCGTGACTGGTACGTTTTCTATGAACAATCTTATTGCTTCTGTGTTATTTAATTCCGGTGCCGATTGGAGTTATGTGTCCCTAGATTTTGGTCAATGATTAGGGTTAGCCCCAACGCCTTTAGAAGTTAAGCACGTAGTAGAATTAGCTAATGGCAAAACGATTGAAGCTTCGCATGTCTTATTTGGGTGTAAACTAGATCTTGTGGGTCAAGTGTTTGATACTGATCTCCTTCCTGTTACCCTCGGTAGCTTTGATATAGTAGTTGGTATGGATTGGTTGACCAAACATCAAGCTGTGATTCTATGCAAGGAGAAGATTGTACGTATCCCTCTCCCTAGTGGAGAGTCATTATCAGTTCAAGGGCATCGTAGTGGGACGATGGTTGGTATTATCTCGTCTATGCAAGCGCAGAAGTGTCTACGAAAGGGGTATCCTGCAATTCTATCACTAGTTACTGATACTCCATCTGAAGAAAGAAAGATCGAGGATCTGACAGTAGTACGTGAATTTGCAGATGTATTTCCTGAGGAACTTCCTGGTTTACCTCCTCACCGTCAAGTGGAATTTCAGATTGATCTTGCACCAGGAGCAGCCCCGATAGCTCGTGCTCCTTACCGTTTAGCACCTGGAGAATTGCAGGAGTTGTCTAATCAACTGCAAGAGTTACTGGATAGGGGCTTTATTCGACCCAGCTCTTCGCCTTGGGGAGCCCCAGTTTTGTTTGTGAAGAAGAAAGACGGGTCCTTTCGCACGTGCATTGATTATCGGGAACTCAACAAGGTGACTATCAAGAACCGTTATCCATTGCCACGTATCGACGACTTGTTTGACCAGTTGCTAGGGTCAAGTTTTTATTCGAAGATCGACCTAATATTGGGCTATCATCAGGTGAGAGTCCGAGAGGAGGATGTTCCAAAAACGGCTTTTCGAACGCGGTATGGGCACTATGGGTTTTTTAGTTATGCCGTTTGGGTTGACGAACACGCCAGCAGTCTTCATGGATCTCATGAACCTTGTATGCAAACCGTATCTTGACGATTTCGTTATAGTATTCATTGACGGAATTTTGATCTACTCGAAGAGCAAGGAAGATCACGAGCGGCACCTGCGTCTTATTTTGGAGCTCCTGAGGAAGGAACAACTCTATGCGAAATTTTCTTAGTGTGACTTCTGGATTTGAGAGGTACACTTCCTTGGACACATTGTGAACGAATTAGGGATACACGTGGATCCTGCAAAGGTTGATGCTGTTAGAAATTGGGCGGCACCAAAGAATCCTTCGGAGGTGCGACAATTTCTTGGTCTCGTTGGGTATTATCGAAGATTTATTAAAGACTTCTCGAAGATCGCGCAACCCCTCACCTCGTTAACACAGAAGAGCGTAGTATACTCTTGGGGAACGAAACAAGAAGAAGCTTTCCAGTTATTAAAATAGAAACTCTGCAGTGCACCGATCTTGTCTCTACCTGAAGGTACAGAAGACTTTGTAGTATACTATGATGCTTCCATACAGGGTCTTGGTTGCGTGCTGATGCAACGCAACAATGTGATAGCTTACGCCTCTCGACAGTTGAAGGTTCACGAGAGGAATTATAGGACGCACGACTTGGAGTTGGGAGCCGTAGTATTTGCGCTCAAAATCTGGAGGCATTACCTGTACGGTACTAAATGCACTATTTATACCGACCACATGAGCCTTCAGCATATTTTCTACCAGAAGGATTTGAATATGCGACAGCGTCGCTGGGTAGAACTTTTAAACGATAATGATTGTGCAATTAAGTATCATCCGGGTAAGGCCAACGTGGTAGCTGACGCTCTCAGTCGAAAGGAATCTAAACCCAAACGTGTTCGCGCTCTACAGCTCACCATTCATTCTAACCTACCTGACTAGATCCGTTCTGCACAAGTTGAAGCGTTGAACGAAGAAAACTATGAAGCTGAGTATTTACGGGGTATGGAGAAACGACTCGAGAAGAGATCAGATGGCATTTACTATTTTATGGAGCGGATATGGATTCCGTTGTTTGGTAACCTTAGAGATCTTGTGATGGATGAAGCACACAAGTCTCGATACTCTGTTCACCCAGGTTCGGATAAGATGTATCAGGACCTCAAAGTTATGTATTGGTGGCCGAAGATGAAAGCTCACATCGCAACGTATGTTAGTAAATGCTTGACGTGTTCAAAAGTTAAAGTGGAATACCAGAAACCGTCTGGATTACTTCAGCAACCAGAAATACCCATGTGGAAATGGGAGCAGATAGCAATGGATTTCATCACGAGCTTGCCTAGAACTCAAAATGGGAACGACACCATTTGGGTGATCGTGGATCGTCTCATGAAGTCAGCACACTTTTTGGCAATTAAGGAAACAGATAAGTTCTCACAACTAGCTGTTGTCTATCTTAAGGAGGTGGTTTCTTGGCACAGGGTGCCGACATCTATTATTTCTGACCGTGACCCGCATTTCATCTCAGATTTGTGGCAGTCGATACACAAATCATTCGGCTCGCGTCTCGATATGAGCACTGCTTATCACCCGCAGACAGATGGTCAAAGTGAGTGAACCATCCAGACACTTGAGTATATGTTACGAGCATGCGTGATTGATTTTGGCAAAGGTTGGGAGAAACACTAGTTTTCTTACAACAACAGCTACCATACAAGTATTCAGGCAGCCCCATTCGAAGCGTTATACGGACGAAAATGTCGTTCACCTCTTTGTTGGGCTGAGGTGGGTGACAGCCAGGATACGGCCCAGAACTTGTACTCGAAACCTCCGAGAAAATTGTTCAAATTAGAAATCGTATGGCGGCGGCGTGTGACCGTCAGAAAAGCTACGCCGATAAGCGTAGGAAACCTTTGGAATTCGAAGTTAATGATCGGGTCATGTTGAAGGTCTCAGCCTGGAAGGGTGTGGTGCGTTTTGGAAAACGCAGCAAGCTCAATCCACATTATGTCGGGCCATTCAAAATTCTTGAACGAATCAGTAAGGTGGCATACAAGCTCGAGTTACCTTCTGAGCTGGGTAATGTGCATGATGTTTTCCATGTTTCTCAATTGAAGAAGTGTTTGTCGGATGAAACACTTGTAGTACCGTTTCAGGAGCTCAAAATTGACGATAAGTTGCAGTTAATTGAAGAACCAAGAGAAATTATGGACCGGGAGGTGAAGGTCCATAAGCACAGCCGTATTCCGATCGTGAGAGTTCGTTGGAACTCAAGACGTGGACCGGAGTTCACGTGGGAACGCGAGGGTCAGATGAAGCTCAAGTACCCACATTTATTTCCAGAGGACAAGTCCAAGCCTGGCAAATCTAAATCTAACACAACTAATGAATTTCAGGACGAAATTCCCCTTCAAGTTGGGGATGATGTGGTGCCCGAGGAAAATCCAAGTCATCCTGATCCGACACTTCGCCATTTTTTGGTTTTCTTGTCAAATTTTGGTACGAAATTTCTTTCAAATTAGGGATGATGTGACAACCCGAGTTTTCAAGGTCCTTACTTGACACGTTATTCGTTTCGCAAAGTGTTTAGTATATGATTAATGTAACTTGTTTCAATGTAACTTGTTCACGTTTGCTTTATGATTAAGGTGTTGCAGTATTGTGTGGTTATTTAATGAAAGTTCATGAGCTGTTTAGTATATGTACTTTTTAACGAAACTTTGGAACCCCGTTGCAAACCGAACTCGATAAAACATAGTGATGTTTCGTAATCACCTCCACCCAACGAAACTCAGGGAGTTTCATCGTCCCTTGATGTTTCGTCGTAGCCGTATAGGCTTGAGGTCCAGGTGAGGCCCAAGCATGAAGCAGTTTTATAAATAACCTTTAACTGCATGTAACGTGTATAATAGCGAAACCCTAGATCCTCTCTAAGTCGGCGACGGCAACATTCTCTCCTCTTTCGAAGATCTTCATGACTTCATCTCATTTCTGTCTGTGAGTCCGATATACCATTGATTGATTTAATTCCATGTTGCACTAGGTTGCATGAACATTAGATTGAGTGAACCGATTTCGTTATGACCTACGGGTTATTTGATATGATTGCATGATATTAGAGGCTGATTAGGAATCTGGTATTATGATTGGTTGAACTATTTTGATTTGGTAAATGTGGTGATTATGCTAACAATACTGTTTATCTCAATGTTCACTGTTTGTGGGATAGACTGATGATTTCATGAAGGGTTAGGGTGTTTATGGTTTGGTACAATAGAAATTAGAGAAACTGTCGTATGACTTCAGTTATACAATCCGGATGAACATGATTGATAATTTAATGAATTAAACGGTTTGATCGGAATGGGGAATTAGTCAAAGATGTTAGCGTCGGTCACGGCAAAAATCAGGGGGGTATAACAGTCTACGAAAGGTAGGAGGTTTCGTCGGCTGGGGATTTCGACGAAAGGTAGGAGGTTTCGTCGGCTGGGGATGTCGACAAAAGATCATTAAGATTCGTCATATATACATCGACGAAACACCTTGGTGTTTCGTCACAAGGGACCCTCGACGAAACTAGGGCTTTCGCCGGCTGAGAAAAATAATGGGAACAGTGGACTAGTTTAAATGAGTTGATAAGGAACTAAGTTAATGAAAACATATTATGGCATGTTGATGTCGATTGATTATGATTGGGGGTCACTGAATTAGCTTTTATGGATGACCCAATTAACTGTTAAGAGTCGTTATGAATTGTATATGTGAAGCATGGTTTTTGCAAGTGCTCGAATAACTGCTATGTGTTAATTAGTGATCAATGTTCTAAATGCACACTGTGAATATAAACTTATATGTGTACTATGCTAACATGAACTGATTTCGTATACATCAATTACCATAGGCTTTGACTGATTAATTATGAACAAGTAACTAATCAAACCAAGCAAACCTAGGTGAGTTCACTACTCTTTTTCCAAGCATGCATCCCGGGGAGGGATATCGGGTAACGTTCCGGGGAGGAATGTCAGGTTATTAGGATGTTTGTTATTACACTCAGTTCTATCATATAAGACCCCTTACATCTACCGATATTTTCCGGGGAGGCAACGAGGTATTTAGTTGATAGCGCTATTAGATTTGGCACCCTCACACCGTACCGAGGAGGACAGGTGTGAACTAATTACCTTGACCACTTGACCAATGTTTTGATAGAGGCATTGGGGTTGCGCAAAAACATCTTGTAGCCATCTGCGGTATTCGAGTTAATAACAACATCAAATCGAATCTGTGAAACGTTTTAATCTGGTAACTGGTATCTTGACACGGTAACAAAACTTTGAACTCACCAGCGTCGTCTGACACACTTGTCTGCATGCTTGCAGGTCGTTAGATTCTTATTATGGACTTGCTATCTAGGAGTGCTGGAGTGGTCATGGGTTGAGACTCTTGGATACTTGCTTGTTAATTATGAACACATGTCTTGAAACAATTGTTTTACCGTTTACATTATGCTTCCGCTAAATATTTACCTTTGTTTGAAACTTATGACTTGGATTTATATTTTGAAATATCACACCCTGACTTTTGTGGAAGCGTATGATGTGTGACTGGTTTAATATCATTGCATTCAATCATAATAAACAACTACATGATTAAAACGATGTTCATCCATTCATAAAATTTGAGTATTACAAACACTGATTATTTAGGTTTTAAATCACAACCTTCGACTAGGTTACAAACCAACAAAAGTGGATGACATCTAACTTGAAGTCTACTCCTAGAAACAACACCCGCGCCCAAGATCCAACCTGTCACCTGAAATACATATAATTTTGGAAAACATCAACAAAAGTTGAGCGAGTTCATACGTTTTGTTTGAGTACTTGTAAACCTTTGAGAGACTCCTTTGAAAACAGGTATGAAAAGCATTTATGAACTTATCAAAGTAATGTTGTACAAGGACATTAAGGCATGTGAGGACATAGGGAGCACTCGAAATGAGTAGGCTTATACCCTTGTCGATTTCCCCTGGACTATGTCGATTTCCTCGACTATGTCGAATTTCGCTTCGACTATGTCAATTTACCTTGACTATGTCAATTTCCCTTGACTATGTCGATTTCCCTCGACTGGGACACCGAAGCACTCAAGTGATCACATGAGGACCATGAGTGGGGCTCGGCCGTACCCGTTAGATCTAACCTTCATCCCTAATTAAGAATTAATGGCATTTCAATATTAAGTCTATGCTCACATGATCTAATATTTCATAGGCATTTCATACCGTTTAAGCATTTGTAACATGTATTCCACCCCCGAGAGTTATAAAACCAAAAACAGTAAAAGAAAAGGGGGACATGAACTCACTGGTTTGCGTCTTCGGTACTCGTAATGTTGGATCTGAGTTTGTTTCTGATTGTATTTTCGTTTGAAATTAAGATGGAAATGAAAGAGTTGTGCAGCGGAATTATGATGAAAACAAACTTTGCATACAATCAAACGAGAGTAATACTCTAATCAAACATCTTTTCACAATGAATCGAAAGATTGAATTTGTTTCAATGACGATTACAATGATTGATGAATGAATGCAAACTCCCCCTCAGCCAGAGCTCAGTTGTTTGTTCGTGCAAAGAAGACGATGTTGCAAAAGAGCTAATAGAACAGTACAAAGTACTGAACTATTTATAGGCACTTGCAAACCACTGAGCATCTTTAGCTGACGTCACCATGAAAGTGACATCTAACCTCCTAACAAACTCTAACCTCTGATCTATACAAACACTGTTGTACTAAGTATTGCTATTACATTTCATTACATAAAAGACACTTAAACAGCTGCTGCATCCTTCCACTGCTTTGAACCCAACAGTGCTTATCCGGATCAGCAGTACTTGACTCAAGGCAGTAGATTGAATCAGCAGAGCTTCAGTCTTTCATCAGGTCTTTTACTTGAGCAGCAGTTGTAGGTCAGCACTTTGCAAGATCAGCAGATAGGAGGTCAGTAGATATGAAATCACTTTCAAGGGGAGAGATTTGAATGTAAACATCTGCTTATTCTGGATCCACTGCTCTGATCCAGTTTTGGCTTAATTATCTGTTCCTCTGATAGGGTTCAATCCCAACAATCTCCCCCTGGAACAGATAATGCCAAAACTCTTCATTATTTGTGGAAATCTTTATTGCCTCATCAACAGTTCCCTTATCTGACCTTTAAATTGTAATTCAAAGTCTAGGGCATCTGTGTCTTCATCATCCCTGCCAAGTGGAAGATCAAGGAGATCCTGCAAATCTTCAAGACTCAGGCCAAGAGCTTGTTCCCTTGATATTTTCTCCACTTCTCCACCAGACCTGAGCAAAGTCAATACGCAGGTCTGTTTGTCAGTTTCCCACTTTTGTATTTTTGAGCCTGGTGGGTTTCTTGGGAGATGTTTATTTGCAGAGGTATTTGGTGAGGCTGGCCTATTCATAACTGGCTGAGCAGTATTTGCAGTTTGATCCAAACCAAGAGTTTCTATGATCATTTTCTTTATGCCCTCTTTTACAAGTTCATCTCCTTTTATCATCTCCTGGATGGTTTCACCTCCCAACTGTTTGTGTGACCTTCTTTTGTAGATGGCAGCACCAGTGGGAGCAGTGGCTCTCCTGATTTGCAGCTTTGTTGGTCTTTTTGAAACCTCTGCTTCAGGATAGTCAGGCTTTTGAGGAACATTTGGATCTTTCTTTCTTAGTTCCTCCAACCTTTTGTAGGTGGCCCTGACTACATCTTCTTTCCATCTAGCAATTTATCTTTTGTTTCCATATTCAGCAGCAACCAGTTCCTCTTTCATTCTTTTCAGTTCTACCTGTTTGTCAGGTACATTCTTTCTAAACTTTGCCCAGTCAGGAGGAGTGTGAGTGACCTTCCTTTTTATCATGTCTTGAATTCTTGCAGCTTCATCTTCAAGCTCAGGAACAGTCCACTCTTTGTACATGTATCTCTCTCCTTTATACTTCTTGTGATCCATGATGCTTTCAATGTAGTCTTTCTTCAAAGTTTCAGCTGCTCTTTCTGAAATTTGTTGACTGACATTTTTTACAAATTGTTCTAGGGATCTGACTTGTGTGAGCAGATATTGATAGTTTCTTGAAATTTCTTTGTCAGATTTCCCTTGTGTGTTTCTTTTTGAGATATCCTCTGCTTGCTTGGCTTTGATTTTCAAATATTCATCAACATTTTTAGGCCAGGGATATCCTTTTATTGATGGCAAACTCCTTTTGGCAGGGTCATCCTCATAGTAAAAGGATTTTATTTCTTCTCTAACAGCTGCTAGTTCAAGAGGAAATTGAACACCTGCAGGAGGTAAGGGCTTGTACATTTGAACTGAAGAGAGAGGAACAGGTTTTGGTATTGAGACAAGAGCTAAAGATTTTGAAGATGTTTGTGGCGGTGAAGTGTCATCATCTTTGAGAATTAGCCTTCTCCTCTTTGTTTGAGGAGGGGCTGATGATGTTTTGGATGGAACAGTGGTGGTGGATGTAGTGGCAGTGGTTTGTGATTGACTAACAGTTGTTGAAACAACTGGTGTTTCAACCACTGTTGTCATTACAACAGATGTTGTAACATCTGCTGTCTTCTGCTTTATGGCAGGAGGCAGTTTTGTTTTTGGTGGTAATGGTGGTAAAGCAGTGGATTTAGTGTATGTTGAAGTGGGAGCAGATGTTGAAACCACTGAAGTACCAACAGTTGTTGATACAACAGGAGTTACAACAGCTGTTTTAGGTGGTGGCTTTGGAGCAGACTTTGAACGTCTGGTTGGAATGGATTTGGGTAGCCTTACTTTTCTTGTAGGCTTCTTCTTTTCATCAACAAGATTTTCATCATCTTTTGACCCTGAAGTACCCTGATCCGGATAATCCACCCTGGCTTTCCTTTTGGCCTCTCTATCCCTTTTTACACTTGCAACTGCTTCTGCCAGTGCATTTGTGGTCACATCAATTTTCTTGCTTCCATCTGGCAAAGGGATTTGTTTGGTCATGTTTGCATTTTCTGGTTCAAAGTAGAGACCATCCTCTATTCCCTTCTTTTTCCACTCCTGAATTTTCTCCCCCGTTTTGGCATTATCTGGGGGAAGTTGATAAATGAAGCGAACGTTTGGAGGAGCAGTTCCAGTGGTGTGCAGGATCTGAGTTTTGAGAGCCTTTAGATCAGCCTGAGTGTTCTTGAACCTTGACTCCATTACATTTCTCAGCTGTTGGACATGTTTTTCATGTTGCTGTTCTGCTCTTTGTGCTTGTTGATGGAGAAAAGGTTGAAACAAATTCCAGAGCTCATTTGTAGCAGGTGCCTTTTGTGGAGCAGGTGCTTGAGATGGAACAGCAGTTGATTGTACCTTTTGTACTTGTAACAACTGTTGTAGCATATTTTTGAGTTCTGCAACAGAGTTATCAAGCTTTTCAATACGATCCGTCAATTTCTGGTACTTTAAACCATCACCCAATGGAATGGGATCATCTGATTTCCCACTAGCAGTGGTTTTATCAGTGGTAGAGGTAGGGAGTATACTCCACACATCAACCACTGATGCCCCTTTTTCTTGGTACTGGGGTCTTCTCCCTTCAACACTTGACAACCTTTTGATGTTGCCAGTAGGATAAATAAATCCACTGGTGGTTGGCAGAGGTGCTATAAAAGGAATTGCCTCCAAGGAAGTCTTATTGATGTAACCACTGTCCAACTGTAAACCAATGGGTTCAACAGTTGTAGTGGCTGCTTCACTTGGACTACCACCAAGAGTTACTTGTAACTCAAGGGGTCTAACCTCCTCAGGTTGTGTTGGTGGGTTAGCAAAGATTGATACATCAGACCCAGTCAGTTGTTGAGGTATATTCTCATTGATAGGTGATTGAGAAGGACTGGTTAGTTCCTGGTTCAAATCAATTGCATCCAACAGCAGTTTAGTTGGTGGGGGAATTGTGGATGTGATGTTTGGTGTAGAAAGTGGATTTGCCCCGGGTATTGAGCTGTGGATGATAGAAACGAGTGTTCCCAGAGCATCATGATGTGAAGACCCTATGTGTACAACCTGTTTTTTTTGTGAAGAAGCAGGAGGAGTTTCGGTTATGGGTTGAGAAATTTGTACCAACTGCTGTGAGGAAGTAGCAGCAGTGGTTTCTTGTGACATTTGTGTTGTCACAGGCAGGAGCTCTGGTATCTCATCCTCCAGAGTTGCCTTTTTGATGGGTTTTGGGGGTTTTTGAGTTTTTCTTTTTGGCTTTTTGGAGATTTTAGGTGTGGGTTTCAAAGTAGTTGTGCTGCTGCTTTGATCACCTTGAGCAGTGGGCTCAGCAGCAGATACCTGAGGAGCAGTTGTAACTGCTAAAATCTGCTCAGGCACCTCTGCTTGTGTTTTGCAAGGTGTTAGCATTCTTGAAAAAGTTTCAGTTGTTAAACTGTTTATTTGAGTAGAATCACCTTGGTTTATTATAGCTAAATCATCCTTACTGAATTTCTTTGCAAAATAGTAACTTAAAAACCTTGGAAACAGTAAGAATGATTTTGTTTCAACATTATTAACCAAATCTTTAAAAATTTCCCGAGAATAGTTAAAATTTTCTCCTTGAAGAATTGCATATCCCAGATTTTGAATCTTTAAAGGGATTTCATTGAAAGAAGTGGTTTTGTTTGAAACACATAGTAGGAGGGTATGAAATAAAAATCTGGTTGCAGAAGGAAAATAACCTTTTTGTAAGGTAAGTTTCTTCATCATTGTGGCTTCATACCCTCTCTCAATGAAGTCAGTTTGTAACTCGTTTTTAGTGAAAGAAATTTTACCTTCCTGATCACCGAGTTGAAAGACCTCTGAAATGGATTGTGGCGTGATTTGGACAGCTTTACCCTTTATAGAAGAGTTTATGGTGGTTGCAGTGTCTCCTTGCTTTTCAAGGGTTGCATTCTTCCAGAACTCTCTTTGGGTCGCCAAATAGATTGGTGCATCGGCGGTGAACAAAGTTTTGTACTTTGATTTTGCCATGATGTCAATGATGGAATCGAAAACTTTGGTGCTTCCTGGTTTTGTGAGAAGACCCAGGAGATTGTGAGATGGTTTATATGGGATTTCAGTGGAGATTGCCTTTTGAGAGGCTGTTTTCGATGATGATTTGGATGAGGGTTTTGAAGATGACTTCGATTTTGTCATTTTGAAGATGATGATCGAAGAAATTTATGAAGAAATGAGATGAAAAACTGCTTTGAGAAGAGAATTTTGAAGAATTCAATTCGACAGTAAAACCCTGTTTTGGTGGTGAGTGGGGGATTTTATAGGGAAGAAGTGAATGCTGACGTGGCAGCCGTTACAAAAGGTCTGACCAATATGTACTGCCCACGTGACAACCCCTGGTGAAAGTGAAGGACAGTACTTTTATGAAAGTGACTGATGAAGGCAGTGGTAGTAGAGCAGTGGATGATTTTCACTATCAGTGGATAGTATATCAGTGGATAAGACACTGCTTTTGAACAACAGAGTTTATCAAATGCAATGAGAGAACAGGGGTTGACTTTCAGCAGTGGACAGGCTTTTGAAGTAAAGCAGACTTTTGAACAATCAGTGGTTAATGGCAGAGTTTTAAGGATTTAAATGAAAATTTCATTTTTAGCTATTTTTAAGGATGGATTTTTGATTTTCTGAAAACATTTTGTTGCTTTTATTCATAGAAAAACAAGATGTTGCTTGTTATTCCATGTTCAGCATCCCAATCCTAGAGACCAAGCTTTCAAAAGTGGCTGTATCAAGTGCTTTTGTGAGCACAGCTGGTCTTTAGTTGGGACATGATGCAGAGAAATCAAACCTTTTTCATAGCAATCCCTCACAAAGTGATGTCTGATGTCGATGTGTTTGGTGGTAGAGTGAGAAACTGGATTTTTGATGATATTTTCTACTGCCTGGCAGTCCAACATTAGTGGTGTCTTTAAGGCAGCCATACCAAAATCCAGTAAATGATTTTGAAGCCACAGGAGTTGGGCTGTACAGCTTGCAGCAGCAATGTATTCAGCTTCAGCAGTGGATGTTGAAACAGCTGCTTGCTTTTTGCTTTGCCAGGAAACTAAACAATCACCTAGAAACTGGCACCCTCCTAATGTGGACTTCCTTGTGGTATTACATCCAGCAAAGTCACTATCTGAGAAACCTGAAAGCTTGATGTTCCCATTAGTTGGATACCAGATACCAAGTGTGGGAGCACCTTTTATGTATCTAAAGATCCTTTTTACAGCAATGAGATTTGATTTTCTGGGAGCTGATTGACTTCTTGCACAGACACATGTTGCAAACATAATGTCTGGTCTAGATGCAGTTAGGTACAGTAAAGACCCAATCATGCTTCTATAAAGTGTTTGATCAATCAGCTCATCTTTTTCATCAGACATGACCAGCTTATTTGTTGCCATGGGTGTGCTGCATGGTTTACAATCATTCATATCAAATTTGGTTAAAAGTTCTTTAGCATATTTGCTTTGATGAATGAAAGTTCCATTTTGCATTTGCTGTACTTGGAGACCAAGAAAGCATTGCAGCTCACCCATTGCACTCATTTCAAACTCAGCTGTCATGAGTTCTCTAAACTCTTCACACATTGAGTTACATGTGCTTCCAAAAATAATGTCATCCACATAAATCTGGACAATCATTAAATCCTTCCCTCTCCATTTTAAAAACAGTGTTTTATCAACGGTACCTCTTTTGAAACCATTTGAGAGTAGGAAGTTGGAAAGAGTTTCATACCAGGCCCTTGGTGCTTGTTTCAAGCCATACAAGGCTTTGTTTAGCCTGTAGACATGATTTGGATAAAATGGATCCTCAAAACCTGGAGGTTGACAAACATACACCTCTTCTTGAATTGTACCATAGAGGAAAGCACTTTTAATATCCATTTGAAACACCTTCATATTGTGGTTGACAGCAAAGGCCAGGAACAGTCTAATGGCTTCCAATCTTGCAACAGGGGCAAATGTTTCATCATAATCAATCCCCTCTTCCTGTCTGTAACCTTGAACCACAAGCCTGGCTTTATTCTTGACAACAATACCCCTTTCATCAGTTTTGTTCTTAAAGACCCACTTTGTGCCAATTGGGCTAACATCTTCTGGCAGTGGTACAAGCTCCCATACTTGTTGTCTTTTAAACTGTTGGAGCTCCTCTTGCATGGCTTCTACCCAACTGTTGTCTTTCAGTGCCTCTTGGTACTTGACTGGCTGATGGAGTGATAGAAAACCAGCAAAAAG
This sequence comes from Helianthus tuberosus, assembly GCA_030545235.1. Lineage (NCBI taxonomy): Eukaryota > Viridiplantae > Streptophyta > Magnoliopsida > Asterales > Asteraceae > Helianthus > Helianthus tuberosus. The sequence goes on along the minus strand of CM060451.1, from coordinate 123,020,980 downwards.
ACAAATGTTTTGGGTTTGGCTTCTTGTGAGCACCCCTTCATTTATGTTGCCAATGATTTGATCAGGTGGATGAGATCTCAAGAAGATTAAATCTCCTTGGTATGGTATGATGGCATTGGTTGGTGAAGGCTGCAAATGTGTATCATCTGAGCTAACCACTGTTGGGGACTTTGATGATCCAGCAGTGGATTCAAAAGGTGGTGGAATAGGAGGTAATGAAGTGGACAACTGCTGACTTTTATCCACTGTTTGAGGACTTTTGTCAGCAGTGTTTGAGGATGTGGAAGCAGTGGTTGATGGGCTACTTTGGTCAACAACTGTTGAGGTAGCAGTGGTTGAGCTTTGACAACTGTTTTGAACAGCTGGTGCTTTTCCCTTTGTGGCAGTCCTTTGAGGGATGATGATTTCATACCCATAGTCTGGTGTTGTATCCTCTGATGGACCTGCACTGTTAGTCTTGATAGCAGTATTTTCAAAAGTAAATTTTTCAAGATCAAACAGATCAGCAGGATTTGCTGGGATTTTCATTGATGAAAGTTCATTGAACTTTACTTTCAAAGTCTCCTCCACTGCCTTGGTCCGTGTATTGAACACTTTGTAGGCCTTGGCAGTGGTTGAGTATCCCAAATGATAACCACAATCAATTTTGGCTGCAAATTTTGAAATGGAATCTTTTAAGTTCAAAATAAAGCATGGGCAGCCAAACACCTTGAAGTATTAGATCAGTGGTTTAATTTTATACAGAATTTCATAGGCAGTCTTTTTGTGCCTGGGGTTTATTAAAACTCTGTTCTGAACATAGCAAGCAGTGTTTACTGCCTCTGCCCAGAAAGTTAATGGCAAACCTGAATCTACAAGCAAGGTTCTGGCAGCCTCAATCAAAGTTCTGTTCTTCCTTTCTACTACCCCATTTTGCTCTGGTGTTCTAGGGATGCTGTACTGCCTTACAATCCCTTTCTTCACACAGAAGGCATCCAACTCCCTATTTTTGAATTATGTGCCATTGTCACTCCTGAAGCTTTTCACTGGAAGGTCAAATTGCTTTTCAACCTGTGTTACAAAGTCTTGCAAAATGCCTGCAGTCTCATCTTTTGAGTGTAAAAAGAAAGTCCATGTAAACCTAGAAAAGTCATCAACAATAACCAAACAATATCTTTTCTTTTTGAGGCTCATGACTTGAACTGGGCCAAACAAATCCATGTGTAGCATTTGCAAACACTGGGTTGTTTTGGACTCTTCAATGGGCTTGTAAGAACTTTTATGCTGTTTTCCTTTTAAACAGGAAATGCAATGTTCAGGGCATGAAAACAATTTTTGTGGTAGGCCTCTCACCAAACCATTTTTTGAAATTTCAGTGATTGTCTTAAGATTTGTGTGCCCCAGCCTTCTGTGCCAAAGTTCTGTCTCTTTGTTAGAGGCAGCTGAGAATAGACAGGCATCAGCTCTGGGACACTCTTTTGACATGTCAACAACATAAACATTGCCACTTCTTTGAGCAACAAGTTTAGTTTGACCAGTTTTGATTATTACTTCAATCTTTTTGACCATTTCTGGTCCAACAATCCTACAACAGTCTTTTGTGAAGAATGACCCAAATCCCTTGTCACTCATTTGGGACACACTCAGAAGGTTGAATTTTAGATTGTCTATTAGATTGACATTTTCAAATTTTACTTTTCCAGACTGCACTGTACCAGACCCCAGAACTTTCCCTTTACTATTATTCCCAAAAGATATATCACCCCCTCCATGGATTTTAAAGTCTTTGAGGAGGGCTTTACATCCTGTCATGTGCCTGGAGCCTCCACTATCTACATACCAAAGACTATCAAAGCATGCAGAAGCTCCCTGCACATGAAGTAAAAGGATTAGTTCATTAAGGTCTCCAAAGCCAACAAGGCTTTGGATGGGGTCTCAACAGTGTCTGGGATGGATGCAGAATGATGGACAGTGGTTAGATCAGGGGTTTGGACTGTTTTAGGACAGTGTTTTTCTAACCACTGTTGTGGGTCCTGACCAATCACCTGCTGGTAACCAAAAGGATGCCTGTTCACTCTGGGTTTAGAGGGCCTTTTGTAGGCCTCATAAACGTGTGGAATCCTTTGGTAGGACTGTTTTTCCTTGCCTTTTCTGAACTGATTGGCAGGGGGTGCATCAGTAACCTGAACATCCCTTTTGACAGATGTTTGGTTTAGCTGTTTTGTAACAGCTGTTTGAACTGGCACAAACAGTGGTTGTTTCTTGGTGAATTTAACAGATGGTGATGATGATGATGGACTCAAGGATGTTTTAGCAATGTACTCATTTTTTTTACATCAAAGTTTTTTAGATACACACATGCTTGAGTTTTGTGGTTAGTTTTACCACAAACAATGCAACTTTCAGCTGAAACAATGACACTTGTTCTGTTTAAATCATAAGCTTTTAAGTGGAAACAGTCTTTTGTTAGATGATTCCTTTTCTCACAGAATTCACAAAACAAGTTATCAATTTTTTCTTTCTTCTTTCTCTTTTTAGACTCCTTTGCAGCAGAGGTTTTAACCACTGCTGGGATGTCCTTGAGAGGTATGACTTTAGCTTTTGGAGCTTTAACACCATCAGTTGATGTAAAGTCTATTGGCTTGAAATTTTCAAGAATATCACACTCATCAGACCATTTTGGTTTAAACTGATGATCTTCAAGCTCCTTAAAAGTGGAGGATCCCATTGGTCTGGTAAGTGTGATTTTGTTACCAAGTTTGTCAGTGATTTTCACTTCTTGGCCATTCTTATTTGTGGGGATGAGCTCAGTAGCTTCATCAGTGGTTTGGACAGATTTTTCAAAAGCAATATGTTCATCATCATATTTTCTATAACCAACCCCAAATTTCACATTGCTTTCAATCTGTTTAGCAAGCATCACCTCATATCCTCTGCAGGATTCCACCCATCTTTCACAAGTAATCTGGGTGGATTCCAACTCCTTTTTGCAAACTTGGTATTTTTCTACCATAGTTTGAAGTTGGGTTTTGGTTATGCTCTGCTCTTCTTTTAGACAGCTGATCTCTTTTTCCTTTTCAGTCAATTTGTTTTTAAGTTCTTTTAAAGACTTTTCAAATTTAACCTCATCAGTCAAGATTTTATCCCGAAGGTTTTCATTCACCTCTTTGATGTTAGCAAAAGCAATTATGCAATTGTCAGAACACAGTTTTTCAAGAACTTGAGGAGATACCTTGGCAGCTGCCATCATTGCACAATCACATTGATGATCTTCTTCATCATCAGCTTTCACCTTCTTTTCACCAGCCTTTTCTTCTTTCTCTTCTTCTTTGTCCTCTTCGGACCATGGGTCTGTCAATGGTTCAATCAGGGTACCTGAACTTTCTCCCAACAGTAGTTCACCAGCCACAGCAATAACCACTGCTTCAGTCACCTCATCCACCTTTTCAGTACTCAACTGTTCCTCTTCAGTTTCAACCCCCTCCTGTATAGACTCTAATGCCATCAAACAAAATTCATTATGAGAAGAATCAGTAGAAGCATAGAGTGCAAAATTTTCATCATTAAGGTCTTCAGGCATACTGCTCCAGTCAACAAACCCTTGAGTGAAAAAGCTTTGTTGATCTGGTTGTACTGTTGCTGGAGCAGTGGTTTGAGGTGCAACAGTTTGTACTTGTACCTGTGGAGCAGGGGTTTGAACGTACTGAATTTGTGGGACAGTAGTTTGGACATAATGTACTGGCACAGGGGCAGCAGCATAGTGAGCAGTGTTCACTTGAGCTGCAGGGGTATATTGGGTATAGTGCACAGTGTTTTGACTTTGTGGTCTAGGGTTAGAGCTAGGGTGAGTAACTATTGGTCCAGTGTTTTGACTTCTGCACTCCCTAGCAAAGTGCCCTAACCTATTGCACTTGTAGCACTTGATTTTCGATTTATCCAATCCAACCCTCAAATTCCCATGAAGTCCTGGGAATTTTCTCCCTGTTCTTTTATAGAATTTGCTAGTTCTAACACTTAGCAAAGCCAATTGGTGCAGAATATCCATCTCTTCTAAGTCGGTGGGATCAAAATGTTGTAAATCATTGAGTTCAAAGCTTAGAATATCTGACATCTGGTTTTCGTTTGCAGTGAATGCATAACTTGCAGAGTGAGGATCAGGGTTGTTAAAATTTGCACCAGCAGTTATGTCAATGAAGTGATCATAACCCTGATCCTTACCACTGCTCCCAGATTCTTCTTGACCCAGAAGAGCAGTATTACCGAAAGTGTAATCATCAGTAACTTTTCCTGACTCTTGTAACCTCCTTTTCTGGTTCAACTCCCTTTCGTAGGTCAGGAGTCGACCGTGGAGTTGGGTCAAGGTCAGATCCTTGAACTCAGGTGAGTTTCGGGTGACAAAAGCTATGGTGTCCCATTTTTCTGGTAGTGACCTGAGGAACCTGCTATTTTGAGTTAAGTTTGTAAAAGTGGTGTTAACAAGCCTCAGTTCACTGATGAGACAACTGAAACGCTCAAATTGTTGCGTTAGTGATTCACCTTTAACGTAACAAAATGTTTCATACTTTTGGTTCAGGATTTCCCTATTGTTTTCTATGACTTCTTCGGTTCCCCCAAACTGTTCCTTAAGTGCGTCCCATAACTCTTTGGCACTGTTACAGTGTAACAGTCCAGCATATATCTCATTGGGCAGCGCTAATGCTATGATGCTAAACGCTTTAGCATCTAGTTCGATCTTTTGAAAGTCAGTTTCGGTATAATTTTCAACTGGTTTTGGAACGAACTTTTTAGCATCTTCAGCGCTTGGCACTGAAGGAACATGGGGACCAAAGGTGACAGACCTCCAACAACCTGTGCTTTGTTGAGCGAGGATGTGACCCATCCTCCTCTGCCAGATGTTGTACTCATTTCTTTTTAGCATAGGTGGTTTAAAAAGCGAGCCGATGTTGTTTTTATCATCCTGAGATTGTGACGTCATTCTTGTTGTTTTACAGACACTGAAAAATCAACTTTAATGGTGATTAATCCTTGCTCTGTTTTTCAACAGACGAACAAACGATCAGTATCAACTGTTATGAGCTGAACTATTTACGTCAAAATGATTGTTAAATCAAATTTGACTGTCCAAGCTCTGATACCAATTGTTGGATCTGAGTTTGTTTCTGATTGTATTTTCGTTTGAAATTAAGATGGAAATGAAAGAGTTGTGCAACGGAATTATGATGAAAACAAACTTTGCATACAATCAAACGAGAGTAATACTTTAATCAAACATCTTTTCACAATGAATCGAAAGATTGAATTTGTTTCAATGACGATTAAAATGATTGATGAATGAATGCAAACTCCCCCTCAGCCAGAGCTCAGTTGTTTGTTCGTGCAAAGAAGACGATGTTGCAAAAGAGCTAATAGAACAGTACAAAGTACTGAACTATTTATAGGCACTTGCAAACCACTGAGCATCTTTAGCTGACGTCACCATGAAAGTGACATCTAACCTCCTAACAAACTCTAACCTCTGATCTATACAAACACTGTTGTACTAAGTATTGCTATTACATTTCATTACATAAAAGACACTTAAACAGCTGCTGCATCCTTCCACTGCTTTGAACCCAGCAGTGCTTATCCGGATCAGCAGTACTTGACTCAAGGCAGTAGATTGAATCAGCAGAGCTTCAGTCTTTCATCAGGTCTTTTACTTGAGCAGCAGTTGTAGGTCAGCACTTTGCAAGATCAGCATATAGGAGGTCAGTAGATATGAAATCACTTTCAAGGGGAGAGATTTGAATGTAAACATCTGCTTATTCTGGATCCACTGCTCTGATCCAGTTTTGGCTTTAATTATCTGTTCCTCTGATAGGGTTCAATCCCAACACGTAACTCAAATCTCCTTAGCAAACATGACTCCCTACAATGTACTAGGGTCTATTAGACGAACGGGCCGTGCCTTGCCTTAGTATTTACGTTTTTGAGTTACGTTTCTTTTATGTCTTCAATATTATTCCAAGTTATAATTCCTTGTTAAAATAATAATTACTTTAACTTTAAATTATATTTAATTTTGGAATAATAGTTAAACAATATTTTTGTAACAATACTTCTCAAGTATTTATTTTCGTATTTCCTTCCCAAGGATGGGGGCATCTCATTCATGTATTTTCGTATTCTTGTATTTGTAGTTTCCAAAATAATATATTTTCAAGTCTTACTTTAGAAAATATATTTAAACTTGTTTTGTCCCACAAATAATGTATTTCAAGAAAATATATATTTTTCCCAAAAACCATATATCTTCTAAATATTCCAAGAAAATATAATTTAACTTCCGAAAATAATATATTTTCTCCTTGTCGAAAATATGATATACTTTGTAATAATAATAAAAATCATACTTTCATTTCTTTTGTATCCAAAATAATATTTACCAAAAATATGCTCATAAATGTAGTTTCCGGAATATCTTGTAAGTTACGTTTTTTCGTTCGGTTTCACAATATTAAGTGTGTAACTTATGTATTTATTCCTTGTGATTTTTGGTATTATTTTGGATTGTAATTTCTTGGTATTTGTTAAGTTGTATTATTTTACCCTAAAATAATATAACTATTTCACAAAGTATACAAATAATCACACACAATGTGTAAATATATATTCTAAATACATATTTATCCATTTTTATTTATAAAAACCAACCTCCAATACTTGTATTTTTGTAACAAAATCTATGGCAAAGTTTATGTTGAAGACCATAGCTAAAACTCACTTGTAAATACTTGTTTAGAAAATATTTTTCTAAGTGTTTGTATTTTTAGAAAATTTTGCCATAGCTTCCCCTAAAAATGGAGGTGTCCATGCTATCAAAGCATATCATTTTCTTTTCAAAAATCATTACAAACAATCAACAATCAATCTACACTTACCAAGTGCTAAAACAAAGTTGTCTACATAATGATCATGAACTTGAGTTTTCATAAAAACTTGTAGTAACTTGGTAGTGTGTTTAGTGGGTTTAGTTACCCTTTAAAGTGTGTTTATTTCTTTAAAAATCTCATTCTTGAAAGATTTAGGTGTTTACAACTTGCTGGATGATTTTTCCAAAAATCATTCTTTTGTATTTTTCTTGTAAACAAAGTGTTCTTATACTTGTTTCAACACTAGAAACATGATTGGTTTTCTTTAAAACAATGTTTATACAAATATTGTTATTTAACTTGGTTTCTTTGGAAAACTATTTTATAAATCATCCACTCACAAGACTTGTATATTGTTTAAGTCATCATCACATGAAAACATCTTTTATTATTCAAGTTCATGTAAGCTTAAGGCATGATGATCTTGGTCTTTCACAAGATCATCACATCAACTTACTAGATCATGTGTTTAATCACAATCTAGTAGGTTCCATATGATGTCTAACATCACTAACACTAGTAATCAATCAACAAGAAGCAAATAATCATAAATCAACAAGATTTCATATGTTTATAAGCTTATGTTAGAGATTTATGATTTTGTTCTTTAGTGTTCATCATGTTTAACAATGTTCATCATCTATTAACCAACTATATATGAAGTAACAAAGGGTTATGAGGGCCTTACTACTAGCACAAGGCTAGGGAAGAACACTTGATGTTGTAGATGACAAAAGTGTTGGATAAAAGCAAATGATGAAGGTCCTTCAAGATCCGCAAGCACCAAGCTTCCTTAATCACCTTCTAACATCATGTAATGATCTTGGAATGGAGGGAAGTGAGTTGATAATGGTGGTGGTGTTTGTTGTTGATCTCGGCCTAAGTGAGGGAAGGAGGGAGGAAGAAAGATGGTGGGTGATGAGTGTGTGAGATTATGAGAATGATAAGCTTCTTATAACCATGTTATCCCTTTGTCCAATGTGTATTATGTCCCAATTAGTACACTACATAATCTTCATCAAATCTAAGGAAGATCATGGAGATCAAGAGAAGATTACACAAGATCAAGGTGGGGCCACATGGTGACCGTCCACCATGGGGGGGGGTCTTGGTTTGGTTTTAATGCTAAGTTAGAGAATTTAGTTGGAAGTTAAGTGCATTAGTTAGTGTCCATGCATATGATGTGTTATATAGTGTGTTAGAGTGTTCGGAGATCATAACTAGCTCAGAAATAATAAAACAATGCTTCCAGTATAATTTTGGTGTTTCGGGTAGTGTCCGGTTGTTTGGTTAGGTACCGGTTTGTTAAAGTGTCAAACTATACCGTTTAGTGTTCATTATGTACCCTTTTGGGACACTTTTAATTCCCGACACTTAGGAAAGCATTCAGGACCATTTTGCCATATTTTTGCATGTAATAAACTTGTTAAAATGCTGAATTTTGCTAATTTATGCAGAATTCTGCACTTTGGGTGAGTTTTAGGCACTTCCCGGCACTTAAACTATCACTTAGTGTTGGTGCATTCATCTGTCGTCTTCGTCTTATGTCGAGTCTCAGTCTCGTTGCGGATATGAAAGAGGATGATGTCACCATCTTGGATGATGACATCATAATGGTGATGTCACTATTACATCATTTCATAAAAGACAAAAGGGTTTAGATTGTTAAATTTGGATTTCGTTCATGATGTAATTCTGATTTCGTTCATGTGTCAACTAGATAGATTTCGCTTATATGTCAGATGTGATTTCGCTTATATGTCAAGAAGGGATTTCGCTCATGTGGTCATGTATACATAAGCGAAATCACAACACCTATATATAGTCACATAAGCGAAATCATTAACATAGTTCTAGGTGTTGTCTTCCGGTGAGCCACGAAGTGCTGCCGAAGTGTCGACAGGTTGTAAACGTTATCCAGATCAATAATATCGACAGTTTATAGTGAATACTAGCTGAATTGTACTCGGTTTGTCTGTTTCCGCCGTTCAAACTGAGATAAACTCTTCTAAGTGACTCGTTTAGGTCCGAATTCGATCCTACAATTGGTATCAGAGCTAGTGAAGAAGAGTTCTATACGTTTTCAGCCGAAATTTTCTGTTTTTCTACACTTTCTACACTGTCCTTTGCAAATTGATTTGGAAAAAGTTGTCGATTTGATCTGATTTTTGTACATGTTGTTCGGAATTGATAGTTAACAAAGCCTTGAAAGTTTCATGTTCAAATTCGAAGTATAATTGGTCATTTTTGTGATTCAGCTCGTAATTGTTCGTCTGATTGATGATGTCATCAGTGATTCCGCTCATTAGTATATAGTGATTTCGCTGATAAGTACATAGTGATTCCGCTCATTAGTACATAGTGATTTCGCTGATAAGTACATAGTGATTCCGCTCATTAGTACATAGTGATTCCGCTCTTTTGAACAAGATGGTTCCGCTCATTTGGACAACTTAGGTGTCAAGTGTTTAAGTAATTCCGCTCCTGAGTTTAATTCTGATTCTGCTCGAAAAGAAGTTTGTCGGTTTGTACATGTCTTGTGTCAGTCTACACGAGATGATCAGTATCATTTATGAATTGCATGTGATTGTAGATAACTCATAATCTTTGATAACATCAATATTTCTAAAAGTTGTTAGCCATTAAATAGTTGCATGTGATATGAGAGACCCAATGAACTGACAAGTCACATGATGTACTAGATTTGATAAGTATTGAAAATCGGTTCAATGGAATTTAATAATTCAATGTTGTCGGCTAAGTGTTGTTGAAAATAACAAAGTTGCTTGTGATATAGTAAGTGTTTTGTTTGGTCCAATCAGATTGTTTAGAATGTTATTTTGATTTTATTGAAATATATCACATATACAAAATTTGTCTGATATTAATGTTTGCATGATAAAAGTGTTGAGATATATTAAATAACACATCGATCCATGTGAAGTCTCTGACATTTGAACAAGTGTGTATGTGTGTTGTTATTGATCTATGCGAAATGATTTTGTGCACCGGCTACTTGATCTATTTTGACAAAATTGTTTGGTTTAATTGTGCATGTGAAATCCATTGTTGAGGCCCAATCTGTTTGATTTTGATCATTAGATGTGAGTTGTTGAAAGCCCATGAAAATTGAATCGGCCCAAGTTTCAAAGTTTTTTTTGTCATAAAGTAATTACAATCAAGTGGTCAGTTCGCATCCAAAGTTCAATTGAAAGATCATATCAAATCAGTTCTCAAAAGGTGGTTCAGTCAGTTTGAATTCAGATTCGTTCAAGGTCGTGTGTTTTAACCAGGTCATTGGAAAAGGTCAAAGCAGTCCACACAGTGTGTCAATTTTCAGTCTGCACAGTGTGTCAATCTTCAGTCGGCACAGTCTGTCTATCTTCAGTTTGCACAAAATAATCATCAGTTCGAGTACCAGTCTTATTTTGTTAATCGATAAATTTTTAAACTGTTTGTTGTTTGTGTGTCGACAGGTGTATTCTTACAAGGTGATACAGTTCAGTTGAAAAACCGAAACATGGACGAAGATTTTTACAACGCATTCGCTACTCCGGTTTCCTCAATCACTGTTGCACAGAACACAATGCTCGAAAACGAAACTGGAACGATGCAAAAACCGCCCAAACTAATGAACATCGAAGAATATATGGGTTGGGAAGGCCGTTTCGAGAATTGGGTACAAGCTAACTACTTGGATGCGTGGGAATGTGTTGAGACAAAATACATTCGACCGATGAATGATGATGAAGAAGTGGTTCCGATTAAAGATTTAAGCGCTGATGCTAGAAAGAAATACAAAGATGAGAAAATGATGCTAAGTCTTCTTCAACAAGCAGTAAAAGAAGATATTATGGTGCTTTTACAACACAATGGAACTTCATATTCAATTTGGAAAGCTTTAAGGTCAAAGTTTCGTGGTAGTGAAGAAATGGTCAAAAGCAAGAAATCGCTTCTAAAGAAAGAATTTGATCTGTTTCGCCGATTAAAGAATGAAAGTACAAGAGAGATTATAGAAAGATACTGCAATTTGCTTGCTAACATGAAGAGATTGAGTATTGAGAAAAACAATGAAGAGTTGATCGAAAAACTTGCTGATGCCTTGCCATACGAGACTTGGGGAACATATCTCATGATGCTTAGAAACAAGAAAGGTTTTAGCAGTTTGACACTCAGCAAGTTTATTGAAAAGTTGGAAGCTCAAGAGATGGAGCAACGAAAGATTATTCAAATGAAAGACTTCGATGGTGAACAGGATATTGGGTTGTATTACAAAGCAGGGGTGAATGAAAAGTCTACAAATTTATCTCCAAAAATAGAAACTGCTTACAATGCCAAGAATTCTTCTGGAAGTTCATCATCAGGATCAAACAGCAAAACAAGTTTTACATCATTTCCATCATTTGATCCAAATGTGTCAACAACAAGAAATGGCAAAAAGATTCAATGCTACATTGTGTTGAACATTGAAAATGATCAGGAATATTCTGAAGAGTTAGCAAAAAGTCATATGTCTTTATTAGGAACTGTTCTTGAATCTTATGGTAGTTTTGTTGCAGGTCGAATCGGGAATCCAATGTTGACAAAGGAAGATTACGACCAGATCGATGCTGAAGAGATGGAGCTGATGGACATAAAATGGTGCTTGGCCAGTGTGTTGAGGAGAGCTGAGAAATTCAAGCAAATCACTGGAAGAGATGATCTACGTGAAGCTAATGTTTCTACTTTAGGTTTTGACAAATCTAAAGTCACTTCTTTTCGTTGCAGGGAGAAAGGTCACTTCAAGAGGGAGTGCACCAATCGCAAAGCAAGTGGAGCTCAAAATCCTTTCAACAACAACAATGATTATTATCGAAAAGCCATCTACCATCAAGTTGCTCAACAACCATCTCAACAACATCAAAATCAAGCACAAACTGCACATGGAATGCACATTATTAAAGACTTTGGAAAGAGAGCTTGTGCGGAAGATTCTTCAAAAAGAGTTGATGGTAGTGCATTGATAATAGATCAAGATGATGAAAAACTACCCGAGGGTTTTAGCTGGGAGAATTTTACTTGGGATAATTATATTCCTGATCAAGCCATAGCTTACACAGCTTTTGTTGCCAAAGTTGAAGAAGATAGTGATGATGATCGTGAGTATTGGGCGAGAAAATTCAAAGCTGATATGAAACTGATTGCTGAAAGTGACAGTGAAGATGAAAAGGTTAAAAAGAAGAAGAAAAAGGTCAAGACTCCAGTGAGCAGTGATGACGAAGAAATTCCAGTGATCAAAAGGAAAGTAAAGGTTGAAGTTGCGAAGTTCAAAGTTGATCAAGAAGTTGATGCAAAGAAGATTCCAGTGAAGTGTGAAAACTGTGAAGCTGTGAAGAAGCAGAATAGTACACTGATCTATAATTTGAATAGTTTGAAGGAATCTTATGATGTGTTGAACAAAGCGATGAATCAGTACAACCTAACTAGTGAAGAACAAGCAACAGCGATGAAAACACTTCAAGGAGCTTTTATGACGAAGCAAAAAGTGGTGAACAACTACATCGAGAAGTGTGCTGCTCTTGAACAGAAACTAGAGTTACAAAGAATTGAAACTGAAAGAGTTAATCGTTTGTTGAAAAGTTACTCATGTACTTCTTATGTCATTGACAAGATTTATCCGACTGTTGAAGGCATGAAGGCATTTGAAGAGGATGAAGTAACTGAAGAAAAGAAGGATGATGGAAAAGTGACTGAAGAAAAGACTCTAGAAAAGAAGAACAAGAAGAAGTGTGATACAAAGAAAAAGACTGACAAGAAGGATTCTGGTAAGAAACAAGATGTTGGTTATAACAAATGTCCACCCCCGCTAGAAAATGGATATTTGCCCAGAAATCCAAATCAGGAAAGAGTCGAAAAAGCAACAAATTTACAGTGGGAGTCGGAGTCCTCGGTCAATTTGCCAGAAAATATTGATGTCGTGTTTACATCATCTGACACTGATCATGAGTCCGAGTTAATAAAGAAAGTCGTCGATCAAGTGTTGGATAAAGATGAAACTGAGGAGTCAAAGTTGGAGTCAAACTCAGAGTCAAAGTCAGAGTCAGAGTCAAAGTCTGGTTTAGAAAGATTGAGTTCGACAATCAACAGTTCAAAGTCTTCAGTTAAAAGGGTTTACAATAAAGAATTCCTGTTATCAAAATCTAATTTGGATGACGAAATGTTTAAAGTTGCATATACTTTGAATGATTCCGACAAATTATATTCTGATGAGGAATTTCCAATAAGAGGTGTAAAAACTGAGATGATAAAAAAGGTTTTCAAACTAACAGAAATTAATATTTCTGAAATAAAAGGTTTAAATCTTAATGGTAAACCTAAACCTTACACCTCAAGAGTACAACAAAGATTAAACAAGAAAAAAGGTTACAGTTCTGGTTCTGGTTTTCACAAGAAATCAAATCCTAACCGTAATTTCAAAAAGAAAGGTCTTGGTTTTATTCCAACAGAAAAACAGAAAAATGAAAAATATGTTCGTGATTTTAAATCAAAGATGACATTTGTTTCAGGTACATCAGCAGAAGAAGAAGAAGAAAAGAAAGAATTCTGGAGACAATCGAACAAAGAATTCCTTGCGAAAAAGCAAGAAGAGATGAAATTTGCTGATCAAATGAAAGATACAAGAACCTGTTTCCAATGCAACACTGTTGGACACATTGCCAGAGATTGTTCTAAGGCAATACCATCAAAACAGGGAGTTTCTCGTAAACAAAAAGAGAAAGTGGTTGAGTTTGAACCGCCAATTGACCGAACCAAATTATTCAAAAATTCTAAATTTGAAGTTGGTGAATGTTCAAACAAGTTTTACAAGAGAAGAGCTAAATCTGACAACCAGAAATGGGTTGTTAAGAAGTCTGGAGGTAGTTCTAGCGATGATTCTGATAGGTCGAAATCAGAGGAGCTATCTTCTGGCGATGAATCTGATTCCACAAAATCAGATGAGCCACAAGCTGAGTTAAAGTTGAAAACTTCAGTTCTTCCAATGGATGATGTTCATTTTCCACCATTGAAGGCTGAAAACTATAAAAAGAAAATTGGTAAAGTTGAGATTTCAAACCAATTTTATGATGATAAAAAGGTTTTTGATGTTGAAAAGGCCTTTAACCCCACTGTGAAATATATTTTTGGTAAAATGATTGATCGAAAAGTCAAAGGGGTTAAAGAGTTCTATGAGAAGAAGACGAAGAAAGATAAGGTTGAACCATCCCTGGTTTGTGTCTGGGATGGCTCATACTATGAACAGTAAGTCTGTGGACTTGCCGGAGATCCCAATTTGGTAATTGTGGATCAGGAATCGGCATCATTCTTTGTATTTGATTGTGTTTTTCATACAAGTGGTAAATCAGGGACATTAATTTGTACTTGATTTTCTACAAGTGGTTGATGACAATGTGATGAACCAAACCCCTAACTTTACAAGTGATAAAAACAAACTTATTTTCCGGAAAATCCATTTGATTAAAACAAACTTGAGTGTTTTGAAATCAATGGGAAAATAGTTTGTTGTGAGGGGGAGTTCTGATTGTTTATGCCAAGTGGATGGCGATTTGAAGCAATTCGATATCAGTTGTCACGTTATTGTACAGTTTGTTTTCAAATTTCCTAAAATGTGTTTGCATTTTAGGGGGAGTAAGAAATTTCTGAAAATTTTAAAAAAATTAGAAAATTTGAAAATGTCAAAAACATTGAGAAATAAAAAAAAATGAGTTTTGTTGTGAAAAAGAGGAAATGATAGAAAATCAGTGGACTATCACAGCATGCTAAAGATATGTAAAGTCAAATGTGATAAACGGTCTTACTAACGATGTGACGATAGGCTCAGCTAGACTAGTAGATTTGCGATAACGATACAAACTTAAATGATAAAGCCTAGTTCTAGTGGGAAACATGGTCGAAAGTATAGTACTTAGTTTTGTCCTTCTTGACTGTGTGCCTACTCAGTAATCGCTGATTGTCGAAAGACATAAAACTGGTTAAGTTCGTGAACTTTCACAACTTTGCTAAAAAGTCGCTGTGATTGTGCATTTCATTTTGCAAAGATTTAAACTTGTTTTATTTCTTTATTTTGTTTAAGCATCGGACATCCTCTGCGTATACGTGAGTATCGACCTGGATGTTGTTACCTAAACGTTCTGCTTTATTTTATTTGGTGTTTCGTTTAAGCTTTGGATCACCTCTGCGTATACGGGAGTATCGACCTGGTGGTTAAAGCCTAAACAACTTCAACTTGTTTTATTTTTCTTATTTTGTTTAAACATTGGACTTTCTCTGCGTATACGGAAGTATCGACCTGATTATTAATGTTTAAACATTCTGCTTTGTTTTCGCACAAATCACAGTCGATAAAAGTTTAAAGGCATTACTTGAGCTAGTGTATTGCATGATGAGGGGATATGCTGAGATCGTGGGTTCCATAAGAATTTAGTGCTATCTAAATATATCTTAACGTATCGGTAAGCAGATTGAAAGTTTTTAGATTGAGTTTAAGTGGACAGCAATATCGTCAATCCATGTGAATCGTTTAGAGCTTAAAATGTTTAAAGCTTAACGGTGTTGGTGATTTGTCTCAAAAACTGATATGATCCTCTTACACGAACTCGCAAAAATATTGTTTGTAAATATTTCTTTACTGCATTTCATTCTATTAAAAAATCCGAAAAGATTTTCAGTGTGTTTTAGCTTAAATTTTGTAAAATGCAAAAAGATTTTCGACAACTGGTGTTGGAGAGCTGATTTTCAAAATTCCAAGTGCTAAATATGATGAACAGATGGTTTGGGAGAGTGTGTTATTTTTTTTAACATGAAAATGATATTCCTGCAATTGGTTCATCAGAGACTATAAATGTTGAATCATTTTAAAATTTGATCTACAAATGGTCATCAGAAAATTTATTTTTGGGTAGAGCATGTGCAGGTTATTTGAATGATAGAGAGTCAGGTTCCAATACCTGAGGATTGTGTAATTTCAACAAGCCAGACTGCGATCCCAGCATATCGAAAGGGGGAGTCTGAAGATACTTAAAGGAAGGAGCATGTTGGTGATGAAAAGAGAAGAGAAGATAGAGATTGAGGATTCTTACAGCGTCAGACACTTCAAAGAGTTCGAGAGGACTGATAAAGACTGAAGATGCGAAGACTCGACACTGAAGACTCCGTCAACATCTGAGGGGGAGTCTGTTGGTGCATTCATCTGTCGTCTTCGTCTTATGTCGAGTCTCAGTCTCGTTGCGGATATGAAAGAGGATGATGTCACCATCTTGGATGATGACATCATAATGGTGATGTCACTATTACATCATTTCATAAAAGACAAAAGGGTTTAGATTGTTAAAGTTGGATTTCGTTCATGATGTAATTCTGATTTCATTCATGTGTCAACTAGATAGATTTCGCTTATATGTCAGATGTGATTTCGCTTATATGTCAAGAAGGGATTTCGCTCATGTGGTCATGTACACATAAGCGAAATCACAACACCTATATATAGTCACATAAGCGAAATCATTAACATAGTTCTAGGTGTTGTCTTCCGGTGAGCCACGAAGTGCTGCAGAAGTGTCGACAGGTTGTAAACGTTATCCAGATCAATAATATCGACAGTTTATAGTGAATACTAGCTGAATTGTACTCGGTTTGTCTGTTTCCGCCGTTCAAACTGAGATAAACTCTTCTAAGTGACTCGTTTAGGTCCGAATTCGATCCTACACTTAGGAATGCAGTTTTGTGGTCCCTACTTCCCTACACACTATACTAGTGTAGAACTTGGTTTCTGGCTCACACGGGTTCTCAAAACACTGTCTGTCTATGTACAGAACATTGTCAGCATTTTAGTTTGTCTGATAATGGTGCCAATTCTGTTCTGTGCATTATTAGAACTATATCGTGTTGTATGTAGTAATGATAAAAGTCTTGCAACATGAAATGCCATTGTATATATATAATAGTAATTAGAAATTCATTTGTCTTGTAAACTAGATCATGCACAGTTATTAAAGCACAGATTACTGTTCAATTAGTGTACGAAATGTACGAAAAAGTGACGGTTGTCACAGACTCCCCCCGTTAAAAGAATTTCGTCCCAAATTTCAAGCGATGCCATCGGTCGCAGGGGAGTTGTGAATCAAATGTGGTCACTTAGGTTTAAAATTTGTCTTCATGTTCCCATGTAACTCTGGGTCATGATACGAATTCTAATGTACTCAAGTAAATCGACTATGTCTTCTCCGTGTTTTGTGGACTCTTAGTCCGCATCCTTAACATGTTCTATAGTAAATTGGAGTTTGTCGTTGACGTGAATCTTGTTTTGTGGGAACAACGACTGTTCCTTGAGTCAGACTCCTCTAAAGACTGGACAAAATGTGTCGCGATCACTACTGATCTTTTCTGGAAGTTTCAGCTTGTGAGCAATGATCCCGATCCCTACCAGGATCTTGAAAGGTCTAATGTACCGGGGGTCCAACCTTCCACGTTTTCCAAATCGCACCACGCCTCCCCAAGGCGAGGCTTCCATTAAAGCCATACTTCTTATCTCAAATTCCTACGATTTCCGCCGCTCGTCGGTGCAATCTTTCTGTATTCCGCGGACTGTCTTGATATGATCACATATCTGAACGATATTGCCTCTAATTTTTCCTGAACCAACTCGGGCCAGTAGATTGTTTATCTCCGGTCTCCATTAATCACAACGGGGATCGACTTATTACGTTCCATCTAAAGCTTCACACGAAGCGGTTTAAACAGCGGGGTGATAAATACTGTTGTAGGAAAACTCCACTAAGGGCAAGTGAGTGTTCCAACTTTTCATCAAAGTTTATAACACAAGTACGCAACATGTCCATACAGTCTGCATCGTTCAGTAGTTCAGTCCATCTTCGTTAATATTTAAGCTCTTACGATCAACGGTGTGCTGCAACCCTTGTGATCAGTAAAGGTCGTGCAGCGTTTTCTTACAGGTAATGATGTCAAGTTTGCGGCGCGCAATTACTTTATCTAGATCAAGGTTTCTTCTCATGATCCCTTAATCAATGTGACGCGTATGTAAGGCCGTGGTCTCGTTGCATCGACGCACAATCGAGACTTTGTCGAGAAGCGTCACATAATTGCAACTCTAACTCCTTAGCTCTTGATTGTAGGGTTGGTATGAATCTCGTTCTTATCCACCATGTATCCTAAAGTTCTTACCTCGCGAATTCAAAATCCGCTTTTCGATATCTTAGCACATAACTGTTCTTTCTCTAAGAGTCACAAGATAAATTACAGATGTTGCTCACGACCTTCCTTGGTCTTCGGGCATATAAGAATTTAGCCAATAAATATAATCATGTTCTTATCCATGTACAGCTTGCACACCTGATTCATGAGGTCCATGAATATTGCCGGTGCATGTGTTAAGCCAAACGACACGTCAAGGAACTCGTAACGCTCGAAGCGAGTCCGAAAGGTCGTTTTAGGGATATTTCCTTCTTGTATTCATAGTTGAGGACATCCTGACCTCAAGTCGATCTTCGAGTAGTAACTGGAATCTTACAATTGGCTCGTTCATGTCATCAGTCCTTGGCAAAGGATTCCAATTCTCAATTCTCTGAAATTTATGCAAAGTGGAAACTACCGACTTTCTTCTCGTGTCCTTAACTAAGGGTGTCATGTCCTTAATTCCGTCTGTCTAGCAGCTCTTGTAGTTATAACAGATGCTCATGCCTTTCGGACAAAGCTAGTCGGTAAGGCGTCATTCGTCACTGGTGCCGTTCCTGGCACTAGGTTCATCCTAAACTCCTCTTGTTGCTGTGGCGGTATTCCTGGCAAGTCTTCAGGAAGGTCTGCTGGGAATTCCTCCACCACAGGGTTGTCTTCTAGCTCCAGCTCCTAGGTCTCCTTATCGGCAACATGAGCTAGGAAGGCTATGCAGTCTACT
The DNA here is from genome assembly GCA_030545235.1 of Helianthus tuberosus. Taxonomy (NCBI): domain Eukaryota; kingdom Viridiplantae; phylum Streptophyta; class Magnoliopsida; order Asterales; family Asteraceae; genus Helianthus; species Helianthus tuberosus. The sequence continues at coordinate 123,002,143 of CM060451.1, read as the reverse complement.
CGGAGGCGCTTCTGTGACTCTTCGACCAATGATAGATGTCGCAGAACCGCTGCCTTATGGGGTCTAGCACCCTTGCACCTATTGCAGGAAGGTTGTGTACTATAAATGTTTCATCATTCGCAAGAGGGATGCGACTGATTTTCCTTATATCGAACGACTTCAGCTCTATACTTGGATTTCCAATCCATGCTGACTATCATATCATGAATTCCCAAGTCACTGGTAACAGAAGGTTCCAGCCTTCTGAGTCCCCAAAATATAATCCTTAATTGTTTCGTCTGCTTAAACTAGCCTTCTATATGCCCATTTCTAAGGAATACGAGACGTCTATTCTACTCGAAACTAGGCCAAGCAGTTTCTTAAGTCCTAAGCATACATGGTTAAAGTTGGTGCCAGTATTAATAAAAAATAGATGCATAAAGTTGGTTAATAGGGAACGTACCCGTAACCGCATCTGGATCCTGGCGTGCTTCACGAGCTCCGATCGTGAAGACCCTTCCTTGCTTGGTTCTTCCTAGGGCAATCTTTCCTAAAATGCCCTACTTCACTACACCTGTAGCAGCGTGGATTTTCCCATTATCTCTTCCGTCTGGATCCTTCGCCCAGCAGGCATCCTTGCTGTGCCCTTCCTTTCCACACTTTCCGCACTTAGGCCTCAGACATCGACCTTCATGGTAAAAATTGCATTCCTCGCACCTCGGCTTAGTCCCCAAGTAAACCTTACCACCAGCCTTATTAGTGGCTCCATAAGCTTTCTTGCCACGAGGCGGGTCCACTTCCTTTCTTTTGTTTGCCTTAGAGCTTCCATAGCTGACTTGGGTGCTTATCTTTAGGTTTGAAGACTTCCTCTTCTTGTTGTCTGATGACTCCACATGAGTCTCCTTCTTGTTATCCTTAGATTCCAAAAATTTTCCCATGCGTAGAGCTTCTTCAGTAAGAGTGACACTCAAATCGATAGCCTCTGCAATGGCTGGGGGCTTTGAGGTAGTAACCATACTCCTAATTTGGGGTGCAAGTCCCCAAATGAATCGCTCAATCCTCTTGAACTCCAGCTTGACTAAGTAGGGGACGACCCTAGACAAGTCGTGAAATCACTGAACGTACTCAGAAATGTTCGGCCCGTCCATTTTAATATTTCAGAATTCCACCTCAAGCTTCTGGATTTCATCCCTAGAACAGTATTTCTTCTCCATCATTTCCTTGAGCTCGTCCCAGCTCAGTGCATGAGCAGCATCTGCACCAAGGGTCTGAACCTGAAGGTTCCACCATGTCACACCCCGACCACGTAAAACAACAAAGCGTGGCGGAAACGTCGGGGAGTGTTGTAACAGAATTATCGTTTCATAACCATGGATACAAAAAGTGTTTCATTTTATTGATAATATTAAACATTAACATTGTTTTAACACATAACAAACAAGTTTTATATCGACTATCATTGTTCTATGTCACTAAGGCCTCGTCCAGATCCTATGTGACGCATGCATCCTAGAACGTCAATCAAGCAACAACACCTGAAACATATGTAAAAACAAAGTCAGCAAAGAAATGCTGGCGAGTTCATAGGTTTTACAAGAGTATCGGAATCATGGCTTGTTTACATACATTGCAATACCTCAAAAACCTTGTTTTTAAAAAGTGTATAATATTGCAACTTGATTAACCAACTCAAATCAAGATGGTTAAAATTTATAAAATTTCGTAGCCCTGATTCTTAACCCAAAAGCTTTTTTTTTTTAGAAAACCATCTTGTAAAACATCTCGTATAAACTCGTTTATAAAACTCGTATATTATTTCTAAAACATCGTTGAGTGACATCGTTTCAATATCGTTTACCCAAGTGAACTAAATAACGCCACGGTATGTAATATGTTGAAAACTATTATATATAAGAAGTACCAGTGGCGTATCTACCATGTTTTCACCACATTACACCCGTCCCGTTATCTAAACACTAGCCAAAAACCAATCGTTTACCCAAATCATTTAACATCGTTTCCAAATCGTTTACTCGTTTAAATCGTTTAAATCATCCTCATTTTAATTGCGAAAACTTATATATGGTCGTCTCGTTAATAACATTCAAACCTTCGTGACTCGACTACCTCGTTCCTCGCTTCTCGTATTAACAAACCTCCAAAGGGTAAGTTAATAATTACAGATTCAGTCGTTACCCACAACACCCACACATAACCATGGGTAGGTATAGTGCAATAACGGGATATGTCAGATCCTATGGTACCGTAACCTAATACTGGTCGGTTCGGCCAAAATTAATGAATGTCATTCGTTATGTAACTACAACCTGTTGGGTTTTTCACATGTTTATCAAAGTATTTTATCCATATAAGATAAAAACGCAGCGGAAATATTATTTAAAACATGTTACTTACAAGATATAAAAACCCATTTTATATGTAAAACCCAATCCCCAGATCCATATACGAATATGCATGCTATCCAAAATAAAACACAACCATAGGGTGTTTAGAATACTACCTTCCAAGGAGTAAAGGATATGAAGATGATGATGATGATTCTTGAACGGTTGCCTTCAAGTGTAGAAGACCTCAAGCTTGTATACCCCAAGCCTTCCAACAAACACCTTATGTTTAGCTAGGATTTCTACACTTATGAACTCACTAAAATTCCATCTTGATCAACCACCATGGCTGAAAATATGAGGGTAGTTTATGAAGTTCTTGCACTTGATTTATCAACTTGAAAAACCCCTCTTGCTTAACCATACATGACCTGATTTTTAGAGAGTAAATTCAAGTCTTACACTTGAATTTCATCTTCTAAAACTTGCACAATGTTGGCCGATTTTTGAGAGCTTTTCTACAAGTCTTCTCTAGTTTTTTAAGTTCATCTATTTTTAATTTTGTCATACAAAATTAAAAAAAAAAACAAGTGAGAGAAATTGCCTCCCCATTTGACCAATGCATGAACCTCTAACCATGCAAAAATGCATGTATTTCAATTGGACCAATCTCTTGCCCAACCAAGTTGTCACTAACACATGCAAAAGCATGGTTTTTGATTGGCCAAAACTTTTAGGGAAGAACACCAAGGGGGGGGGGGGCGGCCCACCCTTTATTTTAAAAAAAATAAATTGTTTTATAAAATAATTTAAGTCTTTACTAATTTTATAACTTTTATAAAATTATAACATCACATGTTATAAGACTTTATACAACTTTTATTAAGTTATTTAACCCATTAAATAACAAAATAAAATACTCTCTCAAAATAAATTATCCATATAATTTATTAGTTTGTCAAGTGCAATTATTTAGAAAACCAATTTCTAGATATTGTAAGTGTTAATATTTATTTGTTTGATCATATCACAAATAAATATTCTAAGTGTTTGTCTAGCTTGTATTTGGGTATGACTCGACTTGGATCATAACGTACTAGCCACATCAATTTAATATGTGTCTTGGGCATACAGAGTCCAACAATCTCCCACTTGCACAAGATACATAGAAGATTGATGTAAGTAGTAAATGACGCCTAACTACGGTTTACTACCCCTAATACGTATGACTATATATTTCTCATTCAATAACATCATCCCCTTCAACTCCCTTACTTGAACATGATTTAGGTGAATCTATCATTTATCCTTTCGTTACAGATGTCATGTTAAATCCAGAGACATAGAGTGATCACTCTCTGTTGTTTTAACTTTAGCAGGCCTTAGACATCTTACTCTCAACGAATAAGAGGGACAAATCCCTTCTTGACTACATACGTCTCTCACAATCACCTTGTACCACACCTGAGCCTAGCCTTATGTACTGTCATATTACTAACAGCGAAGAAAAAGTCAAGGTATAATATTTGGTGAATATCAAGACCCAATATGCATCTCAGGTCAGAGGATACTATGATATTCTCCTTTACTCAAATTTACTTATGATCAATCACAAATGATTCCATGCAGTAATATTTAAGAGCGAGTCAGTCCAATATTTGTCGCCCACAAATATCTATGAACTTTTGCAGCAACACTTTGCTCTATATTCATATCTAATGAATATCCACCAATCCAAATTCATAATAGTCTTACATTCATATTTGTTCCCACAAGTATGATCGACTACGGACATTTAGAATAATTAACTCATTCACGGATTTAAACATGCTAAAATGGAACATAACTCAAAATACCATAAAGAGTTATAACAACAATTGTTACAATACCCAAATACAAAATAGATCAAATCCAATCACTAGAATACCGAAGTCCTTAGGCACTAGTATGACCCTTCATGCTTTGCCCGTTCAAGGAGCTTCGTGAGTGGATCTGCAATATTTTGATCAGTGTGAACTTTGCGAATACATACCTTTTCCTTTTTCAACTTCATCCCTTATGTAGTTGAAATTCCGCTCAATGTGCCTAGTCTTTCGATGTACACGAGGTTCCTTGATTTAAGCAATCGCACCTTCGTTATTACAAAGATCTCTAGGGGTCCTGAATGGTATGGACTACCCCTAGATCGGCAATAATTCAAGTGGTAGATCCATATGAATTATCTTGATCAATGAAGCGGTGATGTATTCTGATTCTGTAGTGGACAATGCTACCCAAATTGCGATCGAGAATCATCTCGATCAGTTTGGAAACTCGTACCCATGTAACCCTTTATAACGAATTCCGAAAATTGCATCCCTGTAACCCTTTACAACGAGTTCTTTTTCACCAGATCCATATATTAGAAACATATCCTTAGTCCTTCTAAGGTATTTCAATATATTTTTAACAGTCACCCAATGACCGTTACTCGCTGGTATCTTCTAGTCATGCCTAAAGCGCATGACTTGTCCGGTCTAGTGCATATCATTACATACATAATGGATCCTATAGCAGACGCATATGGGATTCCTTTCATTCTTTCTTGCTTGTCCTTTGAGCTTGGACATTGAGATGCACTCAATATTGTCCTCTCTTGAATAGGTACCAAACCTTTCACAGAGTTCTCCATCTTGAACCTTTTCAAGACTTTGTCAATGTATGCACTTTAGCTTAAACCTATCAAGCGCCTTGATCTATCCCTATAGATCTTTATTCCCAAAATATAGGCGGCTTCACCAAGATCCTTAATGGAAGAACAACTTCCAAGCCAGGCTTTTACACCTTCCTTGGTTGGAATGTTATTTCCAAATAGTAGAATGTCATCAACATATGATACTAATAAAGTGATGATGCTCCCACTAGCCTTCTTATACACACAAGCTTCATCGACGTTCTTGATGAATCCATATTCCCTAATCTCTTCATCAAAATGGTGATTCCAACTTCTAGATGCTTGTTTCAATCCATAGATTGATTTATTTAACTTGCATACTTTGTTAGGATGTTTTGGATCCACAAAACCTTCAGGCTGAACCATATAGACATCTTCCTCAAGATATCCATTTAGGAAAGCCGTTTTGACATCCATTTGCCAAATCTCATAATCATATTATGCAGGTATGGCAAATAATATTCTAATTGACTTTAGCATCGCCGCAGGCGAGAAGGTCTCATCATAATCAACCCCTTGAGTTTGAGTGAAACCTTTTGCTACAAGTCTCGCTTTATAAGTATCCAAGTTACCATGCATATCGGTTTCCTTCCTGAAAACCCACTTACTTCCAACTATTTTGGAGTTAAGAGGTGCTACAACCCATTCCCATACTTGGTTGTTATACATGGACTACATCTTTACGTTCATGGCTTCAAGCCATTTGTCACAATCGAATTTTGACATTGCATCATGGTATGTGGTTGATTCACCTGAATCTACCACATAGCATCCATCTATGAAAAATCCATATCTTTCAGGTGGACTACTAATTCTACCAGATCTGCGAACGTTTTGTGTGTGTTGATCAACCATTTGATCGTTTTTCAACAACCTTTTGTTGAGTGCTAGTTTTAACCAAACGTGTATCGGCTTGTGGTTCTTGATCCTTATCAAGTTCCACTGTTCTAATAATTCCTTCCACAAGGAACTTAGCTTCCAAGAACTCAGCCTTTCGAGCAACAAATACCTTTTGCTCTGTTGGATCGTAGAAATAATATCCTATACCTTCTTTAGGATATCCTACAAAAATACACTTAGTGGATCGTACTTTTATTTTGTGACAACTCGTATTTCAGAACCTATCTTTGTGTTAATGTAACGTATGTGACCTTATGTGATTATATGAACCTTGATTGATTAATGGAATGTTATGTTTGATGTTGTGTTATGTGCATGTATGTATGTATTAGGATCACACAAAACGAACCGATCGCACAAGCCCATTCGGGCCACATGTTTGTACTCGAACCATGAGGGCAGCCCATGTAAGGGTTCGGCCCACTCCATCAACTCGCACAACACCTAGGGTGTTAGTTTAAATCCAACACTTCACCAACACACACAAAGTTTAGCAAAAACCCTACTTCCTCTTTCTCTCTCAAACTCGACGGCAAACACCCCTCCATTCCATCGAAGACTTCTTGGATCCGAATCATCATCCTTGTGTTATAATCAGTTAGTGTTTTAATCATTGGTTGTATGATAGAAGATGTTGTGATCCATTTGTATTACATGATGATTTAGTGTTATCTTATGATCGAATATGATGAAAGTTGTTGAGTTTTGGTATATGTAAATCGGCTCACATGTATAGTGTTGTAGATCAATATAGGGTTGTTAATCACATGAAGTTGTTGATGTTCTAGTGAATCGGATGTGTATGATGATGTTAATCGGCTATCATGTCTTGTTTTCGGATTGTTTGCATGATGATTTAGGATCAAATGTATGTAATCGGTTGTATGTTCATGTAATCGGACCAAATAATATGATTTGATAAGTTATTGTTTATGCTTTGAATGTAATTAGGGTTTATATGAATTAGATGATAAAACCCTTGTTTGATCGATAGTTTGCATAATCTAAAACTGTTGGTTGTTGATTGATTGTGTGCAAATATGGAAACCATTTAACTGATTAGCATAACTTTCGGATATTAAAACAAATCGCACAAGTTCCCTTTCAGTCGCACAAGATCAGGTCACACAAGACCTGATCTGATCGCACATGGCAATCGCACAAGATAGGATACAACTGTCACAGCACTAGGTACAATATATATCTGCATGATCGCACAAGACCTTGTGGATCGCACAAGAAAGTGCCGATCGCACAAGGCTTGGGCCACACACGAACCACTTGAACTGTTATACTGTTGGGCCTCAAAGCCCAATCCCAATCTCACTAGAACAAGTCAATCGCACAAGTCATCCAGATCGCACAAGTTCATCCGGATCGCACAAGACTCATGTTTAGTTGTTTGGGCCGGTTACATGTTGGACTGTTATTTATATTGGGCCGGTCACTCGCACAAGATGTTATTGGGTTGTACGTTTACCTCAGCCCAATACATCCTGATCGCACAAGTTGGGTTTTATGTGTTTACTGTTTCGTCTAGCATGCTTAATGTGTTGCCATGATCAATACGTGTTCGTAATCTTTTAACTTATGTGTAAACATACGTGCTTTACTTGAACCTAGACCTGACTTGTATGGTAACCATGTTAGGACGTGGTTGACCACATATAGCTCAAGTAACCTTTCTATGTATCTGCCGAGCAAACCAAGGTGAATTCACACTCTATCCAAGGCATGGGATTCCCAAGGGTTGGGAATGGGTTAAAGAACTGAACGGTAACTACGAACTTGCGTATTCCCCATACAACAGGATACGTACGACTATAAGACCATCAACTCTATCACTTTAAGTCCCTCATTTATCGACTTAATCGCCGAGGCCTATGGCGAGCGGGTCATTAGTTAATAGCGCTATTAGGTTTAACAAACCTCACACCGTGCCAGTCGGACGGGCGTGTACTAATGGACTATGGGCAAAGGGTCAATGCTGATAGACATTGACTTAGGGCACCTCTTACATTTTCATAGCGGTCGATACACGTGGTCTAACAACACATGGGAAGCCCCCACTAATCTTCGCAAACATGTCAGGGTGACCGCGATACGAATCAATACGATATATGGGTTATAAAACGAACTTACGATTTACGAAACATATGCTATCACTAAACAACCAACTGTGAACTTGCTCAACTTTGTTGTTGATTCGTTGCTACATGCCTTGCAGGTCGTTAGGTACTCATGGAGCTTGCACAGGGAGGCGCGGTCGTTGTGGGACATGGCAGTGTGTGCCATGCTAAAAACATTGCTTTATTTCGTACTTAATACTTTCATTGGGTTTTACAATTATGCTTCCGCTAAACACTTAACTATGCTTTGGTTTTGAACACCTTTCATATTGTTTTGTTGAATTATCTTTACTACATACATAGTTCAATATGATTGGTGGCTTGATCCTAGTCAGTCATGCCTCCAAGCGGTGATACTTCGCGTGTGGATTTTTGGGGGTGTGACAGATTGGTATCAGAGCCATTGGTTATAGCGAACTTGGTTTTAATAAGGGAAAAGTTTTTGTTAAAACCAGACTATAACCTGTCCAGTGCTCTACGATCCACAACGACGCTTCGCTCCATGTGCAAGCCTCGACATTCTAGGTGATATGATTTATGTTTACATTGCCTACTTGCTAGATTACATAGAACATTGCGCATGGTATGGTTAGATGACGTAGTAACTACTATTTGCAACATTGCGTGCTTACTCTCTTCTGTCATCGCACTTTCCCGAACCCCTCTCATTCATGTTTTCCCTTGATATGAAGATCATGGCTGGACGCGTTAACATGACTCAAGCCCAGTTGACGGCTCTGATTAACCAACAAGTTGCTTCGGCACTTGCAGCCGCCCAAGCAGGAGGTATATCCTGCAGTCTAAACTCACTCTAGGATCTTTAGGTCCTACTCTCGTAAACCAACACTTGTGCTTAATCTTGTCCCTTCTTACACCCACGACAGGTCAACATGCTCAGCCACCTGTGTGCACCTTCAAAACTTTCATGGACTGTCATCCTAGTACTTTCAGTGGTACTGAAGGGGCAGTTGGACTTCTCCACTGGTTTGAGAAACTCGAATCCGTCTTTGAAATGTGTGAATGCCCTAAGGCTCACAGGGTGAAGTATGCTACTGGTACACTCGAGGGTATAGCCCTCACATGGTGGAACGCTCAGGTCCAAATGCTGGGGTTGGTTGCTGCTAATGCCACCCCATGGAACAATTTTAAGGAAATGATTAAGGAAGAGTACTGCAATCGTGATGACATTCACAAACTGGAGGTAGAGTTCTTCAACTTAAAGTTGACGGGGTCAGAAATTGAAGCGTATATAAAAAGATCGAACAAGCTGGCAATTTTGTGTCCTACTATGGTGGACCCTCCCATCAAACGCATCGAACTATACCTTAAGGGTCTAGTGCCAGAGATTCAAAGTCATGTGACTTCAGCTAACCTCACCACCATCCAGCAAGTTGTTCAATTGGCTCATCGGCTCACAGACCAGGCAGTGGGACAGAATAGGCTGCCTAAGCGTATAGGTGCTACTACTACTACTACTCTTGCTACTTCCAGTGACAACAAACGAAAGCGGGATGGAACCTCCAGCAAGGGCTTGACTTCAGTTCAGTCCCAGGCACAACAACGAAAGATTGATGACTATCAGAGCCCTGGTCAGTAATCTTCTGGTAGTCAAGGGCAGGGTGGATATCGAGGAAACCTCCCAAAGTGCAACAGTTGCGATAGACACCACAGGGGTCAGTGCAACAAGGGTCGTTGCCAGAGATGTCTCAAGATGGGTCATGAAGCTAAGGATTGCAGGAGCTCACGACCTGCGAATCAGAACCAATAACAACAACCACCAGCTCCACAGAACCATCAGTAGCAACAACGAGGCAACAGGGGATGCTTTCAGTGTGGAGCTGAAGGCCACTTCAAGAAAGATTGTCCTCAACTGAACCAGAATCAGAACAAAAACAATGGAAACAACGGGGGTAACAACGGCAATGGTGCTAGGGGTCGTGTATTCGTGATTGGCCAGGGAGAAGCAAGGAACGATCCCAACGTCGTGACGGGTAAGTTCCTACTAGACGACTTTTATGTTACTGTTTTATTTGATTCGGGTGCCGATACTAGCTACGTGTCCTTAAAAGTTAGCCAAATGCTTAAGCGTACCCCAACTCCCTTAAACACCAAGCACACTGTAGAACTAGCTAATGGTAAGAGTTTAGAGGCCACACACGTAGTCAAGGGTTGTAATCTTGTTCTTGCTAATCAGACCTTCTCCATCGACCTCATTCCTATCGTTCTGGGTAGTTTCGACGTTGTCATTGGGATGGACTGGTTATCCCAACACCAAGCAGAGATTCTTTGTAACGAGAAGATTGTCCGTATTCCTCGTTCAGGGGATGAACCTCTCATGATTCGTGGCGACAAGAGTGGTGCTGTTGTGAGCATCATCTCTTTCCTTAAGGCCCAGAAGTGTTTACGAAAGGGTCACACTGCTATTTTGGCTATTGTTACTAACACCTCAAAGAAAGAAAAGAAGATAGAAGATTTTCCTATCGTACGTGACTATCCTGAGGTATTTCCTGAGGAATTACCTGGTCTTCCGCCTCATCGCCAGGTCGAGTTTCAAATTGAGCTAGCTCCTGGAGCAGCGCCCATAGCTCGGGCACCCTATCGTCTAGCTCCATCAGAATTGGAAGAACTATCCACGCAACTGCAAGAGCTTTTGAATAAGGGTTTTATTGGCCCTAGCTCTTCACCATGGGGAGCTCCAGTGCTATTTGTGAAGAAGAAAGACGGTACCTTCAGGATGTGTATCGACTATCGAGAACTCAACAAGGTGACGGTGAAGAATCGTTATCCTCTTCCATGTATTGATGACCTATTCGACCAGCTGCAAGGGTCGAGCTTCTATTCAAAGATTGTTCTAAGATCGGGATATCACCAGCTGAGAGTCCGAGAAGAGGACGTCTCCAAAACAGCCTTTAGAACTCGTTATGGACACTACGAGTTTTTGGTCATGCCTTTTGGGCTGACAAACGCACCTGCGGTCTTCATGGACTTGATGAACCGAGTGTGTAAACCTTACCTGGATAAGTTCGTTATAGTTTTCATCGACAACATCCTGATCTATTCTAAGAGTCAGGAGGAACACGAGCAACATCTACGACTTATTTTGGAACTACTTCGAGCAGAACAGCTGTACGCCAAGTTTTCAAAATGCGACTTCTTGCTTCGTGAAGTCCATTTTCTAGGCCACGTGGTAAACAAGGATGGGATTCATGTTGATCCATCCAAGGTAGACTCGATCAAGAATTGGCCTGCGCCCCGTACACCAACAGAAATTCGACAATTCTTGGGCTTGGCAGGTTACTACAGACGGTTTATCAAGGATTTCTCCAAGATTGCGCAACCACTCACTTCGCTAACTCAGAAGGGTGTCATCTATCATTGGGATGATGCACAGGAAACAGCGTTTCAGCACTTAAAGGATAGACTTTGTAGCGCACCTATCCTCTCATTGCCTGAAGGCACAGACGATTTTGTAGTTTATTGCGACGCATCCATTCAGGGTCTTGGATACGTGTTGATGCAACGTGACAAGGTTATTGCATATGCGTCATGTCAACTTAAAGTTCACAAAAGGAACTACACTACGCATGACTTGGAATTGGGAGCAGTGGTTTTTGCTCTTAAGATATGGAGACATTACCTGTACGGTACCAGGTGCACCATTTACACCGATCACAGGAGTCTCGAGCATATCTTCAAACAGAAGGAGTTAAACATGCGTCAACGTCGATGGGTCGAGCTATTGAACGATTATGAATGCGCGATCAAGTACCATCCAGGCAAAGCCAATGTTGTGGCTGACGCCCTCAGTCGAAAGGACACTACGCCTAAGCGCGTGCGAGCATTACAACTTACCATCCAGTCTAGTCTTCCTTCACAGATACGAGATGCTCAATTAGAAGCGTTGAAACCAGAAAACGTCAGAGCTGAAGCTCTACGTGGCTCAAGGCAATGGTTAGAACAAAAGGAAGACGGTGCTTACTACGTAACAGGACGCATTTGGGTCCCACTCGATGGAAACTTACGCGAACTTGTGATGGATGAAGCACACAAGTCTCGCTACTCAGTACATCCTGGTTCAGATAAGATGTACCATGACTTGAAAACTACGTATTGGTGGCCTAGCATGAAAGCTCACATAGCAACTTACGTTAGCAAATGTTTGACTTGTGCGAGAGTCAAGACTGAATACCAGAAACCCTCAGGCCTACTCCAACAACCAGAGATACCCCAATGGAAATGGGAGCAAATTTCCATGGATTTTGTTACTGGCCTACCTAGATCTCAACGTGAATGATACTATTTGGGTGATCGTGGATCTACTCACAAAGTCTGCACACTTCTTGGCTATCAAGGAAATGGATAAGTTCTCCACTCTAGCAGACGTATATCTTAAGGAAGTTGTCTCGAGGCACGGGGTGCCCACCTCTATTATCTCTGATCATGATGCACGTTTTACTTCTGAACTGTGGCAAGCAACGCATAAGTCCTTTGGCTCACGTTTAGATATGAGCACAGCATATCACCCGCAAACGGATGGGCAGTCTGAACGCACCATCCAAACCCTTGAAGACATGCTTAGGGCAAGTGTGATTGACTTTGGCAACGGCTGGGAAAAGCATCTGCCACTAGTGGAATTCTCGTATAATAACAGCTACCACACTAGCATCCAGGCCGCTCTGTTTGAGGCATTGTACGGGCGTAAATGCCGATCACCTCTTTGTTGGGCAGAGGTGGGCGACAGTCAGATCACTGGCCCAGAACTCGTGGTAGACACAACAGAAAGGATTGCTCAAATACGACAACGAATGGCGGCAGCTCGTGACCGTCAGAAAAGCTACGCTGATAAGGGCAGGAAACCACTCGAGTTCTAGGTTGGGGATCGAGTGCTACTTAAAGTCTCACCCTGGAAGGGTGTTGTTCGTTTTGGTAAACGAGGCAAACTTAACCCATGATACGTTGGACCTTTCGAAATCATAGAGAAAATAGGCAAGGTGGCCTACAAACTAAACCTGCCCACAGAACTTAATGCAGTTCACAACGTATTCCACATCTCAAATTTGAAGAAGTGTCTGTCAGATGAGACCCTTGTAGTTCCTTTGAAGGAGCTCACTATCGATGAACAGTTGCGATTCGTCGAGGAACCAGTTGAAATCACGAACCGGGACGTTAAGGTCCTTAAGCACACCAGAATTCCTCTCGTTCGAGTTCGTTGGAACTCCCGTCGTGGCCCAGAGTTCACCTGGGAGTGCGAAGACCAAATGAAACAAAAATATCCCCAATTGTTCACAAACAACACAACCACTACTGAGGCTGAAGCTACTGCGGAATTTCGGGACGAAATTCCAGATCAACGGGGGGAGAATGTGACACCCCAGGATAACCAGGAAAACCATGCAACTTAACTAGCTTCCTCAGTGAGTACGTACCAAATTTCGGGACGAAATTTCTTTCAACTTGGGGATAATGTGACAACTCGTATTTCAGAACATATCTTTGTGTTAATGTAACGTATGTGACCTTATGTGATTATATGAACCTTGATTAACTAATGGAATGTTATGTTTGATGTTGTGTTATGTGCATGTATGTATGTATTAGGATCACACAAAACGAACCGATCGCACAAGCCCATTCGGGCCACATGTTTGTACTCGAACCATGAGGGCAGCCCATGTAAGGGTTCGGCCCACTCCATCAACTCGCACAACACCTAGGGTGTTAGTTTAAATCCAACACTTCACCAACACACACAAAGTTTAGCAAAACTACTTCCTTTTTCTCTCTCAAACTCGACGGCAAACACCCCTCCTTTCCATCGAAGACTTCTTGGATCCGGATCCGGATCATCATCCTTGTGTTATAATCGGTTAGTGTTTTAATCATTGGTTGTATGATAGAAGATGTTGTGATCCATTTGTATTACATGATGATTTAGTGTTATCTTATGATCGAATATGATGAAAGTTGTTGAGTTTTGGTATATGTAAATCGGCTCACATGTATAGTGTTGTAGATCAATATAGGGTTGTTAATCACATGAAGTTGTTGATGTTCTAGTGAATCGGATGTGTATGATGATGTTAATCGGCTATCATGTCTTGTTTTCGGATTGTTTGCATGATGATTTAGGATCGAATGTATGTAATCGGTTGTATGTTCATGTAATCGGACCAAATAATATGATTTGATAAGTTATTGTTTATGCTTTGAATGTAATTAGGGTTTATATGAATTAGATGATAAAACCCTTGTTTGATCGATAGTTTGCATAATCTAAAACTGTTGGTTGTTGATTGATTGTGTACAAATATGGAAACCATGTAACTGATTAGCATAACTTTCGGATATTAAAACAAATCGCACAAGTTCCCTTTCAGTCACACAAGATCAGGTCACAGAAGACTTGATTTGATCGCACAAGGCAATCGCACAAGATAGGATACAACTGTCACAGCACTAGGTACAACATATATCTGCATGATCGCACAAGACCTTGTGGATCGCACAAGACAGTGCTGATCGCACAAGGCTTGGGCCACACACGAAGCACTTGAACTGTTATACTATTGGGCCTCAAAGCCCAATCACAATCGCACAAGAATAGGTCAATCGCACAAGTCATCCGGATCGCACAAGTTCATCCGGATCGCACAAGACTCATGTTTAGTTGTTTGGGCCGGTTACATGTTGGACTGTTATTTATATTGGGCCGGTCACCCGCACAAGATGTTATTGGGTTGTACGTTTACCTCAGCCCATACATCCTGATCGCACAAGTTGGGTTTTATGTGTTTACTGTTTCGTCTAGCATGCTTAATGTGTTGCCATGATCAATACGTGTTCGTAATCTGTTAACTTATGTGTAAACATACGTGCTTTACTTGAACCTAGACCTGACTTTTATGGTAACCATGTAAGGACATGGTTGACCACATATAGCTCAAGTAACCTTTCTATGTATCTGCCGAGCAAACCAAGGTGAGTTCACACTCTATCCAAGGCATGGGGTTCCCAAGGGTTGGGAATGGGTTAAAGAACTGAACGGTAACTACGAACTTGCGTATTCCCCATACAACAGGATACGTACGACTATAAGACCATCAACTCTATTACTCACACTGTGCCAGTCGGACGGGCGAGTACTAATGGATTATGGGCAAAGGGTCAATGCTGATAGACATTGACTTAGGGCACCTCTTACATTTTTGTAGCAGTCGATACGTGTGGTCTAACAACACATGGGAAGCCCCCACTAATCTTCGCAAACATGTCAGGGTGACCGCGATGCGAATCAATATGATATATGGGTTATAAAACGAACTTACAATTTACGAAACATATGCTATCACTAAACAACCAACCGTGAACTTGCTCAACTTTGTTGTTGATTCGTTGCTACATGCCTTGCAGGTCGTTAGGTACTCATGGAGCTTGCACAGGGAGGCGCGGTCGTTGTGGGACTTGGCAGTGTGTGCCATGCTAAAAACATTGCTTTATTTCGTACTTAATACTTTCATTGGGTTTTACAATTATGCTTCCGCTAAACACTTAATTATGCTTTGGTTTTGAACACCTTTCATATTGTTTGGTTGAATTATCTTTACTACATACATAGTTCAATATGATTGGTGGCTTGATCCTAGTCAGTCACGCCTCCAAGCGGTGATACTCCGCGTGTGGATTTTTGGGGATTGATTCACAGAAGCTTCACAACCCCATACCTTCAAATATGATTAATGATGGAGCCTTTTTATTCCATATTTCGAAAGGTGTCTTATCCACTTTCTTGGTTGGGGCCATACGGGCCGCGGAGAGCAAAGCGTAACCCCAAATGATAGAGATGATGTGTTCCTAGCCATCATAGATCGAACCATATCCAAATAGAGTTCGATTCCTCTTCTATTGTAACGAAGAACTTTGATTGAGTTGATTTTGTACTTCACCTTTTGAAGGCTTTTATTATTTCAAAACTTCAACTTTGTGTCTTAGCAAGTACACATAACCATAACTACTATAGTTGTCGGTAAAAGTAATGAAGTATCTTTCACCATTCCTAGTCATTGGCTTAAAAGGATCACATACATTCGAATGTATGATACCTAATAAATCTTTTGCCCTTTCCCACTAAGGGATTACTTGGTCATTTTACCTTGTAAATAAGATTCGCATGTATCAAATGAACCAATTTCATTTGTTTCCAAAAGACAATTCTTTCGAAGTGTTTACATGCGACATCTGTTGATATGACCAAGGCGATAATGCCAAGGATAGGTCTTACTCAAATCCATTTTGAGTTTCTTGGTGATTGATTGGTACATTAAACTATCAAATGATGTATTATTATGAACCGATTCATAAATACCATTTGAAGGCATAAAACATGTCATTCATCGATATAAATGTCAATGTTTGCAAACTTTAAGTCAAAACCATATTGTCTTATAAGGGAAACTTGAATAATGTTCCTAGTCAAAATAGGAGCATTCAAGACATTTTAAAACAATTTCCAAACCATTTGGAAGTTTCAAAACATAGTCTCCTTTCTTGTAATGTTTATTTCTTTTGAACCTTTTGTAACGAATTGCAAACATGAGTTCCACATCCGGTATCTAATACCCATGTGTTAGAAGAAATAACATTAAGGTCAATATGTATCATTAAGATTGTACCTGAGGTTTGCCTAGCATCCCTCTTGTTTTTCAACTCTTTGAGATAGGTTGGACAATTCCTATTTAAATGCCCTATCTCACCACACTCAAAGCATGGATCGTTCATGGCAACCTTTGCCATCTTCTCTTTTGGTTTCGGTGGTTTCGCTTTAGTCTTTCTAATCATATCCCTTTGAATTACTCGTTTCCATTTTCAACATTTACTTTGGTGTCGGGGTGATGCCCTTTCTAGTTGCCACCCTCATTGATCGTTAGAATGGATAAAACCCTTTTATCTATATTGAGTCTTTCGAGGTGATCAATGTGGCTTTTCATCTTAAAGACATAAGATGAGTCTGATTGGTTTTCCTCCATTCGACATGCATGAAGCGCCCAAAGCGTTCTACCCTTGCATATTATAGGAACATTTCCTTCAATTAGGTAATCATGTCGTATGCCCATGATGTTCAAAACCCTTTTGAATTTCAGGAATCATAATTCCTAACATGAGACAACTTGCATAGTATCCTCAATATACTTAATCCAATCGTCATAGGCATCCTTATCTTCCATAAGATGTTCATTGGGATTAGGATCGTTCAACACATAGGATATCTTTTGTTACTTGAGAACGATTCTTAAGTTTCGATATTAATCCATAAAGTGTTTTGATTGAAACGGCCCTTTTTAAGGATTGTTTTTAGTGATAGGTTACAGACGGTTTGGGTAATATTGTTAGCGGCCATCTACAAAAATTTAACAAGGTTCAATTTTAGTATTTTCGATATTATTATATTTTAATCATTAATACCCTTTTGTGTCTCATAGACAATTAATAATTAAAATCTAGAATCCAACGTTACATTTAAATATTGGTTAGGTGACCTTTATCCCTCTATTTAAATGAACAAGGTAGTCAACGTTTGACAATTGCAACCCTTTGCAACTTCTAGCCATATGGGATCGGTTAAACATCTTTATGTTTAGTTGGCATGTTTAATCCCTTCAACACCTTTTGTTCGCCATGCTTTGGTGACCCTAAGTTCATGGTTTCCAAATCAAGTCGTCCAACTTACACACACACGTGTGAGTTTATTCACATAAGTGGTTAGGTGACCTTTATCCCACAAACATGGTAAACCCACCTCGAACATACAAGTTCCCTCAAATGTGGTTAGGTGACCTTTATCCCACAATAAGAGTTCCCAAGTGTTTCGAGTGTTGTATAAAAGGATGGTGTTTGACTTGTTTTATAAAAGGGTTTTTTTAATATTTCAAAATTCTAGTTTAGAAAATATTATGTACCATACATTTGCATGCATTCAAATCAATGGTACTTTAATGAAAACTAATTTTCAAGGTTCTTTTAATAAAACCCATTTTATTATAAAATCATCAATTTTTAATAAAACCCTTTATTAACCATTTTAATGATTTTGTAAAGAACCAATTTTACGCTTGTTGTTGATTATTAGTTTGTTAAGCATGCATATCCAAATATCATCAAAACAATATAAATAAGCAACCACACAAGCACAATATACATAACAATAGGTGCATAACCATAGCCAACTATTTTGACCACACTTGTTAGCCGAAACAAGTGTGTCAAAAGGTCCTTCCTAAATGGGTGAATATTGACACAAATAATGTGTCGTTGAACTCCCACTTGATCCCGCATCCGAATGCTTCAAGTCTTCTTCTTGTGTTGTGATTTCTTCACATTCATTGGTCTTCCAAATGTCTTTTATATTCAGCTCCAAACTCTTTTGGACTTCAAAATGTGTTTTGGTTATCGGGCTAAAATCCCATTAAGAACCGTGAAGTCCTTTAGGCCCGAAAATAGCCAAAACCAAAACGCATTTTTGTGTGCATCTTCTTTTACAAAAAATAGCCAAAACCGAAAATACATTTTTCTAGTAAAATAAAATGCACCTAATCTATTTATTTACATGCCAAATGAAAATAAATAAATTACATAACTTTACAAATGGAAGAACAAAAAATAATAATTATTACAACCTTTGAAATAATTAAATACAATTCACAACCACAAATATTCAACATATTCACATAAGGTCATGGCTAGGTTATGAACACCAAAAATATATACAATTCAAGAAGCAAAATGGTTCCCTTTTTACAACCTACAATTTTTCGGTCAAGAAAGAAAAACCGAAAAATGTGGGTTTTTGTCCAAACAAAATAATCATCCAAATGAAATAATTTTTCAAGATTCATTTATGCATGTAAGAATATAATCTTGAAAAACAAGAGATAACCATGGTGAAAATTTCGGCCATAGGGTTTTACCCAAACCCGAAACCCGAAAATTTCATATCCTATGAAGCATGCACTCATATAAGCGGCTCTAGATGCCATTGTTGGGTTTTTCACATGTTTATCAAAGTATTTTATCCATATAAGATAAAAACGCAGTGGAAATATTATTTAAAACATGTTACTTGCAAGATATAAAAACCCATTTTATATGTAAAACCCAATCCCCGGATCCATATACGAATATGCATGCTATCCAAAATAAAACACAACCATAGGGTGTTTAGAATACTACCTTCCAAGGAGTAAAGGATATGAAGATGATGATGATTCTTGAACGGTTGCCTTCAAGTGTAGAAGACCTCAAGCTTGTATACCCCAAGCTTCCAACAAACACCTTATGTTTAGCTAGGATTTCTACACTTATGAACTCACTAAAATTCCATCTTGATCAACAACCATGGCTGAAAATATGAGGGTAGTTTATGAAGTTCTTGCACTTGATTTATCAACTTGAAAAACCCCTCTTGCTTAACCATACATGACCCGATTTTTAGAGAGTAAATTCAAGTCTTACACTTGAATTTCATCTTCTAAAACTTGCACAATATTGGCCGATTTTTAGAGCTTTTCTACAAGTCTTCTCTAGTTTTTTAAGTTCATCTATTTTTAATTTTGTCATAAAAAATTAAATAAAAACAAGTGAGAGAAATTGCCTCCCCATTTGACCAACGCATGAACCTCTAACCATGCAAAAATGCATGTATTTCAATTGGACCAATCTCTTGCCCAACCAAGTTGCCACTAATACATGCAAAAGCATGGTTTTTGATTGGCCAAAACTTTTAGGGAAGAACACCAAGGGGGGGGGGGGGCGGCCCACCCTTTATTTAGGAAAAATTAAATTCTTTTATAAAATAATTTAAGTCTTTACTAATTTTATAACTTTTATAAAATTATAACATCACATGTTATAAGACTTTATACAACTTTTATTAAGTTATTTAACCCATTAAATAACAAAATAAAATACACTCTCAAAATAAATTATCCATATAATTTATTAGTTTGTCAAGTGCAATTATTTAGAAAACCAATTTCTAAATATTGTAAGTGTTAATATTTATTTGTTTGATCATATCACAAATAAATATTCTAAGTGTTTGTCTAGCTTGTATTTGGGTATGACTCGACTTGGATCATAATGTACTAGCCACATTAATTTAATATGTGTCTTGGGCATACAGAGTCCAACACAACCAACAAGTTCGTTCACATTATCGAAATCGTTATTAGTTTAGTATAAATCGTTCTATTCGTTTTTGAAATCATCGTTTAAACCTTGAAAACATTTTGTACATATGAATCACCCCAAAACAATTGAAAACAGTAAAATAGGGGAACTATGTACTCACGTGTAGTGCAAGGTATCCTCAATCAATAGTACTTCAACAAACTCGAGTAACCAGAGAAATCAAGCAGCACCTAGTAATTGATTCACTAGTCAAACAATAGACGCCTAAATCGGAAGATCGGACAGAATGAGGTTTTGTAAACCAAATGAGTGTTGGAACTCATGTGTTATGGTTTAACAAGGCCTACATCCTAAATGAAACCTAACCTAAGTGCTTTCGACCCATCGTGACCCATTAAGGTAGCTTATGCTACTTTAACGCGTCGTGCGCGTGAAACGCGTTCGGAACGTCTAACTAGTCCTATGACAAGCATTATATGCCAAAACATGTTTAAATGAGTTACATATGCTTAATTACCAATTATGTATGAAAAGGGTATTCTGGTAATTTACCTATAGCATATAATCTACTTATCATACAACTACCTAAACTAGGTGACCATAAGGTATAACCTCAGAAGGTTATTCCCTATGCTACTATGGTCACTAAACATGTTTTGTCGGATCCTAATGATCGACCAAACGGGTCGGGTTCGAAAGTATAAGCGATTGTTTAGATCGCTTACCTTTACGACCCTAGACAAGCACAAAACTAAAAGTGACGAGCTAAGCATGTTAGAACATGTTTAACAAGGTTTGAAAACAGGTTTGGTATCAAAACAAACGGTTTTGATACCCATAAGTAGTTTGGTTACAAAATACATAAGAATACGTATTTTGGCCGAAACTACGACTCGTCACTGAGCCTAGATAACGTGGTAATCAGTAGGTATAGTCACTAGGGACTATAACCATCGTGATTACGCTCACATTATGAAGTTCAAACGAACTTCACATTGACCATAAACTGGTCAATGCAGAAAGTCAAACGCAGTTTGACTTTAACGCTAAAATGAATGAAAAGAATGAAACAACACTTACAACGGGTCCAAGAATGGAAGTTTTGAATCCGAATATTCTCAGGTATGAAGTGTTAAACACATCAACTTAGAGAACAAATTCAGATTTCAAATGTGTGGGTTTTAGGTTGAGATGGATGGGATATTTATAGATTTCCTTGAACCGTTAAGATGGTTTATCGTAACCCGTGCTTCAATCTCATCCCTACACTTGTTTACAACACCATGTGCATCAAAATGGCCCCCCATTATCAGGAAGAGACATGTGCAATTAGGTTTTGTAAGTGTAACAGCTGGAAACAGGCTGGAAAAAAGCTTTTGATGAACTGGGACATTCTTACGGACCGTATGGTCCTCACCCTTACGGTCCGTAAGGACCCTGCAGACCAGTAGTTTCAGTTTTGGCAGTTTTGGTCCCTGTGCGCGTATGGTTGTGTTTTGGCACTTCTAACACCCGTCAAGCCCATTTTTAAGCTTCACAAGGATGTTAAAGCATAGGGAACATGAAACATGCTCAAAAATTATCTCAGATGTCGGTGCGTTTGGCCGTACGGTTGCGTTGTTCGGTTAATTACGACGGAAGTCGTAACGAACGCAAAAACGATCCAAATTAAGCGACGAATGGAATTTTCTTATGCCAAACACTAAACTAAAATATTTTAATGCTTACATAAATTTTTTGGAGGTCCGGATATATTTAGAACGTAAGATATGCCTGAAAATGCAAACTTATGCACTTTTTGACGCTTTTAGTCCCTGAATGAGCATAAAGTTTATTTTAGCACACCGAACCCCTCAAAGCCTATTTCTAAGCTATGTAAAGGTTATTTAGGGTATGTTTAACTTATGATCATGTTCCGGAATGTTCATTACTATACAAATCGGCATAGTTTCGCAGTTTGACACATATAGTCCCTACGATCGAACAAAGTTGATTTCGACACACCAAGCCATTCAAAACTTATTTCTAAGTTATGTGGAGGTTATTTAAGGTATGTTAAGCCTATGTCACTATTCTGGAGTGTTTGTCGCGTTATACTGACTGCGTTTATGCACCAGTTTGCGTATAACCTTCCAGAACGCGATTTAAAGCTTGCAATCGGAATCGAATCGTATTGAAAAAAAATCACCAACACAAATACACACATAGAAACACCAAAACACATATAATAACACCAAGCACATTGTTTTATTAATAATCATCATTGTTTTACATCGTACATCGGTTATAGAACACAGTTGTCACAGTCTCCCCTACTTCAGGAAATTTCGTCCCGAAATTTTAACTAGAGGAAGCTTGTGAAAACAAATGCGGATATTTCGCCTTCATCTGGTCCTCACGTTCCCAAGTAAACTCTAGGCCATGTTTGGATTCCCAGCGAACTTTAACCAAATGAATCCGTTTGTTCTTCAACTGTTTGTATGTACGTTCCACTATCTCCACAGGTTTCTCGACAAAGTGCATCGTTTCATCGATTCGAATCTCGTCGAGAGGAATGTGTAGATCAGCGTCAACTAAACATTTTCGCAGATTGGACACATGAAAAGTCGGGTGAATATTTCCAAGCTCTGGAGGTAGCTCTAGTCGATAGGCAACCTTTCCAATTCTTTCCACAATCTTAAATGGTCCCACATATCGAGGTGCAAGTTTTCCTTTCTTTCCAAATCTCACGACTCCCTTCCAAGGTGAAACCTTGAGTAGGACACGATCTCCGACTTGAAATTCTAAGGGCTTGCATCCCAAATCCGCATATCTCTTTTGACGGTTTCGAGCTGTCACAAGATTATCGCGGATTTTATTGATTTTTTCTGTTGTTTCCAGAACGAGCTCAGGTCCAGTAAGCTGAGCTTCACCGGTCTCATTCCAACAGACAGGTGAACGACATTTTCGACCGTAGAGAGCTTCGAATGGTGCCATATTAATGCTAGTATGATAACTATTGTTGTAAGAGAACTCGATCAGCGGCAGATGAGAATCCCAATTACCACCAAAGTCTATCACTCATGCTCTAAGCATATCCTCCAAAGTTTGAATCATTCTCTCA
This sequence comes from Helianthus tuberosus, assembly GCA_030545235.1. NCBI lineage: Eukaryota > Viridiplantae > Streptophyta > Magnoliopsida > Asterales > Asteraceae > Helianthus > Helianthus tuberosus. The sequence continues at coordinate 122,978,791 of CM060451.1, read as the reverse complement.
GATTGTCCATCTGTTTGGGGATGATAAGCAGTGCTTAGATTCAGTTGGGTTCCCAAAGCAGATTGCATGGCCTTCTAGAAATGAGATGAAAATCGAGCATCACGATCGGAGATGATATCCAAGGGCACACCATGTCGTGTCACAATCTCATCAACATAAATCTTTGCAAGTTTATCAGCAGATAGATTCTCGCGAATCAGAATGAAATGAGCTGATTTCGTTAATCGATCGATGATAACCCAGATAGCATCATGACCTTTAGACGTACGCGGTAACTTAGTGATGAGATCCATCGTAATGTTCTCCCACTTCCAAACCGGTATCTCTGGTTATACAAGCAAGCCAGAAGGTCGTTGATGTTCGGCCTTGACTTTAAGACAAGTTAGGCATTTTGATACATACAAGGCAACATCCTTCTTCATACCAGGCCACCAGCACCGAGTACGAAGATCCTTGTACATTTTATCAGCACCAGGATGGATAGAATATCGAGACTTATGAGATTCATCCATTACCAAGGTGCGAAGATCGTCTTGTTTCGGAATCCACAATCGATCCTTAAAATAGAGCAAACCATCGTCTTTCGCTTTGAGCATAAGCTCAAGTTGACGTGGTAATTCCGTACCCATCAAATTTTGTGAAACACAAAATTGTTGAGCTTGAAGGACACGAGATTGAAGATCAGATAGAGTTCGAACAGAATGAAGCTTGACTCGTTCTTTTCGACTAAGCGCATCAGCTACGACATTCGCCTTACCAGGATGGTAGCGAATCTCGCAATCATAGTCGTTCAAGAGTTCAACCCAACGTCATTGCCTCATATTCAGCTCTTTCTGATTAAGAATATGCTGGAGACTTTAGTGGTCTGTGAAAACCACACACTTCATTCCATAGAGGTAGTGTCTCCAGATTTTAAGCGCGAAAACCACAGCTCCTAACTCAAGATCATGAGTCGTATAGTTCTTCTCGTGAACTTTCAATTGTCTAGATGCATATGCTATAACTTTACCTCATTGCATAAGGACGCAACCAAGAACTAAGTTGGACGCATCGCAATAGACAACGAAATCATCGCTTCCCTCGGGCAGAGATAGAACAGGAGCATTACATAACTTCTGCTTCAGCGTTTGGAACGCTTCTTCTTGCTTGGGTCCCCACTCGAAAGGCTTATTCTTCTGAGTCAAAGCAGTGAGTGGAACCGCAATCTTCGAGAAATTTGAAATAAATCGACGATAATAACCAGCAAGACCAAGAAAAGATCGAATCTCTGTAGGCGTCGTCGGTGTATTCCAGTCCTTAATAGCAGCAATCTTGGATGGATCCACATGAATACCCTGCTCATTAACTATATGACCCAAGAATTGAACTTCTTTAAGCCAGAATTCACACTTGGAGAATTTAGCAAAAAGTTGTTCCTTCTTCAGGAGTTCCAATGTTAAGCGAAGGTGTTGCTCGTGCTCGGCTCGAGATTTTGAATAAATGAGAATATCGTCGATGACAACAATAATGAACTTGTCCAAATAAGGTTTGCATACCCTATTCATTAAGTCCATAAAGATAGCTGGAGTATTCGTCAAACCAAAAGGCATGACAGTGAACTCGTAATGCCCATATCTTGTGCGGAAAGCAGTTTTGGGAATATCTTCTTCAAGAACACGAAGTTGATGATACCCAGAACGCAGATCGATCTTGGAAAAGCATGAAGCACCCTGCAGCTGGTCAAAGAGATCATCAATTCGAGGTAGGGGATATCGATTCTTGATGGTGAGCTTATTAAGCTCACGATAATCGATACACATTCGAAAAGATCCATCTTTCTTTTTCACAAAGAGGACAGGAGTTCCCCAAGGTGAAAAGCTCGATCGGATGAATCCTTTATCAGATAACTCTTGAAGCTGTTTCGATAACTCTTGCATCTCCGATGGTGCAAGACGATAAGGTGCTTTTGCAATCGGGTTGGCATTGGGTACAAGGTCAATATGAAACTCGACTTGACGGACTGGAGGCAAACCAGGCAGTTCATCAGGAAACACCTCCGGGTAATCCCGAACAATCGGAATATCCTGAATACTCTTGCTCTTGCTTTTCTCCTCGGTGACATGTGCCGGAAAAGCAACATATCCTTTTCGTAAATACCTTTGGGCTTCTAAACACGACATAAGCTTCAAACCACCAGATGGCTTCTCGCCATGAATCTCCAGAACATCGCCAGATGACAAAGGAATACGAACAATCTTATCGAAACAAACCACCTCAGCGTGGTGTTTGGTTAACCAATCCATTCCAACGATAATATCGAAACTCCCAAGTTGCATCGGGGTAAGGTCAATAGGAAAAAGATGGTTATCAAGGTTCAACTGACAATCACGAATAACAGAATCGAGAACAAGAGGTTTACCAGTAGCAACTTCGACAGATAAGGGTTTCCTCAGTTTAGTTCTAGGTATCGCAAGTAAAGGCTCAAAAGACAAAGAAACGAAACTTCTATCGGCACCAGAATCAAAAAGAATAGACGCAGGTCGATTGTTAACAGGAAACGTACCGTTAACCACTTCATTGTCGGTCCTCGCTTCGTTTGCATTCAAATTGTACGCTCGCCCACGAGCGGGATTCACATTGACGTTGACGTTCGCATTCGGGTTCGCGTTTGCATTCACCAGTCTCGGACAGTTGTTGCGGAAGTGACCATACTCTCCACAATTAAAACATGAACCCGGTGGGAATCTCACAGCAATCCCCGGACCCGGAGCTGGAACCTGAGCAACCTGATTCTGTCCCAAATGACAAACATTGGCCAAATGCCCAAGTTTACCACACGTTGTGCATTGTTTGCAAGCTTGTTGTGCAACGTGATGACCGTTGCAACGAGCACAATGAGGTGCGGTACCAGCATACGCTTTCTTTGCAGGTGGCTGAGCCGGTGGGTTCTGCGGGTTCTGAGCAGTCTGTGCTGTAACAGCAAAATTCTGGGCACCCTTTCGCTTCCTCGATTTCTTCGATGACTCACCTTCCTTACCCTTATCCTTTTTCTTGTCCTTCCCTGAATCAGTCGCCTTCTTTTTATCACCCTTGCGGGTGAGTTTACCCTTCCTGACTTGAGTCTCAGTCAGGGTAGCAGATAACTCGATTGCTTGACGAAGGGTAGTAGGATTAACACCGGTCACAATCTCCAGAATAGAATCGGGTAAACCATCTATATATCTCTCGATTGCTTTCTCCAGAGGGGTAACCATGGTGGGACACAATAGACTGAGTTCCTCAAAACGATCTGTGTACGCACGGTGTTCAGCCCCATCTTGCTTTAAATCGTCAAACTCTCGCTCTAAAGCCCAAATTTCATGACGGGGACAAAACTCCTTCATCATGAGAGCCCGAAGCTCTTCCCATGTTTGTACCAACGCCACTTCGGCACCCCTGTCGCGCATAATACCATTCCACCAGGTAAGCGCTCGCTTCTCAAACACGCTCGAAGCAAATTCAACCTTACGCCCATTTGGACACTGCACATGTTTGAATGTGCTCTCGATACTCTCAAACCACTGCAGGAGCGCAGTTGCTCCTTGCGACCCAGAAAACTTAAGCGGCTTCGCAGTATTGAAATTCTTGAAATTACACGGTGCATTATTGTTGTTGTTATTATTGTTGTTGTTGTATATCTCGTGGACTTGGGTCACAACACCGGGAAGCACAGCAGCTACTTGCTGAGAGACCAGGGCTGCGATTTCTTCAATAGTAAAAGTTCGAGCATCGCGTCGAGGAGGCATTGTCTAACAAGGAAATATGAGAGACGAGTGAGGTTGATAATTAGGAAAAGCAAAAGAGGTATCGACAAAACACAAGGAAGGCGATCATTTGTTTGTTAACTCGAACAAACAAATGACACGCAGTGACTAATCAAAGTAAATAGGTCAAAATAATGTATCGCGAAGACATGCTCGCCTATAAGTGAACACTCACCCCAAGAGTTCCCAGGTAAGAGTGACTGGTCCGATTATGTGGATTTGTACGAACACTCTAGCCTTAGACAGAAAACTCAGAGTACAGACACTCACTCTTCCAGTTTGCACGTGTTCACACTATTTTGGCCCAAACTTTGACGGGATTTTGAAAACTTAAAGGGTTCAAAACCTTATAACAGAGGGTTCAAAACCTTATAACAGAGGGTTCAAAACATTATAACAGAGGGTTCAAAACCTAGTAATCAATCATCCTAGAACAGATGATTAGTTTTCAAAGTGGATTCGGGAATTGTGTTCTCGTTGTGGTTATCACCTAAGGATAGGTGACGATTTTGTTTTAAAAAAATCTAAATGCAAATAAACTTGCGTTGGGGTCCTAGAAGTTGTAGTCTAGGTCAAAGAATTACTAATAACCTAATTCCCTATAACCATTGGCTCTGATACCAACTCTTCTGTCACACCCCGACCACGTAAAACAACAAAGCGTGGCGGAAACGTCGGGGAGTGTTGTAACAGAATTATTGTTTCATAACCATGGATACAAAAAGTGTTTCGTTTTATTGATAATATTAAACATTAACATTGTTTTAACACATAACAAACAAGTTTTATATCGACTATCATTGTTTTATGTCACTAAGGCCTCGTCCAGATCCTATGTGACGCATGCATCCTAGAACGTCAATCAAGCAACAACACCTGAAACATATGTAAAAACAAAGTCAGCCAAGAAATGCTGGTGAGTACATATGTTTTACAAGAGTATCGGAATCATGGCTTGTTTAAATATATTGCAATACCTCAAAAACCTTGTTTTTAAAAAGTGTATAATATTGCAACATGATTAACCAACTCAAATCAAGATGGTTAAAATTTATAAAATTTCGTAGCCCTGATTCTTAACCCAAAAGCTTTTTGTTTTAGAAAACCATCTTGTAAAACATCTCGTATAAACTCGTTTATAAAACCCGTATATTATTTTGAAAACATCGTTGAGTGACATCGTTTCAATATCGTTTACCCAAGTGAACTAAATAACGCCACGGTATGTAATATGTTGAAAACACTTATATATAAGAAGTACCAGCGGCGTATCTACCATGTTTTCACCACATTACACCCGTCCCGTTATCTAAACACTAGCCAAAAACCAATCGTTTACCCAAATCGTTTAACATCGTTTCCAAAATCGTTTACTCGTTTAAATCATCCCCGTTTTAATTGCGAAAACTTATATATGGTCGTCTCGTTAATAACATTCAAACCTTCGTGACTCGACTACCTCGTTCCTCGCTTCTCGTATTAACAAACGTCCAAAGGGTAAGTTAATAATTACAGATTCAGTCGTTACCCACAACACCCACACATAACCATGGGTATAGTGCAATAACGGGATATGTCAGATCCTATGGTACCATAACCTAATACTGGTCGGTTCGGCCAAAATTAATGAATGTCATTCGTTATGTAACTACAACCAACAAGTTCGTTCACATTATCGAAATCGTTATTAGTTTAGTATACATCGTTCTATTCGTTTTTGAAATCATCGTTTAAACCTTGAAAACATTTTGTACATATGAATCACCCCAAACCAATTGAAAACAGTAAAATAGGGGAACTATGTACTCACGTGTAGTGCAAGGTATCCTCAATCAATAGTACTTCAACAAACTCGAGTAAACCAGAGAAATCAAGCAGCACCTAGTAATTGATTCACTAGTCAAACAATAGACGCCTAAATCGGAAGATCGGACAGAATGAGGTTTTGTAAACCAAATGAGTGTTGGAACTCATGTGTTATGGTTTAACACGGCCTACATCCTAAATGAAACCTAACCTAAGTGCTTTCGACCCATCGCGACCCATTAAGGTAGCTTATGCTACTTTAACGCGTCGTGCGCGTGAAACGCGTTCGGAACGTCTAACTAGTCCTATGACAAGCATTATATGCCAAAACATGTTTAAATGAGTTACATATGCTTAATTACCAATTATGTATGAAAAGGGTATTCTGGTAATTTACCTATGGCATATAATCTACTTATCATACAACTACCTAAACTAGGTGACCATAAGGTATAACCTCGGAAGGTTATTCCCTATGCTACTATGGTCACTAAACATGTTTGGTCGGATTCTAATGATCGACCAAATGGGTCGGGTTCGAAAGTATAAGCGATTGTTTAGATCGCTTACCTTTACGACCCTAGACAAGCACAAAACTAAAAGTGACGAGCTAAGCATGTTAGAACATGTTTAACAAGGTTTGAAAACAGGTTTGGTATCAAAACAAACGGTTTTGATACCCATAAGTAGTTTGGTTACAAAATACGTAAGAATACGTATTTTGGCCGAAACTACGACTCGTCACTGAGCCTAGATAACGTGGTAATCAGTAGGTATAGTCACTAGGGACTATAACCATCGTGATTACGCTCACGTTATGAAGTTCAAACGAACTTCACATTGACCATAAACTGGTTAATGCAGAACGTCAAACGCAGTTTGACTTTAACGCTAAAACGAATGAAAAGAATGAAAGAACACTTACAACGGGTCCAAGAATGGAAGTTTTGAATCCGAATATTCTCAGGTATGAAGTGTTAAACTCATCAACTTAGAGAACAAATTCAGATTTCAAAGGTGTGGGTTTTAGGTTGAGATGGATGGGGTATTTATAGATTTCCTTGAACCGTTAAGATCGTTTATCATAACCCGTGCTTCAATCTCATCCCTACACTTGTTTACAACACCATGTGCATCAAAATGGCCCCCCATTATCAGGAAGAGACATGTGCAATTGGGTTTTGTGAGTGTAACAGCTGGAAACAGGCTGGAAAGAAGCTTCTGATGAACTGGGACATTCTTACGGACCGTATGGTCCTCACCCTTATGGTCCGTCAGGACCCTGCAGACCAGCAGTTTCAGTTTTGGCAGTTTTGGTCCCTGTGCGCGTATGGTTGTGTTTTGGCACTTCTAACACCCGTCAAGCCCATTTTTAAGCTTCACAAGGATGTTAAAGCATAGGGAACATGAAACATGCTCAAAAATTATCTCGGATGTCGGTTCGTTTGGCCGTACGGTTGCGTTGTTCGGTTAATTACGACGGAAGTCGTAACGAACGCAAAAACGATCCAAATTAAGCGACGAATGGAATTTTCTTATGCCAAACACTAAAATAAAATATTTTAATGTTTACATAAATTTTTTGGAGGTCTGGATATATTCTGAACGTAAGATATGCGCGAAAATGCAAACTTATGCACTTTTTGACGCTTTTAGTCCCTGAATGAGCATAAAGTTTATTTTAGCACACCGAACCCCTCAAAGCCTATTTCTAAGCTATGTAAAGGTTATTTAGGGTATGTTTAACTTATGATCATGTTCCGGAATGTTCATTACTATACAAATCGGCATAGTTTCACAGTTTGACACATATAGTCCCTGCGATCGAACAAAGTTGATTTCGACACACCAAACCATTCAAAACTTATTTCTAAGTTATGTGGAGGTTATTTAAGGTATGTTAAGCCTATGTCACTATTACGGAGTGTTTTTCGCGTTATACTGACTGCGTTTATACACCAGTTTGCGTATAACCTTCCAGAACGCGATTTAAAGTTTGCAATCGGAATCGAATCGTATTGAAAAAAAATCACCAACACAAATACACACATACAAACACCAAAAAACATATAATAACACCAAAGCACATTGTTTTATTAATAATCATCATTGTTTTACATCGTACATCGGTTATAGAACACAGTTGTCACACACCAGGAGAGTGCGCCATCCAAAAACAACCCTGAGATATAGGTAACTCTCTACTGGGGCGAACAGTTACTCATTCTTAGAACGGAGTCAGTCTTTTCTGCCCAACGAACAAATGCAACGGCACCCCCTGGTACATCAAAATTCAATGGCTTGTAGTCCAGGAACTGTTTATAGGTGCAGCCAGTTGTTGGGTTATTTCCGAAAGTGCCACCGCTGTGTTCGGAGCGGAGGGCTTCATGTCGTGCAATTGCCTGTGAGATGCGTTCTTGAAGCTCGACTTCTATCCTTGGTAACGTACTGGTGTCTGTGTCACGTCTGGGCGGCATTTTCGTCTGTCAAAATGGTAGGGAGTAGGTTAGAAAACATTCCATAATTGTCTAAGGGGTACATATTACCACAAGCAAACATGTAATCACCCAATATCACATGCATATGTACTCAACAATGTACGAGTGAGGAAACAATTGCTGAATTTTCATAATATGAAGGTAGTAGTGATTTTCCTTCTACGTTAGCTCTACAAGACGGGTATACTTTCCCTGAGATGGGGGGGGGGGGGTTGTTCATGCAGGGGTGATAGAGAGTGTAACGTCACTGAATCTTTCTGAATGTTATCCATCTTCACTTTCTTCAATATCGGTTCTCAAACGTCTCGTACACGGGTAGAAGTGTCAGACACGAAGTAGGCAAAGACAGGTTTCCTACTTTATAAAGTGCTAAAGCAATGGTCTATGCATTGTTCTACCAGATGAAGGTGTGAACACCTATAGATTATTTTTGGAGGGATGGTGATCATTAACCTGACCCGTAGAGTCCACCAGGATTTTCATGCACTACAAGTCATTATTACGTGGGCCCCCGTAATAATAAATTGTCTTGCACAGTTACCCCAATTTTCTCTCGTCCAAGCAGATGATCAACCAAGGAGGGGACACTACTGTCCTTATACCTCTGTTATGGAAAGGACCATTGCGGTGGTCCACGAGCTAACACTCGTTATCGTTACACGCGAATAGGCACGATGATTAAACGAAATAGGAATAAGGAGAATTCCTAGTTGTTGGAGGGGCACCTTCAAGATGGATACTTCATCTTCCTTGTCTGGTCATGTGACACCTGTGTCACTTCAACCATCAAACAAATGCCAAACCAATGAAATATTGTATTTCATACTTGGGATTTGTAAAAATATGTGTATCGTTTGCACATATCAACTCCTGTTCGATTTCAAGCTTTAAATCGCTTTCTGGAGGGTTATACGCGCTCTGATGCGTAAATATAACCAGTTTAATGCATCGAACACTCTGCAATAGAGAAAAAGGCTTAACATACCTTAAATAACCTCCACATAACTTAGAAATAAGTTTTGGATGGTTTGGTGTGTTGAAATCAAGTTTGTTCGATCGCAGGGACTAATTGTGTCAAACTGCGAAACTATACCGATTTGTATAGTAACAAACATTCCGGAACTTGATCATAAGTTAAATATGCCCTAAATATCCTTCACATAGCTTAGAAATAGGCTTTGAGGTGTTTTGTGCGCTAAAATAAACTTTCATGATCAATAGGGACTAAAAGCGTCAAAAAGTGCATAAGTTTGCATTTTCGCGCATATCTTCCGTTCTGAATATATCCGGACATCCAAAAATTTATGTAATCATTAAAATATTATTTTTTAATGATTGGCATGATAAAAATCCATTCGTCGCTTAATTTGGATCGTTTTTGCGGTGGTTACGACTTCCGTCGTAATTTACCGAACAACGCAACCGTACGACCAAACGAGCCGACATCCGAGACATTTTTGAGCGCATTTTAAGTTCCCTATACTTTAACTTCATTTTAGAGCTTTGAAATGGGGTTAACAGGGCTTAAACGTGTCAAAAATGCATCGAAAACCAAGTTTGGGGCTTCAGGGACTAAAACTGCCAATTTTGAAAGTTGCTGACCTGCAAGGTCCTTACGGTCCGTATGGACCTTTTCTTATGGTCTGTAAGCCATCCCCAGACCAGCAGAATGTGTTTCCAGCTCTTGCAAATGGTTTTTGATCAATCTATGGGCCAATTTTGATGGTTTTTGAGTGCCCCTTGTATTCAAATACCATGTGCCCACTTGTACGGATGAGATCAAAGCTCAATCTTCGAGAACCGATCCTAATGGCTCTTGAATTCCTATAAATACCCACCCCATTTCATTCCCCCAACTCACACTTGATCTGATTTTGGCCTTCTAAGTTGGAGTTTATACTTCATACCTGAAGGTAAATCAGATTAAGAGCTTGCGGGGACCTTTTGTAAGTATTCTTTCGTTCTTTTATCTCTTTTCGAGTCTGAAAGTCAAACCGAGTTTGACTTTCTGCATTGACCGGTTTATGGTCAATGCGAAGTTCGTTTGAACTTCATAACATGAGCGTAATCACGATGGTTATAGTCACTAGTGACTATACCTACTGATTACCACGTTATCTAGGATTAGTGGCGAGTCGTAGTTTTGGACAAAATGCGCATTCTTGTGTACTTTGTAACCAAACTACTTTAGGTATCAAAACCGGTTTTGATACCAAACCTGTTTTATAACCTAACTAAACATGTTTTAGCATGTTTAGCTCGTCACTTTTTAGTTTGGTGCTTGTGTAGAGTCGTAAGTCAAGCGGACTAAACACCCGCTTAGACTTTCGAACACGACCCGTTTGGTCGATCATTAGGATCCGACCAAACATGCTTAGTGACCATAGTTGTATAGGAAATAACCTTCCGAGGTTATACCTTATGGTCACCTAGTTTAAGTAGTTGTATGATAGGTAGTTTATATGCCTTAGGTAAATTACCAAAATGCCCTTTTCATGCGTAATTGGTAATTAATCATATGTAACCTAAACTTTTGTCACATAACTGATTATGTAACATATTTAAACATGTTTTGGCATATAATACTTGTCATAGGACTAGTTAGACATCTCAAACGCGCATTTGCGCACACGACACGTTAAAGTAGCGTAAACTACCTTAATGGGTCGCGATAGGTCGAAAGCACTTAGGCTAGGTTTCATTTTAGTATGTAGGCCTTGTTAAACCATATCATATGAGATCCCACACTCATTTGGTTTACGAGACCTCATCCTATCCGATCTTCGGATTTAGGTCCGGTTTATTTATATAGTTACCCATATTAGGTACCGTTTGATTTCCGGGACTCCTCTAGCTTGCTTGGTAGTTGTTCAGACTTCTAAGCACTCTCAGGTGAGTACATAGTCCCCCCTTTTACTGTTTTCAAACTGTTTTGGGGTGAAGCATGTGTACCTATATGTTATTTTCATGTTTCAAAAGTATAATTGATTGTTAATATTTGTACTTATCTTTTTGCAAACTGAATGATTATCTATGATTTAAACTCTAATTTTTCAAAGATTATAAAATAAATGTTTGGAATAGTACTTATTTTGTTCACCAGACCGGTTGGTAGTATGATATAGCGCTATAGGATTTGACACCCCATTCCTGTTGTCATGGAATGTCTGAAACCAATTTGTTTCTCCATCCAAATAGGGATTGCCTTTGTGGTATCCCTTTAGTCTCAAAGGTGTATTTTGATGCACTAGGTCTGAATGAATTCTTAAGTCACATTATTATTGTATATTAAGTTATACTCCCAAAAGTATAGTTTGATATGCTCTCATATGTGATATCGTACAAAACCAACATATATTTTGTGAAAAATCTAAAACATAGTTTAATATGTTATTTGTAATCCAAAACATAGTTTAATATGTTATTTGTAATCCAAAACATAGTTTAATATGTTATTTATAAATCCAAAGTATACTTTTGATATACTACTGAAAATTATTATTTTAAACAACTAAGGTATATTTAATATACTATTTGTTTAACGACTGGGTTTTGGTTAGTGTTTAGATAACGGGACGGGTGTGATGTGATGAAAATATGGTAGATACGCCGCTGGTACTTCTTATATATAAGTGTTTTCATCAAATTACATACCGTGTTGTTATTTAGTACACTTGGGTTAACAATATTGGAACTGAAATATATTTTAATATATTACTTATTCGACTTTCTTAAAAACCAAAGTATATTTTTATATATACTATAAACCTTTTTATCAAAATACTGTTTTTCAAATAATATATTCTATACAAACTCATTTTACTTACTTATTAAATTTTCTATGTATTATTATTTTATACCATCTGATTTCTTATAAATGATTTATAAAAGGAAACCTTTTACAAGGATCATGACTACTTTTATTAAAACTTTTTCTTTAAACTCATAAGTCATGAATCCTATTTACAATAAAACCTATGTATCTCACAGGCATTTTTATGCTGACGTACCTATTTTTACACAATGTTTCAGGTGCTGCTTTATGACGATTGTTGATACATACTACACTTAGGATGGACCTGTGCCTTAGGGACTTTAAAATTTGAAAGACAATATTTGTATTTTTCTGATTTGTAATAGAATAAAGATTGCAATGATTCAATAAAACAAAATTATTTGATCCATGGTTGTGAAACAATGATTCTGTTACAACACTCCCCGACGTTTCCGCCACGTCTTGTTGTTTTACGTGGTCGGGGTGTGACAGAAAAGTTGATATTAGAGCCAATGGTTATAGGGAATTAGGTTATTAGTAATGCTTTGACCTAGACTATAACCTTCCTAGGACCCTAACACAAGTTTTTTTGTGTTTAGTTTTAAAACAATACCGTCACTTATTCTTAGGTGACAACCACCATAAGAACACAAATTTCAATCCTGCTTTGAAAACTAATCATCTGTTCTAGGATGATTGATTGTAAGGTTTTGAACCCTCTAAGTTTTCAAAATCCCGTCAAAGTTTGGTCAAAATAATGTGAACACGTGCAAACTGGAAGGGTGGGTGCCTATACCCTGAGCTTTCTGTCTAAGGCTAGAGTGTTCATACAAATCCGCAATATCGGACCAGTCACTCTTACCTGGGAACTCTTTGGGTGAGTGTCCACTTATAGGCGAGCATGTCTTCGCGATACATTATTTTTGACCCATTTACTTTGATTAATCGCTGTGTGTCGTTTGTTGCTTCGTAGTAACAAACAAATGACAACCATCTTTGCTTTCATCAAATTTTGTCTCATTTCATTCTTTCTGTGTAATCCTTTCACTTGTTTTCCTTCCTGTTTTCCCTTTTAGAATGCCTCCTCGACGCGAAAATCCGCTCCCAAATGCCGAAATGGCACATATTATGGCACAGCATATGGCTGCTGTACTCCCAGATATTTTTGCTCAAATGAATCAAGCCATCAATAACCAGAATGCTCCATGCAATTTCAAAAGCTTCAATTCAGCTAACCCACTCAAGTTTAGTGGTTCTGAAGGAGCAACTGGGCTCCTACAGTGGTTCGAGGGCATTGAGAGTACGTTTCATCACGTTCAATGTCCTGAAAATCGGAAAGTCGAGTTTGCCTCCATTGTATTTCAGAAGAGGGCTCTTACATGGTGGAACGGAGTTATGAGGGACCGTGGTGCTGAGGTTACATTAGCACAGACTTGGGCTGAGCTTAGGGTTCTTATGATGAAGGATTTTTGTCCTCGTCATGAATTGAGAGCTTTAGAAAGGGAATTTGATGACTTAAAGCAAGACAGTGGGGAACATCGAGCCTATACTGACCGTTATGAAGAATTGAGCTTGCTATGGTTACGCCTGTGGATAAGGCGATTGAGAAATACATTGATGGTCTTCCTGACCTAGTTCAGGATATTGTTACTGGCAGCAACCCTACTACTGTCAGATAAGCCATTGAATTGTCTGCCACCCTAACTGAATCCCACATCAGGAAGGGTAAGCTTTTTCGAAAAGGCGACCCAAGACCATCTGACAAGACTGCTCAAGCTGAGCCAAAGGAAAAACAGGCTGAGGTATCCAAGAAGAAGAAGCGCAAAGCCTCTCAAAACTGCGCCATAACTGCTCAAGACAAACAGGTTGCACCAAACCAGCCAGCACAACCTCGCAAAAGGCAAAACTATGTTGGTACCGCACCTTTGTGCAATAAATGCAACCGTCATCATCTGGAGCAAGAGCAATGCCACAAATGTACCCACTGTAGGCAGTTGGGACATTTGATCAATGTTTGCCGTTATGCAAATCAAGCTGCTGCAAACCCTGCTGCTGTTCAAGCACGGTTCCCTCCGGGGTCATGTTATAACTGTGGTGACCTTACTCACTACAGAAACAATTGCCCAAGACTTGTTAACATACCTCCAGCGCGTGGACGAGTGTTTAACATCAATGAGGTAAACATGAACAATGATGCAGCAGTGAACAATTAGTGTTTTGTTATTTCCTTTGGTTGTTATCTTTTGACATTTAAAGACAAGTCAGTTGTTATATAAATAAAAATTCATCGTTTTTATTTTTGCAAAACTGATACGATTGTGTGAATGTTTGATACAACCTTATGATTCCAACACAAAGACAAACTACTCGTATGGTTCTGTCATTTTTATGATCACTTGTGATCTCCCCAAGAATCTTAAATACCCGTTTCTTTTAAGAAACAAAGCCAAATTCCTCTTAAGATCTTTCTATCTCCATAGTTAGATTCTTGTGTTTAAAGTGCCAAATGATATCCACGAATTGGATTCCTGGTGTGCTTTAAATACCCTTATCCAAAGATAACAAATTAAAAATCAAGTTAATTAATTATGTGATTACGTGTTTTGTGTTTTTGTGTGATCCAAATGTTCATTATCCAAATCCTCATAGAATCTTCCATATCTCATATGAGAGATTCATAATAGGATATCCAAAGGTACTATCTTAAATCCTTAATGGACTTCAACATTGTAGTTAAGTCCCTTGGGTTATAAAGTACTATTCTATAATTGGACCTCTTGAATAGTTTGGTTAAACAGATTGATTTTGAAAATCTGGTTAGGAATATCATGAGATGATATAATTGAAAAGATCCCTTTAAAGTGGTCTATTTAAAAAGATTATACAACGGTCTAGTTAAGAAGATCATGTGTTGATCTAGTTAAAAAGCTCGTTCGTTGATCTAGATAAAAAGACCCTTTGGTGGTCTAGTCAAGATGCTTCATGTTTATTCAATTGATTTTTTCCCTACGCATTATGAAATGAACTGTGCGGACTGTGCAAAGAATTACGTAATTATGGAGGCCTACATAATTATGGAATTCAGTGCACAAAAAACACAGGAAGTTTTGTCGTGTGTTAAGACCTATAGTGACAAGAGTAATGATACGAGAGAAGTCTTGGACCTTGACCGATGTCATCTTATCTTACACTCCCCAATCCTGATTTTAAGCACACACCAAGTTTCCTATGATGAGTCTTCATGGGAAACGTTCTCCTGTCCATATTTTGAAACTCCATGTTTTGCTACTACAAGGACATCACTTTGAGGGTTGACAATTTCGCTAAGAACCCTATCATCGCCCAGAGTTCTACTTAGGGTTCAAGGGATTCATTCAAAAGCGAAAACATCACAGTTGTGCTCACAAGTTTCTCCTAAAATTAAATTTCGGGACGAAATTTCCTAAAGTAGGGGAGACTGTGACACCTGTGTCACTTCAACCATCAAAAAAATGCCAAACCAATGAAATATTGTATTTCATACTTGGTATTTGTAAAAATATGTGTATCGTTTGCACATATCAACTCCTGTTCGATTTCAAGCTTTAAATCGCTTTCTGGAGGGTTATACGCGCTCTGATGCGTAAATATAACCAGTTTAATGCAACGAACACTCTGCAATAGCGAAACAGGCTTAACATACCTTAAATAACCTCCACATAACTTAGAAATAAGTTTTGGATGGTTTGGTGTGTTGAAATCAAGTTTGTTCGATCGCAGGGACTAATTGTGTCAAACTGCGAAACTATACCGATTTGTATAGTAACAAACATTCTGGAACTTGATCATAAGTTAAATATGCCCTAAATATCCTTCACATAGCTTAGAAATAGGCTTTGAGGTGTTTTGTGCGCTAAAATAAACTTTCATGATCAATAGGGACTAAAAGCGTCAAAAAGTGCATAAGTTTGCATTTTCGCGCATATCTTCCGTTCTGAATATATCCGGACATCCAAAAATTTATGTAATCCTTAAAATATTATGTTTTAATGATTGGCATGATAAAAATCCATTCGTCGCTTAATTTGGATCGTTTTTTGCGGTCGTTACGACTTCCGTCGTAATTTACCGAACAACACAACCGTACGACCAAACGAGCCGACATCCGAGATATTTTTTAGCACATTTTAAGTTCCCTATACATTAACTTCATTTTAGAGCTTTGAAATGGGGTTAACGGGGCTTAAACATGTCAAAAATGCATCGAAAACCAAGTTTGGGGCTTCAGGGACTAAAACTGCCAATTTTGAAAGTTGCTGACCTGCAAGGTCCTTACGGTCCGTATGGACCTTTTCTTACGGTCTGTAAGCCATCCCCAGACCAGCAGAATTTGTTTCCAGCTATTTCCTGCTCATTCCAGCTCTTGCAAATGGTTTTTGATCAATCTATGGGCCAATTTTGATGGTTTTTGAGTGCCCCTTGTATTCAAATACCATGTGCCCACTTGTACGGATGAGATCAAAATTCAATCTTCGAGAAATGATCCTAACGGCTCTTGAATTCCTATAAATACCCACCCCATTTCATTCCCCCAACTCACACTTGATCTGATTTTGGCCTTCTAAGTTGGAGTTTATACTTCATACCTGAAGGTAAATCGGATCAAGTGCTTGCGGGGACCTATTGTAAGTATTCTTTCGTTCTTTTATCTCTTTTCGAGTCTGAAAGTCAAACTGAGTTTGACTTTCTACATTGACCAGTTTATGGTCAATGCGAAGTTCGTTTGAACTTCATAACGTGAGCGTAATCACGATGGTTATAGTCCCTAGTGACTATACCTACTGATTACCACGCTATCTAGGATTAGTGGCGAGTCATAGTTTCGGCCAAAATGCGCATTCTTGCGTATTTTGTAACCAAACTACTTTAGGTATCAAAACCGGTTTTGGTACCAAACCTGTTTTATAACCTAACTAAACATGTTTTAGCATGTTTAGCTCGTCACTTTTTAGTTTGGTGCTTGTGTAGAGTCGTAAGTCAAGCGGACTAAACACCCGCTTAGACTTTCGAACACGACCCGTTTGGTCGATCATTAGGATCCGACCAAACATGCTTAGTGACCATAGTTGTATAGGAAATAACCTTCCGAGGTTATACCTTATGGTCACCTAGTTTAAGTAGTTGTATGATAGGTAGTTTATATGCCTTAGGTAAATTACCAAAATGCCCTTTTCATGCGTAATTGGTAATTAATCATATGTAACCTAAACTTTTGTCATGTAACTGATTATGTAACATATTTAAACATGTTTTGGCATATAATACTTGTCATAGGACTAGTTAGACGTCTCGAACGCACATTTGCGCACACGACACGTTAAAGTAGCGTAAACTACCTTAATGGGTCGCGATGGGTCGAAAGCACTTAGGCTAGGTTTCATTTTAGTATGTAGGCCTTGTTAAACCATATCATATGAGATCCCACACTCATTTGGTTTACGAGACCTCATCCTATCCGATCTTCCGATTTAGGTCCGGTTTATTTATATAGTTACCCATATTAGGTACCGTTTGATTTCCGTGACTCCTCTAGCTTGCTTGGTAGTTGTTCAGACTTCTAAGCACTCTCAGGTGAGTACATAGTCCCCCCTTTTACTGTTTTCAAACTATTTTGAGGTGAAGCATGTGTACCTATCTGTTATTTTCATGTTTTCAAAAGTATAATTGATTATACATATTTGTACTTATCTTTTTGCAAACTGAATGATTATCTATGATTTAAACTCTAATTTTTCAAAGATTATAAAATAAATGTTTGGAATAGTACTTATTTTGTTCACCAGACCGGTTGGTAGTATGATATAGCGCTATAGGATTTGACACCCCATTCCTGTTGTCATGGAATGTCTGAAACCAATTTGTTTTCTCCATCCAAATAGGGATTGCCTTTGTGGTATCCCTATAGTCTCAAAGGTGTATTTTGATGCACTAGGTCCGAATGAATTCTTAAGTCACATTATTATTGTATATTAATTTATACTCCCAAAAGTATAGTTTGATATGCTCTCATATGTGATATCGTACAAAACCAACATATATTTTGTTAAAAATCTAAAACATAGTTTAATATGTTATTTGTAATCCAAAACATAGTTTAATATGTTATTTGTAATCCAAAACATAGTTTAATATGTTATTTATAAATCCAAAGTATACTTTTGATATACTACTGAAAATTATTATTTTAAACAACTAAGGTATATTTAATATACTATTTGTTTAACGACTGGGTTTTGGTTAGTGTTTAGATAACGGGACGGGTGTGATGTGATGAAAATATGGTAGATACGCCGCTGGTACTTCTTATATATAAGTGTTTTCATCACATTACATACCGTGTTGTTATTTAGTACACTTGGGTTAACAATATTGGAACTGAAATATATTTTAGTATATTACTTATTCGACTTTCTTAAAAACCAAAGTATATTTTTATATATACTATAAACCTTTTTATCAAAACACTGTTTTTCAAATAATATATTCTATACAAACACATTTTACTTACTTATTAAATTTTCTATGTATTATTATTTTATACCATCTGATTTCTTATAAATGATTTATAAAAGGAAACCTTTTACAAGGATCATGACTACTTTTATTAAAACTTTTTCTTTAAACTCATAAGTCATGAATCCTATTGACAATAAAACCTATGTATCTCACAGGCATTTTTATGCTGACGTACCTATTTTTACACAATGTTTCAGGTGCTGCTTTATGACGATTGTTGATACATACTACACTTAGGATGGACCTGTGCCTTAGCGACTTTAAAATTTGAAAGACAATATTTGTATTTATCTGATTTGTAATAGAACAAAGATTGCAATGATTCAATAAAACAAAATTATTTGATCCATGGTTGTGAAACAATGATTCTGTTACAACACTCCCCGACGTTTCCGCCACGTCTTGTTGTTTTACGTGGTCGGGGTGTGACAGGTCAGGTGTGTCGTCAATCTTGCTTCACAAAAGCCGCAGGGATCTCGTCCTGCTGATTAAGAGGTTGTCGCCTCTGCCTCGCTGTCACTACCGTAGTCAGGCACCTTCACGATCGAGATGGAAGAGCAGCCATCTCCTACGGAAGCAAGCTCAGAATCTTGTTTGGTAATCACTCCAACCATGAGCTTTGCAATGAACGTGAGGCCGATATCTTCATCGTGCGAGTAAGAACAATAATAGGATTCGGAGTCGAAGGTATCTTATTCACGTCAATAATTATTCCGTACACTTATTTGTATATATATATATCAATAAATAAGTATGTTACTTAGTATAAACAAGCAATTCGATGTATCATATCACATATAACTCCCGTTTATCCTTTGGGAGGGTCATTTTATCTTTGGCAAGTCTAACTCATGTAGACTATGCCTTAGTTGGCACCTTATTTTAGGGTATTCTCCTCCCTACTAATGTCCTTGCCTTGTCTCTTCTTTGAAAAATGTTTGACTCATGGATCTTGATGCTTACGTGAATACAACGAAAAACCTTTTTGTAAAAATGTTTTTGTGAGAGAATTCTAATGATTGTAGTCTAGACTCGAGAAGGAATCCTAGTTCACTACAATCGAAGCTCTGATACCAAACTTTCACACCCTTACGTTTGTGGAAGCGTATGATGTGTGACTGGTTTAATATCATTGCGTTCAATCATAATAAACAACTACATGATTAAAACGATGTTCATCCATTCATAAAATTTGAGTATTACAAACACTGATTATTTAGGTTTTAAATCACAACCTTCGACTAGCTTACAAACCAACAAAAGTGGATGACATCTAACTTGAAGTCTACTCCTAGAAACAACACCCGCGCCCAAGATCCAACCTGTCACCTGAAATACATGTAATTTTGGAAAACATCAACAAAAGTTGAGTGAGTTCATGCGTTTTGTTTGAGTACTTGTAAACCTTAGAGAGAGTCCTTTGAAAACAAGTATGAAAAGAATTTATGAACTTATCAAAGTAATGTTGTACAAGGACATTAAGGCATGTGAGGACATCGGGAGCACTCGAAATGAGTAGGCTTATACCCTTGTCGATTTCCCCTCGACTATGTCGATTTCCTATGTCGAATTTCCCTTCGACTATGTCAATTTACCTTGACTATGTCAATTTCCCTCGACTATCTCGATTTCCCTAGACTAGGACACCGAAGCACTCAAGTGATCACATGAGGACCATGAGTGGGGCTCGGTCGTACCCGTTAGATCTAACCTTCATCCTTAATTAAGAATTAATGGCATTTCAATATTAAGTCTATGCTCACATGATCTAATATTTCATAGGCATTTCATACCATTTAAGCATTTGTAACATGTATTCCACCTTCGAGAGTTATAAAACCAAAAACTGTAAAAGAAAAGGGGGACATGAACTCACTAGTTTGCGTCTTCGGTACTTGTAACTCAAATCTCCTTAGCAAACACGACTCCCTACAATGTACTAGGGTCTATTAGACGAACGGGCCGTGCCTTGCCTTAGTATTTGCGTTTTTTAGTTACATTTCTTTTATGTCTTCAATATTATTCCAAGTTATAATTCCTTGTTAAAATAATAATTACTTTAACTTTAAATTATATTTAATTTTGGAATAATAGTTAAACAAAATTTTTGTAACAATACTTCTCAAGTATTTATTTTCGTATTTCCTTTCCAAGGATGGGGGCATCTCATTCATGTATTTTCGTATTCTTGTATTTGTAGTTTCCAAAATAGTATATTTTCAAGTTTTACTTTAGAAAATATATTTAAACTTGTTTTGTCCCACATATAATGTATTTCAAGAAAATATATATTTTTCCCAAAAACCATATATCTTCTAAATATTCCAAGAAAATATAATTTAACTTCCGAAAATAATATATTTTCTCCTTGTCGAAAATATGATATACTTTGTAATAATAATAAAAATCATACTTTCATTTCTTTTGTATCCAAAATAACATTTACCAAAAATATGCTCATAAATGTAGTTTCCGGAATATCTTGTAAGTTACGTTCTTTCGTTCGGTTTCACAATATTAAGTGTGTAACTTATGTATTTATTCCTTGTGATTTTTGGTATTATTTTGGATTGTAATTTCTTGGTATTTGTTAAGTTGTATTTTTTTACCCTAAAATAATATAACTATTTCACAAAGTATACAAATAATCACACACAATGTGTAAATATATATTCTAAATACATATTTATCCATTTTTATTTATAAAAACCAACCTCCAATACTTGTATTTTTGTAACAAAATCCATGGCAAAGTTTATGTTGAAGACCATAGCTAAAACTCACTTGTAAATACTTGTTTAGAAAATATTTTTCTAAGTGTTTGTATTTTTAGAAAATTTTGCCATAGCTTCCCCTAAAAATGGTGGTGTCCATGCTATCAAAGCATATCATTTTCTTTTCAAAAATCATTACAAACAATCAACAATCAATCTACACTTACCAAGTGCTAAAACAAAGCTATCTACATAATGATCATGAACTTGAGTTTTCATAAAAACTTGTAGTAACTTGGTAGTGTGTTTAGTGGGTTTAGTTACCCTTTAAAGTGTGTTTATTTCTTTAAAAATCTCATTCTTGAAAGATTTAGGTGTTTACAACTTACTGGATGATTTTTCCAAAAATCATTCTTTTGTATTTTTCTTGTAAACAAAGTGTTCTTATACTTGTTTCAACACTAGAAACATGATTGGTTTTCTTTAAAACAATGTTTATACAAATCTTGTTATTTAAGTTGGTTTCTTTGGAAAACTATTTTAGAAATCATCCACTCACAAGACTTGTATATTGTTTAAGTCATCATCACATGAAAACATCTTTTATTATTCAAGTTCATGTAAGCATAAGGCATGATGATCTTGGTCTTTCACAAGATCATCACATCAACTTACTAGATCTTGTGTTTAATCACAATCTAGTAGGTTCCATATGATGTCTAACATCACTAACACTAGTAATCAATCAACAAGAAGCAAATAATCATAAATCAACAAGATTTCATATGTTTATAAGCTTATGTTAGAGATTTATGATTTTGTTCTTTAGTGTTCATCATGTTTAACAATGTTCATCATCTATTAACCAACTATATATGAAGTAACAAAGGGTTATGAGGGCCTTACTACTAGCACAAGGCTAGGGAAGAACACTTGATGTTGTAGATGACAAAAGTGTTGGATAAAAGCAAATGATGAAGGTCCTTCAAGATCCGCAAGCACCAAGCTTCCTTAATCACCTTCTAACATCATGTAATGATCTTGGAATGGAGGGAAGTGAGTTGATAATGGTGGTGGTGTTTGTTGTTGATCTCGGCCGAAGTGAGGGAAGGAGGGAGGAAGAAAGATGGTGGGTGATGAGTGTGTGAGATTATGAGAATGATAAGCTTCTTATAACCAAGTTATCCCTTTGTCCAATGTGTATTATGTCCCAATTAGTACACTACATAATCTTCATCAAATCTAAGGAAGATCATGGAGATCAAGAGAAGATTACACAAGATCAAGGTGGGGCCACATGGTGACCGTCCACCATGGGGGGGGGAGGGGTCTTGGTTTGGTTTTAATGCTAAGTTAGAGAATTTAGTTGGAAGTTAAGTGCATTAGATAGTGTCCATGCATATGATGTGTTATATAGTGTGTTAGGGTGTTCGGGGATCATAACTAGCTCAGAAATAATAAAACAATGCTTCCAGTATAATTTTGCTGTTTCGGGTAGTGTCCGGTTGTTTGGTTAGGTACCGGTTCGTTAAAGTGTCAAACTATACCGTTTAGTGTTCATTATGTACCCTTTTGTGACACTTTTAATTCCCGACACTTAGGAAAGCATTCAGGACCATTTTGCCATAATTTTACATGTAATAAACTTGTTAAAATGCTGAATTTTGCTAATTTATGCAGAATTCTGCACTTTGGGTGAGTTTTAGGCACTTCCCGGCACTTAAACTATCACTTAGGAATGCAGTTTTGTGGTCCCTACTTCCCTACACACTATACTAGTGTAGAACTTGGTTTCTGGCTCACACGGGTTCTCAAAACACTGTCTGTCTATGTACTGAACATTGTTAGCACTTTAGTTTGTCTGATAATGGTGCCAATTCTGTTCTGTGCATTATTAGAACTATATCGTGTTGCATGTAGTAATGATAAAAGTCTTGCAACATGAAATGCCATTGTATGTATATAATAGTAATCAGAAATTCATTTGTCTTGTAAACTAGATCATGCACAGTTATTAAAGCACATATTACTGTTCAATTAGTGTACGGAATGTACGGAAAAGTGACAGTTGTCACATGAAATGAATGGATTGTTTTATTTAAAATATAATGCGTAGTTCAATGTGATTGGTGGCTTGGATCCTGGTATGTCACACGCCTCGCGGTGATTCCGCATGTGGTATTTTGGGGGTGTGACAGTCTAGGTCAATGCATTACTAATAACCTAATTCCCTATAACCATGAGCTCTGATACTAACTCTTCTGTCACACCCCGACCGCGTAAAACAACAAACCACGATGGAAACGTCGTGGAGTGTCGTAACAGAATTATTGTTTCATAACACATGGAATTAAAGCTTGTTTTATTATTTAAAATTTTTACATTGTCTTAGTTTAAACAGAAAACGGAACATAAATTAAACTTGTCTTGCTTCATTTTAAGTCACTAAGGCCCGAGTCTGCCTAAGTGTATCATGATCCTCATCAAACATTAGCTCCTGAAAACACATGTGAAAATAGGTACGTCAGCATAAAAATTGTAAGACCCTAATTCGTATTTGACCAAAAGTCGCAGCGGAAATTCGTACTATAAAATTTCTTTCGTTATAAACGTTTTGACTTACTAGAAAATTCATTTTCGAAAAATAACTCTTTTACATAAGTTCAACAATCGGCTCATTTACTAAATAAAACATAACTTATGTTTACTATATTACATTCACCAACGTTCCCGTACAATCTATCTTGTGACTCGGTTCTCGATCTCTATCCCTTGATGATCTTCCGTGACCCGATCAACCTGCACTCACCATATACATTCATAACGTTAGCACACATTATAAACATAAATAAAATTTCTCCTTGTTGACTTTCCATTTCATTATCTCTTTACATTCAAGCTTTCCGTCTGATTATACAATCCGTGGTGAGACTTCCTTATTGTACCTGCGTTACACTTCGTTCACAAGGCACGCTATTATTATTGTCAATACTCAATTTCAATGATTACATGCGTGCATATTTTCCTACATACTTATATATATGCATACGTCCACACATAACTACTTACATACATACGTACCTCCATATATACGTACGTGCCTAAATACGTGCATACCTACATACATACATACATGCCTACATACATACATACCTATTACATGCCTTCACACAAACCTACATACATGCATACATTCGTACATACTCACTTGCGTACATATACATACTACCTACATACACACCTACATACATACATTCAAACATACATTCATATCTTCACGTATGCCTACATACGTGCATACGCTCATATATCCAAACAAACATTCATTCATGTTTGCATACATCCAAACATACATTCATTCATACATACAACTTATATTCATACATACATACATACATACCTTCATACGTATCTACACTTCCTAAAACAAGGAATAAATTAGTCATTCTTAGCTTATATGCGTTTAAAAACGGTCCAGACGGGTTCGCATTGCATATATTAATAAAATATGAATTTTTCAATATTCATGAGCCCGTGGCATCGCGCGACGGACCATAGCCTTCGCCGTTGTGTCGCGCCACCACCCAATATGATCAGAATGTTCGCAGCTGTTGCTTCATATTCCCAGAATAACTCAGTTTTACGAAAACGAGCATAACTTTCTCGTTTTCGATCCGTTTAACCCGATTCTTTTTCCTACGCGACCGTAATTTAATTCTCCATCACATGGAGTGAAAGTCCAATATTTGGACTACGAAATTTATGACTATTAAGCCTTCAGCTTATTACCCTTTTACCAAATTTTGACCCGTTCATGCATGTATCAACATAACTTGTTTGTTTGACCATAAATTCTTATGAACCTATTAATATCAATGACGTCTATAATAAAAGATTAAATTCTCGGATGTCTGGCATCCTCTTAACCCATTTTCGCTCAAAAGCTTACTTTGACCCATTAAAGGTATTTGCGCATTTTAAGGTCCTTGGATTACAAAAATCATACTTCTCGCTTTCCTACTTTTCCAAAACATTCACTTAATCAAATAGCTTGTTTCTAATCAACTTTTAAGACCGTTTGCCCAATTTACCCATCAAGGGCGTTTTTGTCAACTTTGTTCCATCCTTTACTACAAAGGACTTCCTTAAACATTTGACTAATCCCACGACTTAACTACAACTCTAATCGCACATACCTGGCTCGGATCAAAGCTATGACCCATTTTAATACTTCATGCGCTAAATGGTTAAGTAATAGCAACATAATTCCTTTCGCTATTCATCCTGTGAATGCATAATACTTAACAAAACAATTCATTAGTCAATATCGCCAAATGGTAATGTCTTCACTATTTGACCCGTTAAGTCTAGATGTCCATTTTATCCTTGTGGGATTTTCGTTATTCATTATCCCATCCTTGTAACTTATTCCTTCGTTATCTCATAATCAAAATTACCATAATACCCTTTTTACCCTTTTTGACCATCAAACTTAGTTTCTTAACATAATCACATGTTCCGACCCATACCAAAACTTGTCGGAACATCATAATTCACATATTTAGTTACCATGTTCGTAATCTATACATTGAATAGATATTCTACAAAAACGGGTGTAAGCTTTACTTACCTAGCATCCGAATATGCTTCCCGTGCGCATTAGTCCCGTTTGACCCGCTCCTATCCCAAGCTTCCATGTCGACTATCAAGCATCAACTATCATATATCATTCTCAAGATAGTTAGCTTATTCATCATAACCTTTTCATCACACGGATCTTATATTAAGTTTATCATTTGACCTTAAAACACGATAATCCATCATTTCTAGTCCAATTTCTTTAAACATACTTACACATATATGATTTTCAACATTATTAACATAAGCATATCATTACTTCCATCATATCATCAAAAACCCACTTCATAGCTACTTTGTTAATCACTTACAAGTGATCTAATCTTAAGTTCTTCATAATTTCATCATACTTTTGATGTGTGTACTACCTCCTAAGCATAGGGTACAACTAGTTCATGTATATCCTTCTAATCTTATTCATAATTCATCAAATTCCTCCTTCTAATCAACATGAATCATTCATGCATAAACATCAAACACACTAGTATCACATTTCTTTTAATTCCTCTAACAAGAATCCATTATACCAATCAAAATACATCAATATTAAGCAAGAATTGGACATGGGTGATCATTTAAGTTGTTATCATCACCATAATCAACGGGTTTCATCTCTAAACATCAAATTAGCCCAAACCGTACATACCCCATGTTCTATATGACAATTCTAACACATACTCATTCTCAATTTCATACAAATTCGCAACTTACATCATAACCCACTTCGTGAAAGATCACCAATCTAATCTTTAAGACATACCTTATGATCCCCATGAGAAGGTTGTAACACCTGTGCCTCCACGGCCATCAAACAAATACCGAACCAATGAAATATTGTATTTCATACTTGGGATTTGTAAAAATATGTGTATCATTTGCACATATCAATTCTTATTCGATTCCATACTCTAAATCGCTTTCTGGAAGGTTATACGCGCACTGATGCGTAAATATAACCAGTTTAATGCAACGAACACTCCGGAATAGTGACATTGGCTTAACATACCTTAAATAACCTTTACATAACTTAGAAATAAGTTTTAAAGGCTTTGGTATGGCAAAAACAAGTTAATTCGCTTACAGGGACTAAACTTGACAAACTGCGAAAGTATGCCAATTTGAACTGTAACAGACATTCCGGAACATGACCATAAGTTAAACACACCTTAAATATCCTTTATATAGCTTAGAAATAGGCTTTGAGGGGTTCGGTGTGCTAAAATAAACTTTTGGCTCATTCAGGGACTAAAAGTGTCAAAAAGTGCACAAGTTTGCATTTTCGCGCATAACTTACGTTCTGAATACATTCGGACATCCAAAAATTTATGTAAGCACTAAAATATTTTATTTTAGTGTTCGGCATAAGAAAAATCCATTCGTCGCGTCATTTGGATCGTTTTTCGCGCTTATGCGCATTACGTCGTAATTAAGCGATCATCGCGTTCGTACGACCAAACGAACCAACATCCGGCATATTTTTGAGCATGTCTCATGTCCACAATGTTTAGGAAACATTTTAGGGCCTTAAAGTTGGCTTTACGGGCCTTGGAAGTGCCGGAAATGAGCTTAAACACGTGCAGGGACCAAAACTGTAATTCTGCAAACATGTTTCTGATCTGCAACTCCCAGGCGGCCCGCCTGAGTTTTAGCAGATCCTGAAGCGGGCCGCGTCCGCCTTCTGGACCAGATTAACTGCATTTAATAGCAGTTTGCAGCTGTTTAATCCTCCACCACACATTCTCACATGCTTAGTCAGATGATAAGGATCACTTTTAGCTACCATAAGGGTCCGACACTTGTACGGGTGGGATTAAGGCACGTTTTCCATGAAACGATCTTAACGGTGGACCGAAAACTATATATACCCCATGCCCCCCCCCCCCCCATTGCTTAAATCACAAGAATTTTGATTTGAGAAACTCTAAGTTGAAACCTTTGTTTCATACCTGAGATTTTTGAATCGAGATTAGCATTCGGGGACCCTTCGTAAGTATTCTTTCGTTCTTTTCCTTATTTTATTGCTTTTCGAGTCCGAAAGTCAAACTTTGTTTGATTTACATTGGACATGAACATTTTACTTGGTGGTTTGATTTGAGTAAGTGATTAAGTAACGAGGCGTGTGTAATATGATACGAGCATGGTGGATACGCCGCTGGTACTTCCTATATATAAGTGTTTGTATGGTATTACATATTGTAGCGTTATTTGAATCATTTCAGTTTGAGACATAGAACATTTTATACAAGTAACATACTTTTCACAAGACACTGATTTACAAACAACTTATCTTATACAAACTCATTTTACATGGTTATTCATTTAATCATGCATTATTCTCTTATTTATACATATCATCTAAACTTATTATTTTTCAAATGATTTACAAAGACAAAGTAAATTACAAGGTTCATGACTAAATATTTTCTCAAACAGAAGTCATGAATCTTATTTTCAACAAAACCAATGTATTCGCCAGCATTTCTTTACTGACCTCGTTTTCACATATGTTTCAGGTATTGTTGGATGATATCGTTTGATAGGATGCATGCTCACATAGGACTGGACAAGGCCTTAGTGACTCAATAACAATGATAGACTATGTTTAAATTGTGTATTTAGATTTCCAGATGATGTAATTATTCAATGTTTAATAAAACGAAACACTTTTTGGTATCCATGGTTATGAAACATTAATTCTGTTACAACACTCCCCGACGTTTCCGCCACGTTTTGTATGTTACACGTGGTCGGGGTGTGACAGAAAAGATGGTATCAGAGCTAATGGTTATAGGGAATTAGGTTATTAGTAATGCTTTGACCTAGTCTATAACCTTCTTAGGACCCTAACGCGAGTTTACTTGCGTTTAGTCATAAAACAATACCGTCACCTATCCTTAGGCGACGACCACAACAAGAACATAAATTTCAAAACCGCTTTGAAAACTAATCATCTGTTCTAGGAAGATTAATTTCTAGGTTTTGAACCCTCTATTGTAACGTTTTGAACCCTCTGTTATATGGTTTTGAACCCTTTTGAGTTTTCAAAATCTCCTCAAGGTTTTGGGTTTTAAATAATGTGAACACGTGCAAACTGGAAGGGTGAATGCCTGTATTCTGGGTTTTCTGTCTAGGCAAGCACTTCGTATATATCTCATCAGACGCGAGACCAGTTGTGCTTAACTGGGAATTCTTGGGATGAGTGTTCACTTATAGGCGAGCATGTCTTCGCGATACATTATTTTTGACCTATTTACTTTGACTAATCACCGAGGTCGTTTGTTGCTTTGTAGTAATAAACAAATGACCACTATCCTTGCTTTCATCAGATTTGTTTCATCTCATTCTTTTCGTCTAATTCTCTCACTCGTTTCCTTTCATGTTTCCTCTTTTAGAATGCCTCCTCGACACGAAAGCCAGATTGCGACTGCCGAATTGGCAGAAATTATTGCACAGCAAATGGCTGCTCAATTCCCAAACCTCTTTGCTCAATGGATCCAAGCCAACAACAACAACAATGTTACATGCAAATACAAGGATTTTAACCAGGCTAAACCACTCAAGTTTAGTGGTTCTGAAGGGGCGACTGGGCTTCTTCAATGGTTCGAGAGCATTGAGAATACTTTCCGCCACGTGCAGTGTCCTGACAATCGCAAGGTCGAGTTTCCTTCGAGTGTGTTTCAGAAAAGGGCTCTCACATGGTGGAACGGGGTTATGAGGGATCGTGGTGCAGAAGTTGCTCTAGCACAGACATGGGCTGAACTTAGGGCCCTTATGATGAGGGAATTCTGTCCTCGTCATGAGCAACGAGCTTTGGAGAAGGAATTTGATGAGTTGAAGCAAGATAGTGGTGAGCACAGGGCGTATACTGATAGGTTTGAGGAGTTGAGTCTGCTTTGCCCGACAATGGTTACCCCACTCGACAAGGCTATCAAAAGATACATCGACGACCTACCTGACTCGGTACAAGACATCCTTACTGGTAGTAACCCTGCCACACTCCGTCAGGCGATCGAGTTAGCTGCGACATTGACTGAGTCGCAGATTCGGAAGAATAAGTTACACAGAAAGGGTGACAAGGGTAAGAAGCAGGGGTCTGACAAGGAGGATAGCAAGAAAGGTCAAAACAAGAAGGGTAAGGAAGGTGAGACGTCAAAGAAATCAAGAAAGCGAAAGGGTGTTCAGAACTTTGCTGTTACAGCACAGACTGCTCAGAACCCGCGGAACCCACCAGCTCAGCCACCTGCAAAGAAAGCATATGCCGGTACCGCACCTTATTGTGCACGCTGCAACGGTCATCACGCAGTACAACAAGCTTGCTGGCAATGCACGACGTGTGGTAAACTTGGGCATTTGGCCAATGTTTGTCGTTTGGGACAAAATCAGGATGCTCAGGTTCAAGGAAATGCTGCGAGATTCCCACTGGGTTCATGTTTCAACTGCGGAGAGATTGGTCACTTCCGCCACAACTGCCCAAGACTGGTGAATGCAAATGCTAACGCAAACCCGAATGCGAACGTCAATGTGAATCCAGCACGTGGTCGAGTGTTTAACATCAATGAGGCACTCAATGATGAAGGAGTGAACAATTAGCATTTTGTATTTCCTATGGTTGTTATCTTGTAACATTAAAGACAATGCGGTTGTTATATAAATAAAAATTTATGGTTTTATTTTGTAACTAATGCAATTGTATGAATGTTTGATCCAACCTTATGGTATCAACACAAAGATAAAAACTACTCGTGTGGTTCTGTCATTTTTATGATCACTTGTGATCTCCCTAAGAACCTCAAACACCTGTTTCTTTTAAATCTAAAGTATCTTATCATCTTGCACCGTTCGAGATGCAAGAATTATCAAAACAGCTTCAAGAGTTGTCTGATAAAGGATTCATCCGTCCGAACTTTTCACCTTGGAAAAACTCTTTCCCTCTTTGTGAAAAAGAAAGATGGATCTTCTCGAATTCATATCGATTAACGTAAGCCTATTAAGCTTACCATCAAGAATCGATATCCCCTACCTTAAATCAACGATTTCTCCGATCAACTGCATAGCGTTTCATGCTTTTCCAAGATCGATTTGTGTTTTGGGTATCATCAACTTTGTATTCTCGAAGAAGATATTCCCAAAACGGTTTTCTGCATGAAGTATGGCCATTACGAGTTTACAGTCATGCCTTTTGGGTTGACAAATGCTCCAGCCATCTTCAAGGACTTAATAAATAGAGTGTGCAAGCCTTATTTGGATCAGTTCGTCATTGTTGTTAATGACATCTTGATCTATTCATATCCCGAGCCGATCACGATCAACACCTTCGTTAACATTGGAACCCCTAAAGAAGGAACAAACTTTTCGCTAAATCTTCCAAGAGGAAATTTTGGCTTAAAGAAGTTCAGTTTTTGGGTCATGTAGTCAACAAGCAGGGTATTATTGTGGATCCATCCAAATTGCTGCAATTAAGGATTTGATTCCTAGTATGCTTTAAATACCTGTGTCCAAAGATAACAAATTAAACGATTATGCGATTATGTGATATGTGTTCTCCTCTATGTTTTTGTGTGTACGATTTTCAAATCCTCATAGAATCTTTCATATTTTCATATGAGGGATTCATAGTAGGATATTCAAAAAGTACTACCTTAAATCCATATGGGCTTCTACATGGTAGTTAAGACCCTTGGATTATATAGTACTACTCCATGATTCATAAGAGACCCTTTTAGTGGTCTAGTCTAAAAGATTGATTCACAATTTGGTTAAAGAACGACATCTAGTGATGTAGCTGAACAGACTCCTTGATAGTCTATTTAGATCATTTATTGATTTAATTTAATTAAAAGGACTCTACGGCGGTCTAGTCACACTCATCATAGGAATGTTCATTTGGTTTTACCCTACACATTATAAAATTGACTGTGTGAACTGTGCAAGGAATTGTCTGATTATGGACGCGTACATAATTATGAAATTTAGTGCACAGAAACCCAGTAGGATTTATTATGTGTAAGAACCGATAGTGACAACAATAACAAAATGAGAATGATGTAATGGAGATACGGTGGACGCACCAATGGCGCTTCATATACTTGTATATAAGTGTCCCTCTTACATTGGAAGCATGATGTTATTAAAGTTACTAAAAGTTGAGAACCCTAACTAATGTTGTTCGATCTTTTCAACTTCATGTTTTCAAGCTCTCACAAGTTTCCTCTAAATAAATTTCGGGACGAAATTTCCTAAAGTAGGGGAGACTGTAACACCTGTGCCTCCACGGCCATCAAACAAATACCGAACCAATGAAATATTGTATTTCATACTTGGGATTTGTAAAAATATGTGTATCATTTGCACATATCAATTCTTATTCGATTCCATACTCTAAATCGCTTTCTGGAAGGTTATACGCGCACTGATGCGTAAATATAACCAGTTTAATGCAACGAACACTTCGGAATAGTGACATTGGCTTAACATACCTTAAATAACCTTTACATAACTTAGAAATAAGTTTTGAAGGCTTTGGTATGGCAAAAACAAGTTAATTCGCTTACAGGGACTAAACTTGACAAACTGCGAAAGTATGCCAATTTGAACTGTAACAGACATTCCGGAACATGACCATCAGTTAAACACACCTTAAATATCCTTTATATAGCTTAGAAATAGGCTTTGAGGGGTTCGGTGTGCTAAAATAAACTTTTGGCTCATTCAGGGACTAAAAGTGTCAAAAAGTGCACAAGTTTGCATTTTCGCGCATAACTTACGTTCTGAATACATCCGGACATCCAAAAATTTATGTAAGCACTAAAATATTTTATTTTAGTGTTCGGCATAAGAAAAATCCATTCGTCGCGTCATTTGGATCGTTTTTAGCGCTTGTGCGCATTACGTCGTAATTAAGCGATCATCGCGTTCGTACGACCAAACGAACCAACATCCGGCATATTTTTTAGCATGTCTCATGTCCACAATGTTTAGGCAACATTTTAGGGCCTTGGAAGTGCCGGAAATGAGCTTAAACACGTGCACGGACCAAAACTGCAATTCTGCAAACATGTTTCTGATCTGCAACTCCCAGGCGGCCCGCCTGAGTTTTAGCAGATCCTGAAGCGGGCCGCGTCCGCCTTCTAGACCAGATTAACTGCATTTAACAGCAGTTTGCAGCTGTTTAATCCTCCACCACACATTCTCACATGCTTAGTCAGATGATAAGGATCACTTTTAGCTACCATAAGGGTCCGACACTTGTACGGGTGGGATTAAGGCACGTTTTCCATGAAACGATCTTAACGGTGGACCGAAAACTATATATACCCCATGCCCCCCCATTGCTTAAATCACAAGAATTTTGATTTGAGAAACTCTAAGTTGAAACCTTTGTTTCATACCTGAGATTTTTGAATCGAGATTAGCATTCGGGGACCCTTCGTAAGTATTCTTTCGTTCTTTTCCTTATTTTATTGCTTTTCGAGTCCGAAAGTCAAACTTTGTTTGACTTTCAGCGTTGACCAGCTTATGGTCAATGCGAAGTTCGTTTGAACTTCGCAACGTGAGTGTAATCACGTTGGTTATAGTCCCTTGGGACTATGCCTACTGATTACCACGTTGTCTAGGGTCGTAGGGTAAGCGATCTAATAAATCGCTTATACCTTCGAACCCGACCCAGTTTGGTCGATCATTAGGATCCGACCAAATACATTAGGTGACCATAGTGTATAGGGAATAACCTTCCGAGGTTATACCCTATGGTCACATCGTTTGAGTAGTTGTATGATAGGTAGTTTATATGCCTTAGGTAAATTACCAGAATACCCTTTTCATGTATAATTGGTAATTAAGCATATGTAACCTAAACTTTTGTCACATAACTGATTATGTAACATGTTTAGGCATATAACACTTGTCATAGGACTAGTTAGACGGTCCGAACGCGTTTCACGCGCACGACGCGTTAAAGTAGCATAAGCTACCTTAATGGGTCGCGATGGGTCGAAAGCACTTAGGTTAGGTTTCATGTAGTATGTAGGCCTTGTTAAACCATATCATATGAGTTCCAATACTCATTTGGTTTACCAAGCCTCATCCTATCCGATCTCCCGATTTAAGTCCGGTTTATTTATATAGTTTTAGATTGCCGACTGATTCCGTGCTCCCTCTAGCTTTGTTTGGTTGTTGTTCAAGACTTCTAAGCATTCTCAGGCGAGTACATTATTCCCCTCTTTTACTGTTTTCAACTGTTTTGGGGTGACTCATATGTGCTAAATGTCTTAACAATGATTTCAAGAACGATTACAATAACAATTACAATGTGGTTTCAAGAACGATAACAATGGATTCAAGAACGATTACAATGGTTTCAAAAACAATTACAATAGTTTCAAAAACAATTACAATGGTTTCAAGAACGATTTCAATAAAGTGAACAAACTTGTTGGTTGTAGTTACATAACCAATGACATTCATTAGCAATGATCAAGCCGACCAGTATTAGGTTATGGTACCATAGGATCTGACAAATCCCGTTATTCTCTATACCCATGGTTATGTGTGGGTATTTTGGGTAACGACTGAATCTGTAATTATTAATTTACCCTTTGGTAAGGGTTTGTTAAGAACGAGAACGAGAGCGAGTTGGAACGAGGAACGAGTCAAGAAGGTTTGAATGTTATTAGAGAATCGACCATAAAGTAGTTTCACAATTAAAACAAGAACGATTTGAACGATTTCACAAAATGTTTTAACGATTGGGTAAACATTGGGACATGATTTACATTTGATCATGCATTTCCACAAAACATAGCTTTGATTTAAACCAAGTTTTACTTCAATACTATGTTCTTGTGCATTTCATCTATGGTTTAGTTGATGCATTTTCACTAGCCATACATATCATTTTGTTTACACATTACATGGTTTACATTTGACACAAACACTATTGACATTGGTTATACATATTACATGATTTACATTGGACATGAACATTTTACTTGGTGGTTTGATTTGAGTAAGTGATTAAGTAACGAGGCGTGTGTAATATGATACGAGCATGGTGGATACGCCGCTGGTACTTCCTATATATAAGTGTTTGTATGGTATTACATATTGTAGCGTTATTTGAATCATTTCAGTTTGAGACATAGAACATTTTATACAAGTAACATACTTTTCACAAGACACTGATTTACAAACAACTTATCTTATACAAACTCATTTTACATGGTTATTCATTTAATCATGCATTATTCTCTTATTTATACATATCATCTAAACTTATTATTTTTCAAATGATTTACAAAGACAAAGTAAATTACTAGGTTCATGACTAAACATTTTCTCAAACAGAAGTCATGAATCTTATTTTCAACAAAACCAATGTATTCGCCAGCATTTCTTTGCTGACCTCGTTTTCACATATGTTTCAGGTATTGTTGGATGATATCGTTTGATAGGATGCATGCTCACATAGGACTGGACAAGGCCTTAGTGACTCAATAACAATGATAGACTATGTTTAAATTGTGTATTTAGATTTCCAGATGATGTAATTATTCAATGTTTAATAAAACGAAACACTTTTTGGTATCCATGGTTATGAAACATTAATTCTGTTACAACACTCCCCGACGTTTCCGCCACGTTTTGTATGTTACACGTGGTCGGGGTGTGACAAAGGTGATCGCTAATCCATGCTCGGTTATGAATTTAAGCTTCATTTTGCCTTTTGATTTGATGAAATGGATGGAAACTAGGGTTTTGAGCTCATGGAGCTCCTGATCGATTTCTAGAACACACGAATGTGTGTGTTTGTGTGTGTTAACTTTCATAAATAAAACCCATCTTTCCATCCTAACCTTTTTGGTCCCTCAAGTTTCGTTTTGATTGCATACGGAACTAAAAACTCATCATCTTATTACTTATATACATAACACCACTAGGCTAATTTATTCCTAGTTATTTCATTTATGGTTTCACTTTTACTACTAACGGTACTTTACCCATTACTTTATCTTAACCGGGTTCTAAATTACCAAACCCGTTTTTGGGGTGTTACAAGTCTACCCCCCTTAAATAAGGTTTCGTCCCCGAAACCTTTCTCATTTCCATTTACACATACACATCTATGTTTGACTTCATAGTCACATCATAATTATAGTAATCATCCTATCTCATTTCATAATTATTAATACAATTGACTTCTTCTTAACAAGTCTATACTTTCCATGGCATACTTTCACATAACATTCTCATTTCCTCGACCCGTTAGTAACAGATCATTATACATATTTATTTAAACTTATAATAATGCTTACCTTCATATGATCAGTTTATAACAGATTTAATACTTTCATCTCATCCTTTAAGATTTCACTTCTTAATGACATAGTTTTCATTCTTATGTCAACTATTAGAAATCAAACATTCTATACTATACCACACCCATTTCGTCATTCATTTCGTAGGTTATTTTCAATTTACCAATTCATACTATCCGACATAAGTTAAAATTTTACTAACCTCATCTCATATCATCAATCCACGATCCGTGATCCAGATCGATCCGCATTCTTCCCGAACACTAGCTGTACCAGGCTAGATTTCATTTATCCACATATGGTGTCCCCACTTGTACACATCTTTCCACCAATATTTGGACTACCGAAATTTACGACTTTTAAGCCTTCGTCTTATTACCCTTTTACCAAATTTTGACCCGTTCATGCATGTATCAACATAACTTGTTTGTTTGACCATAACTTCTTATGAACCTAATAATATCAATGACGTCTATCATAAAAGATTAAATTCTTGGATGTCTGACATCCTCTTAACCCATTTTCGCTCAAAAGCTTACTTTGACCCGTTAAAGGTATTTGCGCATTTTAAGGTCCTTGGCTTACGAAAATCATACTTCTCGCTTTCCTACTTTTCCAAAACATTCACTTAATCAAATAGCTTGTTTCTAATCAAATTTTAAGACCGTTTGCCCGATTTACCCATCAAGGGAGTTTTTGTCAACTTTGTTCCATCCTTTACTACAAAGGACTTCCTTAAACATTTGACTAATCCCACGACTTAACTACAACTCTAATCGCACATACCTGGCTCGGATCAAAGGTATGATGTGACAACTGTACTCTGTAATCGATGTACGATGTAAAACAATGATGATTATTAATAAAACAATGTGATTTGGTGTTACTATATGTGTTTTGATGATTATTATGTGTGTATTTGTGTTTGGTGAATTTTCAATTAGATTCGACTCCAATTTCAAGCTTTAAATCGCTTGTAGAAGGTTATACACGCACCGAAGCGTAAATATAACCATTTTAATGCAAGAAAACACTCCGAAATAGTGACATAGGCTTAACATACCTTAAATAACCTCCACATAACTTAGAAATAAGTTTTGAATGGTTTGGTGTGTTGAAATCAACTTTGTTCGATCGTAGGGACTATTTGTGTCAAACTGCAAAACTATACTGATTTGTATAGTAACGAACACTCCAGAACTTGATCATAAGTTAAACATACCCTAAATATCCTTTACATAGCTTAGAAATAGGCTTTGAGGGGTTCGGTATGCTAAAACAAACTTTATTGGTCATTCAGGGACTAAAAGCGTCAAAAAGTGCACAAGTTTGCATTTTCGCGCATATCTTACATTCTGAATACATCCGGACATCCAAAAATTTATGTAATCATTAAAATATTTTATTTTAGTGATTGGCATGATAAAATTCCATTCGTCTCTTAATTTGGATCGTTTTTGCGTTCGTTACGACTTCCGTCGTAATTAACCGAACAACGCAACCGTACGACCAAACGAGCCGACATCCGAGATATTTTTGAGCATGTTCTAAGTTCCCTATACTTTAACTTCATTTTAGAGCCTTGAAATGAGGTTAACGGGGCTTAAACGTGTCAAAAATGAGCCGAAATGCAAGATTCTGAAGTGCAGGGACCTGTTTTAACATTATGAGAAACTTCCTTACACGGGCCGCATAAGAATTGACTATATGTTACGCGGGCCGCGTGGCCTTGTCAGACAGAAAGATCAGAAACAACAATCTGGGCTAAATTCAGGGGTTTTAATGAAATATTTGCAATACCTGGAGCTGGTTTTCGACCCCCATTGTATTCTAATACCATTAACCCACATGTATGGCCAAGATTACTCCCTCAAACCACTTGGAATCATCCTATTGATCCTAACTTACTATAAATAGCAAGCCTCACTTCACTTCATTCTCACACTTGATCTGAAATCAGCTCTAAGTTGGGGTGCTTGCACTTCATACCTGAGCTATTTTAGATCAAACATCCTTCTTGGACCCTTTGTAAGTCCTCTTCTTGCTTATTCTTGTATGTCAAGCATGAAAGTCAAACAAGTTTGACTTTCAGCTTTGACCAGTCAATGGTCAACACAAAGTTCCGTTGAACTTTGCAACGTGAGTGTAATCACGATGGTTATAGTCCCTTGTGACTATACCTACTGATTACCACGTTGACTAGGCGTAGTGACGAGTCGTAGTTTTGGCCAAAATGCGTGTTTATGCGTATTTTGTAACCAAACTACTCTAGGGTATCAAAACCGTTTGTTTTGATATCAAAACCCGTTTTCTAACTTAACTAAACATGTTCTAGCATGTTTAGCTCGTCACTTTTAGTTTAGTGCTTGTGTAGAGTCGTAAGTCAAGCGGACTAAACACCCGCTTAGACTTTCGAACATGACCCGTTTGGTCGATCATTAGGATCCGACCAAACATGTTTAGTGACCATAGTAGCATAGGGAATAACCTTCCGAGGTTATACCTTATGGTCACTTAGGTTTAATTAGTTGTATGATAAGTAGTCTATATGCCTTAGATAAATGACCAAAATACCCTTTTCATGCATAATTGGTAATTAAGCATATGTAACATAAACTTTTGTCACGTAACTGATTAAGCAACATATTTAAACATGTTTAGGCATATAACACTTGTCATAGGACTAGTTAGATGTCTCGAATGCGCTTTTGCATGCACGACGCGTTAAAGTAGCGTAAGCTATCTTAATGGGTCGCAACGGGTCGAATTAGGTTCCGATTTAGGATGTAGGCTCTGTTAAACCATATCACATGAGTTCCAACACTCATTTGGTTTACAAGACCTCATTCTATCCGATCTTCCGATTTAGGTGTCTATTGTTTGACTAGTGATTCGATTACTAGGTGCTGTTTGATTTCTCTGGTTTGCTCGAGTTTGTTGAAGTTCTATTGATTGAGGATACTTTGCACTCCAAGTGAGTACATAGTTCCCCTATTTTACTGTTATCAATTGTTTTGGGGTGATTCATATGTGCTAAATGTTTTCAAGGTTTTAACGATGGTTTTCAAAACGATTTTCGATATTATAACGATGATTTCAAAAACGATTAAGATGGTTTATACTAAACTAATAACAATTTTAATAAAGTGAATAAACTAGTTGGTTGTATTTACATAACGAATGGCATTCATTAGCATTGATCAAGCCAACCAGTATTAGGTTATGGTACCATAGGATCTGACAAATCCCATTATCGTACTGCACCCATGGTTATGTGTGGGTTAGGTGGGTAATGTCACACCACGACCACGTGAGACAACGAAACGTGGCGGAAACGTTGGGGAGTGTTGTAACAGAATTAATTGTTTCACAACCATGGAAATTAAAGTTTCGTTTTATTAATCAAATAAGAGAGTTACATTGTTTTAAACAAGAAACAAAGAGTACATAACAAAAATTAACTAGTTCTTGTCTCGTTTTAAGTCACTAAGGCACAGGTCCACCTAAGTATGTCTCGATAAGTCCTATGCATCAACTCCTGAAAACACATGTGAAAATAGGTACGTCAGCATAAAAATGCCTGTGAGATACATAGGTTTTGTGAAAATAGGATTCATGACTTGTAAGTTTAAGAAAATGTTTAATAAAGTTTAGTCATGAACCTTGTAAATTGATTTGTTTTGTAAATCGTTTGAAAATCAATAAGTTCAGATGATATGTATAAATAAGAGAATAATGTATGGTTAAATGAATAACCATGTAAAAATGAGTTTGTATAAGATAAGTTGTTTGTAAAACAATGTCTTGTGAAAAGTATGTTATTTGTATAAAATGTTACATGTCTCAAATTGAAATGATTCAAATAACGCTACGATATGTAATACCATACAAACACTTATATATAGGAAGTACCAGCGGCGTATCCACCATGCTTGTATCATATTACTCACGCCTCGTTACTTAATCACTTACTCAAACCAAACTACCAAAGTAAAATGTTCATGTCTAATGTAAATCATGTAATGTGTATCCAAAATGTAAGCATGTGATGAATAACAAATGTACTAAGTATGCAACAAAGGACATACATAGCATAAAGTGTAATGTATAACAATGTACTAAGTACGCACACAATGGGCATACATAGCATAAAATGTAATGTAAAACAATGTACTAAGTACGCACACAATGGGCATACATAGCATGTGATGTAAGACAATGTACTAAGTACGCACACAATGGGCATACATAGCATAAAATGTAATGAAAAACAATGTACTAAGTACGCACACAATGGGCATACATAGCATAAAATGTAATGTAAAACAATGTACTAAGTATGCACACAATGGGTATACATAGCATAAAATGTAATGTAAAACAATGTACTAAGTACGCATACAATGGGCATACATAGCATGTGACACAATGAAATCATGTACTATAAATGTACTAATGAACATAGCAAGTATATGATGTGAAAAATGAAAGCATGAAAGTAACAAGTAGGCACATGTGTTTCACCCCAAAACAGTTTGGAAACCAGTAAAAGAGGGGTCTATGTACTCACTTGAGATTGCTCAGAAGTCCTAAGATAACCACCAAGCAATGCTAGAGATCACGGAATCAAACGGCACCTAATATAGGTAACTATGTTAATAAACCGGACCTAAATCGGAGGATCGGATAGAATGAGGGCTCGTAAACCAAATGAGTGTGGGAACTCATGTAATATGGTTTAACAAAGCCCACATACTAAAATGAAACCTAACCTAAGTGCTTACGACCCATTACGACCCGTTTAGGAACGCCTAACTAGTCCTATGACAAGTAAAATATGCCTTAACATGTCTAATATTGTTGCTAAATCAGTTTAGATACCAAAAGTTATGTTATATATGCTTAAAATGAATTTTGGCGTAAAAAGGGCATTTTGGTAATTTACTTAAGGCATATAAACTACCTATCATACAACTACTTAAACGAAGCGACCATAAGGTATAACCTCAAAAGGTTATTCCCTATATACTATGGTCACCTAATGTGTTTGGTCGGATCCTAATGATCGACCAAACGGGTCGGGTTCGAAAGTATAAGCGATTGTTTAGATCGCTTACCTTACAACCCTATATAAGCACTAAACTAAAAGTGACGAGCTAAGCATGTTTTAACATGCTTAACTAAGTTTAGAAAACAGGTTTGGTATCAAAACAAACGGTTTTGATAACTAATTGTAGTTTGGTTACAAAATACGCAATAACACGTATTTTGGCCGAAACTACGACTCGTCACTGAGCCTAGATAATGTGGTAATCAGTAGGTATAGTCACTAGGGACTATGACCATCGTGATTACGCTGACGTTATGAAGTTCAAACGAACTTCGCATTGACCATAAACTGGTCAATGCAGAAAGTCAAACAAAGTTTGACTTTCAGACTCGAAAAGCAATAAAAGAACGAAGGAACACTTACAAAGGGTCCCCGAAAGCTAATCTTGATCCAAGTAGCTCAGGTATGAAACAATGGTTTCAACTTAGAGCTTCTAAGATCAGATTCTTGTGGGTTTTGCAATGGGGATGGATGGGTATTTATAGGATATGCAAGACCGTTAGGATCGTTTCTTGAATATCGTGCCTTGATCTCACCCGTACACTTGTCGGAATGTTATGGTAGCTCATTTTGCCCCCACCACAAGAGTTTGACATGTGGCATTGGCCTTTGGGGTGTTTGAAAGGCTGTTAACTGGGTGTTTAAAACATTGAATCTGGTCTGGGACTCTGACACGGGCCGCGTAAGGATACACACAAGACTTACGCGGGCCGCCTGGCCTTGTCTGATCAGAACCAACTTTGCCATATTGACAGTTTCAGTCCCTGATGGTGTTTAAGGCCATTCCCGACACTTCTAAGGCCCGTAAAGCCAACTTTAAGGCCCTAAAATGATGCCTAAACATTGTGTACATGAAACATGCTCAAAAATATGTCGGATGTTGGTTCGTTTGGTCGTACAATCGCGATGTTCGCTTAATTACGACGGAATGCGCATAAGCGCGAAAAACGATCCAAATTGCGCGACGAATGGATTTTTCTTATGCCAAACACTAAAATAAAATATTTTAGTGCTTACATAAATTTTTGGATTGTCCGGATGTATTCAGAACGAAAGATATGCGCGAAAATGCAAACTTATGCA
Source organism: Helianthus tuberosus (assembly GCA_030545235.1). Classification (NCBI taxonomy): domain Eukaryota; kingdom Viridiplantae; phylum Streptophyta; class Magnoliopsida; order Asterales; family Asteraceae; genus Helianthus; species Helianthus tuberosus. The sequence goes on along the minus strand of CM060451.1, from coordinate 122,936,517 downwards.
CTTTTTGACGCTTTTAGTCCCTGAATGACACAAAAGTTTATTTTAGCACACCGAACCCCTCAAAGCCTATTTCTAAGATATGTAAAGGATATTTATGGTATGTTTAACTTATGGTCATGTTCCGGAATGTCTGTTACAGTTCAAATTGGCATACTTTCGCAGTTTGTCAACTTTAGTCCCTGTAAGCGAATAGACTTGATTTTGCCATACCAAAGCCTTCAAAACTTATTTCTAAGTTATGTAAAGGTTATTTAAGGTATGTTAAGCCTATGTCACTATTCTAGATTGTTTGTTTCATTAAACTGGTTATATTTACGCATCGGTGCGCGTATAACCTTCCAGAAAGCGATTTAGAGCCCGAAATCGAACAAGAATTGATATGTGCAAACGATACACATATTTATACAAATCCCAAGTATGAAATACAATATTTCATTGGTTTGGTATTTGTTTGATGGTTGAAGTGACACAGGTGTCACAGGTAATGACTGAATCTGAATGTTAATTTACCCTTTGGTGGTTTATTAATGCGAGAGCGAGATAGTCGAGTCACGAAGGTTTGAATGTTATTAGCGAGGCAACCATAAATAGTTATCACACTTAAAACGAGGATGATTTAAACGAATTAACGATTTGGGAACGATTCATACGAGAATAAACGAGTTGGATAAACGATTGGTTTTTGGTTAAGTGTTTAGATAACGAGACGGGGGTAATGTGGTGAAAACATGGTAGATACGCCGCTGGTACTTCTTATATATAAGTGTTTTCAACATATTACATACCGTGGCATTATTTAGTTCACTTGGGTAAACGATTTTGAAACGATGTCACACAAACGAGGTTTTCAAAAGGATATAAACCATACGAGATTTATTAACGAGTTTTTAACGATTTAATACGAGATGTTTTACAAATTGCTTTACTAAAACAAATGTTTTTGGGTTAAGAATCATGGCTACGAGGTTTTATAAACTATAACCCGCTTGATTTGAGTTGGTTGATTAAGTTGCAATATTATACTCTTTTCAAAACAAGGTTTTTAATAAAGTATTGCAACATTTAAACTAGCCATGAATCCGACACTCCTATAAAACCTATGTACTCGCCAACATTTATTTGCTGACTTTGTTTTTACATATGTTGCAGGTGTTGATGCTTGATGGTGATTACTAGGATGCATGAGTCACATAGGATCTGGACGAGGCCTTAGTGACATAATAACAATATTAGTCGATATGTAACTTGTTTATTTTGTGTTAAGACAATGTTAATGTTTAATATTATCAATAAAACGAAACACTTTTTGTATCCATGGTTATGAAACGATAATTCTGCCACGACACTCCCCGACGTTTCCGCCGCGGTTTTGTTGTTTTAACGCGGTCGGGGTGTGACAGAAGATTTGGTATCAGAGCCAATGGTTATAGGGAATTAGGTTATTAGTAATGCTTTGACCTAGACTATAACTTTTAGGACCCTAACGCGAAGAAATTTGCGTTTAGATTTTTAAAACAAAACTGTCACCTACCCTTAGGTGATAACCACAACGAGAACACAATTTTTGAATCCGCTTTGAAAACTAATCTTCTGTTCTAGGATGATTGATTACTAGGTTTTGAACCCTTTGTTATAAGGTTTTGAACCCTTTAAGTTTTCAAAATCTCGTTAAAGTTTGGGGCTAAATAATGTGAACACGTGCAAACTAGAAGAGTGAATGCCTGTACCCTTAGTTTTCTGTCTAAGGCTAGAGTGTTCATACAAATCCACATAATCAGACCAGTCACTCTTACCTTGGAACTCTTGGGGTGAGTGTTCACTTATAGGCGAGCATGTCTTCGGCGATACATTATATTGACCCATTTACTTTGATTAGTCACTGCGTGTCGTTTGTTTGTTCGAGGTAACGAACAAATGATCGCCTTCCTTGTGTTTTTTCGATACCTCTTTTGCTTTTCCTAATTATCAACCTCACTCGATTCTCATGTTTCCTTGTTAGACCATGCCTCCTCGACGTGAAGCACAATCTTTTACTATTGAAGAAATCGCAGCCCTGGTCTCTCAGCAAGTGGCTGTTGTACTTCCCGGTGTTGTGACCCAAGTCCACGAGATATACAACAACAACAACAACAATAATAACAACAATAATGCACAGTGTAATTTCAAGAATTTCAATTCTGCTAAGCCTCTAAAGTTTTCTGGGTTGCAAGGAGCAACTGCGCTCCTGCAGTGGTTTGAGAGTATCGAGAGCACATTCAGGCATGTGCAGTGTCCGAATGCGCGTAAGGTTGAATTTCATCAAGCGTGTTTGAGAAGCGAGCGCTTACCTGGTGGAATGGTATTATGCGCGATAGGGGTGCCGAAGTGGCATTGGCACAAACATGGGAAGAGCTTCGCGCTCTTATGATGAAGGAGTTTTGTCCCCGTCACGAAATTCGAGCTTTGGAACGAGAGTTTGACGATTTAAAGCAAGATGGGTCTCAGCACCGTGCGTACACAGGTCGTTTTGAGGAACTCAGTCTATTGTGTCCCACCATGGTTACCCCACCAGAGAAAGCAATCGAGAGATATATCGATGGTCTACCCGATTCTATGCTGGATATTGTGACCGGTGTTAATCCTACTACCCTTCGTCAAGCGATCGAGTTGTCTGCTACCCTGACTGAGACTCAAGTCAGGAAGGGTAAACTCACCCGCAAGGGTGATAAAAAGAAGGCGACTAATTCTGGGAAGGACAAGAAAAAGGGTAAGGGTAAAGAAGGTGAGTCATCGAAGAAATCGAGGAAGCGAAAGGGTGCCCAGAATTTTGCTGTTACGGCACAGACTGATCAAAACCCACCAGCTCAACCTCCTGTGAAGAAGGCGTATGCTGGTACCGCACCTCATTGTGCTCGTTACAACGGTCATCATGTTGCACAGCAAGCTTGTAAGCAGTGCACGACATGTGGTAAACTTGGGCATCTGGCCAATGTTTGTCGTTTAGGACAAAATCAGGTTTCCCAGGTTCAAGCTCCGGTACAAGGGAATGCTGCTAGATTCCCACCAGGTTCATGTTTCAATTGTGGAGAGTTTGGTCACTTCTGAAACAACTGTCCGAGGCTGGCGAATGCAAACACGAATGATAATGAGAACCTGAATGTGAACGTCAACGCCAACGTGAATCCTGCTCGAGGGCGAGCATACAATTTGAATGCAAACGAAGCTAGGGCTGACAACGAGGTGGTGAATGGTACGTTTCTTGTTAATTATCGACCTACATCTATTCTCTTTGATTCTGGTGCCGATAGAAGTTTTGTTTCGTTATCTTTTGAACCTTTTCTTGCGATACCTAGAACTAAATTGAGGAAACCCTTATCTGTCGAAGTTGCTACTGGTAAACCTCTTGTTCTCGATTCTGTTTTTCATGGTTGTCAGTTAAACCTTGATAACCATCTTTTTCCTATTGACCTCACACCGATGCAACTTGGGAGCTTCGACGTTATCATTGGAATAGATTGGTTAACCAAACACCACGCTAAGGTGGTTTGCTTTGATAAGATTGTTCGTATCCCTTTGTCTTATGGCGAAATTCTAGAAGTTCGTGGCGAGAAACCTTTAGGTGGACTGAAGCTTATGTCTTGTTTGGAAGCTCAGAGGTATTTGAGAAAAGGATATGTTGCTTTTCTAGCACATGTCACTGAGGAGAAAGGCAACAGCAAGAGTATTCAGGATATTCTGATTGTTCGGGATTATCCAGAGGTGTTTCCTGATGAACTGCCTGGTTTGCCTCCAGTTCGTCAAGTCGAATTTCATATTGACCTTGTACCCAATGCCAATGCCAATGCCAACCCGATCGCGAAAGCACCTTATCGTCTTGCACCGTCAGAGATGCAAGAGTTATCGAAACAGCTTCAAGAGTTATCTGATAAAGGATTCATCCATCCGAGTTATTCACCATGGGGAGCTCCTGTCCTCTTCGTGAAAAAGAAAGATGGGTCTTTTCGAATGTGTATAGATTATCATGAGCTTAATAAGCTTACCATCAAGAATCGATATCCCCTACCTCGAATTGATGATCTCTTTGACCAGCTGCAAGGTGCTTCATGTTTTTCTAAGATCGATCTGCATTCTGGGTATCATCAACTTCGTGTTGCCGAAGAAGATATTCCCAAAACTGCTTTCCGCACGAGATATGGGCATTACGAGTTCACTGTCATGCCTTTTGGTTTGACGAATGCCCAGCTATCTTTATGGACTTAATGAATAGGGTCTGTAAACCTTATTTAGACAAGTTCATTATTGTGTTCATCGACGATATTCTCATTTATTCGAAGACTCGAGCCGATCACGAGCAACACCTTCGCTTAACGTTGGAACTCCTTAAGAAGGAACAACTTTTCGCTAAATTCTCCAAGTGTAAATTCTGGCTTAAAGAAGTCCAGTTTCTGGGTCATATAGTCAACGAGCAGGGTATTCATGTAGATCCATCCAAGATTGTTGCTATTAAGGATTGGAGTACGCCGACGACACCTACAGAGATTCGATCTTTTCTTGGTCTTGCTGGTTATTATCGTCGATTCATTTCTAATTTCTCAAAGATTGCGGTTCCACTCACTGCTTTGACTCAGAAGAATAAGCCTTTTGAGTGGGGACCCAAGCAAGAAGAAGCATTCCAAACGCTAAAGCAGAAGTTATGTAATGCTCCTATTCTATCTCTGCCCGAAGGAAGCGATGATTTCGATGTCTATTGCGATGCGTCCAACTTAGGCCTTGGTTGCATCCTCATGCCACGAGGTAAGGTTATAGCATATGCATCTAGACAATTGAAAGTTCACAAGAAGAACTATACGACTCATGATCTTGAGTTAGGAGCTGTGGTTTTCGCGCTTAAAATCTGGAGACACTACCTGTATGGAACGAAGTGTGTGGTTTTCACAGACCACAAAAGTCTCCAGCATATTCTTAATCAGAAAGAGCTGAACATGAGGCAACGACGTTGGGTTGAACTCTTGAACGATTACGATTACGAGATTCGCTACCATCCTGGTAAGGCGAATGTCGTAGCCGATGCGCTTAGTCGAAAAGAGCGAGTCAAGCTTCACTCTGTCCAAGCTCTATCCGACATCCAATCTCGTGTCCTTCAAGCTCAACGATCCTGTGTGATCAAGGGTTTATTGAAAGATGAGCTACCGCTTCAACTTGAGCTTAAGCTCGAAAGGAAAGACGATGGTTTACTCTACTTCAAGGATCGTTTGTGGGTTCCGAAACAAGACGATCTTCGCACCCTAGTGATGGACGAATCTCACAAGTCTCGATATTCTATCCATCCTGGTGCTGATAAAATGTATAAGGATCTTCGTACTCAGTACTGGTTGCCTGGTATGAAGAAGGATGTTGCCTTGTATGTATCAAAATGCCTAACTTGTCTCAAAGTCAAGGCTGAACATCAACGACCTTCTGGTTTGCTTGTACAACCAGAGATACCGGTTTGGAAGTGGGAGAACATTGCGATGGATCTCATCACTAAGTTACCGCGTACGTCTAAAGGTCATGATGCAATTTGGGTTGTTATCGATCGATTAACGAAATCAGCTCTTTTTATTCCGATTCACGAGGATCTATCTGCTGATAAACTTGTAAAGATTTATGTTGATGAGATAGTATCTCGACATGGTGTTCCTTTGGATATCATTTCTGATCGTGATGCTCGATTTTCATCTCATTTCTGGAAGACCATGCAATCTGCTTTGGGAACCCAACTGAATCTAAGCACTGCTTATCATCCCCAAATAGATGGTCAATCTGAAAGGACGATTCAAACTTGGGAGGATATGCTTAGAGCATGCATGATAGACTTTGGTGGTAATTGGGATTCTCATCTGCCATTGATCGAGTTCTCTTACAACAATAGTTATCATGCTAGCATTAAAATGGCACCATTCGAAGCTCTCTACGGTCGAAAATGTCGTTCACCTGTCTGTTGGAATGAGACCTGTGAAGCTCAACTTACTGGACCTGAGCTTGTTCTGGAAACAACAGACAAAATCAAGAAAATTCGCGATAATCTTGTGACAGCTAGATGCCGTCAAAAAAGTTATGCGGATTTACGACGCAAGCCCTTAGAATTTCAAGTCGGAGACCGTGTCCTACTCAAGGTGTCACCTTGGAAGGGAGTGGTGATATTTGGAAGGAAAGGAAAACTTGCACCTCGATATGTGGGACCATTTAAGATTGTGGAAAGAATTGGGAAGGTTGCCAATCGACTAGAGCTACCTCCAGAGCTTGGAAATATTCACCCGACTTTTCACGTGTCCAATTTGCGAAAGTGTTTAGCTGACGCTGATCTTCACATTCCTCTCGACGAGATCCGAATCGATGAAACGATGCACTTTGTCGAGAAACCAGTGGAGATCGTGGACCGTACTTTCAAACAGTTGAAGAACAAACGGATTCATTTGGTTAAAGTTCGTTGGGAGTCCAAACGTGGCCCAGAGTTTACTTGGGAACGTGAGGACCAAATGAAGGCAAAATATCCGCATTTGTTTTCACAAGCTTCCTCTAAATAAAATTTCGGGACGAAATTTCAAAAAGTAGGGGAGACTGTGACAACTGTACTCTGTAATCGATGTACGATGTAAAACAATGATGATTATTAATAAAACTATGTGATTTGGTGTTACTATATGTGTTTTGATGATTATTATGTGTGTATTTGTGTTTGGTGAATTTTCAATTAGATTCGACTCCAATTTGATGCTTTAAATCGCTTTCTGGAAGGTTATACACGCACCGAAGCGTAAATATAACCAGTTTAATGCAACAAACACTCCATAATAGTGACATAGGCTTAACATACCTTAAATAACCTCCACATAACTTAGAAATAAGTTTTGAATGGTTTGGTGTGTTGAAATCAACTTTGTTCGATCGCAGGGACTATTTGTGTCAAACTGCAAAACTATACTGATTTGTATGGTAATGAACACTCCGGAACTTGATCATAAGTTAAACATACCCTAAATATCCTTTACATAGCTTATAAATAGGCTTTGAGGGGTTCGGTAAGCTAAAACAAACTTTATTGGTCATTCAGGGACTAAAAGCGTCAAAAAGTGCACAAGTTTGCATTTTCGCGCATATCTTACATTCTGAATATATCCGGACATCCAAAAATTTATGTAATCATTAAAATATTTTATTTTAGTGATTGGCATGATAAAATTCCATTCGTCGCTTAATTTGGATCGTTTTTGCGTTCGTTACGACTTCCGTCGTAATTAACCGAACAACGCAACCGTACGACCAAACGAGCCGACATCTGAGATATTTTTGAGCATTTTCTAAGTTCCCTATAATTTAAATTCATTTTAGGGCCTTGAAATGAGGTTAACGGGGCCTAAACGTGTCAAAAATGAGCCGAAATGCAAGATTCTGAAGTGCAGGGACCTGTTTTGACATTCTGTGAAACTTCCTTACACGGGCCGCGTAAGAATTGACTATATGTTACGTGGGCCGTGTGGCCTTGTCTGACAGAAAGATCAGAAACAACAATCTGGGCTAAATTCAGGGGTTTTAATGTAATATTTGCAATACCTGGAGCTGGTTTTCGACCCCCATTGTATTCTAATACCATTAACCCACATGTATGGCCAAGATTACTCCCTCAAACCACTTGGAATCATCCTATTGATCCTAACTTACTATAAATAGCAACCCCCACTTCACTTCATTCTCACACTTGATCTGAAATCAGCTCTAAGTTGGGGTGCTTGCACTTCATACCTGAGCTATTTTAGATCAAACATCCTTCTTGGACCCTTTGTAAGTCCTCTTCTTGCTTGTTCTTGTATTTCAAGCATGAAAGTCAAATAAGTTTGACTTTCAGCTTTGACCAGTCAATGGTCAATACAAAGTTCCGTTGAACTTTGCAACGTGAGCGTAATCACGATGGTTATAGTCCCTTGTGACTATACCTACTGATTACCACGTTGACTAGGCGTAGTGACGAGTCGTAGTTTCGGCCAAAATGCGTGTTTATGTGTATTTTGTAACCAAACTACTCTAGGGTATCAAAACCATTTGTTTTGATATCAAAACCTGTTTTCTAACTTAACTAAACATGTTCTAGCATGTTTAGCTCGTCACTTTTAGTTTAGTGCTTGTGTAGAGTCATAAGTCAAGCGGACTAAACACCCGCTTAGACTTTCGAACACGACCCGTTTGGTCGATCATTAGGATCCGACCAAACATGTTTTGTGACCATAGTAGCATAGGGAATAACCTTCCGAGGTTATATCTTATGGTCCCTTAGGTTTAATTAGTTGGATGATAAGTAGTCTATATGCCTTAGATAAATGACCAAAATGCCCTTTTCATGCATAATTGGTAATTAAGCATATGTAACATAAACTTTTGTCACGTAACTGATTATGCAACATATTTAAGCATGTTTAGGCATATAACACTTGTCATAGGACTAGTTAGATGTCTCGAATGCGCTTTTGCGCGCACGACGCGTTAAAGTAGCGTAAGCTATCTTAATGGGTCGCAACGGGTCGAAAGCACTTAGGTTAGGTTCCGATTTAGGATGTAGGCTCTGTTAAACCATATCACCTGAGTTCCAACACTCATTTGGTTTACAAGACCTCATTCTATCTGATCTTCCGATTTAGATGTCTATTGTTTGACTAGTGATTCGATTACTACGTGCTGTTTGATTTCTCTGGTTTGCTCGAGTTTGTTGAAGTTCTATTGATTGAGGATAATTTGCACTCCAAGTGAGTACATAGTTCCCCTATTTTACTGTTTTCAATTGTTTTGGGGTGATTCATATGTGCTAAATGTTTTCTAGGTTTTAACGATGGTTTTAAAAACGATTTTCGATATTATAACAATGATTTCAAAAACGATTAAGATGGTTTATACTAAACTAATAATGATTTCAATAAAGTGAATAAACTAGTTGGTTGTATTTACATAACGAATGGCATTCATTAGCATTGATCAAGCCGACCAGTATTAGGTTATGGTACCATAGGATCTGACAAATCCCATTATCGTACTGCACCCATGGTTATGTGTGGGTTAGGTGGGTAATGACTGAATCTGAATGTTAATTTACCCTTTGGTGGTTTATTAATGCGAGAGCGAGATAGTTGAGTCACGAAGGTTTGAATGTTATTAGCGAGGCGACCATAAATAGTTTTCACACTTAAAACGAGGATGATTTAAACGATTTAAACGAATTAACGATTTGGGAACGATTCATACGAGATTAAACGAGTTGGATAAACGATTGGTTTTTGGTTAATTGTTTAGATAACGAGACGGGGGTAATGTGGTGAAAACATGGTAGATACGCCGCTGGTACTTCTTATATATAAGTGTTTTCAACATATTACATACCGTGGCGTTATTTAGTTCACTTGGTTAAACGATTTTGAAACGATGTCACACAAACGAGGTTTTCAAAAGGATATAAACCATACGAGATTTATTAACGAGTTTTTAACGATTTAATACAAGATGTTTTACAAATTGCTTTACTAAAACAAATGTTTTTGGGTTAAGAATCATGGCTACGAGGTTTTATAAACTATAACCCGCTTGATTTGAGTTGGTTGATTAAGTTGCAATATTATACTCTTTTCAAAACAAGGTTTTTAATAAAGTATTGCAACATTTAAACTAGCCATGAATCCGACACTCCTATAAAACCTATGTACTCGCCAGCATTTCTTTGCTGACTTTGTTTTTACATATTTTTCAGGTGTTGATGCTTGATGGTGATTACTAGGATGCATGAGTCACATAGGATCTGGACGAGGCCTTAGTGACATAATAACAATATTAGTCGATATGTAACTTGTTTGTTTTGTGTTAAGACAATGTTAATGTTTAATATTATCAATAAAACAAAACACTTTTTGTATCCATGGTTATGAAACGATAATTCTGCCACGACACTCCCCGACATTTCTGCCGTGGTTTTGTTGTTTTAACGCGGTCGGGGTGTGACAGAAGAGTTGGCATCAGAGCCAATGGTTATAGGGAATTAGGTTATTAGTAATGCTTTGACCTAGACTATAACTTTTAGGACCCTAACGCGAAGAAATTTGCGTTTAGATTTTTAAAACAAAACTGTCACCTCCCTTAGGTGATAACCACAATGAGAACACAATTTTTGAATCCGCTTTGAAAACTAATCATCTGTTCTAGGATGATTGATTACTAGGTTTTGAACCCTTTGTTATAAGGTTTTGAACCTTTTAAGTTTTCAAAATCTCGTCAAAGTTTGGGGCTAAATAATGTGAACACGTGTAAAACTGGAAGAGTGAATGCCTGTACCCTGAGTTTTCTGTCTAACGCTAGAGTGTTCGTACAAATCCACATAATCGGACCAGTCACTCTTACCTGGGAACTCTTGGGGTGAGTGTTCACTTATAAGCGAGCATGTCTTCGGCGATACATTATATTGACCCATTTACTTTGATTAGTCACTGCGTGTCGTTTGTTTGTTCGAGGTAACGAACAAATGATCGCCTTCCTTGTGTTTTGTCGATACCTCTTTTGCTTTTCCTAATTATCAACCTCACTCGATTCTCCTGTTTCCTTGTTAGACCATGCCTCCTCGACGTGAAGCACAATCTTTTACTATTGAAGAAATCGCAGCCCTGGTCTCTCAGCAAGTGGCTGCTGTGCTTCCCGGTGTTGTGACCCAAGTCCACGAGATATACAACAACAACAATAATGGACAGTGTAATTTCAAGAATTTCAATTCTGCTAAGCCTCTAAAGTTTTTTGGGTCGCAAGGAGCAACTGCGCTCTTGCAGTGGTTTGAGAGTATCGAGAGCACATTCAGGCATGTGCAATGTCCGAATGCGCGTAAGGTTGAATTTGCATCAAGCGTGTTTGAGAAGCGAGCGCTTACCTGGTGGAATGGTATTATGCACGATAGGGGTGCCGAAGTGGCGTTGGCACAAACATGAGAAGAGCTTCGGGCTCTCATGATGAAGGAGTTTTATCCCCGTCATGAAATTCGAGCTTTGGAACGAGAGTTTGACGATTAAAGCAAGATGGGTCTGAGCAATCGAGAGATTTATCCCCACCAGAGAAAGCAATCGAGAGATATATCGATGGTCTACCCGATTCTATGCTGGATATTGTGACCGGTGTTATTCCTACTACCCTTCGTCAAGCGATCGAGTTGTCTGCTACCCTGACCGAGACTCAAGTCAGGAAGGGTAAACTCACCCGCAAGGGTGATAAAAAGAAGGCGACTGATTCTGGGAAGGACAAGAAAAAGGGTAAGGGTAAAGAAGGTGAGTCATCGAAGAAATCGAGGAAGCGAAAGGGTGCCCAGAATTTTGCTGTTACGGCACAGACTGATCAAAACCCACCGGCTCAACCTCCTGCGAAGAAGGCGTATGCTGGTACCGCACCTCATTGTGCTCGCTGCAACGGTCATCATGTTGCACAACAAGCTTGTAAGCAGTGTACGAGGTGTGGTAAACTTGGGCATCTGGCCAATGTTTGTCGTTTAGGACAAAATCAGGTTGCCCAGGTTCAACCTCCGGTACAAGGGAATGCTGCTAGATTCCCACCAGGTTCATGTTTCAATTGTGGAGAGTTTGGTCACTTCCGCAACAACTGTCCGAGGCTGGCGAATGCAAACGCGAATGCTAATGCGAACCTGAATGCGAACGTCAACGCCAACGTGAATCCTGCTCGAGGGCGAGCATACAATCTGAATGCAAACGAAGCGAGGGCTGACAACGAGGTGGTGAATGGTACGTTTCTTGTTAATAATCGACCTGCATCTATTCTCTTTGATTCTGGTGCCGATAGAAGTTTTGTTTTGTTATCTTTTGAACCTTTGCTTGCGATACCTAGAACTAAATTGAGGAAACCCTTATCTGTCAAAGTTGCTACTGGTAAACCTCTTGTTCTCGATTCTGTTATTCATGGTTGTCAGTTAAACCTAGTTAACCATCTTTTTCCTATTGACCTCACATCGATGCAACTTGGGAGCTTCGACGTTATCATTGGAATGGATTGGTTAACCAAACACCACGCTGAGGTGGTTTACTTCGATAAGATTGTTCGTATCCCTTTGTCTTCTGGAGAAATTCTAGAAGTTCGTGGCAAGAAACCTTTAGGTGGACTGAAGCTTTTGTCGTGTTTGGAAGCTCAGAGGTATTTGAGAAAAGGATATGTTGCTTTTCTAGCACATGTCACCGAGGAGAAAGGCAAGAGCAAGAGTATTCAGGATATTTCGATTGTTCGGGATTATCCAAAGGTGTTTCCTGATGAACTGCCTGGTTTGCCTCCAGTTCGTCAAGTCGAATTTCATATTGACCTTGTACCCAATGCCAACCCGATCGCGAAAGCACCTTATCGTCTTGCACCGTCAGAGATGCAAGAGTTATCGAAACAGCTTCAAGAGTTATCTGATAAAGGATTCATCCGTCCGAGTTATTCACCTTGGGGAGCTCCTGTCCTCTTCGTGAAAAAGAAAGATGGGTCTTTTCGAATGTGTATTGATTATCGTGAGGTTAATAAGCTTACCACCAAGAATCGATATCCCCTACCTCGAATTGATGATCTCTTTGACCAGCTGCAAGGTGCTTCGTGTTTTTCTAAGATCGATCTGCGTTCTGGGTATCATCAACTTCGTGTTCTCGAAGAAGATATTCCCAAAACTGCTTTCCGCACGAGATATGGGCATTACGAGTTCACTGTCATGCCTTTTGGTTTGACGAATGCCCCAGTTATATTTATGGACTTAATGAATAGGGTCTGTAAACCTTATTTAAACAAGTTCATTATTGTGTTCATCGACGATATTCTCATTTATTCGAAGACTCGAGCCGATCACGAGCAACACCTTCGCTTAACGTTGGAACTCCTTAAGAAGGAACAACTTTTCGCTAAATTCTCCAAGTGTAAATTCTGGCTTAAAGAAGTCCAGTTTCTGGGTCATATAGTCAACGAGCAGGGTATTCATGTAGATCCATCCAAGATTGTTGCTATTAAGGATTGGAGTACGCCGACGACACCTACAGAGATTTGATCTTTTCTTGGTCTTGCTGGTTATTATCGTCGATTCATTTCTAATTTCTCGAAGATTGCGGTTCCACTCACTGCTTTGACTCAGAAGAATAAGCCTTTTGAGTGGGGACCTAAGCAAGAAGAAGCATTCCAAACGCTAAAGTAGAAGTTATGTAATGCTCCTATTCTATCTCTGCCCGAGGGAAGCGATGATTTCGATGTCTATTGCGATGCGTCCAACTTAGGCCTTGGTTGCGTCCTCATGCAACGAGGTAAGGTTATAGCATATGCATCTAGACAATTGAAAGTTCACGAGAAGAACTATACGACTCATGATCTTGAGTTAGGAGCTGTGGTTTTCGCGCTTAAAATCTGGAGACACTACCTCTATGGAACGAAGTGTGTGGTTTTCACAGACCACAAAAGTCTCTAGCATATTCTTAATCAAAAAGAGCTGAACATGAGGCAACGACGTTGGGTTGAACTCTTGAACGATTATGATTGCGAGATTCGCTACCATCCTGGTAAGGCGAATGTCGTAGCCGATGCGCTTAGTCGAAAAGAGCGAGTCAAGCTTCACTCTGTCCAAGCTCTATCCGACATCCAATCTCGTGTCCTTCAAGCTCAACGATCCTGTGTGATCAAGGGTTTATTGAAAGATGAGCTACCGCTTCAACTTGAGCTTAAGCTCGAAAGGAAAGACGATGGTTTACTCTACTTCAAGGATCGTTTGTGGGTTCTGAAACAAGACGATCTTCGCACCCTAGTGATGGACGAATCTCACAGGTCTCGATATTCTATCCATCCTGGTGCTGATAAAATGTACAAGGATCTTCGTACTCAGTACTGGTGGCCTGGTATGAAGAAGGATGTTGCCTTGTATGTATCAAAATGCCTAACTTGGAAGGGAGTGGTGATATTTGGAAGGAAAGGAAAACTTGCACCTCGATTTGTGGGACCATTTAAGATTGTGGAAAGAATTGGGAAGGTTGCCTATCGACTAGAGCTACCTCCAGGGCTTGGAAATATTCACCCGACTTTTCACGTGTCCAATTTATGAAAGTGTTTAGCTGACGCTGATCTTCACATTCCTCTCGATGAGATCCGAATCGATGAAACGATTCACTTTGTCGAGAAACCAGTGGAGATCGTGGACCGTACTTTCAAACAGTTGAAGAACAAACGGATTCATTTGGTTAAAGTTCGTTGGGAGTCCAAACGTGGCCCAGAGTTTACTTGGGAACGTGAGGAACAATTGAAGGCAAAATATCCGCATTTGTTTTCACAAGCTTCCTCTAAATAAAATTTTGGGACGAAATTTCCTGAAGTAGGGGAGACTGTGACAACTGTACTCTGTAATCGATGTACGATGTAAAACAATGATGATTATTAATAAAACAATGTGATTTGGTGTTACTATATGTGTTTTGATGATTATTATGTGTGTATTTGTGTTTGGTGAATTTTCAATTAGATTCGACTCCAATTTCAAGCTTTAAATCGCTTTCTGGAAGGTTATACACGCACCGAAGCGTAAATATAACCAGTTTAATGCAACAAACACTCCGGAATAGTGACATAGGCTTAACATACCTTAAATAACCTCCACATAACTTAGAAATAAGTTTTGAATGGTTTGGTGTGTTGAAATCAACTTTGTTCGATCGCAGGGACTATTTGTGTCAAACCGGAAAACTATACTGATTTGTATAGTAACGAACACTCCGAAACTTGATCATAAGTTAAACATACCCTAAATATCCTTTACATAGCTTAGAAATAGGCTTTGAGGGGTTCGGTATGCTAAAACAAACTTTATTGGTCATTCAGGGACTAAAAGCGTCAAAAAGTGCACAAGTTTGGATCGTTTTTATGTAATCATTAAAATATTTTATTTTAGTGATTGGCATGATAAAATTCCATTCGTCGCTTAATTTGGATCGTTTTTTGCGTTCGTTACGACTTCCGTCGTAATTAACCGAACAACGAAACCGTACGACCAAACGAGCAGACATCTGAGATATTTTTGAGCATGTTCTAAGTTCCCTATACTTTAACTTCATTTTAGAGCCTTGAAATGAGGTTAACGGGGCTTAAATGTGTCAAAAATGAGCCGAAATGCAAGATTCTGAAGTACAGGGACCTGTTTTGACATTTTGTGAAACTTCCTTACACGGGCCGCGTAAGAATTGACTATATGTTACGTGGGCCATGTGGCCTTGTCAGACAGAAAGATCAGAAACAACAATCTAGGCTAAATTCAGGGGTTTTAATGTAATATTTGCAATACCTGGAGCTGGTTTTCGACCCCCATTGTATTCTAATACCATTAACCCACATGTATGGCCAAGATTACTCCCTCAAACCACTTGGAATCATCCTATTGATCCTAACTTACTATAAGTAGCAACCCCCACTTCACTTCATTCTCACACTTGATCTGAAATCAGCTCTAAGTTGGGGTGCTTGCACTTCATACCTGAGCTATTTTAGATCAAACATCCTTCTTGGACCCTTTGTAAGTCCTCTTCTTGCTTGTTCTTGTATTTCAAGCATGAAAGTCAAACAAGTTTGACTTTCAGCTTTGACCAGTCAATGGTCAACACAAAGTTTCGTTGAACTTTGCAACGTGAGCGTAATCATGATGGTTATAGTCCCATGTGACTATACCTACTGATTACCACGTTGACTAGGCGTAGTGACGAGTCGTAGTTTCGGCCAAAATGCGTGTTTATGCGTATTTTGTAACCAAACTACTCTAGGGTATCAAAACCATTTGTTTTGATATCAAAACCTGTTTTCTAACTTAACTAAACATGTTCTAGCATGTTTAGCTCGTCACTTTTAGTTTAGTGCTTGTGTAGAGTCGTAAGTCAAGCGGACTAAACACCCGCTTAGACTTTCGAACACGACCCGTTTGGTCGATCATTAGGATCCGACCAAACATGTTTAGTGACCATAGTAGCATAGGGAATAACCTTCCGAGGTTATACCTTATGGTCACTTAGGTTTAATTAGTTGTATGCTAAGTAGTCTATATGCCTTAGATAAATGACCAAAATGCCCTTTTCATGCATAAATGGTAATTAAGCATATGTAACATAAACTTTTGTCACGTAACTGATTATGCAACATATTTAAACATGTTTAGGCATATAACACTTGTCATAGGACTAGTTAGACGTCTTGAATGTACATTTGCGCGCACGACGCGTTAAAGTAGCGTAAGCTATCTTAATGGGTCGCAACGGGTCGAAAGCACTTAGGTTAGGTTCCGATTTAGGATGTAGGCTCTGTTAAACCATATCACATGAGTTCCAACACTCATTTGGTTTACAAGACCTCATTCTATCCGATCTTCCGATTTAGGTGTCTATTGTTTGACTAGTGATTCGATTACTAGGTGCTATTTGATTTCTCAGGTTTGCTCGAGTTTGTTGAAGTTCTATTGATTGAGGATACTTTGCACTCCAAGTGAGTACATAGTTCCCCTAGTTTACTGTTTTCAATTGTTTTGGGGTGATTCATATGTGCTAAATGTTTTCAAGGTTTTAACGATGGTTTTCAAAACGATTTTCGATATTATAACGATGATTTCAAAAACGATTAAGATGGTTTATACTAAACTAATAACGATTTCAATAAAGTGAATAAACTAGTTGGTTGTATTTACATAACGAATGGCATTCATTAGCATTGATCAAGCCGACCAGTATTAGGTTATGGTACCATAGGATCTAACAAATCCCATTATCGTACTGCACCCATGGTTATGTGTGGGTTAGGTGGTTAATGACTGATCTGAATGTTAATTTACCCTTTGGTGGTTTATTAATGCGAGAGTGAGATAGTCGAGTCACGAAGGTTTGAATGTTATTAGCGAGGCGACCATAAATAGTTTTCACACTTAAAACGAGGATGATTTAAACGATTTAAACGAATTAACGATTTGGGAACGATTCATACGAGATTAAACGAGTTGGATAAATGATTGGTTTTTGGTTAAGTGTTTAGATTACGAGACGGGGGTAATGTGGTGAAAACATGGTAGATACGCCGCTGGTACTTCTTATATATAAGTGTTTTCAACATATTACATACCGTGGCGTTATTTAGTTCACTTGGGTAAACGATTTTGAAACGATGTCACACAAACGAGGTTTTCAAAAGGATATAAACCATACGAGATTTATTAACAAGCTTTTAACGATTTAATACGAGATGTTTTACAAATTGCTTTACTAAAACAAATGTTTTTGGGTTAAGAATCATGGCTACGAGGTTTTATAAACTATAGCCCGCTTGATTTGAGTTGGTTGATTAAGTTGCAATATAATACTCTTTTCAAAACAAGGTTTTTAATAAAGTATTGCAACATTTAAACTAGCCATGAATCCGACACTCCTATAAAACCTATGTACTCGCCAGCATTTCTTTGCTGACTTTGTTTTTACATATGTTTCAGGTGTTGATGCTTGATGGTGATTACTAGGATGCATGAGTCACATAGGATCTGGACGAGGCCTTAGTGACATAATAACAATATTAGTCGATATGTAACTTCTTTGTTTTGTGTTAAGACAATGTTAATGTTTAATATTATCAATAAAACGAAACACTTTTTGTATCCATGGTTATGAAATGATAATTCTGCCACGACACTCCCCGACGTTTCTGCCGTGGTTTTGTTGTTTTAACGCGGTCGGGGTGTAACATATGACCCGATTTAATACTTCATGCGCTAAATGGCTAAGTTGTGACAACTGTGTTCGGTAATCGATGTACGATGTAAAACAATTATGATTATTAATAAAACAATGTGCTTTGGTGTTATTATATGTGCTTTGGTGTTTCTATGTGTGTATTTGTGTTTGGTGATTTTTCAATTCGATTCGATTCCGATTGCAAGCTTTAAATCGCGTTCTGGAAGGTTATATGCAAACTGGTGCGTAAACGCAGTCAGTATAACGCGACAAACACTCCGGAATAGTGACATAGGCTTAACATACCTTAAATAATCTCCACATAACTTAGAAATAAGTTTTGGATGGTTTGGTGTGTCGAAAATAAGTTCGTTCGATCGCAGGGACTATTTGTGTCAAACTACGAAACTATGCCGATTTGTATAGTAACGAACAATCCGGAACTTGATCATAAGTTAAACATACCCTAAATAACCTTTACATAGCTTAGAAATAGGCTTTGAGGGGTTCGGTATGCTAAAATAAACTTTATGGTCATTCAGGGACTAAAAGCGTCAAAAAGTGCATAAGTTTGCATTTTCGCGCATAACTTACGTTCTGAATACATCCGGACATCCAAAAATTTATGTAAGCATTAAAATATTTTATTTTAGTGTTTGGCATAAGAAAATTCCATTCGTCGCTTAATTTGGATCGTTTTTGCGTTCGTTAGGACTTCCGTCGTAATTAACCAAACAACGCAATCGTACGGCCAAACGAACCAACATCCGACATATTTTTGGGCATGTTTCATGTTCCCTATGCTTTAACATCCTTGTGAAGCTTAAAAATGGGCTTGACGGGTGTTAGAAGTGCCAAAACACGACCATACACGCACAGGGACCAAAACTGCGAAAACTGAAACAGCTGGTCTGCAGGGTCCTTACGGACCGTAAGAGGATGACCATACGGTCCGTAAGCATGTCCCAGAACATCAGAAAGCTATTTCCAGCCTGTTTCCAGCCTGTTTCCAGCTGTTACACTCATAAAACCCAATTGCACATGTCTCTTCCTGATAATGGGGGGACATTTTGATGTACCATGGTATTGCAACAAGTGTAGGGATGAGATTGAAGCACGATTTTCGATAAACGATCTTAACGGTTCATGGAAATCTATAAATACCCCTCACCCCCCATTGCAAAACCCACTTGATTTCTGAAATTTTCTCTAAGTTGATGTGTTTGAAACACTTCATACCTGAGAAATACTTGCAAATGAAACTTGCGGGGACCTTCTGTAAGTGTTCTTTCGTTCTTTTCATTCGTTTTAGCGTTAAAGTCAAACTGTGTTTGACTTTCTGCATTGACCAGTTTATGGTCAATGTGAAGCTCGTTTGAACTTCATAACGTGAGCGTAATCACGATGGTTATAGTCCCTAGTGACTATACCTACTGATTACCACGTTATCTAGGCTCAGTGACGAGTCGTAGTTTCGGCCAAAATGTGTATTCTTGTGTATTTTGTAACCAAACTATTCTAGGATATCAAAACCGTTTGTTTTGATATCAAAACCTGTTTTCTAACTTAACTAAACATGTTTTAGCATGTTTAGCTCGTCACTTTTTAGTTTAGTGCTTGTGTAGAGTCGTAAGTCAAGCGGACTAAACACCCGCTTAGACTTTCGAACACGACCCGTTTGGTCGATCTTTAGGATCCGGCCGAACATGTTTAGTGACCATAGTAGCCTAGGGAATAACCTTCCGAGGTTATACCTTATGGTCACCTAGTTTAGGTAGTTGTATGATAAGTAGTTTATATGCCTTAGGTAAATTACCAAAATACCCTTTTCATGTATAATTGGTAATTAAGCTTATGTAACCTAAACTTTTGTCACATAACTGATTATACAACATGATTAAACCTGTAATGGCAAATAATACTTGTCATAGGACTAGTTAGACGTCTCGAACGCGCTTTGCGCGCACGACGCGTTAAAGTAGCGTAAGCTACCTTAATGGGTCGCGATGGGTCGAAAGCACTTAGGTTAAGTTTCATTTAGGATGTAGGCTTTGTTAAACCATATCACATGAGTTCCAACACTCATTTGGTTTACAAGACCTCATTCTGTCCGATCTTCCGATTTAGGCGTCTATTGTTTGACTAGTGATTCGATTACTAGGTGCTACTTGATTTCTCTGGTTTACTCGAGTTTGTTGAAGTACTATTGATTGAAGATACCTTGCACTACATGTGAGTACATAGTTCCCCTATTTTACAACTTTCAATTGTTTTGGGGTGATTCATATGTACAAAATGTTTTCAAGGTTTAGACGTTGATTTCAAAAACAAATAGAACGATTTATACTAAACTAATAACGATTTCGATAATGTGAACGAACTTGTTGGTTGTAGTTACATAACGAATGACATTCATTAGCATTGATCAAGCCGACCAGTATTAGGTTATGGTACCATAGGATATGACAAATCCCGTTATTGCACTATACCCATGGTTATGTGAGGGTGTTGTGGGTAACGACTGAATCTTATGATTGTTAACTTACCCTTTGGAGGTTTGTTAATGCAAGAATGAGTTGAACGATGAACGAGTCACAAAGGTTTGAATGTTATTAACGAGACGACCATATATAAGTTATCACAATTAAAACGAGGACGATTTAAACGAGTAAACGATTTGGAAACGATGTTAAACGATCTGGGTAAACGATTGGTTTTTGGCTAGTGTTTAGATAACGGGACGGGTGTAATGTGGTGAAAACATGGTAGATACGCTGCTGGTACTTCTTATATATAAGTGTTTTCAACATATTACATACCGTGGCGTTATTTAGTTCACTTGGGTAAACGATATTGAAACGATGTCACTCAACGATGTTTTCGAATTAATATACGAGTTTTATTAACAAGTTTATACAAGATGTTTTACAAGATGGTTTTCTAAAACAAAAAGCTTTTGGGTTAAGAATCATGGCTATGAAATTTTATAAATTATAACCATCTTGATTTGAGTTGGTTAATCATGTTGCAATATTATACACTTTTAAAAACAAGGTTTTCGAGGTATTGCAATATAAGTAAACAAGCCATGATTCCGATACTCTTATAAAACCTATGTACTCGCCAGCATTTCTTTGCTGACTTTGTTTTTACATATGTTTCAGGTATTGTTGCTTGATTGACGTTCTAGGATGCATGCGTCACATAGGATCTGGACGAGGCCTTAGTGACATAATATCTATGATAGACGATATAAAACTTGTTTGTTCTATGTTAAGACAATGTTAATGTTTAATATTATCAATAAAACGAAACACTTTTTGTATCCATGGTTATGAAATGATAATTCTGTTACAACACCCCCGACGTTTCCGCCACGCTTTGTTGTTTTACGTGGTCGGGGTGTGACAGAAGAGTTGGTATCAGAGCCAATGGTTATAGGGAATTAGGTTATTAGTAATGCTTTGACCTAGACTATAACTTCTAGGACCCCAACGCGAGTTTATTTGCGTTTAGATTTTTAAAACAAAATCGTCACCTATTCTTAGGTGATAACCAAAACGAGAACACAATTTTCGAACCCACTTTGGAAACTAATCATCTGTTCTAGGATGATTGATTACTAGGTTTTGAACCCTCTATTATAAGGTTTTGAACCCTCTAAGTTTTTAAAATCTCGTCAAAGTTTGGGTCTAAATAATGTGAACACATGCAAACTGGAAGGGTGAGTGCCTGTACTCTGAGTTTTCTGTCTAAGGCTAGAGTGTTCGTACAAATCCACATAATCGGACCAGTCACTCTTACCTGGGAACTCTTGGGGTGAGTGTTCACTTATAGGCAAGCATGTCTTCACGATACATTATTTTTGACCTATTTACCTTGATTAGTCACTGCATGTCGTTTGTTTGTTCGAGGTAACGAACGAATGATCGCCTCTCTTGCGTTTTGTCGATACCTCTTTTGTTTGTTCGAATGTCAACGCGAATGTAAATCCTGCTTGTGGACGAGCGTACAATCTGGATGCAAACGATGCTCGAGCTGACAACCTCGTTGTCCAGGGTACCTTGGTTGTCAATGGTACGTTTCTTGTTAACAATCAACCTGCATCTATTCTTTTTTATTCTGGTGCCGATAGAAGTTTTGTTTCTTTATCTTTTGAGCCTTTGCTTGCGATACCTAGAACTAAACTGAGGAAACCCTTATCTGTCGAGGTTGCTACTGGTAAACCTCTGGTTCTCGATTCTGTTATTCGTGATTGTCAGTTGAACCTTGATAACCATCTTTTTCCTATTGACCTCACACCGATGCAACTTGGGAGTTTCGATATTATCATTGAAATGGATTGGTTAACCAAACACCACACTGAGGTGGTTTGTTTCGATAAGATTGTTCGTATTCCTTTGTCTTCTGGCGATGTTCTGGAAGTTCGTGGTGAAAAACCACCAGATGGTTTGAAGCTTATGTCGTGTTTGGAAGCCCAAAGGGATATGTTGCTTTTCTGGCACATGTCACCGAGGAGAAAAGCAAGAGCAAGAGTATTCAGGATATTCCGATTGTTCGGGATTATCCGGAGGTATTTCCTGATGAACTGCCTGGTTTGCCTCCAGTTCGTCAAGTCGAGTTTCATATTGACCTTGTACCCAATGCCAACCCGATTGCAAAAGCACCTTATCGTCTTGCACCGTTGGAGATGCAAGAGTTTTCGAAGCAGCTTCAAGAGTTATCTGATAAAGGATTCATCCGACCAAGCTTTTCACCTTGGGGAGCTCCTGTCCTCTTCGTGAAAAAGAAAGATGGATCTTTTCGAATGTGTATCGATTATCGTGAGCTTAATAAGCTCACCATCAAAAATCGATATCCCCTACCTCGAATTGATGATCTTTTCGACCAGCTGCAGGGTGCTTCATGCTTTTCCAAGATCGATCTGCATTCTGGGTATCATCAACTTCGTGTTCTCGAAGAAGATATTCCCAAAACTGCTTTCTGCACAAGATATGGGCATTACGAGTTCACTGTCATGCCTTTTTGTTTGACGAATGCTCCAGCTATCTTTATGGACTTAATGAATAGGGTCTGCAAACCATATTTGGACAAGTTCATTATTGTGTTCATCGACGATATTCTCATTTATTCAAAATCTCGTGCCGAGCACGAGCAACACCTTCGCTTAACATTGGAACTCCTGAAGAAGGAACAACTTTTTGCTAAATTCTCCAAGTGTGAATTCTGGCTTAAAGAAGTTCAATTCTTGGGTCATATAGTCAATGAGCAGGGTATTCATGTGGATCCATCCAAGATTGCTGCTATTAAGGACTGGAATACATCGACGACGCCTACAGAGATTCGATCTTTTCTTAGTCTTGCTGGTTATTATCGTCGATTCATTTCAAATTTCTATAAGATTGCGGTTCCACTCACTGCTTTGACTCAGAAGAATAAGCCTTTCGAGTGGGGACCCAAGCAAGAAGGAGCGTTCCAAACGCTGAAGCAGAAGTTATGTAATGCTTCTGTTCTATCTCTGCCCAAAGGAAGCGATGATTTCATTGTCTATTGCGATGCGTCCAACTTAGGCCTTGGTTTCATCATTATACAACAAGGTAAGGTTATTGCATATGCATCTAGACAGCTGAAATTTCACGAGAAGAACTATACGACTCATGATCTTGAGTTAGGAGCTGTGGTTTTCGCGCTTAAAATCTGGAGACACTACCTCTATGGAACAAAGTGTGTGGTTTTCACAGACCACAAAAGTCTCCAGCATATTCTTAATCAGAAAGAGCTGAATATGAGGCAACGACGTTGGGTTGAACTCTTGAACGACTATGATTGCGAGATTCGCTACCATCCTGGTAAGGCGAATGTCGTAGCTGATGCGCTTAGTCGAAAAGAACGAGTCAAGCTTCATTCTTTTCGAACTCTAGCTAATCTTCAATCTCGTGTCCTTCAAGCTCAACAATTTTGTGTTTCACAAAATTTGATGGGTACGGAATTACCACGTCAACTTGAGCTTATGCTCGAAGCGAAAGACGATGGTTTGCTCTATTTTAAGGATCGATTGTGGATTCCGAAACAAGACGATCTTCGCACCTTGGTAATGGACGAATCTCATAAGTCTCGATATTCTATCCATCCTGGCGCTGATAAAATGTACAAGGATCTTCGTACTCGGTGCTGGTGGCCTGGTATGAAGAAGGATGTTGCCTTGTATGTATCGAAATGCCTAACTTGTCTCAAAGTCATGGCCGAACATCAACGACCTTCTGGCTTGCTTGTACAACCAGATATACCGGTTTGGAAGTGGGAGAAGATTGCGATGGATCTCATCACTAAGTTACCGCGTACGTCTAAAGGTCATGATGCTATCTGGGTTATTGTCGATCGATTAACGAAATCAGCTCATTTCATTCCGATTCGCGAGGATCTATCTGCTGATAAACTTGCAAAGATTTATGTTGATGAGATTGTGCCACGACATGGTGTGCCCTTGGATATCATCTCTGATCGTGATGCTCGATTTTCATCTCATTTCTGGAAGGCCATGCAATCTGCCTTGGGAACCCAACTAAATCTAAGCACTGCTTATCATCCCCAAACAGATGGCCAATCTGAGAGAACGATTCAAACTTTGGAGGATATGCTTAGAGCATGCGTGATCGACTTTGGTGGTAATTGGGATTCTCATCTTCCACTGATCGAGTTCTCTTACAACAATAGTTATCATACTAGCATTAATATGGCACCATTCGAAGCTCTCTACGGTCGAAAATGTCGTTCACCTGTCTGTTAAACGAGACCGGTGAAGCTCAGCTTACTGGACCTGAGCTCGTTCTGGAAACAACTGACAAAATCAAGAAAATCCGCTATAATCTTGTGACAACTCGAAACCGTCAAAAGAGATATGCGGATTTGGGATGCAAGCCCTTAGAATTCCAAGTCGGAGATCGTGTCCTACTCAAGGTTTCACCTTGGAAGGGAGTCGTGAGATTTGGAAAGAAAGGAAAACTTGCTCCTCGATATGTGGGACCATTTAAGATTGTGGAAAGAATTGGAAAGGTTGCCTATCGTCTAGAGCTACCTCCAGAGCTTGGAAATATTCATCCGACTTTTCACGTGTCCAATCTGCGAAAGTGTTTAGCTGACGCTGATCTACACATTCCTCTCGACGAGATTCGAATCGATGAAACAATGCACTTTGTCGAGAAACCTGTGGAGATAGTGGAACGTACATACAAACAGTTGAAGAACAAATGGATTCATTTGGTTAAAGTTCGCTGGGAATCCAAACATGGCCCAGAGTTTACTTGGGAATGTGAGGACCAGATGAAGACGAAATATCCGCATTTGTTTTCACAAGCTTCCTCTAGTTAAAATTTCGGGATGAAATTTCCTGAAGTAGGGGAAACTGTGTTCGGTAATCGATGTACGATGTAAAACAATGATGATTATTAATAAAACAATGTGCTTTGGTGTTATTATATGTGTTTTGGTGTTTCTATGTGTGTATTTGTGTTTGGTGATTTTTCAATTCGATTCGATTCCGATTGCAAGCTTTAAATCGCGTTCTGGAAGGTTATACGCAAACTGGTGCGTAAACGCAGTCAGTATAACACGACAAACACTCTGGAATAGTGACATAGGCTTAACATACCTTAAATAACCTCCACATAACTTAGAAATAAGTTTTGGATGGTTTGGTGTGTCGAAAACAAGTTTGTTCGATCGCAGGGACTATTTGTGTCAAACTACGAAACTATGCCGATTTGTATAGTAACGAACAATCCGGAACTTGATCATAAGTTAAACATACCCTAAATAACCTTTACATAGCTTAGAAATAGGCTTTGAGGTGTTCGGTATGCTAAAATAAACTTTATGGTCATTCAGGGACTAAAAGCGTCAAAAAGTGCATAAGTTTGCATTTTCGCGCATAACTTACGTTCTGAATACATCCGGGCATCCAAAAATTTATGTAAGCATTAAAATATTTTATTTTAGTGTTTGGCATAAGAAAATTCCATTCGTCGCTTAATTTGGATCGTTTTTGCGTTCGTTAGGACTTCCGTCGTAATTAACCAAACAACGCAATCGTACGGCCAAACGAACCGACATCCGACATATTTTTGGGCATGTTTCATGTTCTCTATGCTTTAACATCCTTGTGAAGCATAAAAATGGGCCTGACGGGTGTTAGAAGTGCCAAAACACGACCATACGCGCACAGGGACCAAAACTGCCAAAACTGAAACTGCTGGTCTGCAGGGTCCTTACGGACCGTAAGAGGAGGACCATACGGTCCGTAAGCATGTCCCAGAACATCAGAAATCTGTTTCTAGCTGTTACACTCACAAAACCCAATTGCACATGTCTCTTCCTGATAATAGGGGGCCATTTTGATGTACCATGGTATTGCAACAAGTGTAGGGATGAGATTGAAGCACGATTTTCGATAAACGATCTTAACGGTTCAAGGAAATCTATAAATACCCCTCACCCCCCATTGCAAACCCACCTGATTTCTGAAATTTTCTCTAAGTTGATGTGTTTGAAACACTTCATACCTGAGAAATACTTGGAAATCAAACTTGCGGGGACCTTCTGTAAGTGTTCTTTCGTTCTTTTCATTCGTTTTAGCGTTAAAGTCAAACTGTGTTTGACTTTCTGCATTGACCAGTTTATGGTCAATGTGAAGCTCGTTTGAACTTCACAACGTGAGCGTAATCACGATGGTTATAGTCCCTAGTGACTATACCTACTGATTACCACGTTATCTAGGCTCAGTGACGAGTCATAGTTTCGGTCAAAATGCGTATTCTTGCGTATTTTGTAACCAAACTACTCTAGGATATCAAAACCGTTTGTTTTGATATCAAAACCTGTTTTCTAACTTAACTAAACATGTTTTAGCATGTTTAGCTCGTCACTTTTTAGTTTAGTGCTTGTGTAGAGTCGTAAGTCAAGCGGACTAAACACCCGCTTAGACTTTCAAACACGACCCGTTTGGTCGATCATTAGGATCCGAACAAACATGTTTAGTAACCATAGTAGCATAGGGAATAACCTTCCGAGGTTATACCTTATGGTCACCTAGTTTAGGTAGTTGTATGATAAGTAGTTTATATGCCTTAGGTAAATTACCAAAATACCCTTTTCATGTATAATTGGTAATTAAGCTTATGTAACCTAAACTTTTGTCACATAACTGATTATACAACATGATTAAACATGTAATGGCATATAATACTTGTCATAGGACTAGTTAGACGTCTCGAACGCGCTTTGCGCGCACGACGAGTTAAAGTAGCGTAAGCTACCTTAATGGGTCGCGATGGGTCGAAAGCACTTAGGTTAGGTTTCATTTAGGATGTAGGCTTTGTTAAACCATATCACATGAGTTCCAACACTCATTTGGTTTACAAGACCTCATTCTGTCCGATCTTCCGATTTTGGCGTCTATTGTTTGACTAGTGATTCGATTACTAGGTGCTACTTGATTTCTCTGGTTTACTCGAGTTTGTTGAAGTACTATTGATTGAAGATACCTTGCACTACATGTGAGTACATAGTTCCCCTATTTTACAACTTTCAATTGTTTTGGGGTGATTCATATGTACAAAATGTTTTCAAGGTTTAGACGTTGATTTAAAAAACAAATAGAACGATTTATACTAAACTAATAACGATTTCGATAATGTGAATGAACTTGTTGGTTGTAGTTACATAACGAATGACATTCATTAGCATTGATCAAGCCGACCAGTATTAGGTTATGGTACCATAGGATATGACAAATCCCGTTATTGCACTATACCCATGGTTATGTGTGGGTGTTGTGGGTAACGACTGAATCTTATGATTGTTAATTTACCCTTTGGAGGTTTGTTAATGCAAGAACGAGTTGAACGATGAACGAGTCACAAAGGTTTGAATGTTATTAACGAGACGACCATATATAAGTTATCACAATTAAAACGAGGACGATTTAAACGAGTAAACGATTTGGAAACGATGTTAAACGATCTGGGTAAACGATTGGTTTTTGGCTAGTGTTTAGATAACGGGACGGGTGTAATGTGGTGAAAACATGGTAGATACGCCACTGGTACTTCTTATATATAAGTATTTTCAACATATTACATACCGTGGCGTTATTTAGTTCACTTGGGTAAACGATATTGAAACGATGTCACAAAACGATGTTTTCGAAATAATATACGAGTTTTATTAACGAGTTTATACGAGATGTTTTACAAGATGGTTTTCTAAAACAAAAAGCTTTTGGGTTAAGAATCATGGCTACGAAATTTTATAAATTATAACCATCTTGATTTGAGTTGGTTAATCATGTTGCAATATTATACACTTTTAAAAACAAGGTTTTCGAGGTATTGCAATATAAGTAAACAAGCCATGATTCCGATACTCTTATAAAACCTATGTACTCGCCAGCATTTCTTTGCAGACTTTGTTTTTACATATGTTTCAGGTATTGTTGCTTGATTGATGTTCTAGGATGCATGCATCACATAGGATCTGGACGAGGCCTTAGTGACATAATATCTATGATAGACGATATAAAACTTGTTTGTTCTATGTTAAGACAATGCTAATGTTTAATATTATCAATAAAACGAAACACTTTTTGTATCCATGGTTATGAAACGATAATTCTGTTACAACACCCCCCGACGTTTCCGCCACGCTTTGTTGTTTTACGTGGTCGGGGTGTGACATAAGTAATAGCAACATAATTCCTTTCGCTATTCATCCTGTGAATGCGTAATACTTAACAAAACAATTCATTTGTCAATATCGCCAAATGGTAATGTCTTCACTATTTGACCCGTTAAGTCTAGATGTCCATTTTATCCTTGTGGGATTTTCGTTTTTCATTATCCCATCCTTGTAACTTATTCCTTCGTTATCTCATAATCAAAATTACCATAATACCCTTTTTACCCTTTTTGACCATCAAACTTAGTTTTTTAACATAATCACATGTTCCGACCCATACCAAAACTTGCCGGAACATCATAATTCACATATTTAGTTACCATGTTCGTAATCTATACATTGAATAGATATTCTACAAAAAGGGGTGTATGCTTTACTTACCTAGCATCCGAATATGCTTCCCGTGCGCATTAGTCCCGTTTGACCCGCTCCCATCCCAAGCTTCCATGTCGCCTATCAAGCATCAACTATCATATATCATTCTCAAAATAGTTAGCTTATTAATCATTCATCACAACCTTTTCATCACACGGATCTTATATTAACTTTATCATTTGACCTTAAAACACGATAATCCATCATTTCTTGTCCAATTTCTTTAAACATACTTACACATATATGATTTTCAACATTATTAACATAAGCATATCATTACTTCCATCATATCATCAAAAACCCACTTCATAGCTACTTTGTTAATCACTTACAAGTGATCTAATCTTAAGTTCTTCATAATTTCATCATACTTTTGATGTGTGTACTACCTACTAAGCATAGGGTACAACTAGTTCATGCATATCCTTCTAATCTTATTCATAATTCATCAAATTCCTCCTTCTAATCAACATGAATCATTCATGCATAAACATCAAACACACTAGTATCACATTTCTTTTAATTCCTCTAACAAGAATCCATCATACCAATCAAAATACATCAATATTAAGCAAGAATTGGACATGGGTGATCATTCAAGTTGTTATCATCACCATAATCAACGGGTTTCATCTCTAAACATCATATTAGCCCAAACCGTACATACCCCATGTTCTATATGACAATTCTAACACATACTCATTCTCAATTTCATACAAATTCGCAACTTACATCATAACCCACTTCGTGAAAGATCACCAATCTAATCTTTAAGACATACCTTATGATCCCCATGAGAAGGTGATCGCTAATCCATGCTCGGTTATGAATTTAAGCTTCATCTTGCCTTTCGATTTGATGAAATGGATGGAAACTAGGGTTTTGAGCTCATGGAGCTCCTGATCGATTTCTAGAACACACGAATGTGTGTGTTTGTGTGTGTTAACTTTCATAAATAAAACCCATCTTTCCATCCTAACCTTTTTGGTCCCTCAAGTTTCGTTTTGATTGCATACGGGACTAAAAACTCATCATCTTATTACTTATATACATAACACCACTAGGCTAATTTATTCCTAGTTTTTTTGTTTATGGTTCCACTTTTACTACTAACGGTACTTTACCCATTCCTTTCTCTTAACCGGGTTCTAAATTACCAAACCCGTTTTTGGGGTGTTACAAAAATGCCGGTGAGATACATAGGTTTTGTTGATGAAGGATTCATGACTTGAAAGTTAAAATAAATGTTTTACAAAGAGTAGTCATGAACATTTAAAATAAATGTTTTCTTTTATAAAATCATATGAAAATCGATATGAAAATCAGATGATAATAAAAGAAAGATGTTTGGTTAATTAGATAACCATGTGAAAATGTATTGTATAAAACATGTCATTTGTAAAACATTGTCATTTGAAATATGTGTCATTTGTATAAAATGTGTCGTGTCTTTGTTGAAGTGGTTTAGATAACACCACGATATGTAATATCATAAAAGCACTTATATATAGGAAGTACCAGCGGCGTATCCACCATGCTTTTATAATATTACACACGCCTCGTTATTTAAATCACTTATCAATAACCACCAAAATGTCTTGTTAACCAAAAGTCAAAATGTTATATGTAAACATTGTCCAATGTTAAGTATAAACCATGTGTTGTATAATCAAATGTCTTGTATGGCAAGTAAAAAGTATTTACTCAAACCATATGTATATTGTCAATGTATAACCAAATATCATGTATGGTGAATAAAAATTATTTACTCAAACCATAGGTATAATGTCATGTATAATCAAATGTCATGTGAAACCAAATGTCATGTACAAAACAATGTCCTTGAATAAACCATAGTTTAAATCAAAAGTTATGTTTTGTAATATCAATGCTTTATTGTTACGAACATTTATGCAGTAATGTTTATCGCATACATTCAAGCCTTGAGACTGTCGGATAAACCCTTAAAAGTTAAAGGTTTATCAATTATGTATATCGGATTCTGTCATTCCCTACTTCCAAACAAACCTAGGAAGTTGGGAACGGGATTTGTCAAGTCCTATGGTACCACTACATACTACCTAGCGGCGTGATCAATGTTAATGAACGTATTTTTGTCCCATTAAACATAGCAAATGTAAGCATGTCATGTAAAAACCATGTACTAAGTATGCTAAGTAAACATACGAAGCAGAAATGTAATGTAAATCAATGTGCCCATATGCTGAGTAAACATATGCAGCAGAAATGTAATGCAAATCAATGTGCCCATATGCTGAGTAAACATATGCAGCAGAAATGTAATGTAAATCAATGTGCCCATATGCTGAGTAAACATATGCAGCAAAAGTATCTATGAAATCAATGTGCTAGCATGCTCAGTCAACATACATAGCAAAGCATAATTGAAATCATGTACTATATGCGTACTAGATGAACATAGCTTGCTTAATATTTGAAAGAGGTAAAAGAGGGGACTATGTACTCACTTGAGCTTGCTTAATAGTCTTGGAATTAAGACCAAATAAAGCTCGTAGGATCACGGAATCAAACGGCACGTAATATAGGTAATTATGTTAATAATCGAGGCCTAAATCGGAAGATCGGATAGAATGAGGTCTCGTAAACCAAATGAGTATTGGAACTCATATGATATGGTTAACAAAGCCTACATTCTAAATTGGAACCTATCCTAAGTGCTTATGACCCGTTAAGTTAGTTTACTCTACTTTATCGCGTCATTTGCGCAAATGCGCATTCGGATGGTCTAACTAGCCCTATGATAAGTATTATATGCCTTAACATGTTTAATTATGTTGCAAAATCAGTTTAGGTGTCAAAAACTTGGTTACATATGCTTAAATTCAAATTATGCATAAAAAGGGCATTTTGGTCATTTTACTAAGGCATATAAACTACCTATCATACAACTAACTAAACGAAGTGACCATAAGGTATAACCTCGGAAGGTTATTCCCTATACAACTATGGTCACCTAATGTGTTTGGTCGGATCCTAATGGTCTACCAAACGGGTCGGGTTCGAAAGTCTAAGCGGTTGTTTAGACCGCTTGACTTCCAACCCTATACAAGCACTAAACTAAAAGTGACGAGTTAAACATGTTAAAACATGTTTAACTAAGTTAGAAAACCAATTTGATATCAAAACAAAGTGTTTTGATACCCGAAATTAGTTTCGTCGCAAAATGCATATAATCGTGCATTTTGACCGAAACTTTGACTCGTCACAAGGGACTATAGCCATCGTGATTACGCTCACGTTGCAAAGTTCAAACGAACTTTATCTTGACAAAAACGTGGTCAAAGCTGAAAGTCAAACACTGTTTGACTTTCTTGCTTGAAATAAATAACTAAGCATGAAAGAACACTTACAAGAGTCCAAGCTTGAAAAGAAGACTAAGAAGACTCAGATTTGAAGCCTCCAACCAATGTGGTAGCCTCAATTCAGAGCAAGAGAGAAGAAGAAAGCAAATAAGCAAGTTGGAATGATGAAATTCTTGGGTATTTATAGGAAATCAAGCACCCTTTGATCATTTCCAAGTGTTTTTGAGTTGATCAAAGCATGATCAACACCTTACACTTGTTAGGCACTGATTAGGCAACTTGGGGAACACATAAACCAGGCCATAATATGCAAAAACCATGTTTAAGAACCAATTCAGCAGGCTGTTTTGAAGAAAACAGGATTTTGCCCAGCTACTGTTCTCTTAGCCCACGACCTAGATGGGCTCAGGCTGTTGTGCCCCGACAGGTAGTCTGGCCAGATGTTTTAGCTTTTGGCAGAACAGGTCCCTACAGCTCCAAATTTGTTTTTCGATGCGTTTAACCCCCGTTAACCCATTTTCAGGGCTCTACAAGGATGTTAAAGCATAGGGGACTTGAAATATGCTTGAAAATATCATGGATGTCGGTTCGTTTGGCCGTACGATCACGTTATTCGGTTAATTACAACGAAACTCGAACGGACGCGAAAACGATCTAAATTACGCGACGAATGGTATTTTTGCATTGCTATCACTAAAATATAATATTTTAATGATTACACAAATTTTGGATGTCCGGATATGATCAGAACGCAAGATATGCACGTATATGCAAACTTATGCAGTTTTTGATGCTTTTAGTCCCTGTGATCAAATAAGCGCATTTTCGCATACCGAACCCTTCAAAACTTATTTCTAAGCTATGTTAAGGGTATTTAGGGTATGTTTAGCTTATGATCTTATTCCGGAGTGTACGTTGCTATACGAATCGGCAGATTTTTGCAGTTTGTCGCAAATAGTCACTGTGATCGAATAAACTTGTTTTTGCCATACCAAACCCTTCAAAACTTATTTCTAAGTTATGTAAAGGTTATTTAAGGTATGTTAAGCTTATGTTACTATTCCATAGTGTATGTCATCTTAAACTGATTACGTTTACGTATCAGTTTGCGTATAACTTTCCATAAGGCGTTTTAGAGTTTGAAATCGAACAAAAATCAAAATGTGCAAAATGTCAAAAATAAATAAACAAATTTCTTTATTGATAATTGAACTTGTTTAGAGTTATAAAATGATTACATAAACACAGATGTCATACTTGCACTATCTCAGGTCCAGATAGTTGCTTTTCTCCAAAATCTGCCCAACAGACTGGAGTTCTGCACTTTCGTCCATAAAGTGCTTCAAATGGTGCAGCATTAATGCTTGTATGATAACTTTTATTGTAGGAAAATTCTATTAATGGTAAATGGTCGTCCCAATTTCCGCCGAAATCAATTACACAGGCTCTAAGCATATCTTCCATTGTCTAAATTGTCCTTTCGCTTTGTCCGTCCGTATGTGGATCATAAGTTGTGCTTAGATTTAACCTGGTTCCCATTGCTTTTTGGAAACTTGTCCAAAAATGAGAAGTAAAACGGCTATCTCTATCAGATACGATAGATAAAGGAATTCCATGTAATGAAACTATTTCATTTACATAAAGCTTGGCTAACTGTTCCATACTAAAAATTTCCTTCATTGGTAAGAAATGAGCAGATTTGGTCAATCTGTCTACAATCACCCAGATTATATCATTTCCTTTTCTTGTTTTGGGTAATTTGGTAACAAAGTCCATTGTTATCAATTCCCATTTCCATATTGGCATTTCTAACTGTTGTAATAATCCTTAGGGTTTCTGATGTTCAGCTTTAATTTGTGAACACGTTAAACACTTGGCAACGTAGTTAGCTATATCCTTTTTCATTTCTATCCACCAGAAATTCTTTCTTAGATCTTGATACATCTTATCACTTCCGGGATGTATCGTATACTTAGACTTATGAGCTTCTTCTAGAATTCTGTGGCGTAGGTTTCCTTGTTTAGGTATCCACATCCTTTTCTTATGGAACTTCCAAATTCCATTTGTTTCTTGTTCTAATTCCTTAATCATTCCTTTTAAATCTTTCAGCATCATCCTTGATTGCTGATTCCTGTACTTCTCTAATTTGGTCATTTAAATCTACTTGTAGATTTAACCTGAGAGAACGTACTAGTTTTGGCTTTTCATGATACTTTCGACTAGAGGTGGCAAAATGGATGGGTTGGATTGGTTGTTGGGTCAAGATGGGTTTGGGTTAGAATGAGCTTGGGTTAAGATGGGTAAAAGAAAGAAGAAGGTCAGAATGGGTTTGGGTCAGGATGGGTTTGGGTCAGGATGGATTGAGAATAAATCAATAATAATAAAAACTGAAAAAAATTATAAAAAATTAAAAAAAAATTAAAAAAGTCTGCATGGTTGCATGTCTGCCCTATAATTTTTATATATATATAATTCATGCCTTAAATATACATTACAGTTATTGATACATGTATTCATGTAACGATTAAACAATGGTGTGAACTAACCGAGATGTGGTTGCCGTAGACCCGAGAGACAGGCTTCGAGAGATTGAAACTCCGAACAGAATAGATAGGTTGCCGTCAAATAGAGAGAGGATAGAACACTAGGGTTTGATAACTGGCTTAGTCGCTGATAGGTTTCCGTTTTACGTACAAGGGTGTGAACATAAAACGAACTGGCTTAGTTGCTGATGGGCCTTACCTGGGCCGAAAGCCCATCTCGGCGAAACTACATTGGGCGACGAAACTCTCTAAGTTTCGTCGAGTATGGATGATGACGAAACACTAATGTTTCATCGGGTTCGGGTTTCGTCAAATGTGAGAATGTAAGGGTTAGGTTTGTAAACTTTAAATAGTTCATAAGTTCAACAGTTCATTATTTAACCAAGTAACACAATACAACAATTTATAAATCAAACAACAATGTGCACATATTATAACGCAACGAATTATGAAAACACAGCTGAGAGGAAAGACCTTGAAAACTTGAGTTGTCACATCATCCCCAACTTGACCGAAATTTCGTCCTGAAATTTAGCACGTAGTTACTGAGGAAGCTAGTTAGGTTGCATGGTTTCCTGGTTTTCCTGGGGTGTCACATCATAGACAATTAATAATTAAAATCTAGAATCCAACGTTACATTTAAATATTGGTTAGGTGACCTTTATCCCTCTATTTAAATTAACAAGGTAGTCAACGTTTGACAATTGCAACCTTTTGCAACTTCTAGCCATATGGGATCGGTTAAACATCTTTATGTTTAGTTGGCATGTTTAATCCCATCAACACCTTTTGTTCGCCATGCTTCGGTGACCCTAAGTTCATGGTTTCCAAATCAAGTCGTCCAACTTACACACACATGTGAGTTTACACATATAAGTGGTTAGGTGACCTTTATCCCACAAACATTGTAACCCCATCTCGAACATACAAGTTCCCTCAAATGTGGTTAGGTGACCTTTATCCCACAAAAGAGTTCCCAAGTGATTCGAGTGTTGTATAAAAGGATGGTGTTTGACTTGTTTTATAAAAGTGATTTTGAGTTTTCAAAATTCTAGTTAAGAAAAATATTATGTACCATACATTTGCATGCATTCAAATCCTTGGTACTTTAGTGAAAACCAATTTTCAAGGTTCTTTTTAATAAAACCCATTTTATTATAAAAAATCATTAACTTTTAATAAAACCTTTTATTAACCATTTTAATGATTTTTTAAAGAACCAATTTTAAGCTTGTTGTTGATTATTAGTTTGTTAAGCATGCATATCCAAATATCATCCAAACAATAAAATAAGCTACCACACAAGCACAACATACATAACAATAGGTGCATAACCATAGCCAACTATTTTTGACAACACTTGTTAGCCGAAACAAGTGTGCCAAAAGATTCTTCCTAAGGGGTGAATATTGACACAAATAATGTGTCGTTGGACTCCCACTTGATCCCGCATCCAAATGCTTCAAGTCTTCTTCTTGTGTTGTGATTTCTTCACATTCTTTGGGCTTCCAAATGTCTTTTATATTCAGCTCCAAACTCCTTTGGACTTCAAAAATGTGTTTTGGTTATCGGGCTAAAATCTCGTTAAGAACTATGAAGTCCTTTAGGCCCGAAATTGGCCAAAACCAAGACCGCATTTTTGTGTGCATCTTCTTTTACAAAAAAATATCCTAATACATTTTTCTAGTAAAATAAAATGCACCTAATCTATTTATTTACATACCAAATGAAAATAAATAAATTACATATTTTTACAAATGGAAGAACAAAGATAATAATTAATACAACCCATTGAAATAATCAAATATAAATCACAAACACAATCATTCAACATATTCATACACAAGGTCATGGCTAGGTTATGAACACCAAAATATATATCCACATATATAAAATTCAAGAAACAAAAATGGTTCCCTTTTTACAACCTACATTTTCGGCCAAGAATGAAAAACCGAAAAATGTGGGTTTTTGTCCAAACAAAACAATCATCCAAATGACATAATTTTTCAAGATACTTTTATGCATGTAAGAAAATAATCTTGAAAAACAAAAGGAGAACCATGGTGAAAATTTCGGCCATAGGGTTTTACCCAAACCCGAAACCCGAAAATTTCATGTCTATTGAAGCATGCACTCATATAAGCGGCTCTGGATGCCATTGATGGGTTTTTCACATGTTTATCAAAGTATTTTATCCATATAAAATAAAAACGCAGCGGAAAAATATATTAAAACATGTTACTTACGAGATATAAAACTCATTTTATTATGTAAAACCCAATCCTCGGATCCATATATGAACATGCATGCTATCAAAATTAAAACACAACCATAGAGTGTTTCAAGAATACTACCTTCTTGGAGTAAGAAGAAATGAAGAAGATGATGCTTCTTGAATGGTAGTCTTCAAGTGTAGAATACCTCAAGCTTGTATACCCCAAGCCTTCCAACAAACACTTCGAATTTAGCTAGGATTTTACACTCACAAACACACTTGAAAAAACCCTCTTAATCAACCACCATGGTCGAAATTATGAGAGAAGTTTATGGAGTTTTATGCACTTAAAAAAAAACTTGAAAACCTTCTTGGAGACCCATCTTGGCCGATTTTACTAGAGAGCATTCTCTAGTGTTTTTTTTTCAAGTTCATCTCTCTTATTTTTGTCATATAAATGAAATATTAAAAGGATGTGAGAGAAAGTAGGAGAGAGAATCAGCATTCAATGTGTCTTGGAAGAGATGTGTTGCATGCATTTTAAGTGGTGGAATCCCACCTTGGGAAGCCATAAATGGGCTGGCCATTAAATGCTTTTCCCACCCAAAATTTCAAAATTTTCCTTTAAATTTAGTCTTGTATTTATTTATAACTTTTATAAAATATAACACAACATGTTACAAGACTTATGCAACATTTCACAACATTTTAAAATGTTATTTAACCCATTAAATAACAAAATAAAATATTCTCTCAAAAATAAACTATCCATATAATTTATTAGTTTCTCAAGTGCAATTATTTAGAAAACAAATTTCTAAATATTATAAGTGTTAATATTTATTTGTTTGATCATATCACAAATAAATATTATAAGTGTTTGTCTAGCTTGTATTTGGGTATGACTCGACTTGGATCATAACGTACTAGCCACATCAATTTAATATGAGTCTTGGGCATACAGAATCCAACAGGATGTTCCTGGCATGGCATATCGAACGCAATGCGGCCAGCGCAACTTTGAGTTAATCAACACAACCAGCAGCTTTATGGACCACATGAATCGACCGTGTTTATTGATGACGTTTGGAATCATTACCAGGAGAAAGGAACAACATGGGCGGCATATGTATCTTATTTTACTGCTCCTGAGGGCGGAACCACTACGCACGAAGTCTGTTAAAGGTAACTTGTGGATTCAAGAGGTACATTTTGGGCATATAAACAATGAAGTGGGAATACGCGTGGATCTCGCCAAGATCCATTTTGTTAGAAACTGATCAACACCAAAGATCCCTTCGAGGATACAACAATCTCTTTAGCACAGCAGGGTGCTTTGCTCGTGGAATGCAAAATAGGAGGATGTCTTTTCAGTATTCGAATCCCAACTCTGCAATGCACTGAGCATCGCCTTTACCCGGGGATGCGGGTGAACTAGCGGTACACCATGATGGTTCAAATCGGAGACCTAGTTACACGCCGATGCAACATGAGGAGACGAGGACACACGTAGTGGATTACGAAGGAGAATTGCATGAGTCACAACCTGTGGTGGAAACCATGGTCTTTGGATTTAAGTTGGAGGCATTACTTGGACGGTACCAAATGCACTACTTAGACGGATCACAAGGGCCTCTCATGTACCCTTGTTTCGAAGGAGCTAAAACACGTGATGGCATTGCTGGATGGAACTCTCGAGCGATTACGACTATGGACCTAAAACACGTATGAGCGTGTAAGTCACCATTGAATCTAGCCTACCCGATCAGATTCACCCTGTTCAAACTGACGCACTGAAGAAAGAGAATTTTAAAGTTGGGTCCATGCGGGGCATGGAGGAGCAACTTTTGGCAAGGCGAACGATACTCGCTACTTCATGAAACGACTATGGATTCTACTACATGGCAATCGTAAGGAACTTGTGTGAGCAAAGCACACCGGCCTCGATATTCTAGTCGTCTGGGTTTAGATGAGAGATATTAGAATCTATAAATCTTGCACTGGTAATCGGGCATGAAGGCCCACCTAGCTATGTATGTAAATGATGTTTGACTTGTGGAAAGTCAAGGGGAAGTATCAGCAACCAGAAACACCCATATGGAAAACGAGAGCAGACTGCCATGGATTCTGTCACTAGTCTACTTACAACTCAAAACGGGAACAATATCACCTGAGTGATCGTTGATTGTCTCACGTAACCAGCACTTTCTTGCAATCAAGGAAACTGACGAGTCTTCACAGCTTGTGAATATTCCTCTGAGAGAGGCGGTTTTAGGCACGGGGTTCCAACTCCTGATACCTTTGATTTTGGCCTATACCTGATTGATGGCAGACTAAACACGACATCCTCGACTCACGTCTAGACATGAGCATTGTTTATCACCGTAGGACGAACGGTCAGAGTAAACAAACCATCCTGACGCTTGAAGACATGCTGCGAGCATGTGTGTGATGGACTTTAGTAAGAGTTAGAAGGACATTTACCTATGGTTGAGTTCTACCGTAGCAGTCACCATTCAAGTATTCGGGCGACTCTGTTTAAGACATTGCATGGACAGTAACGCTAATCCCCTTGTGGGATTGGGGGGGGGGGGGGTGACAACCTAATCACAGATCCAGGATATGTACTCGAAACTCTTGGGAAGATTATTTAGATTGGAAATCATGTGGCGACAACGTGTGATCGCCAGGAAACCTGATAACTTAGGAAACACTGGGAGTTCGCTGCAGGTGAACGTGTCATATTGGAAGTCTCACCCTGGGAGGTTGCGGTACGCTTTGGGAAGCGTGGCAAGCTTAACTTACGTTATGTTATGTTGGGCCATTAAAAATTCTGGAAACGTGTTGGCAAGTGGCGTACAAGCTTGAATTACCTGTCGAGTTGAGTAACGTGCATGATATCATTTATGTCTCGAATCTAAGGCGGTGTTTGTCCGATGAAACGCTTGTGATATCCTTATTAGAATCGGAGGTTAATGACAGGTTGCAGTTGTTGAGGAATCTACTGAAAACATGGACCAGGACATCAAGATTCGTTAACATAGTCGAACTTCAATCATGAGAGTTCGTTGGAACTCAAGACGTGGACCGGAGTTCACGTGGGAACGCGATGAGTGGAGTAAGCTCTAGTATCCTTAGTTTTACAAACGGTTGTATCAACTTCTGATATCATTGGCGAATTTCGGGATGAAATTTCCTTTCAAGTTGGGGAAGATGTGGTACCCGAGGAAAATCCACGGTCACCCTGATCTGACACTTCGCCACTCTTGGATTACTTATCAAATTTTGGGACGAAATTTATTTCAAGTTGGGGATGATGTGACAACCCGAAATTTCGATCCATTAACATAACTCATCCGACAACTTTAATTGTTCATGCAAATTCATTTAACGTTTGTTGAATGTTAATGTCTAGGTGAATGGGCCCATGTGCGGTTCATTTAATACAACAAATGTGGCGGCCTATGTGCACAGATCAAGTGTCAGCACATCACGTGTAGTTTAATTCAAGTTTGATATTTCATTTGCAAAGCCCATGTGCTAAGAGTTATGGGGCCCAATACTCGATATTCATAACAGATCTCGGTCCAATCATTATGTTACAAGGATCCGACAAAGTGTTGTTGAGTAGAGTTTCGTCGGCTGTGGGGAGTTTCGTCAGCCCAGGTGTTTCGCCGCATGTATGCCGACGAAAGATAGGATGGGCTTTGGCCCAGAGCAGCTCATTGCCCAGTGGTGGGTGATTATATAACCTTTATAACTATCAGGCGTGGACTAAAAACCCTAAACTCCCCTAAACCAGCGATGGCAGTAGATCCCATCCAGGCATCATCTTCTCTAGTCGAGCCCC
Source organism: Helianthus tuberosus (assembly GCA_030545235.1). Classification (NCBI taxonomy): domain Eukaryota; kingdom Viridiplantae; phylum Streptophyta; class Magnoliopsida; order Asterales; family Asteraceae; genus Helianthus; species Helianthus tuberosus. Next base: position 122,895,723 of record CM060451.1, on the reverse strand, counting down.
TTGGTTAGTAGTTTCATATCTGTTGTAATTCTTATTTGTTTGATCTTGTTTTATATGTAGGCTATGTTTGTTAATTCTTGAATGATAATCCAAATTAGGAAGTGCTATGTGATTGTATGTATGATTGGTTGATTTTGATTTAATATTATGAGTGATGTAATCGAACAAGGTAGGGTTACAAATATAAGATCATATTGGGAATCCACTAAAAGGTTTGTATGTAATTATGAATTAAAGTCAATCGTGATGTTCTGTGAATAGTTCGATGTGCATGTGGGACAATTATATTAATTCTTTTATATGTTATTAGATGGGATTGCATGATTATTGATGATATGTGATCAAGACTTGTTTCGAGCCAATCTAAATAGGAACATGAGAACTTTTACCTGTTAAAGTGAATTCTAGAATGATGGTTAGGACTGTTGTGAATCAATAAAAACTCATACAATGTTCGGTTGTGATTTGGGTTGTACTATGTCAATAAACTGCTCGATAATTGTGTTAATCATGTTATTAATCTTCGCTAACAATTAAACTTATGAGGATTGTTGATAAGCAGATGTGTTTCGTCATAGTTGGTCTCGGCGAAAGACCATGTGTTTCGTCGTAGTTGGTCTCGGCGAAAGACTGCTAAGGTGTTTCGCCATAGGGTGTTTCGCCATAGAGTGTTTCACCATAGGGTGTTTCGCTGTAGAGTGATTCGCCATAGAGTATTTTGCCATAGGATTATCGTGGAGATACTAGACAGAACATAAATTCATGTTGTGTATGCTGATGAATGTTTATGTTGGTGGAATCCTTTTTGATGCATGTTAATAATATTAACTGAGAATAAGAAACTTGATTGGGTTCTTGTGTATAGCAAGCCACTTGTTAACTATTGTTATGTGACTTACACTGTGACCTTAACAGCAACTGCAATCTGTGAAAACACATGTACTGCTAAGTGATTGATTTGCATGTGAAACCCATCCACTAGTTATATGACCTCACAATAAAAGTTATAGATCAACGGATTGTATGTTTAATAGTTACGATGCGACTAAGTACGTGTCTCATACTGGTCTGCTACTTGTGCAACGTGTACATTAGATACGTGATATGTGTGAACACTATACTGATTGTCTTTGGTAACCACGGTAGGGCTTGGTTGACTAACTTGGAACGGGTAAAGTAACTTGTTAAATACCGAGCAAATCTAAGGTGAGTTCACTGCTCTTTTTCCAAGCATGCATCCCGGGGAGGGATATCGGGTAATGTTCCGAGGAGGAATGTCAGGTTATTGGGATGTTGGTTATTACACTCATTTCTGTCGATAAGTCCCCTTACATATACCGAATAGTTGTCGGGGAGGCAACGAGGTTATTAGTTCATAGCGCTATTAGGTTTGGCACCCTCACACCGTACCGAGGAGGACGGACATGAACTAATTACCTTAACCACTTGACCAATGTGTGATAGAGCATTGGGGTTTGGGCAAATAAATCTAGAGCCATCTGCGGTAATCGAGTTAATAACAACATCAAATCATTGAATCGTCTTATACTCATATCTGGTAACTAAAACGTGTTAAGAAACTTTGAACTCTCCAGCGTCGTCTGACACACTTGTCTGCATGCTTGCAGGTCTATAGGTTTATATCATTTGGAACTTGTTGTCTGGAAGGCTGGAGTGGTCACGGGTCGGGATACATGGAATCGCAACACAAGTCTAATGGTTTACGTACTCATGGTTTATGAAAACACTTAACAAATGAGCTATGCTTCCGCTGTATACAATGAATTTTATGTAACGTTTTGTAATACTTTATGTTAATGAATGAAAGCTTTATTTGAATATATTTATGAGTTCAATGTGATTGGTGGCTAAGATCCTGGTATGTCACACGCCCGCGGTGTTTTCCGCGAGTGGTATTTTGGGGGTGTGACAGATTTGTAGGATGAAGATGAATTCATCCTCTCTTGCATCTTCTTGTCATCTTCCAGTTGAATATATCTTAAAGCCCTGTTTCGAGCCTCATCCAGGTTCCTGCAATGATTCATTACAAGATCTTGTTAAAATTGGGAATCCTTTTGCAAACCCATTTTGAATGCTTGCACAGCTGTTGCAACATCAAGGTGTGGGATGTCCAGAGATTCCCTGCTGAACTTGTTCACATAATCTCTCAAGGATTCCTGAGGTCCTTGAGTTATCCTGAAGAGATCACTGGTTAGTTTTTTGAAACTTCGACTGCAAGAAAATTGACTATTAAATAAATTTACTAAATGAGCAAACGATGTAATTGAATGAATGAAGTTGAACATCCAGGAGCCATTTTAAGGCTGATCCTGTCAAAGTAGAACCAAAACCCTTGCAGAGGCATGCTTCCTTGAGATCTGGGGGAATAGTATTAATTTCCATCCTTTCCCTATATTGAGCAATATGCTATTCGGGATCCGTAGTGCCGTCGTAGAGCTTCATGTTGGGGGTTTGAAATCTTTTTGGGATGTCAGCATCACAAATAGGATATGCAAACCGGGATATCCTGTGGCTGTCTTGGGATACTTCTGGAATTGGCTGGACCACCCCATGTACACTGGATATCATGTCCTTGAATTTCTGAAGCTCCCTAGAAAATGCCGATGTCATACCTGCATCCTGCAAAGATCCAATACCATTAGTAACAAGTGTATTATTATTATTAGACACGTTACCAGTCTGAGGATTCGGGCCATATCCTGAAGCATATCCTGAGCTTCTCACAGTTGACACCCTAACCGAAGAGGGTATCTCAGGAGTATGATTCTGAGTATGACTAGAGGTTGTGGCAGACACGGTGGAAGAGCTCATGTTTGATCTTGAGGCAATTGAAAATAGTGTTGCAAAAAGTTTCGAAAATAGAAAACCAAGTAATGATTTTGCAAAAGTTTTTAGTAGAAATAGCACCACTTACCCCACGGTGGGCGCCAATTTTGGTCAAAAATTACCTAAGTATTTAAGTGATACAATTAGTTAAGTGAGGTAGTGTGCTAGCAGTATTTGAAAAATGTATGCTGATTAAGTTGATAAAAAAAACAGTTTACAGGATACGGCTCAGGATATCGAGCTGTATCAACAATCAAACAATGAGCTGAAAGGTAAAGGGTGACACGGGATGTACGAGGAAATCCCTTGATCAATCTAGATTTCTGGCACAAAACCTCGGGAGCTGACAATCGCAGCTGCCTTGTTCTACTTATTACTTCAAATATCAGGATACAGTGCAAGATATGAAACGGATCAACTAGGTGTTACAATGCGATTTGAATACAAGTGTAAGTGTATTGTGAGTGATTGCAGCTAGAGAGCAAGAGTGTTTAAAGAATTATGTGTGTTCTTATCTGATCCGATCAATCCTATTTATAGTAAAACAAAGCTAACTAACTAGCCTACAAATCCGGGATATAGCGAATATTCCCTTTGTAAACATTGTAGTCCACGTCTTCCGGCTTCAACGTTCCTATTCCAACAGATTGGCCCGAATCTTTGGGAGAAGAAGTCCACTTGAACGTGATAAACTTGCTTCATTAATCTGCACGTGAATTAATTAGTCATTACCAGGATACTGTATGAGGATGTTACAAATATCCTGATCCGGTATCCTAATCACAATAAAACAAACATAGTCAGAATATTATTCAGGATATACGAGTAGAAAACCACCCATAACAGTCCCTAAATTATGACACATGTGCCTCCACGGCCATCAAACAAACACCAAATCAATGAAATATTGTATTCCATACTTGGGATTTGTAATAAATATGTGAATCATTTGCACATATCAATTCTTGTTCGATTTCGAGCTTTAAATCGCTTTCTGGGAAGTTATACGCGAACTGATGCGTAAACGTAATCACTTTAATGCGACAAACACTCCGGAATAGTGACACGGGCTTAACATACCTTAAATAACCTATACATAACTTAGAAATAAGTTTTTAAGGCTTTGGTATGGCAAAATCAAGTTTATTCGCTTACAGGGACTAATTTCGACAAACTGCGAAAGTATGCCGATTCGTACTGTAACGAACATTCCGAAACTTGATCATAAGTTAAACATACCCTAAATATCCTTTACATAGCTTAGAAATAGGCTTTGAGGGGTTCGGTATGCTAAAATAAACTTTTTGGTCATTCAGGGACTAAAGCGTCAAAAAGTGCACGAGTTGCATTTTCGCGCATAACTTACGTTCTGAATACATCCGGACATCCAAAAATTTATGTAATCATTAAAATATTTTATTTTAGTGATTGGCATGATAAAATTCCATTCGTCGCGTAATTTGGATCGTTTTTTGCGTTCGTTCGTGTTTCCTCGTAATTAACCGAATAACGTGATCGTACGGCCAAACGAACCGACATCTGACATATTTTTGAGCATGTTCCATGTCCCCTATGCTTAGGCATCATTGTAGAGCCTTGAAAATGGCTTAACGGGCCTTAAAAGTGTCAAAAATGAGCTTAAATGCATACAAGGACCTAAACTGTCATTTCTGTTATCTCAGCCCAGGCGGGCCGCGTAAGCCTATACTGGCTCTTATGCGGGGCGCCTAGAAACCTGCAGATCAGTTGTTTGTTGTTTACAGCTTGTTCCAGCTGTTCCACACACTTGCAAATGGTTTTGGGCAATCTCAGGGCTTGTTTTTTAGTGCCCATGGTTTCACAAATCAGGGGGTACACATGTAAGGCCCGTATCAAAGCTCGTTTTACGAGGAACGATCTTAACGGCTCTCCTAAGTTGAAGTGATTTCACTTCATACCTGAGAATAATTGGATCAAACCTCCATTTCTTGGACCCATTGTAAGTATTCCTTCGTTCTTTTACGCGTTTTAAGCGTGAAAATCAAACAGTGTTTGACTTTCAACTTTGACCAGTTTATGGTCAACACGAAGTTCGTTTGAACTTCATAACGTGAGCGTAATCACGATGGTCATAGTCCTTTGTGGCTATACCTACTGATTACCACGTTATTTAGGCATAGTGACGAGTCGTAGTTTCGGTCAAAATGCGTGTTCTTGCGTATTTTGAAACCAAACTACTCTTGGGTATCAAGACCCTTTGTTTTGATACCAAACCTGTTTTCAAACCTCGTTAAACATGTTTTAACATGTTTAACTCGTCACTTTAGGTTTAGTGCTTATATAGGGTGGTAAAGATAAGCGGTCTAAACAACCGCTTAGACTTTCGAACCCGACCCGTTTGGTCGATCATTAGGATCCGACCAAACACATTAGGTGACCATAGTTGTATAGGGAATAACCTTCTGAGGTTATACCTTATGGTCACTACGTTTAGTTAGTTGTATGATAGGTAGTTTATATGCCTTAGGAAAATTACCAAAATGCCCTTTTTACGCATAAATTCATTTTAAGCATATGTAACCTAAATTTTGACATCTAAACTGATTAGGCAACATTATTAGACATGTTAAGGCATATATTACTTATCATAGGACTAGTTAGGCGGTCCGAACGCGTTTTACGCGAACGACGCGTTAAAGTAGCGTAAGCTACCAGAACGGGTCGCAATGGGTATAAGCACTTAGGATAGGTTTCGTTTTAGAATGTAGGCTTTGTTAAACCATATTATATGAGTTCCTATACTCATTTGGTTTACGAAACCTCATTCTACCCGATCTTCCGATTTAGGTCCGTTTATTTACATAGTTACCTATATTAGGTGACGTTTGATTCCGTGATCCCTCTAGCTTTGCTTGGTTGTTATTCAAGACTTCTAAGCACCCTCAGGTGAGTACATAGTCCCCTCTTTTACTGTTTTTCAAACATTTTGGGGTGAAACACATTTGCCTACTTGTTACTTTCGTGTTTTTCATGTTTTTATATCCTATAATTACTATGTTCATTAGTACACTTATAGTACATGATTTCATTACATTTTATGTTATGTATGTCCATTTAGTGCATACTTAGTACATTATTATACATTACATTTTATGCTATGTATGTCCATTTAGTGCATACTTAGTACATTATTTTACATTACATTTCATGCTATGTGTGTCCATTTAGTGCATACTTAGTATATTATTTTACATTACATTTCATGCCATGTATGTTCATTTGTTGCATACTTAGTACATTATTTTCATAGAACATGCTTACATTTTGGTATGACATTTGGTTCGTTTAAATGGGATAAAAATACATTCATTAACATTAGCTACGCCATTCGTTAGTAGGTAGTGGTACCATAGGAATTGATAACTCCCGTTTTTGAAATCCTAGGTTTGTTTGGATGGATGGAATGACCGAATTCGATACACATAATTTAGATAAACCTTTAATTTATTTAAAGGTTTGTCGCCACAGTCTCAAGGCTTGAATGTATGCATTTTCACAATACTGCATAGATGTTTGTATCAGTAAAGCATGCATTATTTTACAAAACTCAACTTTTGATTATAATTTATCAAATGCATTGTTTTATACATTTCTTTCTTACAGGTTGAGTAAATGCTTTTAAATCAATAAATGCTTTTATTCACTATACATTACATTTGTTTAATACATGAACATTTTAACATTGGTGGTTTGTTTGGTAAGTGATTTAAATAACGAGGCGGGTGTAACATGATGTTGGATACGCCGCTGGTACTTCCTATATATAAGTGCTTTTATGGTATTACATATCGTAGCGTTATTTAAACCATTCCAAGTTAGACATAATACATTTTACACTTATATCATATGTGACAACCCTCATAATTTCGTGTATTCCGTACAATTTATTAATAATAATTAAAGTGCTTGATGACTGTGCTGAATCATCTAACTGCTTTCTGATATCTGTGTTATCCTTACATGTGCATGACAACATACTAGTAGTGTACAGAAAAGTCATTAAATAGTCCTGTGTGTTTTCCTGAGTGTTCAAAATTAAAAACGTTACAAAAATATATATATAGGACACGTTACGGGTTAAATATAACCCTTGGATCTTCATTCTTATCATTCACCACCATCCACCAAAACTCTTTCTCCTTCTCCTTCCTTGAGTTCGACAGCCAACAACCAGCCATCATACACCCACCTTCAAGCCATTTCCAAGTCATCTCCATACATACAAAGGTGCTACGGGTCATACGACGAAGCTTGGTGCTCTCAGAAGCTGAAAGACCTTCTCCATTCGCTATTAACCACCACATTTCTTCACTCGAACTTCCCTAGCCTTGAGCTAGTGGTAAGAACTTAGATCCGTTCATTCTTTATGTTATTTAAGTGGTTAATAGATGGTTGATGATGAAAATCCATGAACACTAAAGAACCATGAATAAAGTCTTGCATATAAACTAACTTGTAATGAAATATTGATGAAACATGATGAAGTGATGATAAACTGAAGTTGTCTTGATTATGTACTGATTTACTTGCTGATCTACTTGTAATATTGATGTTTGACGTTGTTGTGATCACTAAACATGTTAACGGAATCAATCTAACGCAAATTAAAAAGATAAAAGTTGAAACAGTAGGCTGTTTGGTTTTTACAGCCAACTTCAGTTGGCTGTAACAGGACCATAACTTAACGAGAAATGTATTTTCTGAAGTCTAGGGTTATGTATTATGAAATAAGGTTCTAATGGCACCGGAATCATAATTTTTGGACTTCGTTTACTATTTTTAAAGTGTCATTTTGTAACAGCAGCTAGAGCTGCATTTTTCTGCTGAAAATATGCGTTTTGTTTTCTGTCATAACTTGAGTTCTGTGTAGACTTAGATCACGAAACTTGTATTGTAGATGACCACCGATGTATTTGTAATTATCTCACTGGAATTTCATAAATCAGACCTACGATGATTTTTGAATAAATTATTCCGTGGACTGTGGTCAGAAAAAGATAAATCTGATTTCAGTCCGGAAGATGAATTTTTATTAAATATTGGTAATGAATTGGAGTCCGATATTTTTACACAATAAAATTTGGAACGTTTAAGACATTCTGTAAAAATTTGGGAATTTTTGGAATAAGTTAACTATTTTATTAGAATGTCTGAAAACAGCCCGGTTTTGAATATTTAAGCTGAAACGACAAAAGTTGTAATTTACGTGTCTAGATGTCGAGTATGCTATCGGTGAATGATCTAACATGTTATATGTGTTATGTGTATTATCATATGTTTATTTATGAACGGGAATTGATGGGAAGTTTGTATGGGCATAAACCGCCAAAGTAATGAATGTTATGTGATAGATACGTGTAGGAACTTTGTGCTCTAATTGAAAATCACTAAATGACTAACTGGTAATTATATTAGGACGTGATTGACCGACCTTGACTGTTAGCTATATTTGCGAGTCTAACCGAGCAAACCGAGGTGAGTTCACACCCTTACTAAGGCATGGGATTCCCGGTGGTTGGGAATGGGATTGAATAACTATTTATATTATCAACACTACTAGACTACCTACTACTGTCCTCGGATTGAGAAGGGCACGTACGTAAAACCTACGTACATTCATACTTACCACTGTCCTCGGATTGAGAAGGGCACGTACGTAAAACCTACGCACATTTATACTTACTACTATCCTCGGATTGAGAAGGGCACGTACGTAAAACCTACGTACACTCATACTTACTACTGTCCTCGGATTGAGAAGGGCACGTACGTAAAACCTACGTACACTCATACTTAACACCGTCCTCGGATTGGGAAGGACACTTATGGATACGCCTAGTCTAGTAACATACATAATGGGAAGCCCCCACTAAATATCGTAAAGGTTTGGGAATCAAGGGTAATGGGTAATACATGGTTATGAAACGAACTTACGATTTCTGATACGAACTCATTAACTGAACAACCAACTGTGAACTCGCTCAACTTTGTTGTTGATTTGTTGTTACATGCCTTGCAAGTCGTTAGGTACTTGTGGAGCTTGCGCGAGGAGGAGGTCGTTGTGGAATAGGGACTGTTATGTCCCGTGCCTAATAAATAAACTTTATGAACTTATGATTTGGATTTATGTTTTATGCTTTCGCTGTTAACCTAAAGTCGGTTACTTATCTTTTGGTCACCAATTGTATTGCGATTGGCTTTATTAACTTAAATTACGTTGTTCAATATGATTGGTGGCTCGATCCTGGTCACGTCACGCCTCCAAGCGGTGACACTCCGCATGGTGGATTTTGGGGGTGTAACAGATTGGTATCAGAGCCATTGGTTATAGTGAACTTGGTTTTAAAAAGGGAAAAGCTTTTTGATAAAACCAGACTATAACCTGTACAGTGCTCAACGATCAACAACGACGCTTCACTCCACGTGCAAGGCTCAACACTATAGGTGATATGGTTTATGTTTATATTATTACCTACTTGCTAGTTACATAGAACTTTGCTTATGGTATGCTTAGATGAACGTAGCAACTATTGATTGAAAACACATGTGTGCTTACTCTCTTCTGTCATCGCACTTTCGCGAACCTCTCTCACTAATGTTTTCCTCTGACATGAAGATCATGAGTGGACGCGTTAACCTAACTCAAGACCAGTTGGCGGCTTTGATCACGGAACAAGTTACTGCAGTGTTCGCAGTTGCCCAGGCAGGAGGTCAGAACGCTCAGCCACCAGTATACACGTTCAAGACTTTTATGGACTGTCATCCTAGTACTTTCAGTGGCACTGAAGGGGCCGTTGGACTCCTCCACTGGTTTGAGAAGCTCGAGTCGGTCTTCGAAATGTGTGAATGCCCTGAGGATCGTAGGGTAAAGTATGCTACTGGTACTCTTGAAGGGGTAGCGCTCATGTGGTGGAACGCAGGTTCAGCTGCTGGGGTTGGTTGCTGCTAATGCCACCCCATGGAATGACTTCAAGGAACTGATCAATGAAGAGTACTGTAGTCGTGATGACATCCACAAACTAGAGGTGGAATTTTTTAATCTGAAGATGACGGGGTCTGAGATTGAGGCGTATACTAAAAGGTCGAATGAACTGGCCATCCTGTGCCCTACTATGGTGGACCCTCCCGTCAAACGTATTGAGCTTTACCTCAAGGGCCTTGTACCCGAGATTCAGAGTCACGTGACTTCGGCTAACCTGGGTACCATTCAACAAATCATCAAGTTGGCTCACCGTCTCACCGACCAGGCAGTGGAACAAAACAGATTACCCAAGCGTATTGGTACTGCTACAACTGATACCCCCAATGATCACAAGCGAAAATGGGATGAAAATTCGGGCAAAGGCTCTACCTCTGTTCAGTCTCAGTCTCAGCAACGAAGGACTGAGGACCATAGGAGCCCTGGTCAGCACTCTTCTGGTAGTCAAGGGCAGGGTGGATATCGAGGAAACCACCCAAAGTGCAACAAATACAACAGACACCACAGTGGTCAGTGCAACAAGGGACGTTGTCAGAGGTGTCTCAAGATGGGTCATGAAGCCAAGGATTGCAGGAGCCCACGGCCTACGAATCAGAATCGTCAGCAGCACCAGCAAGCACCGTAGAATCAGCAACAACAACAGGGCAACAAGGGATGCTTTCAGTGTGGTGCTGAAGATCACTTCAAGAGACACTGCCCGCAGTTAAATCAGAATCAGAATCACAACCAAGGAAACAGGAACAATAATGGGGGCAACAATGGAGGAAACAATGATGGCAACGGTGCCAGGGGTCGAGTGTTCGTGATTGGTCAGGGTGACGCAAGGAATGATCCTAATGTAGTGATGGGTAAGTTCCTTCTCGAAGACTTTTATGTTACTGTTTTATTCGATTCGGGTGCCGATACTAGTTATGTGTCCTTAAAAGTTAGCCAAATGCTTAAGCGCACTCCAACATTTCTGAACACCAAACACACGGTAGAACTAGCAAACGGTAAAAGTCTTGAAGCCACACACGTAATCAAAGGTTGTAACCTCGTCTTAGCTGGTCAGACCTTCTCTATCGACCTTATTCCTATCACACTGGGTAGTTTCGACGTCGTTATTGGGATGGATTGGCTATCTCACCATCAAGCGGAGATTGTTTGCAAGGAGAAAATCGTCCGCATTCCTCGCTCTGGTGAAGAACCCCTCGTGATTCATGGCGACAAGAGTGGTGATGTTGTAGGCATTATCTCTTTCCTTAAGGCCCAGAAGTGTTTGCGAAAGGGCCACACTGCCATTTTGGCACTCGTTACTGACACATCAACGGAAGAGAAGAGAATTGAAGACATCCCTATTGTACGTGACTTTCCCGAGGTATTTCCTCAGGAATTACCTGGTCTTCCGCCTCATCGTCAAGTTGAATTTCAAATCGAGCTAGCTCCTAGAGCAGCGCCCATAGCTCGAGCACCTTATCGTCTAGCCCCATCAGAACTTGAAGAACTGTCCACACAACTACAAGAACTCTTGGAAAAGGGTTTTATACGTCCTAGCTCTTCGCCCTGGGGAGCTCCAGTCTTGTTTGTGAAGAAGAAAGATGGTACTTTCAGAATGTGTATTGACTACCGCGAACTTAACAAGGTGACCGTGAAGAATCGTTATCCTCTTCCACGCATTGATGACTTGTTCGACCAGTTGCAAGGGTCGAGTCATTACTCTAAGATTGATTTGAGATCGGGATACCATCAGCTGAGGGTCCGAGATGAGGACGTCTCCAAAACAGCATTCAGAACTCGTTACGGCCATTACGAGTTTCTGGTTATGCCATTCGGGTTGACGAATGCACCAGCGGTCTTCATGGATCTCATGAACTGACTATGCAAACCTTACCTGGATAAGTTCGTTATTGTATTCATCGATGACATCCTGATCTATTCTAAAAGTCAGGAGGAACACGAGCAGCATCTACGACTTATGCTGGAACTTCTTCGAAAAGAGCAGTTGCATGCCAAGTTTTCGAAATGTGACTTCTGGCTTCGCGAAGTCCACTTTCTAGGCCATGTGGTAAACAAGGATGGAATTCATGTGGATCCATCTAAGGTTGAATCGATCAAGAACTGGCCTGCACCCCGCACACCAACAGAAATCCGCCAATTCTTGGGTTTGGAAGGATATTACAGAAGGTTTATCAAGGATTTCTCAAAGATTGCGCAACCTCTCACTTCACTGACTCGGAAGGGTGTCACCTATCATTAGGGTGATGCACTGGAGTCCGCATTTCAGCACTTGAAAGATAGACTTTGGAGCGCGCCTATCCTCTCATTGCCTGAAGGCATAGATGATTTTGCGGTTTACTGCGACGCTTCCATCCAAGGACTTGGTTGCGTATTGATGCAACGTGACAAGGTCATTGCCTACGCATCGCGCCAACTTAAAGTTCACGAAAGGAACTACACTACGCATGACTTGGAGCTGGGAGCAGTTGTTTTCGCACTTAAGATATGGAGACATTACCTGTACGGTACCAAGTGCACCATTTACACCGATCACATGAGTCTCGAGCATATCTTCAAGCAAAAGGAGTTAAACATGCATCAACGCCGATGGGTTGAGCTCTTGAACGATTATGAATGCGCTATCAAATATCATCCGGGCAAGGCCAATGTTGTGGCCGACGCCCTCAGTCGAAAGGATACTATACCTAAGCGTGTACGTGCGTTACAGCTTACCATTCACTCTAGCCTTCCCGCTCAGATTCGCGATGCTCAGGTTGAAGCATTGAAAGCGGAGAACATCAGAGCTGAATCCTTACGAGGATCGAGGCAGCGGCTAGAACAAAAGGAAGACGGTGCCTACTATGTTAACGGATGCATCTGGGTTCCACTTTATGGAAACTTACACGAGCTTGTGATGGACGAAGCGCACAAGTCTCGTTATTCAGTACATCCTGGTTCGGATAAGATGTACCACGACCTCAAGACTACATACTGGTGGCCTAGTATGAAAGCCCACATAGCAACCTACGTTAGCAAATGTTTGACTTGTGCGAGAGTCAAGACCGAATATCAGAAACCATCAGGCCTACTTCAACAACCAGAGATACCTAAATGGAAATGGGAGCAAATTTCCATGGATTTCGTTACTGGTCTACCTAGATCTCAACGCGGAAACGATACCATTTGGGTGATCGTGGATCGACTGACCAAGTCTGCACACTTTCTGGCTATCAAAGAAACGGATAAGTTTTCTACTCTTGCAGATATTTACCTAAAAGAAGTGGTGTCAAGGCACGGAGTGCCAACCTCTATCATATCTGATCGTGACGCGCATTTTACTTCTGAACTGTGGCAAGCCATGCACAAGTCTTTTGGCTCACGTTTAGATATGAGCACCGCGTATCACCCATAGACGGATGGGCAATCTGAACGCACCATCCAAACCCTTGAAGACATGCTTAGGGCATGCGTAATCGACTTTGGAAATGGCTGGGAAAAGCACCTCCCGCTAGTGGAGTTTTCGTATAACAACAGCTACCACACTAGCATCCAGGCCGCTCTGTTTGAGGCATTGTACGGACGCAAATGCCGATAACTTCTCTGTTGGGCAGAAGTTGGTGACAGCCAAATCACTGGCCCAGAACTTGTGGTAGATACCACAGAGAGAATTGCTCAGATACGACAGCGAATGGCGGCAGCTCGTGACCGTCAGAAAAGCTATGCTGATAAGGGAAGAAAACCACTCGGGTTCCAGGTTGGGGATCGAGTGTTACTCAAAGTCTCACCTTGGAAAGGTGTAGTCCGTTTTGGCAAACGAGGCAAGCTCAATCCGCGTTATGTCGGACCGTTCGAAATCATCGAGAAAATTGGCAAAGTCGCCTACAGGTTGAATCTACTTGAAGAACTCAGCGGAGTTCATAACGTTTTCCATGTGTCGAATCTGAAGAAGTGTCTGTCAGATGAGACCCTAATAGTTCCTCTCAAGGAACTCACAATCGACGACCAACTGCGATTCGTCGAGGAACCAGTAGAGATTACAGATCGAGATGTTAAGATCCTCAAGCGTACCAGGATACCTCTGGTCCGAGTTCGTTGGAATGCTCGTCGTGGCCCAGAGTATACCTGGGAACGAGAAAACCAAATGAAACTCAAGTATCCCCAACTGTTTAAGAAAAACGCAACCACTACTGAGGCTGAAGCTACTGTAGAATTTCAGGACGAAATTCCAAATCAACGGGGGGATGTTGTGACACCCTAGGAAAATCAGGAAAACAGCGCAACTTAACTAGCTTCCTCAGTAACCACGCACTAAATTTCGGGACGAAATTCTCTTAACAGGGGGAGAATGTGACAACCCTCATAATTCCGTGTATTCCGTATAATTTATTAATAATAATTAAAGTGCTTGATGACTGTGCTGAATCATCTAACTGCTTTCTGATATCTGTGTTATACTTACATGTGCATGGCAACATACTAGTAGTGTACAGAAAAGTCATTAAATAGTCCTGTGTGTTTTCCTGAATGTTGAAAATTAAAAACGTTACAAAAATATATATATAGGACACGTTACGGGTTAATTAAGCACTTTAACGGAACAGTACCAAACCGAACAACCGAACATTACCCGAAACACCAAAATAATGCTAGAAGCATTGTTTTTATTTTTCTAAGCTAGTTAGGGTCCCCTAACACCCTAACACACTATATATTTAATAACACACCATAATGCACTAACTAGGCACTTGAATTCTAACTAAATCAACTAACCACCCATTGCAAATCAACTAAGCCAACCCCCCCCCCCATTCGGTTAGGAGACAAGAAGGACACTCCCATGATTTTATTTAATTAATTATTTGATTTGTTATGTACTAAAGAAGCACATGGACCAAGAGTTAGTGCATTGTTGGAAGAATTATTTATATAACCCTTGGATCTTCATTCTTATCATTCACCACCATCCACCAAAACTCTTTCTCCTTCTCCTTCCTTGAGTTCGGCAGCCAACAACCAGCCATCATACACCCACCTTCAAGCCATTTCCAAGTCATCTCCATACATACAAAGGTGCTACGGGTCATACGACGAAGCTTGGTGCTCTCGGAAGTTGAAAGACCTTCTCCATTTGCTGTTAACCACCACATTTCTTCACTCGAACTTCCCTAGCCTTGAGCTAGTGGTAAGAACTTAGATCCGTTCATTCTTTATGTTATTTAAGTGGTTAACAGATGGTTGATGATGAAAATCCATGAACACTAAAGAACCATGAACAAAGTCTTGCATATAAACTAACTTGTAATGAAATATTGATGAAACATGATGAAGTGATGATAAACTGAAGTTGTCTTGATTATGTACTGATTTACTTGCTGATCTACTTGTAATATTGATGTTTGACGTTGTTGTGATCACTAAACATGTTAACGGAATCAATCGAACACAAGTTAAAAAGATAAAAGCTGAAACAGTAGGCTGTTTGGTTTTTACAGCCAACTTCAGTTGGCTGTAACAGGACCATAACTTAACGAGAAATGTATTTTCTGAAGTCTAGGGTTATGTATTATGAAATACGGTTCTAATGGCACCGGAATCATAATTTTTGGACTTCGTTACTATTTTTAAAGCGTCATTTTGTAACAGCAGCTAGAGCTGCATTTTTCTGCTGAAAATATGCGTTTTTTTTTTCTATCATAACTTGAGTTCTGTGTAGAGTTAGATCTAGAAACTTGTACTGTAGATGACCACCGATGTATTTGTAATTATCTCACTTGAATTTCGTAAATCGGACTTACGATGATTTTTAAATAAATTCTTCCGTGGACTGTGGTCAGAAAAAGATAAATCTGATTTCAGTCCGGAAGATGAATTTTTATTAAATATTGGTAATGAACTGGACCCCAATATTTTTACACAATAAAATTTGGAAAGTTTAAGACATTCTGTAAAAATTTGTGAATTTTTAGAATAAGTAACTATTTTATTAGAATGTCCGAAAACAGCCCGGTTTTGAATATTTAAACTGAAACGACAAAAGTTGTAATTTGCGTGTCTAGATGTCGAGTATGCTATCGGTGAATGATCTAACATGTTATATGTGTTATGTGTATTATCATATGTTTATTTATGAACGGGAATTGATGGGAAGTTTGTATGGGCATAAACCGCCAAAGTAATGAATGTTATGTGATAGATACGTGTAGGAACTTTGTGCTCTAATTGAAAATCACTAAATGACTAACTGGTAATCATATTAGGACGTGATTGACCGACCTTGACTGTTAGCTATATTTGCGAGTCCTTACTAAGGCATGGGATTCCCGGTGGTTGGGAATGGGATTGAATAACTATTTATATTATCAACACTACTAGACTACCTACTACTGTCCTCGGATTGAGAAGGGCACGTACGTAAAACCTACGTACATTCATACTTACTACTGTCCTCGGATTGAGAAGGGCACGTACGTAAAACCTACGCACATTTATACTTACTACTGTCCTTTGATTGAGAAGGGCACGTACGTAAAACCTACGTACACTCATACTTACTATTGTCCTCGGATTGAGAAGGGCACGTACGTAAAACCTACGTACACTCATACTTACTACTGTCCTCGGATTGAGAAGGGCACGTACGTAAAACCTATGTACACTCATACTTAACACCGTCCTCGGAGTGGGAAGGACACTTATGGATACGCCTAGTCTAGTAACATACATAATGGGAAGCCCCCACTAAATATCGTAAAGGTTTGGGAATCAAGGATAATGGGTAATACATGGTTATGAAACGAGCTTACGATTTCTGATACGAACTCATTAACTGAACAACCAACTGTGAACTCGCTCAACTTTGTTGTTACATGCCTTGCAGGTCGTTAGGTACTTGTGGAGCTTGCGCGAGGAGGAGGTCGTTGTGGAATAGGGACTGTTATGTCCCGTGCCTAATAAATAAACTTTATGAACTTATGAACTTATGATTTGGATTTATGTTTTATGCTTCCGCTGTTAACCTAAAGTCGGTTACTTATCTTTTGGTCACCAATTGTATTTCGATTGGCTTTATTAACTTAAATTACATTGTTCAATATGATTGGTGGCTCGATCCTGGTCACGTCACGCCTCCAAGCGGTGACGCTCCGCATGGTGGATTTTGGGGGTGTGACATCATATTTTCATGAAACACTGTTTTTACAAACAACATATTTTATACAAACTCATTTTTACTTAGTTATTCATTTCACTATGCATTGTTCTTTTATATCATCTGATTTCTTATCACTTATGTATAATTTATAAAAGAAAACATTTTACAAGGATCATGACTAACTTTTGTTAAACATTTTCTTTAAACTTATAAGTCATGAATCCTAAATCAATAAAACCTATGTATCTCACAGGTATTTTTTATGCTTGCGTACCTATTTTCACATGTGTTTCAGGAAATGATGCATAGGATTAATCAAGATACACATAGGCAGACTCGGGCCTTAGTGACAATAAAAGATGCAAGACTAGTTAATTATGTTATGCTTCCTTGTTGTTAAGACATTGTAACTTCTTTTAATCAATAAAACAACATTTAAATTTCCCGACGATTCTGCCACGATTTGTTGTTTTACGTGGTCGGGGTGTGACAGAAAAGTTGTTATCAGAGCTCATGGTTATAGGGAATTAGGTTATTAGTAATGCTTTGACCTAGTCTATAACCTTCCTAGGACCCTAACACAAGTTATCTTGTGTTTAGATCTTAAAACAATACCATCACTTATCCTTAGGTGACAACTACAACAAGAACACAAATTTCAAATCCGCTTTGAAAACCAATATTCTGTTCTAGGATGATTTATTATAAGGTTTTGAACCCTCTAAGTTTTCAAAATCTCGTCAAAGTTGGGTCTTATAATGTGGACACGTGCAATCTGGAAGGGTGGATGCCTGTACTCTGAGTTTTCTGTCTAAGGCTAGAGTGTTCGTATAAATCCACATAATCGGAACAGTCACTCTTACCTGGGAACTCTTGGGGTGAGTGTCCACTTATAGGCTAAAGCATGTCTTCGCAATACATTAATATGACCCGCTTACTTTGATTAGTCACCGTCTCATTGGTTTGCCTTAGGTAACAAACAAATGATTGTAATTTTTATGCGTTGCCATTTTGTTTTGATTATCCGATAACATTTCACTTGTTTCCTTCCTATGTCTTCTATTTCTTCTAGAATGTCTCATCATTGCAACGACGCCAAGATATCAGAACAGACTGCCAAATTTGCCCAGCGAATAGGTGAAGTAGTCCTGAAGACTGTTGAATTAGCTAGTGCTATGTATCGTCTCTAGGAGAAAGCCCCTCAAGAGCCACCGAAGGAAGCAGAAGCCAAGCCTTCACCAAAACTGAAGAAATGTAAAGCTTCAAAGAATCCCGCAGCGGTTGCGCCAAAACAAGCAGAACCTAGCCAGGTGGCAGCACCACCAGCCAAGAAGCGGTACAAGGGAACTGCTCCATGGTGCAATAGATGCAACTGTCATCATCTGAATCAGTTTCCCTGTTTCAAACGTAACCACTATGGACGATGGGGACATTTGGTTGACATATGCCGCTTTGCTATCCAAAACAAATCTTTGCTGCTACGAATCTTGCTGCTACTCAACTCCGAGCCAACCCAGCTCAAGCTCGCTTTCCACCTGGATCGTGCTACAACTGTGGCGAGATGGGTCATTTCGTGAATAAATGCCCAAAGCTTGCTAATGCAAATCTGACCCATGAATGAGCATTTGGCTGATTACAAGATGCTGCTATTTTGAATAATTTGAATCTTATGCTTTTGTATCTTTTGTTGAACCCTGAAACAATCTGTTTTGTTTATAAATAAATTGTTGTTCACAATTCTGATGTACAAGTGTAGTTACATGTGTGTATGGCATTCCCCTAAGATACCTACAACAAGGAACTGTGTTCTTACAAACTACTCTTGTGATTCTCCCTTTCAAGTGATCGCTCATGATTTCCTCGAAAATTTTAAGTACTCGTTTCATTCTAGGAGACGAAGAACAGAAAATAAAGTAACATTATGAGAAATCCTGCTTTTTGCGCATCTGTATCTTTAAATCCTTGGTTTGATAACTAAGGGTATTCCTCAATCTCATACCCATATCATTACATTCTGGTTTTCATAACAACATACATAGTATAAGTTTTCAAAACAACCTTCATGATTTCAAAATATTCCATATAGTTTGAAAACATTTTTAACATAGTATATTTACTCAAAATATCAAGTGCATGATTTCAAAAGTATCATTCATATTTTCAAAAACCTTATACATAATTTCAAAATTCATCTCGCATGATTTTAAAACATTTTGTAAATATACTTATCCAATACACCTACCTTATGATTTCAAAAGCGTTATGTAAGATTTCAAAAACATTAAACACATTTCTAAAAGAATCCCATGCATAGTTTTCAAAAACATTTTGCCCATACATTGACTTAACCTTCAAACTCTGCTTCATATGTCGCCTTGGCATATCTAGCACCCTAACTTCATGAGCATTTTACCTCGTGTTTCGACTAAAGCATGTCTAGTGCAAGGTTTTGAAACGCCTCCCGTTTTTCAAATCCCAAAACCCATATGGGATCTTCTTATATTCATAATTAGATCCTTGTGGATGATTATAGTTTAAATCAGAGTCCTTCATTGGATTCCTTGTATGCCTTAATTCGAACATTACGATTCCTTATAATCGAAATCGAATTTTCTTTTTAAGATCTTCCTATCTTTATAGTTAGATTCTTGGAAATGTTTAAAGTGCCAATCAAAATCCACGAATTGGATACCTGGTGTGCTTTAAATTCATGTGCACAATTAACAAACAAATTAACAAAATGATAACAAATTAAAGATCAAGTTAAACAATTTTGTGATTATGTGTTATGTGTTTTCTTTGGTGTTTTTAATTTCGTTAATCAAATCCTCGTAGAATATCCCATATCATCATATGAGTGATTCACAGTAGGATATCCAAAGGTACTACCTTAAATCCTTAATGGGCTTCTACATAATAGTTAAACACCCTTGGATTATATAGTACCATTCCATAATTCAAAGAGACCCCTTTGTGACACCTGTGCCTCTGCAACCATCAAAAAAAATACCAAATTAATGAAATATTGTGTTTCATAATTGGGATTTGTTAAAAATATGTGTATCGTTTGCACATATCAATTCTTGTTCGATTTCGGGCTTTAAATCGCTTTCTGGAAGGTTATACGCGATCTGATGCGTAAATATAACCAGTTTAATGCAGCAAACACTCTGGAACAGTGACATAGGCTTAACATACCTGAAATAACCTTTACATAACTTAGATATGAGTTTTGGAGGGTTTGGTGTGGCGAAATCAAGTTTATTCGCTTACAGGGACTAATTTCGACAAACTGCGAAAGTATGTCGATTCGTACTGTAACGAACATTTTGAAACTTGATCATAAATTAAACATACCCTAAATATCCTTTACATAGCTTAGAAATAAGCTTCGAGGGGTTCGGTATGTTAAAATAACCTTTTTGGTCATTCAGGGACTAAAAGCGTCAAAAAGTGTATAAGTTTGCATTTTCGCGCATATCTTACGTTCTGAATATATCCGGACATCCAAAAATTTATGTAATCATTAAAATATTTAATTTTAGTGATTGGCTTGATAAAAATCCTTTCGTCGCGTAATTTGGATCGTTTTTCGCGTTCGTTCGTGTTTCATCGTAATTAACCGAATAACGCAACCGTACGGCCAAACGAACCGACATCCGGGATATTTTTGAGCATGTTTCAAGTTCCCTATACTTTAACTTCATTTTAGAGCCTTGAAATGAGGTTAACGGGGTTTAAACGCATCAAAATTGGCTTAAAATTGTTGGAGCTGGCACATGGTGGCGCTGTGCCACAACCATAAGCCTTTGCCGTGGCGCGACGCCACGGCCCTATCTAGGCAGAAAATTAATTTTTAGCATTTTTCAGCAATAGGAATGAACTTGGGGGTCTTTTTTGTAACTTTTTCAATACCATTTGATGGTTTTGGGGCACCCCTAGTATTCCAAAACCTTGTGCCCACTTGGACGGTCTAGATTGATTCTCGTTTATCGATGTCACACCCCGACCACGTAAAACAACAAAACGTGGCGAAAACATCGGGGAGTGTTGTAACAGAATCATTGTTTTATAACACATGGAAATTGAAATATTGTTTTATTGATTAAAAGAGTTACAATGTCTTGACAATCAAAGAAATATAACATAAATAACTAGTCTTGCATCTTTTATTGTCGCTAAGGCCCAAGTCCGCCTAAGTGTATCTTGATAAATCCTATGCATCATATCCTGAAACACATGTGAAAATAGGTATGTCAGCATAAAAATGCCTGTGAGATACATAGGTTTTGTGAAAATTGAATTCATGACTTATGTTTAAGAAAATGTTTACTCATGAACCTTGTAATTTGCTTTGTCTTGTAAATCATTTGAAAAGTGATAAATAAACAAAATGATATATATGTATAAAAGAATAATACATGGTTAAGTAAATAACCAAGTAAAATGAGTTTGTATTAGATAAGTTGTTTGTAAAACAATGTATTGTGAAAAGTATGTTATTTGTATAAAATGTTATATGTCTAAATCGAAATGATTCAGATAACGCTACGATATGTAATACCATACAAGAACTTATATAAAGGAAGTACCAGTGGCGTATCCACCATGCTTGTATCATATTACACATGCCTCGTTACTTAAATCACTTACTCAAACCAAACCACCAAAGTAAAATGTTTATGTATAATCAAATGTCAAAATGTTTGTGTGAAAACTATGTCTAATGTCTATGTCTAATGTAAATCATGTAATGTGTATCCAAAATATCATGTACGGTAAGTGAAATATATCAACTAAACCATATGTAAAATGCACAAAAACAAGGTATTGAAGTAAAACATGGTTTAAATCAAAGTTATGTTTTGTGGAACAAATGCATGGTATACTGATATAAACATCTATACGGTATTGTGAAAATGCATACATCCAAGCCTTGTGACTGTGGTGATAAACCCCTAAACGAATTTAAAGGTCTATCTGTGTTATGTTTATCGAATTCGGTCATTCCTTCCACCCAAACAAACCTAGGATTCAGGAATGGGAGTTGTCAAGTCCTATGGTACCATTACCTACTAACGAGCGGCGTAGCTAAGGTTAATGAATGTACATTGTCCCATTTGAACAAACCAAATGTCATACCAAAATGTAAGCATGTGATGAATAACAAATGTGCTAAGTATGCACACAATGGGCATACATAGCCTAAAATGTAATGTAAAACAATGTACTAAGTATGCACACAATGGACATACATAGCATAAAATGTAATGTAAAACAATGTACTAAGTATGCACACAATGGACATACATAGCATAAAATGTAATGTAAAACAATGTACTAAGTATGTACACAATGGACATACATAGCATAAAACACAATGAAATCATGTACTATAAGTGTACTATAGAACATAACAAGCATATGATATGAAAACATGAAAGCACGAAAATAACAAGTAGGCACATGTGTTTCACCCCAAAATGTTTGGAAAACAGTAAAAGAGGGGTCTATGTACTCACTTGAGATTGCTTAGTAGTCCTTGAGTAACAACCAAACAATGCTAGAGATCACGGATATCAAACGGCACCTAATATAGGTAACTATGTTAATATACCGGACCTAAAACTGGAGGATTGGATAGAATGAGGGTTCATAAACCAAACGAGTATGGAGACTCGTGTAATATGGTTTAACAAAGCCTACATACTAAAATGAAACCTAACCTAAGTGCTTACGACCCATTACGACCCGTTTAGGTAGCTTATGCTACTTTAACGCGTCGTTCGCGTGAAACGCGTTCGGAACGCCTAACTAGTCCTATGATAAGTAAAATATGCCTTAACATGTCTAATATTGTTACCAAATCAGTTTAGATACCAAAAGTTATGTTACATAAGCTTAAAATGAATTTTGGCGTTAAAAGGGCATTTTGGTAATTTACCTAATGCATATATACTACCTATTATACAACTACTCAAACGATGTGACCATAAGGTATAACCTCGGAAGGTTATTCCCTATACAACTATGGTCGCCTAATGTGTTTGGTCGGATCCTAATGATTGAACAAACGGGTCGGGTTCGAAAGTATAAGCGATTGTTTAGATCGCTTACCTTACGACCCTATATAAGCACTAAATTAAAAGTGACAAGCTAAGCATGTTAAAACATGCTTACCTAAGTTTAGAAAGTAGGTTTGGTATCAAAACAAACGGTTTTGATACCTAAGAGTAGTTTGGTTACAAAACACGCAATAACACGTATTTTGGCCGAAACTACCACTCGTCACTGAGCCTAGATAACGTGGTAATCAGTAGGTATAGTCACTAGGGACTATGACCATCGTGATTACGCTCACGTTATGAAGTTCAAACAAACTTCGCATTGACCATAAACTGGTCAACGCAGAAAGTCAAACAAAGTTTGACTTTAACGCTAAAACGAATGAAAAGAATTAAAGAACACTTACAAAGGGTTCCCGAAAGCTTTGATCTCCAAGTAATCTCAGGTAGGAAGTGTATGAACACAACCACTTAGAGAAACACTCAGATTTCAAGTGGGTTTTGAGTTGTGAATCAAGGGGTATTTATAGGATTCTTGGAACCGTTAGGATCATTTATCGAATAACGTGCTTTGATCTTGTCCATACACTTGTTGAAACCTTATGGTAACATCAAAATGGCCCCTCATGAGCAGGAAAGGGCAAGTGTGGATGAGTTGTGAGTGGTTAACAGCTGTAATCATCTGTTAAAACTGATTAATCTGATTTGGGGAGCTAACACGGGCCGCGTAAGGTATCACACAAGACTTACGCGGGCCGCCTGGCCCTTCTGGTCAGAAACAAGTTTCAACAAATGTCAGTTTTGGTCCCTGTTGTGTTTTAAGGCCATTTCCGACACGTTTAAGGCCCGTTAAGCCAACGTTAAGGCCCTAAAATGATGCCTAAACATTGTGGACTTGAAACATGCTCAAAAATATGCCGGATGTTGGTTCGTTTGGTCGTACGATCGCGACGTTCGCTTAATTACGACGGAATGCGCATAAGCGCGAAAAACGATCCAAATTGCGCGACGAATGGATTTTTCTCATGCCAAACACTAAAATAAAATATTTTAGTGCTTACATAAATTTTTGGATGTCCGGATGTATTCAGAACGTAAGATATGCGCGAAAGTGCAAACTTGTGCACTTTTTGACGCTTTTAGTCCCTGAATGACCCAAAAGTTTATTTTAGCACACCGAACCCCTCAAAGCCTATTTATAAGTTATGTAAAGGATATTTATGGTATGTTTAACTTATGTTCATGTTCCAGAATGTCTGTTACAGTTCAAATTGGCATACTTTCGCAGTTTGTCAAATTTAGTCCCTGTAAGCGAATTAACTTGATTTTGCCATACCAAACCATCCAAAACTTATTTCTAAGTTATGTAAAGGTTATTTAAGGTATGTTAATCCTATTTCACTATTCCAGAGTGTTCGTTGCATTAAACTGGTTATATTCACGCATCAGTGCGCGTATAACCTTCCAGAAAGCGATTTAGAGCCCGAAATCAAACAAGAATTGATATGTGCAAATGATACACATATTTATACAAATCCCAAGTATGAAATACAATATTTCATTGGTTTGGTATTTGTTTGATGGTCGCAGTGACCCAGGTGTCACAGTCTCCCCTACTTTAGGAAATTTCGTCCCGAAATTTATTTAGAGGAAACTTGTGAGAGCTTGAAACATGAAGTTGAAAAGATCAAACAACACTGGTTAGAGTCCTGAACTTCTAGTAGCTTTACAATAACATCATGCTTGCAATGTGAGAGGGACACTTATATACAAGTATATAAAGCGTCATTGGTGCGTCCACCGTACCTCTATTACGTTGTTCACATTCCGTTATGGTTGCCACTATCGGTTCTTACACATAATAAGTCTTACTGTGATTTCTGTGCACTGAACTTCGTAATTATGTATGCATCCATAATTACGTCATTCCTTGCATAGTTACGCAGTGCATCTTAAAATGTATAGGGGAAGAAAACCATGAACGAGCCTGTGATGATTGTGACTAGACCACCATAGGGTCCCTTTTATTAAATCAATAAATGATTTTAATAGACAACCAAGGAGTCTTTTCAGCTTATATCATCACATGTCATTCTTAACCAGATTTTTGAATCAATCTTTTTTACTAGACCACTAAAAGGGTCTCTTGTGAATCATGGAATGGTACTATATAATCCAAGGGTCTTAACTATTACATAGAAGCCCATTAAGGATTTAAGGTAGTACCTTTGGATATCCTACTATGAATCCCTCATATGAAGATATGGGAGATTCTACGAGGATTTGGATAACGAATTATCCAGAGTACACAAAAATGCATAAAAGAAAACACAAAATGCATAAACACATAATCACATAATTGTTTAACTTGATTTTTAGATTTGTCATCATTTTGTTAATTTGTTCTGTTAACTGTGTACATGTATTTAGAGCACACCAGGTATCCAATCAGTGGATTTTGATTGGTGTTTTAAATATTTTCAAGAATCTAACTATAATGATAGGAAGATCTTAAAAAGAAAATTCGATTTCGATTATAAGGAATCGAAATGTTCGAATTAAGGCATACAAGGAATCCAATTAAGGACTCTGATTTGAATGATAATTATCCACAAGGATCTAATTGTGAAGGTAAGAAGATCCCATATGGATTTTAGAAGTTGAAGATGTTTTGAAACCTTGCACTGGATGTGCTTATGTCAAAACATGAAGAAAAAAAAATGCTTATGAAGTTGAGATGCTAGATATGTCAAGGCGACATATGAAGCAGAATTTGAAGGTTAAGTCAATGTATGAGGTAAATATTTTGAAAACTATGCATGGGGTTTCTTTTAAAAAAAATGTGTTCAATGTTTTTGAAACCTTATATATAATACTTTTGAAATCATAATGTGGGTGTATTTGGTAAATACATTTATAAAAAATGTTTTAAAATCATGCGATGTTGGTGCATTCATCTGTCGTCTTCATCTTATGTCGAGTCTCGGGTTCGTTGCAGATCTTTACAAGAGTGATGTCATCATATTGAATGATGACATCACAATATGACATCATCAAGTGCGTCACATCACAAAAGACAAAGAAATTCAAATCAGATTTATGAAAGTTTGTCTGTTTCGCTTGAAGTAAATTGTATGTTTCGCTTGAATTGTTTTAGGTAGGTTTTGCTTGAAATTGTTACGTGTATTTCAAGCGAAAGTCAAAGGCTATAAATAGGTGTCATATCATTTCATTTGTAACAGTTTTAGAGATTCGATACCGAGGTGCTGCCGGTGTGAGATTTGATTGTAAACAACGTCAGATTAATACAATCAGTGTTTAAAGTGATATTCAAGCTGTTTCGACGTCGGTTTCTTAGTTTCCGCCTCTGAAAATGATAAAATCTCTTCTGAACGACTCGTTCGGGTCGCAAACCGATCCTACAAGTGGTATCAGAGCTAGGAGGAAGAGATTTCGCAAAAACAGCTCGTTTTCATCACTTTTTCTGTTTCTACACCATTCTTTCTCAAAAATTAAAATTTTTCACGGATAAAATCGGCTCAAATTTTCATATATTGTGCATAAACATGTATTAACAAATCCTGTAAAGTTTCAGATCGAAAATCGACTTAAAAACAGGTTAAAATCATCTGCTCGCTTGAAATTGGTTCGACATTTGCTGACATCATCAGGCTTTCGCTTGAAATCTCAGGGTTTGCTTGAAAATTTGGTGCAGTTTGAAGCGAAACGCAGGCTTTCGCTTGAAATCAGCAGTTTGCTTGAAAATACGTGTACCGCTTGAACTGTCTTTCACGTGATAAATACATCGAGTTGTGTGTTTCATTAAACGAGGGTGACAGTACATCGGGAATAGAATATCACATGTGTTGTTGCCAGCTTGTTTGTGTCAGTTAGCATGCGATTCATAATCGATACATGTGATAGTGTTGTTCAAGTGATCCATGTGCTGAATCCATATATAAAGATATTGTCGAGTTAAGAGTATAAAAGATATTGAATTGTCTTGGCCCAATCAGAGATTAACATTTGTGATTATCAGTTGGGTGGATTTTGTGGCCCAATCATCAAGTATCGGTGCAACTAGTTTATCACTTGTGAGTTGTCGGCCATATTAAAATTTGAGGTTCAATTAAAATTGATATATGCTTTAAAGTTGTCTGACATTGATCTGATCAGAACATTGAAGTTGTCGCCCCATTAATCAAGAATATGTTTTGCATGTGCTTTCATCTTTCACGTGATTAAAGGTCATCAAGCCCAATACTCATCGGGCCAAATTATCAATCGATTAAAGTGTTCGGCCCAATCAGAATTTTAAGTAATTGGTATTTTGTTTGAAAGGTGATCTAACTGGGACTTGATATTTCGCTTAACGGGACTGTCTTGAAAAACGGGTTTCCGAATCATGGATATTAATTTCTTTAATATGACTCAAGAAACATTTGATAGAATAAATGTATTAAAGAAAGAATTTGATTTGTTTTCTGGTTGTTCAGGAGAAAGTACAAAGAGTATCATTGAGAGGTATAGCCATCTTGTTCGTTCATTGTCTGAGAAGGGTATTAAGAAAAGTCCAAATGAATGGGTTGAAAAATTGGCCAATGCCATACCTCAACAAGAGTGGAGTACATATCTTTTGGATTTAAAAAGAACTGGAGAATACTCTGAATTGACAATTGGTCAATTCATTAAGAAACTTGAAGAACAGATGGAGAGAAATGCTGAGAAGAAGAAAAGTCAAAGTGGAAAATCAATATTAAAGAAGAGCAAGAGTAAAGGTGTTCAAGTGGGAGAGGAACAGACTGAAGAAATTTCAGTTTTGAAAGACGAGAAGAAAGCTGATGAGAAACAGATTTTTGATTTAACGGAAAATTGTGAGAAGTTGAAATCAGAAAATGACAAACTGTTAAGAGATTTGAACAGTTTGACATTGAAAAACGAGATTTTGAAAGAAAAGGAAAAAGAATTTGAAAATGAAAAATTAAAATTTGAAAAAGATTTCAAAGTCAAATGAAGATTTTAGAAGATGAGAAATCTGCCATTTTTAAAAATAATCTTGAAAAACAGATTGAAATAAACTCTCATCTTCAGAAAATCATTC
Organism: Helianthus tuberosus; assembly: GCA_030545235.1. NCBI lineage: Eukaryota > Viridiplantae > Streptophyta > Magnoliopsida > Asterales > Asteraceae > Helianthus > Helianthus tuberosus. The sequence goes on along the minus strand of CM060451.1, from coordinate 122,867,566 downwards.
GACTTGAAAATGAGATGAAAAAGCTCGGATTAAAATCAAAGAGCTTGAAGAGAAATTGAAAGGTTTTGAGACTTCGTCATCAACACCAGATTATCCATGTCCAAAACCGATCAATTCTGTTCCAATAAGTGACAATGTCACAAACTTTGACAATGTCAAAGTTGAAGATTGTGATGAGAAAACTGATGATGATGAGAAAAAGAAAACATTTTTGAAATTAAAAGAAATGTTTAAAGAAACTGTTCTACATTCTACTGAAAAAGGTGAATGCTCATCGCAAAAACCTGTAAAGAAGAATGTGGAACAAAAACAAAAAGATAAAAAACCGAAAAATCTTCAAAAAGAAAATAAAAGCTCATCAGTTCAATCATCCAATCGTGATAAAAAATCACAAAAATTGGAAAATCAAAACTCAAAAAATGTTGGTAATAAGTGGTGCAGGTTTGACCACAGTGCTCAAAAGCCAAATCCAGCAAACAAGAGGAGCAAGGATTATCACCAAGCCAAACAGTGCTATGATCTGAATGTTTGGACTGAAAATGGTGATTGGTACGATAACAGAGTGTGTTACAGATGCGGATATCAAGGACACATTGCTGTTAACTGTCAGAGTTGGAGGTTTGAGTCGAGGAGATGCTTTAACTGCAACATCATTGGCCATATTGCTAGAGATTGCCCAATGAGATCAAAGGGAAGATCGAGGGCTGAATCTCAGAAAATGACAATGAAGAAACCAGTCAATGTCAAGCCCAAAGAACAGAAAGTTCAAGAATCTAAAGTTCAAGAACAGAAAGTTCAGCTTTCTCAAGGGCTGAAAGACAGACTGAGGAAAAAGAGGAAGAAGGCGAGAGAGTATCTTGAAAGAATTTTGTCCTCGGATACAACTGGTAAAACAGATAAAAGTTCTGATAAATCGTCTTGCTCGCCAAAGACTGATTGTAAATGATATTATATCAATCAAATCAGTGTTAAAAGTGATACGCAAGCTGTTTCGACGTCAGTTTCTTTGTTTCCGCCTCTGAAACTGATAAAATCTCTTCTGAACGACTCGTTCGGGTCGCAAACCGATCCTACAAGTGGTATCAGAGCAAAGAACAACAAATCAAGCAAAATGCATTCATCAGATACAAATCTGAGGACGAAAGAGGATAAGAAGAAGAAGAAAGTTGATGGTGATGAATTTGTTTCTTCGGAAACAAAGGAGCCACATGTCGGCGATGAATCTGGCTCCTCAAAGTCAGACAAGCCACATTCAGGCAATGATTCTGGTATGGTAAAACCAGAAGAGCCAGTTGTTGAGGTAAAAATTGAGAATTCTGGTCTAACAATGGATGATGCAAATTTTCCACCATTGTTGAACAAGAATTCAAAATCACCCAAGGACCGTCAGGCTTGGGTGAATCTGTTTAAATGAAAAACCTGACTTGCCGGAGTTCCCAGGTTGGTAAGCGTGGAACATGTATCGGCACATTTCTTGAGAAATTCACAAATGTGATATTTCGACTTACAAGTGGTAAATCAGAGACATTAAGTTGTACTTGATTTTCTACATGTGATTGTGTTGTTAAAATTGATAAATGTTAAATCTTACAAGTGATTAAAGAACAAGGTGATGAAGTGATCCCGAACCTACAAATGGATTGGTAAACAAACTAATTTTTCCGGAAAAACCATTTTGATTAAAACAAACTTAAGTGTTTTGAAATCATAATGGGAAAATAGTTTGTTGTAAGGGGGAGTTCTGATTGTTTACGTCAGGTGGATGGAGAATTGAAGTGATTCTCATCATGTTGTCACATTTCTTGTACAGTTTGTTTCAAATTTTCTCATAAAATCAAAATTGAGACATATTTTGATTTTAGGGGGAGTAAAAATTAAAAAAAAAATTAGAAAATTCGAAAATTACAAAAACTTTGAAAAATTCAAAATGAGTTTTGTTGTAAAAAAGAGGAAATAATAGTAGATCAGTTGGACTGTCACATCATGCTAAAGAAATGGAAAGATATAATGTGATAAACGGTCTCACTAAAGATGTGACGATAGGCTCAGCTAGACTAGTAGATTTGCGAGAACGATACAAACCTAAATGAAATAGCCTAGTTCTAGTGGGAAACATGATCGATAGCATAGTACTTAGTTTTGTCCTTCTTGATTGTGTGCCTACTCAGTAATCGCTGATTGTCGAAAGACATAAAACTGGTTAAGTTTGTGAACTTTCACAACTTTGCTAAAAAGTCGCTGTGATTATGCATTTTATTTTGCAAAGATTTAAACTCGTTTTATTTCTTTATTTTGTTTAAGCATTGGACATCCTCTGCGTATACGTGAGTATCGACCTGGATGTTATTGCCTAAACGTTCTGCTTTATTTTCTTTGGTGTTTCGTTTAAGCTTTGGATCACCTCTGCGTATACAGAAGTATCGACCTGGTGGTTAATGCCTAAACAACTTCAACTTATTTTATTTTTCTTATTTTGTTTAAACATTGGACTTTCTCTGCGCATACGGAAGTATCGACCTGATTGTTAATGTTTAAACATTCTGCTTTGTTTTCGCACAAATCACAGTTGATAAAAGTTTAAAGGCATTACTTGAGTCAGTGTATTGCATGATGAGGGGATATGCTGAGATCGTGGGTTCCATAAGAATTTAGTGCAAAATTAATATACCTTAACGTATCGGTAAGCATTTCGAAAGTTTTTAGATTGAGTTTAAGTGGACAACAATATCGTCAATCAACGTGAATAGTTTAGAGCTTAAAATGTTTAAAGCTTAACGGTGCTGGTGATTTGTCTCAGAAACTGATATGATCCTCTTACACAAACTCACAAAAATAGTGTCTGTATAAATTTCTTTACTGCATTTTTGTTATAATCAAAAATCCAAAAAGATTTTAGTGTGTTTTAGCATAAATTTTGAAAAACACAAAAAGATTTTCGACAACTGATGTTGAAGAGCTAATTTTCAAAATTCCGAGTGCTGAACATGATGAACAGGTTTGGGAGTGAGTGTGTCACACCCCGACCACGTAGAACATACAAAACGTGGCGGAAACATCGGGGAGTGTTGTAACAGAATTAATGTTTCACAACCATGGAAATTAAAGTTTCGCTTTATTGATTATAAGTGTTACAATGTCTTAACAAACAAAGAAATACAACATAATTAACTAGTCTTGCATCTTTTATTGTCACTAAAGCCCAAGTCTGCCTATGTGTATCTTGATCATCTTATGCAACAGCTCCTGAAAAACACATGTGAAAATATGGTACGTCAGCATAAAAATGCCTGTGAGATACATAGGTTTTGTGAAAATAAGATTCATGACTTATGTTTTGAGAAAATGTTTAGTCATGAACCTTGTTATTTGCTTTGTCTTTTAAATCATTTGAAAAACGATAAGATCAGATGATAAGTATAAATAAGTGTAAGGTTAAATGAATAACCAAGTAAAATGTGTTTGTATAAGATAAGTTGTTTATAAATTAATGTCTTGTGAAAAGTATGTTATTTGTATGAAATGCTCTATGTCTCAAACTGAAATGATTCAAATAACGTTACGACATGTAATACCATACAAACACTTATATATAGGAAGTACCAACGGCGTATCCACCATGCTTGTATCATATTACACACGCATCGTTACTTAATCACTTAATCAAACCAAACTAATCAATGTAAGAAGTCTATGTTTAATTCAATTGTCAAATGTATTAAATAATATGTCAAAGTATTCATGTCAAGATGTAAATCATGTAGTATGTAAAACCAATGTCAAAAGTGTTTGTGTCAAATGTAAATCATGTCAAAATGTCTATGTCAAATATCCATGTCAAATGTCTATTGTTAAAATGTCATGTATGGCAAGTGAAATGTCTCAACTAAACCATATGCACAAAAACAAAGTATTGAAGTAAAACTTGGTTTAAATCAAAGCTATGTTTTGTGTAAATGCATGATTAATGTAAATCATGTAATGTGTAAATGCATGCTATACTGATACGAACATCTATGCGGTATTGTGAAAATTCATACATCCAAGCCTTGAGACAGACGGATAACCCTTTCAGTTAAGGTTATCAAAAGAATTGTATTCGGATTCGGTCATTCCTTTCATCCCCACCTACCCGGGATGTCCGAAATGGGATTTGTCAAGTCCTATGGTACCACTACCTACTACCGAGCGGCATGATCGGTGTTAATGAATGTACATTGTATCATTTAAACAAACCAAATGTCATACCAAAATGTAAGCATGTGATGAAGATAATGTACCTAGTATGCTAGTGTAAACATACAAGGTAGAGCTGTAAAACAATGTGTCCATATGTTACTGGAACATATGCAACAGAGATGCAATGTAAAATGATGTACTAAGTATGCAAAGTTATCATACAAAGTAGAAAAGTCATGTAAAACAATGTACTAAGTATGCAAAGTCATCATACAAAGTAGAAAATGTAATGAAATCATGTACTAATAGTGTACTAATGAGCATAGCAAGTATATGATGTGAAAACAGGAAAGCACGAAAGTAACAAGTAGGCACATGTGTTTCACCCCAAAACAGTTTGGAAAACAGTAAAAGAGGGGTCTATGTACTCACTTGAGATTGCTCAGTAGTCCTTGAGTAACAACCAAACAATGCTAGAGATCACGGAAATCAAACGGCACCTAATATAGGTAACTATGTTAAATAACCGGACCTAAATCGGAAGATTGGGTAGCATTAGGGTTTGTAAACCAAATGAGTGTAGGAACTCATATGATATGGTTTAACAAAGCCTATGTACTAAATGAAACTTAACCTAAGTGTCTACGACCCATTACGACCCGTTTAGGTAGCTTATGCTACTTTAACGCGTCGTTCGCGTGAAACGCGTTCGGACCGCCTAACTAGTCCTATGACAAGTGTTATATGCCTAAACATGTTACATAATCAGTTATGTGACAAAAGTTTAGGTTACATATGCTTAATTACCAATTATACATGAAAAGGGTATTCTGGTAATTTACCTAAGGCATATAAACTACCTATCATACTACTTAAACGATGTGACCATAGGGTATAACCTCGGAAGGTTATTCCCTACCTACTATGGTCACCTAATGTGTTTGGTCGGATCCTAATGATCGACCAAATGGGTCGAGTTCGAAGGTATAGGCGATTTATCAGATCGCCTACCCTACGACTCTAGACAACGTGGTAATCAGTGGGCATAGTCCCAAAGGACTATGACCAACGTGATTACACTCACGTTGCGAAGTTCAAACGAACTTCGCATTGACCATTACTGGTCAACGCTGAAAGTCAAACAAAGTTTGACTTTCGGACTCGAAAAGCAGTAAAAATAAGGAAAAGAACGAAAGAATACTAACCCAGGGTCCCCGAATGCTAATCCCGACTCAAGAACTCAGGTATGAAACAATGGTTTCAACTTAGAGCTCTCAAATCAGAATTCTTGTAAGTTTTAAAGCAATGGGGGTGGGGTATTTATAGTATTTGGTCCACCGTTAAGATCGTTTCAAGGAAACCGTGCCTTAATCGTAACCGTACAAGTGTCGGGACCTTATGGTGACTAAAATTCCATCCTTATCTTATGACTAGATAATTAGGAACATGTGGTTGTGGGTTAAATTGCTGCAAACAGGCTGTTTGGTACTCTGCATCTGGTCTGCAGACCCCTAGCGCACCGCTACGCTTAAAGTGTAGCGCACCGCTAGGCACTATTTCGGCAGAATTACACTTTTGGTCCCTGAACTGTATTTAGGCCATTTTCGACACGTTTAAGGCCCGTTAACCCCATTTCAAAGCTCTAAAATGAAGTTAAAGTATAGGGAACTTAAAACATGTTCAAAAATATCTCGGATGTCGGTTCGTTTGGCCGTACGAACGCGATGTTCGGTTAATTACGACGGAATGCGCATAAGCGCGAAAAACGAACCAAATGACGCGACGAATGGATTTTTCTTAAGGCGAACACTAAAATATAATATAGTCATGCTTACATAAATTTTTGAATGTCCAGATGTATTCAGAACGTAAGTCATGCGCGAAAATGCAAACTTGTGCACTTTTTGACACTTTTAGTCCCTGAATGACCCAAAAGTTTATTTTAGCACACCGAACCCCTCAAAGCCTATTTCTAAGCTATGTAGAGGATATTTAAGGTGTGTTTAACTTATGGTCATGTTCTGGAATGTCTGTTACAGTTCAAATTGGCATACTTTCGCAGTTTGTCAAATTTAGTCCCTGTAGACGAATTAACTTGTTTTTGCCATACCAATGCCTTCAAAACTTATTTCTAAGTTATGTAAAGGTTATTTAAGGTATGTTAAGCCAATGTCACTATTCCGGAGTGTTTGTTGCATTAAACTGGTTATATTTACGCATCGGTGCGCGTATAACCTTCCAGAAAGTGATTTAGAGTTTGAAATTGAACAAAAATTGATATGTGCAAATGATACACATATTTTTACGAATACCAAGTATGAAATACAATATTTCATTGCTACAGTATTTGTGTGATGGCCGTGGAGGCACAGGTGTTACAGTCTCCCCTACTTTAGGAAATTTCGTCCCGAAATTTAGAGGAAACTTGTGAGAGTTTAAAACATGAAGTTGAAAAGATCGAACAACATTGGTTAAGGTTCTGAACTTCTAGTAACCTTTAATAACATCATGATTGCAATGTAAGAGGGATACTTATATACAAGCATATGATGCGTCATTGGTGCGTCCACCGTACCTCCATTACATCGTTATCATTTTGTTATTGTTATCGCTATCGGTTCTTACACATAATAAATCTTACTGGGTTTCTGTGCATTGAATTCCATAATTATGTAGGCCTCCATAATTACGTAGTCCCTTGTACAGTCCGCACAGTCTATTTTATAATGTGTTGTGTAAAACCAAATGAACAACCCTGTGATGAGTGTAACTAGACCGCCTTAGAGTCCTTTAGACTAAATCAATAAATGATTTAAATAGACTATCAAGGAGTCTGTTCAGCTACATCACTGGATGTCATTCTTTAACCAAATTGTGAATCAATCTTTTTGACTAGACCACTAAAGGGTCTCTTATGAATCATGGAGTAGTACTATATCAATCCAAGGGTCTTAACTATTACATAGAAGCCCATTAAGGATTTAAGGTAGTACCTTTTGACTATCCTGATACGAATCCCTCATATGAAGATATGAAAGATTCTGCGAGGATTTGAATAACGAATTATCCAGAGTATAAAAACACAAAAATGCATAAAGGAAAACATGAGATGAATAAACACATAGTCACATAACCACAAAATTGTTTAACTAGAAGTTTGTTCTGTTAACAGAGTACATGTATTTAAAGCACACTAGGAATCCATCTCGTGGATTTCATTTGGTACTTTAAACATTATAAAGAATCTAACTATAAAGATAGAAAGATCTTTAAAAGAACAAAATTCGATTTCGATTATAAGGAACCGAAATGTTCGAATTTAGGTATATAAGGAATCCAATTAAGGACTCTGATTTGAATGATGATCATCCACAAGGATCTAATTGTGAAGATAAAAAGATCCCATATGGATTTTAGAAGTTGAAGATGTTTTGAAACCTTGCACTAGACGTGCTTATGTCAAAACATGAAGTAAAAATGCTTATGAAATTGAGATGCTAGATATGTCAAGGCGACATATGAAGCAGAATTTGAAGGTTAAGTCAATGTATGAGGAAAATTATTTTTGAAAACTATGCATGGGGTTCTTTTAAGAAAAATGTGTTTAACGTTTTTGAAACCTTATATATATAATACATTTGAAATTATAAAGTAGGTGTACTAGGTAAGTATATTTATAAAAATGTTTTAAAATCATGCGAGATGAATTTTGAAATTATGTATAAGGTTTTTGAAAGACATGAATGATGCTTTTCGAAATCATGCACTTGATCAGAAAATGTATTGTGTTAATATTGTCTTCAGACTATATGAAATATTTTGAAATTAGAAAGGTTGGTTTTGATAACATGGCCAATGTTTTTGAAATAACATAGACAATGCATCTAGAAAAAAATTGTTTTCAAACTATATGAAATGTTTTGAGATCATGAAGATTGTTTTGAAATACTGGTACTGTGTATGTTGAAAAATCAAAACGTAATGGGTATGAGATTTGAAAATACCCTTAGTTTTCTAATCAAGGATTTCAAAGGCACAGATGTGCGAAAAGCACGATTACTCATAATGTCACTTTATTTTCTGTACTTCGTATCTTAGAATGAAACGAGTACTTAAAATTTTCGAAGGAATCATGAGTGATCATTTGAAAGAGAAAATCACAAGAGTAGTTTGTAAGGAACATAGTTCCTTGATGTAGGTATCATAGGAAAATCATACACACATGTAACTATACTTGTATATCAGAATTTGTGAACAACGATTTATTTATAAACAAAACAAATTGTTTCACATTACAAGGAAACAAAAGAACAAAAGCATAAGACAGCAACATCTTCTAGTCAGCCAACTGCTCATCCGTGGGTGGGATTTGCATTAGCAAGCTTTGGGCATTTGTTCCTGAAATGGCTCGTATCGCCACAGTTGTAGCAAGTACCACGCGGAAAACGAGCTTGAGTTGAGTTGACTTGGGGTTGAGTTAGACCACCTTGGTTCGGGTTACATCGACAAACACTTGCCAGGTGACCAACTCTTCCACATGATACACACCAATGACACTGTAAGTGAGCTAGGTGATGCCCCTTACATTTGTTGCATAAAGGTGCCGTTCCAAAGTACGGCTTCCTAGCTGGTGGCCTTGCCACTTGGCTAGGTCCCGCTTGATTAGGTGTAACCACTGCGGGTTTCCTTGAAGCCTTACGCTTCCTTGATTTTGGTGCTGGCTTGACTTCTGTTTCCTTCAGTGGCTCTTGAGTGGCTTCATTGTCGAGACGAGAGGCTTCATTGTTGAGACTAGAGGCTTCATTGTTGAGACGAGAGGCTTCATTGTTGAGACGAGAGGCTTCATTGTTGAGACGAGAGGCTTCATTGTTGAGACGAGCCATGGCAATACCTAAATCCACAGTCCTTTGAATCACTTCGCCAATTTGCTGGACAAATTTGGCTGCTCGCTCGGGCATTTGACCAGTGATGAGAGGAATAGACATTCTAAAAGAAAATGAAAGACAGAGGAAGAAGCAAGTGAAAGGTTATTGGAAAATCAATACCGAATGGTAACGAATGAAAATTGTGATCATTTGTTTGTTACCTAAGGCAAACAAATGAGATGGTGACAAATAAAAGTAAATGGGTCAAAAATAATGTATCGCGAAGACATGCTCGCCTATAAGTGAACACTCATCCCAAGAATTCCCAGGTAAGCACAACTGGTCTCGCGTCTGATGAGATGTATACGAAGTGCTTGCCTAGACAGAAAACCCAGAATACAGGCATTCACCCTTCCAGTTTGCACATGTTCACATTATTTAAAACCCAAAACCTTGACGAAGTTTTGAAAACTCAAAGGGGTTCAAAACCATATAATAAAGAGTTTAAAACTTTACAATTGAGGGTTCAAAACCTAGTAATCAATCATCCTAGAACAGATGATTAGTTTTCAAAGCGGTTTTGAAATTTATGTTCTTGTTGTGGTCGTCGCCTAAGGATAGGCGACGGTATTGTTTTATGACTAAACGCAAGAAAACTCGCGTTAGGGTCCTAGAAAGGTTATAGACTAGGTCAAAGCATTACTAATAACCTAATTCCCTATAACCATTAGCTCTGATACCATCTTTTCTGTCACACCCCGACCACGTAGAACATACAAAACGTGGCGGAAACATCGGGGAGTGTTGTAACAGAATTAATGTTTCACAACCATGGAAATTAAAGTTTCGCTTTATTGATTATAAGTGTTACAATGTCTTAACAAACAAAGAAATACAACATAATTAACTAGTCTTGCATCTTTTATTGTCACTAAAGCCCAAGTCTGCCTATGTGTATCTTGATCATCTTATGCAACAGCTCCTGAAAAACACATGTGAAAATATGGTACGTCAGCATAAAAATGCCTGTGAGATACATAGGTTTTGTGAAAATAAGATTCATGACTTATGTTTTGAGAAAATGTTTAGTCATGAACCTTGTTATTTGCTTTGTCTTTTAAATCATTTGAAAAACGATAAGATCAGATGATAAGTATAAATAAGTGTAAGGTTAAATGAATAACCAAGTAAAATGTGTTTGTATAAGATAAGTTGTTTATAAATTAATGTCTTGTGAAAAGTATGTTATTTGTATGAAATGCTCTATGTCTCAAACTGAAATGATTCAAATAACGTTACGACATGTAATACCATACAAACACTTATATATAGGAAGTACCAACGGCGTATCCACCATGCTTGTATCATATTACACACGCATCGTTACTTAATCACTTAATCAAACCAAACTAATCAATGTAAGAAGTCTATGTTTAATTCAATTGTCAAATGTATTAAATAATATGTCAAAGTATTCATGTCAAGATGTAAATCATGTAGTATGTAAAACCAATGTCAAAAGTGTTTGTGTCAAATGTAAATCATGTCAAAATGTCTATGTCAAATATCCATGTCAAATGTCTATTGTTAAAATGTCATGTATGGCAAGTGAAATGTCTCAACTAAACCATATGCACAAAAACAAAGTATTGAAGTAAAACTTGGTTTAAATCAAAGCTATGTTTTGTGTAAATGCATGATTAATGTAAATCATGTAATGTGTAAATGCATGCTATACTGATACGAACATCTATGCGGTATTGTGAAAATTCATACATCCAAGCCTTGAGACAGACGGATAACCCTTTCAGTTAAGGTTATCAAAAGAATTGTATTCGGATTCGGTCATTCCTTTCATCCCCACCTACCCGGGATGTCCGAAATGGGATTTGTCAAGTCCTATGGTACCACTACCTACTACCGAGCGGCATGATCGGTGTTAATGAATGTACATTGTATCATTTAAACAAACCAAATGTCATACCAAAATGTAAGCATGTGATGAAGATAATGTACCTAGTATGCTAGTGTAAACATACAAGGTAGAGCTGTAAAACAATGTGTCCATATGTTACTGGAACATATGCAACAGAGATGCAATGTAAAATGATGTACTAAGTATGCAAAGTTATCATACAAAGTAGAAAAGTCATGTAAAACAATGTACTAAGTATGCAAAGTCATCATACAAAGTAGAAAATGTAATGAAATCATGTACTAATAGTGTACTAATGAGCATAGCAAGTATATGATGTGAAAACAGGAAAGCACGAAAGTAACAAGTAGGCACATGTGTTTCACCCCAAAACAGTTTGGAAAACAGTAAAAGAGGGGTCTATGTACTCACTTGAGATTGCTCAGTAGTCCTTGAGTAACAACCAAACAATGCTAGAGATCACGGAAATCAAACGGCACCTAATATAGGTAACTATGTTAAATAACCGGACCTAAATCGGAAGATTGGGTAGCATTAGGGTTTGTAAACCAAATGAGTGTAGGAACTCATATGATATGGTTTAACAAAGCCTATGTACTAAATGAAACTTAACCTAAGTGTCTACGACCCATTACGACCCGTTTAGGTAGCTTATGCTACTTTAACGCGTCGTTCGCGTGAAACGCGTTCGGACCGCCTAACTAGTCCTATGACAAGTGTTATATGCCTAAACATGTTACATAATCAGTTATGTGACAAAAGTTTAGGTTACATATGCTTAATTACCAATTATACATGAAAAGGGTATTCTGGTAATTTACCTAAGGCATATAAACTACCTATCATACTACTTAAACGATGTGACCATAGGGTATAACCTCGGAAGGTTATTCCCTACCTACTATGGTCACCTAATGTGTTTGGTCGGATCCTAATGATCGACCAAATGGGTCGAGTTCGAAGGTATAGGCGATTTATCAGATCGCCTACCCTACGACTCTAGACAACGTGGTAATCAGTGGGCATAGTCCCAAAGGACTATGACCAACGTGATTACACTCACGTTGCGAAGTTCAAACGAACTTCGCATTGACCATTACTGGTCAACGCTGAAAGTCAAACAAAGTTTGACTTTCGGACTCGAAAAGCAGTAAAAATAAGGAAAAGAACGAAAGAATACTAACCCAGGGTCCCCGAATGCTAATCCCGACTCAAGAACTCAGGTATGAAACAATGGTTTCAACTTAGAGCTCTCAAATCAGAATTCTTGTAAGTTTTAAAGCAATGGGGGTGGGGTATTTATAGTATTTGGTCCACCGTTAAGATCGTTTCAAGGAAACCGTGCCTTAATCGTAACCGTACAAGTGTCGGGACCTTATGGTGACTAAAATTCCATCCTTATCTTATGACTAGATAATTAGGAACATGTGGTTGTGGGTTAAATTGCTGCAAACAGGCTGTTTGGTACTCTGCATCTGGTCTGCAGACCCCTAGCGCACCGCTACGCTTAAAGTGTAGCGCACCGCTAGGCACTATTTCGGCAGAATTACACTTTTGGTCCCTGAACTGTATTTAGGCCATTTTCAACACGTTTAAGGCCCGTTAACCCCATTTCAAAGCTCTAAAATGAAGTTAAAGTATAGGGAACTTAAAACATGTTCAAAAATATCTCGGATGTCGGTTCGTTTGGCCGTACGAACGCGATGTTCGGTTAATTACGACGGAATGCGCATAAGCGCGAAAAACGAACCAAATGACGCGACGAATGGATTTTTCTTAAGGCGAACACTAAAATATAATATAGTCATGCTTACATAAATTTTTGAATGTCCAGATGTATTCAGAACGTAAGTCATGCGCGAAAATGCAAACTTGTGCACTTTTTGACACTTTTAGTCCCTGAATGACCCAAAAGTTTATTTTAGCACACCGAACCCCTCAAAGCCTATTTCTAAGCTATGTAGAGGATATTTAAGGTGTGTTTAACTTATGGTCATGTTCTGGAATGTCTGTTACAGTTCAAATTGGCATACTTTCGCAGTTTGTCAAATTTAGTCCCTGTAGACGAATTAACTTGTTTTTGCCATACCAATGCCTTCAAAACTTATTTCTAAGTTATGTAAAGGTTATTTAAGGTATGTTAAGCCAATGTCACTATTCCGGAGTGTTTGTTGCATTAAACTGGTTATATTTACGCATCGGTGCGCGTATAACCTTCCAGAAAGTGATTTAGAGTTTGAAATTGAACAAAAATTGATATGTGCAAATGATACACATATTTTTACGAATACCAAGTATGAAATACAATATTTCATTGATACAGTATTTGTGTGATGGCCGTGGAGGCACAGGTGTTACAGAGTGAGTGCTTAAATGAAGAAATTTTGATTTTGAGAAAGAAAGTCTGATTAGTTAATCAGGGTCATTAATTTGAACTTGGTGTAACTATTTCTAGTAAGTTTTTCTTTTTTATTTAAGTAAAAACTTATGTTTTAGTGAGAAGTGTGCAGGAAATGAGCTTAAACAGAATTAAAGCCAGAGATTGATCTCAAGGTGATAGCTAATTCCAGACAGCGATCCCATCATGATGAGAGGGGGAGTCTGACGAGGTTAGAGTCAAAGAGAAGATCCTGGTATATGCTAAGAAAGAAAAAAGACCGATAAAGACTGAAGATTGAGAATACTCGACATTTAAGACTCGTCAACATCTGAGGGGGAGTCTGTTGGTGCATTCATCTGTCGTCTTCGTCTTATGTCGAGTCTCGGGTTCGTTGCAGATCTTTACAAGAGTGATGTCATCATATTGAATGATGACATCACAATATGACATCATCAAGTGCATCACATCACAAAAGACAAAGAAATTCAAATCAGATTTATGAAAGTTTGTCGGTTTCGCTTGAAGTAAATTGTATGTTTCGCTTGAATTGTTTTAGGTAGGTTTCGCTTGAAATTGTTATGTGTATTTCAAGCGAAAGTCAAAGGCTATAAATAGGTGTCATATCATTTCATTTGTAACAGTTTTAGAGATTCCATACCGAGGTGCTGCCGGTGTGAGATTTGATTGTAAACAATGTCAGATTAATACAATCAGTGTTTAAAGTGATATTCAAGCTGTTTCGACGTCGGTTTCTTAGTTTCCGCCTCTGAAACTGATAAAATCTCTTCTGAACGACTCGTTCGGGTCGCAAACCGATCCTACATGCGAGATGAATTTTGAAATTATGTATAAGGTTTTTGAAAACATGAATGATGCTTTTGTAATCATGAACTTGATAAGAAAATATATTGTATTAATATTGTTTTCAGGCTATATGAGACATGTTGAAATCATGAAGGTTGTTTTTGAAAATATAGACAAAGCTTTGTGCATTTGTTATGTTAAGTAAATACACTATATTAAAAATGTTTTCGAACTATATATAGAATGTTTTGAAATCATGTAGGTTGTTTTGAAAACTTATGTTATGCACGTTGATAAAATCAGAACGTAATGGGTATGAGATTTGAAAATATCCTTGGTTATCTAACCAAGGATTTAAAGGCACAGATGTCTAGAAGCACGATTACTCATAATGTCATTCTATTCCCTGTACTTCGTTTCTTAGAATGAAACGAGTACTTAGAATTTACCAAGGGAATCATGAGTAAACGCAAGAGTGGGAAATTCGCAAGAGTAGTTTGTAAGAATGTAGTTCCTCGTCGTAGGTATCATAGGGAAATGCCATACACTCATGTAACAACACTTGTATATCAGAATTGTGAACAACAATTTATTTATAAACAAAACAGATTGTTTCACATTACAAGAAAATAGAAGAAATAAAAGCATAAGACAACAACATCTTCTAATCAGCCAACTGCTCATCCTTGGGTTGGATTTGCCTTAGCAAGCTTTGGGCATTTATTCACGAAATGACCCATCTTGCCACAGTTGTAGCACGATCCAGGCGGAAAGCGAGCTTGAGCAGGATTAGCTTGTGGTTGATTTGGACCACCTTGGTTCGGGTTACATCGACAAGCACTTGCCAGGTGACCAACTCGCCCACATGATACACACCGACGACACTGTAAGTGAGCTTGGTGATGCCCATTACATTTGTCGCATATTGGTGCCGTTCCCTTATATTGCTTCTTAGCAGGTGGTGTTGCCACCCGGATGGGTCCTGCTTGATTTGGTGCAACTGCAGCTCGGCAAACTTTTGCTGTATGACCTTTAAGTCCACAAATTTGGCATTCGCGGCACTTCACACTAGCATGATGATGAAGGTTACATTGGTTGCACAAGGGTGAAGTTCCATTGTATGGCTTCCTAGCAGGGGGTTGAGCTGGTTGGTTGGGGACGGCTTGACCATTGTGAGCGACCACGGCGAAGTTCTGAGAAGCCTTTCGCTTCTTTGACCTCTTAGGGGATCCAGTCTGTTCATCCATGGTCTTTGATTCCTCGATTGGTTTCTTGGCTGGTGGTGCTGTCACTTGGCTAGGTCTTGCCTGTTTTGGTGCAACCGCTGCGGGATTCTTTGAAGCTTTACGTTTCTTTGGTTTTGGTGAAGACTTGGCTTCTGTCTCCTTTGGTGATTCTTGAGTGGCTTCATCCTGGAGATGATACATGGCAGTAGCTAATTCGACAGTCTTCAGGACTACTTCGCCTATTCGCTGGGCAAATTTGGCAGTCTGCTCGGATATCCGCGCATCGTTGCGATGAAGAGACATTCTGGGGGAAAAGAAAGATATAGGAGGAAACATATGAAGTGTTATCGGAAAATAAAACAAAACAGAATGGCAATGCATAAGAATTTGCGATCATTTGTTTGTTACTTAAGGAAAACAAATAAGATGGTGACAAATCAAAGTAAGCGGATCATATTAATGTATCACTGAAGACGTGCTCGCCTATAAGTGAACACTCACCCCAAGAGTTCCCAGGTAAGAGTGACTGGTCCGATACTGCGGATTTGTACGAACACTCTAGCCTTTGACAGAAAACGCAGGGTACAGGCATTCACTCTTCCAGTTTGCACGTGTTCACATTATAAGAC
This sequence comes from Helianthus tuberosus, assembly GCA_030545235.1. Taxonomy (NCBI): domain Eukaryota; kingdom Viridiplantae; phylum Streptophyta; class Magnoliopsida; order Asterales; family Asteraceae; genus Helianthus; species Helianthus tuberosus. Next base: position 122,851,550 of record CM060451.1, on the reverse strand, counting down.
CCAAACTTTGACGAGATTTTGAAAGTTCAAAGGGGTTCAAAACCTTATAACAGAGGGTTCAAAACCTAGTAATCAATCATCCTAGAACAGATGGTTAGTTTTCAAAGTGGTTTTGAAATTTATGTTCTTGTTGCGGTTGTCACTTAAGGATAGGTGACGGTATTGTTTTATGTCTAAACGCAAGTAAACTCGCGTTAGGGTCCTACGAAGGTTATAGACTAGGTCAAAGCATTACTAATAACCTAATTCCCTATAACCATGGGCTCTAATACCAACTTTTCTGTCACACCCCGACCTCGTAAAACAACAAAACGTGGCGGAAACGTCAGGGAGTGTTGTAACAGAATCATTGTTTCATAACACATGGAAATTGAAATATTGTTTTATTGATTAAAAGAGTTACAATGTCTTGATAATCAAAGAAATATAACATAAATAACTAGTCTTGCACCTTTTATTGTCGCTAAGGCCCAAGTCTGCCTAAGTGTATCTTGATAAATCCTATGCATCATATCCTGAAACACATGTGAAAATAGGTACGTCAGCACAAAAATGCCAGTGAGATACATAGGTTTTGTGAAAATAGAATTCATGTCTTATGTTTAAGAAAATGTTTAGTCATGAACCTTGTAATTTGCTTTGTCTTGTAAATCATTTGAAAAGTGAAAAATAAACCAAATGATATATATGTATAAAAGAATAATACATGGTTAAGTAAATAACCAAGTAAAATGAGTTTGTATTAGATAAGTTGTTTGTAAAACAATGTATTGTGAAAAGTATTTTATTTGTATAAAATGTTATATGTCTAAATCGAAATGATTCAGATAACGCTACGATATGTAATACCATACAAGCACTTATATAAAGGAAGTACCAGTGGCGTATCCACCATGCTTGTATCATATTACACACGCCTCGTTACTTAAATCACTTACTCAAACCAAACCACCAAAGTAAAATGTTTATGTATAATCAAATGTCAAAATGTTTGTGTGAAAACTATGTCTAATGTCTATGTCTAATGTAAATCATGTAATGTGTATCCAAAATATCATGTATGGTAAGTGAAATATATCAACTAAACCATATGTAAAATGCACAAAAACAAGGTATTGAAGTAAAACATGGTTTAAACCAAAGTTATGTTTTGTGGAACAAATGCATGCTATACTGATATAAACATCTATGCGGTATTGTGAAAATGCATACATCCAAGCCTTGTGATTGTGGTGATAAACCCCTAAACGAATTTAAAGGTCTATCTGTGTTATGTTTATCAAATTCGGTCATTCCTTCCACCCAAACAAACCTAGGGTTCAGGAATGGGAGTTGTCAAGTCCTATGGTACCATTTCCTACTAACGAGCGGCGTAGCTAATGTTAATGAATGTACATTGTCCCATTTGAACAAACAAATGTCATACCAAAATGTAAGCATGTGATGAATAACAAATGTGCTAAGTATCCACACAATGGGTATACATAGCATAAAATGTAATGTAAAACAATGTACTAAGTATGCACACAATGGACATACATAGCATAAAATGTAATGTAAAACAATGTACTAAGTATGCAAACAATGGACATACATAGCATAAAATGTAATGTAAAACAATGTACTAAGTATGCACACAATGGACATACATAGCATAAAACACAATGAAATCATGTACTATAAGTGTACTATAGAACATAACAAGCATATGATATGAAAACATGAAAGCACGAAAGTAACAAGTAGGCACATGTGTTTCACCCCCAAAATGTTTGGAAAACAGTCAAAGAGGGGTCTATGTACTCACTTGAGATTGCTTAGTAGTCCTTGAGTAGCAACCAAACAATGCTAGAGATCACGGATATCAAACGGCACCTAATATAGGTAACTATGTTAATATACCGGACCTAAAATCGGAGGATTGGATAGAATGAGGGTTCGTAAACCAAACGAGTATGGAGACTCGTGTAATATGGTTTAACAAAGCCTACATACTAAAATGAAACCTAACCTAAGTGCTTACGACCCATTACGACCCGTTTAGGTAGCTTATGCTACTTTAACGCGTCGTTCGCGTGAAACGCGTTCGGAACGTCTAACTAGTCCTTTGATAAGTAAAATATGCCTTAACATGTCTAATATTGTTACCAAATCAGTTTAGATACCAAAAGTTATGTTACATAAGCTTAAAATGAATTTTGGCGTTAAAAGGGCATTTTGGTAATTTACCTAAGGCATATATACTACCTATCATACAACTACTCAAACGATGTGACCATAAGGTATAACCTCGGAAGGTTATTCCCTATACGACTATGGTCACCTAATGTGTTTGGTCAGATCCTAATGATCGACCAAACGGGTCGGATTCGAAAGTATAAGCGATTGTTTAGATCGCTTACCTTACGACCCTATATAAGCACTAAATTAAAAGTGACGAGCTAAGCATGTTAAAACATGCTTAACTAAGTTTAGAAAATAGGTTTGGTATCAAAACAAACGGTTTTGATACCTAAGAGTAGTTTGGTTACAAAATACGCAATAACACGTATTTTGGCCGAAACTACGACTCGTCACTGAGCCTAGATAACGTGGTAATCAGTAGGTATAGTCACTAGGGACTATGACCATCGTGATTACGCTCACGTTATGAAGTTCAAACGAACTTCGCATTGACCATAAACTGGTCAACGCAGAAAGTCAAACAAAGTTTGACTTTAACGCTAAAACGAATGAAAAGAATGAAAGAACACTTACAAAGGGTCCCTGAAAGCTTTGATCTCCAAGTAATATCAGGTAGGAAGTGTATGAACACAACCACTTAGAGAAAAACTCAGATTTCAAGTGGGTTTTGAGTTGTGAATCAAGGGGTATTTATAGGATTCTTGGAACCGTTAGGATCGTTTATCGAATAACGTGCTTTGATCGTGTCCATACACTTGTTGAAACCTTATGGTAACATCAAAATGGCCCCTCATGAGCAGGAAAGGGCAAGTGTGGATGAGTTGTGAGTGGTTAACAGCTGTAATCAGCTGTTAAAACTGATTAATCTGATCTGGGGAGCTGACACGGGCTGCGTAAGGTATCACACAAGACTTACGCGGGCCGCCTGGCCCTTCTGGTCAGAAACAAGTTTCAACAAATGTCAGTTTTGGTCCCTGTTGTGTTTTAAGGCCATTTCCGACACGTTTAAGGCCCGTTAAGCCAACGTTAAGGCCCTAAAATGATGCCTAAACATTGTAGACATGAAACATGCTCAAAAATATGCCGGATGTTGGTTCCTTTGGTCGTACGATCGCGATGTTCGCTTAATTACGACGGATTGCGCATAAGCGCGAAAAACGATCCAAATTGCGCGACGAATGGATTTTTCTCATGCCAAACACTAAAATAAAATATTTTAGTGCTTACATAAATTTTTGGATGTCCGGATGTATTCAGAACGTAAGATATGCGCGAACGTGCAAACTTGTGCACTTTTTGACGCTTTTAGTCCCTGAATGACCCAAAAGTTTATTTTAGCACACCGAACCCCTCAAAGCCTATTTCTAAGCTATGTAAAGGATATTTATGGTATGTTTAACTTATGGTCATGTTCCGGAATGTCTGTTACAGTTCAAATTGGCATACTTTCGCAGTTTGTCAAATTTAGTCCCTGTAAGCGAATTAACTTGATTTTGCCATACCAAACCATCCAAAACTTATTTCTAAGTGATATAAAGGTTATTTAAGGTATGTTAATCCTATTTCACTATTCCGGAGTGTTCTTTGCATTAAACTGGTTATATTTACGCATCAGTGCGCGTATAACCTTCCAGAAAGCGATTTAGAGCCCGAAATCGAACAAGAATTGATATGTGCAAATGATACACATATTTATACAAATCCCAAGTATGAAATACAATATTTCATTGGTTTGGTATTTGTTTGATGGTCGCAGTGACCCAGGTGTCACAATCGAGGAACGATCCTAATGGTTCTTCACTTTCTATAAATACCCACCTTCCTCATTTGCATTTTTCACACTTGATCTGATTGATCTCTAAGTTGAGGTGCTTTTCACTTCATACATGAGAATAATCAGATCAATACTCAATTGCTTGGACCTGTTGTGCTGTTTGATTTCCGTGACCCTGTAGCTTTTCTTGGTTGTTATTCAAGACTTCTAAGCACCCTCAAGTGAGTACATAGACCCCTCTTTTACTGTTTTCCAAACGTCTTGGGGTGAAACACATGTGCATACTTGTTATTTTCATGCTTTCCATGTTTTCATATCATATACTTGCTATGTTTATTAGTACACTATTAGTACATGATTTGATTATGTTTTGCTATGTATGTTCACTTAACATGCTAGCACAATTGTTTTACGTTTTGAACCATTTGTAATCGTTGGATGTATATGAACCATTTGTAACCATTGGATGTATGTGAACCATTTGTAATCGTTGGATTTATGTGAACCGTTTGTAACCATTTGATTTATGTGAACCATTTGTAACTGTTTGAGCCATTGGGTTAGGGAAGTGATTAGGTAACGGGGCGGGTGTAATGTGTTAAAAGCATGGTGGATACGCCGTTGGTACTTCCTATATATAAGTGCTTTTAACACATTATATATCGTTGCGTTATCTAGATCACTTGGGTAAACGATTTCAAAACAATGTCACACAAGGATGTTTTCTGAATAATATAAACCATACGAGTTTTATTAACGAGTTTTTATGAGATATTTTACAATTTGATTTAATAAAACAAATGTTTTGGAGTTAAGAATCATGGCTACGAGATTTTGCAAATTATAACCAACTTGATTTGAGTTGGTTAATTATATCGCAATATTATACTTTTCAAAACAAGGTTTTTAAATAAGTATTGCAACATGTAAAACGAGCCATGAATCTGACACTCATATAAAACCTATGTACTCACCGGCATTTTTATGCTGACGTATTTTCACGTGTGTCTCAGGTACCATAGTTGATGATGTTTGATGATGATTTTTGTGTACGCTCACATAGGAATGGACAAGGCCTTAGTGACTTAATAACAATGAAAGTCTATTTGTTCTTGTTTTGTTTCTAATTCCAATGTAATGTACTACGTTTAACTTAATAAAACGAAACTATTTAATCCATGGTTGTGAAACAATGATTCTGTTACAACACTCCCTGACGTTTCCGCCGCGTTTTGTTGTTTTACGTGGTCGGGGTGTGACCGAAAAGTTGGTATCAGAGCCAATGGTTATAGGGAATTAGGTTATTAGTAATGATTTGACCTAGCCTATAACCTTCCTAGGACCCTAACACAAGATTCTTGTGTTTAGATCTTAAAACAATACCGTCACTTATCCTTAGGTGACAACCACAACAAGAACATAAATTTTGAATCTGCTTTGAAAACTAATCATCTGTTCTAGGATGATTTATTATAAGGTTTTGAACCTTCAAAAGTTTTCAAGATCCCGTCAAAGTTTGGGTCTTATAATGTGAACACGTGCAATCTGGAAGCTTGGACGCCTGTACTCTGAGTTTTCTGTCTAAGGCTAGAGTGTTCGTACAAATCCACATAATCGGACCAGTCATTCTTACCTGGGAACTCTTGGAGTGAGTGTCCACTTATAGGCTAAATCATGTCTTCGTGATACATTAATGGGACCCGCTTACTTTGATTAGTCACCATCTCATTTGTTTGCCTTTGGTAACAAACAAATGGTCACAATCTTCATGCGTTGTCATTCTCTTTTGATTATCTTTCGCTTGTTTCCTCCTATGCCTTCCATTATCTTCAAGATGCCTCTTCATTGCAACAACACTCAAGTGTCCGAACCAGGTGCTGCAATTACCCAACGAATAGGCGTCGTACTCCAGAGGACCGTTGATTTAGCTATCACCATGACTCGCCTCAGGGATGAAGCCATATAAGGGAACTGCTCCTTGGTGCAATCAATGCCATTGTCATCATCCGAATCAAATACCCTGTTTCAAATGTACCCACGATGGACGATGGAGACATTTGGTTAACATGTGCCGCTTTACAATCCAAAGCAAAGCTGTTACAAATCCTGCTGCTGCTCAACCTTCAAATTCTGCTTCATATGTCGCCTTGGCATATCTAATGCCTCAACCTCATGAACTTTCTACCTTGTGTATCGACTTAAGCACGCCTAGTGCAAGGTGTCGAAACACCTCTCGTTACACAAATTCCAAAATCCATATGGGATCTTTCTATCCTCATAATTAGATCCTTGTGGATGGGTATCGTTCATCGGAGCCCTTAATTGAATTCTTTGTATGATTCAATACGTACATTACGATTCAATAAGGACAAAGCCGAATTCCTATTAAGATTTTCCTATCTTCATAGATAGATTCTTGAAAATGATTAAAGTGCCAAATGAAATCCATGGATTGGATTCCTGGTGTGCTTTAAATATCTGTTTCCAAAGATAACAAATTAAAGGTCAAGTTAAACAATTATGTGATTATGTGCTTATGTGTTCCCTTTTTATGTTTTTGTGTGATCCAAATTTTTGTTATCCAAATCCTCGTAGAATCTTCCATATCTTCGTATAAGGGATTCATAGTAGGATATCCAAAGGTACTACCTTAAATCCTTAGTGGGCTTCTACGTAATAGTTAAGACCCTTGGATTATAAAGTACTATTCCATAATTAGACCCCTTGAGTGGTCTAGTTAAACAGATTGATCCAAAAATCTGGTTAGGAATATCATGTGATGATATAGCTGAAAAGACTCCTTGGTGGTCTAATTAAAGAGATCGTTTGTCGATCTAATTAAAAGGACCCTATGGTAGTCTAGTCACACTCATCACAGGTTTGATTTTATTCCCCTACACATTATCAAATGCACTGTGCGGACTGTGCAAGGAATTACGTAATTATGGACGCGTACATAATTATGGAATTTAGTGCAAAAAAAAAAAACCACAGCAAGTTTTGTCATGTGTCTAGAGTTGACCCTATTCATTTCCATTTCTGAAGAATACCCATTGAGGAAAATGACTCATTCCATTCATTTTCGTTTCTGAAGAATATCCATCGAGGGAAATGAATATTCCTGATTATTCCTTCATTTCCATTTCTGAAGAATACCCATTGAGGAAAATGACTCATTCCGTTCATTTTTGTTTCTGAAGAATATCCATCGAGGGAAATGAATATCCCTGATTTTTCCTTCATTTCCATTTCTGAAGAATACCCATTGAGGAAAATGACTCATTCCGTTTATTTTCGTTTCTGAAGAATATCCATCGAGGGAAATGAATATTCCTGATTATTCCTTCATTTCCATTTCTGAAGAATACCCATTGAGGAAAATGACTCATTCCGTTCATTTTTGTTTCTGAAGAATATCCATCGAGGGAAATGAATATCCTTGATTTTTTTCCTTCATTTCAATTTATGAAGAATACCCATTGAGGAAAATGACTCATTCCGTTCATTTTCGTTTCTGAAGAATATCCATCGAGGGAATTGAATATTCCTGATTATTCCTTCATTTCCATTTTTGAAGAATACCCATTGAGGAAAATGACTCATTCCGTTCATTTTCGTTTCTGAAGAATATCCATCGAGGGAAATGAATATCCTTGATTTTTTTCCTTCATTTCCATTTCTGAAGAATACCCATTGAGGAAAATGACTCATTCCGTTCATTTTCGTTTCTGACGAATATCCATCGAGGGAAATGAATATCCCTGATTATTCGTTCATTTCAATTTCTGAAGAATACCCATTGAGGAAAATGACTCATTCCGTTAATTTTCGTTTCTAAAGAATATCCATCGAAGGAAATGAATATCCTTGATTTTTTTCTCTTCATTTCCATTTTGAAGAATACCCATTGAGGAAAATGACTCCGTCCGATCATTTTCGTTTCTGAAGAATGTCCGTTGAGAGAAATGACAGGATTATGCCTTGCATATCTTTGATGGATTATTCTACGCAAACTATCCCTGCAAGACAATTATTTAACACAGCGTCACAGACAGACTCCTACGAATAAATTTCGGGACGAAATTTCCTAAAGTAGGGGAGACTGTGACACCTGTGCCTCTGCAACCATCAAACAAATACCAAATTAATGAAATATTGTGTTTCATAATTGGGATTTGTTAAAATTATGTGTATCGTTTGCACATATCAATTCTTGTTCAATTTTGGGCTTTAAATCGCTTTCTAGAAGGTTATACGCGATCTGATGCGTAAATATAACCAGTTTAATGCAACAAACACTCCGGAACAGTGACATAGGCTTAACATACCTTAAATAACCTTTACATAACTTAGATATGAGTTTTGGAGGGTTTGGTGTGGCGAAATCAAGTTTATTCGCTTACAGGGACTAATTTCGACAAACTGCGAAAGTATGTCGATTCGTACTGTAACGAACATTACGGAACTTGATCATAAGTTAAACATACCCTAAATATCCTTTACATAGCTTAGAAATAAGCTTCGAGGGGTTTGGTATGCTAAAATAAACTTTTTGGTCATTCAGGGACTAAAAGCGTCAAAAAGTGCATAAGTTTGCATTTTCGTGCATATCTTACGTTCTGAATATATCCGGAAATCCAAAAATTTATGTAATCATTAAAATATTTTATTTTCGTGATTGGCTTGATAAAAATCCTTTCGTCGCGTAATTTGGATCGTTTTTCGCGTTCGTTCATGTTTCGTCGTAAGTAACCGAATAACGCAACCGTACAGCCAAACGAACCGAAATCCGGGATATTTTTGAGCATGTTTCAAGTTCCCTATACTTTAACTTCATTTTAGAGCCTTGAAAAGAGGTTAACAGGGTTTAAACGCATCAAAAATGGCTTAAAAGTGTTGCAGGGAGCATTTCTGCCATTTTAGCAAAATTGCTGCAGCTGGCACATGGTGGCACTGCACCACCACCATAAGCCTTTGCCGTGGCACGACGCCACGGCCCTATCTGGGCAGAAAATTGATTTTTAGCATTTTTCAGCAATGGGATTGAACTTGGGGGTCTTTTTTGTAACTTTTTCAATACCATTTGATGGTTTTGGGGCACCCCTAGTATTCCAAAACCTTGTGCCCACTTGGACGGTCCAGATTGATGTTCGTTTATCGAGGAACAATCCTAACGGTTATTCACTTTCTATAAATACCCACCTTCCTCATTTGCATTCTTCACACTTGATCTGATTGATCTCTAAGTTGAGGTGCTTTTCACTTCATACCTGAAAATAATCGGATCAAGACTCCATTGCTTGGACCCGTTGTGCCGTTTGATTTCCGTGATCCCTCTAGCTTTGCTTGGTTGTTATTCAAGACTTCTAAGCACCCTCAAGTGAGTACATAGACCCCTCTTTTACTGTTTTCCAAACGTTTTGGGGTGAAACACATGTGCCTACTTGTTATTTTCGTGCTTTCCATGTTTTCATATCATATACTTGCTATGTTCATTAGTACACTATTAGTACATGATTTCATTATGTTTTGCTATGTATGTTCACTTAACATGCTAGCACAATTGTTTTACGTTTTGAACCATTTGTAATCGTTGGATGTATGTGAACCATTTGTAACCATTGGATGTATGTGAACCATTTGTAATCGTTGGATTTATGTTAACCGTTTGTAACCATTTGATTTATGTGAACCATTTGTAACTGTTTGAGCCATTGGGTTAGGGAAGTGATTAGGTAACGGGGAAGGTGTAATGTGTTAAAAGCATGGTGGATACGCCGCTGGTACTTCCTATATATAAGTGCTTTTAACACATTATATATCGTTGCGTTATCTTGATCACTTGGGTAAACGATTTCGAAACAATGTCACACAAGGATGTTTTCTGAATAATATAAACCATACGAGTTTTATTAACGAGTTTTTACGAGATATTTTACAATTTGATTTAATAAAACAAATGTTTTGGAGTTAAGAATCATGGCTATGAGATTTTGCAAATTATAACCAACTTGATTTGAGTTGGTTAATTATGTCGCAATATTATACTTTTCAAAACATGGTTTTTAAATAAGTATTGGAACATGTAAAACGAGCCATGAATCTGACACTCATATAAAACCTATGAACTCGCCGACATTTTTATGCTGACGTATTTTCACGTGTGTCTCAGGTACCATAGTTAATGATGTTTGATGATGATTTTTGTGTACGCTCACATAGGAATGGACGAGGCCTTAGTGACTTAATAACAATGAAAGTCTATTTGTTCTTGTTTTGTTTCTAATTCCAATGTAATGTAATACGTTTAACTTAATAAAACGAAACTGTTTAATCCATGGTTGTGAAACAATGATTCTGTTACAACACTCCCCGACGTTTCCGCCACGTTTTGTTGTTTTACGTGGTCGGGGTGTGACACCCTTGAGTGGTCTAAGTCAAAAGATTGATTTAGAATCTGGTTAAGAATGACATGTGATGCTTTAGCTGAAAAGACTCCTTGGTGATCTATTTAAAGAGATCATTTATTGATTTAATTAAAAGGACCCTATGGTTGCCTAGTCACGCTCATCACAAGTCTGTTCATTTGGTTTTCCCCTACGCATTATAAAATGCATTGTGCGGACTATGCAAGGAATTACATAATTATGGACGCATACATAATTATAAAATTTAGTGCACGGAAACCACAGTAAGACTTATCATGTGTAAGAACCTATAGTGGCAACAATAACGAAACGTGAACAATGTAATGGAGGTACGGTGGATGCACCAATGGTGCTTCATATACTTGTATATAAGTGTCCCTCTTACATTGCAAGCATGATGTTATTAAAGTTACTAGAAGTTCAAAACCCTAACCAGTATTGTTACATATTTTCGACTTCATCTATCAAACTCTCACAAGTTTCCTCTAAAATAAATTTCGGGACGAAATTTCCTGAAGTCGGGGAGACTGTGACACCTGTGCCTCCACGGCCATCAAACAAACACCAAATCAATGAAATATTGTATTCCATACTTGGGATTTGTAATAAATATGTGAATCATTTGCACATATCAATTCTTGTTCGATTTCGAGCTCTAAATCGCTTTCTGGGAAGTTATACGCGAACTGATGCGTAACGTAGTCAGTTTAACGCGACAAATACTCCGGAATAGTGACGTGGGCTTAACATACCTTAAATAACCTTTACATAACTTAGAAATAAGTTTTGAAGGCTCTGGTATGGCAAAATCAAGTTTATTCGCTTACAGGGACTAATTTCGACAAACTGCGAAAGTATGTCGATTCGTACTGTAACGAACATTCTGGAACTTGATCATATGTTAAACATACCCTAAATATCCTTTACATAGCTTAGAAATAGGCTTTGAGGGGTTCAGTATGCTAAAATAAACTTTTTGTTCATTCAGGGACTAAAAGCGTCAAAAAGTGCATGAGTTGCATTTTCGCGCATAACTTACGTTCTGAATACATCCAGACATCCAAAAATTTATGTAATCATTAAAATATTTTATTTTAGTGATTGGCATGATAAAATTCCATTCGTCGCGTAATTTGGATCGTTTTCGCGTTCGTTCGTGTTTCGTCGTAATTAACCGAATAACGTGATCGTACGGCCAAACGAACCGACATCCGACATATTTTTGAGCATGTTCCATGTCCCCTATGCTTAGGCATCATTGTAGAGCCTTGAAAATGGCTTAACGGGCCTTAAAAGTGTCAAAAATGAGCTTAAATGCATACAGGGACCTAAACTGTCATTTCTGATATCTCAGCCCAGGCGGGCCGCGTAAGCCTATACTGGCTCTTACGCGGGGCACCTAAAAACCTGCAGATCAGCTGTTTGTTGTTTATAGCTTGTTCCAGCTGTTCCACACACTTGCAGATGGTTTTGGGCAATCTAGGGGCTTGTTTTTAAGTGCCCATGGTTTCACAAGTCAGGGGGTACACATGTAAGGCCCGGATCAAAGCTCGTTTTACGAGGACCGATCTTAACGGCTCTCCAAAAACTATTAATACCCCATCCCATTTCTCTCAAAACCACATTTGATCTGATTCATTCTCTAAGTTGAAGTGATTTCACTTCATACCTGAGAATAATTGGATCAAACCTCCATTTCTTGGACCCGTTGTAAGTATTCCTTCGTTCTTTTACGCGTTTTAAGCGTGAAAGTCAAACAGTGTTTGACTTTCAACTTTGACTAGTTTATGGTCAACACGAAGTTCGTTTGAACTTCATAACGTGAGCGTAATCACGATGGTCATAGTCCTTTGTGGCTATACCTACTGATTACCACATTATTTAGGCATAGTGACGAGTTGTAGTTTCGGTCAAAATGCGTGTTCTTACGTATTTTGCAACCAAAATACTCTTGGGTATCAAGACCCTTTGTTTTGATACCAAAACTTTTTTCAAACCTTGTTAAACATGTCTTAACATGTTTAACTCGTCACTTTAGGTTTAGTGCTTATATAGGGTCGTAAAGATAAGCGGTCTAAACAACCACTTAGACTTTCGAACCCGACCCGTTTCGTCGATCATTAGGATCCGACCAAATACATTAGGTGACCATAGTTGTATAGGGAATAACCTTCCGAGGTTATACCTTATGGTCACTACGTTTGGTTAGTTGTATGATAGGTAGTTTATATGCCTTAGGAAAATTACCAAAATGCCCTTTTTGCGCATAAATTCATTTTAAGCATATGTAACCTAAATTTTGACATCTAAACTGATTAGGCAACATTATTAGACATGTTAAGGCATATATTACTTATCATAGGACTAGTTAGGCGGTCCGAACGCGTTTTACGTGAACGACGTGTTAAAGTAGCGTAAGCTACCTGAACGGGTCGCAATGGGTCATAAGCACTTAGGAAAGTTTTCGTTTTAGAATGTAGGCTTTGTTAAACCATATTACATGAGTTCCTATACTCATTTGGTTTACGAAACCTCATTCTACCCGATCTTCCGATTTAGGTCCGTTTATTTACGTAGTTACCTATATTAGGTGACGTTTGATTCCGTGATCCCTCTAGCTTTGCTTGGTTGTTATTCAAGACTTCTAAGCACCCTCAGGTGAGTACATAGTCCCCTCTTTTACTGTTTTTCAAACATTTTGGGGTGAAACACATGTGCCTACTTGTTACTTTCGTGCTTTTCATGTTTTTATATCCTATACTTGCTATGTTCATTAGTACACTTATAGTACATGATTTCATTACATTTTATGCTATGTATGTCCATTTAGTGCATACTTAGTACATTATTTTACATTACATTTAATGCTCTGTGTGTCCATTTAGTGCATACTTAGTACATTATTTTACATTACATTTCATGCTATGTATGTTCATTTGTTGCATACTTAGTACATTATTTTGATAGAACGTGCTTACATTTTGGTATGACATTTGGTTTGTTTAAATGGGATAAAAATACATTCATTAACATTAGCTACGTCGTTCGTTAGTAGGTAGTGGTACCATAGGAATTGACAACTCCCGTTCCTGAAATCCTAGGTTTGTTTGGATGGATGGAATGACCGAATTCGATACACATAATTTAGATAAACCTTTAATTTATTTAAAGGTTTGTCGCCACAGTCTCAAGGCTTGAATGTATGCATTTTCACAATACCGCATAGATGTTTGTATCAGTAAAGCATGCATTATTTTACAAAACTCAACTTTTGATTATAATTTATCAAATGCATTGTTTTGTACATTTCTTTCTTATAGGTTGAGTAAATGCTTTTAAATCAATAAATGCTTTTATTCACTATACATTACATTTGTTTAATACATGAACATTTTAACATTGGCGGTTTGTTTGGTAAGTGATTTAAATAACGAGGCGGGTGTAACATGATAAAAGCATGTTGGATACGCCGCTGGTACTTCCTATATATAAGAGCTTTTATGGTATTACATTTCGTAGCGTTATTTAAACCATTCCAAGTTAGACATAATACATTTTACACTTATATCATATTTTCATGAAACATTGTTTTACAAACAACATATTTTATACAAACTCATTTTTACTTAGTTATTCATTTCACTATGCATTGTTCTTTTATATCATCTGATTTCTTATCACTTATGTATAATTTATAAAAGAAAAAATTTTACAAGGATCATGACTAACTTTTGTTAAACATTTTCTTTAAACTTATATGTCATGAATCCTAAATCAATAAAACCTATGTATCTCACAGGCATTTTTTATGCTGACGTACCTATTTTCACATGTGTTTCAGGAAATGATGCATAGGATTGATCAAGATACACATAGGCAGACTCGGGCCTTAGTGACAATAAAAGATGCAAGACTAGTTAATTATGTTATGCTTCCTTGTTGTTAAGACATTGTAACTTATTTTAGTCAATAAAACAACATTTAAATTTCCAATGTGTTATGAAACAATGATTCTGTTACAACACTCCCCGATGATTCCGCCATGATTTGTTGTTTTACGTGGTCGGTAGGGCTGTAAACGAACCGAACGAACACGAACAAGGCCATGTTCGTGTTCGTTCGTTAAGGAAATTAACATGTTCGCGAACTGTTCACGAACGCATACCGAACATAAGTTTATGTCCGTGTTCGTTCGTTAAGGAAACTCAATTGTTCACGAACAGTTCATGAACACTGGTCTCGAACACAAACGAACGCAAGCAAATAAAAACAAACGCAAACGAACATTTAACTTGAAAAAAAAAACATCATTATCCTTAAACATTGAATATAAGTAGTTAAATACAACCATCAAATGATAAGTCAAAACACAAGAAGTCTGCTAGACCACCAAACGATGAATCAAGTTTAACTAATTTAGACATAATTATCCCCAAAAATGTCTTAGAATGTCCAAATTTTAGCTACCTAGAAAAAATAGGGTTTCAAGTTTTCAGTATGTTTAGATAAAAGGTTTCTTATTTATTATTTTTTTGATATAACCAAACAAACACGAACGAACGTAAATGAACATATTACCGAACGGTTCACGAACGTAGTCGAACGAACGAGACCGGTGTTCGTGTTCGTTCGCTAAGCTAACCGAACGAAATTTTTTGTTCGTGTTCGTTCGTTAAGCTAATCGAACGAACATAAACGAACTTCCAGCCGAACGGTTCACGAACTGTTCGCTGAACGTTCGGTTCGTTTACAGCCCTAGTGGTCGGGGTGTGACATAAATCACCAACGGAAGTACGCAGTTTTCTTGGACTGGCAGGATATTATAGACGATTTATCCGAGATTTCTCTAGAATAGCCATTCCATTAACTAAACTGGCCTCTAAATCAGTTAAGTTTGAATGGGGACCAAAACAGGAAGAAGCTTTTAGAACTCTTAAGCAAAGATTAACCAACGCACCCATACTCGCATTACCAGAAGGAACTGAAGATTTTATAGTCTATTGTGATGCGTCTAAGTTAGGATATGGATGTGTGTTGATACAACGTCAAAAGGTTATAGCTTATGCTTTTAGACAACTTAAGAATCATGAAGGGAATTATACAACCCATGTGTCACCCCCCGACCACGTAGAACATACAAAACGTGGCGGAAACATCGGGGAGTGTTGTAACAGAATTAATGTTTCACAACCATGGATATTAAAGTTTCGTTTTTATTCAACAAACAAGCGAGTTACATTGTCTTTAAACAAGAAATAAAGAGTACATAACATAAATTAACTAGTTCTTGTCTCGTTTTAAGTCACTAAGGCACAGGTCCGCCTAAGTATGTCTTGATAAGTCCTATGCATCATCTCCTGAAAACACATGTGAAAATAGGTACGTCAGCATAAAAATACCTGTGAGATACATAGGTTTTGTGAAAATAAGATTCATGACTTATGTTTAAGAAAATGTTTAGTCATGAACCTTGTAATTTGCTTTGTCTTGTAAATCATTTGAAAAACAATAAGTTCAGATGATATGTCTAAATAAGAGAATAATGTATGGTTAAATGAATAACCATGTAAAATGAGTTTTGTATAAGTCAAGTTGTTTGTAAATCAATGTCTTGTGAAAAGTATGTTATTTGTATAAAATGTTATATGTCTCAAATTGAAATGATTCAAATAACGCTACGATATGTAATATCATACAAGCACTTATATATAGGAAGTACCAGCGGCGTATCCACCATACTTGTATCATATTACACACGCCTCGTCACTTAATCATTTAATCAAACCAAACCATCCAGATGTAATGTTTTAACAATTGTAGAAATGTTTATATATGGTCAAATACGGTTCACACGGTTCACAGATACAAACGGTTCACAGATACAAACGGTTCACATAGTCAAATGTTTACAACGGTTCACATAGTCAAATAGTTATAAACGGTTCAAATGTAATATAATGTGTCCATATGCTGGATGAGTATATGCAACAAATTGTAATGTAAAACAATGTACTAAGTATGAACTAAATGGACATACATAGCATAAAATGTAATGTAAAACGATGTACTAAGTACGCACACAATGGGCATACATAGCAGGAACACAATGAAATCATGTACTATAATGTACTAATAAACATAGCGGGTATATGATGTGAAAACAGGAAAGCATGAAAGTAACAAGTAGGCACATGTGTTTCACCCCAAAACAGTTTGGAAAAACAGTAAAAGAGGGGTCTATGTACTCACTCACATGAGATTGCTTAGTAGTCCTTGAGTAACAACCAAACAATGCTAGAGATCGCGGATATCAAACGGCACCTAATATAGGTAACTATGTTAATAACCGGACCTAAATCGGATGATTTAGATAGAATGAGGGTTTGTAAACCAAACGAGTATAGAGACTCGTGTCATATGGTTTAACAAAGCCTACATACTAAATGAAACCTAACCTAAGTGCTTTCGACCCATCGCGACTCATTAAGGTAGCTTATGCTACGTTAACGCGTCGTTCGCGTAGAACGCGTTCGGACCGCCTAACTAGTCCTATGGCAAGTGTTATATGCCTAAACATGTTACATAATCAGTTATGTGACAAAAGTTTAGGTTACATATGCTTAGTTACCAATTATACATGAAAAGGGTATTCTGGTAATTTACCTAAGGCATATAAACTACCTATCATACAACTACTCAAACGATGTGACCATAGGGTATAACCTCGGAAGGTTATTCCCTACCTACTATGGTCACCTAATGTATTTGGTCGGATCCTAATGATCGACCAAATGGGTCGGGTTCGAAGGTATAAGCGATTTATTAGATCGCTTACCCTACGACCCTAGACAACGTGGTAATCAGTAGGCATAGTCCAAAGGGACTATAACCAACGTGATTACACTCACGTTGCGAAGTTCAAACGAACTTCGCATTGACCATAAACTGGTCAACGCAGAAAGTCAAACAAAGTTTGACTTTCAGACTCAAAAAGACTCGAAAAGCAATAAAAGAACGAAAGAATACTTACGAAGGGTCCCCGAATGCTAATCTAGATCAAAATAGCTCAGGTATGAAACAAAGGTTTCAACTTAGAGCACAATTGATCAGATTCTAGTGGGTTTGGCAATGGGGGTGGATGGGTATTTATAGTTTTTGGGTAACCGTTAAGATCGTTTCATGGAAACCATGCTCGAATCTTGTGCGTACACTTGTTCAATTGTTGTGGTAACTAAAAATGATTCCCCATGAGCTGAAAGGGCAAGTTAGAATGTGTGGGTGTGGATTAAACAGCTGGAATCAGCTGACTAATCGATCTTATCTGTTCTGGAAGGCTGACGCGGCCCACTTCAGGATACACCAAA
Source organism: Helianthus tuberosus (assembly GCA_030545235.1). Lineage (NCBI taxonomy): Eukaryota > Viridiplantae > Streptophyta > Magnoliopsida > Asterales > Asteraceae > Helianthus > Helianthus tuberosus. The sequence goes on along the minus strand of CM060451.1, from coordinate 122,833,800 downwards.
ACTAATGCGGGCCGCATGGGGGTTCTGATCAGAAAATAAGTTTCAAAAATGACAGTTTTGGTCCCTGTTGTGTATTTAAGCCATTTCCGACACTTCTAAGGCCCGTAAAGCCAACTTTAAGGCCCTAAAATGATGCCTAAACATTGTGGACATGAAACATGCTCAAAAATATGTCGGATGTCAGTTCGTTTGGTCGTACGAACGCGATGTTCGCTTAATTACGACGGAATGCGCATAAGCGCGAAAAACGATCCAAAATGCGTGACGAATGGATTTTTCTCATGCCAAACACTAAAATAAAATATTATAGTAGTTACATAAATTTTTGGATGTCCGGATGTATTCAGGACGTGAGTTATGCGCGAGAATGCAAACTTGTGCACTTTTTGACGCTTTTAGTCCCTGAATGACCCAAAAGTTTATTTTAGCACACCGAACCCCTCAAAGCCTATTTCTAAGCTATATAAAGGATATTTAAGGTGTGTTTAACTTATGGTCATGTTCCGGAAAGTCTGTTACAGTTCAAATTGGCATACTTTCGCAGTTTGTCAAATTTAGTCCCTGTAAGCGAATAAACTAGATTTTGCCATACCAAAGCCTTCAAAACTTATTTCTAAGTTATGTAAAGGTTAATTAAGGTATGTTAAGCCTATTTCACTATTACGGAGTGTTCGTTGCATTAAACTGGTTATATTTACGCATCAGTGCGCGTATAACCCTCCAGAAAGCGATTTAAAGCTTGAAATCGAACAAGAGTTGATATGTGTAAACGATACACATATTTTTACAAATCCCAAGTATCAAATACAATATTTCATTGGTTTGGCATTTGTTTGATGGTTGAAGTGACACAGGTGTCACAGTCTCCCCTACTTTAGGAAATTTCGTCCCGAAATTTATTCGTAGGAGTCTATTTTTTGACTTTGTGTCAAATAACCACCAGAGATATGTAAGGCATAATCTTGTCATTTCCTTAACAGACATTCTTCAGAACGAAAATGAACAAACGGAGTCATTTTCAATGGGTGCTTCCTCAGAAATGGAAATGAAAAGGAGAAACAAACGGATATTCATTTCCTTAACGGACAAATCTTCAGAAACGAAAATGAAAAAACGGAGTCATTTTCAACGGGTGCTTCATCAGAAATGGAAATGAAAAGGAGAAACAAACGGATATTCATTTCCTTAACGGACAAATCTTCAGAAACGAAAATGAACAAACGGAGTCATTTTCAACGGGTGCTTCATCAGAAATGGAAATGAAAAGGAGAGACAAACGGATATTCATTTCCTTAACGGACAAATCTTCAGAAACGAAAATGAACAAACGGAGTCATTTTCAACGGGTGCTTCATCAGAAATGGAAATGAATAGAGTTAACTTCTAGGCACATGACAAAGCTCGCTGTGGTTTCTGTGCACTAAATTCCATAATTATGTATGCATCCATAATTATGTAATTCCTTGCACAGTCCGCACAGTTTGTCTTGTAATGTTCATAAGCACATAATCACATAGTTGTTTAACTTGGTTATTAATTTGTTAATAATTTGTTATCGATTGAGAACGGATATGGAAACCAGTCGATGGACTTCAATGTCCTCTGGGATCTATCTGAAAAGATAGGAAGATTTCCCAAAAATTCGATCTTGTTTCCAACGAAATGTAATATTCGAATTAAGGAACACAACAATTTTAGGATTTACGGAAATACCCTTAGGTACCCTATTAAGGATTTATAGTGGTACTTTGGGTATTCGTCCAATGTTGTAACTTGCGCCTTGTACTTCGTTTCCTTAGAATAAACGGGTACTTAGGAATTTCATGGAAACGCAAGAGATCATAGAATGGGAAAATTTTGGGGGTAGTTTGTTCTTCAACGAATACGGTTCCTTGATTGTCGGTATTGTAAGAGATATGTTGTTTATACATGCCACCACATAAATACATTGTAATGTATATAAAAGATTTATTTATAAACAACGATAACAACTGTTTCTTGGACCTTGACAACTAAAGAAAATAATACATAAGGATTGATTATTTCTAAACAGCGTTGTCTTCCATTCGGTCAGATGCTCATCCCTGTGCTGGATTTGCATTAGCAAGCTTTGGGCAATTTCTTCGGAAATGACCCATCTCGCCACAGTTGAAGCAAGAACCTGGTAGAAAACGACCTTGAGCGGGGTTGTTGCCAGCTTGGTTTGGTGCAGCTGCAGCTGGGCAAACTCTTGCTGTATGGCCTATAAGTCCACAAGTTTGGCATTTGCGGCACTTTACATTGGCATGATGATGGAGGCTACATTGGTTGCACAAGGGTGCAGTTCCATTGTATGGCTTCCTAGCAGGGGGTTGAGCTGGTTGGTTGGGGACGGCTTGATCATTGTGAGTAACCATGGCGAAGTTCTGAGAAGCCTTCCGCTTCTTTGACCTCTTAGGGGATCCAGTCTGTTCATCCATGGTCTTTGATTCCTCGATTGGGTTCGATTCCTCGACCGGTTTCTTGTCACCTTTTCGGAAAAGCTTACCTTTCCTGATCTTTGATTCAGTCAAGGTTGCAGATAGCTCAATGGCCTGTCTAACTGTAGTTGGGTTGCTGCCAGTCACAATGTCTTGTATTGAGTCAGGGAGGCCATCAATGTACTTTTCGATTGCCTTATCCAAAGGCGTGACCATGTTTGGGCATAACAGACTTAACTCCTCATAACGGTCCGTGTAGGCTCGATGCTCACCGCTGTCTTGCTCAAGATTGTCGAATTCGCTTTCCAAGGCCCTGATCTCGTGACGAGGACAGAATTCCTTCATCATAAGGGCCCTAAGTTCAGCCCATGTCTGTGCTAGAGCAACTTCTGCACCACGATCTCTCATAACCCCATTCCACCACATAAGGGCTCTCTTCTGGAACACACTCGAAGCAAACTCGACCTTGCGATTGTCAGGACACTGCACGTGGTGGAAAGTATTCTCAATGCTCTCGAACCATTGAAGAAGCCCAGTCGCTCCCTCAGAACCACTAAACTTGAGTGGTTTCGCCGAGTTAAAACTCTTGAAATTGCATGGACCATTGTTGTTGTTGTTGGCTTGATTCCATTGAGCAAAGAGGTTTGGGAATTGAGCAGCCATTTGCTGCGCAATGATTTCTGCCAATTCGGCAGTCGCTATCTGGCTTTCGCGTCGAGGAGGCATTCTAAAAGAGGAAACATGAAAGGAAACGAGTGAGAGAATTAGACGAAAAGAATGAGATGAAACAAATCTGATGAAAGCAAGGATAGTGGTCATTTGTTTGTTACTACAAAGCAACAAACGACCTCGGTGATTAATCAAAGTAAATAGGTCAAAAATAATGTATCGCGAAGACATGCTCGCCTATAAGTGAACACTAATCCCAAGAATTCCCAGGTAAGCACAACTGGTCTCGCGTCTGATGAGATGTATACGAAGTGCTTGCCTAGACAGAAAACCCAGAATACAGGCATTCACCCTTCCAGTTTGCACGTGTTCACATTATTTAAAACCCAAAACCTTGACGAGATTTTGAAAATTCAAAGGGGTTCAAAACCATATAACAGAGGGTTCAAAACCTTACAATAGAGGGTTCAAAACCTTGTAATCAATCATCCTAGAACAGATGATTAGTTTTCAAAGCGGTTTTGAAATTTATGTTCTTGTTGTGGTCGTCGCCTAAGGATAGGTGACGGTATTGTTTTATGACTAAACGCAAGTAAACTCGCGTTAGGGTCCTAGAAAGGTTATAGACTAGGTCAAAGCATTACTAATAACCTAATTCCCTATAACCATTGGCTCTGATACCATCATTTCTGTCACACCCCGACCACGTAGAACATACAAAACGTGGCGGAAACATCGGGGAGTGTTGTAACAGAATTAATGTTTCACAACCATGGATATTAAAGTTTCATTTTTATTCAACAAACAAGCGAGTTACATTGTCTTTAAACAAGAAATAAAGAGTACATAACATAAATTAACTAGTTCTTGTCTTGTTTTAAGTCACTAAGGCACAGGTCCGCCTAAGTATGTCTTGATAAGTCCTATGCATCATCTCCTGAAAACACATGTGAAAATAGGTACGTCAGCATAAAAATGCCTGTGAGATACATAGGTTTTGTGAAAATAAGATTCATGACTTATGTTTAAGAAAATGTTTAGTCATGAACCTTGTAATTTGCTTTGTCTTGTAAATCATTTGAAAAACAATAAGTTCAGATGATATGTCTAAATAAGAGAATAATGTATGGTTAAATGAATAACCATGTAAAATGAGTTTTGTATAAGTCAAGTTGTTTGTAAATCAATATCTTGTGAAAAGTATGTTATTTGTATAAAATGTTATATGTCTCAAATTGAAAAGATTCAAATAACGCTACGATATGTAATATCATACAAACACTTATATATAGGAAGTACCAGCGGCGTATCCACCATACTTGTATCATATTACACACGCCTTGTCACTTAATCATTTAATCAAACCAAACCATCCAGATGTAATGTTTTAACAATTGTAGAAATGTTTATATATGGTCAAATACGGTTCACACGGTTCACAGATACAAACGGTTCACAGATACAAACGGTTCACAGATACAAACGGTTCACAGATACAAACGGTTCACAGATACAAACGGTTCACAGATACAAACGGTTCACATAGTCAAATGTTTACAACGGTTCACATAGTCAAATAGTTATAAACGGTTCAAATGTAATATAATGTGTCCATATGCTGGATGAGTATATGCAACAAATTGTAATGTAAAACAATGTACTAAGTATGAACTAAATGGACATACATAGCATAAAATGTAATGTAAAACGATGTACTAAGTACGCACACAATGGGCATACATAGCATGAACACAATGAAATCATGTACTATAATGTACTAATAAACATAGCGGGTATATGATGTGAAAACAGGAAAGCATGAAAGTAACAAGTAGGCACATGTGTTTCACCCCAAAACAGTTTGGAAAAACAGTAAAAGAGGGGTCTATGTACTCACATGAGATTGCTTAGTAGTCCTTGAGTAACAACCAAACAATGCTAGAGATCGCGGATATCAAACGGCACCTAATATAGGTAACTATGTTAATAACCGGACCTAAATCGGATGATTTAGATAGAATGAGGGTTTGTAAACCAAACGAGTATAGAGACTCGTGTCATATGGTTTAACAAAGCCTACATACTAAATGAAACCTAACCTAAGTGCTTTCGACCCATCGCGACTCATTAAGGTAGCTTATGCTACTTTAACGCGTCGTTCGCGTAGAACGCGTTCGGACCGCCTAACTAGTCCTATGACAAGTGTTATATGCCTAAACATGTTACATAATTAGTTATGTGACAAAAGTTTAGGTTACATATGCTTAGTTACCAATTATACATGAAAAGGGTATTCTGGTAATTTACCTAAGGCATATAAACTACCTATCATACAACTACTCAAACGATGTGACCATAGGGTATAACCTCGGAAGGTTATTCCCTACCTACTATGGTCACCTAATGTATTTGGTCGGATCCTAATGATCGACCAAATGGGTCGGGTTCGAAGGTATAAGCGATTTATTAGATCGCTTACCCTACGACCCTAGACAACGTGGTAATCAGTAGGCATAGTCCAAAGGGACTATAACCAACGTGATTACACTCACGTTGCGAAGTTCAAACGAACTTCGCATTGACCATAAACTGGTCAACGCAGAAAGTCAAACAAAGTTTGACTTTCAGACTCAAAAAGACTCGAAAAGCAATAAAAGAACGAAAGAATACTTACAAAGGGTCCCCGAATGCTAATCTAGATCAAAATAGCTCAGGTATGAAACAAAGGTTTCAACTTAGAGCACAGTTGATCATGTGACAACTCGAATTTCCGACATTCTCTATTCGCATTTAATGCACGTTGACGTTGACTGTTTAGTTGTTTGACTTGCCTGATTTCGTAACTGTACACTTTGTGATATGATAAAACGTAGTGTGTTTGCATGGTTATGTGTAATATGATAGCTTGTATGCTGTTTGTAAACTTAAACTGTTAAACTATCAGAGAACTCGACGAAACATAAGTGAGATTCGCCAAGACCAATCTCGACGAAACAGGTCAGTTTCGTCAACAAGCTTCTCGACGAAACAGGCTGTTTCGCCGAGCCCAGTTTCGCCAAAAGCCCAGTTCGGGCCCAGCTTGTTATTTCGGGTTTTAAAACATGTAACAGCCTTAGTTTCACCCATTTATCATAACAACCGAAACCCTAGAGCCCTCCTCTCCTTTGTGACGGCAGTAGGAGCTTCTCGGAGATATCCCTAGCGATCGATTGTGTTTTCTCATATCTCGATTAGTATGTGTTCGTTAATCGGTTCATGTTTCTGTGATATCTTGATCCATGCTTGTGCTTATAGTTGATGTGTGTTACTGCTGTGATTATAAGAATATGTTGATGTTATAGATTTTGGTATGTATGGGGTAGTTGGATATAAATCATTTTATACGAAACCTAATACAATCGAATGCTCGGTTCTGGATATTGTTATTATTATGTTCTGATTCTGAATATAAGTTAGCATCTTGATAGGGTTCAATGATATGATTGTTGGATGTTAAATTAATATGTTATACACAAAAACTAGGGTTTATGCTAGACAATGATTCTTGGATGATTGAGTTATGATGATTCGTTCTGCATATTGACCTTCATATGATTTCTGATACTGATGACGGCTGCTAGCATGATTAGGGTTCTGTGTATATTCGTAACTGCTGCATCTGATGTCTGCGAAACTGACGTCCGACGAAACAGAACTCTCGGCGAAACAGAAAGTGTTTCGCCAAGAGTAATCGATGAAATTGAATTCTGTTTCGCCAATTAAGACCACGACGAAACAGAACGTGTTTCGTCAAATGTGTGTTTCGCCAACATGTGTGTTTCGCCGAATAGCTGATCTGTGCAGGAACTTGAGTTAATTCTGTTAAATGTTAACTGGAATATTTAACTGCTGTTAAGTGTAACCATCTTGTATATGATTGTGATTACGTGCTACATGTTTATACGTGCACAACTTGAACACAAACTGATTTCACATACGTGCATACTTTAGGACGTGATTGATTACTTGCGAGCATACATTTAGCATACCGAGCAAACCAAGGTGAGTTCACACAGCCAAGGCATGGGGTTCCCGGGTGGAAATGGGATTTGATGAATTATTGTGTATACTCATAAAGCAGAACCTAACGATAAGACACGACTAGACTAGTAACACTTATTGAACTGATCTTCGCACACCTGCCAAGGATTGGCCGCGATATTATGACTGACTTCGCACACCTGCCTTAGAAAGGCCGCAAACTAAATTTACAAATCTTCGCACACCTGCCTTAGAAAGGCCGCGAACTAAATTTACAAATCTTCGCACACCTGCCTGGAGAGGCCGCGATACAAATGAACCTAGTCTAGAATACTTGGGAAAAACATTCCCCAATGTCTTCGCACACCTGCCTGGATGGCCGCGATGGGAACTAATACGATATATTGTAACGAACGAACATACTACTGCTCTCGCTATACTATTACTGAACTATTAACTGTGAACTCGCTCAACTAGTTGTTGACTCTCTCTTGCATGCCTTGCAGGACCTTAGGTACATATGGAGCTTGCACAGGGAGGAGCAGGTCGTTGTGGGACATGGATCGATGATGCCATGTTATTTATCTAAACGTTTGAATTTACGATTTACATTGGGTTTACATACTTATGCTTCCGCTACACACTTGTTGATGTTTGGTTTTGAAAGCACCTTTCGTAATGATGAATGATTTTTGGTATTTACTTATATGTTCAATATGATTGGCGGCTTGATCCTGGTCAGTCACGCCTCCAAGCGGTGATACTCCGCGTGTGGATTTTGGGGGTGTGACAGATTGGTATCAGAGCCATTGGTTATAGAGAACTCGGTTTTAATAAAGGGAAAACGATTTTGTTAAAACCAGACTATAACCAGAACAGTGCTCTCAACGATCCACAACGACGCTTCGCTCCACGTGCAAGGCTCAACATCATAGGTACTACTATTCATGTTACTTTACCTACTTGCTAGAATTACATAGAACTTTGCTCGTGGTATGCTCAGATTACAGAACCTACTATACGTTATTGCTTGAGAATACTTGTGTGCTCACTCTCTTCGCACTATTCGCGAACCTCTCTTACACATGTCCTCCTTGATGTCAAGATCATGAGTGGACGCGTTAACCTAACTCAAGCCCAGTTGGCGGCTTCGATCACTGAACAAGTTACTGCAGCACTCGCAGCTGCCCAGACAGGAGGTGTAACCTGCCATCACCACTTACTCCAGGATTTTTAGATCCTACTCTTGTAACTCAACACTTGTGCTTAATTTTGATTACTCTTACGCACACGACAAGTCAACACGCTCAGCCACCTGTGTGCACATACACGACTTTTATGGACTGTCGTCCTACTACTTTCAGCGACACTGAAGGAGCTGTTGGACTCCTCCATTAGTTCGAGGAACTCGAATCGGCCTTCAAATGTGCGAATGACCTGAGGCTCGTAAGGTGAAATATGCCACTGATATTCTCGAAGGCACTGCGCAAACTTGGTGGAACGCGCAAGTTACGATGTTGGAGCTGGCGGCTGCTAATGCCACCCCATGGAATGATTCTAAGGAACTGATCAAACGTGAACACAATAGTTATGATGCCATCCACAAGTTGGAAGTGGAGTCCTTTAACATGAAGATGACGGGGTCAGAGATAGAAGCGTGCAAGATTACGATCCAACAAACTGGCAATTTTGTGTCCAACTATGGTGGACCCTCCCATAAAGAGCTTTGAGCTGTACCTCAAAGGTTTAGTACCAGGAATTCAAAACCATGTGATGACGGCTAAACTTACTACTATTCAAGATGTTATTCATCTTGCTCATCGTCTCACAGACCAGGCAGTGGAACAGAACAAGCTGCCTCAACGTATCAGCACTACTACTTCAACTACTTCTGCTACCCTCAGTGACAACGAATGAAAGTGGGATGGAACCTCTAGCAAGGATTCGACTACGATTCCGTCCCAGGCACAGCAGTGAAAGGTCGATGACAACTAAAGTCCTGATCAGCAACATTTAGTATTCAAGGGCAGGATGGATACAGGGGAAACCACCCTAAGCGCAAATGATGTAACCTGCACCACAACGGACAGGGCAAACGCAATCATTGTCAATAACGAAACAAGCTTGGTCATGGAACCAAAGATGGTAGAAACTCACGTCCTGCAAACCAGAATCAACAACAACAGACACAAGATCTTCAGAATCAGCAGCAACAGCAGGGTAACAAGGGATGTTATCAGGGTGGTGCTGAAGGTCTCTTCAAGAGACACTGCCCACGGTTAAACCAGAACCAGAACCGCAACCAAGGAAACGGGAACCAGGGAAGACAACAACGGGGGTAATAAAGACGGCAATGGTGCCAGGGGTCGAGCGTTCGTGATTGGTCAGGGTGATACTAGGAATGACCCCAGCGTTGCGATAGTGTCGACATCGTCATTAGTATGGATTGGTTATCCCAACAACAAGCAGAGATCCTATGCAAGGAGAAGATCATTCGTATCCCACGTTCTGGTGAAGAACCTCTCGAAGTTCAAGGCGACAAGAGTGGTGTCGTGAGTGGCGTCATTTCCTTCCTGAAGGCTCAGAAGTGTTTGCGAAAGGGCCACACAGGTGTTTTAGCTCTCGTTACCGATTCATCGGAGAAAGAGAAAAAGATTGAGGATATTCCTGTGGTACGCGATTTTCCTCAAGTGTTTCCCGAAGAGTTACCGGGGCTACCGCCTCATCGCCAGGTCGAGTTCCAGATCGAGCTAGCTCCAGGAGCAGCACCCATAGCTCGAGCACCTTATCGTTTAGCTCCAACTGAATTGGAAGAACTGTCAAAGCAGCTACAAGAACTCTGGGAAAAGGGTTTCATACGACTTAGCTCTTCGCCCTGGGGAGCTCCAGTGCTTTTCGTAAAGAAGAAAGACGGTACGTTCAGGATGTGTATAGACTACCGTGAACTCAACAAGGTGACAATCAAGAATCGTTATCCTCTTCCGCGCATAGATGATTTATTCGACCAGCTGCAAGGGTCGAGCTACTACTACAAGATAGACTTAAGGTCAGGGTACCATCAGCTGAGAGTCCGGGATGAGGACGTCTCTAAAACAGCATTTAGAACTCGCTACGGCCACTACGAGCTTATGGTCATGCCATTCGGGCTAACGAACGCACCTTCCGTATTTATGGATCTTATGAACAGGGTGTGCAAACCCTATCTCGACAAGTTCGTCATTGTTTTTATCGACGACATCCTGGTCTATTCGAAGAGTCAGGAGGAAACATGAGCAGCACTTACGACTCATACTGGAACTTCTACGAACGGAACAGCTATACGCTAAATTTTCTAAATGCGACTTCTGGCTTCGTGAAGTCCACTTCTTAGGCCACGTAGTAACCAAGGATGGGATACATGTTGATCCATCCAAGGTGGATTCGATCAAGAACTGGCCTGCACCTCGCACACCAACAGAAATACGCCAATTCTTGGGTTTGGCGGGTTATTACAGAAGGTTCACCAAGACTTCTCAAAGATTGCTCAGCCACTTACACTACTGACGCAGAAGGGTGTTGTTTATCATTGGGGTAATGCACAGGAAACAGCGTTCCAACACTTAAAGGATAGACTCTGTAGCGCACCTATCCTCTCATTGCCTGAAGGCACAGACGATTTTGTAGTCTACTGCGATGCATCTATTCAGGGTCTTGGATGCGTATTGATGCAACGGGATAAAGTTATTGCTTATGCGTCGCGCCAACTTAAGATTCACGAACGGAATTACACTACACATGATTTAGAGCTGGGAGCGGTTGTTTTTGCACTTAAGATATGGCGACACTATTTGTATGGCACCAAGTGCGCAATCTACACTGATCACAGAAGCCTCGAACATATCTTCAAACAGAAAGAACTGAATATGCGACAGCGACGATGGGTCGAACTGCTAAACGACTACGAATGCTCAATCAGGTACCACCCAGGCAAAGCCAATGTTGTGGCTGACGCCCTCAGTCGAAAGGACACCGCGCCTAAGCGCGTGCGAGCTTTACAACTCACTATACAATCTAGTCTTCCTTCTCAGATACGAGATGCTCAGGTAGAAGCATTGAAAACAGAAAACGTCAGGGCAGAAGCCCTACGCGGCTCAAGGCAACGCTTAGAACAGAAGGAGGATGGTGCCTATTACGTAACAGGACGCATCTGGGTTCCACTCTATGGTAATCTACGCGAGCTCGTAATGGATGAAGCTCATAAGTCTCGCTACTCGGTACATCCAGGTGCGGACAAAATGTACCACGACATCAAAACTACATACTGGTGGCCTAGCATGAAGGCCCACATAGCCACATATGTTAGCAAATGCTTGACTTGTGCGAGAGTCAAGGCAGAATATCAGAAACCGTCAGGACCACTCCAACAACCTGAGATACCACAATGGAAATGGGAGCGAATTTCCATGGATTTTATTACCGGCCTACCTAGATCTCAACGCAGAAACGATACTATTTGGGTGATCGTGGATCGACTCACAAAGTCTGCTCACTTCTTGGCTATCAAAGAAACAGACAAGTTCTCTACTTTAGCAGACATTTACTTAAAAGAAGTGGTCTCGAGGCACGGGGTGCCCACCTCCATTATCTCTCATCGTGACGCACGTTTTACTTCGGAACTGTGGCAAGCAATGCATAAATCTTTTGGCTCTCGTTTAGACATGAGCACGGCGTATCATCCTCAGACCGATGGGCAGTCTGAGCGCACTATTCAAACTTTAGAAGACATGCTTCGGGCGTGCGTAATTGACTTTGGCAATGGTTGGGAGAAACATCTGCCACTTGTGGAATTTTCATACAATAACAGCTACCACACCAGCATTAAAGCTGCTCTATTCGAGGCATTGTACGGGCGTAAATGCCGATCACCTCTTTGTTGGGCAGAGGTGGGTGATAGTCAGATCACGGGTCCAGAAATGGTAGTCGATACTACAGAAAAGATTGCACAAATACGACAACGCATGGCGGCAGCACGCGACCGTCAGAAAGCATACGCTGATTTAGACAGGAAACCACTCGAGTTCCAAGTTGGGGATCGAGTGCTACTCAAAGTTTCACCCTGGAAGGGTGTGGTTCGTTTTGGCAAACGCGGCAAACTAAATCCACGATATGTTGGACCATTCGAAGTTACAGAGAAAATAGGTAAAGTGGCCTACAGACTGAACTTACCACCTGAACTCAGTGCAGTTCACAACGTCTTTCACGTGTCGAATCTGAAGAAGTGTACGTCAGATGAGACCCACATAGTTCCCTTAAAGGAACTCACCATCGACGAGCGGTTGCACTTCGTCGAGGAACCTGTTGAAATCACGGACCGGGATGTTAAGGTCCTCAAGAACACGAGAATCCCTCTTGTACGAGTTCGTTGGAACTCCCGCCGCGGCCCAGAGTTCACCTGGGAGCGTGAAGATCAAATGGAACTCAAATATCCCCAGTTATTCAGAAACCAAGCAACTACTACTGAGGCTGAAGCTACCAATGCAGAATTTCGGGACGAAATTCCAAATCAACGGGGGGATAATGTGACACCCCAAGAAAACCAGTAATCTTCGCAAACCTGCTCGGGGAGCCGCGATACGATACAGGTAAACAACGTCACACTACTAGCTTCCTCAGTAACTGCATGCTAAATTTCGGGACGAAATTTCTTTCAAGTTGGGGATAATGTGACAACTCGAATTTCCGACATTCTCTATTCGCATTTAATGCACGTTGACGTTGACTGTTTAGTTGTTTGACTTGCCTGATTTCGTAACTGTACACTTTGTGATATGATAAAACGTAGTGTGTTTGCATGGTTATGTGTAATATGATAGCTTGTATGCTGTTTGTAAACTTAAACTGTTAAACTATCAGAGAACTCGACGAAACATAAGTGAGATTCGCCAAGACCAATCTCGACGAAACAGGTCAGTTTCGTCAACAAGCTTCTCGACGAAACAGGCTGTTTCGCCGAGCCCAGTTTCGCCAAAAGCCCAGTTCGGGCCCAGCTTGTTATTTCGGGTTTTAAAACATGTAACAGCCTTAGTTTCACCCATTTATCATAACAACCGAAACCCTAGAGCCCTCCTCTCCTTTGTGACGGCAGTAGGAGCTTCTCGGAGATATCCCTAGCGATCGATTGTGTTTTCTCATATCTCGGTTAGTATGTGTTCGTTAATCGGTTCATGTTTCTGTGATATCTCGATCCATGCTTGTGCTTATAGTTGATGTGTGTTACTGCTGTGATTATAAGAATATGTTGATGTTATAGATTTTGGTATGTATGGGGTAGTTGGATATAAATCATTTTATACGAAACCTAATACAATCGAATGCTCGGTTCTGGATATTGTTATTATTATGTTCTGATTCTGAATATAAGTTAGCATCTTGATAGGGTTCAATGATATGATTGTTGGATGTTAAATTAATATGTTATACACAAAAACTAGGGTTTATGCTAGACAATGATTCTTGGATGATTGAGTTATGATGATTCGTTCTGCATATTGACCTTCATATGATTTCTGATACTGATGACGGCTGCTAGCATGATTAGGGTTCTGTGTATATTCGTAACTGCTGCATCTGATGTCTGCGAAACTGACGTCCGACGAAACAGAACTCTTGGCGAAACAGAAAGTGTTTCGCCAAGAGTAATCGACGAAATTGAATTCTGTTTCGCCAATTAAGACCACGACGAAACAGAACGTGTTTCGTCAAATGTGTGTTTCGCCAACATGTGTGTTTCGCCGAATAGCTGATCTGTGCAGGAACTTGAGTTAATTATGTTAAATGTTAACTGGAATATTTAACTGCTGTTAAGTGTAACCATCTTGTATATGATTGTGATTACGTGCTACATGTTTATACGTGCACAACTTGAACACAAACTGATTTCACATACGTGCATACTTTAGGACGTGATTGATTACTTGCGAGCATACATTTAGCATACCGAGCAAACCAAGGTGAGTTCACACAGCCAAGGCATGGGGTTCCCGGGTGGAAATGGGATTTGATGAATTATTGTGTATACTCATAAAGCAGAACCTAACGATAAGACACGACTAGACTAGTAACACTTATTGAACTGATCTTCGCACACCTGCCAAGGATTGGCCGCGATATTATGACTGACTTCGCACACCTGCCTTAGAAAGGCCGCGAACTAAATTTACAAATCTTCGCACACCTGCCTTAGAAAGGCCGCGAACTAAATTTACAAATCTTCGCACACCTGCCTGGAGAGGCCGCGATACAAATGAACCTAGTCTAGAATACTTGGGAAAAACATTCCCCAATGTCTTCGCACACCTGCCTGGATGGCCGCGATGGGAACTAATACGATATATTGTAACGAACGAACATACTACTGCTCTCGCTATACTATTACTGAACTATTAACTGTGAACTCGCTCAACTAGTTGTTGACTCTCTCTTGCATGCCTTGCAGGACCTTAGGTACATATGGAGCTTGCACAGGGAGGAGCAGGTCGTTGTGGGACATGGATCGATGATGCCATGTTATTTATCTAAACGTTTGAATTTACGATTTACATTGGGTTTACATACTTATGCTTCCGCTACACACTTGTTGATGTTTGGTTTTGAAAGCACCTTTCGTAATGATGAATGATTTTTGGTATTTACTTATATGTTCAATATGATTGGCGGCTTGATCCTGGTCAGTCACGCCTCCAAGCGGTGATACTCCGCGTGTGGATTTTGGGGGTGTGACAGATCAGATTCTAGTGGGTTTGGCAATGGGGGTGGATGGGTATTTATAGTTTTCGGGTAACCGTTAAGATCGTTTCATGGAAACCGTGCTCGAATCTTGTGCGTACACTTGTTCAATTGTTGTGGTAACTAAAAATGATCCCCCATGAGCTGAAAGGGCAAGTTAGAATGTGTGGGTGTGGATTAAACAACTGGAATCAGCTGACTAATCAATCTTATCTTATCTGTTCTGGAAGGCTGACGCGGCCCGCTTCAGGATACACCAAAACTAATGCGGGCCGCATGGGGGTTCTGATCAGAAAATAAGTTTCAAAAATGACAGTTTTGGTCCCTGTTGTGTATTTAAGCCATTTCCGACACTTCTAAGGCCCGTAAAGCCAACTTTAAGGCCCTAAAATGATGCCTAAACATTGTGGACATGAAACATGCTCAAAAATATGTCGGATGTCAGTTCGTTTGGTCGTACGAACGCGATGTTCGCTTAATTACGACGGAATGCGCATAAGCGCGAAAAACGATCCAAAATGCGTGACGAATGGATTTTTCTCATGCCAAACACTAAAATAAAATATTATAGTACTTAAATAAATTTTTGGATGTCCGGATGTATTCAGGACGTGAGTTATGCGCGAGAATGCAAACTTGTGCACTTTTTGACGCTTTTAGTCCCTGAATGACCCAAAAGTTTATTTTAGCACACCGAACCCCTCAAAGCCTATTTCTAAGCTATATAAAGGATATTTAAGGTGTGTTTAACTTATGGTCATGTTCCGGAAAGTCTGTTACAGTTCAAATTGGCATACTTTCGCAGTTTGTCAAATTTAGTCCCTATAAGCGAATAAACTAGATTTTGCCATACCAAAGCCTTCAAAACTTATTTCTAAGTTATGTAAAGGTTAATTAAGGTATTTTAAGCCTATTTCACTATTACGGAGTGTTCGTTGCATTAAACTGGTAATATTTACGCATCAGTGCGCGTATAACCCTCCAGAAAGCGATTTAAAGCTTGAAATCGAACAAGAGTTGATATGTGTAAACGATACACATATTTTTACAAATCCCAAGTATGAAATACAATATTTCATTGGTTTGGCATTTGTTTGATGGTTGAAGTGACACAGGTGTCACACCATGATCTAGAGTTAGGAGCCATAGTTTTCGCCCTTAAGATTTGGAGACACTATTTATATGAAAATAAATTTGTTGTCTTCACCGATCATAAGAGTTTAAGGTATATTTTTAGGCAAAAAGAATTAAATATGAGACAGAGACGCTGGATGGAAATTCTATTATGATTGTGATATCCAGTATCATGCTGGAAAAGCTAATGTAGTAGCTCATGCTTTAAGTCGAAAGTAGGGCTGGCAAAATAAGCCCGTTCATCTAATTTTGGGTCTTTATGGGCTTTTATTTTAACCAGTTGGGTCAATTTGGGTGTCATGTGAATTTACAATGGGTTCAAATGGGCCTAAATAATAAACACAGGGTATTTAGATAGGTCAGGATGGGTAGAGAACAAAAGATAGATGGGTCAGGATGGATTAAGCGACGCAACTCATCTTGTTCGTTTCTAGGGTTACGACGTGGTTAATTTGCGCAACTCATCTTCATCTTGTTTGTTCTTCTGGGGTTAATCGACGCATCTGGTCTTGTTCATTTACTTTTTTACGGCTTGCAGCAAAAGTATTTGTTGTTTGTGATTTGGTAGACTACACAAAGAATCTTTTTCGTTTGCGATCTCGTACACTACACATAATCTTGTTCGCTTTCTTTGTCGTTTGCGATTTGGCAGACTACACGAAGGTATTCTTGTTTGATTTTAATAGAATTTGTTGTGATTGAATTGAGTGGATAGTTTGTTAGTTGATTTTAATATTATAGTTAGTCTTGTTAATTTGTTCAAGTTTTAGTGTCAGTGTTAAAGATTAATGCTTGATAGTAGCTTATTAACAAGTCAAAGTGGATAATTTTTTATACTCTCACTAGGGAATTAGGACCTTTAATCTGACAAATTGAAGGCCCATGTGTCTAATTTAATATTATTGAGTGTTTTGCTTGATGCCCACCAAGTGTTCGACCTATTGCCCCAATGAAAATGGTTCATTGATTATGTCATTTTTATTTCAATATATTTGTTCTGCTTTTTGTAATTGTTGTTTTATCGTAATACCCATGTCAAGTAGCTATCTTTCGTGGGCATTGTTTAATTTATTATTATTGATGGTTAATTGATTGTGCCATAATTCCCGTGTTTTGCTTTATTGTAGATTAAATTAAATATGTCGGGTAACGATGATCACGAAGATGAAGTTAGTTCATTTAGTTCGGGCAAACATTCTTCCGTGGTTTGGAGCTATTTTGATAAATTACCAGTTGGACCTGGGGGAATTCAGAAGGCCAGTTGTACGGGTTGTGGAAAAGTGTTTACTGCCAATTCGGGAACATCTAATATGAAACGACATCTTCCCAAGTGTTTTGATCTTAATGATTTTAGAGATATTAACGCTTGTTTTGTAATTGAATCCGATTGAGTCTGATTTTGGTGTATCAATATCTTTGAATTGGTTTATTCGCTGAAAATGGCCACTGCAGAATCTGATCCTTTCGCAGAAATATTTCAGCCGCAGAAATCAGATTATACGCTGTTATTTGCTGCAGAATTTGTTCGTTATTTGCTGCAGAATTTGTTCCTTATTTGCTGCAGAATTTGTTCATTCATTGCTACAGAATTTGTTCATTCATTGCTGCAGAATTTGTTCCTTATTTGCTGCAGTTTTTGTCCAGTCGCAGAATCCGATACAAACTTGAACAACAGTAACTTACCAAAAAGTATAATCAGCACCCAAAGGGTACTTCTTAATGCATAAAATAACTGTAATGTATATATATGAATACATGTATCAATACATGTTCGTATATATATGAATCTGATTGATGAAGTTCTGTGAATTGTGGAATACATGTTCGTAGATAGTGAATGGGATCTTGTATTGTTGTTAAGACCATATGAATGATTTCGTTATTTGATTTGAAAGGATGGTCGACTGCAATATGTTTACCGTTGTATTTTAGCATGATGATGATGATCTGGTAATCTAGGGTTTATTGTTTGATTTGAATGATACTTGTAAACGGTTGATCTGTAAATCGGTTATGAGATGGTTAAATGATGAATTGGTTAATAGTTAAGGTTAACTGATTTAGTAGTGATTTCAACTAATCGATCGGTATGAATGGAATAATGGAACAATGGTGATTAGGGTTTTCTATGTGTGCATAGTTTAAACTGTAAATTAGGTGATGAAACTTCTTTCCCGACGTAACTCATGCATGTTGACGAAACACACATGTCGACGAAACTTGGGAGTTTCGTCCATGGGGGATCACGACGAAACAGGGGTGTTTCGTCAAGATGGTAAACAGACACAGTGAACTAAGTTGATTCTGTGATGGATGAGTTTGCTAATAAAACCTTGGTACTTACTATAACGATAATTAAATTATGACCAAGGAAACATGATCTAATTCTTACGCATGGCATACTTAACTGTCAGGCATTTTTACATTACATAATTGTGAACTAGGGATGTGAATGAATTATGTGACTGTTATGTGCCAGTTGAGAATCACTGCTTGAACATGCACATTGTGATTACAAGTTATACGTCAACCTTGTGAATGTGAACTGATTATGTATACATGAATCACCATAGGCTTTGACTGATTAATTGGGAACAAGTAACTTAACAAACCGAGCAAACCAAGGTGAGTTCACACTTCTATAAGGCATGGGATTCCCGGTGGTTTGGGAATGGGTTAAGAAACTAAAATGGAACCTGCATATTCTCCTTGGGTAGAATATGTACCATCATCCTCCATGGGAAGGATGACAACATTAAACCTGCGTATTCTCCTTGGGTAGATTACGTACCTCCATCCTCCGTAGGATGGATGACAACATATAACTTACTAGACAAAACTCTATCATGAAGTCCCTCATTTTTATATCGACTTAATCGCCGGGCCAATGGCGGGCGGGTCATTAGTTAAATAGCGCTATTAGGTTTGACAAGCCTCACACCGTGCCGCAGAGGACGGGAGTGGACTAATGGATCTGGGCACTTAGTCAATGACGATAGACATTGACGTAGGGCATATAAACATGACTCCAGTCAGTTGTCGATATGGTATTGGGTCTAGTGGTTAACATGGGGTAGCCCCCACTGGTTATGGTTTGGGAAACAAGGAATTGGTTAATACATGGTTTTCGAAAGAACTTATGGTTTTTGGAACAACTTTAAAATGGACAACCAACTGTGAACTCGCTCAACTTTGTTGTTGACTCGTTGTTACTTGCCTTGCAGGTCGTTAGATGCTTAGCTGGAGCTTGCATGGGAGCAGGAGTCGTTGTGGGACATGGACTGTTGAGTTCCATGCTAAACATTTGAACTTTTAAACTTATACTTTGGTTTTAAACTTTATGCTTCCGCTAATAACTTGAATTTGATTAACATGTTTTGAACACCAATTATATTGTGTGGTTGGACTTTTATTTATTTAATTACATTGTTCAATATGATTGGTGGCTGGATCCTGGTCAGTCACGCCTCCTGCGGTTATACTCCGCTTGTGGATTTTGGGGGTGTGACAGATTGGTATCAGAGCCATTGGTTATAGTGAACTTGGTTTTAAAAAGGGAAAAGCTTTTTGACAAAACCAGACTATACCCTCTACAGTGCTCAACGATCCACAACGACGTTTCGTTCCACGTGCAAGACTCAACACTATAGGTGATATGGTTTATATTTTTATTGCCTGTCTATTAGTTTGCATAATGCATTATTCATGGTATGCTTAGTCAACGTAACGACTATTGCTTGAAACCCTGTGTGCTTATTCTCTTCTGTCATCCCATACTTATGCACTTTCACGACACTTCTCTCACCTGTGTTTCCTTGATATGAAGATCATGAGTGGACGTCTGAACTTGACTCAAGCCCAGCTGACGGCTCTAATCAACGAACGAGTTGCTGAGGCACTCGCAGCAGCCCCTGCAGGAGGTATAACCTGCCATTCCGACCTATCTTAGGATGTTTAGATCCTACTCTCGTGAACCAACTCTTGTGCTTAACCATGTCTTTTCTTTCTCATGCGACAGGTTAGCACGCTCAACCTCCTGTATGTATATTCAAGACCTTTATGGACTGTCGACCTAGTACCTTCAGTGGTACAGAAGGAGCTGTAGGTCTTCTACACTGGTTCGAGAAGATCGAATCCATTTTTGAGATGTGTGAATGCCCTGAAGCTCGTAGGGTTAAATTTGCTACTGGAACACTTGAAGGCGGTGCGTTAACTTGGTGGAACGCACAGGTTCAAATGCTAGGGTTGGCAGCTGCTAATGCCACCCCATGGAATGACTTTAAAGATCTGATCAAAGAGGAGTACTGTCATCGCGACGACATTCACAAGCTAGAGGTGGAGTTTTACAACTTGAAGATGACGGGGTCTGAAATCGAGACGTATACGAAGAGATCGAACGAATTGGCTGCATTGTGTCCTACTATGGTGGATCCCCCTATCAAACGTATCGAGATGTACCTCAAGGGTTTAGTGCCAGAGATTCAGAGCCATGTGACTGCAGCTAACCTCCCTACGATCCAGCAAGTCATTCGAATGTCCCACCGTCTCACTGATCAGCCAGTTGAGCAGAACAAGCTGCCAAAGCGTATTAGTGCTACCACTACTTCTGATGCTCCTAGCGACAAAAAGCGTAAGTGGGATGGAAATTCAAGCAAGGGGTTCAACTTCTGTTCTGTCTCAGTCTCAGCAGCGAAGGACTGACGACTACAAGAGCCCCGGTCAGCAGTCTTCTGGGAATCAGGGACAGGGTGGGTACAAGGGAAACCACCCTAAGTGCAATCGATGTAACTTGCACCACATCGGGCTGTGCAACAAGGGTCGTTGTCATAGATGTAACAAGCTTGGTCACACAACAAAGGATTGTAGGAGCCCATATCCTGCGAATCAGAATCGTCAACAGCAGCCACAAGCTCCACAGAACCAGCAGCAGCAACAGCAGGGTAATAAAGGGTGTTTTCAGTGTGGTGCTGAAGGTCACTTCAAGAGAAACTGTCCACAGCTGAACCAGAATTAGAACAACAACAATCAGAGAAATAGAAACAATGGGGGAAACAATGATGGTAATGGTGCCAGGGGACGTGCTTTCGTGATTGGTCAGTGTGATGCGAGGAATGATCCCAATGTTATGATGGGTAAGTTCCTACTGGATGATTTCTTTGTTTCAGTTTTGTTTGATTCGGGTGCCGATACTAGTTACGTGTCCTTAAAAGTTAGTCAGATGCTTAAGCGTACCCCAACACTTTTGAACTCCAAGCACATTGTAGAACTAGCAAACGGTAAAAGTCTCGAGGCCACACACATAGTTAGGGGTTGTAATCTCATGCTAGCTGGTCAGACTTTCTCCATCGACCTTATCCCCATCGTTCTTGGTAGCTTCAACGTAGTCATCGGGATGGACTAGTTATCCCAACACCGAGCAGAGATTCTTTGCAAGGAGAAAATTGTCCGCATCCCTCGTTCTGGTGAAGAACCTCTCGTGGTTCGTGGTGACAAGAGTTGTGCTATAGTAGGCATCATATCTTTTCTTAAGGCCCAGAAGTTCTTACAAAAGGGACACACAGCTATTCTAGCCCTCGTTACTGACACCTCAACGAAAGAGAAGAAGATAGAAGACATTCCTATTGTACGCAACTTTCCTGAGGTATTTTGCTAAGGAATTACCTGGTCTTCCGCCTCATCGTCAAGTCGAGTTTCAAATTGAGCTAGCTCCTGGAGCGGCACCAATAGCTCGTGCACCTTATCGTTTAGCTCCACTATCGACACATTCTTTTTACATTTTAAACCCGTGGACTAATTTCTGATGTGGACTAATTTCATCCTATCGACACATTCTGATATGGACTAATTTCATCCGTGGCACCATTATCGACACATTCTGATGTGGACTAATTTCATCCTTTTTACATTTTAAATCCGTCCCTCAGGTTCAAACGTAACATCCATACCTTTCATTACTTCTATGTTTCGAATCCGTCTAGCGGTTCCAAACATACCATCCATACCTTTTCTTCCTTCTATGATTTGAATCCAACGGATTTCAATCATATCATTCACATCTTTTATTCCTTACATGTGTTGAATCTGTTTCGCGGATTCATACATATCATTTCTACATTTCATTTCCTTGAATCCGTTTTACGGATTCAAACATTCCATTCATGCCTTTCTTTCCTTGAATCCGTCTTGCGGATTCAAACAAGTCATTCATACTTCATTACTTTCATGCTTCGAATCCGTCTCGTGGATTCTAATATATCGTTCATACTTTCATTCCTGCAAGTCTTACGTTTCTCCTTACCCTTACGTCCACCTACTACCTAATTCCAACGGACATACCTGTAACAATTATCACGGTCTCACGAACGTCATATGTTTCTTGGGTACTGGCCAGGTACACAATCCACATACTAGTTTCATGTCTTCGTGTAATCGCCACCTTATGTCCAAAGAATTAAGTTTCGGCACGTGTATCATTTTCAAAACTTCATTGCCATATCACTATTATATTTCATTTAAAATTTTCTTTCACTCGCTTAATTATACCACTTCATACGCCCACACGTTAAATTTACGTACCTGGGGTCCATTTGTCTTATCACTTGCCTTAATGCCGGTTCTAGACTGCATTCACAAGTCATCCTTTCCAAGCAGTTATACTTACCTTACACATAATATAACCGTTAGTTTCTTCATATGAATGCATCATACACGTTTTCATTCCATTTCTACCTTTAGATCTTGATCGAGTCATGGATTGTACGGGTTCCTTTTCACAAGAGCACACAGGTTTGAGTTCAAGCACCTATATTCTCGTACTTGATTCTCTCAAACCAGGGCTCTGATACCAACTTGTAAGACCCTAATTCGTATTTGACCAAAAGTCGCAGCGGAAATTCGTACTATAAAATTTCTTTCGTTATAAACGTTTTGACTTACTAGAAAATTCATTTTCGAAAAATAACTCTTTTACATAAGTTCATCAATCGGCTCATTTACTAAATAAAACATAACTTATGTTTACTATATTATATACACCAACGTTCCCGTACAATCTATCTTGTGACTCGGTTCTCGATCTCTCTCCCTTGATGATCCTCCGTGACCCGATCAACCTGCACTCACCACATACATCCATAACGTTAGCACACATTATAAACATAAATAAAATTTCTCCTTGTTGACTTTCCATTTCATTATCTCTTTACATTCAAGCTTTCTGTCTGATTATACAATCCGTGGTGAGACTTCCTTATTGTACCTGCGTTACACTTCGTTCACAAGGAACGCTATTATTATTGTCAATACTCAATTTCAATGATTACATGCGTGCATATTTTCCTACATACTTATATATATGCATACGTTCACACATAACTACTTACATACATACGTACGTGCCTAAATACGTGCATACTGATGCGTGTGAAGTGTGTGTATAAGTTTAAGTATATTTTAAGCCCTTTTTACACTTTTTTAGCCAAGTTTTAAATTTATAAAACACGATATTTACTAACACTAAACACACATATGGGCAAGTGCACCCATCGTGAGCGTAGTATAGTGTTGGTAAGATACCGAGGTCGTCCAAGGACACAAGAGCTTTTAGTACCGGTTTATCCTCAACGTCTAATCAAATAAAAAAAGTTAGAAAAAGGTTTTAAACTAGAAAAATAAAAACTAACTAAATGTTGAAAATAAAATAAAAATAAAACAGATAGACAAGATGAATCACTTGGCTCCAACTCGTGTATAGTGTAACCTTTGATTATTTCCGCACTTTTGCACTTTTTAAGAGATTATCTTAGTTATTGTCGTAGGCCCCTCTTTTGAAGGTGACGTTACCCTCAACCTAGTAGTTTGAGTCAGCAAGGATACAATCCTAAAGGGTCGGATTATTGAAAAATAATTAATTAAGTTATTAATGCATATTGTGGTAGGCCCCTCTTTTGAAGGTGACGTTACCCTCGGCTAAGTAGTCTGAGTCAGCAGGGATACAGTCCTAAGTAGCCGGGTTAAAGTATTAATAGTAGCTTACATATGAGGGGATCAAAGAGTTTAGACCCCCGCCATCCAATACCGGTGGGTATTGAAAGAGGTCCTACTAAATTTGACCCAGGTCCTTGCAGGATCTATACACTGAACAAGGCAAGACTCTTACCAAACTGTTCCCTTAACCCCCGACCAGGTAGCCAACATACCTCCATAATGACCGTGGAGATATGAATGGTGAAAATCTTTTATTTTATATAGACAGTAAAATAATGCCAAGAAACCACGGACAAACGATAAGGAAGAATCACCTTCAACATAAGAAACTAGTTATTAAAGTCATTAATACATAACCAAGTAAAAAGTGCGAAAAGATTAAAAATAAAAAGTATTACACTAGACACTTTGTCTTCACCAAGTGATGTAAGAGACTAAGGCAAACATGGCCTTGATTGTCAAGAACTCTTACGATCAATCTTGGATCCCGAGACGACTCACACACTCTATGATGGACAATGGATGATGGTGGTGGATGATGGTGTTATGGTGGTGGTGGGTGGTGGGTGGTGGGTGGTGGGTGAAGTGTGAGAGAGGTGGTGTGCCAAGGGTTGGTTTGCACTTGAGCCAAGCACTCCTATTTATAGGCTGAACAGAAGCTCGGGCACGGCCCCGTGTCCATTGGGCACGGCCCCGTGTCCATCCTCTTCTTTGTCTTCATTAATTGCAGTTTATCTGCATTAGTTGACCACGCCCCCTTGTCCACTGGGCACGCCCCCTTGTGCAGAAGCATATATGTACTATCAAGATTTGCCTGGATTCTGCGAATCTTATAGTTGACCACGACCCCGTGTCCGCTGAGCATGGCCCCGTGGTGGGCGATGGAAGCTTTTATAGCTTTGTCTTTTATGCTGGCACTTGGGCACGCCCCCGTGTTCACTGTGCACGGGGCATGTTCAGCCTTCTGTTTTCTTGTTTTGCTTGGGAAGATGCTGTCGTGGGGTCGGGCATGTCATGTTTGTTCCTTTTCTTGTATTTATGTTAGATTTAGCTGTCTTTTTGCTTCTTTTGTTAATTTGAGCTCATTTATTCCTGAAAATACAAAAGGAAGACAAAAGCACACTTTTTCCAACATTAGTACTAAAAAAGGGTTAGTTTTATGCCACAATTGATGTAATTTATATGTTGCATTTTGCACACATCAAATACCCCCACACTTGAATCTTTGCTTGTCCACAAGCAAAACTCTTTATAATGTGGCTTTACACTCCCAAATGGAATGGGTAGAAGAGAAGGTTTTTGGGCTTGTCATAGAGTGTCAGGATTTCCAAGATTCTTTATTAAGTTTTATTTTTTTATTTATTTACAATCCTATTCGTCATGATTTATTTAAAACTTTTCATAAGATAAATTACTTATTAGGGCATAACATGCCTCTTTAAAATTTCATTTATATACAAGTTCACATACCTCACGGAGATCACTCAACACTCGGCCGAAAATGTATTTTAGTGAATCACTCGAGAGCGGCATGGAACTTACTCCTACCATAAGCTTGCCAAGCAATCAATCCTCCTCCTTTTTAACTATATACCTTTGTAAATATCAAGAGGACTTTTGGGGTGAAGGGTTAGGCTTGGGTTAAAGGTAGGTGGTTGGGTTAGTGGTTAGTGAAAGGGCGAAAAGCGTAAAAAGCGTCGGTTTTCGTAAGACTTTTTATTTTTGCACTTTTTATTTTTGATGAAGCTTTTATTCAAACAAAGTTATTTTTGATAAACTTGTTTGTTTTCTTTTGCTTCATCATCAACAATTTTTTTTTTTTTTGAAAAGTCATACGAAAAACCGAGCTTGTTACTAGAACAAAAGGTTAAAAATAAAAAGGGTTTTGGTGGGTGAAAGGGTGTTTGGTTTGGGTTATGAAATGAAAAGGTTTAGGCTCAAAGGGGTTAACTAGGGGGATTTTGGGTAGGTGGTAAAAAAAATAATGGTGTAGAAATAAAAAGGGTTAGTCCTAATGCCTCCATCATTTACTTACTTGGGTTTAAGTTGGTAAGGACCGGGAATGTATCATCTTGGCAAGTTCTAGAGTCGTAAGAACCAAGCGGCTATTCACACAAGAAACGAAAAATGAGCATTTAATTTAAAGATATATATTTGTATGCTCAATAAAGGCTCAAAACTCACTTTTGTGGGAATGGGTTTTTTATGTGATCAAGTATATATAATCAAATTTTAACTAAGCTTGTCATGCCGTTTCATAATTTTCTTATGTTGGTTCTTTTTATCACGACGCTATCGGTTGTAAATTTATAAAAATATAACCTTTTTAGAATTTGAAATTCTCAAGTTAAACCTAGACAAGTAAAAAAATGAAAATTTTTGAAAAAATTTGGGGTGATTAGCGGTTCCAATAGAGTTTTGTGTAAGGCTTGTAGTTAGGACTTGCAAGATTCAAGGTTTTAGCATCCCCCCCCCCCACACTTAAATTACACATTGTCCTCAATGTGTCCCAAAAATAAGTTTTTAGGTTGATTGAATGTGTAAAAGGGTGTGAAAAAGCAAAAATTTGTGTTACTGGGCGTCCGGACACGGCCCCGTGTTCAGGTGCCAGTAACAATAATTGAAAAAGAGAAACAGACGCCTGGACACGGGGGCGTGTTGGGTGAACACGGCCCGTGTCCAGTTTACCTGAACTGGGCATTTTCTGCAGACTGTGCAGCACAGGGCTGTGTTGGGCGGACACGGCCTGTGCTGAACTTGCTGTAACGAAGAAAATTTTGTCGGATGGCCCTGTTTTCCTGCATGGGGTACTGGTTCAAGTTTCCCTTGTTTCCTTTGCCATCCCGAGTGTGTTTTATTTATTTCAACACCATCCAAACACCAAGTTAACTAAAACCATCATTCATTAAGTCATAGAGAGAATTACATAATAGTCCTAGAAAATGGAAAACAAAGTAGAAAATAAAAGTTAAAGGTCCTAAATTAAATAGGTCAAGTGATACGCAAAATCATCCTAAGGAGCTCTACTTCTACAATAAGAACCAAAATTCTAGAAATAGTTTTCCGGGATCTAATAACTTTGTAGAACTCCAAAGCGAGCAGTGTTCCCTAGATGTTGCTAGAGCCATTCTTCTATCTCTCTCGGGAGGAGGGAGGCGGCTTCATGTTCCTCAACATCTTGTGGAGGGGTAGTGACACCAATCGGAACCCCTTGTAGTACGTCTCGAGGGGGTTCCGGATGTATGGCGTACCATTCGGCCGGAATGATGACTTTCGGTACCACATTCCATGCCCTTTGGGTGATAATTGGCACAAAAGGAGGAGAGGCGAGAATGTTTAACCTTAGGTGCAAAAGGTCGACTTCCCGGAGACATCCTTCTATTCCCACCGTTAGATGATTAATACGGTCGACCAATGCTTCTTCCATCCTCGTTATCTCATCAATGGCCTCTCTTAGAGCGTAAACGTAGTTTACAAGAGAATCTTCAACCGTTGATGATCTTCTCCCTTGTCGGTTGTTTCTGGAGTGCGACGAAGATGTTCCGTTCGTTCTGCTTGCCATTCTGAGAAAACATACCGAAAAGAGTTCAATTTTTATAGGACCAGTACCTCGGACATGGCCCCGTGTTCAATGAACACGGCCCCGTGTTCAGGTATCTACAGGATTTTGGGACAAGGAATCTTGGGGTTTTAATTTGTTTTCGTGATTTTTAAAACGTTTTTGAACAGAAACCACTTAAAACATTGTTGTAGAACAAGATTCCATGAACAAAAATCCAACAAACACCTCAATAAAGCTTGAAATTATGGAGGTCTCAAGCTTTAATGGAAGTATAAGGAAGTATAAGGAAAAAAATTAAAGAAGATGATAGTGGATAAAAGAGGAAAGGACAAGAAGGTAGTTGAGAAACTTCTTTTAGAAAATACCTAGGATGGTATGTGAGAAGATTCCCCAAATCTCTGTCCCTGGAATGGTTCAAATGTGCAGGATCCTTTGCTGCATTTATAGAAAACGACAGTACATTGCGCACGGCCCCGTGTCGGCTGGACACGGCCCCATGTGCAGACAGAGTCCTGACACAATTTTGTCCATATTCTGATGAAATCAGAAGGGAATCTTTGGTTGGACATGGGGGCGTGTTGACCTGGACACGGCCCCGTGTCTAGAAGCTGTCTTATGGAATTTGTCTATTTTTAAGGAACTTTTCCGGATCGGGTGGTTCCTTACTGGATGGAACAACCCCAACCGCAAGAGGTTGTCGGTGAGGGTGATTCCTATGCTATATGTAGGTGGACAAGTCCAACCCTTTCCCGGGCTCTCGTTAAAGAAGGTGTATGCTGAATCGCTCAGGTCTATGTATGCATCGAACGAAGTCGATGGGAAGTCCTTCACGGCACAATCGACACAGGGACGACTATCGCTCAAGTCCTCGCTAGATTTAGAGGTATCGTCGGGAACAACGAAGTTGTTTGAATGCGATCCCAACACTTCTTCTTGGTTATCGTCTTGAGATAAATTATTGAAATCTATCCTAAGTTCTTTTAACCAATTAAGAATTAGATCTTCTAATTGAAATAGTTCATCAAGAAGCATTTCTCCTAGAAAATCCGGTTGAGAGCATTCGAGGGAGAGATAGGGATTATTTTTACTTTCGCCCGTCTTAAGGATACAAGAAAACGATGGGTCTATATAGTGGGGCTTGTAATTTAGAAAATAACATTCTAATTC
The DNA here is from genome assembly GCA_030545235.1 of Helianthus tuberosus. Lineage (NCBI taxonomy): Eukaryota > Viridiplantae > Streptophyta > Magnoliopsida > Asterales > Asteraceae > Helianthus > Helianthus tuberosus. The sequence goes on along the minus strand of CM060451.1, from coordinate 122,805,039 downwards.
CTTATGGGAACCACCACATATTTGACACCACGTACCATAAGAGTGTCGAAAGTAAAAAATATCAGTATCACTCATGTTTGTGTCAGAAATTACCAACCGTCGGGATCTTACGGTTATGTTTTCAGTAACTGAATCTTGGGCACGGGGCGTGTTGAGTGGGCACGGCCCCGTGTTCAGCTTACTGTCCGACTTAAAACAGGATTGCCAGTTCCAATGATTGGGCACGGGGCGTGTTCAGCGGGCACGGCCCGTGCTGAGTTCTGCAGAAGCTGAAAAATTAAGAAAAATCCTAAAAAAAATATAAAAATAAGAAAGAAAACGATTAGGCCGTTGATTCCTAACTTTCTTAAAATCCTTGTGTCCCCGGCAACGGCGCCAAAAACTTGATGCGTGTGAAGTGTGTATATATGTTTAAGTATATTTTAAGCCCTTTTTACACTTTTTTAGCCAAATTTTAAATTTATAAAACACGATATTTACTAACACTAAACACACATATGGGCAAGTGCACCCATCGTGAGCGTAGTATAGTGTTGGTAAGATACCGAGGTCGTCCAAGGACACAAGAGCTTTTAGTACCGGTTTATCCTCAACGTCTAATCAAATCAAAAAAGTTAGAAAAAGGTTTTAAACTAGAAAAATAAAAACTAACTAAAATGCTGAAAATAAAATAAAAATAAAACAGATAGACAAGATGAATCACTTGGCTCCAACTCGTGTATAGAGTGTAACCTTTGATTATTTCCGCACTTTTGCACTTTTTAAGAGATTATCTTAGTTATTGTAGTAGGCCCCTCTTTTGAAGGTGACGTTACCCTCAACCCAGTAGTTTGAGTCAGCAAGGATACAATCCTAAAGGGTCGGATTATTGAAAGATAATTAATTAAGTTATTAATGCATATTATGCTAGGCTCCTCTTTTGAAGGTGACGTTACCCTCGGCTAAGTAGTCTGAGTCAGCAGGGATACAGTCCTAAGTAGCCGGGTTAAAGTATTCATAGTAGCTTATATATGAGGGGATCAAAGAGTTTAGACCCCCGCCATCCAATACCGGTGGGTAATGAAGGAGGTCCTACTAAATTTGACCCAGGTCTTTGCAGGATCTATACACTGAACAAGGCAAGACTCTTACCAAACCGTTCCCTTAACCCCCGACCAGGTAGCCAACATACCTCCATATAGACCGTGGAGATATGAATGGTGAAAATCTTTTATTTTATATATACAGTAAAATAATGCCAAGACACCACGGACAAACGATAAGGAAGAATCACCTTCAACATAAGAAACTAGTTATTAAAGTCATTAATACATAACCAAGTAAAAAGTGCGAAAAGATTAAAAATAAAAAGTATTACACTAGACACTTTGTCTTCACCAAGTGATGTAAAAGACTTAGGAAAACATGGCCTTGATTGTCAAGAACTCTTACGATCAATCTTGGATCCTGAGACGACTCACACACTCTATGATGGACAATGGATAATGGTGGTGGATGATGGTGTTATGGTGGTGGTGGGTGGTGGGTGAAGTGTGAGAGAGGTGGTGTGCCAAGGGATGGTTTGCACTTGAGCCAAGCACTCCTATTTATAGGCTGAACAGAAGCTCAGGCACGGCCCCGTGTCTATCCTCTTCTTTGTCTTCATTAATTGCAGTTTGTCTGCATTAGTTGACCACGCCCCCGTGTCCACTGGGCACGCCCCCGTGTGCAGAAGCATATCTGTACTATCAAGATTTGCCTGGATTCTGCGAATCTTATAGTTGACCACGGCCCCGTGTCCGCTGAGCACGGCCCCGTGGTGGGCGATGGAAGCTTCTATAGCTTTGTCTTTAATGCTGGCACTTGGGCATGCCCCCGTGTTCACTGAGCACGGGGCGTGTTCAGCCTTCTGTTTTCTTGTTTTGCTTGGGAAGATGCTGTCGTGGGGTCGGGCATGTCACGTTTGTTCCTTTTCTTGTATTTAAGTTAGATTTAGCTGTCTTTTTGCTTCTTTTGTTAATTTGAGCTCATTTAATCCTGAAAATACAAAAGGAAGACAAAAGCACACTTTTTCCAACATTAGTACTAAAAAAGGGTTAGTTTTATGCCACAATTGATGTAATTTATATGTTGCGTTTTGCACACATCAATACCTACATACATACATACATGCCTACATACATACATACCTATTACATGCCTTCACACAAACCTACATACATGCATACATTCGTACATACTCACTTGCGTACATATACATACTACCTACATACATACATTCAAACATACATTCATATCTTCACGTATGCCTACATATACCTACTTGCATACATCCAAACATACATTCATTCATTCATACATACAACTTATATTCATACATACATACATACATACCTTCATACGTATCTACACTTCCTAAAACAAGGAATAAATTAGTCATTCTTAGCTTATACACGTTTAAAAACGGTCCAGACGGGTTTGCATTGCATATATTAATAAAATATGAATTTTTCAATATTCATGAGCCCGTGGCGTCGCGCGACGGCCCATAGCCTTCGCCGTCGCGTCGCGCCACCACCCAATATGATCAGAATGTTCGTAGCTGTTGCTGCATATTCCCAACATAACTCAGTTTTACGAAAACGAGCATAACTTTCTCGTTTTTGATCCGTTTTACCCGATTCTTTTTCCTACGCGACCGTAATTTAATTCTCCATCACATGGAGTGAAAATCCAATATTTGGACTACCGAAATTTATGACTTTTAAGCCTTCGGCTTATTACCCTTTTACCAAATTTTGAGCTGTTCATGCATGTATCAACATAACTTGTTTGTTTGAACATAACTTCTTATGAACCTAATAATATCAATGACGTCTATCATAAAAGATTAAATTCTCGGATGTCTGACATCCTCTTAACCCATTTTTGCTCAAAAGATTACTTTGACCCGTTAAAGGTATTTGCGCATTTTAAGGTCCTTGGCTTACGAAAATCATACTTCTCGCTTTCCTACTTTTCCAAAACATTCACTTAATCAAATAGCTTGTTTCTAATCAAATTTTAAGACCGTTTGCCTGATTTACCCATTAAGGGCGTTTTTGTCAACTTTGTTCCATCCTTTACTACAAAGGACTTCCTTAAATAGTTGACTAATCCCACGACTTAACTACAACTCTAATCGCACATACCTGGCTCGGATCAAAGGTATGACCCGTTTTAATACTTCATGCGCTAAATGGCTAAGTAATAGCAACATAATTCCTTTCGCTATTCATCCTGTGAATGCATAATACTTAACAAAACAATTCATTTGTCAATATCGCCAAATGGTAATGTCTTCACTATTTGACCCGTTAAGTCTAGATGTCCATTTTATCCTTGTGGGATTTTCGTTATTCGTTATCCCATCCTTGTAACTTATTCCTTCGTTATCTCATAATCAAAATTACCATAATAACCTTTTTACCCTTTTGACCATCAAACTTAGTTTCTTAACATAATCACATGTTCCGACCCATACCAAAACTTGTCGGAACATCATAATTCACATATTTAGTTACCATGTTTGTAATCTATACATTGAATAGATATTCTACAAAAAGGGGTGTAAGCTTTACTTACCTAGCATCCGAATATGCTTCCCGTGCGCATTAGTCCTGTTTGACCCGTTCCTATCCCAAGCTTCCATGTCGCTTATCAAGCATCAACTATCATATATCATTCTCAAGATAGTTAGCTTATTCATCATTCATCACAACCTTTTCATCACACAGATCTTATATTAAGTTTATCATTTGACCTTAAAACACAATAATCCATCATTTCTTATCCAATTTCTTTAAACATACTTACACATATATGATTTTCAACTTTATTAACATAAGCATATCATTACTTCCATCATATCATTAAAAACCCACTTCATAGCTACTTTGTTAATCACTTACAAGTGATCTAATCTTAAGTTCTTCATAATTTCATCATACTTTTGATGTGTGTACTACCTCCTAAGCATAGGGTACAACTAGTTCATGCATATCCTTCTAATCTTATTCATAATTCATCAAATTCCTCCTTCTAATCAACATGAATCATTCATGCATAAACATCAAACACACTAGTATCACATTTCTTTTAATTCCTCTAACAAGAATCCATCATACCAATCAAAATACATCAATATTAAGCAAGAATTGGACATGGATGATCATTCAAGTTGTTATCACCACCATAATCAACGGGTTTCATCTCTAAACATCAAATTAGCCCAAACCGTACATACCCCATGTTCTATATGACAATTCTAACACATACTCATTCTCAATTTCATACAAATTCGCAACTTACATCATAACCCACTTCGTGAAAGATCACCAATCTAATCTTTAAGACATACCTTATGATCCCCATGAGAAGGTGATCGCTAATCCATGCTCGATTATGAATTTAAGCTTCATCTTGCCTTTTGATTTGATGAAATGGATGGAAACTAGGTTTTGAGCTCATGGAGCTCCTGATCGATTTCTATAACACACGAATGTGTGTGTTAACTTTCATAAATAAAACCCATTTTTCCATCCTAACCTTTTTGGTCCCTCAAGTTTCGTTTTGATTGCATACGGGACTAAAAACTCATCATCTTATTACTTATATACATAACACCACTAGGCTAATTTATTCCTAGTTATTTTGTTTATGGTTTCACTTTTACTACTAACGGTACTTTACCCATTCCTTTATCTTAACCGGGTTCTAAATTACCAAACCCGTTTTTGGGGTGTTACAAAAATGCCTGTGAGATACATAGGTTTTGTTGATGAAGGATTCATGACTTGAAAGTTAAAATAAATGTTTTACAAAGAGTAGTCATGAACATTTAAAATAAATGTTTTCTTTTATAAAATCATATGAAAATCAGATGATAATAAAAGAAAGATGTTTGGTTAATTAGATAACCATGTGAAAAATGTATTGTATAAAACATGTCATTTGTAAAACAATGTCATTTGAAATATGTGTCATTTGTATAAAATGTGTCGTGTCTTTGTTGAAGTGGTTTAGATAACACCACGATATGTAATATCATAAAAGCACTTATATATAGGAAGTACCAGCGGCGTATCCACCATGCTTTTATAATATTACACATGCCGCGTTATTTAAATCACTTATCAATAACCACCAAAATGTCTTGTTAACCAAAAGTCAAAATGTTATATGTAAACAATGTCCAATGTTAAGTATAAACCATGTGTTGTATAATCAAATGTCTTGTATGGCAAGTAAAAAGTATTTACTCAAACCATATGTATATTGTCAATGTATAACCAAATATCATGTATGGTGAATAAAAAGTATTTACTAAAACCATAGGTATAATGTCATGTATAATCAAATGTCATGTGAAACCAAATGTCATGTACAAAACAATGTCCTTGAATAAACCATAGTTTAAATCAAAAGTTATGTTTTGCAATATCAATGCTTTATTGTTACGAACATTTATGCAGTAATGTTTATCGCATACATTCAAGCCTTGAGACTGTCGGATAAACCCTTAACAAGTTAAAGGTTTATCAATTATGTATATCGGATTATGTCATTCCCTACTTCCAAACAAACCTAGGAAGTCGGGAACGGGATTTGTCAAGTCCTATGGTACCACTACATACTACCTAGCGGCGTGATCAATGTTAATGAACGTATTTTTGTCCCATTAAACATAGCAAATGTAAGCATGTCATGTAAAAACCATGTACTAAGTATGCTAAGTAAACATACGAAGCAGAAATGTAATGTAAATCAATGTGCCCATATGCTGAGTAAACATATGCAGCAGAAATGTAATGTAATGCAAATCAATGTGCCCATATGCTGAGTAAACATATGCAGCAGAAATGTAATGTAAATCAATGTGCCCATATGCTGAGTAAACATATGCAGCAAAAGTATCTATGAAATCAATGTGCTAGCATGCTCAGTCAACATACATAGCAAAGCATAATTGAAATCATGTACTATATGCGTACTAGATGAACATAGCAAGTATATGTCATGAAAAGCATGAAAGTAACAGGTAGGCACATGTGTATCACCCCAAAATATTTAAAAGCAGTAAAAGAGGGGACTATGTACTCACTTGAGCTTGCTTAATAGTCTTGGAATTAAGACCAAATAAAGCTCGTAGGATCACGGAATCAAACGGCACCTAATATAGGTAATTATGTTAATAATCGAGGCCTAAATCGGAAGATCAGATAGAATGAGGTCTCATAAACCAAATGAGTATTGGAACTCATATGATATGGTTAAACAAAGCCTACATTCTAAATTGGAACCTATCCTAAGTGCTTATGACCCGTTATGACCTGTTAAGTTAGTTTACGCTACTTTAATGCATCATTTGCGCAAATACGCATTCGGATGGTCTAACTAGCCCTATGATAAGTATTATATGCCTTAACATGTTTAATTATGTTGCAAAATCAGTTTAGGTGTCAAAAACTTGGTTACATATGCTTAAATTCAAATTATGCATAAAAAGGGCATTTTGGTCATTTTCCTAAGGCATATAAACTACCTATCATACAACTAACTAAACGAAGTGACCATAAGGTATAACCTTGGAAGGTTATTCCCTATACAACTATGGTCACCTAATGTGTTTGGTCGGATCCTAATGGTCGACCAAACAGGTCGGGTTCGAAAGTCTAAGCGGTTGTTTAGACCGCTTGACTTACAACCCTATACAAGCACTAAACTAAAAGTGACGAGTTAAACATGTTAAAACATGTTTAACTAAGTTAGAAAACCAATTTGATATCAAAACAAAGTGTTTTGATACCCGAAATTAGTTTCGTCGCAAAATGCATATAATCGTGCATTTTGACCGAAACTTTGACTCGTCACAAGGGACTATAGCCATCGTGATTACGCTCACTTTGCAAAGTTCAAACGAACTTTATCTTGACCAAAACGTGGTCAAAGCTGAAAGTCAAACACTGTTTGACTTTCTTGCTTGAAATAAATAACTAAGCATGAAAGAACACTTACAAGAGTCCAAGCTTGAAAAGAAGACTAAGAAGACTCAGATTTGAAGCCTCCAACCAATGTGGTAGCCTCAATTCGGAGCAAGAGTGAAGAAGAAAGCAAATAAGCAAGTTGGAATGACGAAATTCTTGGGTATTTATAGGAAATCAAGCACCCTTTGATCATTTCCAAGTGTTTTTGAGTTGATCAAAGCATGATCAACACCTTACACTTGTTAGGCACTGATTAGGCAACTTGGGGAACACATAAACCAAGCCATAATATGCAAAAACATGTTTAAGAACCAATTCAGCAGGCTGTTTTGAAGAAAACAGGATTTTGCCCAGCTACTGTTCTCGCAGCCCGTGACCCAGATGGGCTCAGGCTGTTGTGCCCCGCTAGGTAGTCTGGCCAGATGTTTTAGCTTTTGGCAGAACTGGTCCCTATAGCTCCAAATTTGTTTTTCGATGCGTTTAACCCCCGTTAACCCATTTTCAAGGCTCTACAAGGATGTTAAAGCATAGGGGACTTGAAATATGCTTGAAAATATCATGGATGTCGGTTCGTTTGGCCGTACGATCGCGTTATTCGGTTAATTACGACGAAACTCGAACGGACGCGAAATCGATTTAATTACGCGACGAATGGTATTTTTGCATTCCTATCACTAAAATATAATATTTTAATGATTACAAAAATTTTGGATGTCCGGATATGATCAGAACGCAAGATATGCACGTATATGCAAACTTATGCAGTTTTTGACGCTTTTAGTCCCTGTGATCAAATAAGCGCATTTTCACATACCGAACCCTTCAAAACTTATTTCTAAGCTATGTTAAGAGTATTTAGGGTATGTTTAGCTTATGATCTTGTTCCAGAGTGTACGTTGCTATACGAATCGGTAGATTTTTGCAGTTTGTCGCAAATAATCACTGTAATCGAATAAACTTGTTTTTGCCATACCAAACCCTTCAAAACTTATTTCTAAGTTATGTAAAGGTTATTTAAGGTATGTTAAGCTTATGTTACTATTCCATTGTGTATGTCGTGTTAAACTGATTACGTTTGTAACAACCCTCGGTAAAAATCAACACCCTCATAATATTTCTGACACTGTAGTATATTTTAAAATACCCTTATATGTCTTATATTACACCCCGTATGTGAAAACCGAGCCCGAAACATGTTATGACATAATAAACAAATAAAAATCTGAAAATAGTAAGTCAAGGCGGGCTGCGTAGACCCACCTCAACCACTTACGCAGGCGGTATAAGGGCTAGAACCTGACTTCGTTGATTTCTTTAGTTGATACGGGCCGCGTAAGACCCCGTTTTAAGTTAACGCGGGCCGTGAGAGATCATCAAACGCGGAGACATCCTGAGCTGACACGTGTAGACATCGTGGCGGGTGTACATGGTGAGCCGGATAAGCTGCCCTGTTGACCAGGGTTGACGCGGGCCGCGTAGCCCTATGTCTACCCTTACGCGGGCCGCGTGGAGACCAGTTTCAGCAACTATATAAGCAGGCCATCGGGTTTCACTTTCTGTCGCTCATTTCTTTCTTTCTAAATGAATTTCTGAAGTTATAAGCATAATAGTCGGGTATTATACCCCTAATTACGAGGTTCTGCTCCGTTGTAAGTATTATAACCCCAGTTTCGTAATAGTTACGCTGCCCGATTGATTTAGGGTTCCGTAGCAACTGTCGTGGTTCTGCCCGACGTAGTTGTTGGAATGCCGTCTCAGGGAGGGTATCATTAATATTTTCAAAGGGTTATGATACTAACCAATGTACATTTGTATAAATTATAGATTATATCCAGGAAACCCTTACGCGAAGTCTAAGATAGCAATGTGAGTTTATCCTCTTTTTGTTTACCTTTTTGGAATGTTTTACAAAACCCTAATTATTTTACAATGTGATTAAGCGGTGATTGAGTCTTTGTAGTTCTTCAATTACTGCCGGTATTATGGGGTTTTGTATACAAAATTTATTACTTGCAAGTAGTAAGTCGGAATGACAGTACGTTACCATTGGACAACGAGTTAGCCAATGTGTAATATGACCCACAAGTCAAGGATTGACAGTACTGAATGAGTAATTGTGTAGAAATAAACAATGTGATCGCTCTCAATACTATGTTAATTGATAAAATGTTTCTTGATTAAACTGGGATTCACTCACCAGTATTTCCCGCTGATAAATTATTTTTAAAACATGTTTCAGGTAACACAATGTGAAAGCCAACTGGGAAAAAGCCAGCTCGTGAGCACTGACGGCTTGGAAAATAAGTGGCTATAAAAGTTACCTAATAAACGATGTTTTAAATTCAATAAAATAGGGTTTGTCCCTATAAATATAATGTAATAAGAAATTTGGGTTTTGCCCATGTGTTTATTAATAACAATTATGGTGGTTTTACTCTGATAAACATTTCCTAACTACGGTCCTGAAGTAAAGTCCGCTGCCAAATTAACGAAACCTGATACCACCACATCTGAGCTCGCGTCCGCCCGTTCCCTGACAGATAAGGGATCAGGGGTTGCGACAGAAGGTGGTATCAGAGCCTAGCCACTGGTCTGAGCCAAAGAAGTGTTCTACTGACACTTAAATTCTATATTTTGTGTTAGGAAATAAATTATGGAAATACGTGCTTAACTGTATTTATTTGTTATGTGTTATTTGACTATTTGTTAGTTTACAGTATGAGTGATCAAGGACCCTCAGACATGAGTCGTCAGTTGTCTGAATCCCCTAAGAGTGAAGGTACTTCTTCACAGCTTGCCCTTTCTGGGTATTCTGCTGATCAGGAAGAAGGAGTGTTTGCTTTTAAAGCTCAGTCAGAAGAGCCATTCCCTCATAAGAAACGAGGATGGTTCAGTAAGGAAGCCTTTGCTCGTAGGAAGAGAATGTGAAAGTTGCAACAGCAAAGAGTTTTAGCAGCTGCTAAGCGTAGAACAGATGCCCATACACAGGATATGCTTAATAGAAGCTTAGCCAATTTTCATATCTTAGCTACAACTGCTGCTGACCCAAGTCTGGAACAACTAGTAGCCCCACAACCACAAAACCCAGATCAACCCATGGAGATAGAAAATCCTGACAACCAGGTGGAGATGCATGACTTTAACCCAGAAGAAATCCCTAGGGTACCTGCACCAAACCCTCTAGACCCAAATTACGATCCCTGGTGGGACGATAATAGGGACTTTGTGCAACGTTACCCTATCCATGAAGACACACCCATACAGAACTTAGGAGCCTATCCAGGTATGGACCCTTTAGATCCCTATTACCAAGATGAATATATTAGGGAGATCTTAGAAGATCCTTACCGATTTCAGGCACTTTCACCCCCATATCAGGAACCCGCACCCCAGATTCCAAACCCAGTCCGAGAACCTGCACCCCCAATGAGTGCAGAAAAAGTTCAAGAACTTAGGACTTTTGGGGAGGAAATTTTAGAAAGCAGTGAGAGAATGCGTCAGGTGGGAGAGCGTCTCGTATGGAAATACGATGAGCGCAATATGGATTTTTGGATAAATCCATATCCATGATGTGATGGCAGGAGACGGTAGTAGTAATAATAAAATATAATAAAATAAAAAAAATAAAATATGTGTGTATGGATGCATATTACTATTAGTGTGATTCTATTTCTGTTGGTATTGTAATTTTTATTTCAGTACTAGTATGTAATAGATGCATAATAGTATATGGAAATAGAGTAAAGTAGCAATGATCTACGTTTTTGGCTACATTGCGTGTCATGTGATTAACTACGTTAAGATATTAATTATGATATTAATATGGGATAAATGTTTAAAATTCAGATGGCCGACGAAGGAAATCAAGGAAATCTGAATAATGATAACCAGAGTAACATTAACGTGGTTAATGAGAATCCAAGCATCAATAACAATAACAATCAAGTAGATAATAGTGCTATCCAACACACTGTAGCACAAGGAATTATAGATGCAATGCCATTTATTCTTCAAACTGTTAAGGATGCTGATAATAAAAGTAAACATAGCAGTAAGTGACCAACTGAACCTGAACACAGCATGAATAATGGACCAATACTTAAATTGCCTATTCCCAAAAGAAGAAGAACCGTGTCTTACGGTTGTTCATATAAAGAATTCTGGTCTTATTGTGACAACCCGCACTAAACCAGGTATCCGTACAACTTAATTAATGATTAATTACTACTTAAATTACTGTGCTTGTTGAACTAGCTGATAAACTGCTACCTGCATACTGATACATGCACTTACTTGCATCATACTTTATTTGCTGTCACTACATTAATTACATACTGAACCCTAGTGACAAACATGATGCACAAAAAGCACAGTAGCACTAAACGGATACACAGTGAACATGCTGATATGACCAGCATCAGGCAGATACTGCCTCTAAGGCCTGTTAAGAGCCTCATATATTTTGGCTACACTGGTAGTGAGTGTAGGGATATAAGGGTTGTGGTACTGCGTCTCTAGGAATAAGATACACTGATTCGGATGTGCCTAAAACGTACTTTAAGTACCAAACACAGCACTTTAATAATTAATCCAGCTTCTAGCTGACTAGTAAAGTGCCAGAACATGAGAAAATAACACTAGACACTTTCTAAAGTGTCGGGAAAACAAATGGTGTCACTAAAAATATTAATAACGACACTTTAAAGCGTTACAAAAGGCTTTAACGAATTACTATCCAACCGAACACCCGGACTTTACCCGGAACATGAAAATATTACTATTTTCACTATTTATAATTTTCTGAACTAGTTAGGGTCCCTGATTACCCTAACACCCGTCATAACACGCCTTATATAACTAACGAGGTTAAACACTAAACTAACCTATTTAACCTAAACTATATCCTAACTAATCTAGTTTGGATCGAACTACCCCCCCCCATACCCTAACCGGCCCCAAAACCATGGGGACACACATGGTACAAGTTTATTATTTTATAAAGATTGTGTTTAGTATCAAGGGTACATAAGAACCCATGGATAATACCCTTCTAATTTTCCTATAAATACTAGAGGATTACATGAACATAATCACCACCACAAAACTCAACACTTCAACTCTCTCTCTTGCTCCCTCCACTCTCGGCCGAACCTCACCCCACCCACCATCATATTTTCGGTTGTTGATTCTTGCATTCCAAGATCATACACGCGTTAAGGATCACGTATTAGGAACCTCGGAGCAAGCGGAACACGAAGGACCTCTACCGTTAGCTTTTATCCACACGATTTTCATCAAGATTCTTCCCTAGCCTTGAGCTAGAGGTATAACACTTAAAACTTGTTCTTGAACATATCTAAAGTGGTTAAAAGAGATTTTGTCGGTTAAATATCGTTAACTTACATTTTGATGCATAAAAGTCTAGTAAAAATACTAAAAGTGGAGGTTAATGTCATATAACTTGTGTAAAAGATATAGTAATTGGAAATGGTGACTTTTGAGACCCGATCTATGATGTGGTAGCTCGGAACATCGTTTAACCCGACTTTGTAAGATCATGTATCTTCACATAAGCTCGTTTTTGACTAAATACAAGGGTTAAAGGTGAAACTCTACCACACTTAAAGCATAAACTTGTGTAAAAATATTTTACATGTGTAAAAGTGACTTAACTTGTACAAAGGTGTTTTAAACTAGCGGATCTACGTATCTGCAAGTGGTATCTTTGAAGGACCACACTTTAAAAGAATCGTATTTTTCTAAAGGATAGATCTTGTACTAATAAACATGATTTTACAAACCACAAGTGTGTAAGCACTTGTGAAATGAAAAGATCCGACAAGAAACTAGTTTTGTCAAATGTGACTAGAAGTTGTAAAGACAAGTTTTCTCTAGAAACGGGGTTTTCACTAAAACGGATTATTTACACACAAGATCCACCAAAAGTAAAGGGATTTACTACTTGTTTTTAGGCAAACCACAAGTTTGTGTATTTTTACGATTATGTCCATATTTGACGAGTTTAAATGTTGAAAGATTGTTTGAAATTGTTGGGAACAATTGTTGATTTGATTATTAAAAGAAAATGATACGCTTGGAAGCGTGGCCACCTCCAGTTACAGAGGAAACTCTGGCGAAATTTTCTTAAAAACCTAACACTTAAACTTATTTTCAATACAAGTGTTAGAATCATTTTGGACATATTTTCGAAACATAAATTTCGCCAGCACTACATTTTACTAAATATTCGGAGGTGGGATTTTCACAAAGATTAACGTGACAAATATATATTTCACACACTGTTTATGATTATTTTGTGAAATACACAAATATTATTTTTAGAGTAAAAATAATGTTTACGAATGATAACGACTCCAAAGTTATACAAACGCTTTCGCCATAAATATATAAGTTACGCCGGTAATATTATTACCACCTGCATGTTAAAACGTAACTTACGCAATTACGGAAATATTTATGAACGCGTACTTTAATAACGTATTTTGGATAAATACCTACATTTTGGAGTTGGATATATATAAAGATTAAGTGAGACTTAATGATGAAAGATTATACGCACATGTATTAAATCCCCCATCCTTGGGAAGGAAAAATAACTACCAAGTGTATACAGAACATAAACACGAAATAGTTGTCTAACTATTTCCCAAAGACATAAACTGTAAAGCTAAGGTACGGCCGTCCGTCTAATAGAATTAGCACTTGTAGGTCGTTGCACAGCTTACTGTATTGGAGACACTTGGTAGAGACGCGCATTCACTGTGAGTTCATGTCCCCCTTTTCTCTAACTGTTTTCAGTTTACTTAACTGCGGGGGTGAAATACATGTTACTATGATTTACGAGTACTTTACAACGGTATGTTTAACGTAAGGAGGTGTTATACGATCATGTGAGTGGATAGGACAACATGGGGCCATTAGTCCTCATGGAGGGACCGAGGGACAGGAGCGGTAGATCTATCTGGGTGTAGCGAGCCCAGCCCCCGGCCAAACTAGAAACGGACCGTGGGGTGACTTTGTCCACATACTTTGCCGTGGCGAAATCTGCTAGGTTTGAGTCTCCCTATTTGCACTTCACATATGTCAGTGGCCTTGCAAACCATTGGTGATCACAAGTCCTCTTACACTGCTACATACCACAACTATTTTTATACTCACGAGTGTTTTTACATACTCACTTACACATGAACTCGCTCAACATTATTGTTGATTTTTCAACTCACATGTATTTCAGGAAATTAAACGGATCTGGCACGGTATGGAACGTTTTCCGCTGCACTTGTCATGGAGTCATCAGGGTTTAGGGGATGTGTCTCTACCCTGGACAAGACACAGTCCTTAAACCACGTTTATGTTATGTTATAAGTTGTAATGTCTACTGAACAAGGTCATGGTTGTATGTTAAAACAATGGTATTGTGTTTGATTTTCAAAACTTAATGGATGACTTGCATGGTTTTTAATTCATATAGCTTGTTATGGTTAAGCTATGGTATTAAGAAGTCACACCAAAATTTACCCCGCTTCCGCAAAGCCAGGGTGTGACAGCTTGGTATCAGAGCTCTGATCATAGCGAACTAGGATTCTCTCTCGAGTCTAGACTATGATCACTAGGGCTCTCACGAAAACATTTTACTGCATACCACTTAAGTCCAGATCCACAACTTTTTACAAACAAATGTTGAGCACATTTTATCCATTATTCTAGGCTCAGTCTGGGAGGCTGAGGTTCGGGCTAGTGGGACTAGGAGTGTTGGCTAGTGGGACTAGTAGTGTTAGCTAGTGGGACTAGGAGTGTTGGCTAGTGGGACTAGGAGTGTTGGCTAGTGGGACTAGGAGTGTTGGCTAGTGGGACTAGGAGTGTTGGCTAGTGGGACTAGGAGTGTTGGCTAGTGGGACTAGAAGTGTTGGTTTGAATGCTTGCTTGACGACTTATGTGACTATTTGATTATATGATTGACAATTTGTACATGTTTGCGTATATGTTACAGACACATGGATTCTACAGGCACTGGTGGTTCAGGCACCACAGGCCCTAGGCCTATCGTTTCAGACGACATTGAGTCATCGGAGCACGAGGTTTATACGTCAGACTTCACCAGCACAGATGATGATGACTTTCAGCCATTCGCCTTACCCGACGGCGTTGATGAGCTCCCAGTTGATCTTCCAGCCGAGGATCTACCACTCGTTGTGATCCCTGCTCCAGTACCCCTTGCATCATACCCTGTTTTACCCATCGACGACGAGGAGGACGACGTCGATATGTTTGAGGAGGAGCCTTTGGAGGATGCTCAGGGCGAGGCCCTACCTGCTGTTGCTCCCTTACTGATCGCAGATGCTCCGGCAGCGGAGTCACCTGCACATTCCCCAGTCCCGGACTCCTTTGAGTCTGTGGCTTCTGTACCCACACATGCTCATAGTGCGCAGCACTTCTCCCATGGGTCCGATTCTGATCAGGCTTTCTCTGCTACCCCCGTACCCGGATTTGTTTTTGACCACGATGATGAGGGGGATTCTGACCCTATGTTTCCCCCGGGATTCGACCCTGATCATGACATAGAGTATGTTCCGATGGATCAGTTTATGGAGGGTCCAGTAGACGCTGTTGACCTATTTGAGCCTATTGACCCAGATTTTGAGTTTGACGTGGCGTTTGATGACTTTGAGCCTGCCATTGCTCCTGAGCAGGCAGCCGCTCTTGACCTTCTACCAGAGCATGACCCTGTGCATGCTGATGTACCTTTTGAGCCCGTTGCTGATGATCACCACATGGATATTCCGTTGATTGAGGGCGACCATGTCCCTGTTGATCCCATTGATCCTTTACCCATTGTTGCTGTACCAGCTGACCCCCCTATTGAGCACTTGGCACCCGTTCACCCTGTTGTTGCTCCCTTACTTGATCCCGTTCCCCTAGAGCCCGGACATGCACTGTTCGCGGCACATATGGATCCACCGGATGAGTCCGCACAGCACGGTTGGATACCGGCTGATGAGGATGTTCCACCTTTTCCTCCACAGATTCCTGTTGCACCCCATGTTGACTTTTCATTTCAGGTTCCTATGTTTGTACCTCCAGCAGGGCCTGGAGAGGGTTCTTCAGCACACCCTGATGGGCATGTACCAATGCCTATCCCTTTGATGCCTCAGACGTCATTTGTTCCACCCGCTGTTGCACCATTTCACGTGGCACCTTTCGACCCCACTAGCGAGCCATTTCTTTGGGCACCTGGCTCTGGTATGCCACCCACTGACCCCTATCATGCTTTTCACAAGGGATACACTATCGAGGACGTCTTGATGTCCTTTGTCGCACAGCATGAGTCCCACACACAGCGTATACAGGAGCTCGAGAGAGCTCGGTTGTCACCTTGTCAGTGTCATGGTCAGACACCCTCTCCCCTACAGCCATTTCGACCATTACCTCCAGATATTGCTGCTCGTCTTTTTACACTGGAGCAGCAGATTGCTTCCATTATTCGCACACAGCAGGCGATGGAGGCGGACTGGTTACAGTTGCGCCGTTTGTTTTATACCCATTTTCCCCCTCCTCCACCACCATCTGCTTAGAGCTCATCGGTGCCACTAGGGTAGGCGAGCTGAGAAGGCGGCGATTGCTTTTTGATTGCACAGCATTTTGGGAGACTACGTTATGATTTTTGACTTTTGTACTTGATGTAGTATTGATACTGATGTAGCTTTTGACAGGGGTGATGTAGCCCCTAGTGATTGATGATTGTATGTATACACTTACGATGTGGTCTCATTTATATGGCAATCGCAGTGTTCTCACCATATTTGATTCGCTTGACTACTTGTTTATATTTTATGACATGGGATGTTGTGTGATTGATATTTGTGATGTGTGATAACATGAGATGTTATGTGATTATACTATTACTACCGTTATATACGTACACTATATTACGAACTGATTTACGTATTATAACATCGGAGCCTTCTATGGCCTAACCAACTTAAACCATCTTTTAGAAGATGCCGCCAAAACGCCCAACGCCAATGCCAATGCCTACTAATGAGGCAGAGCTACAGCAAGTCATTGCAGCTGCCATAGCACAGTACGCAGCATCTCAGCCAGGAGCGAGCGGAAGTGTTAACCAGGGCAATAACAATCCACCTCACGGTAATACCACGCCATTTGAACCTACCATGACCTAGCTGGATATCTTTAGCAATGATGCTAATGCCAAACATATGTTTTAACATACGTGCAGGGTGCACCTACAAGCAGTTCTTGGACTGCAAACCAGTTAACTTCGATGGCACAGGAGGTGCAGTTGCCTTTACCCGCTGGGCTGAGAAAACCGATTCTGTTTTACGCATGAGCAAGTGCGCTGACGATCAGCAAGTCACATATATTTCAGGGCTGTTTCTAGATGGAGCCCTATCCTGGTGGAACCTACAAGTACAAACTCTAGGCGAAGCTGCCGCCTACGCCCTGACTTGGGCCGAATTGAAAGAACTGATGCGCAAAAAGTACTGTTCACGCGCAGAAATTCAAAGGTTGGAGACTGAATTTTGGCACTTAAAGATGGACGGTCCAAAGATTGCGGAATACGTCCAAAGGTTTCACGACTTATCTCAAGTGGTTCCTTACATGGTTACACCTGAATACAAGCGAATCGAGCGCTTCATTTGGGGTTTGGCTCCCCAAATAATAAGCATGGTAACCTCCTCCAAACCAGCGACTATCACTGAAGCCATCGATTTAAGCGTGGCTCTCACCGAGGAGGCGATTCGTTTAAACAAGTTTGATGAAGTCAAGGCAAAGAAGACAGAGACTCACGTTGAGTCCTCAGGAGATTACAAAAGGAAGTTTTCGAACTTCAAGCAAGGCGTCAGTATGGCAGTAAAGAGAGGAAAATCAGCTGGCAGTACCAAGAAAGGAAAAGGGTACCAGGGCACCCAGCCCAAACGCAACAACTGCCAACGCCACCATGCTGGCCATTGTAACGTGAGAGTTTGTGAATCTTGTGGAAAACCGGGCCACTCAAAGGAATCATGTTGGGCTAGTGCGGGCCGGGGAGGCCAGGGAGGATATATGAATAGAAACGATAATCGTGGTGGTTTGGGAAATCGCCCACAAGGGAATAATCGAGGCTACAATGCAAATCAAGCCGGAACTGCCAATCAAAACAACCCGCCAGTTGGGGATGGTGCAGGAAGTGGAAAGAGATTAGGATGTTTTCATTGCGGTGACGTTGGGCACTTCAAGAAGGATTGCCCGGGATTGAACCAAGCCCGTGGAAGGGTGTTCCAGATCGGTGCACGGGAAGCACGCCAGGATCCCAACGTTGTCACTGGTACGTTCCCTGTAAATCAACGCTATGCATCTGTTCTGTTTGATACTGGTGCCGACTATAGCTTCGTATCACTAGAATTTAAGAATATACTTGGATTAGCCGCTAATAAGTTAGATGTCCCGTACGCAATCGAATTGGCTAATGGAAAGTTAGTGGAAGCCGATGAAGTTATCAGAGGCTGTGTGATCGAACTAGGAGAACGTGAGTTTGCCTTGAATCTACTACCAGTCCAATTGGGAAGTTTCGACGTGGTAGTAGGAATGGATTGGTTATCGGGCAATAAAGCTGAGATAGTTTGCCAC
This sequence comes from Helianthus tuberosus, assembly GCA_030545235.1. Taxonomy (NCBI): domain Eukaryota; kingdom Viridiplantae; phylum Streptophyta; class Magnoliopsida; order Asterales; family Asteraceae; genus Helianthus; species Helianthus tuberosus. Next base: position 122,786,386 of record CM060451.1, on the reverse strand, counting down.
GAAAAGGTTGTTCGTATTCCAACCGAGGATGGTGAGACCATTGTTGTTCATGGAGAGAAGCGTGAGACGCCGTTGCGGATTATCAGCTGTTTGAAAGCAAGGAAGTGTTTACAGAAAGGATGTGTTGCTTTTCTGGCACACATTGTGGATAAGAAGGCTGCCGAACCAAGGATCGAAGACATCCCTGTCGTAAGGGAGTATCCAGAAGTCTTCCCGGAAGACTTACCCGGACTGCCACCTCAGAGGCAAGTGGAGTTTCACATCGACTTAGTTCCAGGCGCAGCGCCTGTGGCTAAGGCACCTTATAGACTTGCTCCGTCGGAGATGCAGGAACTGTCAACACAACTTCAAGAGTTGTTAGACAAAGGTTTTATCCGACCAAGCTTCTCGCTTTGGGGAGCTCCAGTCCTATTTGTCAAGAAGAAGGACGGAAGTTTCCGCATGTGTATTGACTACAGAGAATTGAACAAGCTGACGATCAAGAACAGGTATCCTCTGCCAAGAATCGACGATCTGTTCGACCAACTTCAAGGTTCAAGCTGTTACTCTAAGATCGATCTTCGATCTGGATACCATCAATTAAAGATACAGGAGGAAAGTATCCCGAAAACAGCCTTCCGAACTCGTTATGGACACTACGAGTTCCTCGTTATGCCATTTGGTTTGACAAACGCACCTGCAGTCTTTATGGACTTGATGAATAGGGTTTGCAAGCCATACTTAGACAAGTTCGTGATTGTATTCATCGACGACATCCTGATTTACTCAAAGACGAAGGCTGAACACGAACAACATCTTAGAACCATATTGGAGCTGCTAAGGAAGGAACAGCTGTACGCCAAATTCTCTAAGTGCGAGTTTTGGCTACGCGAAGTCCAGTTTCTTGGACATGTGGTTAATGGGGATGGAATTCATGTTGATCCCACAAAGATCGAGGCAATCAAGAATTGGGAAACGCCTACAACGCCAACCGAGATTCGACAATTCTTGGGTTTGGCTGGTTACTATCGAAGGTTCATCGAGGATTTTTCAAAAATCTCTCAACCATTGACGCTCCTCACACAGAAGGATAAGATGTTTGATTGGGGAATCAAACAGGATGAAGCATTTCAGGTATTGAAGGATAAGCTTTGTAACGCGCCAGTCTTAGCTCTACCAGAAGGTACTGATGACTTTGTGGTATACTGCGACGCATCGCGTCAGGGATTGGGTTGTGTGTTGATGCAACGCCAAAAGGTCATTGCTTACGCATCACGCCAACTGAAAGTGCACGAAAAGAACTATACCACCCACGATTTAGAGCTTGGCGCAGTGGTTTTTGCACTAAAGATCTGGAGACACTACCTGTATGGTACGAAGTGCACAATCTTCACAGATCACAAAAGCCTACAGCATATATTCAACCAGAAGGAGTTGAATATGAGGCAAAGACGATGGGTTGAATTATTGAACGATTACGACTGCGAGATAAAGTATCACCCAGGGAAGGCGAATGTAGTCGCCGATGCCCTAAGTCGTAAAGAAAGAATCAAGCCCATAAGGGTTAGGGCTTTGGAAATGATTATTCGAACCGATCTTTCCTTGCGCATTCGTGCTGCACAAAAGGAAGCTCTCAAGGAGGGAAACCTTGAGGAAGAATATCTCCGTGGAATGGAGAAGCTTTTGGTACCAAACGAGGAAGGGACGTTATGTTTTGAGAAAAGGATTTGGGTTCCTCTGTTTGGTGGATTAAGGGAAGTTATTTTCGACGAAGCGCACAAGTCACGGTACTCTATCCACCCTGGATCGGATAAGATGTATCAAGATCTCAAGGATTACTATTGGTGGCCTAGGATGAAAGGCGACGTTGCTGTCTACGTGAGCAAATGTTTAACTTGCGCGAAGGTTAAGGCGGAATACCAGAAGCCCTCGGGGCTGCTGCAACAACCTGAGATTCCCAAGTGGAAATGGGAACAAATCTCAATGGATTTTGTTACGAAATTGCCAAGAACGCCAAGAGGCCATGATATGATTTGGGTGATAGTTGACCGCCTAACAAAATCCGCACACTTTTTGCCAATCAAAGAGAAAGATAGCATGAGCAAACTTGCGGAAATTTACATGAGAGAGATCATCGCACGTCACGGAGTGCCTCTCTCGATCATCTCTGATAGAGACGGAAGGTTTGTGTCAAGGATATGGCAATCCTTCCAAGAAGCCTTTGGCTCACAATTGAATCTGAGCACTGCATTCCATCCGCAAACTGACGGCCAGAGCGAGCGAACTATACAGACTTTGGAAGACATGCTGAGAGCATGTGCTATGGATTTGGGCGGTAGCTGGGATAAACATTTACCTATGGTCGAATTTTCATACAACAACAGCTACCACACCAGTATTGGTGTCGCGCCATTCGAAGCCCTTTACGGACGCAAGTGCCGATCACCCTTATGTTGGGCTGACGCGGGTGATAGGCAGCTTGCTGGTCCCGAAATCGTCCAAGAGACGACAGACAAGATCGCGCAAATTCTTAAACGCATCGATGCAGCTCGCCACAGACAAAAGGCCTATGCGGATCCAAACCGAAAACATGTGGATTTTCAAGTTGGAGAAATGGTTTTACTGAAGGTATCACCCTGGAAAGGGGTGGCGCGCTTTGGAAAGCGTGGGAAGTTAAATCCACGTTACATTGGTCCCTTTAGAATTCTAGAAAGAATTGGGACGGTAGCATACAAGTTGGACCTACCCGCTGAACTAAATGGCGTTCACGATACATTTCATGTATCCAATCTAAAGAAAAGTCCAACTCAAGTTGACGTTGCCATTCCCATCGACGAGATTCATATTGACGACACGCTCCACTTCGTTGAAGAACCTGTCGAGGTCACAGATTGGAAAGTTAACAAGACCCGCCGGAGCAGTGTCAAGCTCGTCAAGGTTCGTTGGAATGCCAGACATGGTCCTGAATACACCTGGGAACGTGAGGACCGGATGAAAGAGAAATACCCCCACTTATTTCCTAAGAACTCTGCATCTACAAGCAGAACTTAAATTTCGGGACGAAATTTATTTAACGGGGGGAGAATGTGACAACCCGCACTAAACCAGGTATCCGTACAACTTAATTAATGATTAATTACTACTTAAATTACTGTGCTTGTTGAACTAGCTGATAAACTGCTACCTGCATACTGATACATGCACTTACTTGCATCATACTTTATTTGCTGTCACTACATTAATTACATACTGAACCCTAGTGACAAACATGATGCACAAAAAGCACAGTAGCACTAAACGGATACACAGTGAACATGCTGATATGACCAGCATCAGGCAGATACTGCCTCTAAGGCCTGTTAAGAGCCTCATATATTTTGGCTACACTGGTAGTGAGTGTAGGGATATAAGGGTTGTGGTACTGCGTCTCTAGGAATAAGATACACTGATTCGGATGTGCCTAAAACGTACTTTAAGTACCAAACACAGCACTTTAATAATTAATCCAGCTTCTAGCTGACTAGTAAAGTGCCAGAACATGAGAAAATAACACTAGACACTTTCTAAAGTGTCGGGAAAACAAATGGTGTCACTAAAAATATTAATAACGACACTTTAAAGCGTTACAAAAGGCTTTAACGGATTACTATCCAACCGAACACCCGGACTTTACCCGGAACATGAAAATATTACTATTTTCACTATTTATAATTTTCTGAACTAGTTAGGGTCCCTGATTACCCTAACACCCGTCATAACACGCCTTATATAACTAACGAGGTTAAACACTAAACTAACCTATTTAACCTAAACTATATCCTAACTAATCTAGTTTGGATCGAACTACCCCCCCCCCCCCATACCCTAACCGGCCCCAAAACCATGGGGACACACATGGTACAAGTTTATTATTTTATAAAGATTGTGTTTAGTATCAAGGGTACATAAGAACCCATGGATAATACCCTTCTAATTTTCCTATAAATACTAGAGGATTACATGAACATAATCACCACCACAAAACTCAACACTTCAACTCTCTCTCTTGCTCCCTCCACTCTCGGCCGAACCTCACCCCACCCACCATCATATTTTCGGTTGTTGATTCTTGCATTCCAAGATCATACACGCGTTAAGGATCACGTATTAGGAACCTCGGAGCAAGCGGAACACGAAGGACCTCTACTGTTAGCTTTTATCCACACGATTTTCATCAAGATTCTTCCCTAGCCTTGAGCTAGAGGTATAACACTTAAAACTTGTTCTTGAACATATCTAAAGTGGTTAAAAGAGATTTTGTCGGTTAAATATCGTTAACTTACATTTTGATGCATAAAAGTCTAGTAAAAATACTAAAAGTGGAGGTTAATGTCATATAACTTGTGTAAAAGATATAGTAATTGGAAATGGTGACTTTTGAGACCCGATCTATGATGTGGTAGCTCGGAACATCGTTTAACCCGACTTTGTAAGATCATGTATCTTCACATAAGCTCGTTTTTGACTAAATACAAGGGTTAAAGGTGAAACTCTACCACACTTAAAGCATAAACTTGTGTAAAAATATTTTACATGTGTAAAAGTGACTTAACTTGTACAAAGGTGTTTTAAACTAGCGGATCTACGTATCTGCAAGTGGTATCTTTAAAGGACCACACTTTAAAAGAATCGTATTTTTCTAAAGGATAGATCTTGTACTAATAAACATGATTTTACAAACCACAAGTGTGTAAGCACTTGTGAAATGAAAAGATCCGACAAGAAACTAGTTTTGTCAAATGTGACTAGAAGTTGTAAAGACAAGTTTTCTCTAGAAACGGGGTTTTCACTAAAACGGATTATTTACACACAAGATCCACCAAAAGTAAAGGGATTTACTACTTGTTTTTAGGCAAACCACAAGTTTGTGTATTTTTACGATTATGTCCATATTTGACGAGTTTAAATGTTGAAAGATTGTTTGAAATTGTTGGGAACAATTGTTGATTTGATTATTAAAAGAAAATGATACGCTTGGAAGCGTGGCCACCTCCAGTTACAGAGGAAACTCTGGCGAAATTTTCTTAAAAACCTAACACTTAAACTTATTTTCAATACAAGTGTTAGAATCATTTTGGACATATTTTCGAAACATAAATTTCGCCAGCACTACATTTTACTAAATATTCGGAGGTGGGATTTTCACAAAGATTAACGTGACAAATATATATTTCACACACTGTTTATGATTATTTTGTGAAATACACAAATATTATTTTTAGAGTAAAAATAATGTTTACGAATGATAACGACTCCAAAGTTATACAAACGCTTTCGCCATAAATATATAAGTTACGCCGGTAATATTATTACCACCTGCATGTTAAAACGTAACTTACGCAATTACGGAAATATTTATGAACGCGTACTTTAATAACGTATTTTGGATAAATACCTACATTTTGGAGTTGGATATATATAAAGATTAAGTGAGACTTAATGATGAAAGATTATACGCACATGTATTAAATCCCCCATCCTTGGGAAGGAAAAATAACTACCAAGTGTATACAGAACATAAACACGAAATAGTTGTCTAACTATTTCCCAAAGACATAAACTGTAAAGCTAAGGTACGGCCGTCCGTCTAATAGAATTAGCACTTGTAGGTCGTTGCACAGCTTACTGTATTGGAGACACTTGGTAGAGACGCGCATTCACTGTGAGTTCATGTCCCCCTTTTCTCTAACTGTTTTCAGTTTACTTAACTGCGGGGGTGAAATACATGTTACTATGATTTACGAGTACTTTACAACGGTATGTTTAACGTAAGGAGGTGTTATACGATCATGTGAGTGGATAGGACAACATGGGGCCATTAGTCCTCATGGAGGGACCGAGGGACAGGAGCGGTAGATCTATCTGGGTGTAGCGAGCCCAGCCCCCGGCCAAACTAGAAACGGACCGTGGGGTGACTTTGTCCACATACTTTGCCGTGGCGAAATCTGCTAGGTTTGAGTCTCCCTATTTGCACTTCACATATGTCAGTGGCCTTGCAAACCATTGGTGATCACAAGTCCTCTTACACTGCTACATACCACAACTATTTTTATACTCACGAGTGTTTTTACATACTCACTTACACATGAACTCGCTCAACATTATTGTTGATTTTTCAACTCACATGTATTTCAGGAAATTAAACGGATCTGGCACGGTATGGAACGTTTTCCGCTGCACTTGTCATGGAGTCATCAGGGTTTAGGGGATGTGTCTCTACCCTGGACAAGACACAGTCCTTAAACCACGTTTATGTTATGTTATAAGTTGTAATGTCTACTGAACAAGGTCATGGTTGTATGTTAAAACAATGGTATTGTGTTTGATTTTCAAAACTTAATGGATGACTTGCATGGTTTTTAATTCATATAGCTTGTTATGGTTAAGCTATGGTATTAAGAAGTCACACCAAAATTTACCCCGCTTCCGCAAAGCCAGGGTGTGACACTTGTAACCCAATGGAATTCTCGGGCAACGAAGGGGCCATTGCAACTCTACGCTGGATAGAGAAAACTGAGGCAGTCTTAAGGATAAGCAAGTGTGCTGAAGAAGATAAAATACTGTTTGCTTCTAATCTGTTTAAGAATGCAGCACTAGAATGGTGGAACACTATCCTCCAATCAAGAGGAAGTGATAGAACTTACAATATGACATGGGAAGAATTTAAGGACAAAGTAGAAAGGAAATTCTGCCCACCCAATGAGAAGGAACAGATAGCAAACAAATTCCTAAACCTTAGGATGACTGGTGTGGATAGTAAGGGATATACTAAAATATTCTTTGAATATGCTAGAATAGTGCCAACCCTTGCTTCACCAGAACCAGTGTTAATCTCCCGTTATATTTGGGGATTAATTGGAGAAATAAGACATGTAGTCAAGGCAGCTAGACCTCAAAGCATAGAAGAAGCTGTAGAACTAGCAAATACATTGACAGATGAATTAGTCCGTACCCGAGAAGAAGATCAAAGAAGGAACCTAACCCAAAAACTCACACAAGAATTTCGTTCTGGAAATTTTAATCGTGGGAAAAATATAGGTTCTACCTCTGCACCCTACTGTAGGAATTGCAAAAGAAAGCATTCAAGAAGATGCTCCATATACTGTAACTTTTGCAAAATATCGGGACACAAGGAAGAAGACTGCAGGAAGAAAAATAGCAGGATATGCTACAACTGCGGAGAACAAGGCCATATCAAGCCTAATTGCCCAAAATTAGCTCCAGCTCCAGACAACAAGAATATTAAAAATGCTAGAGCATTTGTTTTAACTGCAGATGAAGCCAAGATGATTCCAGATGTCATCGTTGGTACGTTTTAGTTAATGATATCTTTGCTAAAGTATTATTTGACTCCGGTGCAAACCAAAGTTTTATTAATACATCATTTTGCAAATTTCTAAATCAATCATTAACTAAACTACCACTTGAATGCTTAGTAGAGACAGCCAATGGAGAAACCGTTAGGATTTCTGAAATCTTGCAGGGAGCAAGCATAGAAATTTTAAATCAAAAATTTATTGCAAATCTTTATCCCATGAATCTGGCAGTATTCGATGTTGTTTTAGGAATGGATTGGTTAATAGCCAATAAAGCCAGTATTTTATGTGATCAAAAGTCAATACAAGTAAATTCACCAAAAGGTAAAATGATCACAATTAAAGGAGATAAACCCTCTAGGTCCACTAAATTCATCTCTGTGATGAAAACTGCAAGTTATATAAGAAAAGGTTCTATAGTGTATTTGATTTCTATAATCACTAACACTAAAGGAAAAGAATTAAAAGATATTCCGGTAGTATCTCAGTTTTCAGATGTCTTTCCAGAAGAATTACCAGGACTACCACCCGACTGAGAAGTTGAATTCAGAATCCATTTAATACCAGGAACAGCTCCGTTTGCCAAAGCACCTTACCGTTTGGCACCTGCAGAAATGCAAGAATTAAAGAAACAATTAGATGAATTGTTGGAGAAAGGATTCATACAACCCAGTTCGTCGCCATGGGAAGCGCCGATACTGTTTGTTAAAAAGAAGGACGGATCAATGCATATGTGCATTGATTACCGTGAATTAAACAAAGTCACGATTAAGAATCGGTATCCATTACCAAGAATCGATGATCTGTTTGATCAGCTACAACGAGCTCGATTTTTCTCTAAAATCGATTTAAGGTCAGGATATCATCAATTAAAGGTACAGGAAGAGGACATTCCTAAGACCGCATTTAGAACAAGGTATGGCCATTATGAATTTACTGTCATGCCATTTGGTTTAACCAATGCCCCAGCTGCATTTATGGACATGATGAACCGAATATGTAAGCCATATTTGGGTAAATTCATAATTGTCTTCATAGATGATATTCTAATTTACTCTAAGAGTAAAGAGGATCATGCAAAGCATTTACACGCACTTTTAAGTTTACTAAGAAAGGAAAAGCTCTATGCTAAATTCTCTAAGTGCGAATTTTGGTTAGAACAGGTACAATTCCTTGGACACCTAGTCAATCATGAAGGAATTCATGTGGATCCAACAAAGATTGAGGCAATTACTAAATGAAAACCCCCTGAATCACCAACCGAGGTTAGAAGTTTCTTAGGATTGGCAGGTTATTATAGAAGATTTATTCAAGATTTTTCTAGAATAGCCATTCCCTTAACTAAGTTAACCTGTAAATCTGTTAAGTTTGAATGGGGATTAAAACAAGAAGAAGCAATTAGAATTCTTTAGCAAAGATTAACCCATACACCCATACTAGCATTACAAGAAGGAGCTAAAGACTTTATAGTCTATTGTGATGCTTCTAAATTAGGTTATGGATATGTATTGATGCAACGACAAAAGGTTATAGCTTACGCATCTAGACAACTTAAGAATCATGAAGAGAATTATTCAACCCATGATTTAGAGTTAGGAGCTATAATTTTTGCTCTTAAGATTTGGAGACATTACCTTTATGGTAGTAAGTTTACCATATTCACTGATCATAAGAGTTTAAGGTATATTTTCAAACAAAAGGAGTTAAATATGAGACAAAGACGCTGGATGGAGATGCTTAGTGACTATGATTGTGATATCCAGTATCATGAAGGAAAAGCAAATGTAGTAGCAGATGCTTTAAGCCGAAAGTATCATGAAAATCCAAAAAGGGTACGTTCTCTTAAATTAAATCTGCAAGTGGATTTAAATGATCAGATAAGAGAAGCACAAGAATCAGTAATCAAGGATGATTCTAAAAAATTTAAAAGGTATGCTAAAAGAATTGGAACAAGGAATAGATGGAATTTGGAGATTTCATAAAAAGAGAATGTGGATACCTAAATTAGGAAATCTACGTCATTGTATACTAGAAGAAGCCCATAAGTCTAAGTATACAATGCATCCAGGAAGTGATAAAATGTACCAGGATTTAAGGAAAAATTTCTGGTGGTTAGGAATGAAAAAGGACATAGCAGCCTATGTTTCTAAATGTTTAACTTGTTCACAAGTTAAAGCTGAACACCAAAAACCCTCAGGTTTGTTACAGCAATTAGAAATGCAAGTTTGGAAATGGGAATTGATAACAATGGATTTTGTTACTAAATTACCCAAAACAAAGAAAAGGAATGATACAATCTGGGTGATTGTAGATAGGCTAACCAAGTCAGCTCATTTCCTACCAATGAGAGAAACTTTCAGTATGGAACAATTAGCTAAACTATATGTAAATGAAATTGTTTCTTTACATGGTATTCCTTTATCAATTGTTTCTGATAGGGATAGTCGATTTACCTCTCATTTTTGGTCAAGTTTCCAAAAGGCAATGGGAACCAAGTTAAAGCTAAGTACAGCTTATCATCCACAAACGGATGGACAAAGTGAAAGGACAATTCAGACAATGGAAGACATGCTTAGAGCTTGTGTAATCGATTTCGGAGATAATTGGGATGATCACTTACCTTTAATAGAATTTTCATATAATAATAGTTATCACACAAGTATCAATGCTGCACCATTCGAAGCATTTTATGGACGAAAGTGCCGAACCCCAGTCTATTGGGCAGAAATTGGGGAACAGCAACTATCTGGACCTGAGATAGTACAGGAAACAACCGACAAGATTATTCAAGTCAAGGAACGACTGAAAGCAGCACGTGATAGGCAGAAAAGTTATGCTGATAACAGGCGAAAACCCTTGGAGTTTCAAGTAGGAGATAAAGTATTGTTAAAAGTCTCTCCTTGGAAAGGAATAGTAATATTCATCAAACGGGGAAAGCTAAGTCCCAGGTATGTTGGACCTTTTAAGATTATTAGAAGAATAGGACCTGTAGCCTATCAGCTACAACTGCCAGAAGAAATGACAGGAATACATGATGTATTTCATGTATCTAATCTCAAAAAGTGTTTAGCTGATGAATCACTAATAGTACCTCTTAAGGATATAGAGGTAAATGAACAACTCAAATTTGTAGAAAGGCCTCTACAGATTGAAGACAGGAAGGTCAAGAATCTCAAGCATAAGAGACTAGTTCTGGTCAAAGTGAAGTGGGACTCCAAAAGAGGACCTGAGTATACATGGGAGCTTGAATCTGAAATGCAAAGGAAATATCCACATTTGTTTCAATAGATCTCGAGGACGAGCTCTAAAACAAGGTGGGGAGAATGTAACAACCCTCGGTAAAAATCAACACCCTCATAATATTTCCGACACTCTAGTATATTTTAAAATACCCTTATATGTCTTATATTACACCCCGTATGTGAAAACCGAGCCCGAAACATGTTATAACATAATAAACAAATAAAAATCTGAAAATAGTAAGTCAAGGCAGGCCGCGTAGACCGACCTCAACAACTTACGCGGGCGGTATAAGGGCTAGAACCTGACTTCGTTGATTTCTTTAGTTGATACGGGCCGCGTAAGACCCCGTTTTAAGTTAACGCGGGCCGCAAGAGATCATCAAACGCGGAGACATCCTGAGCTGACACGTGTCGACATCGTGGCGGGTGTACATGGTGAGCCGGATAAGCTACCCTGTTGACCAGGGTTGACGCGGGCCGCGTAGCCCTATGTCTACCCTTACGCGGGCCACGTGGAAACCAGTTTCAGCAACTATATAAGCAGGCCATCGGGTTTCACTTTCCGTCGCTCATTTCTTTCTTTCTAAATGAATTTCTAAAGTTATAAGCATAATAGTCGGGTATTATACCCCTAATTAGCGAGGTTCTGCTCCGTTGTAAGTATTATAACCCCAGTTTCGTAATAGTTACACTGTCCGATTGATTTAGGGTTCCGTAACAACTGTCGTGGTTCTGCCCGACGTAGTTGTTGGAATGCCGTCTCGGGGAGGGTATCATTAATATTTTCAAAGGGTTATGATACTAACCAATGTACATTTGTATAAATTATAGATTATATCCAGGAAACCCTTACGCGGAGTCTAAGATAGCAATGTGAGTTTATCCTCTTTTTGTTAACCTTTTTGGAATGTTTTACAAAACCTTAATTATTTTACAATGTGATTAAGCGGTGATTGAGTCTTTGTAGTTCTTCAATTACTGTCGGTATTATGGGATTTTGTATACAAAATTTATTACTTGCGAGTAGTAAGTCGGAATGACAGTACGTTACCATTGGACAACGAGTTAGCCAATGTGTAATATGACCCACAATTCAAGGATTGACAGTACTGAATGAGTAATTGTGTAGAAATAAACAATGTGATCGCTCTCAATACTGTGTTAATTGATAAAATGTTTCTTGATTAAACTGGGATTCACTCACCATTATTTCCCGCTGACAAATTATTTTTAAAACATGTTTCAGGTAACACAATGTGAAAGCCAACTGGGAAAACGCCAGCTCGAGAGCACTGACGGCTTGGAAAATAAGTGGCTATAAAAGTTACCTAATAAACGATATTTTAAATACAATAAAATAGGGTTTGTCCCTATAAATGTACTGTAATAAGAAATTTGGGTTTTGCCCATGTGTTTATTAATATCAATTATGGTGGTTTTACTCTGATAAACATTTCAAAACTACGGTCCTGATGTAAAGTCCGCTGCCAAATTAATGAAACCTGATACCACCACATCTGAGCTCGTGTCCGCCCATTCCCGGGACAGAAAAGGGATCGGGGGTTGCGACAACGTTTACGCATCAGTTTGCGTATAACTTTCCATAAGGCGTTTTAGAGTTTGAAATCGAACAAAAATCAAAATGTGCAAAATGTCAAACATAAATAAACAAATATTGGAATCAAAACACATTTCTTTATTGATAATTGAACTTGTTTAGAGTTATACAATGATTACATAAACACAGATGTCATACTTGCACTATCTCAGGTCCAGATAGTTGCTTTTCTCCAAAATCTGCCCAACAGACTGGAGTTCTGCACTTTCGTCCATAAAGTGCTTCAAATGGTGCAGCATTAATGCTTGTATGATAACTTTTATTGTAGGAAAATTCTATTAATGGTAAATGGTCGTCCCAATTTCCTCTGAAATCAATTACACAGGCTCTAAGCATATCTTCCATTGTCTAAATTGTCCTTTCGCTTTGTCCGTCCGTATGTGGATCATAAGCTGTGCTTAGATTTAACCTGGTTCCCATTGCTTTTTGGAAACTTGTCCAAAAATGAGAAGTAAAACGGCTATCTCTATCAGATATGATAGATAAAGGAATTCCATGTAATGAAACTATTTCATTTACATAAAGCTTGGCTAACTGTTCCATACTGAAAATTTCTTCATTGGTAAGAAATGAGCAGATTTGGTCAATCTGTCTACAATCACCCAGATTATATCATTTCCTTTTCTTGTTTTGGGTAATTTGGTAACAAAGTCCATTGTTATCAATTCCCAATTCCATATTGGCATTTCTAACTGTTGTAATAATCCTTAGGGTTTCTGATGTTCAGCTTTAATTTGTGAACACGTTAAACACTTGGCAACGTAGTTAGCTATATCCTTTTTCATTCCTATCCACCAGAAATTCATTCTTAGATCTTGATACATCTTATCACTTCCGGGATGTATCGTATACTTAGACTTATGAGCTTCTTCTAGAATTCTGTGGCGTAGGTTTCCTTGTTTAGGTATCCACATCCTTTTCTTATGGAACTTCCAAATTCCATCTGTTCCTTGTTCTAATTCCTTAATCATTCCTTTTAAATCTTTCAGCATCATCCTTGATTGCTGATTCCTGTACTTCTCTAATTTGGTCATTTAAATCTACTTATAGATTTAACCTGAGAGAACGTACTAGTTTCGGCTTTTCATGATACTTTCGACTTAAAGCATCAGCTACTACATTAGCTTTTCCAGCATGATACTGGATATCACAATCATAATCACTAAGAATTTCCATCTAGCGTCTCTGTCTCATATTTAATTCTTTTTGCCCAAAAATATACCTTAAACTCTTATGATCGGTGAAGACAACAAATTTATTTCCATATAAATAGTGTCTCCAAATCTTAAGGGTGAAAACTATGGCTCCTAACTCTAGATCATGGGTTGTATAATTCCCTTCGTGATTCTTAAGTTGTCTAGAAGCATAAGCTATAACCTTTTGACGTTGCATCAACACACATCCATATCCTAACTTAGACGCATCACAATAGACTATAAAATCTTCAGTGCCTTCTGGTAATGCGAGTATGGGTGCGTTGCTTAATCTTTGCTTAAGAATTCTAAAAGCTTCTTCCTGTTTTGGTCCCCATTCAAACTTAACTGATTTACAGGTCAGTTTAGTTAATGGAATGGCTATTCTAGAGAAATCTCGGATAAATCGTCTATAATATCCTGCCAGTCCAAGAAAACTGCGTACTTCCGTTGGTGATTTATGTCACACCCCGACCACGTAAAACAACAAATCATGGCGGAATCGTCGGGGAGTGTTGTAACAGAATCATTGTTTCATAACACATGGAAATTTAAATGTTGTTTTATTGACTAAAATAAGTTACAATGTCTTAACAACAAGGAAGCATAACATAATTAACTAGTCTTGCATCTTTTATTGTCACTAAGGCCCGAGTCTGCCTATGTGTATCTTGATCAATCCTATGCATCATTTCCTGAAACACATGTGAAAATAGGTACGTCAGCATAAAAAATGCCTGTGAGATACATAGGTTTTATTGATTTAGGATTCATGACTTATAAGTTTAAAGAAAATGTTTAACAAAAGTAAGTCATGATCCTTGTAAAATGTTTTCTTTTATAAATTATACATAAGTGATAAGAAATCAGATGATATAAAAGAACAATGCATAGTGAAATGAATAACTAAGTAAAAATGAGTTTGTATAAAATATGTTGTTTGTAAAACAATGTTTCATGAAAATATGATATAAGTGTAAAATGTATTATGTCTAACTTGGAATGGTTTAAATAACGCTACGATATGTAATACCATAAAAGCACTTATATAGAGGAAGTACCAGCGGCGTATCCAACATGCTTTTATCATGTTACACCCGCCTCGTTATTTAAATCACTTACCAAACAAACCACCAATGTTAAAATGTTCATGTATTAAACAAATGTAATGTATAGTGAATAAAAGCATTTATTGATTTAAAAGCATTTACTCAACCTATAAGAAAGAAATGTACAAAACAATGCATTTGATAAATTATAATCAAAAGTTGAGTTTTGTAAAATAATGCATGCTTTACTGATACAAACATCTATGCGGTATTGTGAAAATGCATACATTCAAGCCTTGAGACTGTGGCGACAAACCTTTAAATAAATTAAAGGTTTATCTAAATTATGTGTATCGAATTCGGTCATTCCATCCATCCAAACAAACCTAGGATTTCAGGAACGGGAGTTGTCAATTCCTAGGGTACCACTACCTACTAACGAACGGCGCAGCTAATGTTAATGAATGTATTTTTATCCCATTTAAACAAACCAAATGTCATACCAAAATGTAAGCATGTTCTATCAAAATAATGTACTAAGTATGCAACAAATGAACATACATAGCATGAAATGTAATGTAAAATAATGTACTAAGTATGCACCAAATGGACACACATAGCATGAAATGTAATGTAAAATAATGTACTAAGTATGCACTAAATGGACACACATAGCATGAAATGTAATGTAAAATAATGTACTAAGTATGCACTAAATGGAAATACATAGCATAAAATGTAATGAAATCATGTACTATAAGCGTACTAATGAACATAGCAAGTATAGGATATAAAAACATGAAAAGCACGAAAGTAACAAGTAGGCACATGTGTTTCACCCCAAAATGTTTGAAAAACAGTAAAAGAGGGGACTATGTACTCACCTGAGGGTGCTTAGAAGTCTTGAATAACAACCAAGCAAAGCTAGAGGGATCACAGAATCAAACGTCACCTAATATAGGTAACTATGTAAATAAACGGACCTAAATCGGAGGATCGGGTAGAATGAGGTTTCATAAACCAAATGAGTATAGGAACTCATGTAATATGGTTTAACAAAGCCTAAATTCTAAAACGAAACCTATCCTAAGTGCTTATGACCCATTGCGACCCGTTCAGGTAGCTTACGCTACTTTAACGCGTCGTTCGCGTAAAACGCGTTTGGACCGCCTAACTAGTCCTATGATAAGTAATATATGCCTTGACATGTCTAATAATGTCGCCTAATCAGTTTAGATGTCAAAATTTAGGTTACATATGCTTAAAATGAATTTATGCGCAAAAAGGGCATTTTGGTAATTTTCCTAAGGCATATAAACTACCTATCATACAACTAACTAAACGTAGTGACCATAGCTTTATGGTTTAAGTTTTTGGGAAATAGTTAGGTAACTATTTCGTGTTTACATTCTGTATATATACTTGGTAGTTATTTTCCTTCCCAAGGATGGGGGATTTAATACATGTGCGTTCGTATAATTCGGATTACACTATTAAGTCTCACTTAATATATCTTATTTCTAATCCCAAAATATAAATATTCTTCTCAAAAATATTATATTTTAATACATGTGATTTTCCCAAAATAATACTTAGTGATATTATTTTTATTCTAAAAATAATATTTACGTAGTTCACAAAATAATCATAAACACTTATGCAAGTGATGTTGTGAAAAATATATACTAAATATATTTATGTATCACATTTTATTTTGTGAAATCCCACCTCCGGTATTTTGTAAATAAGTCGTGGCGAAATCTATAATTTGAAAACAAGTCAAAATGTATTTCTAACACTTATAGTGAAAATATTTCTAAGTGTTAGGTTTTTGGAAAAATTTCGGCAGAGTTTCCTCTGTAACTGGAGGTGGCCACGCTTTCTAGCGTATCATTTTCTTTTATAAATCAACTCAACAATCTTCTTATTCAATCAAAACAATGTTTAAATCACAAACTAGTCAAAATATATATATAAATCGCGTAAATTTCATGAACTTGTGATTTATCCAAACTATGAAGTAAATCTCATACTTTTAGTGGATCTTTTGTATAAATCAATCCAGTTTCGTAAAAGTCTTGTTTTTAAAGAAATTCCATCTTTACAACTTCTTGTCATCTTTCACAAAAATAGTTATTTTGTCGATACTTTGTGCTACACTAGTGTTTACACACTTGTGTGTTCTAAAAACCATTCTTGTTAGTGTAAGATCCGTCTTTAGAAAAATATGATTTCTTTGACACTCGGTCCTTTGAAAATACCACCTGTAGATCCGTAGATATACTAGTTTTAACCACTATTTTACAAGCTAAAACACTTTTACACAAGTTCATGATTCGTGTGTGGTAGAGTTTCATCTTCTAACCCTTGTTACACTTAAACAAGCTTTATGTCATAATCCAAGATCATGACTAAACCGGGTTAAATGATGATCCGAGCTACCACAACATAGATCGGGTCCAAATAATCACACAAATCAAATACTACATGATTTACACAACATATGAGCTATTAACCAACATTTTAGTGTTTTAAGTAGACTTTTGTGCTTCAACTTGCATGTTCATAAATTTTAACTGTCATATATCGTTTTAACCACTTTAGAATAGTTCAAGAAGGTGATTTAAGTAACTTACTACTAGCTCGAGGCTAGGGAAGAATCTAGACGTAAATCGGGTGGATAAAAGCAAGATAAAGAGGTCCTTCGCCTTCCGATTGCACCAAGCTTCTTCGTATGAGATCCTTAACACCTGTAGATGATTGGAATGGCTTGAAACAAACCCGAAAATGATGGATGGGGGGTGGGTGCTCTCGGCCGAAAGTTCAAAGAGAGGGAGAGAGTATGTGTGTTGTGGTGTGAGATGGATGATTATGTTGTGTTAAACCATGAACTTATAGACAATTAACACCACCATTAACCCATGGATTTTGTGTAGGCAAAATACTAAACAAAGTTGATTATAATATTCATTTGAAGGACAAGGTGTGTCCCCTAGATGGGGATGGTTTCTAAAAGGGGGGGGGGGGGTCTTGGTCCGATTCCAACTAATTAGTTAGGATGATAGTTAGGTTAAGTAAACTAGTTAAGTGCTTAACCCGGTTAGTAGTGTGTCACGTGTTACAATGGGTGTTAGGGTATTCAGGGACCCTAACTGGCTCAGAAAAAGATAAATAATGAAAATAACAATATTTTCAGGTTCCGGGTAAAGTCCGGTTGTTCGGTTGGATAGTAATCCGTTAAAGTGTTAACAAAGCTTTAAAGTGTCGTTAATACCCTTTTTAGTGACACAACTCATTTCTGACACCTTGGAAAGTGTCTAGTAATATTGTTCTCATGTTTTGGCACTTTATTAAGTAGCTAGAAGCTGAATTATTATGTAAAGTGCTGAATTTTGTGCTTAGAGCATGTTTTAGGCACATCCAGTCATTGTAACTTATTCCTAGAGACGCAGTTCTACAACCCTTGTATCCCTACACTCACCACTAGTGTAGTAAAATATTTCTGGCTCATACAGGCCTTAGAGGCAGTGTCTGCCTGATGCTGGCTTTATCAGCATGTTCAATAGGTTATCCGTTTATAGTGCTACTGTGCTTTTGTGCATCATGTTTGTCACTAAGGTTCAGCATGTAAATAATGTAGTGACGGTAAGTAAAGTATGATGCAAGTAAGTGCATGTATCAGAATTCAAGTAGCAGTTTATTCACAAGTTCAAGCAAGCACAGTAATTAAGCAGTAATTAATTATTAATTAAGTCGTACGGATACCTGGTTTAGTGAGGGTTGTCACATTCTCCCCCCGTTAAATAAATTTCGTCCCGAAATTTAAGTTCTGCTTGTCGATGCAGGGTTCTTAGGAAATAAGTGGGGGTATTTCTCTTTCATCCGGTCCTCACGTTCCCAGGTGTATTCAGGACCTTGTCTGGCATTCCAACGAACTTTGACGAGCTTGACACTGCTCCGGCGGGTCTTGTTTACTTTCCAATCCGTAACCTCAACTGGTTCTTCAACGAAATGGAGCGTGTCGTCAACATGAATCTCGTCGATGGGAATGGCAATGTTATCTTGAGTTGGACTTTTCTTCAGGTTGGATACATGAAATGTATCGTGAACACCATTCAGTTCAGCAGGTAAATCCAACTTGTATGCTACTAGTCCTATTCTTTCCAAAACTCTGAAAGGACCAATGTAGCGCGGATTTAACTTTCCACGCTTTCCGAAGCGTGCCACACCCTTCCAGGGTGAAACTTTTAATAAAACCATTTCTCCAACTTGGAATTCCAAGTGTTTCCGGTTTGGATCCGCATAGGCTTTCTGTCTGTGGCGAGCTGCTTCGATGCGTTTTAGAATCTGCGCAATCTTGTCTGTCGTCTCTTGGACGATTTCGGGACCAGCAAGTTGCCTATCACCTGCGTCAGCCTAGCATAAGGGTGATCGGCACTTGCGTCCATAAAGGGCTTCAAATGGCGTGACACCAATACTGGTGTGGTAGCTGTTGTTGTATGAAAATTCGACCAAAGGCAAATGCTTATCCCAGCTACCGCCCAAATCCATAACACACGCTCTCAGCATGTCTTCCAAAGTCTGTATCGTTCGCTCGCTTTGACCGTCAGTTTGCGGATGAAACGCAGTGCTCAGATTTAATTGTGAGCCAAAAGCTTCTTGGAAGGATTGCCATATCCTTGACACAAACCTTCCGTCTCTATCAGAGATGATCGAGAGAGGCACTCCATGACGTGCGACGATCTCTCTCATGTATATTTTGGCCAATTTGCTCGTATTATCCTTCTCTCTGATAGGTAAGAAGTGTGCTGACTTTGTTAGTCGATCCACTATTACCCAAATAGTGTCATGGCCTCTTGACGTTCTTGGCAACTTCGTAATAAAATCCATTGAGATTTGTTCCCATTTCCACTTGGGAATCTCAGGTTGTTGCAGAAGTCCTGAAGGCTTCTGGTATTCCGCTTTCACCTTAGCGCATGTTAAACATTTGCTAACATAAACAGCAACATCGCCTTTCATCCTAGGCCACCAATAATAATCTTTGAGATCCTGGTACATCTTATCCGCTCCAGGGTGGATAGAGTATCGCGACTTGTGAGCTTCATCAAAAATAACCTTCCTTAAACCTCCAAACCAAGGAACCCAAATCCTTTTCTCAAAACATAACGTTCCTTCCTCGTTTGGTACCAGTAGCTTCTCCATCCCACGGAGATATTCTTCTTCAAGGTTTCCTTCCTTGAGAGCTTCTTTCTGCGCGGCACAAATGCGCAAGGAAAGATCGGTTCGGATAATCATTTCTAAAGCCCTAACCCTTATGGGCTTGATCCTCTCCTTTCGACTTAGGGCATCGGCGACCACATTCTCCTTCCCTGGATGATACTTTATCTCGCAGTCGTAATCATTCAGCAACTCAACCCATCGTCTCTGTCTCATATTCAACTCCTTCTGATTGAATATGTGTTGTAGGCTCTTGTGATCTGTAAAGATTGTACACTTCGTACCATAAAGGTAGTGTCTCCAGATCTTTAATGCAAAAACCACTGCGCCAAGTTCCAAGTCATGTGTGGTATAGTTCTTTTCGTGCACTTTCAATTGGCGTGATGCGTAAGCAATAACCTTTTGGCGTTGCATCAGCACACAGCCCAATCCTTGACGCGAAGCGTCACAGTATACCACGAAATCATCCGTACCTTCCGGTAGTGCTAAGATCGGCGCATTACAAAGCTTATCCTTCAATATCTGGAACGCTTCTTCCTATTTGATTCCCCAATCAAACTTCTTATCTTTCTGCGTGAGGAGCGTCAATGGTTGAGCGATCTTCGAAAAATCCTCAATGAACCTTCGATAGTAGCCAGCCAAACCCAAGAATTGTCGAATCTCGGTTGGCGTCTTTGGCGTTTCCCAATTCTTGATCGCTTCGATCTTTGTGGGATCAACATGGATTCCATTTCCATTAACCACATGTCCAAGAAATTGGACTTCACGTAGCCAAAACTCGCACTTAGAGAACTTGGCATACAACTGTTCCTTCTTCAGCAACTCCAAAATAGCTCTTAAATGCTGTTCGTGCTCAGCCTTTGTTCTTGAATAAATCAAGATGTCGTCGATAAACACAATCACGAACTTGTCCAAGTACGGCTTGCAAACTCTATTCATCAAATCCATAAAGACTGCAGGTGCGTTTGTCAAACCAAACGACATAACAAGGAACTCGTAGTGTCCATAACGAGTTCTGAAGGCTGTCTTCGGGATACTCTCCTCTTGTATCCTTAACTGATGGTATCCAGATCGAAGGTCGATCTTTGAATAAAAGCTTGAACCTTGCAGTTGGTCGAACAGATCATCAATTCTTGGCAGAGGATATCTATTCTTGATCGTCAGCTTGTTCAACTCCCGGTAGTCAATACACATACGAAAACTACCGTCCTTCTTCTTGACAAACAGGACCGGAGCTCCCCAAGGCGAGAAGCTTGGTCGGATAAATCCCTTGTCTAACAACTCTTGAAGTTGTGTCGACAGTTCCCGCATCTCAGACGGAGCAAGTCTATAAGGTGCCTTAGCCACAGGCGCGGCGCCTGGAACTAAGTCAATGCGGAACTCTACTTGTCTCTGAGGTGGCAGTCCAGGTAAGTCCTCTGGGAAGACTTCTGGATATTCCCTCACGACAGGGATGTCTTCGATCTTCGGTTCTGCAGCTTTCTTGTCTACAATGTGTGCTAGGAAGGCAACACATCCCTTCTGCAAACACTTTCGCGCTTTCAGGCAGCTGATAATCCTTAACGGCGTATCACGCTTCTCCCCGTGAACCACAATTGTTTCGCCATCTTCGGTTGGGATACGAACGACCTTTTCGTGACAAACTATCTCAGCCTTGTTGCCTGATAGCCAATCCATTCCTACCACCACGTCAAAGCTCCCCAGCTGGACTGGTAGTAGATCCAAAGCAAACTCACGCTCTCCCAATTCTATCACACAGCCCCTGATTACTTCGTTGGCTTCTACTAACTTCCCATTAGCCAATTCGATGGAGTACGGAATATCTAACTTATTAGCGGCTAAACCAAGCATATTCTTAAATTCTAACGACACGAAGCTATAATCGGCACCAGTATCAAATAAGACGGATGCATAGCGTTGGTTTACAGGGAACGTACCAGTAACGACATTGGGGTCCTGGCGCGCTTCCCTTGCTTCGATTTGGAACACTCTTCCACGGGCTTGGTTTAACTCTGGGCAGTTCCTCTTAAAATGCCCAATATCACCGCAGTTAAAGCACCCAAGTCTTTGCCTGTTTCCACCTCCGTTTCCAGCTTGGTTATTCCTTTGGTTATGATTCACAGCGCCTGCTTGATTCACATGGTTGCCTCGATTCCCATTACCTCCATTGTTTCCCTGTGGGCGATTCCCCATACCGCCACGATTATTATTTCTATTCCCAAATCCTCCTTGGCCTCCCCGGCCAGCACTAGCCCAACAAGAATCCTTCAAGTGACCAGTCTTTCCACAAGCTTCACATACTTTTGGCCCGCATCGGCCAGAATGGTGTCGTTGGCAGGTGCTGCACTTGGGCTGGGTGCCCATATATCCCTTTCCCTTCTTTCCACTACCAGCTGTAACCTGAGCTGGCGTGCTTGGCTCTCCTTTCTTAACAACCACACTGGCGCCCTGCTTGAAGTTCGAGAACTTCCGTTTGTTACCTCCTGATGACTCAACGTGAGTCTCTGCCTTCTTCGTCTTGATCTCATCAAACTTGTTCAGGCGAATAGCCTCCTCAGTGAGAGCTACGCTCAAATCGATCGCCTCAGTAATGGTCGCAGGCTTGGATGAGGTCACCATGCTTATGATTTGAGGAGCTAATCCCCAAATGAAGCGTTCAATCCTCTTGAACTCCGGAGTGACCATGTAGGGTACCACATGCGACAGGTCGTGAAACCTCTGAACATACTCTGCGATCTTTGGACCGTCCATTTTCAAGTGCCAGAACTCAGTTTCCAATCTTTGGATTTCTGCGCGAGAGCAGTACTTCCTGCGCATAAGTTCCTTCAGTTCGGTCCAGGTTAGCGCGTAGGCAGCAGCTTCACCAAGTGTCTGTACTTGCAGATTCCACCAAGAGAGGGCTCCATCCAAGAATAGCCCTGAGATATAGGTGACTTGTTGGTCTGGTGCGCATTTGCTCATGCGAAGAACAGATTTAGTTTTCTCGGCCCAACGAACAAAGGCGACAGCACCTCCAGTGCCATCAAAGTTGACCGGCTTGCAGTCTAGAAACTACTTGTAGGTGCACCCTGCACATACATTGTAACATACGATTGGCATTAGCATCATTGCTAAGGATATCCAATTAGGTCATGGTATGTCTAAATGTCTTAGTATTACCATGAGGTGGATTATTGTTGCCAGTGTTGCCAGAGTTGCTTCCACTAGTCCCTCCTTGAGAGGCGGCGTATTGTGCGATGGCAGCAGCGATAACTTGTTGGAGTTCTGCCTCATTGGTGGGCATGCGTGTCTCACGTCTCGGCGGCATCTTCTAAAAGATGTGTTTACGTCGGTCAGGCCATAGTTATAATATATACGCTTTATGATAGTAATAGTACATAACATCTCATGTTATAATCATATCAGTCACACAACATCCCATGTCACAAACATCAATCACACAACATCCCATGTCATAAAATACAAATAACCAAATCAAGCATCAAGTATGGTGAGAATACTGCGATTGCCATATATTGAGACCACATAGTAAGCGTACAAGTACATCACAGGGTCATACAACATCAGTCGACTAAGGGCTACATCACCCTAGTCCAAAACCTATACCAAATCAGTGTCAATACATCGAATACATGTCAACAAAAGTCAGAATCAAAATGTAGTCTCCAAAAATGTTGTGCAGTCAAAAGCATTCGCCGTCTTCTCACCAACGTCTACCTATACGGTACTGAAGAGCTCTACACGGATGGCGGTGGAGGAGGGGGAAAGTGAGTGTAAAACAAGCGGCGCAAATGGAGCCAGTCCTCCTCCATGGCTCTCTGGGTACGTAACCAAGAAGCAACCTGCTGCTCAAGTGCCAAAAGGCGTGCAGCATAGTCTGGTGGTAAAGGTCGAGAGGGCTGCAAAGGAGAGTGGGTCTGACCCTGGCACTGACACGGCGGCGGCTGGGCTCTCTCAAGCTCCTGAATGCGCTGTGTGTGCCTCGTGCTGGGCGACAAAAGACATCAGAACGTCCTCAATAGTATACCCCATATGGAAACGATGGTAGGGGTCAGTCGGTGGCATAGCAGAAGGTGATGCCCAGAGGAACGACTCACTGGCTGGATCAAAAGGTGCCACATGAAATGGAGAAACAAGGGGAAAAGTAGTAGACGGTGGTATAGCAGGGATAGATACCGGTACATGTCCATAAGGGTGAGCCGAAGAACCTTCTCCAGGTCGTGCTGGAGGTGTGTACTGTGCAAAAGAAAAAGGGAAATCAACGTGACGTGCATCAGTGGTATGAGGAGGAATAGGTGGAATCTCATCATCAGCAGGAATCCACCCACACTGGGCGTGCTCATCTCGTGGGTCAATCTGTGCCTCAAAAAGTGCTCGATCAAACTGAACTGGCATAGGATCAAGGTGAGGTGCAACAAGAGGGTCAACTGGTGCATCAGCAATAAGTGGGGGATCAACATGATCAGCAGCAATGACATGATCGCCCTCCAACAATGGAGCATCAACAGGGTGATCATCGATAGGTGGGTCAGCAACGACAGGCTCAATAAACATGCCAGCATGAGCAGGGTAATGCTCAAGCACTGGGTCAGGAGCAGGGTCTAGTGGCTGCTCGGGATCAACGAAGGCCATCTCAAAATCAAACTCAGGGTCGATGGGATCAACTGGGTCAAATGGGTCGACTGGATCCTCCATAGGCTGATCCACGGGTATAAACTCTATATCCTCATCTGGGTCAAATCCTGGGGGAAAGACAGGATCGGAATCCTCCAAATCATCGTGGTCAAAAGCAAAACTAGGAATAGGGGCAACAGAGGATGCCTGGTCAGGATCTGATCCATATGAGAAGTGCTGCGCACTCTGGGTGTGTGAAGGTGCGGAGGCCACAGACTCGAAAGAGTCTGGGACCGGAGAGTGAGCAGGTGACTCCTCGGCGGGAGCATCTGCGATCATCAAAAGATCACCAGGAGCAAGAAGGGCCTCGCCCTGAACCTCCTCCTCTAAGGGCTCGTCATCAAACAGATCGACATCATCATCATCGTCAGCGTCGAGAAGCAAATCGTAAGCAGGATATGAAGCAAGTGGTATGGGAGCAGGGATCACTACAAGTGGTAGGTCCCTAGCCAAAGGGCCATCAGCGAGCTCATCAGCACCATCAGGTAAAGCAAAGGGCTGAAAGTCATCCTCGTCCGCGCTAGTAACGTCGGATGTGTGAACCTCGCGCTCCGAAGACTCTAGGTCATCTGATACTATAGGTCTAGGGCCTGTGGTGTCTGAGTCACCTGTGCCAGAGGTGTCCATGGTGTCTGAATACAAACATGCACAAACAGTCAATCATACAATCAATTAATCACATAAGTCACCAAGTAAGCATTCAAATAATTCTCCTAGTCCCACTAGCCTCCCAGCCTCTCAGACTGCTCTTCCTAGTCCCACTAGCCAATTCTCCTAGTCCCACTAGCCAATTCTCCTAGTCCCACTAGCCAACTACCTCGATCTCTCAGACCGAGCCTCGGCCTCCAAGACCGAGCCTCAGCCTCCAAGACTGAGCCTATAAATAATAAATAAAATGTGCTCAACATGTGTTTATAAAAGTTTTGGATCTGGACTTAAGTGGTATGCAGTAAAAATGTTTTCGTGAGAGCCCTAGTGATCATAGTCTAGACTCGAGAAGGAATCCTAGTTCGCTATGATCAGAGCTCTGATACCAAGCTGTCACACCCTGGCTTTGCGGAAGCGTGGTTAATTTTGGTGTGACTTCTTAATACCATAGCTTAACCATAACAAAGCTATATGAAATAAAACCATGCAAGATCATCCATTTAATTAAGTTTTGAAAACCAAATACAACAACATTGTCTTAGCGGAAACACCTCCTAATGACATTGTTCAACAAACATAAACATCAACATGACATAAACGCAGTTTAAGGACTGTGACTTGTCCAGGAAAGAGTCACGTTCCCCAAACCCGGATGACCTCGTAACCCATATGCAGCGGGAAAACATAACATACCGCGCCAGATCTTTAGTTCCCTGAAATACATGTAAGTTGAAAAATCAACAATAATGTTGAGCGAGTTCATGTGTAAGTGAGTATGTAAAACACTTGTAAGTATAAAAATCCTGGTATGTAGCAAATAAGGAAAAAGAGATCACCAATGGCTTGCAAGACCATTGATATGTGTGAAGTGCAAGTAGGAAGATTCAAACCTAGCAGATTTCGCGTTGGGGCACAAAGTCACCCCTAGGTCCGTTCTATTTGGGCCTGGGGCTGGGCTCGCTACACCCAGATAGATCTACCGCTTACGTCCCTCGGTCCTACAATGAGGATTAATGGCCTCCAGTTTCTGCCTACCCACTCACATGATCTAAGTAGTAAACCTCCTTACGCTAACTATACCATGTATAAAGTACTTGTAATCAAAGTAACATGTATTTCACCCCCGCAGTATAAAAACTGAAAACAGTAAAGAGAAAAGGGGGACATGAACTCACAGTGGTGCGTCTCTACCAAGTATGCCTCCAAATCAAGTAGCTGGGTGACGACCTACACGTACTAATTCTATTAGACGGACGGCCGTGCCTTAGCTTTATGGTTTAAGTTTTTGGGAAATAGTTAGGCAACTATTTCGTGTTTACATTCTGTATATATACTTGGTAGTTATTTTCCTTCCCAAGGATGGGGGATTTAATACATGTGCGTTCGTATAATTCGGATTACACTATTAAGTCTCACTTAATATATCTTATTTCTAATCCCAAAATATAAATATTCTTCTCAAAAATATTATATTTTAATACATGTGATTTTCCCAAAATAATACTTAGTGATATTATTTTTATTCTAAAAATAATATTTACGTAGTTCACAAAATAATCATAAACACTTATGCAAGTGATGTTGTGAAAAATATATACTAAATATATTTATGTATCACATTTTATTTTGTGAAATCCCACCTCCGGTATTTTGTAAATAAGTCGTGGCGAAATCTATAATTTGAAAACAAGTCAAAATGTATTTCTAACACTTATAGTGAAAATATTTCTAAGTGTTAGGTTTTTGGAAAAATTTCGCCAGAGTTTCCTCTGTAACTGGAGGTGGCCACGCTTTCTAGCGTATCATTTTCTTTTATAAATCAACTCAACAATCTTCTTATTCAATCAAAACAATGTTTAAATCACAAACTAGTCAAAATATATATATAAATCGCGTAAATTTCATGAACTTGTGATTTATCCAAACTATGAAGTAAATCTCATACTTTTAGTGGATCTTTTGTATAAATCAATCCAGTTTCGTAAAAGTCTTGTTTTTAAAGAAATTCCATCTTTACAACTTCTTGTCATCTTTCACAAAAATAGTTATTTTGTCGATACTTTGTGCTACACTAGTGTTTACACACTTGTGTGTTCTAAAAACCATTCTTGTTAGTGTAAGATCCGTCTTTAGAAAAATATGATTTCTTTGACACTCGGTCCTTTGAAAATACCACCTGTAGATCCGTAGATATACTAGTTTTAACCACTATTTTACAAGCTAAAACACTTTTACACAAGTTCATGATTCGTGTGTGGTAGAGTTTCATCTTCTAACCCTTGTTACACTTAAACAAGCTTTATGTCATAATCCAAGATCATGACTAAACCGGGTTAAATGATGATCCGAGCTACCACAACATAGATTGGGTCCAAATAATCACACAAATCAAATACTACATGATTTACACAACATATGAGCTATTAACCAACATTTTAGTGTTTTAAGTAGACTTTTGTGCTTCAACTTGCATGTTCATAAATTTTAACCGTCATATATCGTTTTAACCACTTTAGAATAGTTCAAGAAGGTGATTTAAGTAACTTACTACTAGCTCGAGGCTAGGGAAGAATCTAGACGTAAATCGGGTGGATAAAAGCAAGATAAAGAGGTCCTTCGCCTTCCGATTGCACCAAGCTTCTTCGTATGAGATCCTTAACACTTGTAGATGATTGGAATGGCTTGAAACAAACCCGAAAATGATGGATGGGGGGTGGGTGCTCTCGGCCGAAAGTTCAAAGAGAGGGAGAGAGTATGTGTGTTGTGGTGTGAGATGGATGATTATGTTGTGTTAAACCATGAACTTATAGACAATTAACACCACCATTAACCAATGGATTTTGTGTAGGCTAGATACTAAACAAAGTTGATTATAATATTCATTTGAAGGACAAGGTGTGTCCCCTAGATGGGGACGGTTTCTAAAGGGGGGGGGGGGTCTTGGTCCGATTCCAACTAATTAGTTAGGATGATAGTTAGGTTAAGTAAACTAGTTAAGTGCTTAACCCGGTTAGTAGTGTGTCACGCGTTACAATGGGTGTTAGGGTATTCAGGGACCCTAACTGGCTCAGAAAAAGATAAATAATGAAAATAACAATATTTTCAGGTTCCGGGTAAAGTCCGGTTGTTCGGTTGGATAGTAATCCGTTAAAGTGTTAACAAAGCTTTAAAGTGTCGTTAATACCCTTTTTAGTGACACAACTCATTTCTGACACCTTGGAAAGTGTCTAGTAATATTGTTCTCATGTTTTGGCACTTTATTAAGTAGCTAGAAGCTGAATTATTATGTAAAGTGCTGAATTTTGTGCTTAGAGCATGTTTTAGGCACATCCAGTCATTGTAACTTATTCCTAGAGACGCAGTTCTACAACCCTTGTATCCCTACACTCACCACTAGTGTAGTAAAATATTTCTGGCTCATACAGGCCTTAGAGGCAGTGTCTGCCTGATGCTGGCTTTATCAGCATGTTCAATAGGTTATCCGTTTATAGTGCTACTGTGCTTTTGTGCATCATGTTTGTCACTAAGGTTCAGCATGTAAATAATGTAGTGACGGTAAGTAAAGTATGATGCAAGTAAGTGCATGTATCAGAATTCAAGTAGCAGTTTATTCACAAGTTCAAGCAAGCACAGTAATTAAGCAGTAATTAATTATTAATTAAGTCGTACGGATACCTGGTTTAGTGAGGGTTGTCACATAAACAATCGCCATTAATTCTTCAGGCAGCCCTGTCGGCGATTCTTCTGACGAATCTGCTGACGATTCTTCTGACGAATCCGCTGACGATTCTTCTGACGAATCTGTCAGCGATTCTTCTAACAAACCTGCCGACGGATCTTCCTACAAATCGGCCAAAGATTCTACAAGTGAGTCCTCAGACGAATCCTCCAATGACGACACCTCTTCACAAGACACCGACAAACCCAGCAGCAAACGAAAGACCCCAAGCCCAAACTCATCAACCACCGAATTGTCGCAGCCGAAGCCTCTTCAAACAGTCCCGGTGTTTCCAAAACGAGCTTACACTGGATCTTATCCTCAGTGTTACTCATGCACCTATCATCAT
Organism: Helianthus tuberosus; assembly: GCA_030545235.1. Lineage (NCBI taxonomy): Eukaryota > Viridiplantae > Streptophyta > Magnoliopsida > Asterales > Asteraceae > Helianthus > Helianthus tuberosus. The sequence continues at coordinate 122,757,344 of CM060451.1, read as the reverse complement.
CCAGTTGGGGCTGACTGTCGCTATTGCAGTAACTGCAACCGTTACGGTCACTTCACCCGCAACTGCCGCATCGAACCGCAAACTTGAGTACAACAACAACAGCTCCAGCAAAAGTCTTCAGCATCAAGCACTTAGCAAGCGTAGGATAAAGTTGTAATGATACGATTTTCGACGTTAATTTCTAAGTTTTGAACCTACTATATTACTCGATGTTGCCACTATGCGTAACACTAACTCTCGTTTTCGCATTCTCTTTCACACTCTAGTCGTCGCACTTAGACTAGAGTCACACGCATACTATATACTATATCACGAAATATTGTGTTTTACCCTCACTACACTCTTAGAACGAGGTACGATAAACGTGCAAGGAACAACTAATCACGGGTGCACACGGGATTATTTGGGTCAGTGCACGGAGATCATAGTGAATTCTAAGGTGCCATAAGCGTTTCAACAAAGTATGACACCGAAACAGGAGATTTAAGTAATAGGGGTAAAGCAAGGTGCGCTTTGCCATACTACCGAAGTTTCATGCAGAAAGTGCCAGGTGGAGTTGAGCGCTATTAGACCTATTATATTATTGTGATTATTTTCAACACACTACACTCAATCGCAAGGCGTAACAACTAAATTGCATCATCGCAAGACTTGTCGTAAGTCTGCAAACGCAATGCAATCACCTCATCGATGGACTCTGGGGAGTCTACCTCACATGACAATTGCATCGATGCAAGACTGGTCGTAAGTCTGTTGCAACGAATCTCATCAAGTATATAAACGTTCACGATATTGTTGAGTGAGGACCTATTCTACCCTCCTTGATAACCATGATGCGACGCAACGTAACGTTAAGCTTATTCGAAACAAAACTCGGCTAATCGCAATCGCTCATCATGTGTACCTCGCAATCTCTATCGCTTGCTGTAAATCAATCTATCGATGTCGCCTACCGTTATCTGTGAGGTTTGTGTTAAGTGAGCACACATGACCTCGCTTCACGAGATGAAGCTCATATGATTAAAGTAAGGTGTTTTAGTCATATCAGCGGGCTTTCATGGAAAAGGGCCATGTGGGGTCGGATGACGGTTAAACTCTGTGGTGTAAATCAATCGAATCAAACCACATAAATCGCGCATACCTCCATCGCTTGCAACGCAACAACTGCCGCTCATCGTAACTCGTTTATCATCGTCATTGTTGGTGTTGCGTTATTCGCTTAATCACCTAATCGCTTATCTCTTATCGTGTATAGTCTACCGCTTATTCGCTCGTTTGGCATTCATTGCAGTCTGTGTGGTATTAGTAAGCATGACATCGCTTCACGAGGCAAAACTAACCAGGTTAAACGTGTTGTTTCACCACGTTAGCAAACTGTCGTGGAAACATGCCATGTGGGTTCAATATGGAATCTAATCGACATCGCGCTAATCGCTTATCGTCTACCGCTCGACGCCTACCCAGACACGACACATAAGCATTTCGTGTCATCAGGCTACTCGCGTACGCTGTTATAGCTATGTTCGCAATACAACTCGCCGGCTTAACCTATTCGATTCTATCTTATACTCGGTCTAACTTTCTATCGCTTGGGCCGAGTAAGCGCAATTATATCCGTGTCGTATCGGCGCACATGACACCGCCTCACGAAACGGAAGTAATATGGGCAAAACATGGTGGATACGCCGCTGGTACTTCCTATATATAAATGTTTTAATCATATTAACGAACTTCCGTGGGAAGGTGCCAAGTGGGGCCTGATGCTAAATTGTCTTTTTCAAACGGGTAAAACTGATTTTTATAAAACTTTTATTAAAAACCATGGGAGAAGTAAAATTCCTCACAACGTGGTGGTAACATCGAATCAGCTTAACTCCATGCCCAAGGGGAGCTTTCACGAGTCCAATTTTTCCTTAAAACCTTTTTGCAATATCAAAAACAAGACTTTCTTGAGACGTTGGTTCAACATCGAGTTCAGCGGAACCCATGTCGTAGGAGAGTTTTCGTAACCCTAGTTTTCATCTTCGAATTACTTAAAATGTGTAAAACCTAAACTTCCTTGCAACGTTGGTTAACATCAACTCAGTTGGCCATACGTTAAAAGGAAATTTTCTGAGATTTCCACCCAAGATTCCTTTTGAATATCTAAAAACGAACGTTTCTTGTAATGTTAGTTAACGATCGACTCAGTTAACCCTACGTCATGAGAAACCTTTCAAGTTCTTTAAAAATTGTAATCGCATCGAACTAACGAATTCTTCGCGAAACGAGGTCCTTTGGAATGCCAACACGTCGGATATTACTTTTGTCTCTTACGTCACCTTCTCGCTATCGTAATCGATCTCTTTCAGTCGAAGCACTCTCGCTTGTCAACTCTCGGTCAATTCACTCGCTGTATCGCTACTTATACAGGATCAACTCTCAAAAGTCAACCTAATGGATTAATTTCGGGACGAAATTTCCTAAAGTAGGGGAGACTGTAACAACCCGCACTTTTGTGCTTTGTTACTACTCGTTATACTCGTTACGCCTAGCACATAAATTCGGATCATAATGTAACTATATCGCATACATCGCTATTCGAAGGATAATCGCATATTTTCACAATACCTTATCACTACATCACATCGCAAACACTAACACTCACGATGACATTGAGTGAGGACCTATTCTACCCTCCTCGGTGACCGTGATGTGTCGAACCACAGACAATTAACGCTAACAAAGACTCTCGGGTGAGTGCTATAGCTCCAGTCGTCGTGACGATGATGACAATACGAGTGAGTGGTACCCCGTCGGTCTTTGTGGCATAACACACAATAATGTTCACGATGACATCGAGAAAGGACCTATACTACCCTCCTTGATGGTTGTGAAACGTCGCTAATAATCACGTACTCGAATCGAAAACCGATTGTTAAGTATCGAAACTTTGGAATATGGATACGTAAATACGACCCCTAGAGATATGTATACGTATATATAATAATGATATAAAAAGCACGTACTTCAAAATCTATCGCAACGCTCAAAAACGGAGAAATCCATCGCGCCGGAGTGGCCATCCGGATGGACAGCCTCATCCGAACGGATAGCCATCCGAACGGATAGCCATCCGAATGGATTGCCATCCGAACGGATGGGCCATCCAAACGGATGGGCCATCCGACCCAAAACCACTTCAGCCTTCACTTTTGCCTATAAATAGCATGTCACGTGACTGTTCAAGTGATGTGACAGCTCCCACTCGACCAAGCATGCTCTAGGACCCTTTTCCCTCGATTCCTCGTGATTCCGGTAAGATTTCAACCTAAAACTCATACTTCTATGATCTACACTCAATTCTACATCATTCTATCTTTCAAAACTCAATTTCTAACCGTGAAATCTACTGATTTGAGGTGTTTTAAGGTGATGTCACCAAGAGTTCATATGAACTTCAAGTTGTGACATCATCCCACCATAAACGACTCAGAGCTGGGTGATTTCCACATGTTTTGATAACAAATCTCACCTAAATCTATGTACTTAACCAAGGAACTGTGCGATTTCGAGTTAAACATGAGAAACCGTCAAGAACGGCCAGATCTGATGGAACGGGGTGATTTCCGGCCGTTGGAACGGGTCGGAACTGATGGAATTTCAATTGTTAATATGAAATTACACTGTCCCAGTAAAAACCGCATGTATTCCTTCCAAGAACACTCAAAAACATTGATCGGAACGTTAAAACAGACGTGTCATCCGAACGGATCACATGTCATCCGAACGGATCACATGTCATCCGAACGGATCACAATCTGAACGGATGACGGCAAGTTGACCACTCAACAGGTTATCCGACCGGATGACAGCCATCCGATCCAAATCAGCATATCATCTGACCGGATGGGCCATCCGAACGGATGAGCACCATCCGACTAGTTAACGGACATTTTCGATGCTATTCCCGCTTAACCGTACCTCGTTCGCTATATCATTCAGTGATTAACGCAGACGCACTCGCAACTGATCCAATCAAGTTGTATTCTCGCTAAATACGCACTGTGAGTATACTTGAACCCTTTTTAATCGTATTTTGGGTGTAACATATGTTTCTAACAAACCGAACTTATCAAACGAATTATTCAATCAATTGAATTATCACTGCAAATAATTGTTATGCATAGATATACGTGATGCTAGTTGCATATGTGCTAGGGCTTATACTCGCGACGTCCCACCACGACTAGTATAGTACTATTGCGCCCAACGGGGTCTAGTTTGCCATCGCATATTCGAGCATCGAGGACTTAGTTGGTAGTATCGGCTTTGTGAGTATATATGTCGTGTGTTACGTTTATGCATTTGGAAATTCGCTGCACGTTTTAATCTATTACGCTATACATATCAAACCTGTATACTCGCCAATACTTTTGTATTGACAAATATTTTAACGTATGTTGCAGGTTAGCTCGCAGACTATATCAAATCAAGCTAGGAGGTCTAGAAACTCAACTAAAATCTAGGTTGTCGGATTTGTATTGTTCGAGAGGACAAGAAATCTGTGATAACTTATGTGATTGTATTATTTGTTAGTATGGGATAACGAATGTATTAAATATTATCGCAATATAGTTGTTATGGATTCTCTTGAGCAATCTAATTCGCCTAGTGCCGCGCCCCGATGATTCCGCCATCGGTTGGGGTGTGACAGTACCTTTGGATATCCTACTATGAATCCCTTATACGAAGATATGGAAGATTCTACGAGGATTTGGATAACAAAAATTTGGATCACACAAAAACATAAAAAGGGAACACATAAGCACATAATCACATAATTGTTTAACTTGACCTTTAATTTGTTATCTTTGCACACGTATATTTAAAGCACACCAGGAATCCAATCCGTGGATTTCATTTGTCACTTTAATCATTTTCAAGAATCTATCTATAAAGATAGGAAAATCTTAATAGGAATTCGGCTTTGTCCTTATTGACTCATAATGTACGTATCGAATCATACAAAGAATTCAATTAAGGGCTCCGATGAACGATACCCATCCACAAGGATCTAATTATGAGGATAGAAAGATCCTATATGGATTTTGGAATTTGTGTAACGAGAGGTGTTTCGACACCTTGCACTAGGCGTGCTTAAGTCGATACACAAGGTAGAAAGTTCATGAGGTTGAGGCGCTAGATATGCCAAGGCGACATATGAAGCAGAATTTGAAGGTTGAGCAGCAGCAGGATTTGTAACAGCTTTGCTTTGGATTGCAAAACGGCACATGTTAACCAAATGTCTCCATCGTCTATCGTGGGTACATTTGAAACAGGGTATTTGATTCGGATGATGACAGTGGCATTGATTGCACCAAGGAGCAGTTCCCTTATACGGCTTCATCCCTGAGGCGAGTCATTGTGATAGCTAAATCAACGGTCCTCTGGAGTACGACGCCTATTCGTTGGGTAATTGCAGCACCTGGTTCGGACACTTGAGTGTTGTTGCAATGAAGAGGCATCTTGAAGATAATGGAAGGCATAGGAGGAAACAAGCGAAAGATAATCAAAAGAGAATGACAACGCATGAATATTGTGACCATTTGTTTGTTACCAAAGGCAAACAAATGAGAGGGTGACTAATCAAAGTAAGAGGGTCCCATTAATGTATCGTGAAGACATGCTTTAGCCTATAAGTGGACACTCACTCCAAGAGTTCCCAGGTAAGAATGACTGGTCCGATTATGTGGATTTATACGAACACTCTAGCCTTAGACAGAAAACTCAGAGTACAGGCGTCCACCCTTCCAGATTGCACGTGTTCACATTATAAGACCCAAACTTTGACGGGATCTTGAAAACTTTTGAAGGTTCAAAACCTTATAATAAATCATCCTAGAACAGATGATTAGTTTTCAAAGTAGATTCAAAATTTATGTTCTTGTTGTGGTTGTCACCTAAGGATAAGTGACGGTATTGTTTTAAGATCTAAACACAAGAATCTTGTGTTAGGGTCCTAGGAAGGTTATAGACTAGGTCAAAGCATTACTAATAACCTAATTCCCTATAACCATTGGATCTGATACCAACTTTTCTGTCACACCCCGACCACGTAAAACAACAAAACGTGGCGGAAACGTCGGGGAGTGTTGTAACAGAATCATTGTTTCACAACCATGGATTAAACAGTTTCATTTTATTAAGTTAAACGTAGTACATTACATTGGAATTAGAAACAAAACAAGAACAAATAGACGTTCTGTTGGTGCATCTACTGTCTGTTAACTACGTCTTATTCGAGTCTTATGTCTAGATAGGTTAAATGAGTGCACAATAGTGATTGAATTAGGGTTTAGTCATGTTTTAGGAAGTGATTCCGTTTGTAGATGTCAAAGCCAAGTTCAAACGGAAGTGACTCAAGGGATTCCGTTTGAACCGGTTCGTTTGAACAGGGTTTCGTTTGAACTGGGTTGTGTCAAGTTCAAACGGAATAGGCTTAGCCTATATATAGGTGTTGTACATGTTCATTTGAAACAAAACAGTTGTGTGTGTGAGCAAAGGTGCTGCCGGATTTTTGTCAAATTCATTGTAAAAGCTCAGGAATTTAGTAATAGAGAAAGATTAAAAGGACACAAGCTGTTTGAAGTTGTTTACATTGATTCCGCCTCTGTAAACGATGATGAACTGCCTTTACTGACTGTTTAGGGTCACGAAACTGATCCAACACGTTCATTGTTATTAAGTCACTAAGGCCTCGTCCATTCCTATGTGAGCGTACACAAAAATCATCATCAAGCATCATCAACTATGGTACCTGAGACACACGTGAAAATACATCAGCATAAAAATGCCGGCGAGTACATAGGTTTTATATGAGTGTCAGATTCATGGCTCGTTTTACATGTTGCAATACTTATTTAAAAACCTTGTTTTGAAAAGTATAATATTGCGACATAATTAACCAACTCAAATCAAGTTGGTTATAATTTGCAAAATCTCGTAGCCATGATTCTTAACTCCAAAACATTTGTTTTATTAAATCAAATTGTAAAATATCTCATAAAAACTCGTTAATAAAACTCGTATGGTTTATATTATTCAGAAAACATCCTTGTGTGACATTTTTTCGAAATCGTTTACCCAAGTGATCTAGATAACGCAAAGATATATAATGTGTTAAAAGCACTTATATATAGGAAGTACCAGCGGCGTATCCACCATGCTTTTAACACATTACACCCGCCCCGTTACCTAATCACTTCCCTAACCCAATGGCTCAAACTGTTACAAATGGTTCACATAAATCAAATGGTTACAAATGGTTCACATACATCCAACGATTACAAATGGTTCAAAACGTAAAACAATTATGCTAGCCTGTTAAGTGAACATACATAGAAAAACATAATGAAATCAAGTACTAATAGTGTACTAATGAACATAGCAAGTATATGATATGAAAACATGGAAAGCACGAAAATAACAAGTAGGCACATGTGTTTCACCCCAAAACGTTTGGAAAACAGTAAAAGAGGGGTCTATGTACTCACTTGAGGATCGTGAAGAAGTTAGGATTGTTCCTTGATAAACGAGCATCAATCTAGACCATCCAAGTGGGCACAAGGTTTTGGAATACTAGGGGTGCCCCAAAACCATCAAATGGTATTGAAAAATTTACAAAAAAGACCCCCAAGTTCAATCCCATAGCTGAAAAATGCTAAAAATCAATTTTCTGCCCAGATAGGGCCGTGGCGTCGTGCCACGGCAAAGGCTTATGGTGGTGGCGCAGCGCCACCATGTGCCAGCTCCAACAATTTTGCCAAAATGGCAGAAATGGTCCCTGCAACACTTTTAAGCCATTTTTGATGCGTTTAAACCCCGTTAACCTCATTTCAAGGCTCTAAAATGAAGTTAAAGTATAGGGAACTTGAAACATGCTCAAAAATATCCCGGATGTCGGTTCGTTTGGCCGTACGGTTGCGTTATTCGGTTAATTACGATGAAACACGAACGAGCCCGAAAAACGATACAAATTACGCGACGAAAGGATTTTTATCAAGCCAATCACTAAAATAAAATATTTTAATGATTACATAAATTTTTGGATGTCCGGATATATTCAGAACGTAAGATATGCGCGAAAATGCAAACTTATGCACTTTTTGACGCTTTTAGTCCCTGAATGACCAAAAAGTTTATTTTAGCATACCGAACCCCTCGAAGCATATTTCTAAGCTATGTAAAGGATATTTAGGGTATGTTTAACTTATGATCAAGTGCCGAAATGTTCGTTACAGTACAAATCGACATACTTTCGCAGTTTGTCGAAATTAGCCCCTCTAAGCGAATAAACTTGATTTCGCCACACCAAACCCTCCAAAACTCATATCTAAGTTATGTAAAGGTTATTTAAGGTATGTTAAGCCTATGTCACTGTTCTGGAGTGTTTGTTGCATTAAACTGGTTATATTTACGCATGAGATCGCGTATAACCTTCCAGAAAGCGATTTAAAGCCCGAAACCGAACAAGAATTGATATGTGCAAACGATACACATATTTTTAACAAATCCCAATTATGAAACACAATATTTCATTAATTTGATATTTTTTTGATGGTTGCAGAGGCACAGGTGTCACAATGGGGTCTCTTTGAATTATGGAATGGTACTATATAATCCAAGTGTCTTTAACTATTATGTAGAAGCCCATTAAGGATTTAAGGTAGTACCTTTGGATATCCTACTGTGAATCACTCATATGATGATATGGGAGATTCTACGAGGATTTGGATAACGAAATTAAAAACAAAAAAGAAAACACATAACACATAATCACAAAATCACAAAATTGTTTAACTTGATCTTTGATTTGTTATCATTTTGTTAATTTGTTTGTTAATTGTGCACATGAATTTAAAGCACACCAGGTATCCAATTCGTGGATTTTGATTGGCACTTTAAACATTTCCAAGAATCTAACTATAAAGATAGGAAGATCTTAAAAAGAAAATTCGATTTCGATTATAAGGAATCGTAATGTTCGAATTAAGGCATACAAGGAATCCAATGAAGGACTCTGATTTAAACGATAATCATCCACAAGGATCTAATTGTGAATATAAGAAGATCCCATATAGGTTTTGGGATTTGAAAAGCGGGAGGCGTTTCAAAACCTTGCACTAGACATGCTTTAGTCAAAACACGAGGTAAAATGCTCATGAAGTTGGGGTGCTAGATATTCCAAGGCGACATATGAAGCAGAGTTTGAAGGTTAAGTCATTGTATGGGCAAAATGTTTTTGAAAACTATGTATGGGATTCTTTTAGAAATGTGTTTAATGTTTTTGGAATCTTACATAACGCTTTTGAAATCATAAGGTAGGTGTATTAGATAAGTATATTTACAAAATGTTTTAAAATCATGCGAGATGAATTTTGAAATTATGTATAAGGTTTTTGAAAATATGAATGATACTTTTGAAATCATGCACTTGATATTTTGAGTAAATATACTATGTTAAAAATGTTTTCAAACTATATGGAATATTTTGAAATCACGAAGGTTGTTTTGAAAACTTATACAATGTATGTTGTTTTGAAAACCAGAATGTAATGATATGGGTATGAGATTGAGGAATACCCTTAGTTATCAAACCAAGGATTTAAAGATACAGATGCACAAAAAGCAGGATTTCTCATAATGTTACTTTATTTTCTGTACTTCGTCTCCTAGAATGAAACGAATACTTAAAATTTTCGAGGAAATCATGAGCGATCACTTGAAAGGGAGAATCACAAGAGTAGTTTGTAAGAACACAGTTCCTTGTTGTAGGTATCATAGGGGAATGCCATACACACATGTAACTACACTTGTACATCAGAATTGTGAACAACAATTTATTTATAAACAAAACAGATTGTTTCAGGGTTCAACAAAAGATACAAAAGCATAAGATTCAAATTATTCAAAACAGCAGCATCTTGTAATCAGCCAAATGCTCATTCGTGGGTCAGATTTGCATTAGCAAGCTTTGGGCATTTATTCACGAAATGACCCATCTCGCCACAGTTGTAGCACGATCCAGGTGGAAAGCGAGCTTGAGCAGGGTTGGCTCGGAGTTGAGTAGCAGCAAGATTTGCAACAGCTTTGTTTTGGATAGCAAAGCGGCATATGTCAACCAAATGTCCCCATCGTCCACAGTGGGTACATTTGAAACAGGTTAACTGATTCAGATGATGACAGTTGCATCTATTGCACCATGGAGCAGTTCCCTTGTATCGCTTCTTGGCTGGTGGTGCTGCCACCTGGCTAGGTTCTGCTTGTTTTGGCGCAACCGCTGCGGGATTCTCTGAAGCTTTACATTTCTTCGGTTTTGGTGAAGGCTTGGCTTCTACTTCCTTCGGTGGCTCTTGAGTGGCTTTCTCCTGGAGACGATACATAACAGTAGCTAATTCAACAGTCTTCAGGACTACTTCGCCTATTCGCTGGGCAAATTTGGCAGTCTGTTTGGATATCTGGGCGTCGTTGCGATGATGAGACATTCTAGAAGAAATAGAAGGCATAGGAAGGAAACAAGTGAAATGTTATCGGATAATCAAAACAGAATGACAACGCATAAAAATTACGATCATTTGTTTGTTACCTAAGGCAAACCAATGAGACGGTGACTAATCAAAGTAAGCGGGTCATATTAATGTATTGCAAAGACATGCTTTAGCCTATAAGTGGACACTCACCCCAAGAGTTCCCAGGTAAGAGTGACTGGTCCAATTATGTGGATTTGTGCGAACACTCTAGCCTTAGACAGAAAACTCAGAGTACAGGCATCCACCCTTCCAGATTGCACGTGTCCACATTATAAGACCCAACTTTGACGAGATTTTGAAAACTTAGAGGTTTCAAAACCTTATAATAAATCATCCTAGAACAGATGATTGGTTTTCAAAGCGGATTTGAAATTTGTGTTCTTGTTGTAGTTGTCACCTAAGGATAGGTGACGGTATTGTTTTAAGATCTAAACACAAGATAACTTGTGTTAGGGTCCTAGGAAGGTTATAGACTAGGTCAAATCATTACTAATAACCTAATTCCCTATAACCATGAGCTCTGATAACAACTTTTCTGTCACACCCCGACCACGTAAAACAACAAATCATGGCAGAATTGTCGGGGAGTGTTGTAACAGAATCATTGTTTCATAACACATGGAAATTTAAATGTTGTTTTATTGATTAAAAGAACTTACAATGTCTTAACAACAAGGAAGCATAACATAATTAACTAGTCTTGCATCTTTTATTGTCACTAAGGCCCGAGTCTGCCTATGTGTATCTTGATCAATCCTATGCATCATTTCCTGAAACACATGTGAAAATAGGTACGTCAGCATAAAAAATACCTGTGAGATACATAGGTTTTATTGATTTAGGATTCATGACTTATAAGTTTAAAGAAAATGTTTAACAAAAGTTAGTCATGATCCTTGTAAAATGTTTTCTTTTATAAATTATACATAAGTGATAAGAAATCAGATGATATAAAAGAACAATGCATAGTGAAATGAATAACTAAGTAAAAATGAGTTTGTATAAATTATGTTGTTTGTAAAACAATGTTTCATGAAAATATGATATAAGTGTAAAATGTATTATGTCTAACTTGGAATGGTTTAAATAACGCTACGATATGTAATACCATAAAAGCACTTATATATAGGAAGTACCAGCGGCGTATCCACCATGCTTTTATCATGTTACACCCGCCTCGTTATTTAAATCACTTACCAAACAAACCACCAATGTTAAAATGTTCATGTATTAAACAAATGTAATGTATAGTGAATAAAAGCATTTATTGATTTAAAAGCATTTACTCAACCTATAAGAAAGAAATGTATAAAACAATGCATTTGATAAATTATAATCAAAAGTTGAGTTTTGTAAAATAATGCATGCTTTACTGATACAAACATCTATGCGGTATTGTGAAAATGCATACATTCAAGCCTTGAGACTGTGGCGACAAACCTTTAAATAAATTAAAGGTTTATCTAAAATATGGGTATCGAATTCGGTCATTCCATCCATCCAAACAAACCTAGGATTTCAGGAACGGGGGTTGTCAATTCCTATGGTACCACTACCTACTAACGAATGGCGTAGCTAATGTTAATGAATGTATTTTTATCCCATTTAAACAAACCAAATGTCATACCTGTTAGTGCATGCGTCTGTCGACTTCGTCTTGTATCTAGTCTTGTTCGTAGAATGTTAGATCTGTGCACGTAGTTTGAGATAATGTAATTTCGCTTGAATGGAGTAATTTCGCTTGAAAGAAACATGTGCAGTTTCAAGCGAAATCACCATTGCTAATTTCGCTTGAATTGACATTTTGTCACTTTCAAGCGAAATCAGAACACTATATATATATGTTCAAGCGAGATCAGTTGTATTGATTCCGGTCAGAGCAACGAAGTGCTGCCAAAGTGTCATCTCGCTGTAAATTGCTTTCAAATCAATACAACGACAGTTTAAAGTGTATATTGTGCTGAATTGACTTCAGAATGTCTGTTTCCGCCTTTCATTATGAGTAAAACTCTTCTGATCGACTCGTTTGGGTCTAAAAACGATCCTACAAGTGGTATCAGAGCTCAAGAGGAAGAGTTCATACTAATTCAGCTGCAATTTCTGATTTCTACACTTTCTTTTTCGAATTGAACTTGATTTTACGGTCAAAATGTCCTGATTTTCACACATGTTGTGCGCAATACTGTTTTAACAAAGCCTTGAAAATTCCAGGCCTAAAATCGATCTAAAATTGGTAATTTTCATAATTCCTCTTGAAAATCAGCTTGAGATGATGACATCAGCAGCTATTTCGCTTGAGATTTTGTCTTGATTCCGCTCGAAAGGCTATTTCACTTGAAAATACTTGTTAGGTCCGCTTGAACCCGTATTCCGCTTGAAAAATTCTTTTGATTTCGCTTGAAACCAGTGATTCCGCTTCAGAGTGTTTCCGCTTGAACAGATATTTCGTTTGAGAAGTGTTATTCCGCTTGAAAACACTGTTTGACAATTTCTTGAAAACCGAAACATGGAAGAGGAATTTTTCAACGCATTCGCTACCCCGGTTACCCTGATTACTCTTGCACAAAACACGATGTTGGAAAACGAAACGGGGACAATGCAAAAACCGCCTAAACTCATGAACATCGAGGAATATAAAGGTTGGGAAGGACAGTTTGAGAACTGGGTACAAGCAAATTATCTGGATGCTTGGGAATGTGTCGAGACAAAATACGTTAGACCGATGAATGATGACGAAGAGGTTATAGCAATTAAAGATCTAAGTGCCGATGCTAGAAAGAAATACAAAGATGAGAAAATGATGCTAAGTCTTTTACAACAAGCTGTGAAGGAAGATATCTTGGTTCTATTGCAACATAATGGAACTTCTTACTCAATCTAGAAAGCATTAAGATCGAAGTTTCATGGAAGCCAAGAGATGGTTAAGAACAAGAAATCACTTTTGAAAAAAGAGTTTGATCTATTTCGTTGGTTAAAAAATGAAAGCACAAGGCAAATTATTGAAAGATACTGTAATCTGCTAGCAAACATGAAGAGATTGAGCATTGAGAAAGACAATGAGAAGTTGATTGAAAAGCTAGCTGATGCTTTGCCATATGAGTCTTGGGGCACATATCTTATAATGATAAGGAACAAGAAAGGGTTTAGCAGTTTAACTCTGAGCAAGTTTATTGAAAAGATTGAGGCTCAGGAAATGGAACAGAGAAAGGTTTTAAGAATGAAAGATTTTGACGGAGAACAAGACATTGGGCTTTACTACAAAGGTGGTGTCAATGATAAAACCACCAACATGTCACCAAAGATTGGAACGGCATTCAATACAAAGAATTCATCTGAAAGTTCTTCTAAAGGATCAAACAGCAACACAAGTTTTTCATCATATCCATCTTTTGATCCGAATATTTCAGCAACAAAGAATGGCAAGAAGATACAATGCAATATTGTTTTGAATCTTGAGAATGATCAGGGTTATTCTGAAGAAGTTGCAAAAAGCCATATGTCTTTGCTGGGAACTGTGTTAGAATCATATGGTAGTCTGGTTACAGGGAAGATCGGGAATCCTATGTTGACAAGAGAGGATTACAATCAGATAGATGTTGAGGAGATGGAATTGATGGACATAAAATGGTGTTTGGCTAGTGTCTTGAGACGGGCTGAAAAATTCAAACAGATCATAGGAAGAGATGACTTCCGTGATGCATTTGTTTCTAATTTAGGTTTTGATAAATCTAAAGTCACTTGTTTTCATTGCAGGGAAAAAGGACACTTCAAGAGGGAGTGCACTAATCGCGAAGCAAGTGGAGCACAAAATCCGTTCAACAACAACGATTACTATCAGAAATCCATCTATCATCAAGTTGTTCAACAACAACATGAACCACAAGTGGCACATGGAAGAAAAGTAATTGAAGATTCTTCAAAGAGGGCTTGTATGGTGAATCAAGATGATCAAGAGACAACAAAAGGATTCAATTGGGATAAATATATTCCAGCTGACAGTAAAGCATGTTTGATAAACCAGGATGATGAAAAATTGCCTGAAGGTTTTAGCTGGGCAAATTTCAATTGGGATAATTATGATCCAAACAAAACTACAAATCACACAACTTATGTCGCTCGAGTTGAAGAGGATAGTGATGATGATCATGAGTATTGGTCAATAAGAATAGCAGATCACTTGAAAATGATGGCAGAAAGTGATAGTGAAGATGAAAAAGTCAAAAAGAAAAAGAAAAAGGTAAAAACACCGGTCAGCAGTGATGATGAAGCTGTTCCAGTGATAAAGAAAAAGGTGAAAGTTGTTCCAAAATTTTAGGTTGATGCAGAAGTTAATGCTAAAAAGATTCCGGTGATTTGTGAGAATTGTGAGATTATCAAAAAGAAAAACAGTGAACTGATCAACAACATAAATTAGTTGAAGGAGTCTTACGATGTTCTGAACAATACAATGAATCAATATAATCAATCAAGTGAAGAACAAGCAACAGAATGAAGACACTTCAGGGAGCTTTCATGATAAAGCAGAAAATTGTGAACAACTACATTGAGAAGTGTGCTGTGTTAGAGCAGAAATTGGAAACACAAAGAATTGAAACTGAAAGAGTTAATCATTTGTTGAAAAGTTATTCATGTACTTCTTATGTCATTGACAGGATTTATCCAACTGTTGAAGGCATGAAGGCATTTGAAGATGATGAAGTAACTGAAGAACAAAAGGTTTCTGAGAAAAAGACTCCTGAGAAGAAGAAAGATAAGGAGAAGGATTTAAAAAAAAAAGACATCTGGTAAGAAACAAGGTTTCAGTTACAACAAGTGTCCACCCCCGCTTGAAAATGGATATTCTCCGAGAAATCCAAATTCATAAAGAGTCGAAAAGGCAACAAATTTACAGTGGGAGTCGGAGTCTTCAGTTAACTTGCCAGAAAATATTGATGTCACGTTTACATCATCTGACACTGATCATGAGTCCGAGTTATTAAAGAAAGTGGTCGATCAGGTGTTGGATAAAGATGAATCCGAGGAGTCAAAGTCGGAGTCTATGTCAGAGTCAAAGTCTGAGTCAAGCATTCCGAGTCAATCCGACAAACAGGGCAAAAGAGTTTACAAAAAAGAATTTCTGTTATCAAAGTCTAATTTGAATGACGAAACGTTTAAAGTTGCATATACTTTGAATGATTCTGACAAATTATATTTTGATGAGGAATTTCCAATAAGAGGTGTCAAACCTGACATGATCAAAAAGGTTTTCAAACTAACAGAAATTAATATTTCTGAAATAAAAGATGTAAATCTTTCTGTAAAACCAAGACCTTACACCTCAAGAGTTAAACAAAGAGAAAACAAGAAAAAGGGTTACAGTTCTGGTTCTGGTTATCGAAAGAAACCAAACCATAACGGTAATTTCAAAAGGAAAGGATTAGGTTTTATTCCACTAGAAAATTATAAAAATGAAAAATATGTTCGTGATTTTAAATCAAAAATGGTATTTGTTTCAAGGACAAGTGCTGAAGAAGAACAAAAGAGTACTTTCTGGAAGCAATCAAACAGAGAATTCCTTGCGAAGAAGCAAGAAGAGATGAAGTTTGCTGATCAGATGAAAGAAACGAGAACTTGTTTCCAATGCAACACTGTTGGTCACATTGCCAAGAATTGTTCCAAGGCGATACAATCAAAACAGGGAGTTTCTCGTAAACTGAAAGATAAAGAGATTGTGTTTGAACCACCAATTGATAGAACAAAACTATTCAAAAATTTGATTTTTGAGATTGGTGAATGTTCAAACAGGTTTTATAAGAAGAAGGGAAATCTTGACAACCAAAAATGGGTTGTTAAGAAGTCTGATGGTAGTTCTAGCAATGATTCTGATGCATCAAAATCAGAGGAGCTATCCTCTGGCGATGAATCTGATTCCACAAAATCAGAGGAGCCACAGGTTGAGATTAAATGTGAAACTTCAGTTCCTCCAATGGATGATGTGCATTTTCCACCATTGAGGGCTGAGAATTTTAAAACAAAAGTTGGTAAAACTGTAATTTCAAATCAAATTTTCTCAGAAAAGAACGAATTTGATATTGAGAAAGCCTTCAATTCCAAAGTTCATAAAATTTTTGGAAAAATGGTTGACAGGAAGGTCAAAGGAGTGAAGGAGTTTTACGAGAAAAAAACAAAGAAGCAAGGTAAAGTATCATCCCTGGTTTGTGACTGGGATGGTACATACTACGAACAGTAAAATTCTGGACTTGCCGGAGCTCCCAAGTTGGTAATCGTGGAACATGAATCGACATCTTTCTTATATTGTTTGTTTGAAAAATTTGAAAATAGTTCACAAGTGTGACATGCCGGAACTCCCAGGTTGGTAAGTGAGAAGTAGGTATCGGCATCTTGAGAATTCAACCTACATATGGTAACTTACAAGTGGTATTGGTTGGTAAGCCATGTGGTTGAAAAAGGTTTTTATCTGCAAGTGGTAAATCAAGGACATTAAGTTGTACTTGCATTTTCCTACAAGTGGTTGAAAGACAAAGTGATGAACCAAACCCCTAATCTACATGTTTGAATACTTACAAGTGATAAAATCAACAAAACTTATTTTCCGGAAAAACCATTTGATTAAAACAAACTTAAGTGTTTTAAGATCACAATGGGAAAATAGTTTGTTGTGAGGGGGAGTTCTGATTGTTTATGCCAAGTGGATGGCGAATTGAAGTGATTCGATATCAGTTGTCACTTTATTGTACAGTTTGTTTTCAAAATTTCTTTAAATGTGTTTGCATTTTAGGGGGAGTAAGAATCTCAGAAAATCCAAAAACATTAGAAAATTTGAAAAAGACAAAAACATGATAAAATAAAAATGAGTTTTGTTGTTTAAAAGAGGAAATGATAGTACATCAGTGGACAATCACAGCATGCTAAAGAAAAGGAATGTAAAAAATGTGATAAACGGTCTCACTGATGATGTGCCAGTAGGTTTTTGCACATTTAGTAGATTGTGACGAGATATAAACCTAAATTTTAAACTTGCTTATTTCGTGGGTAACATCTCTCGGATATATGGATAACCCCCGAAATCTTGTTTGAAAGGTCCCTTTTTCTGAGATACTAGGTCTTTATACTCAGTGATATCTGGGGTATTATCCCGGGACTTCTGATAATGCGGAAGCAATGGCCTAGTCCCTGGAGAATACTTTACGCTTGCTTGAAATATAGCTCACCCTCAGCATAAAAAATAATGAAACATTGAAAAATGCTAATCATGTGCTGTTGAAACAAAAGATCCTCTAAAGGGGACGCACCAAAAGTCGAAGCCGTCATCTCTCTGCTGAACGGAAGTTCTGACCTGAGCTCTCACGGTTTTTGCAATTTAACCCCTTACAGATATCATCTGTGGTATACTCACCTGTAAGACTGAATATTGGGATATGGATACGAGAGTATATTTTGAGGTAGGACACGTGATTAAGTTTAAGATCTTAAGACACCTAAATCGTATCTCGAAACAGTTGAAATTTGTGTGAAAATTTAAGTGGATTAGTATACTGACAATCTAAGTGAATCATTTAGAACTTAAAATGTTTAAAGCTTAACGGTGTTGGTGATTTTTCTCAAAAACTGATATGATCCTCTTACACAAACTCACAAAATATTGTTTGTAAATATTTCTTTACTGCATTTCATTTACATTAAAAATTCAAAAAGATTTTAGTGTGTTTTAGCATAAATTTTGAAAAATTCAAAAAGATTTTCGACAACTGGTGTTGGAGAGCTAATTTTCAAAATTCCAAGTATTAGACATGATGAACATTTGGGTTGGGAGAGTTTAAATGAGAAAAGTTTTTGTATAATTGCCTACAAGTGATCATCTGAAGCATAACTATGCTAAATCATTCTGGTTAAATTTGAGGAGAGTTTGGATATAATTAAATTTGTAAAATTTTAAATTTGTGAAATTTATTTTTGGGTAGAGTTTTGTACAGGAAAAGATAGACCCCGATTCTGATTCTGATACTTGAGCTGATTGAGAGCTAGGTTACGATCTTGGAACAAGAACTTAAAGAATCAAGAGATCTGATCAAGAGAATTAGGAAGATCAACATTCGAGAGGGAGATAAGTTGATAAAGAGAAGAGAGAAGATTTGAGGATACTTACAGTGTCAGACACATCAAAGAGTTCGAGAGGACTGATTAAGACTGAAGATGCAAAGACTCGACACTGAAGACTCGTCAACATTCGAGGGGGAGTCTGTTAGTGCATGCGTCTGTCGACTTCGTCTTGTATCAAGTCTTGTTCGTAGAATGTTAGATCTGTGCATGTAGTTTGAGATAATGTAATTTCGCTTGAATGGAGTAATTTCGCTTGAAAGAAACATGTGCAGTTTCAAGCGAAATCACCATTGCTAATTTCGCTTGAATTGACATTTTGTCACTTTCAAGCGAAATCAGAACACTATATATATATATGTTCAAGTGAGATCAGTTGTATTGATTCCGGTCAGAGCAACGAAGTGCTGCCAAAGTGTCATCTCGCTGTAAATTGCTTTCAAATCAATACAACGACAGTTTAAAGTGTATATTGTGCTGAATTGACTTTAGAATGTCTGTTTCCGCCTATCATTCTGAGTAAAACTCTTCTAATCGACTCGTTTGGGTCTGAAAACGATCCTACAATACCAAAATGTAAGCATGTTCTATGAAAATAATGTACTAAGTATGCAACAAATGAACATACATAGCATGAAATGTAATGTAATGTAAAATAATATACTAAGTATGCACTAAATGGACACACATAGCATGAAATGTAATGTAAAATAATGTACTAAGTATGCACTAAATGGACATACATAGCATAAAATGTAATGTATAATAATGTACTAAGTATGCACTAAATGGACATACATAGCATAAAATGTAATGAAATCATGTACTCTAAGTGTACTAATGAACATAGCAAGTATAGGATATAAAAACATGAAAAGCACGAAAGTAACAAGTAGGCACATGTGTGTTTCACCCCAAAATGTTTGAAAAACAGTAAAAGAGGGGACTATGTACTCACCTGAGGGTGCTTAGAAGTCTTGAATAACAACCAAGCAAAGCTAGAGGGATCACGGAATCAAACTTCACCTAATATAGGTAACTATATAAATAAACGGACCTAAATCGGAAGATCGGGTAGAATGAGGTTTCGTAAACCAAATGAGTATAGGAACTCATGTAATATGGTTTAACAAAGCCTATATTCTAAAACGAAACGTATCCTAAGTGCTTATGACCCATTGCGACCCGTTCAGGTAGCTTACGCTACTTTAACGCGTCGTTCACGTAAAACGCGTTCGGACCGCCTAACTAGTCCTATGATAAGTAATATATGCCTTAACATGTCTAATAATGTTGCCTAATCAGTTTCGATGTCAAAATTTAGGTTACATATGCTTAAAATGAATTTATGCGCAAAAAGGGCATTTTGGTAATTTTCCTAAGGCATATAAACTACCTATCATACAACTAACTAAACGTAGTGACCATAAGGTATAACCTTGGAAGGTTATTCCCTATACAACTATGGTCACCTAATGTGTTTGGTCGGATCCTAATGATCGACCAAACGGGTCGGGTTCGAAAGTCTAAGCGGTTGTTTAGACCGCTTATCTTTACCACCCTATATAAGCACTAAACCTAAAGTGACGAGTTAAACATGTTAAAACATGTTCAACGAAGTTTGAAAATAGGTTTGGTATCAAAACAAAGGGTCTTCATACCCAAGAGTAGTTTGGTTTCAAAATACGCAAGAACACGCATTTTGACCGAAACTACGACTCGTCACTATGCCTAAATAACGTGGTAATCAGTAGGTATAGCCACAAAGGACTATGACCATCGTGATTACGCTCACGTTATGAAGTTCAAGCGAACTTTGTGTTGAACATAACCTGGTCAAAGTTTAAAGTCAAACACTGTTTGATTTTCACGCTTAAAACGCGTAAAAGAACGAAGGAATACTTACAACGGGTCCAAGAAATGGAGGTTTGATCCAATTATTCTCAGGTATGAAGTGAAATCACTTCAACTTAGAGAATGAATCAGATCAAATGTGGGTTTTGAGAGAAATGGGATGGGGTATTTATAGTTTTAGTAGAGCCGTTAAGATCGTTGCTCGTAAAACGAGCTTTGATACGGGCCTTACATGTGAACCCCCTGATTTGTGAAACCATGGGCACTAAAAAACAAGCCCCTAGATTGCCCAAAACCATTTGCAAGTGTGTGGAACAGCTGGAACAAGCTGTAAACAACAAACAACTGATCTGTAGGTTTCTAGGCGCCCCGCATAAGAGCCAGTATAGGCTTACGCGGCCCGCCTAGGCTTAGATATCAGAAATGACAGTTTAGGTCCCTGTATGCATTTAAGCTCATTTTTGACACTTTTAAGGCCCGTTAAGCCATTTTCAAGGCTCTACAATGATGCCTAAGCATAGGGGACATGGAACATGCTCAAAAATATGTCGGATGTCGGTTCGTTTGACCGTACGATCACGTTATTCGGTTAATTACGATGAAACACGAACGAACACGAAAAACGATCCAAATTACACGATGAATGGAATTTTATCATGCCAATCACTAAAATAAAATATTTTAATGATTACATAAATTTTTGGATGTCCGGATGTATTTAGAACGTAAGTTATGCGCGAAAATGCAACTCGTGCACTTTTTGACGCTTTAGTCCCTGAATGACCAAAAAGTTTATTTTAGCATACCGAACCCCTCAAAGCCTATTTCTAAGCTATGTAAAGGATATTTAGGGTATGTTTAACTTATGATCAAGTTTCGGAATGTTCGTTACAGTACGAGTCGGCATACTTTCGCAGTTTGTCGAAATTAGTCCCTGTAAGCGAATAAACTTGATTTTGCCATACCAAAGCCTTCAAAACTTATTTCTAAGTAATGTATAGGTTATTTAAGGTATGTTAAGCCCATGTCACTGTTCCGGAGTGTTTTTTGCGTTAAACTGATTACGTTTACGCATCAGTTCGCGTATAACTTCCCAGAAAGTGATTTAAAGCTCGAAATCGAACAAGAATTGATATGTGCAAATGATTCACGTATTTATTACAAATCCCAAGTATGGAATACAATATTTCATTGATTTGGTGTTTGTTTGATGGCCGTGGAGGAACAGGTGTCACAATTTAGGGACTGTTATGGGTGGTTTTCTACTCGTATATCCTGAATAATATTCTGACTATGTTTGTTTTATTGTGATCAGGATACCGGATCAGGATATTTGTAACATCCTGATACAGTATCCTGGTAATGACTAATTAATTCACGTGCAGATTAATGAAGCAAGTTTATCACGTTCAAGTGGACTTCTTCTCCCAAAGACTCGGGCCAATCTGTTGGAATAGGAACGTTGAAGCTGGAAGACGTGGACTACAATGTTCACAAAGGGAATATTCGCTATATCCCGGATTTGTAGGCTAGTTAGTTAGCTTTGTTTTACTATAAATAGGATTGATCGGATCAGATAAGAACACACACAATTCTTCGAACACTCTTGCTCTCTAGCTGCAATTACTCACAATACACTTACACTTGTATTCAAATCGCATTGTAGCACCTAGTTGATCCGTGTCATATCTTGCACTGTCTCCTGATATTTGAAGTAATAAGTAGAACAAGGCAGCTGCGATTTTCAGCTCTCGAGGTTTTGTGCTGGCGATCTAGATTGATCAAGGGATTTCCTCGTACATCCCGTGTCACCCTTTACCTTTCAGCTCATTTTTTGATTGTTGATACAGCTCGATATCCTGAGCCGTATCCTGTAAACTGTTTTTGTTATCAACTTAATCAACATACATTTTTCAAATACTTCTAGCACACTACCTCACTTAACTAATTTGATCACTTAAATACTTAGGTAATTTTTGACCAAAACAATTTGGCGCCCACCGTGGGGTAAGTGGTGCTATTTCTACTAAAAACTTTTGCAAAATCATTACTTGGTTTTCTATTTTCGAAACTTTTTGCAACACTATTTTCAGTTGCCTCAAGATCAAACATGAGCTCTTCCACCGTGTCTGCCACAACCTCTACAACAATGGGTTTGGTGCTTCCACCAGCTCCTCCGAGAGCGCAAGCCTCTTCGCAGCCTCAGGATGTTATCCCCACTCGGAGTGTTCAGGGATCTGCTCCTGTTTTGGCCTCTAATGATGAAATTCTAACTTTATTGGTAGTATACAGGATCAGATGAAGAAACAGCAGGAGACCAATCAGATGTTGATGAGAGAGATACGACTCTTGAAATCCAGCTCAAGCAGGCCTACTGAGGATACTGTCCCTCCCTTGCAGCCCAGGGCTTTGAACTTCAGTTCGGCAGTGTATACCGAGGATAACAGGGGCAATATTGTGCCTAGTCATACTCATAATCATACTCCTGAGATACCCTCTTCGGTTAGGGTGTCAACTGTGAGAAGCACATGATATGCTTCAGGGTACGGCCAGAATCCTCAGACTGGTAACGTGTCTAATAATAATAATACACTTGCTACTAATGGTATTGGATCTTTGCAGGATGCAGGTATGACATCGGCATTTTCTACGGAGCTTCAGAAATTAAAGGACGTGATATCCAGTGTACCTGGGGTGGTCCAGCCAATTCCAGAAGTATCCCAAGACAGCCACAGGATATCCCGGTTTGCATATCCTATTTGTGATGCTGAAATCCCAAAAAGATTTCAAACCCCCAACATGAAGCTCTACGACGGAACTACGGATCCCGAAGAGCATATTGCTCAATATAGGGAAAGGATGGAAATTAATCCTATTCCCCCAGATCTCAAGGAAGCATGCCTCTGCAAGGGTTTTGGTTCTACTTTGGCAGGATCAGTCTTAAAATGGCTCCTGAATGTTCCACCTCATTCAATTACATCGTTTGCTCATTTAGTCAATTTATTTAATAGTCAATTTTCTTGCAGTCGAAGTTTCGAAAAACTAACCAGTGATCTCTACAGGATAACTCAAGGACCTCAGGAATCCTTGAGAGATTATGTGAACAAGTTCAGCAGGGAATCTCTGGACATCCCACACCTTGATGTTGCAACAGCTGTGCAAGCATTCAAAATGGGTTTGCAAAAGGATTCCCAATTTTACCAAGATCTTGTAATGAATCATTGCAGGAACCTGGATGAGGCTCGAAACAGGGCTTTAAGATATATTCAGCTGGAAGATGACAAGAAGATGCAAGAGAGGATGAATTCATCTTCATCCTACGAATCTGTCACACCCCCAAAATACCACTCGCGGAAAACACCGCGGGCGTGTGACGTACCAGGATCTTAGCCACCAATCACATTGAACTCATAAATATATTCAAATAAAGCTTTCATTCATTAACATAAAGTATTACAAAACGTAACATAAAATTCATTGTATACAGTGGAAGCATAGCTCATTTGTTAAGTGTTTTCATAAACCACAAGTACTTAAACCATTACACTTGTGTTGCAATTCCATGTATCCCGACCCATGACCACTCCAGCCTTCCAGACAGCAAGTTCCAAATGACATAAACCTATAGACCTGCAAGCATGCAGACAAGTGTGTCAGACGACGCTGGTGAGTTCAAAGTTTGTTAACACGTTTTAGTTACCAGATATGAGTATAAGACGATTCAATGATTTGATGTTGTTATTAACTCGATTACCGCAGATGGCTCTAGATTTATTTGCCCAAACCCCAATGCTCTATCACACATTGGTCAAGTGGTTAAGGTAATTAGTTCATAACCGTCCTCCTCGGTACGGTGTGAGGGTGCCAAACCTAATAGCGCTATCAACTAATACCCCCGTTGCCTCCCCGGCAACTATTCGGTATATGTAAGGGGACTTATCGATAGAAATGAGTGTAATAACCAACATCCCAATAACCTGACATTCCTCCCCGGAACGTTACCCAATATCCCTCCCCGGGATGCATGCTTGGAAAAAGAGCAGTGAACTCACCTTAGATTTGCTCGGTATTTAACAAGTTACTTTACCCATTCCAAGTTAGTCAACCAAACCCTACCGTGGTTACCAAAGACAATCAGTATAGTGTTCACACATATCACGTATCTAACATACACGTTGCACAAGTAGCAGAACAGTATGACACACGTACTTAGTCGCATCGTAACTATTAAACATACAATCCGTTGATCTATAACTTTTATCGTGAGGTCATATAACTAGTGGATGGGTTTCACATGCAAATCAATCACTTAGCAGTACATGTGTTTTCACAGATTGCAGTTGCTGTTAAGGTCATAGTGTAAGTCACATAACAACAGTTAACAAGTGGCTTGCTATACACAAGAACCCAATCAAGTTTCTTATTCTCAGTTAATATTATTAACATGCATTAAAAAGGATTCCACCAACATAAACATTCATCAGCATACACAACATGAATTTCTGTTCTGTCTAGTATCTCCACGATAATCCTATGGCGAAATACTCTATGGAGAATCACTCTACAGCGAAACACCCTATGGTGAAACACTCTATGGCGAAACACCCTATGGCGAAACACCTTAGCAGTCTTTCGCCGAGACCAACTACGACGAAACACATGGTCTTTCGCCGAGACCAACTATGACGAAACACATCTGGTTATCAACAATCCTCATAACTTTAATTGTTAGCGAAGATTAATAACATGATTAACACAATTATCGAGCAGTTTATTGACATCGTACAACCCAAATCACAACCGAACATTGTATGAGTTTTTATTGATTCACAACAGTCCTAACCATCATTCTAGAATTCACTTTAACAGGCAAAAGTTCTCATGTTCCTATTTAGATTGGCTCGAAACAAGTCTTGATCACATATCATTAGCAATCATGCAATCCCATCTAATAACATACAAAAGAATTAATATAATTGTCCCACATGCACATCGAACTATTCACAGAACATCACGATTGACTTTAATTCATAATTACATACAAACCTTTTAGTGGATTCCCAATATGATCTTATATTTGTAACCCTACCTTGTTCGATTACATCACTCATAATATTAAATCAAAATCAACCAATCATACATACAATCACATAGCACTTCCTAATTTGGATTATCATTCAAGAATTAACAAAACATAGCATACATATAAAACAAGATCAAACAAATAAGAATTACAACAGATATGAAACTACTAACCAAGGGGCTCGACTAGAGAAGATGATGCCTGGATGGGATCTACTGCCGTCGCTGGTTTAGGGGAGTTTAGGGGTTTTAGTCTATGCCTGACAGTTATAAAGGTTATATAATCACCCACCACTGGGCAATGAGCTGCTCTGGGTCAAATCCCATCCTATCTTTCGTCGGCATACATGCGGCGAAACACCTGGGCTGACGAAACTCCCCACAGCCGAGGAAACTCTACTCAACAACACTTTGTCGGATCCTTGTAACATAATGATTGGACCGAGATCTGTTATGAATATCGAGTATTGGGCCCCATAACTCTTAGCACATGGGCTTTGCAAATGAAATATCAAAATTGAATTAAACTACACGTGATGTGCTGATACTTGATCTGTGCACATAGGCCGTCACATTTGTTGTATTAAATGAACCGCACATGGGCCCATTCACCTAGACATTAACATTCAACAAACATTAAATGAATTTGCATGAACAATTAAAGTTGTCGGATGAGTTATGTTAATGGATCGAAATTTCGGGTTGTCACATCATCCCCAACTTGAAAGAAATTTCGTCCCGAAATTTGATAAGTAATCCAAGAGTGGCGAAGTGTCAGATCAGGGTGGCTGTGGATTTTCCTCGGGTACCACATCATCCCCAACTTGAAAGGAAATTTCGTCCCGAAATTCGCCAATGATATCAGAAGTTGATACAACCGTTTGTACAACTAAGGATACTAGAGCTTACTCCACTTATCGCGTTCCCACGTGAACTCCGGTCCACGTCTTGAGTTCCAACGAACTCTCACGATTGAAGTTCGACTATGTTAACGAATCTTGACGTCCTGGTCCATGTTTTCAGTAGATTCCTCAACAACTGCAACCTATCATTAACCTCCGATTCTAATAAGGATATCACAAGCGTTTCATCGGACAAACACCGCCTTAGATTCGAGACATAAATGATATCATGCACGTTACTCAACTCGACCGGTAATTCAAGCTTGTATGCCACTTGCCAACACGTTTCCAGAATTTTTAATGGCCCAACATAACGTAAGTTAAGCTTACCACGCTTCCCAAGGCGTACCGCACCCTCCCAGGGTGAGACTTCCAATATGACCTGTTTGCCTGCAGCGAACTCCCAGTGTTTCCTAAGTTATCAGGTTTCCTGGTGATAACACGTTGTCGCCACACGATTTCCAATCTAAATAATCTTCCCAAGAGTTTCGAGTATATATCATGGATCTGTGATTAGGTTGTCACCCCCCCAATCCCACAAGGGGATTAGCGTTACTGTCCATGCAATGTCTTAAACAGAGTCGCCCGAATACTTGAATGGTGACTGCTATGGTAGAACTCAACCATAGGTAAATGTCCTTCTAACTCTTACTAAAGTCCATCACACACATGCTCGCAGCATGTCTTCAAGCGTCAGGATGGTTCGTTTACTCAGACCATTCATCCTACGGTGATAAACAATGCTCATGTCTAGACGTGAGTCGAGGATGTCGTGTTTAGTCTGCCATCAATCAGGTATAGGCCAAAATCAAAGGTATCAGGAGTTGGCACCCCGTGCCTAAAACCGCCTCTCTCAGAGGAATATTCACAAGCTGTGAAGACTCGTCAGTTTCCTTGATTGCAAGAAAGTGCTGGTTACGTGAGACAATCAAGGATCACTCAGGTGATATTGTTCCCGTTTTGAGTTGTAAGTAGACTAGTGACAGAATCCATGGCAGTCTGCTCTCGTTTTCCATATGGGTGTTTCTGGTTGCTGATACTTCCCCCTTGACTTTCCACAAGTCAAACATCATTTACATACATAGCTAGGTGGGCCTTCATGCCCGATTACCAGTGCAAGATTTATAGATTCTAATATCTCTCATCTAAACCCAGACGACTAGAATATCGAGGCCGGTGTGCTTTGCTCACACAAGTTCCGTAGTCGTTTCATGAAGTAGTGAGTATCGTTCGCCTTGCCAAAAGTTGCTCCTCCATGCCCCGCATGGACCCAACTTGAAAATTCTCTTTCTTCAGCGCTTCAGTTTGAACAGGGTGAATCTGATCGGGTAGGCTAGATTCAATGGTGAGTTACACGCTCATACGTGTTTAAGGTCCATAGTTGTAATCGCTCAAGAGTTCCATCCAGCAATGCCATCACGTGTTTTAGCTCCTTCGAAACAAGGGTACACGGGAGGCCCTTGTGATCCGTCTAAGTAGTGCATTTGGTACCGTCCAAGTAATGCCTCCAACTTAAATCCAAAGACCACGGTTTCCACCGTAGGTTGTGACTCATGCAAGTCTCCTTCGTAATCCACTACGTGCGTCATCGTCTCCTCGTGTTGCATCGGCGTGTAACTAGGTCTCCGATTCGAACCATCATGGTATACCGCTAGTTCACCCGCATCCCCGGGTAAAGGCGATGCTCAGTGCATTGCAGAGTTGGGATTCGAATACTTAAAAGACGTCCTCCTGTTTTGCATTCCACGAGCACAGCACCCTGCTGTGCTAAAGAGATTGTTGTATCCTCGAAGGGATCTTTGGTGTTGATCAGTTTCTAACAAAATGGATCTTGGCGAGATCCACGCGTATTCCCATTTCGTTGTTTGTATGCCCAAAATGTACCTCTTGAATCCACAAGTTACCTTTAACAAGACTTCGTGCGTAGTGGTTCCGCCCTCAGGAGTAGTAAAATAAGATACATATGCCGCCCATGTTGTTCCTTTCTCCTGGTAATGATTCCAAACGTCATCAATAAACACGGTCAATTCATGTGGTCCATAAAGCTGCGGGTTGTGTTGATTAACTCAAAGTTGCACTGGCCGCATTGCGTTCGATATGCCGTGCCAGGAACATCCTGTTGGATTCTGTATGCCCAAGACACATATTAAATTGATGTGGCTAGTACGTTATGATCCAAGTCGAGTCATACCCAAATACAAGCTAGACAAACACTTATAATATTTATTTGTGATATGATCAAACAAATAAATATTAACACTTATAATATTTAGAAATTTGTTTTCTAAATAATTGCACTTGAGAAACTAATAAATTATATGGATAATTTATTTTTGAGAGAATATTTTATTTTGTTATTTAATGGGTTAAATAACATTTTAAAATGTTGTGAAATGTTGCATAAGTCTTGTAACATGTTGTGTTATATTTTATAAAAGTTATAAATAAATACAAGACTAAATTTAAAGGAAAATTTTGAAATTTTGGGTGGGAAAAGCATTTAACGGCCAGCCCATTTATGGCTTCCCAAGGTGGGATTCCACCACTTAAAATGCATGCAACACATCTCTTTCAAGACACATTGAATGCTGATTCTCTCTGCTACTTTCTCTCACATCCTTTTAATATTTCATTTGTATGACAAAAATAAGATAGATGAACTTGAAAAAAAAACCACTAGAGAATGCTCTCTAGTAAAATCGGCCAAGATGGGTCTCCAAGAAGGTTTTCAAGTTTTTTTAAGTGCATAAAACTCCATAAACTTCTCTCATAATTTCGGCCATGGTGGTTGATTAAGAGGGGTTTTTCAAGTGAGTTTGTGAGTGTAAAATCCTAGCTAAATTCGAAGTGTTTGTTGGAAGGCTTGGGGTATACAAGCTTGAGGTATTCTACACTTGAAGACTACCATTCAAGAAGCATCATCTTCTTCATTTCTTCTTACTCCAAGAAGGTAGTATTCTTGAAACACTCTATGGTTGTGTTTTAATTTTGATAGCATGCATGTTCATATATGGATCCGGGGATTGGGTTTTACATAATAAAATGAGTTTTATATCTCGTAAGTAACATGTTTTAAATATATTTTTCAGCTGCGTTTGTATTTTATATGAATAAAATACTTTGATAAACATGTGAAAAACCCATCAATGGCATCCAGAGCCGCTTATATGAGTGCATGCTTCAATAGACATGAAATTTTCAGGTTTCGGGTTTGGGTAAAACTCTATGGCCGAAATTTTCACCATGGTTCTCCTTTTGTTTTTCAAGATTATTTTCTTACATGCATAAAAGTATCTTGAAAAATTATGTCATTTGGATGATTGTTTTGTTTGGACAAAAGCCCACATATTTCGGTTTTTCATTTTGGCCGAAAATGTAGGTTGTAAAAAGGGAACCATTTTTGTTTCTTGAATTTTATATATGTGGATATATATTTTGGTGTTCATAACCTAGCCATGACCTTATGTATGAATATGTTGAATGATTGTGTTTATGATTTATATTTGATTATTTCAATGGGTTGTAATAATTATTATCTTTGTTCTTCCATTTGTAAAAATATGTAATTTATTTATTTTCATTTGGTATGTAAATAAATAGATTAGGTGCATTTTATTTTACTAGAAAAATGTATTAGGATATTTTTTTGTAAAAGAAGATGCACACAAAAATGCGGTTTTGGTTTTGGCCAATTTCGGGCCTAAATGACTTCATAGTTCTTAACGGGATTTTAGCCCGATAACCAAAACACATTTTTGAAGTCCAAAGGAGTTTGGAGTTGAATATAAAAGACATTTGGAAGCCCAAAGAATGTGAAGAAATCACAACACAAGAAGAAGACTTGAAGCATTTGGATGCGGGATCAAGTGGGAGTCCAACGACACATTGTTTGTGTCAATATTCACCCCTTAGGAAGAATCTTTTGGCACACTTGTTTCGGCTAACAAGTGTTGTCAAAAATAGTTGGCTATGGTTATGCACCTATTGTTATGTATGTTGTGCTTGTGTGGTAGCTTATTTTATTGTTTGGATGATATTTGGATATGCATGCTTAACAAACTAATAATCAACAACAAGCTTAAAATTGGTTCTTTAAAAAATCATTAAAATGGTTAATAAAAGGTTTTATTAAAAGTTAATGATTTTTTATAATAAAATGGGTTTTATTAAAAAAACCTTGAAAATTGGTTTTCACTAAAGTACCAAGGATTTGAATGCATGCAAATGTATGGTACATAATATTTTTCTTAACTAGAATTTTGAAAACTCAAAATCCCTTTTATAAAACAAGTCAAACATCATCCGTTTATACAACACTCGAATCACTTGGGAACTCTTTTGTGGGATAAAGGTCACCTAACCACATTTGAGGGAACTTGTATGTTCGAGATGGGGTTACAATGTTTGTGGGATAAAGGTCACCTAACCACTTATATGTGTAAACTCACATGTGTGTGTAAGTTGGAAGACTTGATTTAGAAACCATGAACTTAGGGTCACCGAAGCATGGCGAACAAAAGGTGTTGATGGGATTAAACATGCCAACTAAACATAAAGATGTTTAACCGATCCCATATGGCTAGAAGTTGCAAAAGGTTGCAATTGTCAAACGTTGACTACCTTGTTAATTTAAATAGAGGGATAAAGGTCACCTAACCAATATTTAAATGTAACGTTGGATTCTAGATTTTAATTATTAATTGTCTATGATGTGACACCCCAGGAAAACCAGGAAACCATGCAACCTAACTAGCTTCCTCAGTAACTACGTGCTAAATTTCGGGATGAAATTTCGGTCAAGTTGGGGATGATGTGACAACTCAAGTTTTCAAGGTCTTTCCTCTCAGCTGTGTCTTCATAATTCGTTGCATTGTAATATGTGCACCTTGTTATTTGATTTAGAATTTGTTGTATTGTGTTACTTGGTTAAATAATGAACTGTTGAACTTATGAACTATTTAAAGTTTACAAACCTAACCCTTATATTCTCAGATTTGACGAAACCCGAACTCGATGAAACATTAGTGTTTCGTCATCATCCTTACTCGACGAAACTTAGAGAGTTTCGTCGCCCAATGTAGTTTCGCCGAGACGGGCTTTCGGCCCAGGTAAGGACCATCCGCAACTAAGCCAGTTCGTTTTATATTCACACCCTTGTACGTAAAACGGCAGTTATCAAACCCTAGTGTTCTATCCTCTCTCTATTTGACGGCAACCTATCTATTCTGTTCGGAGTTTCAATCTCTCGAAGCCTGTCTCTCGGGTCTACGGCAACCACATCTCGGTTAGTTCACACCATTGTTTAATCGTTACATGATTCCTTGGTAGATCAATACACGTTCGTATATATATGAATCTGATTGATGAAGTTCTGTGAATTGTGGAATACATGTTCGTAGATAGTGAATGGGATCTTGTATTGTTGTTAAGACCATATGAATGATTTCGTTATTTGATTTGAAAGGATGGTCGACTGCAATATGTTTACCGATTTATTTTAGCATGATGATGATGATATGGTAATCTAGGGTTTATTGTTTGATTTGAATGATACTTGTAAACGGTTGATCTGTAAATCGGTTATGAGATGGTTAGATGATGAATTTGTTAATAGTTAGGGTTAACTGATTTAGTAGTGATTTCAACTAATCGATCAGTATGAATGGAATAATGGAACAATGGTGATTAGGGTTTTCTGTGTGTGCATAGTTTAAACTGTTAAGTAGGTGACGAAACTTCTTTCCCGACGTAACTCATGCATGTTGACGAAACACACATGTCGATGAAACTTGGGAGTTTCATCAATGGAGGATCACGATGAAACTTGGGAGTTTCGTCCATGGGGGATCACGACGAAACAGGGGTGTTTCGTCAAGATGGTAAACAGACATAGTGAACTAAGTTGATTCTGTGATGGATGATTTTGCTAATAAAA
This sequence comes from Helianthus tuberosus, assembly GCA_030545235.1. Taxonomy (NCBI): domain Eukaryota; kingdom Viridiplantae; phylum Streptophyta; class Magnoliopsida; order Asterales; family Asteraceae; genus Helianthus; species Helianthus tuberosus. Next base: position 122,724,903 of record CM060451.1, on the reverse strand, counting down.
GCTTGGTACTTACTATAACGATAATTAAATTATGACCAAGGAAACATGATCTAATTCTTACGCATGGCATACTTAACTGTCAGGCATTTTTACATTACATAATTGTGAACTGGGGATGTGAATGAATTATGTGACTGTTATGTACCAGTTGAGAATCACTGCTTGAACATGCACACTGTGATTACAAGTTATACGTGAACCTTGTGAATGTGAACTGATTATGTATACGTGAATCACCATAGGCTTTGAGTGATTAATTGGGAACAAGTAACTTAACAAACCGAGCAAACCAAGGTGAGTTCACACTTTCTATAAGGGATGGGATTCCCAGTGGTTTGGGAATGGGTTAACAAAATAAAATGGAACCTGCATATTCTCCTTGGGTAGAATATGTACCATCATCCTCCATGGGAAGGATGACAACATTAAACCTGCGTATTCTCCTTGGGTAGATTACGTACCTCCATCCTCCGTAGGAAGGATGACAACATATAACTTACTAGACAAAACTCTATCATGAAGTTCCTCATTTTTATATCAACTTAATCGCCGGGCCAATGGCGAGCGGGTCATTAGTTAAATAGCGCTATTAGGTTTGACAAGCCTCACACCGTGCCACAGAGGACGAGAGTGGACTAATGGATCTGGGCACTTAGTCAATGATGATAGACATTGACGTAGGGCACATAAACATGACTCCAGTCAGTTATCGATATGGTATTGGGTCTAGTGGTTAACATGGGGTAGCCCCCACTGGTTATGGTTTGGGAAAAAAAGGAATTGGTTAATACATGGTTTTCGAAAGAACTTATGGTTTTTGGAACAACTTTAAAATGGACAACCAACTGTGAACTCGCTCAACTTTGTTGTTGACTTGTTGTTACTTGCCTTGCTGGTCGTTAGAAGCTTAGCTGGAGCTTGCATGGGAGCAGGAGTCGTTGTGGGACATGGACTGTTGAGTTCCATGTTAAACATTTGAACTTTAAAACTTATACTTTGGTTTTAAACTTTATGCTTCCGCTGATAACTTGAATTTGATTAACATGTTTTGAACACCAATTATATTGTGTGGTTGGACTTTTATTTATTTAATTACATTGTTCAATATGATTGGTGGCTGGATCCTGGTCAGTCACGCCTCCTGCGGTTATACTCCGCTTGTGGATTTTGGGGGTGTGACAAGATTGGTATCAGAGCCATTGGTTATAGTGAACTTGGTTTTAAAAAGGGAAAAGCTTTTTGACAAAACCATACTATAACCTGTACAGTGCTCAACGATCCACAACGACGCTTCGCTCCACGTGCAAGACTCAACACTATAGGTGATATGGTTTATATTTATATTGCCTGTCTATTAGTTTGCATAATGCATTGTTCATGGTATGCTTAGTCAACGTAACCACTATTGCTTGAAACCGTGTGTGCTTATTCTCTTCTGTCATCCCATACTTATGCACTTTCACGACACTTCTCTCACCTGTGTTTCCTTGATATGAAGATCATGAGTGGACGTCTGAACTTGACTCAAGCCCAGCTGACGGCTCTAATCAATGAACGAGTTGCTGAGGCACTCGCAGCAGCCCCTGCAGGAGGTATAACCTGCCATTCCGACCTATCTTAGGATGTTTAGATCCTACTCTCGCGAACCAACTATTGTGCTTAACCATGTCTTTTCTTTCTCGCGCGACAGGTCTACACGCTCAACCTCCTGTATGTATATTCAAGACCTTTATGGACTGTCGACCTAGTACCTTCAGTGGTACAGAAGGAGCTGTAGGTCTTCTACACTAGTTCGAGAAGATCGAATCCATTTTTGAGATGTGTGAATGCCCTGAAGCTCGTAGGGTTAAATTTGCTACTGGAACACTTGAAGGTAGTGCGTTAACTTGGTGGAACGCACAGGTTCAAATGCTAGGGTTGGCAGCTGCTAATGCCACCCCATGGAATGACTTTAAAGATCTGATCAAAGAGGAGTACTGTCATCGCGACGACATTCACAAGCTAGAGGTGGAGTTTTACAACTTGAAGATGACGGGGTCTGAAATCGAGGCGTATATGAAGAGATCGAACGAATTGGCTGTATTGTGTCCTACTATGGTGGATCCCCCTATCAAACGTATCGAGATGTACCTCAAGGGTTTAGTGCCAGAGATTCAGAGCCATGTGACTGCAGCTAACCTCCCTACGATCCAGCAAGTCATTCGAATGTCCCACCATCTCACTGATCAGGCAGTTGAGCAGAACAAGCTGCCAAAGTGTATTAGTGCTACCACTACTTCTGATGCTCCTAGCGACAACAAGCGTAAGTGGGATGGAAATTCAAGCAAGGGTTCAACTTCTCTTCAGTCTCAGTCTCAGCAGCGAAGGACTGACGACTACAAGAGCCCCGGTCCGCAGTCTTCTGGGAATCAGGGACATGGTGGGTACAAGGGAAACCACCCTAAGTGCAATCGATGTAACTTGCACCACATCGGGCTGTGCAACAAGGGTCGTTGTCATAGATGTAACAAGCTTAGTCACGCAACAAAGGATTATAGGAGCCCATATCCTGTGAATCAGAATCGTCAACAGAGCCACAAGCTCCACAGAACCAGCAGCAACAGCAGGGTAATAAAGGGTGTTTTCAGTGTGGTGCTGAAGGTCACTTCAAGAGAAACTGTCCACAGCTGAACCAGAATCAGAACAACAACAATCAGGGAAATGGAAACAATGGGGGAAACAATGATGGTAATGGTGCCAGGGGACGTGCTTTCGTAATTGGTTAGTGTGATGCGAGGAATGATCCCAACGTTGTGATGGGTAAGTTCCTACTGGATGATTTCTTTGTTTCAGTTTTGTTTGATTCGGGTGCCGATACTAGTTACGTGTCCTTAAAAGTTAGTCAGATGCTTAAGCGTACCCCAACACTTTTGAACACCAAGCACATCGTAGAACTAGCAAACGGTAAAAGTCTCAAGGCCACACATATAGTTAGGGGTTGTAATCTCATGCTAGCTGGTCAAACTTTCTCCATCGACCTTATCCCCATCGTTCTTGGTAGCTTCGATGTAGTCATCGGGATAGACTAGTTATCCCAACACCGAGCAGAGATTCTTTGCAAGGAGAAAATTGTCCGCATCCCTCGTTCTGGTGAAGAACCTCTTGTGGTTCGTGGTGACAAGAGTGGTGCTGTAGTAGGCATCATATCTTTTCTTAAGGCCTAGAAGTTCTTACAAAAGGGCCACACAGCTATTCTAGCCCTCGTTACTAACACCTCAACAAAAGAGAAGAAGATAGAAGACATTCCTATTGTACGCGACTTTCCTGAGGTATTTCCTAAAGAATTACCTGGTCTTCCGCCTCATCGTCAAGTCGAGTTTTAAATTGAGCTAGCTCCTGGAGCGGCACCAATAGCTCGTGCACCTTATCGTTTAGCTCCATCAGAACTAGAAGAATTGTCCACACAGCTACAAGAGCTCTTGGAAAAGGGTTTTATTCATCCTAGCTCTTCCCCCTGGGGAGCTCCTGTCTTGTTTGTGAAGAAGAAAGACGGTACCTTCCGAATGTGTATTGACTATCATGAACTCAACAAGGTGACCATGAAGAATCGTTATCCTCTCCCTCATATAGATGACTTGTTCAACCAGTTGCAAGGGTCGAGCTTCTACTCAAAGATCGATCTGAGATCGGGTTATCATCAACTGAGAGTCTGGGTCGAGGACATCTCTAAGACAGCATTCAGGACTCGTTACGGGCACTATAAGTTTTTAGTCATGTCTTTCGGGTTGACAAATGCACCTGCGGTCTTCATGGATCTCATGAATCGAGTGTGTAAGCCTTACCTGGATAAGTTCGTTATTGTTTTCATCGACGACATCCTGATCTATTCTAAGAGTCAGGAGGAACACGAGCATCATCTATGACTTATTCTGGAACCTCTTCGAGCAGAGCAACTTTATGCTAAGTTTTTGAAATGGGACTTTTGGCTTCGCGAAGTCCATTTCCTAGGCTAAGTGGTAAATGAGGATGGGATTCATGTGGATCCATCCAAGGTTGACTCGATCAAAAATTGGCCTGCACCTCGTACACCAACTGAAATCCACCAATTCTTGGGTTTGGCGGGTTACTACAGAAGGTTTATCAAGGATTTCTCAACGATTGCGCAACCTCTCACTTCACTAACTCAGAAGGGTGGCACCTACCATTGGGGTGACGCATAGGAATCCGCGTTTCAGCAACTAAAGAAGAGACTTTGTAGCGCACCTATTCTCTCATTACCTGAAGGCACAGACGATTTCGTGGTTTATTGCGACGCGTTAATCCAAGGGCTTGGTTGTGTGTTGATGCAACGTGAGAAAGTTATTGCTTATGCGTCACGCCAACTTAAGGTTCACGAAAGGAACTACACTACCCATGATCTGGAGCTGGGAGCTGTTGTTTTCGCACTCAAGATATGGAGGCATTACCTGTACGGTACCAAGTGCACCATTTACACCGATCACAAGAGTCTCCAGCATATCTTTGATCAGAAGGAGTTGAACATGCGACAGCGTCGGTGGGTCGAACTCCTAAATGATTATGAGTGCGTGATTAAATACCATCCGGGTAAAGCCAATGTTGTGGCCGACGCCCTCAGTTGAAAGGAGACTAAACCTAAGCGTGTACGTGCGTTACAGCTTACCATCCACTCTAGTCTTCCCGCTCAAATTCGTGATCCTCAGGTCGAAGCATTGAAAGAAGAGAACATGAGGGCTGAGTCCCTGCGAGGATCGAAGAAACGGTTAGAACAAAAGGAAGACGGTGCTTACTATGTGGCAGGACGCATCTGGGTTCCATTTTATGGTAATTTACGTGAGCTTGTGATGGATGAAGCACACAAGTCTCATTACTCAGTACATCCTGGTTCTGATAAGATGTACCATGATCTAAAAGCTACGTACTGGTGGCCCCACATGAAAGCTAACATAGCGACCTATGTTAGTAAATGTTTGACATGTGCTAGAGGCAAGGTTGAATACCAGAAACCATCATGCCTACTTCAACAACCAGAGATCCCGACATGGAAATGGGAGCAAATTTCCATGGACTTCGTTACTGGTTTACCTAGGTCTCAACGAGGAAACGATACTATTTGGGTGATAGTGGATCGACTGACCAAGTCTGCACATTTTCTGGCTATCAAGGAAACGGATAAGTTTTCTACTTTAGCAGACGTCTACTTGAAGGAAGTAGTTACGAGGCACGAGGTGCCAACCTCCATCATATCTGATCGTGACGCGCGTTTTACCTCTGAGTTGTGGCAAGCGATGCATAAATCCTTTGGCTCTCGATTACACATGAGCACGGCGTATCATCCACAGACGGATGGGCAGTCTGAACGCACCATCCAAACCCTTGAAGACACGCTTCGAGCATATGTAATCGACTTTGGTAACGGCTGGGAACGGCATCTACCTTTGGTGGAGTTTTCGAATAGCAACAGTTACCACACCAGTATCCAGGCTGCTCCGTTCGAGGCATTGTATGGATGAAAGTGCCGATCACCTCTTTGTTGGGCAGAGGTTGGCGACAGCCAAATCATTGGCCCAGAACTCGTCGTAGACACAACAGAGAAGATTGCTCAGATGCGACAACGAATGGAGGCAGCTCGTGACCATCAGAAAAGCTACGCTGATAAGCGAAGGAAACCACTGGAGTTCCAGGTTGGGGATCGAGTACTACTTAAAGTCTCACCTTGGAAAGGTGTAGTTCGTTTTGGTAAACGAGGCAAACTCAACCCGCGATATGTCGGACCTTTCGAAATCACTGAGAAAATTGGAAAAGTGGCCTATAGACTGAACCTACCCGAAGAACTCAGTGGAGTTCACAACGTATTCCATGTGTCAAATCTAAAGAAGTGTCTGTTAGATGAGACCCTCATAGTTCCTCTCAAGGAACTTACCATCGACGATCTGTTACGATTCGTCGAGGAACCAGTAGAGATTACAGACCGAGACGTTAAGATTCTCAAGCGTACCAGGATACCCCTTGTTCGAGTTCGTTGGAACTCCCGTCGTGGCCCAGAGTTTACCTGGGAACGAGAAGACCAAATGAAACCCAAGTATCCCCAGTTGTTCGAGAAAAGTGAAACCACTACTGAGGCTGAAGCTACTGCGGAATTTCGTGACGAAATTCCAAACCAACGGGGGGATGATATGACACCCCAGGAAAACCAGGAAACCATGCAACCTAACTAGCTTCCTCAGTAACTACGTGCTAAATTTCGGGCTAAATTTCGGGACGAAATTTCTTTCAAGTTGGGGATGATGTGACAACTCAAGTTTTCAAGATCTTTCCTCTCAGCTGTGTCTTCATAATTCGTTGCGTTGTAATATGTGTACCTTGTTATTTGATTTATAAATTGTTGTATTGTGTTACTTGGTTAAATAATGAACTGTTGAACTTATGAACTATTTAAATTTTACAAACCTAACCCTTACATTCTCACATTTGACGAAACCCGAACCCGACGAAACATTAGTGTTTCGTCATCATCCATACTCGACGGAACTTAGAGAGTTTCATCGCCCAATGTAGTTTCGCCGAGACGAGCTTTCGGCCAAGGTAAGGCCCATCAGTGACTAAGCCAGTTCGTTTTATATTCACACCCTTGTACGTAAAACGGCAGTTATCAAACCCTAGTGTTCTATCCTCTCTCTATTTGACGGCAACCTATCTATTCTATTCGGAGTTTCAATCTCTCGAAGCCTGTCTCTCGTGTCTACGTCAACCACATCTCGGTTAGTTCACACCATTGTTTAATCGTTACATGATTCCATGGTAGATCAATACATGTTCGTATATATATATATTAATCTGATTGATGAAGTTCTGTGAATTGTGGAATACATGTTCGTAGATAGTGAATGGGATCTTGTATTGTTGTTAAGACCATATGAATGATTTCGTTATTTGATTTGAATGGATGGTCGACTACAATATGTTTACCGATGTATTTTAGCGTGATGATGATGATCTGGTAATCTATTATTGTTTGATTTGAATGATACTTGTAAACGGTTGATCTGTAAATCGGTTATGAGATGGTTAAATGATGAATTGGTTAATAGTTAGGGTTAACTGATTTAGTAGTGATTTCAACTAATCGATCGGTATGAATGGAATAATGGAACAATGGCGATTAGGGTTTTCTGTGTGTGCATAGTTTAAACTGTTAAGCAGGTGACGAAACTTCTTTCCCGACGTAACTCATGCATGTTGACGAAACACACATGTCGACGAAACTTGGGAGTTTCGTCAATGGAGTGTCACGACAAAACTTGGGAGTTTCGTCCATAGGGGATCACGATGAAACAGGGGTGTTTCGTCAAGAGGGTAAACAGACACAGTGAACTAAGTTGATTATGTGATGGATGATTTTGCTAATAAAACCTTGGTACATACTATAACGATAATTAAATTATGACCAAGGAAACATGATCTAGTTCTTACACATGGCATACTTAACTGTTAGGCATTTTTACATTACATAATTGTGAACTGGGGATATGAATGAATTATATGACTGTTATGTGCCAGTTGAGAATCACTGCTTGAACATGCACACTGTGATTACAAGTTATACGTGAACCTAGTGAATGTGAACTGATTATGTATACGTGAATCACCATAGGCTTTGACTGATTAATTGGGAACAAGTAACTTAACAAACCGAGCAAACCAAGGTGAGTTCACACTTTCTATAAGCCATGGGATTCCCGGTGGTTTGGGAATGGGTTAAGAAACTAAAATGGAACCTGCATATTCTCCTTGGGTAGAATATGTACCTCCATCCTCCATGGGAAGGATGACAACATTAAACCTGCGTATTCTCCTTGGGTAGATTACGTACCTCCATCCTCCATAGGAAGGATGACAACATATAACTTACTAAACAAAACTCTATCATGAAGTCCCTCATTTTTATATCGACTTAATCGCCGGGCCAATGGCGAGCGGGTTATTAGTTAAATAGCGCTATTAGGTTTGACAAGCCTCACACCGTGCCGCAGAGGACTGGAGTGGACTAATGGATCTGGGCACTTAGTCAATGATGATACACATTGACGTAGGGCACATAAACATGACTCCAGTCAGTTGTCGATATGGTATTGGGTCTAGTGGTTAACATGGGGTAGCCCCCACTGGTTATGGTTTGGGAAACAAGGAATTGGTTAATACATGGTTTTCGAAAGAACTTATGGTTTTTGGAACAACTTTAAAATGGACAACCAATTGTGAACTCGCTCAACTTTGTTATTGACTCGTTGTTACATGCATTGCAGGTCGTTAGATGCTTAGCTGGAGCTCGCATGGGAGCAGGAGTCATTGCGGGACATGGACTGTTGAGTTCCATGTTAAACATTTGAACTTTTAAACTTGTACTTTGGTTTTAAACTTTATGCTTCCGCTGATAACTTGAATTTGATTAACTTGTTTTGAACACCAATTATATTGTGTGGTTGGACTTTTATTTATTTAATTACATTGTTCAATATGATTGGTGGCTGGATCCTGGTCAGTCACGCCTCCTGCGGTTATACTCCACTTGTGGATTTTCGGGGTGTGACATATGAGACATAAAAGGGTATTAATGATTAAAATATAATAATATCGAAAATACTAAAATTGAACCTTGTAAAATTTTGTAAATGGTCGCTAACAATATTAACCAAACCCTCCGTAACCAATCACTAAGAACAATCCTTGAAAATGACCGTGTCAAATATAACACTTCATGGATTAATATCGAAACTTAAGAATTGTTCTCAAGTAAGAAAATATGTCCTATGTGTTGAGTGATCCTAATCCCGATGAACCTCTTATGGAAGATAAGGATGCCTATAACGATTGGATTAAGTGTATCGAGGATACTATACAAGCCTCTTGCCTCATGTTACGAATTATGATTCCTGAGATTCAAAAAGAATTTTGAACATCATAGGCATACGACATGATTAACCAATTGTAGGAAATGTTCCTAAGGGTAGAACGCATTGAAACGGTTTGAGCGCTTCATGCATATCGAATGGAGGAAACCCAATCGATCTCATCTTATGTCTTTAAGATGAAAAGCCACATTGATCGCCTCGAATGGCTCAATATGGATACAAGGACTTTATCCATTCTAACGATCAATGAGGGTGGCAACAAGAAAAGGCATCACCTAGACACCAAAGCAAATGTTGCAAATGGAAACAGGCACATCAAAGGGAAAAGAAAAAGAAAGGCTAAAGCGGAACCACCGAAACCAAAATACAAGAAGGCAAAGGTTGCCAAAAACGATCCATACTTTAAGTGTGGTGAGATAGGGCATTTGAAAAAGGAATTGTCCAACCTATCTCGAGAAGTTGAAAAACAAGAGGGATGCGAGGGCAAACCTCAAGTATAATCTTTATGATACATATTGACCTTAATGTTATTTCTTCTAACACATGGGTATTAGATATCAGATATGGAACTCATATTTGCAATTCGTTGCAAGAGTTCAAAAGAAATAAGCATTACAAGAAGGGAGACATTAGTCTCTTCATGGGCAATGGAGTGAAAGTTCAAGTTGAAGCCCTAGGAAACTATGTTTTGAAACTTCCAAATGGTTTGGAAATTGTTTTAAAAATGTATTGTGTGCTCCTAGTTTGACTAGGAACATTATTCAAGTTTCCCTTATAAGACAATATGGTTTTGATTTAAAGTTCGTAAACAATGACTTTTATATTTCGATGAATGACATGTTTTACTTTAAAGTTATGCTTTCAAATGGTATTTATGAATTGGTTCATAATAATACGTCATTTGATAGTTCAATGTACTAAGCAATCACCAAGAAACTCAAAATGGATTTGAGTGAGACCTATCTTTGGCATTATCGCCTTGGTCATATAAAGAGAAATCGCATGTAAACACTTCGAAAGAATGGTCTTTTGGAGACAAATGAAGTTGGTTCATTTGATACATGTGAATCTTTTTTAAAAGGAAAAATGACTAAGAAACCCTTTAGCGGGAAAGTGCAAAAGATTTATTAGGTATCATATATTCGGATGTATGTGATCCTTTTAAGCCAATGATTATGAATGGTGAGAGATACTTCATTACCTTTTACTGACAACTATAGTAGTTATGGTTATGTGTACTTGCTGAGATACAAAGTTAAAGTTTTGAAATGTTCAACGCCTTCAAAAGGTGAAGTACAAAATCAACTCAATCAAAGTTCTTCATTCCGATAGAGGAGGAATCGAACTCTATTTGAATATGGTTCGATCTATGATGGCTAGGAGCGCATTATCTCTATCATTTTGGTGTTATGCTTTGCTCTCCGCGGCCCGTACATTCAATGTGGCCCAAACCAAGAAAGTGGATAGACATCTTTTGAAATATGGCATGGAAGGGCTCCATCATTATCATATTTGAAGGTATGGGGTTGTGAAAGCTTATGTAAAGCAATACACCCCAAACAAATTAGAAGTACGATCCACTAAGTGTATCTTTGTAGGATATCCTAAAAGTGATATAGGATATTATTTCTACGATCCAACAGAGCAAAATGTATTTATTGCTCGAAAGGATGAGTTCTTGGAAGCTAAGTTCCTTGTGGAAGGAATTAGTAGAACAATAGTACTTGATGAGGATCAAGAACCACAAGCCAATACACGTTTGGTTGAAACTAGCACTCAACAAGAGGTTGTTGAAAAACGATCAAGTGGTTGATCAATACACATAAAAACGTTCGCAGATCTAGTAGAATCAGTAGTCCACCTAAAAGATATGGATTTTTCATGGATGGATGCTACGTGGTAGATTCGGGTGAACCTACCACATACCATGATCCAATGTCAAAATCCGATTGTGACAAATGGCTTGAAGCCATGAACGTAGAGATGCAATCCATGTATGACAACCAAGTATGGAATTGGTTGTGCCACCTCTTAACTCCAAAGTAGTTGGAAGTAAGTGGGTTTTCAAGAAGAAAACAGATATGGATGGTAACTTGGATACTTATAAAGCGAGACTTGTAGCAAAAGGTTTCACTCAAACTCAAAGGGTTGATTATGATGAGACCTTCTCGCCTATCGCGATGCTAAAGTTAATTAGGATATTATTTGCCATACCTGCATAATATGATTATGAGATTTGTAAATGGATGTCAAAATGGCTTTCCTTAATGGATATCTTAAGGAAGATGTCTATATGGTTCAGCCTGAAGGTTTTGTAGATCCAAAACATCCTAACAAAGAATGCAAGTTAAAGAAATCAATCCAGGGATTGAAACACGCATCTAGAAGTTGGAATCACCATTTTGATGAAGAGATTAGGGAATATGGATTCATCAAGAACGTTGATAAAACTTGTGTATAAGAAGGCTAGTGGGAGCATTATTACTTTCTTAATATTGTATGTCGATGACATTCTACTATTTGGAAAAGACATTCCAACCATGGAAGGTGTAAAAACCTAGCTTGGAAGTTGTTTTTCCATTAAAGATCTTGGAGAAACCGCCTATATTTTGGGAATAAAGATCTATAGGGATAGATCAAAGTGCTTGATAGGTTTTAACCAAAGTGCATACATTGACAAACTCTTGAAAAGGTTCAAGATGGAGAACTCTAAGAAAGGTTTAGTACCTATTCAAGAGCGGACAATATTGAGTGCGTCTCAATGTCCAAGCTCAAAGGATAAGCAAGAAAGAATGAAAGGAATCCCATATGCGTCTACTATAGGATCCATTATGTATGTAATGATATGCACTAGACCGGGCATGTCATGCGCTTTAGGCATGACGAGAAGATACCAACAAAATCCAAATAACGGTCATTGGATGACTGTTAAGAGCATATTGAAATACCTTAGAAGGACTAAGGATATATTTTTAATATATGGATCTTGTGAAGAAGAACTCGTTGTAAAGGGTTACATGGATACGAGTTTCCAAACTGATCGAGATGATTCTCGATCACAATTAGGGTAGCATTGTCCACTACAAAATCAGAATACATCACCGCTTCATTGATCGAGATAATTCATATGGATCTGCCACTTGAATTGTTGCCGATCTAGGGGTAGTCCCTATCATTCAGGACCTCCAGAGATCTTTGTGAGAACGATGGTGCGATTGCTTAAACCAAGGAACCTCGTGCACATCAAAAGACAAGGCACAATGAGCGGAGTTTCAACTACCTAAGGGATGAAGTTGAAAAAGGGAAGGATATGTATTCACAAAGTTCACACTGATCAAAATATTGCGGATCCACTCACGAATCACCTTGAACGAGCAAAGCATGAAGGGTTATACTTGTACCTTAGGACTTCGATATTCTAGTGATTGGATTTGATCTATTTTGTATTTGGATATTGGAACAACTATTATTATAACTCTTTATGGTATTTTGAGTAATGTTCCATTTTAGCATGTTTAAATCCGTGAATAAGTTACTTATTCTAAATGTCTGTAGTCGATCATACTTGTGGGAACAAATATGAATGTAAGACTATTATGAACTTGTATTGGTGGATATTCATTAGGTATGAATATAGAGCAAAGTGTTGCTGCCAAAGTTCATAGATATTTGTGGGATACAAATATTAGACTGACTCGCTCTCAAATATTACTGCATGGAATCATTTGTGATTGATCATAAGTAAATTTGAGTAAAGGAGAATATCATAGTATCCTCTGACCTGAGATACATATTGGGTGTTGATATTCACCAAGTATTTTACCATGACCTAGTTCTTCGCTGTCAGTAATATGACAGTACATAAGGCTAAGCTCAGGTGTGGTACAAGGTGATTGTGAGAGACGTATGTAGTCAAGAAGGGATTTGTTCCTCTTATTCGTTGAGAGTAAGATGTCTAAGGCCTGCTAAAGTTAAATCAACAGAGAGTGATCACTCTATGTCTCTGGATTTAACATGACATCTGTAACGAAAGGATAAATGATAGATTCACTTAAATCATGTTCAAGTAAGGGACTTGAAGGGGATGATGTTATTGAATGGGACATATAGTCATACGTATTAAGGGTAGTAAACCGTAGTTAGGCGTCATTTACTACTTGCATCAATCTTCTATATATCTTGTGCAAGTGGGAGATTGTTGGATTCTATATACCCAAGACACATATTAAATTGATGTGGCTAGTACGTTATGATCCAAGTCGAGTCATACCCAAATACAAGCTAGACAAACACTTATAATATTTATTTGTGATATGATCAAACAAATAAATATTAACACTTATAATATTAGAAATTTGTTTTCTAAATAATTGCACTTGAGAAACTAATAAATTATATGGATAATTTATTATTGAGAGAATATTTTATTTTGTTATTTAATGGGTTAAATAACATTTTAAAATGTTGTGAAATGTTGCATAAGTCTTGTAACATGTTGTGTTATATTTTATAAAAGTTATAAATAAATACAAGACTAAATTTAAAGGAAACTTTTGAAATTTTGGGTGGGAAAAGCATTTAATGGCCAGCCCATTTATGGCTTCCCAAGGTGGGATTCCACCACTTAAAATGCATGCAACACATCTCTTCCAAGACACATTGAATGCTGATTCTCTCTCCTACTTTCTGTCACATCCTTTTAATATTTCATTTGTATGACCAAAATAAGAGAGATGAACTTGAAAAAAAAAAACACTAGAGAATGCTCTCTAGTAAAATCGGCCAAGATGGGTCTCCAAGAAGGTTTTCAAGTTTTTTTAAGTGCATAAAACTCCATAAACTTCTCTCATAATTTCGGCCAAGGTGGTTGATTAAGAGGGTTTTTTCAAGTGAGTTTGTGAGTGTAAAATCCTAGCTAAAATCGAAGTGTTTGTTGGAAGGCTTGGGGTATACAAGCTTGAGGTATTCTACACTTGAAGACTACCATTCAAGAAGCATCATCTTCTTCATTTCTTCTTATTCCAAGAAGGTAGTATTCTTGAAACACTCTATGGTTGTGTTTTAATTTTGATAGCATGCATGTTCATATATGGATCCGGGGATTGGGTTTTACATAATAAAATGAGTTTTATATCTCGTAAGTAACATGTTTTAAATATATTTTTCCGTAGCATTTTTATTTTATATGGATAAAATACTTTGATAATAGTTCATTCGTTAGTCACTCCTCGAATGGAAGCTTGACCCTCGCACTGGTAGACAGGTTGCCAATACATGACCGAGGCAAACGGTTCTTAACTGTCACCATGTTAAGTTCTCGATAACACATCTCTTCCAAGACACATTGAATGCCGATTCTCTCTCCTACTTTCTCTCACATCCTTTTAATATTTCATTTGTATGACCAAAATAAGAGAGATGAACTTGAAAAAAAAACACTAGAGAATGCTCTCTAGTAAAATCGGCCAAGATGGGTCTCCAAGAAGGTTTTCAAGTTTTTTTTAAGTGCATAAAACTCCATAAACTTCTCTCATAATTTCGGCCATGGTGGTTGATTAAGAGGGTTTTTTCAAGTGAGTGTAAAATCCTAGCTAAAATCGAAGTGTTTGTTGGAAGGCTTGGGGTATACAAGCTTGAGGTATTCTACACTTGAAGACTACCATTCAAGAAGCATCATCTTCTTCATTTCTTCTTATTCCAAGAAGGCAGTATTCTTGAAACACTCTATGGTTGATATGGATCCGGGGATTGGGTTTTACATAATAAAATGAGTTTTATATCTCGTAAGTAACATGTTTTAAATATATTTTTCCGCAGCGTTTTTATTTTATATGGATAAAATACTTTGGTAATAGTTCATTCGTTAGTCACTCCTCGAATGGAAGCTTGACCCTCGCACTGGTAGACAAGTTGCCAATACATGACCGAGGCAAACGGTTCTTAACTGTCACCTTGTTAAGTTCTCGATAACACATACGGAAAGGCTTGCCTTTATGGATATAACTGGGGCTCCCCAAAGCGAAAAACTTAGTCCAACAAACTCCTGTCCAACAGTTTCTGTAGCTGATTAGACAATTCTTGTAACCCTCCTGGTGCAAGAAGGTAAGAGTACGAGTAATCAGGGCTGCTTCTGGCATGAGATCAACTGAGATTTTACCCAATGGCGGTTACTAACAATGGCGGGGTAATCCCTCCGCAGACACTTCTGGGTTTCATTGTAGAATAAATGCTGACCTTTATACAACTCTGATACTTTGGACAGATGACGATTCTCCACTAGGGAAAGGGGTATGCAAAGTTTTCTTCTCACAGGGTATATCTGTGCGATGTATGGATAACCAATCCATACCAACTACTGCATCAAAATTATCGAGGATAGCATAAGGAAGGTCGATGTCGAACACTTGTCCCATAAGGTCGAGTTTACATTCCAACGGATATATGAAGTTTCATTTGACTTGCCATTAGTTGATTCCACAACAGGTTCGGTTTCAAGAAGCATCAGGGTTAAATAGAACAAGGACGAAGAGATTAGCTACTCATACAAGCTACCATGTTGCTATTATGCCTGGCGTCACCTAAGCCAGTCCTAAATGTCCTTCCACGAGTACCACTTCCAGTGTTGCTGCTACTGCTACTAGAATTCCCAAAACTGTCATTGTTCCCTGGGTTGTTGGCGTCTTGACTTAACATCGGCCACTCCTTGTTGAAGCCACCGTCATTTCCATACCGGAAGTCATGATTTGCGAGTACCTTGATGTTGTCGTGACTGTTGCTTCTAATGTCGTTACTTGAAACGGAGCCCTACGATCTTTCACCAACCGGGTCCACCCTTTTCACATTCTGTGCCGCATCCTAAAACGCTAAACACCGTGCTGGTAATCACACATTCCACACTATAATCGGTTGTCATCGCAAGAGTTGACTCCCATGAGTCGCTGACTAGGGTTAAGAATTCGATTGTAGTCAGTTTGCTGGAGTTCGTTGCCGGTAACTAGAGTCATTCTAATACTGAGGTTGGTAAGGCACTATGCTCATCCTCTTGTCCATCGTCCTTGCAAGTTGACTGAGTAATACACGGTATATTTCCAGAGTGTTGCAGAAATGATCGCACTTCGAGGTCTAAGACGTCAGTACGTTGAGTTCCCGCTAACAAAGAGGAGTGAGAGGGGTATTGACCAATCATGGACGTTGCAACATCCAACTCAGGGACGTTCGTACAAGCATCTAACATTCTACACAGTCGTCAGGCGTTCAGATGGGTGTTCAGGTAATACTCGATAGCATCGAGATTCGAAAAGATTCAGTGAGGAGTGCAAAGATCATGTTCGAGTAGGGGACAATCACTACTATAACACCTATAGACTGTTGTGTTTCACATCGATCAAGTAACAGAACGGAACCCCTTTTTCACTTGTTAAGCCTCACTAGGACTCGCATGCACACCACATTATTATTATGTGTGCACCCACAATAATATTGTGATTTGCATGCTCATCTCAGTTCCTCCTAACTCATGTCAAATGGTTCCTCAAACTCAGATGTCAAACAAAGAATATCACAAATCATGGGTCACAAATCTCTAGGGTAACACCACACTATCGATCACTTAACACATGCAAGTAATTCATGAATTCATATTGTTGTGCTAAACGTGCAATCACATGAAATATCATATGTAGTGTTCACTAGTTATGCTATGCAATGAGTAAACGAGAGACGAACCTTGCAGTCTGGAGCTGAGTGTCATGGTCGTATTCCTGTTCTCAGAACTGTTCGGTTATAGTTTGGTTTTGTAAAAACGTTTTTAAAACCAAGTTCACTATAACCTGGCTCTGATACCAAACTATCACACCTCCAAAATACCACTCGCGGAAAACACCGCGGGCGTGTGACGTACCTGGATCTTAGCCACCAATCACATTGAACTCATAAATATATTCAAATAAAGCTTTCATTCATTAACATAAAGTATTACAAAACGTTACATAAAATTCATTGTATACAGCGGAAGTATAACTCATTTGTTAAGTGTTTTCATAAACCACGAGTACGTAAACCATTAGACTTGTGTTGCGATTCCATGTATCCCGACCCATGACCACTCCAGCCTTCCAGACAGCAAGTTCTAAATGATATATACCTATAGACCTGCAAGCATGCAGACAAGTGTGTCAGACGACGCTGGTGAGTTCAAAGTTTGTTAACACGTTTTAGTTACCAGATATGAGTATAAGACGATTCAATGATTTGATGTTGTTATTAACTCGATTACCGCAGATGGCTCTAGATTTATTTGTCCAAACCATAATGCTCTATCACACATTGGTCAAGTGGTTAAGGTAATTAGTTCATGACCGTCCTCCTCGGTACGGTGTGAGGGTGCCAAACCTAATAGCGCTATCAACTAATAACCCCGTTGCCTCCCAGGAAACTATTCGGTATATGTAAGGGGACTTATCGATAGAAATGAGTGTAATAACCAACATCCCAATAACCTGACATTCCTCCCCGGAACATTACTCGATATCCCTCCCCGGATGCATGCTTGGAAAAAGAGCAGTGAACTCACCTTAGATTTGCTCGGTATTTAACAAGTTACTTTACCCATTCCAAGTTAGTCAACCAAACCCTACCGTGGTTACCAAAGACAACCAGTATAGTGTTCACACATATCACGTATCTAACGTACACGTTGCACAAGTAGCAGACCAGTATGACACACGTACTTATTCGCATCGTAACTGTTAAACATACAATCCGTTGATCTATAACTTTTATCGTGAGGTCATATAACTAGTGGATGGGTTTCACATGCAAATCAATAACTTAGCAGTACATGTGTTTTCACAGATTGCAGTTGCTGTTAAGGTCATAGTGTAAGTCACATAACGACAGTTAATAGGTGGCTTGCTATACACAAGAACCCAATCAAGTTTCTTATTCTCAGTTAATATTATTAACATGCATCAAAAAGGATTCCACCAACATAAACATTCATCAGCATACACAACATTAATTTCTGTCATGTCTAGTATCTCCACGATAATCCTATAGCGAATCACTCTACAGTGAAACACCCTATGGTGAAACACTCTATGGCGAAACACCCTATGGCGAAACACCTTAGCAGTCTTTCACCGAGACCAACTACGACGAAACACATGGTCTTTCGCCGAGACCAACTATGACGAAACACATCTGGTTATCAACAATCCTCATAACTTTAATTGTTAGCGAAGATTAATAACATGATTAACACAATTATCGAGCAGTTTATTGACATCGTACAACCCAAATCACAACCGAACATTGTATGAGTTTTTATTGATTCACAATAGTCCTAACCATCATTCTAGAATTCACTTTAACAGGCAAAAGTTCTCATGTTCCTATTTAGATTGGCTCGAAACAAGTCTTGATCACATATCATCAACAATCATGCAATCCCATATAATAACATACAAAAGAATTAATATAATTGTCCCACATGCACATCGAACTATTCACAGAACATCACGATTGACTTTAATTCATAATTACATACAAACCTTTTAGTGGATTCCCAATATGATCTTATATTTGTAACCCTACCTTGTTCGATTACATCACTCATAATATTAAATCAAAATCAACCAATCATACATACAATCATATAGCACTTCCTAATTTGGATTATCATTAAAGAATTAACAAAACATAGCATACATATAAAACAAGATCAAACAAATAAGAATTACAACAGATATGAAACTACTAACCAAGGGGCTCGACTAGAGAAGATGATGCCTGGATGGGATCTACTGCCGTCGCTGGTTTAGGGGAGTTTAGGGTTTTTACTCTACGCCTGACAGTTATAAAGGTTATATAATCACCCACCACTGGGGCGTGAGCAGCTCTGGGCCAAAGCCCATCCTATCTTTCGTCGGCATACATGCGGCGAAACACCTGGGCCGACGAAACTCCCCACAGCCGACGAAACTCTACTCAACAACACTTTGTCGGATCCTTGTAACACAATGATTGGACCGAGATCTGTTATGAATATTGAGTATTGGGCCCCATAACTCTTAGCACATGGGCTTTGCAAATGAAATATCAAAATTGAATTAAACTACACGTGATGTGCTGACACTTGATCTGTGCACATGGGCCGCCACATTTGTTGGTATTAAATGAACCGCACATGGGCCCATTCACCTAGACATTAACATTCAACAAACGTTAAATGAATTTGCATGAATAATTAAAGTTGTCGGATGAGTTATGTTAATGGATCAAAATTTCGGGTTGTCACAGAATCAACCAACAGGAAGTCAGAATCCTCGTACAAGCCATATCGCTCTAAGCCATATGGCAGAAATGACAGCAAGAAAGTGAATGCTGTTGAAGACGAGGATCCTGAGGAGTATCCTGAATTGTCAGAGTATTGTTTTTCTGTTAATATACCTGAACTAATGTATGCTATGCAGGGTTTGGGAGACAAAGCAAGGTGGCCTAGGAAGAACCAACAAAAAGCCGATTGGAAGGATAAATCCAAGTGGTGTGCCTTCCATGAGGATTTTGGACATGTTACAAAAGATTGCATTGCCCTCAGGAAATAAATAAGCTATCTGCTGAGCAAAGGATATCTGAAGGATCTTCTAGGAAGAAAGAAGAATAAGGGTCAGGATACTGAGAAGGATCCTGAACGTGCAACATCACCTCCTGCAGATGCCAAGATAATTAACTTTATTTCAGGAGGATCCGACATTTGTGGGACTTCATACTCTGCTGCAAAAAGACATGCAAAAGAGGCTAAGGAAGAAAGGGGAGATAAGCCAACCAGGATATTGTCACACCCCGACCACGTGTAACATACAAAACGTGGCGGAAACGTCGGGGAGTGTTGTAACAGAATAAATTATTTCATAACCATGGCATACAAAGTTGTATTTTATTTAAAAACAGAGGTGTTACATTGTTTCAAACAGGAATTTAAGAGTTCAGAACATAATTAAACATAGTCTATCTTCTTTTAAAGTCTCTAAGGCACAGGTCCGCCCTAGTATCGTGATCAACATCCTATGGAAAAGCACCTGAAAACACATGTGAAAATAGGTACGTTAACATAAAAATGCCTGTGAGATACATAGGTTTGTCAAAATAGGATTCATGACTTATGTTTAAGCAAAATGTTTAGTCATGAACCTTGTAATTTGCGTTGTCTTGTAAATCATTTGAAAACAATAAGATCAGATGATATGAATAAGTAAATGTCAGGTTAAATAAATAACCGTGTAAAAATGTGTTTGTATAAGATAAGTTGTTTGTAAATCAATGTCTTGTGAAAAGTATGTTATTTGTATAAAATGTTCTATGTCTCAATATTGAAATGATTCGAATAACGTTACGACATGTAATACCATACAAACACTTATATATAGGAAGTACCAGCGGCGTATCCACCATGCTTGTATCATATTACACGCGCATCGTTACTTAATCACTTAATCAAACCAAACCAACCAATGTAAGAAGTCTATGTTTAAACCAATTGTCAAACATGTTATATGTCAAATGTAAATCATGTCAAATGTCTATGTCAAATATCCATGTCAAATGTCTATGTCAAATATCCATGTCAAATGTCTACGTCGAATATCCATGTCAAATGTCTATGTCAAATATCCATATCAAATGTCTATGTCAAATGTCTTTGTGTAAAATGTCTATGTCAAAATGTCATGTATGGCAAGTGAAATGTCTCAACTAAACCATATGCACAAAAACAAAATATTGAAGTAAAACATGGTTTAAATCAATCTTATGTCTTTGTGGAAAAATGCATGCAAATATTTAATATGAACATTTATGCGGTATTGTGAAAATGCATACATCCAAGCCTTGTGACTGTGGTGATAAACCCTTTAAACAAATTAAAGGTCTATCTGTCTTATATCATCGAATTCGGTCATTCCTTTCATCCCCTTTCCCTGGGACGTCCGGAACGGGAGTTGTCAATTCCTATGGTACCACTACCTACTAACGAACGGCATAGCTAATGTTAATGAATGTATTGTCCCATGTAAACAAACCAAATGTCATACTAAAATGTAAGCATGTGAAAAACGATGCACTAAGTATGTAATCAAATGAACATACATAGCGTGAAATGTCATGTAAAACGATGTACTAAGTAATGCACACAATGGGCACACCTAGTATGAAATGTAATGTAAAACAATGTACCAAGTAATGCACACAATGGGCACACCTAGCATGAAATGTAATGTAAAATAATGTACTAAGTAATGCACACAATGGGCACACCTAGCATGAAATGTAATGTAAAACAATGTACCAAGTAATGCACACAATGGGCACACCTAGCATAAGATGTAATGAAATCATGTACTATAATGTACTAACGAACATAGCATGTATATGATGTGAAAACAGGAAAGCATGAAAGTAACAAGTAGGCACATGTGTTCCACCCCAAAACAGTTTGGAAAACAGTAAAAGAGGGGTCTATGTACTCACTTGATATTGCTCAGTTGGCTAAAGATAACCACCAAGTAATGCTATAGATCTCGGAATCAAACGGCACCTAATATAGGTAACTATGTTAATAAACCGGACCTAAATCGGAAGATCGGGTAGCATGAGGGTTTGTAAACCAAACGAGTATTGAGACTCGTGTAGTATGGTTCAACAAAGCCTACATACTAATTGAAACCTAACATAATTGCTTACGACCCATTACGACCCGTTTAGGTAGCTTATGCTACTTTAATGCGTCGTTCGCGTGAAACGCGTTCGGACCGCCTAACTAGCCCTATGACAAGTGTTATATGCCTAAACATGTTACATAATCAGTTATGTGACAAAGGTTTAGGTTACATATGCTTAATTACCAATTATACATGAAAAGGGTATTCTGGTAATTTACCTAAGGCATATAAACTACCTATCATACAACTACTTAAACGATGTGACCATAGGGTATAACCTCGGAAGGTTATTCCCTACCTACTATGGTCACCTAATGTATTTGGTCGGATCCTAATGATCGACCAAATGGGTCGAGTTCGAAGGTATAGGCGATTTATCAGATCGCCTACCCTACGACTCTAGACAACGTGGTAATCAGTGGGCATAGTCCCAAGGGACTATGACCAACGTGATTACACTCACGTTGCGAAGTTCAAACGAACTTCGCATTGACCATTACTGGTCAACGCTGAAAGTCAAACAAAGTTTGACTTTCTGACTCGAAAAGCAATAAAATAAGGAAAAGAACGAAAGAATACTTACGAAGGGTCCCCGAATGCTAACTTCGATTCAAAAATCTCAGGTATGAAACAATAGTTTCAACTTAGAGTTTCTCAAATCAAAGTTCTTGTAAGTTTAGCAATGGGGGGCATGGGGTATATATAGTTTTCGGTCCACCGTTGAGATCGTTTCTTGGAAAAGGGGAAATGATCTCGTCCGAACACTTGTCGGAAAGTTGTGGTGGCTCTTTGGCACTCACCATAGGGTGTTGACAAGTGTACTTGCCCTTTGGGGTGTTGAAAAATTGATTGGAATTGCAAAACACTGAATCTGGTCACTAAACTGATGTTTCTGCCCAGAGTAGGCAGTCGCGTAGCGCTACTGGTAAGGCTACATGCAGTGGCGCTACGCCACTGCCCCCTTGTTTCAGCAAACTTTCAAAATTGGCAGAAATGGTCCCTGCAGCCCGTTTAAGCGATTTTCGATGCGTTTGAACCCCGTTAACCTCATTTCAAGGCTCTAAAATGAAGTTAAAGTATAGGGAACTCAAAACATGCTCAAAAATATCTAGGATGTCGGTTCGTTTGGCCGTACGATCGCGATGTTCGCTTAATTACGACGGAATGCGCATAAGCGCGAAAAACGATCCAAATGACGCGACGAATGGATTTTTCTTATGGCGAACACTAAAATATAATATAGTCATGCTTATATAAATTTTTGGATGTCCGAATGTATTCAGAACGTAAGTTATGCGCGAAAATGCAAACTTGTGCACTTTTTGACACTTTTAGTCCCTGAATGACCCAAAAGTTTATTTTAGCACACCAAACCCCTCAAAGCCTATTTCTAAGCTATGTAAAGGATATTTAAGGTGTGTTTAACTTAT
Organism: Helianthus tuberosus; assembly: GCA_030545235.1. Taxonomy (NCBI): domain Eukaryota; kingdom Viridiplantae; phylum Streptophyta; class Magnoliopsida; order Asterales; family Asteraceae; genus Helianthus; species Helianthus tuberosus. The sequence continues at coordinate 122,701,848 of CM060451.1, read as the reverse complement.
GTTCATGTTCCGGAATGTTCGTTACAGTTCAAATCGACATACTTTCGCAGTTTGTCAAGTTTTAGTCCCTGTAAGCGAATTAACTTGTTTTTGACATACCAAAGCCTTCTAAACTTATTTCTAAGTTATGTAAAGGTTATTTAAGGTATGTTGAGTATATGTTGATGTTCCAGAGTATTTCTCGCATTAAACTGAGTACGTTTACGCACTAGTTTGCGTATAACTCTCCAGAAAGCGATGTAGAGTTTGAAATTACATAAAAGTCAAAACATGAAAAATGTAGAACATAACAAAACAAACATTGGGATCAAATAACATTGTTTTATTGATAATAGAACTGTTCACAATGATTACAAGCACAGTTGTTACAGATATCAACCCTCACAACTGATAAAGGAATCACGTTCGATAGTGATAACAGGGATACTGTCCAGGATCCTCATCATGACGCTTTAGTAATAACTTTATACGTTGCTAATCATTTTGTGCGCAGGATACTGGTTGATAATGGCAGCTCTTTCAACATTATTTAACTAGAAACGCTGAAAAGGATGAATGTTTCCCCGATGGATATCACTTCAAAATCCACTGTGCTTGTTGGGTTCAGTGGAGAGGCCAGGAATACTGTGGGAGAAATAAAGTTGCATGTGTATGTTGAAGGGGTCAACTCAATGCAACGCTTCTGTGTCATGGACTCCTTATCCTGCTACAATATTATATTGGGTAGGCCATGGATCCATGATATGAAAGCTGTGCCATCTACCTATCACCAGTGCATCAAGATCCCTACCCCTTGGGGGGTTGTCAAAGTAGAAAGTGATCAACAAGAAGCGAAGGAGTGTTATTCTTCTTCAATGAAATCCTCAACAAAGCCCAAAGCAGGATAGCAATTAAAGATGTGGGCCCAGGATATCGTAGAGGCTTCAGAACAGGATGTTAAGAAAATTATCCTGAATCAGGATAATCCGGATATCTCGGTGCTCGTAGGAACCAATATCCCTCAGGATATTGAAAATCAACTGACTAACTTTTTGAAATGCAGGATGTCAACATTCGCATGGAAACATGAGGATATGACAGGTATTTCCAAGGATATTATAACTCACAAGCTCGGAATTGACAGGTCTTTCAAGCCTGTCCAACAGAAATGAAGGAAGTTTTCTCCTGAACGGAACGCGATCATTCAAGAAGAGGTTGAAAGATTATTAAAGAGCAAGATGATTAGGGAAGTCAAATTTCCCAAATGGCTAGAAAATGTAGTTGTATTGCAAAAGAAAAATGGGAAATGGAGAGTTTGTGTAGATTACACAGACTTGAACAAAGAGTGTCCTAAAGACCCATTTCCCCTGCCTCATATTGACTCAATGGTGGATGCTACTGCCGGTCATGAAATGTTAACCTTCATGGATGCATCCTCAGGATTCCAGCAAATACTAATGGAACCTTCGGACCAGGAGGATACTGCTTTCATGACACCAACAGGTATTTATTGTTATACTGCTATGCCTTTTGGTTTGAAAAATGCAAGTGCAATATACCAGAGATTGGTGAACATGATGTTTAAAGATAAACTAGGGGACACCATGGAGGTATACATTGATGATATGGTGGTAAAATCTAAGAAGGATGAGGATCATCTCCGGGATATTGAAGGAGCATTCGATATCCTGGACCAGTACAACATGAAACTAAACCCTGCCAAATGCCATTTTGGAGTGGGGGCAGGAAAGTTTCTAGGATACATGGTGACTAAAAGGGGGATCGAAGCCAGCCCGGAACAGATTAAAGCTATCCTGGATATCAAGTCACCTTCAAACATGAAAGATGTACAAAGATTAACAGGGCGAGTAGCAGCGTTGAATAGGTTTATATCAAGATCCTCAGAAAAATGCAAGGAATTCTACGATATCCTGAAGAAGAATAAGAAGTTCGAATGGGGAGAGAAGCATGAAGTAACCTTGTAGGAATTAAAGCAGTATCTCTCAATTGCACCTCTATTGATGAAGCCCGAGGATGATGAACCATTATCCCTGTATCTTGCAGTATCAGGGAATGCAGTAAGTGCTGTCCTGGTAAAGGATCACGAAGGTCAGCAGTATCCTGTCTATTATGTTAGCAAAAGTTTATTAGATGCTGAAACTTGATATTCTCATTTAGAAAAATTGATAAGGCCTTAGTTATGGCATCGACAAAGCTTAGACATTATTTTGAGACACATAGGATTCATGTTAAAACTAATTATCCTGTTAAAAATGTACTTAGGAAACCCGAGATGTCAGGTAGGATGGCTAAGTGGTCATTAAAATTAAGTGCCTATGATCTAGTATACGAACCTAGAAATGCCATAAAGTCTCAGGCTCTAGCTGACTTTGTGGCTGATTTCAGTAGTGATATTCAAAATGAAGTAGACCTAGAAGTACAATAGCTAGGAGAAAATTTAGAATCCTGGACATTATATACTGATGGTGCATCTAATGTGAGAGGTGTAGGATTGGGTATACTACTAAAATCGCCACAGGGGGACATAATACCCCAAGCTATTAGGTGCGAATTTCATGCCACTAATAATGAAGCAGAATATGAAGCTTTGAATGCAGGATTAGAGTTGGCCAGGAATATGAATATTAAAAGCTTACAAATGTTTGTCGATTCCTTGTTAATTACTAATCATTTTAATGGATCCTATGCAGTTAAAGGTGAGAAGTTAATCGAGTATCTCGAAATTCTCAAAAAATTAGCAGGATATTTTGATGTTTTTACACTTGAACAAGTACCAAGGGAGGATAATGCTGAAGCAGATGCCTTGGCAAACCTAGGATCATCAGTCAGGATACCGGAGGGAAGCCAAATACCAATACTACATATCCTGTATCCTGTGGTGGATCTTCTCAAATCTCAGGATAAGGAAGTAGTAAGTATCCAGGATCCTGATGAAGAGTATCCCGAGGAGGATCCTAAGTCCTGGACGGCTCCAATCATGAGATATCTCAAGGAAGGACACATCCCAGAGGATGAGAATCCTAAGGCCTTTAGAATGAAGGTATCACGATTCACTATTATAAATGATGTTTTGTTTAAGAAATCTCTTGCAGGACCATATCTGAGGTGCTTAGAGGATCCCGAGACTAAAGAAGTGCTTCTGGATATACACGAAGGGGATTGTGGTAACCATAATGAGGGCAGATCGTTATTCTCAAAGGTATTAAGAACATGATACTATTGGCCGACGATGAGGAAAGATGCTGCAGAATATGCCCGAAGGTGTGATGCATGTCAAAGGCAAAGTAATATATTACATCAGCCTGCTGAACCACTGTATCCTATTGCTTCCCCTTGGTTATTCATAAAGTGGGGGATGGACATAGTAGGAAAATTGCCAAAAGCTCCAGGAGGAAAAGTCTTTATGCTGGCAATGACTGATTATTTCTCTAAATGGGTTGAAGCTGAAGCATTTGTTCAAGTCAGAGACCAAGAAGTAGTATCCTTCATAAAAAGGAATATCCTGACTAGATTTGGAGTACCAGCTACGATAAATTATGACAATGGCTCTCAGTTTATCAGTAAGAGGACAACCGATTTTTGTAAGAGTTGGGGAATTAAAATGATTACATCCACACCAGTGCATCCTCAAGTGAACGAACAAGCAGAATCCTCGAATAAGATAATTGTCAACAATTTGAAGAAGAGACTAGGAGCTAAGAAAGGAAGGTAGGTAGAAGAATTACCCTTTGTTTTATGGGCCGATAGGACAACAATGAAAAGTGCAACATGGCAAACCCCATTTTCCTTAGTATTTGGAGCAGAAGCAGTAATCCCGACAGAGATGGTAATACCTACAGCAAGATCCAACTTTCGGGATCCTGAGCAGAATCCTGATGCTCTGTGCCAAGAATTGGATACTATTGATGAGACAAGAGATGCGGCAAAGCTAATGTGACAACACGAGTTTTCAAAGGTCTTTCCTCACAACTGTGTACTTGTAATTCACTACGTAGCAATATATGCACCATGTATTGATTGATAAATGGTTGTATTGTGTATGTGATGTGTTAATAAGTTTAATAAACTTAACTGTTTACAAATGAAACCGCACACGACGAAACACTAGGGTTTTGCCATAGGTTATCTCCACGAAACCTTAGAGGCTTTGTCACACACTCAACTCGACGAAACTTAAGGTTTCGCCATAACCCACACGACGAAAACCTGGGGTTTCGCCGGCCCAGGGTTTCGCCAAAGCCCATTAAGGGCCCAGTACGGTAGGGCTGGTATATATTACGTGAAACTGTTTCGGTTGCCACATTCTTAGCCAAGTGAAAACCCTAGAACCTCTCTATCCTTTGTGAGACGGCAACCATCACCTTCTATCGAATTCTTGTCTGTGCATCTTGAATCGGTTAGTGTGTAATTATTTGATACGACTACTTGATTTAATCAGTTTGTACTTTGTATGAGTGTTATGTGTGATGAACCTGGTGACTAATGTTTTATACTGATTAAGGTTTAAAGATGCTAATGATTTCCTTGCATGACAGTTAGTGATGATTGATTCGTGATGATTGTAATCTCTTGTGATTTATGGGTTATTAGAGAACATATATGTTAGGGTTTCATGAATCTGATCATACTGCCTAGATCATAATCATATGATAATTTTTTATAATAAGGAACCAGTAAACCTAGATGATTACCAATTGTATATATGTGATGATTGTGTAGACTGTACGAGAGTTTAGCGAACTGTTATGCATAGGGTACGAGTTGCAGGTATGATGATCAATGATTTCTGTGTTGTATGATAATCGTAGGATCGATAACGGTGTGAAACGGCTGATAAGGATGATTAGGGTTCTGTATGATTAACTGATGTCACGACGTAACCTATACATTATGACGAAACACTGATGTCGACGAAAACCTGGGGGTTTCGCCGAGGGTGATAACGAAGAAACCTTAGAGTTTCGTCAAGTGAGAGTCATGACGAAACAGGGGGTTTCGTCAAGGGTTAAACAAGCACAGTAACTCGGTTAGGTTGGTTAAGGGTTAAGTGGGTTAGTTAGTTGTTGTTAATGATAAGCATTTGTTGCATGAGCTTGTATAACTGTTAAATGCTACGTGTTAGTTGTTGATCGAATACATGTTATGATCATGACTGTTACTTGAATTATGTGATTATCAACTGATTACGCATGTATGAACACTATAGGCTTGGATTGAATTATTTGTGAGCAAGTAGTTAATCTTACCGAGCAAACCGAGGTGAGTTCACACACTTTCTAAGAAATGGGATTCCCGGTGGTTGGGAATGGGTTAAAGAATTTAAAACTGAACCTACAGATCCTCCTTGGGTAGGATATGTACCGCCATCCTCCATGGGTAGGATGCCAATATTAATCCTGCGTATTCTCCTTGGGTAGAATACGTACGTTCGTCCTCCTTGGGTAGGACAACAACCTTAAACTTACTAGACAAAACTCTATCATTAAGTCCCTCATTTTATATCGACTTAATCGCAGAGGCCGATGGCGAGCGGGTCATTAGTTAATAGTGCTATTAGGTTCGACAAACCTCACACCGTGCCGTTCGGATGGGCGTGTACTAATGGATCTGGGAAAACTGTCAATGATGATAGACATTGACGTAGGGCACAACTATTGTTCATCAGTTGTCGATATGGGAACGGTCTAGTGGTTCACATGGGGAAGCCCCCACTGACTATGGATATGGTTTGGGAAATAAAGGAACTGGTTAACTCGTGGTTTACGAAACAACTTGTGGTTTTCAAAACAAACTGGTACAACTAAATAACCAACTGTGAACTCGCTCAACTTTGTTGTTGACTCGTTGTTACATGCCTTGCCGGTCATTAGATGCTTATGGAGCTTGCACGAGGAAGAGGTCGTTGTGGGATATGGACTGTTATGTCTCGTACATCACATTTGAAACTTTAAACTATGTTTTGGTTATTTAAACATTACTATGCTTCCGCTGATTACTTAAACATGTTTGGTTTCTTTTAAACACCAATTATATTGGGATTGGTTTATTTACTTAATTGCATAGTTCAATATGATTGGTGGCTGGATCCTGGTCAGTCACGCCTCCAAGCGGCGATACTCCGCATGTGGATTTTGGGGGTGTGACAGATTGGTATCAGAGCCATTGGTTATAGTGAACTTGGTTTTAAAAAGGGGAAAAGCTTTTTGATAAAACCAGACTATAACCTGTACAGTGCTCAACGATCCACAACGACGCTTCACTCCACGTGTAAGACTCAACAATCTAGGTGATATGGTTTATGTTATATTACCTACCTGTTAGTTACATAGTACATTGTTCATGATATGCTTAGATGAATGTAGCAACTATTGTTTGAAACACATATGTGCTTACTCTCTTCTGTCATCGTACTTTCGCGACATCTTTCTCACTCATGTTTCCTTTGATATGAAGATCATTAGTGGACATGTCAACCTAACTCAAGCCCAGCTAACGGCTTTGATCAATGAACAAGTTACTGCAGCACTCGTAGCCGCTCAGGCAGGAGGTCAACATGCTCAGCCTCCTGTTTGTACTTTCAAAACTTTTATGGACTGCCGACCTGCTACTTTCAACGGCACTGAGGGAGCTGTAGGCCTCCTTCACTGGTTTGAGAAGCTTGAGTCTGTTTTCGAGATGTGTGAATGCCCTGAGGCTCGTAGGGTGAAGTATGCTACTGGTACTCTTGAAGGTGTAGCGCTCACATGGTGGAACGCTCAGGTTCAGATGCTGGGGTTGGTCGCTGCTAATGCCACCCCATGGAACGATTTCAAGGAATTGATCAAGGAAGAGTACTGTAACCGTGATGACATCCACAAGCTGGAAGTGGAGTTCTTCAACTTAAAGATGACGAGGTCGGAAATTGAAGCGTACACGAAAAGATCGAACGAGTTGGCTATCTTGTGTCCTACTATGGTGGATCCTCCTATTAAACGTATCGAGCTGTACCTTAAAGGTTTAGTACCAGAGATCCAGAGCCATGTGACTGCAGCGAACCTCACCACCATCCAGCAGGTTATTCGTTTGGCTCATCGACTCACTGATCAAGCAGTCGAGCAGAACAGGTTGCCCAAGCGTATTAGTACTACCACTGCTACTACTACTACTTCTGATGCCCCCAGCGACAACAAGCGCAAATGGGATGGAGTCTCAACCAAGGGTTCAACATCAGCTCAGTCTCAATCTCAGCAGCGAAAGACTGATGACTACCAGAGTCCTAGTCAGCACTCTTCTGGTAGTCAAGGGCTGGGTGGATATAGGGGAAACCACCCCAAGTGCAACCGCTGCAACAAGCATCATAGTGGGCAGTGCAACAAGGGTCGTTGTCTGAGGTGTAACAAGTTTGGTCATGAAGCAAAGGATTGCAGGGGCGCACGACCGGCAAATCAGAATCGTCAACAACAGCCACCAGCTCCACAAAATCAGCCGCAGCAACAGCATGGTAACAGGGGATGCTATCAGTGTGGTGCTGAAGGTCACTTCAAGAGAAACTGCCCCCAGTTGAACCAGAATCAGAATAACAACAACAATAATCAGGGGAACGGGGACAATAATGGGGGAAACAACGGTGGCAATGGTGCCAGGGGTCGAGCTTTTGTGATTGGTCAGGGTGATGCAAGGAACGATCCCAACGTGGTGATGGGTAAGTTTCTTCTGGATGATTTCTTTGTTACTGTTTTATTTGATTCGGGTGCCGATACTAGCTACGTGTCCATAAAAGTTAGACAAATGCTTAAGCGCACTCCAACACTTTTGTACACCAAGCATGTCATAGAGTTAGCAAATGGTAAAAGTTTAGAGGCCAAACACGTAGTTAAGGGTTGTAATCTCGTCTTAGCTGGCCAGACCTTTTCTATCGATCTCATCCCCATCGTTCTTGGTAGTTTCGACATCGTTATTGGTATGGATTGGTTATCTCAACATCGAGCAGAGATTCTTTGCAAAGAGAAGATCGTACGCATTCCTCGTTCTGGTGAAGAACCTTTAGTGATTCATGGTGACAAGAGTGGCGCAGTTGTAGGCATCATCACTTTCCTTAAAGCCCAGAAGTGTTTCCGAAAGGGCCACACTACTATTTTAGCCCTCGTCACTGACACCTCAAAGAAAGAAAAGAAGATAGAAGATATCCCAGTTGTACGTGACTAACCTCAAGTGTTCCCTGAGGAATTGCCTGGTCTACCGCCTCATCGCCAGGTAGAATTTCAAATCGAGCTAGCTCCTGGAGCAGCGCCCATAGCTTGCGCACCGTATTGTTTAGCTCCATCAGAATTGGAAGAACTTTCTACGCAACTACAAGAACTCTTGGAAAAGGGTTTTATACGTCCTAGTTCTTCGCCTTGGGGAGCTCCAGTGTTATTTGTGAAGAAGAAAGACGGTACCTTCAGAATGTGTATTGACTACCGCGAACTCAAGAAGGTGACTGTGAAGAATCGCTATCCACTCCCACGCATTGATGACTTATTCGACCAGTTACAAGGGTCGAGTTTCTACTCCAAGATTGACCTGAGGTCAGGTTACCATCAACTGAGAGTCCGAGACGAGGATATCTCTAAGACAGCATTCAGGACCCGGTATGGACATTACGAGTTTCTGGTTATGCCATTTGGATTGACGAATGCACCTGCGGTCTTCATGGATCTTATGAATAGAGTGTGCAAGCCTTACCTGGATAAGTTTGTCATAGTTTTCATCGACGACATCCTGATTTATTCGAAGAGTCAGGAGGAACATGAGCATCACCTTAGGCTTATTTTGGAACTCCTTCAAACAGAGCAGCTGTATGCCAAATTCTTGAAATGTGACTTCTGGCTTCGCGAAGTCCATTTTCTAGGCCACGTCGTAAACAAGGATGGGATTCATGTTGATCCATCCAAGGTCGACTCGATTAAGAACTGGCCTGCACCCCGTACGCCAACAGAAATCCGCCAATTCTTGGGTCTGGCGGGCTACTACAGAAGGTTCATCAAGGATTTCTCCAAGATTACGCAACTAAAGGTTCATGAAAAGAACTACACTACTCACGATCTGGAGCTGGGAGCAGTTATTTTCGCGCTTAAGATATGGAGACATTACCTGTACGGTACCAAGTGTACCATTTACACTGATCACAGGAGTCTCGAGCAAATCTTCAAGAAAAACGAATTAAACATGCGACAACGTCTATGGGTCGAACTCTTGAATGATTACGAATGCGTGATCAAGTACCATCCGGGCAAAGCCAATGTTGTGGCCGATGCCCTTAGTCGAAAGGATACTACACCAAAACGCGTGCGAGCATTACAACTTACCATCCAATCTAGTCTTCCTACTCAGATACGAGATGCTCAGGTTGAAGCATTGAAAGCAGAGAACATTAGGGCGGAGTCCTTACGAGCATCGAGGAAACGATTAGAACAAAAGGAAGACGGTGCCTACTATGTAAACGGGCGTATTTGGGTCCCACTTTACGGAAACTTATGCGAGCTTGTGATAGATGAAGCGCATAAGTCTCGTTACTCAGTACATCCTGGTTCGGATAAGATGTACCACGACTTAAAAACTACATATTGGTGGCCTAGCATCAAAGCCAACATAGCAACTTACGTCAGCAAATGTTTGACTTGTGCGAGAGTCAAGATTGAATATCAGAAACCATCAGGCCTACTCCAACAACCAGAGATCCTGACATGGAAATGGGAGCAAATTTCCATGGATTTTGTTACTGGTCTGCCTAGATCTCAACGTGGAAATGACACTATTTGGGTGATAGTGGATCGATTGACTAAGTCTGCACACTTCTTGGCTATCAAGGAAATGGATAAGTTCTCCACTCTAGCAGACGTTTATCTTAAGGAAGTTATTTTGAAGCACGGAGTGCCAACCTCTATTATTTCCGATCCTGATGCGCGTTTTACTTCTGAACTGTGGCAGGCAATGCACTGGTCTTTTGGCTCTCGATTAGACATGAGCACAGCATATCACCCACAAACGGATGGGCAGTCTGAACGCACCATCCAAACCCTTGAAGACATGCTTCGAGTATGTGTAATCGATTTTGGCAATGGTTGGGAAAAGCACCTCCCTTTGATGGAGTTTTCGTACAATAACAGCTACCACACCAGTATCCAGGCCGCTCCGTTTGAGGCATTGTACGGACGTAAATGCCGATCACCCCTTTGTTGGGCAGAAGTTGGTGACAGCCAAATCACATGTCCAGAACTATTCGTCGTCGATACGACAGAAACGATTGCTCAGATACGACAATGAATGGCGGCAGCACGTGACCGTCAGAAAAGCTACGCTGATAAGCGCAGGAAACCACTCGAGTTCAAGGTTGGGGATCGAGTGCTACTCAAAGTTTTACCTTGGAAGGGTGTTGTTCGTTTTGGCAAACGAGGCAAACTCAATCCGTGTTATGTCGGCCCTTTTGAAATCACTGAGCGAATTGGCAAAGTCTCTTACAAGTTGAATCTACCTGAAGAACTCAGTGGAGTTCACAACGTTTTCCACATGTCAAATCTGAAGAAATGTCTGTCAGATGAGACCCTCATAGTTCCTTTGAAGGAGCTCACTATCGACGATCAGTTGCGATTCGTCGAGGAACCTGCAGAGATCACAGACCGAGATGTTAAGTTTCTTAAGCGCACCAGAATACCTCTTGTTCGAGTTCGTTGGAACTCCCGTCATGGCCCAGAGTACACTTGGGAACGAGAAGACCAAATGAAACTCAAGTATCCCCAGTTGTTCGAGAACTGTGCAACCAATACTGAGGCTGAAGCTACTACAGAATTTCGGGACTAAATTCCAAACCAACGGGGGGATGAAGTGACACCCCAGGAAAACCAGGAAACCAAGCAACACAACTAGCTTCCTCAGTAACCATGTGCTAAATTTCGGGACGAAATTTATTTCAAGTTGGGGATGATGTGACAACTCGAGTTTTCAAAGGTCTTTCCTCACAACTGTGTACTTGCAATTCACTACGTAGCAATATATGCACCTTGTATTGATTGATAAATGGTTGTATTGTGTATTTGATGTGTTAATAAGTTTAATAAACTTAACTGTTTATAAATGAAACCGCACATGACGAAACACTAGGGTTTTGCCATAGGTTATCTCCACGAAACCTTAGAGGCTTTGTCACACACTCAACTCGATGAAACTTAAGGTTTCGCCATAACCCACACGACGAAAACCTGGGGTTTCGCCGGCCCAGGGTTTCGCCTAAGCCCATTAAGGGCCCAGTACGGTAGGGCTGGTATATATTACGTGAAACTGTTTCGGTTGCCACATTCTTAGCCAAGTGAAAACCCTAGAACCTCTCTATCCTTTGTGCGATGGAAACCATCACCTTCTCTCGAATTCTTGTCTGTGCATCTTGAATCGGTTAGTGTGTAATTATTTGATATGACTACTTGATTTAATCAGTTTGTACTTTGTATGAGTGATATTTGTGATGAACCTGGTGACCAATGTTTTATACTGATTAGGGTTTAAAGATGCAAATGATTTCCTTGCATGACAGTTAGTGATGATTGATTCGTGATGATTATAATCTCTTGTGATTTATGGGTTATTAGAAAACATATATGTTAGGGTTTCATGAATCTGATCATACTGCCTAGATCATAATCATATGATAATTTTTGATAATAAGGAACCAGTAGACCTAGATGATTACCAATTGTATATATGTGATGATTGTGTAGACTGTATGAGAGTTTAGCGAACTGATATGCATAGGGTACGAGTTGCAGGTATGACGATCAATGATTTCTGTGTTGTATGATAATCGTAGGATCGATAACGGTGTGAAACGGCTGATAAGGATGATTAGGGTTCTGTATGATTAACTGATGTTACGACGTAACCTATGCATTATGACGAAACACTGATGTCGATGAAAACCTGGGGGTTTCGCCGAGGGTGATAACGACGAAACCTTAGGGTTTCGTCAAGTGAGAGTCATGACGAAACAGGGGGTTTCTTCAAGGGTTAAACAAGCACAGTAACTCGGTTAGGTCTGTTAAGGGTTAACTGGGTTAGTTAGTTGTTGTTAATGATAAGCATGAGTTGCATGAGCTTGTATAACTGTTAAATGCTACGTGTTAGTTGTTGCTCGAATACATGTTATGATCATGACTGTTACTTGAACTATGTGATTATCAACTGATTACGCATGTATGAACACTATAGGCTTGGATTGAATTATTTGTGAGCAAGTAGTTAATCTTACCGAGCAAACCGAGGTAAGTTCACACACTTTCTAAGGCATGGGATTACCGGTGGTTGGGAATGGGTTAAAGAATTTAAAACGGAACCTACATATCCTCCTTGGGTAGGATATGTACCGCCTTCCTCCATTGGTAGGATGCCAATATTAATCCTGCGAATTCTCCTTGGGTAGAATACGTACGTTCGTCCTCCATGGGTAGAACAACAACATTAAACTTACTAGACAAAACTCTATCATTAAGTCCCTCATTTTATATCGACTTAATTGCCGAGGCCGATGGCGAGCGGGTCATTAGTTAATAGCGCTATTAGGTTCGACAAACCTCACACCGTGCTGTTCGGACGGGCGTGTACTAATGGATCTGGGCAAACTGTCAATGATGATAGACATTGACGTAGGGCACAACTATTGTTCGTCAGTTGTCGATATGGTAACGGTCTAGTGGTTCACATGGGGAAGCCCCCACTGACTATGGATATGGTTTGGGAAATAAAGGAACTGGTTAACTCGTGGTTTACGAAACAACTTGTGGTTTTCAAAACAAACTGGTACAACTAAACAACCAACTGTGAACTCGCTCAACTTTGTTGTTGACTCGTTGTTACATGCCTTGCAGGTCGTTAGATGCTTATGGAGCTTGCACGAGGAGGAGGTCGTTGTGGGATATGGACTGTTATGTCCTGTACATCACATTTGAAACTTTAAACTATGTTTTGGTTATTTAAACATTACTATGGTTCCGCTGATTACTTAAACAAGTTTGGTTTCTTTTAAACACCAATTATATTGGGATTGGTTTATTTACTTAATTGCATAGTTCAATATGATTGGTGGCTGGATCCTGGTCAGTCACACCTCCAAGCGGTGATACTCCGCATGTGGATTTTGGGGGTGTGACAGCTAAGGATAGCAGCATATCAACAGAGGATATCCAGAGCATATAACAAGAATATAAGGACTAGAAGGTTTCAAGTTGGAGATTGGGTATTAAGGAAGGCTTTTCAGAATACTACTAATCCTGCTGATGGAAAGTTAACTCCTAAGTGGGAAGGACCTTATGAGATTGAATCGGAATCCGAAAAAGAAGTATACCGGCTTAAGAATATGGAGGGGGATATACTACCAAGATCCTGGAATGCTATACATCTCAAAGCCTATTTCAAGTGAGTTTAGAATTTAATTTCTAACTCAGGATGGTATGAATTCTATCTCTTTTAAATATAATTCTATTTTATTTTGTTTGAACCCAGTTCTGACTTAAGCATCGGAGGGGTGTTAGCCAGGCTAACACCCACCTTAGCACCTTAGTTTAAGGTTGTTTTGCAGAATATGCTTCGGGATATAATTCCAGGATATACACTCAGGATAATTCGAAAGATTAGAGGATTGGCCCCCTCTCTCACGTTTAAGGGATCCTGATCCCTTCACAGGTTTAAAGGTATTCACCTTTCTCTCGAATTGGGTTTAAACACCCCGCCTGGAGCGCAAGTTATCCAGGGATAGTTCAAGATAGCGGGACCAATCCATGTAAAAGTGGCTGACAAATTCGTTATTGTTGGCTATATCCTGGATCCTAAAGGTATATGAGGATTGATCACCCTCTCTCGCGAAAGGGTATTTTCATACTCTCTAAGGTTTAAAGGTTTTCACCTTTCTAAGTCTTGGAGTTTATACACTCCCGCCTGTAGCGCACGAAAACTTGGGATTTTCCCCAGAATACCTATGGGATTAACCCCAGAACACTAAGGATTTATCTCCAGGATATTTTAGGGTTTATCCCCTGTAACACAAAAATTATACAAACGGTTGCAATTGATGTATAGAAAATTTCTAAGTATTCAAAGACATGATGCACAGGGGACAGTCTTACTAAGGCATTGTAAAGAACTCAGGGGATCAAGCTTGGGCTTAGTTCACTAAGTGTCCCGGACTGGGGACATCTTTGGTGAAAAAGTTGCAAAAGGATTGAAGTTTAAGGATAGGGATGTACTCTATATCTGGTATGATCTTTCCTTTTTGTTCCTTTAAAAAGCCTTATCTAAATTGTCTAAATTTCTGAAACTGTGTTTGACAAAGGTTTGATTAAAACATTTATGAGTATAATACTTGGATTGAAGGTATCCTGGTCAGGATTTAATCTCAGGATATATTATCAGGATATTTTCTTGGGATATATTTCAGGATATATTCTCAGGATATATTTTAGGGTATTTGCTCAGAATGTTTGAGGTATGATAGTTAGATTGAAAACTGAAACTATACTTGAATCAAACATCAGTTATCAAAACAAGTTTTGTAAAAATAAAAATGAACAACTATGGATAAGGCCAAAAGAAAGTTATATTATTAACATAGCAAAAGTTTGTGCTTTTGGTTTCATCTCAAATGGAGATCCGTCCACCAAAAGCACAATTAGTTTCTAACCATATTTACGTAACAGTTGAAGGTTTCATCTCAAACCGAGACCCATCCACCTTCAACTGCTATATTGTTCAAAACAAACCATACTAACTGATGACCAAGGGCTTCGTCCTGAAACTCAGGATCCCTCCACCTTTGGACATCATATCGTCTTAATGCAGGAAAGTAAATTGTTTAAAGGACAGGAAACGAAATTGTTCAAACAGTTACAATCACCAAATTTAAAAAATGGGCTCCGGCCTCGGCATCAACATCCATCATCACCCATTTTGCTGCTTTCAAGGGGCAGCACCCTCTTCCACCATGGCTTCATCAGCACCAGCATCCGGCCCAACATCCTTCCCAACATCACCACCAGCATCCTTTGAAGCATCAGCATCAGCCACCTTCTTGGCTACCTTAGCAGGCTCCTCCGCAACAGACTTCACAGGAGGCTCCACGGGGTTACCACCAAGATCTTTCAACTTCACCTCCCAAGCCTCGACGTTCCAGGAAGGGCATTCGAAGCCCAGGGCCTTAGCCTCATAGGCCATTTTCAATCTAGCCTGGAGGAGGGAGATGACGACAGAATTCTTGAGGCCTTCCCGATATGAAGCCATATCCTGCTCGTGTTAAACCTGGGCAGCATCAGACTTGGCTTGAGCCTCGTGGGTGATCTTCTTGATGGCAGATTGATGCTCTTGGGTCATTGCCATATACTTGGCCTCATAATGCTCCGATTTGGCAGTGGCTATTGCTGCTTGGTCCGCAATGGTGGTTTCAGCCTTTTTCAGCTTGCTCTTTAGCATCCTGTTTAAACCACATGCATCTTCATACAGGAACACCAGGCGTTCTAGACCCTACAATCAAAGGGGACAGGTATCAATATATGGATATGTATATCGAGTATATGTGTGCAGGATATAGAATGAGGATACTAACCTGATTAAGGAAGCCGGTCATGAATTTGCTGGACTCGGTAAACCCATGATTCTCAAAGGGGAACACGTCAGATGAGGCAGGAGAGTCAGCCTCTTTCCTCTTACGAGAGCTGGAAGCTCGATACTTGGATGCTGTGGAAGCTTTGGGTGCAGTAGCAGTTTTTGAACCGATGGGCTTTAACGTGACTGCTGGCTTAGGGTTGGTTTCTTGCTTAACTGGCATAAGGCCAGAATAACTGTCCAACTCGTCAAGCTGGAAGCCTTCGAGATTGATAACCGGCACTATAAAGAAGGGAGAAATACTTAACTCTTAATACTCATATTCTGTAATTAGTTTAATAACATACTTACCAGACATTTATAAACTTGATTTTTGACTCGAACTTATGAGAGACAGGGAAAAGGTTCTCACGCTATCAGGAAGCCAATAGATGTCTTTGATCCTGAGCTCCGATTAGGCACCCGGAGGGGCTAGTTCTTTGAAGTTTGCTGCATAAGAAACGAAGATGTTAATTTAAGATATGGTTTTAAGATATATTTGGGGATATTCCTAAAACCCTAAATCCTACCCAAAGTCAACCACTCTACTCGTAGGTTAAAACCCTTGACGATGGAATCCCTTTTTACGCAAAAGAACTTTCTTTGCCACTGATCTTCGTTCTTAGTAGCTTTGAGGATCATGGGGTTCTTAGAAGTGGAAAAGAGGAGAAAACAGCTGTTACCATGGGACCTTAAACGATATGCTATGGGGAGATCTTCAACACAAAGATCAGGGACATGACGAGATTTAATTTGGTCTAACACCATTAAAACTCGCCAAACCAATGGCATGGTCTGAGCATAACTGAGGCCGGTGAGTTCGAAAAAGTGAGAAATGAAGGCTGGAAAAGGATACCGGAGTCCCAAGGAGAAAGGATAGGCTAAGAAACACACCCATTTGTTTGATGCTGCGTCTGATCAGACCTCCTGGTCGAAGGGACGGATGATCACCCCGTCAGGAAAGGCACCAGAATCTTTTAAGGCGGCAATGTCGGCGTTATTAAAAGAGAAAATCTCTTTTTTGGGTTCTCAGAGAAGATTTTGACTTTCAAGAGTTGGGGTTGATTCATTTATGCGTGACCTTGTTCATGAAGCAATGGAGGATTTCGACTAAGAAACGAAAGATCTAAGCAAAGAAAAACAGAGAAGAGAAAGAAAGAGAATACCTGAAAAATTTCTTGGAGTGTGATGATCATAATACAGAATAGTCCGACTAAATATAGGCTAGATGTAGGGGGTTTTGAGTAAATATCACATGGGGAGTTGTAGCGTGTCACTTCAACCGTCGTTTCAACTTAATGACCTCGATTCATGAGATAAGATTTAAAATATATCCGTTGGAATTGGTATACCAACAGGTATATTTTGGGGACAATTGTTATGGGTGGTTTTCTACTCGTATATCCTGAATAATATTCTGACTATGTTTCTTTTATTATGATCAGGATACCAGATCAGGATATTGGTAACATCCTGATACAGTATCCTGGTAATGACTAATTAATTCACGTTCAGATTAATGAAGCATGTTTATAACGTTCAAGTGGACTTCTACTCCTAAAGACTCGGGCCAATCTATTGGAATAGGAACATTGAAGCCAGAAGACGTGGACTACAACGTTCACAAAGGGAATATTCGCTATATCCCGAATTTGTAGGCTAGTTAGTTAGCTTTGTTTTACTATAAATAGGATTGATCGGATCAGATAAGAACACACACAATTCTTCGAACACTCTGGCTCTCTAGCTGCAATCACTCACAATACACTTACACTTGTATTCAAATCGCATTGTAACACCTAGTTAATCCGTGTCATATCCTGTACCGTATCCTGATATTTGAAGTAATAAGAAGAACAAGGCAGCTGCGATTGTCAGCTCCCGAGGTTTTGTGCCGGCGATCTAGATTGATCAAGGGCTTTCCTCGTACATCCCGTGTCACCCTTTACCTTTCAGCTCATTGTTTGATTGTTGATACAGCTCGATATCCTGAGCCGTATCCTGTAAACTGTTTTTGTTATCAACTTATTTAGCATACATTTTTCAAATACTTCTAGCACACTAACTCACTTAACTAATTTGATCACTTAATTACTTAGGTAATTTTTGACCAAAACAGGGACTTTCCACTTAGTAATCGCCTCGATTTTTGTGGGATCCACATGAATTCCTTCATGATTAACCAGATGTCCAAGGAATTGCACTTCTTGTAACCAAAATTCACATTTTGAGAATTTAGCATAAAGTTTCTCTTAGAGTAAATTAGAATATCATCTATAAAGACAATTATGAATTTATCCAGGTATGGTTTACATATCCTATTCATCATGTCCATAAATGCGGCTAGGGCATTGGTTAAACCAAATGGCATGTCGGTAAATTCATAATGACCGTACCTAGTTCTGAAAGCAGTTTTAGGAATATCCTCCTCCTGTACTTTCAGTTGATGATATCCTGAGCGTAAGTCGATCTTAGAAAAGAATCGAGCTCCTTGAAGTTGATCGAACAGATCATCGATTCTCGGTAGTGGGTACCGATTCTTAATCGTGACTTTGTTCAAATCTCGGTAATCAATGCACATACGCATCGATCCGTCTTTCTTCTTAACAAATAACACCGGTGCTCCCCATGGTGATGAACTCGGTTGTATAAAACCTTTGTCAAGAAGTTCGTCCAATTGTTTCTTCAGTTCCTGCATCTTTGTTGGTGCTAATCGGTATGGTGCTTTAGCAATCGATGTCGTCCCTTGTATTAGGTGAATTCTAAATTCAACCTCTCTATCAGGTGGTAATCCAGGTAACTCTTCTAGAAAAACGTCTGAGAATTTAGATATTACAGGAATATCTTTTAATTCTTTTCCTTTAGTATTAATGATTACGGAAATCATATATACTATTCCTCCTTTCCTTGTATAACTTGCAACTTTCATCAAAGAGATGAACTTAGTCGATCTGGTTGGCTTATCTCATTTAATTGTGATCTTTTCACCACATGGTGTACTTACTTGTACTGACTTTTGATCACATAGAATACTGGCATGATTGGCTACCAACCAATCCATTCCTAATACAACATTGAATCCAGCAATATTCATTGGGTAAAGGTTAGCAAAGAAATGATGGTTCAGGATTTCTATTCTTGCTCCCTGCAAGATTTCACTTATCTTAATGGATTCTCCGTTTGTTGTCTCTACCAGACAATTTTGTTGAAGTTTGGCTAAAGGTTGGTCAAGAAGTTTGTAGAAAGAAGTATTGATAAAACTTTGGTTTGCACCAGAGTCAAACAATACTTTGGCAAATATGTTATTAATTAAGAACGTACCGGCAATCACATCTGGAATCATCTTGGCTTCCTCGGCTGTCAGAACAAAGGCTATGGCATTTTTCTTAGGTCCTTCAGTTGTCTTAGCCTTGTTGGTTGTGGCTAGAGCTAGTTTCGGACAGTTTGGTTTGATATGCCCCTTTTCTCCACAATTGAAGCATATCCCATTACTGGGTTTCTTCCTACAATCTTCTTCCTTGTGTCCAGATATTTTGCAAAACTAGCAGTATACGGAGCATTTTCCAGAATGCTTTCTTTTGCAAAACCTACAGTAGGGTGCAGAGGAAGAACCTGTACCTTTCCCACGGTTGGAATTACCGTAGCGAAATTCTTGGGTAAGCTTTTGAGCTAGGTTCTTTCTCTGGTTTTCCTCTTGAGTACGTACCAGTTCATCAGTCAAGGTATTGGCTAATTCTACTGCTTCTTCTATGGTTTGCGGTCTAGCTGCCTTAACTACGTGTCTAATTTCACTAATTAATCCCCAAATATAACAGGAGATTAACACTGGTTCATGTGAGGCTAAGGTAGGTACTATCCTAGCATATTCGAAGAATATGGTAGTGTAACCTTTGCAGTCTATTCTAGTCATTCTAAGATTTAGGAACTTATTGGAGATTTGTTCCTTCCCATTAGGAGGGCATAATTTTCTTTCAACCATTTCCTTAAAGTTGATCCATTCCATATTATAAACTTTGTCACTCCCACTAGACTGTAGAATAGTATTCCACCATTCTAAGGCTGCATTTTTGAAAAGATTAGAAGCAAACATAATCTTACCTTTATCTGCACATTTACTTATCTTTATGACTGCTTCTATCTTTTCTATCCAACGTAAGGCTACAATGGCTCCTTCATTGCCTGAGAATTCTATTGGTTTGCAAGCCAAGAATTCTTTATAAGAACAACCGTAAGAAGCGGTTCTTCTTCTCTTAGGAATTGGAGCTTGGATGATAGGTCCGTTATCATTATTCAGACTGTGACTTGGTTCAGTGTGTTGACGTTTACTTCCATTTGTAGATTTATTATTTTCTACTTCCTTAACAGTCTTGATAATATAAGGCATAGCATCTATAATTCCTTGTGCTACTATATGTTGGATGGCACTATTATCTATTTGGTTTCCGTTATTCTCATTATTCTGGTTTTCCTGATTTACTTCGTTCGACATCTGAATTGTGAACATTCATCAGGTATCATAGAATAAAATTTAGTACAATTATTTATACACAATCACACAAACAGTTTGGTTAAAAAAGTCGATCATTGCGACTTTTACTCTTTTCTATATATATATATGCATCGGTTACATACTACAACTGGAAATCAAATATACTAGTAGTTATGCATCCGTATCTATTTTAGTGTATCTATAAATTATATATATATATATATATATATATATATATAGGGAGAAGATCATGCGAGAACCACCTCTTATTGCCAGAACAGCGAGAACCAATGTGAACACAACCAAAAATGCCTAAAAATAGCTAAAAATCACACAAAAAATTTTTTTTCTATATTTTTTATATAAAAATCGCTACTTTTCGAAGCAAAAAAAATTAAAAAATAAAAAAAAATTTAAAAAAAAAATTTTAAAAAAAAAAAAAAAATTTTGCCACTAAAAGTAGCGATTTGAGCATAAAAAATATTTAAAAAAAATTTAGATTTTTTTTTAGGTTTTTTGGGGGGTTTAGTTTTTAGCATTTTAGCTTGGGGGGGGGGGGTGGGGGGTGGGGGTTAGGTTTTTTTAGCTATTTTAGGTAGTGTTCACATTGGTTCTCGCGGTTCTCGCAATAAATGGAGTTCTCGCATGAGCCCCTCCCTATATATATATATATATTGTTATACAAAAGTACACATATATCTAGCCATTCTCTAGGTGCTGTTTATCTAGTACTGCATTTCCCTCTCATCGTATTTCCAAACAAGTTTCTCCCCTATCTGTAGGATTCTATTCCCTTCATTCACTAAATCTTCTCCATACTGATGGAGTTCCTGCACCTGTTTTCGACTCATTGGTGGGTCTAATGGTTCAGGAGGAGGTACAGGTTCCTCATAAGGATCCGCGCTATTCATTTCGAAAAATGTTCTATCATTATCCTGCCACGGATCGCGTTCTAAAGGCATTGGTTCTTCGAAAGGGTATAGGGCAGAATATGACCTATTTTCATCAAACCATGGATCATATTGTAAAGGTTGTGGGGTTAGGATTCTAGGTAACTCGTTGGGGTCAAATGCAGGTATTGGGAATTGGTTTGCTTGGTTGGGTTCTAGCATTTGTTGGTCTGGGAACAAAGGTAACAGTGGCGGTTCGGCTCTTTGATTTAGGTTAGCATCTACTACTATAGTGGCTAACATATGGAAATTGGCCGGCTGTCTATCTAGTTCCTCTTCTCAAGGTGACCTACTGACTGTCTACTGAATCTGTGCATTTGCCTCCATATTAGTCCTGACTATCGCCCTCTGTTGTTGTAACTTCTTCATTCTCTTTCTTCTCTCATGTGCTCCTCTATTAAACCAACCTCTCTTTTTAGTAGTAAAAGGTTCCTCAGACTGTGCCTTAAATATAAATATCCCTTCCTCAGTATCGGCTGAGTAACCTGAGGGATCAGGTTGAGATGACGTTCCCTCATTTTTCGGTGAGCTATCTAAATGACTATAAGCGTCCGAAGTTCCTTGCTCACTCATACTGTAAACTAACAAATAGTCAAATTGTCACACCCCGACCACGTAAAACAACAAAACGTGGCGGAAACGTCGGGGAGTGTTGTAACAGAATCATTGTTTCACAACCATGGATTAAATAATTTCGTTTTATTGAATTATTGAACACATTGTTTATTACATATCAAATAAATACAATTATTATCTTTCAAGTTTTTAAGTCGCTAAGGCACGAGTCCATCCTATGTGTATCATGCGTCGACAATCATCACATAGCAGAACCTGAAACATGTGTAAAATAGGTACGTCAGCATAAAAATGCCTGTGAGATACATAGGTTTTGTTTATGCATGATTCATGACTTATAAGTTTAAAAGAATGTTTTAACAAAAAGTAGTCATGAACCTAAAAATATTTTCTTTATAAAAATCATGTGAAAATTTATGAGAAATTTGATGATATAAAAGAATGATGCATAAATAAATAATCAAGTAAAATGAGTTTATAAAATAATGATTTGGATAAAATGTTTGTAGTATATATAAAAATATACTTTGGTTTTAAGAAAGTCGATTAGGTAATATATCAAAATATATTTCGGTTCCAAAATCGTTAAACAGATAGTATATTAAATATACTTTAGTAGTCAAAATAATCGTGTTGGTAGTATATCAAAGGTATACTTTGGATTTATAAATAACATATTAAACTATGTTTTGGTTGAGTAAATAACATATTTAAAATATGTTTTGGTAGTTAACAAAATATATGTTGTTTTGTACAATATCACACATGAGAGTATATCCAACTATACTTTTGGGAGTATAATAAAATATACAATAAAAGTGTGATTTAAGAATTCAATCAGACCTTAGTGCATCAAACTACACCAATTGAGACTATAGAGATACCACGAAGGCAATCCCTATTTGGATAAAATATTGGTTTCTGACATTCCATGACAACAGGAATGGGGTGTCTAGTCCTATAGCGCTATATCATACTACCAATCGGTCTGGTGAACAAAATATGTACTATCCAACAATTAATTTTATAATCTCAGTATTTAGATCATAAATAATCATTTGGTTTGTCAAAAGATAGGTACTAATATGTATAATCAATTATACTTTGAAATCATAAACATAACAAATAGGTACACATGCTTCACCCCAAAACATTGAAAACAGTAAAAGAGGGGACTATGTACTCACTTGAGGGTGCTTAGAAGTCTTGAACAACAACCAAGCAAGCTAGAGGGAGTACGGAATCAAACGGCACCTAACATAGGAAACTATGTTATTAAACGGATCCTAAATCGGGAGATAGGATAGAATGATGTTCTATAAATCAAATGAGTAATTGAACTCATATGGTATGATTTAATAGAGCTAACATTCTGATTTGGAAGTCTACCTAAGTGTACTTGACCCGTTTCGACTCATTATGGTAGCATAAGCTACTATAACGCGTCGGTTGCGCAAAACTATGTTCGGATGGTTATCTATGAGTTATGTCAAGTCTTACATGCCCAATTATACCCTAACATGTTACTAATTCAGATTAGATGTTTAAAAATATGTTCACATATGCATATTACGGATTTATGCTACAAAAGGGCATTTTGGTCATTTCCTGTGGGCTTGTAAACCAATTAACGAATAGCTAACCAATCCTATGTAATCATAAGGTATAACCTCAGGGGTTATTCCCTATGCAACTATGATCACTAAGCAAGCTTGGTCAGATCCTAATGATCGACCCAACGGGTCGGGTTCGAAAGTCTAAGCGGTTGTCTAGACCGCTTAACTTACGACCCTAAACAAGCACTAAACTAGTAGTGACGAGTTAAACATGTCAAAACATGTTTAACCTACTTAGAAAACTGATTTGGTATCAAAACAAAGTGTTTTGATACCTAAAAGTAGTTCGGTTGCAACATGCGTGCTAAAATGCATTTTGACCGAAACTTTGACTCGTCACTACACCTAGTTAACGTGGTAATCAGTAGGCATAATCACTAAGGATTATAACCATCGTGATTACAATTACGTTACAAAGTTCAATTGAACTTTGACTTGACCAATTGATGGTCAAAACCGAAAGTCAAACTGTTGGCCAAACTGTTTGACTTTCTGCACTAACATAAATAAGAGAATGAAAGAATGCTCACTAAAGGTCCTTGCTATCTTTTCTACAAAGAACAAGTTCCTTATCAGATGAGAGAGCTCCCAATTCAGATTGTAGAGGAGAAATGAGAAGAATGAGCAAGGAATGAAAGAAAGGTGATGGCTATTTATACTTGTAGCAAGAACACAAGATCATGACATGTGTTTGTGTAGCTTCCAAGCAAAAATCATGGCCATACACTTGTTTGATGCAGGTTAGAAGCCTTGGGGAAGAGATAACTTGGCTACCACACAAAGAAATTGCATAAACAGCCCTTGAAGTTGCAACAGAATACTGAAAATCAATTTTTGGTCGCTGGGCACCTCACACGGCCCGCGTAAGGGTGAGGGGGAACCTTACGCGCCCCGCCTGGACTCCCCAGATCAGCCAAAGTTTCCAGTTTGACAGTTTAGGTCCCTGCACTTGTTTTAAGCCCATTTCAGCCCCTTTTGACCCCCGTTAAGCCATTTTCAAGGCTCTACAAGGTCAATAAAGTTTAGAGGACTCAAAATGTGCTCAAAAACATCTCAGATGTCGGCTCGTTTGGTCGTACGGTCGCGTTGTTCGTTAAATTACGACGAAACTCAAACGGACGCGAAAACGAACCAAATTAAGCGACGAATGATATTTTTGCATGCCGATCACTAAAATAAAAATATTTTAGTGTGTACAAAAATTTTGGATGTCCATATGTGGTCAGAACATAAGATATGCGCGTAAATGCAAACTTACGTCGTTTTTGACACTTTTAGTCCCTGTATGATCAAATAAGCATATTTTCGCACACCGAACCTATCAAAGATTATTTCTAAGCTATATTTAGGTTATTTATGGTATGTTTAGCTTATGATCAAGTTCCGAACTGTACGTTGCCTTACGAAATGGCAGACTTTTGCAAGTTGACGCAAATAGTCCCTGTGAGCGAATAAACTTGATTTCAACACACCAAACCATCCAAAACATATTTCTAAGTTATGTAAGGGTTATTTAAGGTATGTTAAGCCTATTTCACTATTCTGGAGTGTTTGTTGCATTAAACTGGTTATATTTACGCATTAGATCGCGTATAACCTTCCAGAAAGCGATTTAAGGCTCGAAATCGAACAAGAATTGATATGTGCAAACGATACACATATTTATACAAATCCCAAGTATGAAACAAAATATTTCATTGGTTTGGTATTTGTATGATGGTTGAAGTGACACAGGTGTCACACAAATAACACAAAACAATATTTACACACAAATTATTTCCTAACACGGAATTTTAAGTGTCAGAGGAACACATCTTTGGCGTAAACCAGTGGTTGTAGCTCTGATACCACTGTCTGTCGCAGCCCCCGACCCCTACCCCGGGAGTGGGCATCGCAAGCATCCAGATGGGTGGTATCGGTGTTTATTAATTTGGCAGCGGAATACATCAGGATCGTAGTTAGGAAATATTTTGATCAGAGTAAAACACCAAACTTTTATAATAATAACTTTTTGGGATAAAAACCCAAGTTCATTTGACAATACATTTGTAGGGGTAAACCCTAATTTTTGAAAACAAAAACTCCTTTTTATTTAGGTAACTTTTATAGCCACTTTTCCAAGCCTTCAGTGCTCTCCAGCTGGCTTCTATTTGGCTTTCACATTGTGTTACCTGAAACGCGTTTTAAAAACATTTTATCAGCAAGAAATACTGGCGAGTGCATCCCAGTTTAATCAAAACAATTTTTATCACTTTACAGTATTGAGGGCATCCGCAATTACATGTGTTTATATCTACTCAATTACTCATTCAGTACTGTCAACACCTGACCTGTGGGTCATATTACCCATTGGCTAACTCTTTGTCCAATGGTAACGTTTTCCACATTTTGTATACAAAACCCCAACATACCGGCAGTAATTGTAGAATCACAAATACTCAATTACTGTTAAGTGTAGTTTAAACATTTGAGGTTTGGGTAAAACATTTTGACACACAAAAATATATTTACAAAAGGTGGCAAAAAGCAGATGTACTCACATTGTTTACTTAGGTAATACTAAAGCTTCCTGTTGTATCTCCTGGTTATTATCTATTAAAATTAAACAATGCACATGTGTTAGTAAAATAACCCAAATCACATTGACCGTACAACTCGAGACAAAATTCCAATGACTGAGTCGGGCAGAGCCGACATGCATTACGGAATCCTAAATCAATCGGGTGTACACACGAGACAGAACTCCAACGACTGAGTCGGACAGAGCCCTGACATGCGTTACGGAGCCCTAAATCGATCGTGTAGGGTAACAGCAGGGTTATAATACTTACAACGAGGCCGAGCTTCGCTCTATAGTGGGTATTATGCTCGGGTATAACTTTTACTATAAAGAAATTGAGAGAGATTACAGAAATTTGAACGATTTCAACTGAAGCCGATCGATCCTATTTATAGGCAGATTTTAGGGCGGCTCGCACCCCGTAAGGAAGGCAAAGAAGGCCTTCACGGCCCGCGAGGAACCGCGTGTTAACTGTAGCTTTGACTAGTCATCGATCTAGCTTTGGTGAGTCATGTGCCACGTGGCACTATGACTTGTCCGACAATCAAAGGTAGTCACGGCCCGCGACAGCCTAAGCTTAAGGGAGTCGCGCCCCGCGAAAGACTTCTGAATTTTGTTTTTGTTGATTTTTCTAAGTACAAGGGTATTTCGGGTCTGTTTCTTGCGTACGGGGTATATTTAGGAACGTTTAGGGTCACATTAAGGGTTCTAGGAGAGTCGTTATATTATTGGTTGCCTAGATTCGCACTAACCTAACTAAGGATGTAATAGATCTGCATGGATCTACTAGCGCGAATCAACAAGATGGACTTGTTTCTTCATTCATGCGGATGGACATGTGAGTCCATCTGTGCACATCTATACCTTGTATATTGATATGTTTAACACTTTGAAACCCTTTCTTGATCAGTTGTTTAGATACGATACGTTATTGACGCAAACAATAGACATATGCACTCACAACTCTTGACAGAGATGTTTATCCATTTCTTCAATATTCCTTTGTTCTTCTTCAAGTTCATCTTTCAAGTGTTGTCATGTTTTATAATTAGCCTTCTAATTAATCGGTTGTAACATCACGACCGCGTAAAACAACAAACCGTGACAAAAACGTCTGGGAGTCACGTTACAGAACTATTGTTTCACAACACATGGTACATAAAGTTTTGTATTATTGAATTGTTAAATTACATTGTCTTGGAAATAAACACAACAATATACAACAATTGTCTTTTAAGTTTTAAAGTAACTAAGGCCCGCGTCCGTCCTATATGTAGTATGCTCAAAATCAAACATTAGCTCCTGAAACATATGTGAAAATAAAACGTCAGCATAAAAATGCCTGTGAGTAACATAGGTTTTGTGATGAAGATTCATGGCTTTGAATGTTAAAAGAAAATTATTTAACTGTTTCAAAAGTAGCCATAAACTATGACCAAAAGTATTTCTTTTATGAAATCACATGAAAATCATTTGATTTAAAAGAAATGAAGTATGGTTAACTTAATAACCAAGTGAAATGTTTTGTCGTATCTTTGTTTGAAGTGATTTGAATAACGCTACTATTGGACTCTGTATGCCCAAGACACATATTAAATTGATGTGGCTAGTACGTTATGATCCAAGTCGAGTCATACCCAATAATGTCACACCCCGACCACGTAGAACATAAAAAACGTGGCGGAAACGTCGGGGAGTGTTGTAACAGAATTAATTGTTTCAAATCCATGGCAATTGAAGTTTCGTTTTATTAAACAAATATGAAAGATCACATTGTTTTATACAAGAACCAAAAAGTACATAACATAAAGTAGCTAGTTCTTGTCTCGTTTTAAGTCACTAAGGCACAGGTCCGCCTAAGTATGTCTTGATAAGTCCAATACATCATCACCTGAAAACACATGTGAAAATAGGTACGTCAGCATAAAAATGCCTGTGAGATACATAGGTTTTGTGAAAATAGGTTTCATGACTTATGTTTGAGAAAATGTTTAGTCATGAACCTTGTAATTTGCTTTGTTTTGTAAATCATTTGAAAAACGATAAGATCAGATGATATGTATAAATAAGAGAATAAAGTATGGTTAAATGAATAACCATTGTAAAATGAGTTTGTATAAGATAAGTTTCTTGTAAAACAATGTATTGTGAAAAGTATGTTATTTGTATAAAATGTTATATGTCTCAAACTGAAATGATTTAAATAACGCTACGATATGTAATACCATACAAACACTTATATATAGGAAGTACCAGTGGCGTATCCACCATGCTTGTATCATATTACACACGCCTCGTTACTTAATCACTTACTCAAACCAAACTATCATGATGAAATGTTTAACAAGTGTAGAAATGTTCATGTATAGTCAAATACGGTTCACAGATACAAACGGTTCACATATATCAACGGATCACATAGTCAAATGATTACAACGGTTCACATAGTCAAATGATTACAACGGTTCAATATGTAGTATAATGTGTTCATATGCTGGATAAGCATATGCAACAGAAAGGCAATGTAAAACAATGTACTAAGTATGCACACAATGGACATACGTAGTATGAAATGTAATGTAGAACGATGTACTAAGTAATGCACTCAATGGGCATACATAGCATAAAATGTAATGAAATCATGTACTATAAATGTACTAATAAACATAGCAAGTATATGATGTGAAAACAGGAAAGCATGAAAGTAACAAGTAGGCACATGTGTTCCACCCCAAAACAGTTTAGAAAACAGTAAAAGAGGGGTCTATGTACTCACTTGAGATTGCTTAGAAGTCCTTGAGTAACAACCAAACAATGCTAGAGATCACGGATATCAAACGGCACCTAATATAGGTAACTATGTTAATAAACCGGACCTAAATCGGAGGATTTAGATAGAATGAGGGTTTGTAAACCAAACGAGTATAGAGACTCGTGTCATATGGTTTAACAAAGCCTACATACTAAATGAAACCTAACCTAAGTGCTTACGACCCATCGAGACCCATTAAGGTAGCTTATGCTACTTTAACGCGTCGTTCGCGTGAAACGCGTTCGGAACGTCTAACTAGTCCTATGACAAGTGTTATATGCCTAAACATGTTACATAATCAGTTATGTGATAAAAGTTTAGGTTACATATGCTTGATTACCAATTATACATGAAAAGGGTATTCTGGTAATTTACCTAAGGCATATAAACTACCTATCATACAACTAATCAAACGATGTGACCATAGGGTATAACCTCGGAAGGTTATTCCCTATATACTATGGTCCCCTAATGTATTTGGTCGGATCCTAATGATCGACCAAATGGGTCGGGTTCGAAGGTATAAGCGATTTATCAGATCGCTTACCCTTACGACCCTAGACAACGTGGTAATCAGTAGGCATAGTCCCAAGGGACTATAACCATCGTGATTACAATCACGTTGCGAAGTTCAAACGAACTTCGCATTGACCATAAGCTGGTCAACGCTGAAAGTCAAACAAAGTTTGACTTTCTGACTCGAAAAGCAATAAAATAAGGAAAAGAACGAAAGAATACTTACGAAGGGTCCCCGAATGCTAATCTAGATCACAATAACTCAGGTATGAAACAATGGTTCCAACTTAGAGTCACTTAGATCAGATTCTAGTGATTTTGAAGTAATGGGGGTGGGGTATTTATAGATTTCGGGTAACCGTTAAGATCGTTTCATGGAAAACGTGCTTTAATCGTATCCGTACAAGTGTCGGAAAGTTGTGGTGGCTAAAAATGGGTCTAAATGAGCTGAATGTGCAGTTGAGAATGTGTGGATGTGAATAAAACAGCTGGAATCTGCTGACTGTTCGATATTATCTGATCAGAGAGGCTGACGCGGGCCGCCTAAGATTTAAGCTTGGGCTCACGCGGGCCGCCTAGCTCTTCAGATCAGAAAACAAGTTTCAAATGTTGCAGTTTCAGTCCCTGTTATGTGTTTAAGCCATTTCTGACATGTTTAAGGCCCGTTAAGCCAACTTTAAAGCCCTAACATGATGTCTAAACATTGTGGACATGAAACATGCTCAAAAATATGTCGGATGTTGGTTCGTTTGGTCGTACAAACGCGATGTTCGCTTAATTACGACGGAATGCGCACAAGGGCGAAAAACGATCCAAAAGACGCGACGAATGGATTTTTCTTATGCCGAACACTAAAATAAAATATTTTAGTGCTTACATAAATTTTTGGATGTCCGGATGTATTCAGAACGTAAGTTATGCGCGAAAATGCAAACTTGTGCACTTTTTGACGCTTTTAGTCCCTGAATGACCCAAAAGTTTATTTTAGCACACCAAACCCCTCAAAGCCTATTTCTAAGCTATGTAAAGGATATTTATGGTGTGTTTAACTTATGGTCATGTTCCGGAATGTCTGTTACAGTTCAAATTGGCATACTTTCGCAGTTTGTCAAATTTAGTCCCTGTAAGCGAATAAACTAGATTTTGCCATACCAAAGCCTTCAAAACTTATTTCTAAGTTATGTAAAGGTTATTTAAAGTATGTTAAGCCTATTTCACTATTCCAAAGTGTTCGTTGCATTAAACTGGTTATATTTACGCATCAGTGCGCGTATAACCTTCCAGAAAGCGATATAGAGTTTGAAATCGAACAAGAATTGATATGTGTAAACGATACACATATTTTTACAAATCCCAAGTATGAAATACAATATTTCATTGATTTGGTATTTGTTTGCTGGTCGCAGTGACACAGGTGTCACAGTCTCCCCTACTTTAGGAAATTTCGTCCCGAAATTAATTCGTAGGAGTCTATTTGTGACTTTGTGTCAGATAACCACCAGAGATATGTAAAGCATAATCCAGTCATTTCCTTAACGGACATTCTTCAGAAACGTAAAATGCACTTACAGAGTCATTTTCAACGGGTGCTTCATCAGAAATGGAAATGGAAATGAAAAGGAGAAACAAACGGATATTCATTTCCTCAACGGACAAATCTTCAGAAACGAAAATGAACAAACAGAGTCATTTTCAACGGGTGCTTCCTCAGAAATGGAAATGAAAAAGGATAGTCAAACGGATATTCATTTCCTCAACGGACAAATCTTCAGAAACGAAAATGAACAAACGGAGTCATTTTCAACGGTTGCTTCCTCAGAAACGGAAATGAAAAAGGATAGTCAAACGGATATTCATTTCCTCAACGGACAAATCTTCAGAAACGAAAATGAACAAACGGAGTCATTTTCAACGGTTGCTTCCTCAGAAACGGAAATGAAAAAGGATTAAGCAATGGATATTCATTTCCTCAACGGATAATCTTCAGAAACGAAAATGAACTAACGGAGTCATTTTCAACGGTTGTTTCCTCAGGTTCGGAAATGAAGGATTTAATTAAACGGATATTCATTTCCCTCGACGGACACTCTTCAGAACGAAAATGAACAAACGGAGTCATTTTCCTCAACGGGTATTCTTCAGAATTGGAAATGAAGGACAAACGGATATTCAGTTCCTCAACGGATATTCTTCAGAAGTGAAAAATGAATAGCTAGTTCATTTTTCCTCAACGGATACTTCATCAGAATTGGAAATGAATAGGGTTAACTCTAGATACATGATAGAACTTGCTGTGATTTCCGTGCACTAAATTCCATAATTATGTATGCATCCATAATTACGTAATTCCTTGCACAGTCCGCACAGTTTGTTTTGTAATGTTGTGGGGAAGGATGTCAAACTTGTGATGACGGTGACTAGACTACCATCGGATCCTTTTAATTAGATCCACAGAGGATCTTCTTAATTAGGCCTCCCAGGAGTCCTTTCAGCTATATCAATCAGTTTAACTAGACCACTCGAGGAGTCTAATTATAAAGCAGTACTTTATAATCCAATGGGCTTATCTACAACGTAGAAATCCATTAAGGATTTTAGGTAGTACCTTTGGGTATCCTACTATAAATCTCTTGTACAAAGATATGTAAGATTCTACGAGGATTTGGATAACATAATTTGGATCACATGACACATGAAAGATAACACATAAGCACATAACCACATAATTGTTTAATTGTTATTATCTTGTTATTGATTGCTATTAACTTGGCACCTCGTACTTCGTTTCTCTTGGAAGAAACGGGTACTTAGGATTCTCGTGAAAAACGCAAGAGATCATACAATGGAAGAAATTTGGAAGTAGTCTGTTCTTCAAGGAATGCGGTTCCTTGATTGTCGGTATTGTAGGGGATATGTTGTTTATACATACAATCACATAAATACATTGCAATGTAAATAAAAGATTTATTTATAAACAATGATAACAACAACTGTTTCATGGATCGTGACAACAAAAGAAAATAACACATAAGACGTAATTATTTCTAAACGATGTTGTCTTCTGGTTGGTCATATGCTCATCCCTGCGCTGGATTTGCATTAGCAAGCTTTGGGCAATTCCTACGAAAATGGCCCATCTCGCCACAGTTGTAGCAAGATCCCGGTGGAAAACGAGCTTGAGCAGGATTGTTGCCAGCTTGATTTGGTGCAGCTGCGGTTGGGCAAACCCTAGCTGTATGACCTATAAGTCCGCAAACTTGGCATGTGCGGCACTTCACACCAGCATGATGATGTAGGCCACATTGGTTGCACAAGGGTGCAGTTCCATTGTATGGCTTCCTAGCAGGGGGTTGAGCTGGTTGGTTGGGGACGGCTTGATCGTTGTGAGTAACCATGGCGAAGTTCTGAGCAGCCTTTCACTTCTTTGACTTCTTAGGGGATCCAGTCTGTTCATCCATGGTCTTTGATTCCTCTATTGGTTTTGATTCCTCGATCGGTTTCTTGTCACCTTTTCGGAAAAGTTTACCTTTCCTGATCTTTGATTCAGTCAAGGTTGCAGATAGCTCAATGGCCTGTCTAACCGTAGTAGGGTTGCTGTGACAACCCGCACTAAACCAGGTATCCGTACAACTTAATTAATGATTAATTACTACTTGATTACTGTGCTTGTTTGAACTAGCTGATAAACTGCTACCTGCATACTGATACATGCACTTACTTGCATCATACTTTATTTGCTGTCACTACATTATTTGCGTGTTGAACCCTAGTGACAAACATGATGCACAAAAAGCACAGTAGCACTAAACGGATACACAATAAACATGCTGATATAACCAGCATCAGGCAGACACTGCCTCTAAGGCCTGTTAAGAGCCTCAAATATTTTGGCTACACTGGTAGTGAGTGTAGGGATATAAGGGTTGTGGTACTGCGTCTCTAGGAATAAGATACACTGATTCGGATGTGCCTAAAACGTACTTGAAGTACCAAACACAGCACTTTAATAAATAAACCAGCTTCTGGCTGACTAGTAAAGTGCCAGAACATGAGAAAATATTACTAGACACTTTCTAAAGTGTCGGGAAAACAAATTGTGTCACTAAAAATGTAATAACGACACTTTAAAGCGTTACAAAAGGCTTTAACGGATTACTATCCAACCAGACACCCGGACTTTACCCGGAACATGAAAATATTGCTATTTTCACTATTTTATTTTTCTGAGCCAGTTAGGGTCCCTGATTACCCTAACACCCGCCATAACGTGTAACATACAACTAACTAGTTAAATACTTGGTTAACTTACTTAACTAAACTAATTATCCTAACCACCTACTTAAAAATCGAACCAAGGACCCCCCCCCCCAAACCGAATCGGTTATCTAGGGGGCACCCCTTGTACTTGTGATCTTGGTTAATCTTAATTGTCTAATATCTATACTACACATTAACCATTGGACAATAACACCTAAGATTGGTTTATAAATACTAGAGATTAACACCACTAATCACCACTACTTATCACCACAAAAATTACTCTCTCCCTTGCTCTCCCTACTCTCGGCCGAACCCCCTCCACTACAACCATCCATTTTCGGCTCTTGATCACTACATTCCATCATCATACAAACATCCAAGGTCGAGTATTAGGAGCTTTGGTGCACTCGGAACGCGAAGGACCTCTACCGTTAGCTTTTATCCACCTCCTTTTCGCCAAAGATCTTCCCTAGCCTTGAGCTAGAGGTATATCATTTAAAACTTGTTTTTAAGCATATCTAAAGTGGTTAAAAGAAATTATGTCGGTTGAATCTCGTTAACATGAAAGATGATGATCAAAAGTCTACTAAAAATACTAAAAGTGGTGGTTAATAGCTAGTAACTTGTGTAAAAGATGTAGTATTTGGAATTTGTGTTTATCTAGACCCGATCTATGATGTGGTAGCTCGGATCTCCGTTTAACCCGACTTTGTAAGATCATGGATCTTCACATAAGCTCGTTTTTGGTAACCACAAGGGTTAAAAGGCAAAACTCTACCACACAAGATACATGAACTTGTGTAGAAATATTTAACTTGTGTAAAAGTAATTTAACTTGTACAATGGAGTTTAAAACTAGCAGATCTACGTATCTGCAAGTGGTATTTTTGAAGAACCACACATTTAAGAAACCATGTATTTTAAAGAAAGGATCTTACACTAACAAACATGATTTTATGAACCACAAGTGCGTAAACACTTGTGAAATGAAAAGATCCGACAAATAACTATTTTTGGGAAAAATGACTAGAAGTTGTAAAGACGGATTTCTCTAGTCACAAGGTTTTTACAAGAATAAAGCTACTTTATATAAAGATCGACATATATAAAGGGGATTTACACTATAGATTCGGAAAAACTGCAAGTTCATGTGACTATGCGATTTACATACTTGTCGACTAGTTTGATTGTGTCGGAAATTGTTTGATTGAATAAAGAGGATTGTTGAATTGATTTGTTAAAAGAAAATGATACGCTTGAAAGCGTGGCCACCTCCAGTTACAGAGGAAACTCTGGCGAAATTTTCTAAAAACCTAACACTTAGGCTTATTTACACAACAAGTGTTAGAACTATTTTTGGACATATTTTCGAAACATAAATTTCGCCAGCACTATATTTTACTAAATGTTCGGAGGTGGGATTTTCACAAAGATTAACGTGATAAATATATTTGTCACAACACTGTTTATGATTATTTTGTGAAAATACATAAATATTATTTTAGAGTAAATATAATATTTACAAGCCTTAATGATTCCAAAACTTTACGAACGCTTCCACAAACATTTAAGTTACACCGGTAATTACATTACCACAAGATTGATAAAACGTAACTTACGCACATGTATTGTATCCCCCATCCTTGGGAAGGAGTTTAACTAC
Organism: Helianthus tuberosus; assembly: GCA_030545235.1. NCBI lineage: Eukaryota > Viridiplantae > Streptophyta > Magnoliopsida > Asterales > Asteraceae > Helianthus > Helianthus tuberosus. The sequence continues at coordinate 122,666,770 of CM060451.1, read as the reverse complement.
CAAGTGTATACAGAACATAAACACGAAATAGTTGTCTAACTATTTCCCAAAGACTTAAACTATAAAGCTAAAGCACGGCCGTCCGTCTAATAGAATTAGCACTTGTAGGTCGTTGCACAGCTTACTGTATTGGAGACACTTGGTAGAGACGCGCATTCACTGTGAGTTCATGTCCCCCTTTTCTCTAACTGTTTTCAGTTTACTTAACTGCGGGGGTGAAATACATGTTACTTTGTTTACAAGTACTTTATACACGGTATGAATTACGTAAGGAGGTTTAGATCATGTGAAAGGGTAGTTAGAACACCGAGGGACTCGAGCGATAGATCTATCTGGGTGTAGCGAGCCCAGCTCCCGGCCCAACAGAACGGACCTCTCGGAGGACCAACAGAACGGACCCGGAGTGACTTGGTACCCAACGCAAAAATCGGCTAGGGTTGTGTCTACCTACTTGCATTTCACGACATGCTAATGGTCTTGCAAACCATTGGTGATCACAAGTCCTCTTACACTGCTACATACCAGGAAACTTTTATACTTACAAGTGTTTTTACTTACTCACTTGCACATGAACTCGCTCAACATTATTGTTGATTTTTCAACTCACATGTATTTCAGGAAACTAAACGGATCTGGCACGGTATGGAACGTTTTCCGCTGCACTAGTCATGGAGTCATCAGGGTTTAGGGGGTGTGTCTCTTTCCTGGACAAGACACAGTCCTTAAAACCACGTTTATGTTATGTTATAAGTTGTAATGTTGTTAAACAAGGTTATGGTTGTTGGTTAAAACAATGGTACTGTATTTTGGTTTTCAAAACTTAATGGATGACTTGCATGGTTTTTAAATTCATATAGCTTGTTATGGTTAAGCTATGGTATTAAGAAGTCACACCAAAACTTACCACGCTTCCGCAAAGCCAGGGTGTGATAGCTTGGTATCAGAGCTCTGATCATAGCGAACTAGGATTCTTTCTCGAGTCTAGACTATGATCACTAGGGCTCTCACGAAAACATTTTTCTGCATACCACTTAAGTCCAGATCCAAAACTTTTTACAAACAAATGTTGAGCACATTTTATTTATTTATAGGCTCAGCTTGGAGGGCTGAGGATCGGTCTGGAGGATCGAGGTGATTAAGGTAGTTGAGCACGTTGGTTTGTTATAGGATCGATCTGGAGGATCGAGACTCGGTCTAGGTGACCGAGGTAGTGGGCTAGCAAGGCTAGGAAGAAAAGGCTCAGCTTGGAGGGCTGAGGATCGATCTGGAGGATCGAGGTTTGGTTTAAGTGAAGGATAGAGCAGTCTTGTAGACCGGATAGTATTGGCTAGTAAGACTAGGAGGATTATGTGATGCCTTACTTGATGACTTATGTGATTACTTGATTTGTGATTGACTATTTGTGCATGTTTGTGTATATGTTACAGACACATGGATTCTGCAGACACTGGTGGTTCAGGCACCACAGGCCCGAGGCCTATCATTTCAGACGACATTGAGTCATCGGAGCACGAGGTTTATACGTCAGACTTCACCAGCACGGATGATGATGACTTTCAGCCATTCGCCTTACCCGACGGCGTTGATGAGCTCCCAGTTGGTCTTCCAGCCGGGGATCTACCACTCGTTGTGATCCCTGCTCCAGTACCCCTTGCATCATACCCTGTTTTACCCATCGACGACGAGGAGGACGATGTCGATATGTTTGAGGAGGAGCCTTTGGAGGATGCTCAGGGCGAGGCCCTACCTGCTGTTGCTCCCTTACTGATCGCAGATGCTCCGGCTGCGGAGTCACCTGCTCATTCCCCAGTCGCAGACTCCTTTGAGTCTGTGGCTTCTGTACCCACACATGCTCATAGTGCCCAGCACTTCTCCCATGGGTCCGATTCTGACCAGGCTTTTTCTGTTGCTTCCATACCTGGACTTGTTTTTGACCATGACGACGAGGGGGATTCAGATCCTGTGTTCCCACCAGGATTTGATCCTGACCGTGATTTAGAGTTTGTCCCGATGGACGAGTTGATGGAGGATCCAGCAGATCCTATTGACCCTTTTGATCCGATTGATCCCGATGTTGATTTTGACATGGCGTTTGATGATCTTGAGCCTGCCATTGCACCTGAGCAGGCAGCTGCCCTTGACCCTTTACCAGAGCATGACCCTGTGCATGCTGATGTACCTTTTGAGCCCATTGCTGATGATCACCACATAGATGTTCCTGTTGATCCCATTGGTCCTTTACCCATTGTTGCTGTACCTGCTGACCACCCTATAGAGCACCTTGCACCCGTTCACCCTGTTGCTGCTCCCTTATTTGATCCCGTTCCCCTAGAGCCCGGACATGCACTGTTCGCGGCACGTATGGATCCACCGGATGAGTCTGCACAGCATGGCTGGATACCGGCAGACGAGGACGTTCCCCCATTCCCTCCACAGATTCCTGTTGCACCACATATTGACTTTTCGTTTCAGGTTCCTACGTACATACCTCCAGCGGGGCCTGGAGAGGGCTCTTCAGCCCACCCATCAGGGCATGTACCGATGCCCATGCCTTTCATGCCTCAGATTCCATTTGTCCCACCCACTACTGCTCCTTTTCGTGTGGCACCCTTTGACCCCACACGGGAGCCACTGCTTTGGGCACCGTTTTCCCCTATGCCACCCACTGATCCATACCACAGGTTCCATGTGGGCCACACCATTGAGGATGTATTGATGTCCTTTGTATACCAGCATGAGTCGCATGAGCAGCGACTACAGGAGTTGGAGAGAGCCCATCTGCAGCCATGTCAGTGCCAGGGCCGGGTACCCTCTCCGTTACAGCCGTTACGACCATTACCCCCTGACTATGCTGCTCGTCTTACTACTTTGGAGCAGCAGATTGCTTCCATTATTCGTACACAACAGGCGATGGAGGCGGACTGGTTACAGTTGCGCCGTTTGTTTTATACCCGTTTTCCTCCTCCTCCACCACCATCTGCTTAGAGCTCATCGGTGCCACTTGGGTAGGCGAGGTGAGAAGGCGGCGATTGCTTTTTGACTGCACAGCATTTTGGGGAGACTACGTTATGACTTGACTTTTGTTATGTACTTGATATTGTATTGATACTGATGTAGCTTTTGACAGGGGTGATGTAGCCCCTAGTGATTGATGAATGTATGTATACACTTACGATGTGGTCTCATTTATATGGCAATCGCAGTTTTCTCACCATATTTGGATTCGCTTGATTACTTGCTTATACTTTATGACATGGGAGGTTGTGTGATTGATATTTGTGATATGTGATAACATGAGATGTTATGTGGTTATACTATTACTACCGTTATATACGTACACTATATTACGAACTGATTTACGTACTATAACAACGAAGCCTTACTATGGCCTAACCAACTTAAACCATCTTTTAGAAGATGCCGCCAAGACGCGAACCAAACATGCCAACAAATGAGGCAGAACTCCAGCAGATTATTGCTGCTGCCATAGCACAGTACGCAGCATCTCAGCCAGGAGCGAGCGGAAGTGTTAACCAAGGCAATAACAATCCACCTCACGGTAATACCCCGCCATTCGAACCTACCATGAACTAGTTGGAGATTTTAGCGATGATGCTAATGCCAAATACATGTTTTAACATACGTGCAGGATGCACCTACAAGCAGTTCTTGGACTGCAAACCAGTTAACTTCGATGGCACAGGAGGTGCAGTTGCCTTTACCCGCTGGGCTGAGAAAACCGATTCCGTTTTACGTATGAGCAAGTGTGCAGAGGATCAGCAAGTCACGTACATTTCAGGGCTGTTTCTAGATGGAGCCCTATCTTGGTGGAACCTACAAGTACAAACTCTAGGCGAAACTGCCGCCTACGCCCTGACTTGGGCCGAATTGAAAGAACTGATGCGCAAAAAGTACTGTTCACGCGCAGAAATTCAAAGGTTGGAGACTGAATTTTGGCACTTAAAGATGGATGGACCAAAGATTGCGGAATACGTCCAGAGGTTTCACGACTTATCTCAAGTGGTTCCTTACATGGTTACGCCTGAATACAAGCGAATCGAGTGCTTCATTTGGGGTTTGGCTCCCCAAATAATAAGCATGGTAACCTCCTCCAAACCAGCGACTATCACTGAAGCCATCGATTTGAGCGTGGCTCTCACCGAGGAGGCGATTCGTCTAAACAGGTTTGGTGATGCTAAGGCAAAGGAGAAAGAGACTCATGTTGAGTCGTCAGGAAGTAACAAAAGAAAGTTTTCGAACTTCAAACAAAGTGTTAGCGGTGATGGTAAGAGAGGAGCACCAAACACGCCAGCTCAGGGTACGACTGGCAGTGGAAGGAAATGAAGGGGATATATGGGCACCCAGCCCAAGTGTAACGCCTGCCAGCGTCACCATTCTGGTCAATGTGGGCTAAAAGTATGTGAAGCGTGTGGGAAACGTGGTCACTCTAAGGATACTTGTTGGGTCCCTGCCGGCCGCGGAGGCCAGGGAGGATATGGAAATAGGAATGATAACCGTGGTGGAAATGGAAACCGCCTACCAGGAAATTTTGGAGGAAACAGAAACCGAGGCAACAATGCAAACCAGGCTGGCAATGCCAACCAGAACAACACCCCAGCCGGAAATGGGGATGGAAACGGGCAGAGACTCGGATGCTATAACTGTGGGGAAATCGGGCATTTTAAGAAGAACTGCCCAGCGTTGAATCAGGCCCGTGGTAGAGTGTTCCAACTAGAAGCCAGGGAAGCACGCCAAGATCCAAATGTTGTTACGGGTACGTTCCCTATCAATCAACGCTATGCATCCGTTTTATTTGATACTGGTGCCGACTATAGCTTCGTATCACTAGAATTTAAGAATATGCTTGGGTTAGCTGCTAATAAGTTAGACATTCCCTACTCGATCGAATTAGCTAATGGAAAATTTGTCGTAGCCAACGAAGTAATCAAAGGCTGTGTGATAGAATTGGGAGAACGCGAGTTTACTTTAGATCTACTACCAGTCCAATTGGGAAGCTTCGACGTGGTGGTAGGAATGGATTGGTTATCCGGAAACAAGGCTGAGATAGTATGTCACGAGAAAGTTGTTCGTATCCCAACTGATGATGGTGAGACAATTGTGGTTCACGGAGAGAAGCGTGACACACCGCTAAGATTTATCAGCTGCTTGAAAGCAAGGAAGTGTTTGCAGAAGGGATGTGTTGCTTTTCTGGCACACATCGTGGACAAGAAGGCTGCCGAGCCAAAGATCGAAGACATCCCTGTCGTAAGGGAGTATCCCGAAGTCTTCCCAGAAGACTTACCTGGACTGCCACCTCAGAGGCAAGTGGAGTTTCACATTGACTTAGTTCCAGGCGCCGCGCCTGTGGCTAAGGCACCATACAGACTTGCTCCGTCTGAAATGCAGGAATTGTCGACGCAACTTCAAGAGTTGTTAGACAAGGGTTTTATCCGACCAAGCTTCTCGCCTTGGGGAGCTCCAGTCTTGTTTGTCAAGAAGAAGGACGGAAGTTTCCGCATGTGTATTGACTACAGAGAATTGAACAAGCTGACGATCAAGAACAGGTATCCTCTGCCTAGAATCGACGATCTGTTCGATCAACTTCAAGGTTCAAGCTGTTACTCTAAGATCGATCTTCGATCTGGATACCATCAACTAAGGATACAGGAGGAAAGTATCCCGAAAACAGCCTTCCGAACTCGTTATGGACACTACGAGTTCCTCGTTATGCCATTTGGTTTGACAAACGCACCTGCGGTATTCATGGATCTAATGAATAGAGTTTGCAAGCCATACTTAGACAAGTTCGTGATTGTATTCATCGACGACATCCTGATTTACTCAAAGACGAAGGCTGAACACGAACAACATCTTAGAACCATATTGGAGCTGCTAAAGAAGGAACAGTTGTACGCCAAATTCTCCAAGTGCGAGTTTTGGCTACGCGAAGTCCAGTTTCTTGGACATGTGGTTAATGGGGATGGAATTCATGTTGATCCCACAAAGATCGAGGCAATCAAGAATTGGGAGACACCTACAACGCCAACCGAGATTCGACAATTCATGGGTTTGGCTGGCTACTATCGAAGGTTCATCGAGGATTTTTCGAAAATCGCTCAACCATTGACGCTCCTGACGCAGAAGGATAAGACGTTTGATTGGGGAATCAAACAGGAGGAAGCATTTCAGGTATTGAAGGATAAGCTTTGTAACGCGCCAATCTTAGCTCTACCAGAAGGTACTGATGACTTTGTGGTATACTGCGACGCATCGCGTCAGGGTTTGGGTTGTGTGTTGATGCAACGCCAAAAGGTCATTGCTTACGCATCACGCCAACTAAAAGTGCACGAGAAGAACTATACCACGCACGATTTAGAGCTTGGCGCAGTGGTTTTCGCTTTAAAGATCTGGAGACACTACCTGTATGGTACGAAGTGCACAATCTTCACTGACCACAAAAGCCTACAACATATATTTAACCAGAAGGAGTTAAATATGAGGCAAAGACGATGGGTTGAATTGTTGAACGATTACGACTGCGAGATAAAGTATCACCCAGGGAAGGCGAATGTAGTTGCCGATGCCCTAAGTCGTAAAGAAAGAATCAAGCCCATAAGGGTTAGAGCCTTGGAAATGATTATACGAACCGATCTTTCCTTGCGCATTCGTGCTGCACAAAAGGAAGCTCTCAAGGAGGGAAACCTTGAGGAAGAATATCTCCGTGGAATGGAGAAGCTTTTGGTACCAAACGAGGAAGGAACATTATGTTTTGAGAAGAGGATTTGGGTTCCTCTGTTTGGTGGATTAAGGGAAGTTATTTTCGACGAAGCGCACAAATCACGGTACTCTATCCACCCTGGATCGGATAAGATGTACCAGGATCTCAAAGATTACTATTGGTGGCCTAGGATGAAAGGCGACGTTGCTGTTTACGTGAGCAAATGTTTAACGTGCGCTAAGGTCAAGGCAGAATACCAGAAGCCTTCGGGACTTCTGCAACAACCTGAGATTCCCAAGTGGAAATGGGAACAAATCTCAATGGATTTTGTTACGAAATTACCAAGAACGCCAAGAGGCCACGATATGATTTGGGTGATTGTTGACCGCCTAACAAAGTCCGCACACTTTCTGCCAATCAAGGAGAAAGACAGTACTAGTAAACTTGCGGAAATTTACTTGAGAGAGATCGTAGCACGTCATGGAGTACCTCTCTCGATCATCTCTGATAGAGACGGAAGGTTTGTGTCAAGAATATGGCAATCCTTCCAAGAATCTTTTGGCTCACAATTGAATCTGAGCACTGCATTCCATCCGCAAACAGACGGCCAGAGCGAGCGAACGATACAAACGTTGGAAGACATGCTGAGGGCATGTGTTATGGATTTGGGAGGTAGCTGGGATAAACATTTACCGTTGGTCGAATTTTCATACAACAACAGCTACCACACCAGTATTGGTGTCGCGCCATTTGAGGCCCTATACGGACGCAAGTGCCGATCACCACTATGTTGGTCTGACGCAGGTGATAGGCAGCTTGCTGGTCCCGAGATCATCCAAGAGACGACAGACAAGATTGCACAAATACTTAAACGCATCGAAGCCGCTCGCCACAGGCAAAAGGCCTACGCGGATCCAAACCGGAAGCACGTGGACTTCCAAGTCGGAGAGATGGTGTTATTGAAAGTTTCACCCTGGAAGGGGGTGGCACGCTTTGGAAAGCGTGGGAAGTTAAATCCGCGCTACATTGGTCCTTTCAGAATTCTGGAAAGAATTGGAACTGTAGCATACAAGTTGGACCTACCTGCTGAACTGAATGGTGTTCACGATACATTTCATGTATCCAATCTAAAGAAAAGTCCAACTCAAGTTGACGTTGCCATTCCTATCGACGAGATTCATGTTGACGACACGCTCCACTTTGTTGAAGAACCTGTCGAGGTCACGGATTGGAAAGTTAACAAGACCCGCCGGAGCAGTGTCAAACTCGTCAAGGTTCGTTGGAATGCCAGACATGGTCCTGAATTTACCTGGGAACGTGAGGACCGGATGAAAGAGAAATACCCCCACTTATTTCCTAAGAACTCTGCATCTACAAGCAGGACTTAAATTTCGGGACGAAATTTATTTAACGGGGGGAGAATGTGACAACCCGCACTAAACCAGGTATCCGTACAACTTAATTAATGATTAATTACTACTTGATTACTGTGCTTGTTTGAACTAGCTGATAAACTGCTACCTGCATACTGATACATGCACTTACTTGCATCATACTTTATTTGCTGTCACTACATTATTTGCGTGTTGAACCCTAGTGACAAACATGATGCACAAAAAGCACAGTAGCACTAAACGGATACACAATAAACATGCTGATATAACCAGCATCAGGCAGACACTGCCTCTAAGGCCTGTTAAGAGCCTCAAATATTTTGGCTACACTGGTAGTGAGTGTAGGGATATAAGGGTTGTGGTACTGCGTCTCTAGGAATAAGATACACTGATTCGGATGTGCCTAAAACGTACTTGAAGTACCAAACACAGCACTTTAATAAATAAACCAGCTTCTGGCTGACTAGTAAAGTGCCAGAACATGAGAAAATATTACTAGACACTTTCTAAAGTGTCGGGAAAACAAATTGTGTCACTAAAAATGTAATAACGACACTTTAAAGCGTTACAAAAGGCTTTAACGGATTACTATCCAACCAGACACCCGGACTTTACCCGGAACATGAAAATATTGCTATTTTCACTATTTTATTTTTCTGAGCCAGTTAGGGTCCCTGATTACCCTAACACCCGCCATAACGTGTAACATACAACTAACTAGTTAAATACTTGGTTAACTTACTTAACTAAACTAATTATCCTAACCACCTACTTAAAAATCGAACCAAGGACCCCCCCCCCCCCAAACCGAATCGGTTACCTAGGGGGCACCCCTTGTACTTGTGATCTTGGTTAATCTTAGTTGTCTAATATCTATACTACACATTAACCATTGGACAATAACACCTAAGATTGGTTTATAAATACTAGAGATTAACACCACTAATCACCACTACTTATCACCACAAAAATTACTCTCTCCCTTGCTCTCCCTACTCTCGGCCGAACCCCCTCCACTACAACCATCCATTTTCGGCTCTTGATCACTACATTCCATCATCATACAAACATCCAAGGTCGAGTATTAGGAGCTTTGGTGCACTCGGAACGCGAAGGACCTCTACCGTTAGCTTTTATCCACCTCCTTTTCGCCAAAGATCTTCCCTAGCCTTGAGCTAGAGGTATATCATTTAAAACTTGTTTTTAAGCATATCTAAAGTGGTTAAAAGAAATTATGTCGGTTGAATCTCGTTAACATGAAAGATGATGATCAAAAGTCTACTAAAAATACTAAAAGTGGTGGTTAATAGCTAGTAACTTGTGTAAAAGATGTAGTATTTGGAATTTGTGTTTATCTAGACCCGATCTATGATGTGGTAGCTCGGATCTCCGTTTAACCCGACTTTGTAAGATCATGGATCTTCACATAAGCTCGTTTTTGGTAACCACAAGGGTTAAAAGGCGAAACTCTACCACACAAGATACATGAACTTGTGTAGAAATATTTAACTTGTGTAAAAGTAATTTAACTTGTACAATGGAGTTTAAAACTAGCAGATCTACGTATCTGCAAGTGGTATTTTTGAAGAACCACACATTTAAGAAACCATGTATTTTAAAGAAAGGATCTTACACTAACAAACATGATTTTATGAACCACAAGTGCGTAAACACTTGTGAAATGAAAAGATCCGACAAATAACTATTTTTGGGAAAAATGACTAGAAGTTGTAAAGACGGATTTCTCTAGTCACAAGGTTTTTACAAGAATAAAGCTACTTTATATAAAGATCGACATATATAAAGGGGATTTACACTATAGATTCGGAAAAACTGCAAGTTCATGTGACTATGCGATTTACATACTTGTCGACTAGTTTGATTGTGTCGGAAATTGTTTGATTGAATAAAGAGGATTGTTGAATTGATTTGTTAAAAGAAAATGATACGCTTGAAAGCGTGGCCACCTCCAGTTACAGAGGAAACTCTGGCGAAATTTTCTAAAAACCTAACACTTAGGCTTATTTACACAACAAGTGTTAGAACTATTTTTGGACATATTTTCGAAACATAAATTTCGCCAGCACTATATTTTACTAAATGTTCGGAGGTGGGATTTTCACAAAGATTAACGTGATAAATATATTTGTCACAACACTGTTTATGATTATTTTGTGAAAATACATAAATATTATTTTAGAGTAAATATAATATTTACAAGCCTTAATGATTCCAAAACTTTACGAACGCTTCCACAAACATTTAAGTTACACCGGTAATTACATTACCACAAGATTGATAAAACGTAACTTACGCACATGTATTGTATCCCCCATCCTTGGGAAGGAGTTTAACTACCAAGTGTATACAGAACATAAACACGAAATAGTTGTCTAACTATTTCCCAAAGACTTAAACTATAAAGCTAAAGCACGGCCGTCCGTCTAATAGAATTAGCACTTGTAGGTCGTTGCACAGCTTACTGTATTGGAGACACTTGGTAGAGACGCGCATTCACTGTGAGTTCATGTCCCCCTTTTCTCTAACTGTTTTCAGTTTACTTAACTGCGGGGGTGAAATACATGTTACTTTGTTTACAAGTACTTTATACACGGTATGAATTACGTAAGGAGGTTTAGATCATGTGAAAGGGTAGTTAGAACACCGAGGGACTCGAGCGATAGATCTATCTGGGTGTAGCGAGCCCAGCTCCCGGCCCAACAGAACGGACCTCTCGGAGGACCAACAGAACGGACCCGGAGTGACTTGGTACCCAACGCAAAAATCGGCTAGGGTTGTGTCTACCTACTTGCATTTCACGACATGCTAATGGTCTTGCAAACCATTGGTGATCACAAGTCCTCTTACACTGCTACATACCAGGAAACTTTTATACTTACAAGTGTTTTTACTTACTCACTTGCACATGAACTCGCTCAACATTATTGTTGATTTTTCAACTCACATGTATTTCAGGAAACTAAACGGATCTGGCACGGTATGGAACGTTTTCCGCTGCACTAGTCATGGAGTCATCAGGGTTTAGGGGGTGTGTCTCTTTCCTGGACAAGACACAATCCTTAAAACCACGTTTATGTTATGTTATAAGTTGTAATGTTGTTAAACAAGGTTATGGTTGTTGGTTAAAACAATGGTACTGTATTTTGGTTTTCAAAACTTAATGGATGACTTGCATGGTTTTTAAATTCATATAGCTTGTTATGGTTAAGCTATGGTATTAAGAAGTCACACCAAAACTTACCACGCTTCCGCAAAGCCAGGGTGTGACAGTTGCTGCCAGTCAAAATGTCTTGTATTGAGTCAGGGAGGCCATCAATGTACTTTTCAATTGCCTTATCCAAAGGCGTGACCATGTTTGGGCATAACAGACTTAACTCCTCATAACGGTCCGTGTAGGCTCGATGCTCACCGCTGTCTTGCTCAAGATTGTCGAATTCCCTTTCCAAGGCCCTGATCTCGTGACGAGGACATAATTCCTTCATCATAAGGGCCCTAAGTTCAGCCCATGTCTGTGCTAGAGCAACTTATGCACCACGATCTCTCATAACCCCGTTCCACCACGTAAGGGCTCTTTTCTGGAACACACTCGAAGCAAACTCGACCTTGCGATTGTCAGGACACTGCACGTGGCGGAAAGTATTCTCAATGCTCTCGAACCATTGAAGAAGCCCAGTCGCTCCCTCAGAACCACTAAACTTGAGTGGTTTCGCTGAGTTAAAACTCTTGAAATTGCATGGACCATTGTTGTTGTTGTTGGCTTGATTCCATAGAGCAAAGAGGTTTGGGAATTGAGCAGCCATTTGCTGCGCAATGATTTCTGCCAGTTCGGCAGTCGCTATCTGGCTTTCGCGTCGAGGAGGCATTCTAAAAGAGAAAACATGAAGGGAAACGAGTGAGAGGTTTAGACGAAAAGAATGAGATGAAACAAACCTGATGAAAGCAAGGGTAGTGGTCAGTTGTTTGTTACTACAAAGCAACAAACGACACACAGTGACTAATCAAAATAAATGGGTCAAAAATAATGTATCGCGAAGACATGCTCGCCTATAAGTGAACACTCATCCCAAGAATTCCCAGGTAAGCACAACTGGTCTCGCGTCTGATGAGATGTATACGAAGTGCTTGCCTAGACAGAAAACCCAGAATACAGGCATTCACCCTTCCAGTTTGCACGTGTTCACATTATTTAAAGCCCAAAACCTTGACGAGATTTTGAAAACTCATAGGGGTTCAAAACCATATAACAGAGGGTTCAAAACCTTACAATAGAGGGTTCAAAACCTATTAATAAATCATCCTAGAACAGATGATTCGTTTTCAAAGCGGTTTTGAAATTTATGTTCTTGTTGTGGTCGTCGCCTAAGGATAGGTGACGGTATTGTTTTATGACTAAATGCAAGTAAACTCGCGTTAGGGTCCTAAGAAGGTTATAGACTAGGTCAAAGCATTACTAATAACCTAATTCCCTATAACCATTGGCTCTGATACCATCTTTTCTGTCACACCCCGACCACGTAGAACATACAAAACGTGGCGGAAACGTCGGGGAGTGTTGTAACAGAATTAATTGTTTCAAATCCATGGCAATTGAAGTTTCGTTTTATTAAACAAATATGAAAGATTACATTGTTTTATACAAGAACCAAAAAGTACATAACATAAAGTAGCTAGTTCTTGTCTCGTTTTAAGTCACTAAGGCACAGGTCCGCCTAAGTATGTCTTGATAAGTCCTATACATCATCACCTGAAAACACATGTGAAAATAGGTACGTCAGCATAAAAATGCCTGTGAGATACATAGGTTTTGTGAAAATAGGTTTCATGACTTATGTTTGAGAAAATGTTTAGTCATGAACCTTGTAATTTGCTTTGTTTTGTAAATCATTTGAAAAACGATAAGATCAGATGATATGTATAAATAAGAGAATAAAGTATGGTTAAATGAATAACCATTGTAAAATGAGTTTGTATAAGATAAGTTTCTTGTAAAACAATGTATTGTGAAAAGTATGTTATTTGTATAAAATGTTATATGTCTCAAACTGAAATGATTTAAATAACGCTACGATATGTAATACCATACAAACACTTATATATAGGAAGTACCAGCGGCGTATCCACCATGCTTGTATTATATTACACACGCCTCGTTACTTAATCACTTACTCAAACCAAACTATCAAGATGAAATGTTTAACAAGTGTAGAAATGTTCATGTATAGTCAAATACGGTTCACACGGTTCACAGATACAAACGGTTCACAGATACAAACGGTTCACAGATACAAACGGTTCACATATATCAACGGATCACATAGTCAAATGATTACAACGGTTCACATAGTCAAAAGATTACAACGGTTCAATATGTAGTATAATGTGTTCATATGCTGGATAAGCATATGCAACAGAAAGGCAATGTAAAACAATGTACTAAGTATGCACACAATGGACATACGTAGTATGAAATGTAATGTAGAACGATGTACTAAGTAATGCACTCAATGGGCATACATAGCATAAAATGTAATGAAATCATGTACTATAAATGTACTAATAAACATAGCAAGTATATGATGTGAAAACAGGAAAGCATGAAAGTAACAAGTAGGCACATGTACTCACTTGAGATAGCTTAGAAGTCCTTGAGTAACAACCAAACAATGCTAGAGATCACGGATATCAAACGGCACCTAATATAGGTAACTATGTTAATAAACCGGACCTAAATCGGAGGATTTAGATAGAATGAGGGTTTGTAAACCAAACGAGTATAGAGACTCATGTCATATGGTTTAACAAAGCCTAAATACTAAATGAAACCTAACCTAAGTGCTTACGACCCATCGAGACCCATTAAGGTAGCTTATGCTACTTTAACGCGTCGTTCGCGTGAAACGCGTTCGGAACGTCTAACTAGTCCTATGACAAGTGTTATATGCCTAAACATGTTACATAATCAGTTATGTGACAAAAGTTTAGGTTACATATGCTTGATTACCAATTATACATGAAAAGGGTATTCTGGTAATTTACCTAAGGCATATAAACTACCTATCATACAACTAATCAAACGATGTGACCATAGGGTATAACCTCGGAAGGTTATTCCCTATATACTATGGTCACCTAATGTATTTGGTCGGATCCTAATGATCGACCAAATGGGTCGGGTTCGAAGGTATAAGCGATTTATCAGATCGCTTACCCTTACGACCCTAGACAACGTGGTAATCAGTAGGCATAGTCCCAAGGGACTATAACCATCGTGATTACAATCACGTTGTGAAGTTCAAACGAACTTCGCATTGACCATAAGCTGGTCAACGCTGAAAGTGAAACAAAGTTTGACTTTCTGACTCGAAAAGCAATAAAATAAGGAAAATAACGAAAGAATACTTACGAAGGGTCCCCGAATGCTAATCTAGATCACAATAACTCAGGTATGAAACAATGGTTCCAACTTAGAGTCACTTAGATCAGATTCTAGTGATTTTGAAGTAATGGGGGTGGGGTATTTATAGATTTCGGGTAACCGTTAAGATCGTTTCATGGAAAACGTGCTTTAATCGTATCCGTACAAGTGTCGGAAAGTTGTGGTGGCTAAAAATGGGTCTAAATGAGCTGAATGTGCAGTTGAGAATGTGTGGATGTGAATAAAACAGCTGGAATCTGCTGACTGTTCGATATTATCTGATCAGAGAGGCTGACGCGGGCCGCCTAAGATTTAAGCTTGGGCTCACGCGGGCCGCCTAGCTCTTCAGATCAGAAAACAAGTTTCAAATGTTGCAGTTTCAGTCCCTGTTATGTGTTTAAGCCATTTCCGACATGTTTAAGGCCCGTTAAGCCAACTTTAAGGCCCTAACATGATGTCTAAACATTGTGGACATGAAACATGCTCAAAAATATGTCGGATGTTGGTTCGTTTGGTCGTACGAACGCGATGTTCGCTTAATTACGACGGAATGCGCACAAGCGCGAAAAACGATCCAAAAGACGCGACGAATGGATTTTTCTTATGCCGAACACTAAAATAAAATATTTTAGTGCTTACATAAATTTTTGGATGTCCGGATGTATTCAGAACGTAAGTTATGCGCGAAAAAGCAAACTTGTGCACTTTTTGACGCTTTTAGTCCCTGAATGACCCAAAAGTTTATTTTAGCACACCAAACCCCTCAAAGCCTATTTCTAAGCTATGTAAAGGATATTTATGGTGTGTTTAACTTATGGTCATGTTCCGGAATGTCTGTTACAGTTCAAATTGGCAGTTTGTCAAATTTAGTCCCTTTAAGCGAATAAACTAGATTTTGCCATACCAAAGCCTTCAAAACTTATTTCTAAGTTATGTAAAGGTTATTTAAAGTATGTTAAGCCTATTTCACTATTCCGGAGTGTTCGTTGCATTAAACTGGTAATATTTACGCATCAGTGCGCGTATAACCTTCCAGAAAGCGATATAGAGTTTGAAATCGAACAAGAATTGATATTTGTAAACGATACACATATTTTTACAAATCCCAAGTATGAAATACAATATTTCATTGATTTGGTATTTGTTTGCTGGTCGCAGTGACACAGGTGTCACACATAACAAGCTAGACAAACACTTATAATATTTATTTGTGATATGATCAAACAAATAAAAGTTAACACTTATAATATTTAGAAATTGGTTTTTCTAAATAATTACACTTGAAAAACCAATAAATTATATGGATAATTTATTTTAAGAGAATATTTTATTTTGTTATTTAATTGGTTAAATAACATTTTAAAAGATTGTATAAAGTCTTGTAAATATGTAATGTTATATTTATAAATGTTATAAATATAAACCAAGACATAAAATTTTATAAAAAGAAATTTGTAATTTTTTTATAAAAACCCCAAGTGGGCCGCCCCCCCCCCCCCCCATGTGCCTTTCCAAGAAATATTTTGGTCCATTTGTGCGACAACCCTCAAATTTACATGTAACCGTACAATCTATTAATGATAATTAAAGTGCTTGACGACTGTGTGGAATTACTTAACTGCTCTCTGATTTCTATGTTATACTTACATGTGTTTGTTAACATACTAGTAGTATACAGAAAAGTTACTAAATAGTCTGGTATGCTTTCCTGAGTATTGAAAATTAAAAGTGTTACAAAAGTATATATAAAAGACACTTTACGGATTAATTAAGCACTTTAACGGAACAGTGTCAAACCGAACAACCGGACTTTACCCGGAACATAAAAATATTGTCAAACACATTGTTCTTATTTTTCTGAGCTAGTTAGGGTCCCCGAACACCCTAACACCCTTTATATTAATAAACACACTTAACATACTAACTAAATACTTACAATCCAACTAGTTAGTAACCAAGTATCATCACCACCCAACCCTTACCCCCCCCCCCCTATGTCGACGGTCCCAAGGGTGGGACACACCCTTGCCTTGTTTAATTATTTTATTCCCTAATGTTGGTGAGTTAGTTACATATTGTATGTTGGATAATAGTAAATTTTAGTTTATAAATATGCATATTGGTCTTCCATTCTCTTTCATCTAAACAACATCAACAACTAGCTCCTTCTCTCCCTCCATAACCACTCACGGCCGCCACCTCTCCACCATACTACCACCACCTTCAAGCTTTGATCAACCATTTCTCATACACCCAAAGGTGCAAGGAGTCCTACAAACAAGCCCGGTGCACTCGGAAGTTCAAGAACCTCTCTAGATTTCTTTTATCCACCACATTTACCCCTTGTTTCTTCCCTAGCCTTGTGCTAGTAGTAAGTACTTCTAATCATCATCTTGATCTTGTTTATGGTGGTTAATAGTTGATTTAATGGTTAAAAATTTAGAAACACTAAAGAACATAACATAAAGTCTTGAACATAAGATGAATAAGATGGATAAAGAGAAGTTATGTGTGTAAATCATGTAGATCTTGTGTTGTTATGATTCTTGATTGATTTCCTGATGATTTGCTGGTTAATATTGATGTTTGATGTTGTTGTGATCACTAAACATGTTAACGGAATCAATCGAATGCGCCTTAGAAGGTTAAAGACTGAAAACAGAAAGCTGTTTAGTAATTACAGCCAACTTCAGTTGGCTGTAACTGGACCGTAACTTAACGAAAAATGTATTTTCTGAAGTCTAGATTTATGTATTATGAAATACGGTTCTAATGGCACCAGAATCATAGTTTTTGGACTTCGTTTACTATTTTTAAAGTGTCATTTCGTAACAGCAGCTAGAGCTGCATTTTTGCTGCTGAAAATATACATTCTGTTTTCTGCCATAACTTGCATTCTGTGTAGAGTTAGATCATACAAATTGTACTGTAGATGACCACCGATATATTTGTAATTCTCTCACTGGAATTTCATAAATCGAACTCTCGATGAATTTTTAATGAATTATTCCGTGGACTGCAATCTAGAAAAAGATGAATCTGATTGCAGTCCGGAAAATGAATTTTTATAAAATATTGGTAATGAAATGGACCCTGATATTTTTACACAACAATATTTGGATCGTTTAAGACCTTCTGTAAAAATTTGAAATTTTTGGAGTAAGTTAACTATTTTATTAAAATCCCCGAAAACAGCCCAGTTTTGAATATAAAAGCTGAAACGACATAAGTAGTAATTTGCGTGTCTAAATGTCGGGTATGTTATCTGTGAATGATATAACATGTTATATCTGTTATGTGCAATGTCATATGTGTATTTATGAACGGGAATAGATGGGATGTTTTTATGGGCATGAACCGTTAAAGTGACGCATGTTATGTGATAGATACGTGTAGGAACTTTGTGCTCTATTTGAAAACCACTAAATGGCTAACTGATAAATTATACTAGGACGTGATTGACCGACCTTGACTGTTAGATATTTTTGAGAGTCAAACCGAGCAACCGAGGTGAGTTCACACTCCTAAGGCATGGGATTCCCGGTGGGTTGGGAATGGGATTGAATAACTATTTATATTATCAACACTACTAGACTACCTACTACTGTCCTCGGATTAAGAAGGCCACGTACGTAAAACCTACGTACACTCATACTTACTACTGTCCTCGGATTGAGAAGGGCACGTACGCAAAACCTACGTACACTCATACTTACTACTGTCCTCGGATTGAGAAGGGCACGTACGTAAAACCTACGTACACTCATACTTAACACTGTCCTCGGATTGGGAAGGACACTCATGGATACGACTAGTCTAGTAACATACAAAATGGGAAGCCCCCACTAAATATCGTAAAGGTTTGGGAATCAAGGATAATGGGTAATACATGGTTATGAAACGAACTTACGATTTCTGATACGAACTCATTAACTTAACAACCAACTGTGAACTCGCTCAACTTTGTTGTTGATTTGTTGTTACATGCCTTGCAGGTCGTTAGGTCGCTAGATGGAGCTTGCACGAGGAGGAGGTTGTTGTGGAATACGGATTCTTAAGTCCCGTACTAAACTTCTAAATCTTATGAACTTATTAAACCTACGTTATGGACTTTAAACTTATGAACTATGAAACTTATATTTTGGTTTCACGCTTTATGCTTCCGCTGTTTAAACTGAACATGGTTAACTATCTTTGGTCACCAATCGTATTGTGGTTGGTCTTATTTACTTAATTACATTGTTCAATATGATTGGTGGCTCGATCCTAGTCATGTCACGCCTCCAAGCGGTGATACTCCGCAGGGTGGATTTTGGGGGTGTGACAGATTGGTATCAGAGCCATTGGTTATAGTGAACTTGGTTTTAAAAAAAAAGGGAAAAGCTTTTTGATAAAACCAGACTATAACCTGTACAGTGCTCAACGATCCACAACGACGCTTCGCTCCACGTGCAAGACTCGACACTATAGGTGATACGATTCATGTTTATATTACCTACTTGTTAGTTACGTAGAATAACATAGTATCTAGTGCATGGAAACTTTGTGTGATCACTCTCTTCTGTCATTCCACGCTTGCGTATTGATGCGACGCCCTTCTCACTTGTGTTCTCTGTATGGTGAAGATCATGAGTGGACGAATCAATCTCACACCAGCCCAGCTGGCGGCTTTGATCAACGAACAAGTTACTGCGGCACTTGCAGCCGCTCAAGCAGGAGGCCAGCATGCCCAGCCGCCTGTGTGCACGTACAAGACTTTTATGGACTGTCGTCCTAGTACTTTCAGTGGCACTGAAGGGGCCGTCGGACTCCTCCACTGGTTCGAGAAGCTCGAATCGGTCTTCGAGATGTGTGAATGACCTGAGGCTCGTAGGGTGAAGTATGCCACTTGTACTCTCGAAGGCGTTGAGTTGACTTGGTGGAACGCGCAAGTTCAAATTTTAGGGCTGGCAGCTGCTAATGCCACCCCATGGAATGACTTCAAGGAACTGATCAAGCGGGAATACTGTAATCGTGATGACATTCACAAACTGGAAGTGGAGTTCTTTAACCTGAAGATGACGGGGTCAGAGATAGAGGCGTATACGAAGAGATCCAACGAACTGGCAGTGTTATGTCCAACTATGGTGGATCATCCCATCAAGCGCATTGAGCTGTACCTCTAAGGCTTAGTACCAGAGATATAAAGCTATGTGACTGCTGCTAACCTTGCTACCATCCAGGATGTTACTCGTCTCGCTCATCGTCTCACAGACCAGGCTGTGGAACAGAACAGGCTGCCTAAGCGTATAAGTGCTACTGTTACTGCTACTTCTACTATTCCCAGTGACAACAAATGAAAATGGGATGGAGCCAACAGCAAGGGTTCTACTACAGTTCAGTCCCAGGCGCAGCAGCGAAAGATTGATGACTACCAAAGTCCTGGTCAGCAATCTTCTGGTAGTCAAGGGCAGGGTGGATATCGAGGAAACCACCCAAAGTGCAATAAATGCAACAGACACCACAGTGGTCAGTGCAACAAGGGACGTTGTCAGAGGTGTCTCAAGATGGGTCATGAAGCCAAGGATTACAGGAGCTCACGGCCTACAAATCAGAATCGTCAGCAGCAATAGCAACAGGGTAACAAGGGATGCTTTCAGTGTGGTGCTAAAGGTCACTTCAAGAGACACTGCCCGCAGTTAAATCAGAATCAGAATCACAACCAAGGAAACGGGAACAATAATGGGGGCAACAATGGAGGAAACAATGATGGCAACGGTGCCAGGGGTTGAGTGTTTGTGCTAGGTCAGGGTGATGCAAGGAACGATCCCAACGTTGTGATGGGTAAGTTTCTTCTGGATGATTTCTATGTTACTGTTTTATTCGATTCGGGTGCCGATACTAGTTATGTGTCCTTAAAAGTTAGTTTAAATGCTTAAGCGCACTCCAACACTTTTGAACACCAAACACACGGTAGAACTAGCCAACGGTAAAAGTCTTGAAGCCACACACATAGTTAAAGGTTGTAACCTCGTCTTAGCTGGTCAGACTTTCCCTATCGATCTTATTCCTATCATTCTTGGTAGTTTCGTCGTCGTCATTGCGATGGATTGGTTATCTCATCGGCAAGCGGAGATTGTTTGCAAGGAGAAAATCGCCCGCATTCCTCATTCTGGTGAAGAACCTCTCGTGTTTCGTGGCGACAAGAGTGGTGCTGTCGAAGGCATCATCTTTTTCCTTGAGGACCAGAAGTGTTTGCGAAAGGGCCACACTGCCATTCTAGCACTCGTAACTGACATATCAACGGAAGAGAAGAGGATCGAAGACATTCCTATTGTGCGTGATTTTCTTGAGATATTTCCTGAGGAATTACCTGGTCTTCTGCCTCATCGACAAGTCGAGTTTCAAATCGAGCTAGCTCCTGGAGCAGCACCAATAGCTCGTGCACCTTATCGACTAGCTCCGTCAGAACTTGAAGAACTGTCCACGCAATTACAAGAACTCTTGGAAAAGGGTTTCATACGACCTAGCTCTTCGCCCTGGGGAGCTCCAGTGTTGTTTGTGAAGAAGAAAGACGGTACTTTCAGAATGTGTATTGACTACCGCGAACTCAACAAGGTGACCGTGAAAAATCGTTATCCTCTTCCACGTATTGACGACTTGTTCGACAAGTTGCAAGGGCAGAGCTATTACTCTAAGATTGATTTGAGATCGGGATACCATCAGCTGAGAGTCCGAGAGGAGGACGTCTCCAAAACAGCATTCAGAACTCGTTACGGCCATTACGAGTTTCTGGTCATGCCTTTCGGATTAACGAATGCACCAGCGGTCTTCATGGATCTCATGAACCGAGTATGCAAACCTTACCTGGATAAGTTCGTTATTGTTTTCATCGATGATATCCTGATCTATTCTAAGAATCAGGAGGAACACGAGCAGCATCTACGACTTATGCTGGAACTTCTTCGAGCAGAGCAACTGTATGCCAAGTTTTCGAAATGTGACTTCTGGCTTCGCGAAGTCCACTTTCTAGGCCACGTATTAAACAAGGATGGGATTCATGTTGATCCATCCAAGGTTGACTCGATCAAGAACTGGCCTGCACCCCATACACCAACAGAAATCCGCCAATTCTTGGGTTTGGCAGGATATTACATAAGGTTTATAAAGGATTTCTCCAAGATTGCACAACCTCTCACCTCACTGACTCAGAAAGGTGTCATCTATCATTGGGGTGATGCACAGGAGTCTGCATTTCAGCACTTAAAGGATAGACTTTGTAGCGCGCCCATCCTCTCATTGCCCGAAGGCACAGATGATTTTGTGGTTTATTGCGACGCTTCAATCCAAGGACTTGGTTGCGTGTTGATGCAACGAGACAAGGTCATTGCCTACGCATCACGCCAACTTAAGGTTCACGAAAGGAACTACACTACACATGACCTGGAATTGGGAGCAGTTTTTTTCGCGCTTAAGATATAGAGACATTACCTGTACGGTACCAAGTGCACCATTTACACCGATCACAGGAGTCTCGAGCATATCTTCAAGCAAAAGGAGTTAAACATGCGACAACGCCGATGGGTCGAACTCTTGAACGATTACGAGTGTGCAATCAAGTATCATCCGGCCAAGGCCAATGTTGTGGCCGACGCCCTCAGTCGAAAGGATACTATACCTAAGCGTGTGCTTTACAGCTTACCATCCAATCCAACCTTCCCGCTCAGATTCATGATGCTCAAGTTGAAGCATTGAAAGCAGGGAACATCAGGGCTGAGTCCTTATGAGGATCGAGGCAGCGGCTAGAACGAAAGGAAGACGGTGCCTACTATGTTAACGGACGCATCTGGGTTCCACTTTATGGAAACTTACGCGAGCTTGTGATGGATGAAGCGCATAAGTCTCGTTATTCAGTGCATCCTGGTTCAGATAAGATGTACCACGACTTAAAGACTACCTATTGGTGGCCTGGCATGAAAGCCCACATAGCAACCTACGTCGGTAAGTGCTTGACTTGTGCGAGAGTCAAGACTGAATATCAGAAACCATCGGGCCTACTTCAACAACCAGAGATCCCGAAATGGAAATGGGAGCAAATTTCCATGGATTTTGTTACTGGCCTGCCCAGATCTCAACGAGGAAACGATACCATTTGGGTGATCGTGGATCGCCTGACCAAGTCTGCACATTTTCTGGCAATCAAGGAAACGGATAAGTTTTCTACTTTAGCAGAAATCTATCTAAAGGAAGTAGTATCAAGGCACGGAGTGCCAACCTCCATCATTTCTGATCGTGACGCGCGTTTTACTTCTGAACTGTGGCAAGCTATGCACAAGTCCTTTGGCTCACGTCTAGATATGAGCACCGCTTATCACCCACAGACGGATGGGCTATCCGAACGCACCATCCAGACCCTTGAAGACATGCTTAGGGCATGTGTAATCGATTTTGGTAATGGCTGGGAAAAACACCTCCCGTTAGTGGAGTTCTCGTATAACAACAGTTACCACACCAGCATCCAGGGCGCTCCGTTTGAGGCATTGTACAGACGCAAATGCCGATCACCTCTCTGTTGGGCAGAAGTTGGTGACAGCCAAATCACTGGCCCAGAACTTGTGGTAGATACCACCGAGAGAATTGCTCAGATACGACAACGAATGGCGGCAGCTCGTGACCGTCAGAAAAGCTATGCTGATAAGGGAAGAAAACCACTCGAGTTCCAGGTTGGGGATCAAGTGCTACTCAAAGTCTCACCTTGGAAAGGTGTAGTCCGCTTTGGCAAACGAGGCAAGCTCAATCCGCGTTATGTCGGACCGTTCGAAATCATTGAGAAAATTGGCAAAGTCGCCTACAGGTTGAATCTACCTGAAGAACTCAGCGGAGTTCACAACGTATTCCACGTGTCAAATCTGAAGAAGTGTCTGTCAGATGAGACCCTCATAGTTCCTCTCAAGGAACTCACAATCGACGGCCAGCTGCGATTCGTCGAGGAACCAGTAGAGATTACGGATCGAGATGTTAAGATCCTCAAGCGTACCAGGATACCTCTTGTCCGAGTTCGTTGGGATTCCCGTCGTGGCCCAGAGTATACCTGGGAATGAGAAGACCAAATGAAACTCAAGTATCCCCAGCTGTTTAAGAAAAGTGCAACCACTACTGAGGCTGAAGCTACTGCAGAATTTCGGGACGAAATTCCAAATCAACGGGGGGATGATGTGACACCCCAGGAAAACCAGGAAAACAACGCAACTTAACTAGCTTCCTCAGTAACCACGCGCTAAATTTCAGGACGAAATTCTCTTAACAGGGGGAGAATGTGACAACCCTCAAATTTACATGTAACCGTATAATCTATTAATGATAATTAAAGTGCTTGACGACTGTGTGGAATTACTTAACTGCTCTCTGATTTATGTGTTATGCTTACATGTGTTTGTTAACATACTAGTAGTATACAGAAAAGTTACTAAATAGTCCGGTATGCTTTCCTGAGTATTGAAAATTAAAAGTGTTACAAAAGTATATATAAAAGACACTTTACGGATTAATTAAGCACTTTAACGGAACAGTGTCAAACCGAACAACCGGACTTTACCCGGAACATAAAAATATTGTCAAACACATTGTTCTTATTTTTCTGAGCTAGTTAGGGTCCCCGAACACCCTAACACCCTTTATATTAATAAACACACTTAACATACTAACTAAATACTTAAAATCCAACTAGTTAGTAACCAAGTATCATCACCACCCAACCCTTACCCCCCCCCCCCTATGTCGACGGTCCCAAGGGTGGGACACACCCTTGCCTTGTTTAATTATTTTATTCCCTAATGTTGGTGAGTTAGTGACATATTGTATGTTGGATAATAGTAAAGTTTAGTTTATAAATATGCATATTGGTCTTCCATTCTCTTTCATCTAAACAACATCAACATCTAGCTCCTTCTCTCCCTCCATAACCACTCACGGCCGCCACCTCTCCACCATACTACCACCACCTTCAAGCTTTGATCAACCATTTCTCATACACCCAAAGGTTCAAGGAGTCCTACAAAAAGCCCGGTGCACTCGGAAGTTCAAGAACCTCTCTAGATTTCTTTTATCCACCACATTTACCCCTTGTTTCTTCCCTAGCCTTGTGCTAGTAGTAAGTGCTTCTAATCATCATCTTGATCTTGTTTATGGTGGTTAATAGTTGATTTAATGGTTAAAAATTTAGAAACACTAAAGAACATAACATAAAGTCTTGAACATAAGATGGATAAAGAGAAGTTATGTGTGTAAATCATGTAGATCTTGTGTTGTTATGATTCTTGATTGATTTCCTGATGATTTGCTGGTTAAAATTGATGTTTGATGTTGTTGTGATCACTAAACATGTTAACGGAATCAATCGAACGCGCCTTAGAAGGTTAAAGACTGAAAACCGAAAGTTGTTTAGTGATTACAGCCAACTTCAGTTGGCTGTAATAGGACCGTAACTTAACGAAAAATGTATTTTCTGAAGTCTAGGTTTATGTATTATGAAATACGGTTCTAATGGTACCGGAATCATAATTTTTGGACTTCGTTTACTATTTTTAAAGTGTCATTTCGTAACAGCAGCTAGAGCTGCATTTTTGCTGCTGAAAATATACATTCTGTTTTCTACCATAACTTGCATTCTGTGTAGAGTTAGATCATGCAAATTGTACTGTAGATGACCACCAATAAATTTGTAATTCTCTCATTGGAATTTCGTAAATCGGACTCTCGATGAATTTTTAATAATTATTCCGTGGACTGCAATCAGAAAAAGATGAATCTGATTGCAGTCCGGAAAATGAATTTTTTTAAAATATTGGTAATGAACTGGACCCCGATATTTTTACACAATAGTATATGGATCGTTTAAGACCTTCTGTAAAAAGTTGGGAATTTTTGGAGCAAGTTAACTATTTTATTAAAATCCCCGAAAACAGCCCAGTTTTGAATATAAAAGCTGAAACGACATAAGTAGTAATTTGCGTGTCTAAATGTCGGGTATGTTATCTGTAAATGATATAACATGTTATATGTGTTATGTGCAATGTCATATGTGTATTTATGAATGGGAATAGATGGGAAGTTTTTATGGGCATGAACCGTTAAAGTGACGCATGTTATACGTGTAGGAACTTTGTGCTCTATTTGAAAACCACTAAATGGCTAACTGATAAATTATACTAGGACGTGATTGACCGACCTTGACTGTTAGCTATTTTTGAGAGTCAAACCGAGCAACCGAGGTGAGTTCACACTCCTAAGGCATGGGATTCCCGGTGGGTTGGGAATGGGATTGAATAACTATTTATATTATCAACACTACTAGACTACCTACTACTGTCCTCGGATTAAGAAGGGCACGTACGTAAAACCTACGTACACTCATACTTACTACTGTCCTCGGATTGAGAAGGGCACGTACGTAAAACCTACGTACACTCATACTTACTACTGTCCTCGGATTGAGAAGGGCACGTACGTAAAACCTACGTACACTCATACTTAACACTGTCCTCAGATTGGGAAGGACACTCATGGATACGACTAGTCTAGTAACATATAAAATGGGAAGCCCCCACTAAATATCGTAAAGGTTTGGGAATCAAGAATAATGGGTAATACATGGTTATGAAACGAACTTACGATTTCTGATACGAGCTCATTAACTGAACAACCAACTGTGAACTCGCTCAACTTTATTGTTGATTTGTTGTTACATGCCTTGCAGGTCGTTAGGTCGCTAGATGGAGCTTGCACGAGGAGGAGGTTGTTGTGGAATACGGATTCTTAAGTCCCGTACTAAACTTCTAAATCTTATGAACTTATTAAACCTACGTTATGGACTTTAAACTTATGAACTATGAAACTTATGTTTTGGTTTCACGCTTTATGCTTCCGCTGTTTAAACTGAACATGGTTAACTATCTTTGGTCACCAATCGTATTGTGGTTGGTCTTATTTACTTAATTACGTTGTTCAATATGATTGGTGGCTCGATCCTGGTCATGTCACGCCTCCAAGCGGTGATACTCCGCAGGGTGGATTTTGGGGGTGTGACAATTTGATTGGGTGATGTGGGTGGCACTTGGTTTGTGGAAGACTTGAAACTCTCTCAAAAATTTCGGCCATAAGGGGTTGTTCAAGGAGCTTTTCGGTTTTGATTCAAGTGTGTTAAATCCTAGCTAATCTCAAGGTGTTTGTTGGAAGTTTGGGGTATACAAGCTTAAGGCCTTCTACTCTTAAAGGCAACCATTCAAAAATCATCATCCGTTTCAACATCCTATTACTCCAAGAAGGTAGTTTTCTAAACACCCTATGGTTGTGTTTGATAGTATGCATGTTCATATACGGATCCGGGTTTTGGGATTTTGCTTATAAATGAAATTTATATCTTAAAAGTAACATGTTTTAAATATTATTTCCGCTGCGTTTTTATTTCATATGGATGAAATTGCTTTGATAAACATGTTAAAATCCCATCAATGGCATCTAGAGCCGCTTATATGAGTGCATGCTTCAATAGATTAAAAATTTCGGGTTTCGGGTTTGAATAAAACCCTATGGCCAAAAATTTTAACATGGTTATCCCTTGGTTTTTCAAGATTATTTTCTTACATGCATAAGAAAATCTTGAAAAATTATTTCATATGGATGATTTGTTTGTTTGGACAAAACTTACCTTTTCGGTTTTTTGGACATAGCCGAAAATGGTTATTAAAAGGGAACCATTTTTTATACTTCTTGAAATTAATATGTATGTATATATTTGGATATATATTTTGGTGCATATGACCTAGCCATGACCTAGTGTTGAATGATTGTGTTGTGATTCATTTTATTATTATTTCAATGGGTTGTAATAATTATTATTTTGTTCTTCCATTAGAAGATATGTAATTTATTTATTTTCATTTGGTATGTAAAATAAATAGATTAGGTGCATTTTATTTTACTAGAAAAAATGTATTAGGATATATTTTGTAAAAGAAGATGCACACAAAAATGCGGTTTTGGTTTGGACTATAATTTCCGGTCCAAAGAACTTCATCGTTCTCAACGGGATTTTAACCCGATAACCAAAACACATTTTTGAAGTCCAAAGGAGTTTGGAGCTGAAAATAAAAGACTTTTGGAAGCTCAAAGAAGGTGGACAAATCACAACACAAGAAGGAGACTTGAAGCATTTGGATGCGGGATCAAGTGGGAATTCATCGACACATTACTTGTGTCAATTTTCACCCTTTAGGAAGGACCTTTTGGCACACCTGTTTTGGCTAACAAGTGTTGTCAAAATAGTTGGCTATCGTTATGCACCTATTGTTATGTATGATATGCTTGTTTGGTTGCTTCTTTTGTTGTTTTAGATGATATGTCGATATGCATAACTTAACAAACTAATAATCAACAACAAGCGTAAAATTGGTTCTTAACAAAATCATTAAAATGGTTAATAAAGGTTTTATTAAAAATTAATGATTTTATAATAAAATGGGTTTTATTAAAAAGAACCTTGAAAATTAGTTTTCATTAAAGTACCATTGATTTGAATGCATGCAAATGTATGGTACATAATATTTTCTAAACTAGAATTTTGAAATATTAAAAAAACCCCTTTCATAAAACAAGTCAAACACCATCCTTTTATACAATACTCGAAACACTTGGAAACTCTTATTGTGGGATAATGGTCACCTAACCACATTTAAGGGAACTTGTACGTTCGAGGTGGGTTTACCATGTTTGTGGGATAAAGGTCACCTAACCACTTATGTGTATAAACTCACACGTGTGTGTAAGTTGGATGACTTGATTTGGAAACCATGAACTTAGGGTCACCGAAGCATGGGGAACAAAGGTGTTGATGGGATTAAACATGCCAACTAAACATAAAGATGTTTAACCGATCCCATATGGCTAGAAATTGCAAAGAGTTGCAATTGTCAAACGTTGACTACCTTGTTAATTTAAATAGAGGGATAAAGGTCACCTAACCAATATTTAAATGTAACGTTGGATTCTAGATTTTTAATTATTAATTGTCTTTAAGACACAAAAGGGTATTAATGATTAAAATATAATAATATCGAAAATACTAAAATTGAACTTGTTAAATTTTGTAGATGGCCGCTAACAATGCAAACCCGATTAACCAAACCGTCCGAAACCTATCACTAAGAACCATCCTTGAAAAGGATCGTCTCAACCATAACAACTTCATGGATTGGTTTCGAAACTTGAGAATCGTTCTCAAACAAGAGAAGATATCCTATGAGTTGGACGATCCTATTCCCGATGAACCTAACGTGGAAGATGTGGAAGCCTACAATGATTGGGTTAAGTATACCGAGGACTCCATGCAAGCCTCATGCCTCATGTTGGGAACTATGATTCCCGAAATTCAAAAGGATTTTGAACACCACGGGGTATACGACATGATTACCCAGTTAAAGGAAATGTTCCTACAACAAGCAAGGGTAGAACACTTTGAAACTGTTCGGGCGCTTCATGCATGTCGAATGGAGGAAACCCCATCGGTATCATCTTATGTGCTCAAGATGAAAAGCTACATTTGTAACAACTCGTATTTCCAAACCCTCCGTTCGATGATTGAACCCACAAAATGATCTTGACTTTCAAGTGTGGCTGATAACCTTTATATCTTCAACATTTTAATTGGACCTCCAATATAATCACACATGGGCTGAAAACACTATCTCATAATGGTCCTGACACAAATGCAGATTACATGTGATTACAGTGTTGTTTAAATGAAATGAGTAGTGGCCGACAACTTTTACACTAATATAAGCTCTTATTGGACCGTTAGTAAGTTGGGCCCAACCCACTACCCCTAAACAGGTCAGCCCAACCTTCTCTCCTTATGTACGTAAACTAGGTGTTGTATTGTAATTAGTTGCTAACCCTAAATAACCTCCACCCCTCACTTGGATCGCGACGGCAGACGGTACCCCCACCCCTCTCGCGAAGCTTTACGTTGGGTTCATCTTATACCCTAACTCCTTCGGTTAGTATAACCTCTTAATGCTTTGAAACAAATCCCTTTGTCATGCATGCCTAGTTATATCGGTTCATGATTGTGATTACTAATTATATTGTATTTGATGATTAGTATGTTAATTGTTTGCATGATTATTGGTGTGATGTTAAGATGTACTAACATGGCTATATTAAATGATGTTTTGCTGTTTTATTCATTGGGATCATTAATCTGTATGTTAACAGGATGTATATTGATTATTAATCTAGATGAGATAAGGCTAGGGTCATAACGAAAAGTGTTTGATATGTTTAGTATTGTTGTTGTTAATTTTAAGAGAAGGCATGTTAATGATATGTGTTGTTACAAACAATAATGCATGATTATGATGGGTATTGTTGATGTATGGGGGAGGTGACCTTAAGCTAATTACTGAATTAGATTGTGTAAATTCTAATAAGGAACTGTGGATTATTAATTGGAGAATTGGGGTAGATCACGTTGAAACTGGATTGGGCCATGTATTTGGGCTACGTATGGTTTGCATATTATTAATCAAATGGCACAAACCCTCATGTTGGGCCGTAGATAACTGGGCCACGTAAACAGAAACACAACAAGGGATTGTGGGCTGCCACGGGTTTGGATAGGGTTAGTGCAGCCACATAAATCACTGGGCTGGGCCTGACGTGAAGTGGCCCAGTAGTCAGTGGGCTGGTCGGACTGTTTTGGGCTGGCTGCGAGGGTAACGGGCTATGCAACGACTTATCATAGTCCGCTTGGCCCAAACCCAATTGGGCCCAGGTCGTCTTTTATACTAGTAATACCAATATGTTGATAACTGAATGTTTCTATGTGTGTTAAATATAGATAATCATTTGGAAAATGTTTTGTTGGAATGTTAACGGGTACACCCATATGTCCAAGGGAATTATGGGTGTTGGCCCGCACCGGGTCGGTCGTGGACCACAATCAGTCACACCAATACACTCGAACTCTAGTTAAGAGCCATACACTTATAATGTGATTGAACTCGTGATGTGAACTTGCGTGAACTGAGATGCCATACGTGCTACGAGATGATCAATATGTGTTTTCAACTTGATAGAATAAGTAAAAAAAATTCGTACATGAGTCTGATTGATAATGATAACCATGTTAGGATTGATTTAAGAAACTTGAGCACATAACTAGTCTTACCGAGCAAACCAAAGGTGAG
The DNA here is from genome assembly GCA_030545235.1 of Helianthus tuberosus. NCBI lineage: Eukaryota > Viridiplantae > Streptophyta > Magnoliopsida > Asterales > Asteraceae > Helianthus > Helianthus tuberosus. Next base: position 122,635,999 of record CM060451.1, on the reverse strand, counting down.
TTCATTACTTTTGAGCATGCGTCCCGGTGGTTTGGGACAGTCAGTGGGTATCCCGGGGAGGGATAAATCTTTTGGGTAAAATTGGGATGTTGGATAATATTCTCACTCTCTATCTCTTAAGTCCCAACTTTTGCTATCGTGGGTGGTAGCGGGGTATTAGTTGGTAGCGCTACTTAGGTTTGGCACCCTCACGCCGTACCGGGGAGGACGGTTGTGAACTAATTACCCAGTCGGGCCCAGTGCTTTGATAGGAGCACTGGGGAAAGGGCAAAACATACATCAGGAGCCGTCTTGTTCAGTATCGAGATATTATCAACATTACTTTCGGAATTAACTTCAATGGATTTAACTAAACACTTGGTGACCAACGTTTTCGTAAAACTATGAACTCACCAGCGTTGTCTGATACACTTGTTGCATGCTCGCAGGTCCTTAGATGTATTGGATTTGGAACTTGCTGTCTGGAGTAGCTGGAGTGGTCATTGGTCGAACTGGATGGATACATGTGATGGAATTACTGATATTATACTTTGGTTTTTTTTTAAACAGTTATCTATGGTTTACTATTTTCTTCCGCTGAACAATGTTGGGTTTATTGAAACTTATTGTTGATACTTTTTATTAATAAGTGATGATTTTCATTTAAAAACTTGTATGGGTTCAACATGATTAGTGGCTCGTTATTGGTTTGTCACACGCCTAACAGGGACATTCCCTAGGTGGTATTTTGGGGGTGTAACAGTTTGGTATCAGAGCCACTGGTTATAGTGAACTTGGTTTTAAAATGTTTTCATAAAACCAGACTATAACCGAACAGTTCTGAAAACGTGAATACGACCATGACACTCAGCTCCAGATTGCAAGGTTCGTCTGTCGTATACTCATTGTACTGCGTAACTAGTGAACATTTATATATGATATTGCATGTGATTGCACGTTTAGCTCAATAGTATGAATTCATGTATTACTTGCATGTGTTATATGACTAATAGGGTGGTATTTCCCTAAACATTCGTGACTCACGTTTTGTGATGCTCTTTGTTTGCTACTCGAGTATGAGGAACCATTTGACATGAGTTAAGAGGAGCTGAGATGAGCTTGCAAATCACAATATTATTGTGGGTGCACACATAATAATAAAGTGGGGTGCATGCGAGTCCCAGTGAGGCTTAACAAGTGAAAAATGGGTTCCGTTTCGTTATTTGATTGATGTGAAACACAACAGTCTATAGGAGTCGTAGCAGTGATTATCTCCCACTCGAACACGATCTTTTCACTTTTCACTGAATCCTTTCGAATCTCGATGCTATCGAGTATTACCTGAACACCCACCTGAATGCCTAGCGAACTGTGTAGAATGTTAGGTGCCTGTATGAACATCCCTGAGTTGGATGTTGCAACGACAGTGATTGGTCTATATCTTTCCCACCTTTCTTCGTTTGCTGGAACTTAACGTATTGACGTCTTAAACCCCGAAGTGCGATCACTTCTGTAACACTATCGCAACATACTGTGTATTACTCAGTCAACTTGCAAGAGCAATGGACGAGAGGGTAAACGTAGTACTTTACTGACTTCAGCATTTGAACGACCCTGATTACCAGCAACGAACATCAGCAATTTGACCCCAACCGAATCTTTAACCCTAGACAGCGACATATGGGAGTCAACTCTTACGAGTTCATTGGGGCATAAGCAATGACAATTGACTATAGTATGGTATGTGTAACTGCCAGCACAGTGGGTAGCGCATTAGGACGCGGCGCAGTATGTGAAAAGATGGACTTTTTACGGTGCAAAAATCGTAGGGCTCCGTTTCAAGCAACGACATTAGGGGTAACAGTCATGGCAACATCACGATACTCGTAGTTATAGCCAATGGTATGAAAACGAAGGTGGCTTCGACAAGAATTGACTGTTATTAAATCAAAATGTCAACAACCAAGGGAACGATGACAGTAGTGGGAATCCATGTGATCGTGACAACACTGGTAGTGGTGCTTGTGGAAGGACATGTAGGATTGGCGTGAGCGACGCCAGGCATAATAACAACATGGTAGCTTGTATGGATAACTAGTCGCTTTGTCTCTGTTCTGTTTAGCCCTGATGCTTCTCGAACCTGAACCTGTTGTGGAATCGACTGATGACAAGACAATTGAAACCTCATATGTTTGCTGGGATGCAAACTTGACCTTGTGGGACAAGTGTACGACATTGACCTTTCTTTTGCTACCCTTGACGGGTTCGATGCAGTAGTTGGTGTGTATTGGTTATCCAGAGAATACGTAGATATACCCTGTGAGGAGGAGATTTTGGGTACCCATCTCCCCAGTGAAGGATCGTTGTCTGCTCTAAAGCGTCAGAGTGGTGCAAGGGTTAGCGCCATTCCAGCTATGAAGGCCCAGAAGTGTCTACGGAGGGATTACCCCGCCATTGTTAGCAACCGTTACTGACGACAAGTCTAAGGAAGAAAGGATCGAGGATCCACCAGTTGTTCGAAATTCCTCTCGGTGTGCTACCCGAGAAACTCTTAGGTTTACTTTTACAACTGATTGGGTAAAATCCCAGTTTGATCTCATGCCAGAAGCAGCCCTGATCACTCGTACTCTCATCGTCTTGCACCAGGAGGGTTGCAAGGACAGTCTAATCAACCACAGGGAATACTGAACGGGAGTTTTGCCGGAACTAGTTTTTCGCTTTGGGAAGCCCCAGTTATATCCGTGAAGATGAGCCTTTTGTATGGATACCGATCATCGAGAACTCAACCAGATGACATTCAAGAACCGCTTGCCTCGACCATTGAATTGATAACCTGTTGACCAGTTGCGAGGGTCAAGCTCCTATTCAAAGATTGGCTAACGGACGAGCTATCGTCAGATGGAAGTCCAAGAGGAGTATGTTCCTAAAACGGCATATCGAACGCAGTATGGCCATTACGACGTTGTATTCCATGACCTTTGGGCTAATCATCACACCAGCAGCTGTATGGATCACATGAATCGACCATTCTTATTGAGGACGTGTTGAATCATTTCCAGGAGAAAGGAACATCATGGACGGCATTTATGTTTTAAAAACTCCTGAGGGAGGAGCCACTACACGCGAAGTCTTGTTAAAGGTAACTTCTGGATTCGAGAGGTACATTTTTGGTCATGTAATCAATGAAGTGGGGAATACACGTGGATCTTACTAAGATTCATTTTGTTAGAAACTGATCGACACTAAAGATCCCTTCGAGGATACAGCAATTTCCTGGTCTCACTAGATACCATCGCAGATTAATCACAGGATTTTCGAGGACTGCGCGGCTTAAATCTCTTTAACACAGCAGGGTGCTGTGTATTCGTGAGAGATAAAACAGGAGAACATCTTTTCAGCTTTAGAAATCCGATTCTATAATGCCCTGAGCAACGTCTATACCCGAGGGAACCGGTGATCTAGCGGTATCCCATGATGGTTCGAAACGGAGACCCAGTTACACGCCGATGCAACATGAGAAGACAATGACGCACGTAGTGGATTTACGGAAGAGATTTCCATGAGACACAACCTGCGGTGGAAACCATGGTCTATGGATATAAATTGGAGGCATTACTTGGACGGTACCAAATGCACTACTTAGACCGATCACAAGGGCCACCCGTGTACCCTGGTTTCGAAAGAGCTAAATCGGTTAATGGCATCACTGGATGGAACTTTTGGATGATTACGACTGTGAAACTTGAAGGTGCGCAGGCTTTGCAGCTCACTATCAACTCTAACTTACCCGATCAGACTCGCTCTGTTCAAATTAGAGAACTGAAGAAGAGGATTTCCAAGTTGAACCCATGCAGGGCATGGAGAAGCGACCATTGGCTGTTCGGACGATATTCGCTACCTCATGGAACGAATGTGGGTCTCACTATATGGCAACCGTAGGGAACTTGTGCTAAGCGAAGCACCAGCCTCGACATTTTAGTCATCTGAATTTTGCTGGAATATGTTAGGATCTAAGGATCCTGTACGGACGACTGGGCTTGAAGGCCTACGCAGCGAAGCATTTGAACGACGTTTGACTTGGGCGAAGGTCAAGGTGGAACATCAGAAACCTTCTACTTTGTGTCAGCAACCAGAAACACCCATTTGGTAATAAGAACAGACTGTCACGGACTTTGTCACGGATCTACCTAAAACTCAGAACAGAAACAATATCACCTGGATGATCGTTGATTGTCTCATGTAACCAGCACACCCTCTTGCAATTAAGGAAACTGACAAGTTTTCGCACCTTATGAATATCCCTCTGTGAGAGCCGGTTTTGGGGCACGGGGTGCCAACTCCTGTTACCTCTGGTTTTGATCTATACCTGATTTATGACAAATAATACACAACACCCTCAGCTCACGTCTAGACATGAGCATTACCTATCACTGTAGGACAAATGGTCTAAGTAAACGAACCATCCTGACACTCGAAGACATGCTGTGAGCATGTGTGTGATTGACTTTAGTGAAAGTGGGAAGGACACTTGCCTTTGGTTGGGTTCTAATGCAGCAGTTACCCTTCTACTATTTCAGACAGCACTGCTCGAGGCATGGCCGGGATGATAATGCCCATCTCCTTGTTGACTAAGGTGGGTGACAACCTAATCACAGGTCCAGGACTTGTGCTTGAAACCTCTAAGAAGATTGTTTAGATCGGAAATCATATGGCGGCAATGTGTGATCGCCAGAAAAGCTGGTAAACTTAGGAAACAATGGGAGTTCGCTGCAGGCGAACGCGTCGGGTTGAAAGTCTTACCATGGGAGGGTGCGGTGCGCTTTGGGAAGCGTGACAAGATGAATTTACGTTACGTCGGGGCATTTAAAATTCTGGAAAGAATCGGTCACGTGGCCCACAAACTCGAGTTACCCGACGAATTGGGTAACGTACATGATGTCATTTATGTCTCGAATCTAAGGTAGTGTTTGTCCGATGAAACGCTTGTGATACTCTTATTAGAAGTCTGAGGCTAATGACAAGTTGCAGTTGTTGAGGAATCCACTGAAATCATGGACCAGGACGTCAAGATTCGTTAACATAGTCGAACTTCAACTGTGAGAGTTCGTTAGAACTCAAGACGTGGACCGGAGTTCACGTAGGAACGCAAAAATCTGATAAAGCTCTTGTATCCTTAACTGTCCAGACGGTTGAATCAAGTTTTGCTGTCATTGGCGAATTTCGGGACGAAATTCCCTTTCAAGTTGGGGATGATGTGGCACCCGAGGAAAACCCACAGTCATCTTGATCTATCGCTTCACTCCCCTACGACTGCTTGTTAAATTTCGGGACGAAATTTCTTTCAAGTTGGGGATGATGTGACAACTCGTATTTCCAAACCCTCCGTTCGATGATTGAACCCACAAAATGATCTTGACTTTCAAGTGTGGCTGACAACCTTTATATCTTCAACATTTTAATTGGACCTCCAATATAATCAAACATGGGCTGAAAACACTATCTCATAATGGTCCTGACACAAATGCAGATTACATGTGATTACAATGTTGTTTAAATGAAATGAGTAGTGGCCGACAACTTTTACACTAATATAAGCTCTTATTGGACCGTTAGTAAGTTGGGCCCAACCCACTACCCCTAAACAAGTCGGCCCAACCTTCTCTCCTTATGTACGTAAACTAGGTGTTGTATTGTAATTAGTTGCTAACCCTAAATAACCTCCACCCCTCACTTGGATCGCGACGGCAGACGGCACCCCCCCCCCCCCCCTCTCGCGAAGCTTTACGTTGGGTTCATCTTATACCCTAACTCCTTCGGTTAGTATAACCTCTTTATGCTTTGAAACAAATCCCTTTGTCACGCATGCCTAGTTATATCGGTTCATGATTGTGATTACTGATTATATTGTATTTGATGATTAGTATGTTAATTGTTTGCATGATTATTGGTGTGATGTTAAGATGTACTAACATGGCTATATTAAATGATGTTTTGCTGTTTTATTCATTGGGATCATTAATCTGTATGTTAACAGGATGTATATTGATTATTAATCTAGATGAGATAAGGCTAGGGTCTTAACGAAAAGTGTTTGATATGGTTAGTATTGTTGCTGTTAATTTTAAGAGATGGCATGTTAATGATATGTGTTGTTACAAACAATAATGCATGATTATGATAGGTATTGTTGATGTATGGGGGAGGTGACCTTAAGCTAATTACTGAATTAGATTGTGTAAATTCTAATAAGGAACTGTGGATTATTAATTGGAGAATTGGGGTAGATCACGTTGAAACTGGATTGGGCCATGTATTTGGGCTACGTATGGTTTGCATATTATTAATCAAATGGCACAAACCCTCATGTTGGGCCGTAGATAACTGGGCCACGTAAACAGAAACACAACAAGGGATTGTGGGCTGCCACGGGTTTGGATAGGGTTAGTGCAGCCACATAAATCACTGGGCTGGGCCTGACGTGAAGTGGCCCAGTAGTCAGTGGGCTGGTCGGACTGTTTTGGGCTGGCTGCGAGGGTAACGGGCTGTGCAACGACTTATCATAGTCCGCTGGGCCCAAACCCAATTGGGCCCAGGTCGTCTTTTATACTAGTAATACCAATATGTTGATAACTGAATGTTTCTATGTGTGTTAAATATAGATAATCATTTGGAAAACGTTTTGTTGGAATGTTAACGGGTACACCCATATGTCCAAGGGAATTATGGGTGTTGGCCCGCACCGGGTCGGTCACGGACCACAATCAGTCACACCAATACACTCGCACTCTAGTTAAGAGCCATACACTTATAATGTGATTGAACTCGTGATGTGAACTTGCGTGAACTGAGATGCCATACGTGCTACGAGATGATCAATATGTGTTTTCAACTTGATAGAATAAGTAAAAAAAATTCGTACATGAGTCTGATTGATAATGATAACCATGTTAGGATTGATTTGAGCAACTTGAGCACATAACTAGTCTTACCGAGCAAACCAAAGGTGAGTTCATTACTTTTGAGCATGCGTCTCGGTGGTTTGGGATAGTCAGTGGGTATCCCGGGGAGGGATAAATCTTTTGGGTAAAATTGGGATGTTGGATAATATTCTCACTCTCTATCTCTTAAGTCCCAACTTTTGCTATCGTGGGTGGTAGCGGGGTATTAGTTGGTAGCGCTACTTAGGTTTGGCACCCTCACGCCGTACCGGGGAGGACGGTTGTGAACTAATTACCCAGTCGGGCCCAGTGCTTTGATAGGAGCACTGGGGAAAGGGCAAAACATACATCAGGAGCCGTCTTGTTCAGTATCGAGATATTATCAACATTACTTTCGGAATTAAATTCAATTGATTAAACTAAACACTTGGTAACCAACGTTTTCGTAAAACTATGAACTCACCAGCATTGTCTGATACACTTGTTGCATGCTCGCAGGTCGTTAGATGTATTGGATTTGGAACTTGCTGTCTGGAGTAGCTGGAGTGGTCATTGGTCGAACTGGATGGATACATGTGATGGAATTACTGATATTATACTTTGGTTTTTTTTAAACAGTTATCTATGGTTTACTATTTGCTTCCGCTGAACAATGTTGGGTTTATTGAAACTTATTGTTGATACTTTTTATTAATAAGTGATGATTTTCATTTAAAAACTTGTATGGGTTCAACATGATTAGTGGCTCGTTATTGGTTTGTCACACGCCTAACAGGGACATTCCCAAGGTGGTATTTTGGGGCTGTGACAACATTGATCGCCTCGAAAGGCTAAATTGTCCCATCTCTAAAGAGTTGGCTACGGATTTTTTCCTCAACTCTTTAACAAAGAAATTTGAGAGCTTTGTAATGAATTACAACATGAATGGATGGGACAAGGGCATTGGTGAACTTCATGCAATGCTCAAGACGACCGAAGCAGGAATTGGCAAAAAGGCTTTACCCATCCTAGCGATCAATGAAGGAGGCAACAAGAAGAGGCCCCACCCCGACTCTAAAGCAAACTATGCTAAAAGAAAGGGACACGTCAAAGGAAAGGGAAAGGGAAAAGCTAAAGCAGAACCCGCCAAACCAAAAGAGAAGAAGCAAAAGGTTGCTACGAATGACCCATGTTTTGAATGTGGTGAGATAGGACATTGGAAGAGAAATTGTCCGACCTATCTCAAAGAGTTGAAAAACAAGAGGGATGCAGGGCAAACCTCAGGTACTATCTTTATGATACATGTTGAGCTTAATGTTATTTCTTCTAGCACATGGGTACTTGATACCAGATGTGGAACTCATATTTGCAATTCATTGCAGGGGTTCAAAAGAAATAGACATTACAAGAAGGGAGACGCTAGTCTCTTCATGGGCAACGGAGGAAAAGGTTGATGTCGAAGCTCAAGGAGACCACGTTTTAGAGCTTCCAAGTGGTTTGGAAGTTATTTTGAAAAATGTTTTATATGCTCCTAGTTTGACTAGGAACATAATTTATGTTTCCCTTTTGAGACAATGTGGTTTTAAATTTGAATTTGTTAACCAAGACATTTATGTTTCTATGAATGATGTATTTTATTTTAAAGCTATGTCTTTAAATGGTATTTATGAATTAGATCATGATAACGCATCATACGATAGCTTAATGTACCAAGTAACCAAAAAGAAACTCAAAATGGATTTGAGTAATTCCTACCTTTGGCATTGTCGCCTTGGACATATAAGCAAGAATCGCATGCATACACTTCAGAAAAATGGTCTTTTGAATACAAATGAAGATAATTCATTTGACGTATGTGAATCTTGTTTACAAGGCAAAATGACCAAGACACCCTTTAGTGGAACTTTTGAAAGGGCTAAAGACTTACTAGGTATCATACATTCAGATGTATGTGGTCCTTTTATGCCAATGACTAGGAATGGTGAAAGATACTTCATTACCTTTACCGACGACTATAGTCGTTATGGTTATGTGCATTTACTAAGGCACAAGGATGAAGCATTTGAAATGTTCAAAGACTTCAAAAGTGAAGTTGAAAATCAACTCAAGAAAACAATCAAAGTCCTTCGCACCGATAGAGGAGGTGAATACCTTAGTGGTGCTTTTCAAGATCATCTTAGGAGTTGTGGGATTATCTCATAACTTACTCCACCTGGAACACCACAACACAATGGTGTGTCCGAAAGGAGAAATCGAACTCTATTAGATATGGTTCGATCTATGATGGCTAGAAGCACATTACCTCTATCGTTTTGGGGTTACGCTTTGCTCTCCGCAGTTCGTATACTAAATATGGCCCCAACCAAGAAAGTGGAAAAGACACCTTTTGAAATATGGCATGGAAATCCTCCATCATTAACATTCTTAAGGGTTTGGGATTGTGAAGCTTATGTTAAGCAATACACTCCAAATAAATTGGAAGTCAGATCCACTAAGTGTATCTTTGTAGGATATCCAAAAGATGATATAGGATATTATTTCTACGACCCAACCGAGCAAAAGGTATGTGTTGCTCGAAAGGGTAAGTTCTTAGAAGCTAAGTTCCTTATGGAAGGAACTAGTGGTAGAACAGTGGAACTTGAGGAGGATCAAGAACCACAAGATGATACACGTTTGGTTGATACTAGCACTCAACAAGAGGTTATAGAAAACGATCAAGAAGTTGATCAGAACACACAAAATGTTCGTAGATCTGGTAGAATTAGTAATCCACCTGAAAGATATGGATTTTTCATGGATGGATGCTACGTGGTAGATTTAGATGAACCAACCACATACCATGATGCAATGTTAAAATCCGATTGTGACAAATGGCTTGAAGCCATGAACATAGAGATGCAATCCATGTATGATAACCAAGTTTGGGAATTGGTTGTGCCACCACTCAACTCCAAAGTAGTTGGAAGTAAGTGGGTTTTCAAGAAGAAAACAGATATGCATGGTAACTTGGATACTTACAAAGCAAGACTTGTAGCAAAAGGTTTCACTCAAACTCAAGGGATTGATTATGATGAGACCTTCTCGCATGTGGCGATGCTAGAGTCAATCAGGATATTATTTGCCATAGCTGCATATTATGACTATGAGATCTGGAAATTGGATGTCAAAACGGCTTTTCTTAATGGATATCTTGATGAAGATGTCTATATGGTTCAGCCTGAAGGTTTTGTCGATCCAAAACATCCTGACAAAGTATGCAAGTTAAAGAAATCAATCTATGGATTGAAACAAGCATCTAGAAGTTGGAATCACCATTTTGATGAAGAAATTAAGAATTTTGGATTCATCAGGAATGGCGATGAAGCTTGTGTGTACAAGAAAGCTAGTGGGAGCATCATCACTTTCTTAGTACTGTATGTCGATGACATTCTACTATTTGGGAATGACATTCCAACCATGGAAGGTGTAAAAGCTTGGCTTGGAAGTTGTTTTTCCATTAAGGATCTTGGTGAAGTAGCCTACATTCTGGGAATAAAGGTCTATAGGGATAGATCAAGGCGCTTGATAGGTTTAAACCAAAGTGCATACATTGACAAAGTCTTGAATAGGTTCCAAATGGAGAACTCTAAGAGAGGTTTTGTACCTATTCAAAAGGGGGCAATATTGAATACATCTCAATGTCCAAGCTCAAAGGATGAGCAAGAGAAAATGAAAAGAATCCCATATGCGTCAGCTATAGGATCCATCATGTATGCAATGATATGCACCAGACCGGACGTCTCATGCGCCTTGAGCATAACGAGTAGATACCAGCAGAATCCAGGTAACAGTCATTGGATGGCTGTTAAAAGCATATTGAAATATCTTAGGAGGACTAAGGATATGTTCTTAATATATGGATCTGGTGAGGAGGAACTCGTTGTAAAGGGTTACACGGACGTGAGTTTCCAAAACGATCGAAGTGATTCTCGATCACAATCGGGGTATGTCTTCATTTTAAATGGAGGAGCAGTCTCTTGGAAGAGCTCAAAATAAGACGTGGTAGCATTGTCCACTACAGAATCAAAATACATCGCCGCTTCATTGGCAGCCCAGGAAGCTGCATGGTTGAAGAAATTCATAGCCGACCTAGGGGTGGTCCCTACCATTCAAGACCCCCTAGAGATCTTTTGTGACAACGAGGGTGCGATTGCTCAAATCAAAGAACCTCGTGCGCACCAAAAGACTAGACACATCGAGCGGAGATTCAACTACATAAGGGATGAAGTTGAAAAAGGAAAGATATGTATCCGCCAAGTTCACACCGATCAAAACATTGCGGATCCACTCACGAAGCTCCTTGACAGGGCAAAACATGAGGGTCATACATGTGCCTTAGGACTTTGATATTCTAGTGATTGGATTTGATCTATTTTGTATTTGGGTATTGAAACAATTGTTAATCTAACTCTTTTATGGTATTTTGAGTTATGTTTCATATTAGCATGTTTAAATCCGTGAATAAGTTAATTATTCTAAATGTCCGTAGTCGATCATAATTGTGGGAACAAATATGAATGTAAGACTATTATGAACTTGGATTGGTGGTGTTAGTGCATATATCTGTCGACTTCGTCTTGTATCGAGTCTTGTATTAGAATTGTTAGATCAGGGCGCGTTGTACGAGAAAATAGGAGGTTTTGTGTGTTAAAGAGGTAATTTCATTTGAAAATGACATTGCCGCTTTCAAACGAAATTAGAATGTTTAATTTCGTTTGAAATGGGCAATGCCACATTCAAACGAAATTACATCCTCTATAAATACCCTACATACGAAATCATTTGTAACCTTCTTGTTTCCGACGCCGAGGTGCTGTCGAAGTGTCTACGTACTGTAAATCATTTCAAGATCAATAAACAAGACATTTAATAGTGAATACAAGCTAAACAAAGACAGAATCAATGAATTCCGCCTCTGATTCTGTCTGAGCACTCTTCTGATCGACTCGTTAGGTCGTTTCACGTTCCTACATGTGGTATCAGAGCTCAGGAGGAAGAGTTCTTACCGTTTAGCTCGTTTTCGCTGGAAAATTATGATTTCTACACCTTCTTTTCAAAATTAATCAAGTTTTCACGGTTAAAAAACGGCTGATTTTCACATATCATGTGCGTAATGTTGTTTTAACAAACCCTAGAAAGTTTCAGAACTTAAATCGGCTTAAAACTTGATTAATTGGACAAAAATTTGGACCGAAATGATGACATCACCCTGATTTCGTTTGAATTGACCTGCTGATTTCATTTGAAATCACAAATTCATGGTAATTTCATTTGAGTTGGCTTTCTGATTTCGTTTGAGAGTGAACATTGAGACTGATTTCGTTTGAAGTTACTGGGTGATTTCGTTTGAATTCGGAATTCCGTTTGAGAAAGCTGGTTAATCTCGTTTGAAATCAAATTTCTGTTTGAAGGTCATCATTTCGTTTAAAAAGGGGAAACATATTCACGTGAACAAGCAATCCATGTGCATAAACTGATTTGTAGTGGCCCAAGACTTGCATGTGAAGAGCAGTCCACTTCATATTGTACAGACCATATTATACATGTTTACATGTGATTCAATCAATGTCAAGTGCAGTTCACTAAATGTGTCGGTCAAATGAAAATTAATATGTCATGAATCAACAAGTGAGGTCCAATTAAAATTGTTGACTTTAAAAATTGTCGGACATTAGTTTGCATGTGAAGAATCAAACGTATTGGACTTTGATTACATATAGTCATTGGTTACATAGTTTAACGGTCCAATCAATTTTAAAATCAAAGTTCTCGGCCCAATCACTGTTTAGTGCAGCCCACTAATTGATCGGCCCAATCAGACTTTTAAGTGATTGGTATTTCATTTGAAAGGGGATCTAGTTTGAATTTGATATTTCGTTTTAAGTGACTGTCTTGATAAACGTGTTTCCGAATCATGGATATAAATTTCTTTAATATAGATAGTAAAACACTTTTATTAATAAAAGAGTTTAACTCGTTTTCAAATTGTCCAGGTGAAAGTACAAGGAGTATCATTGAGAGATATAGCCATATTGTTCGTTCAATGTCTGAGAAAGGTATAACCAAAAGTCCAAATGAATGGGTTGAGAAATTAGCCAATGCCTTACCTCAAAAAGAATGGGATACATATCTTTTGAGTTTAAAAAGAACAGGAGAATACTATGGATTGGCAATTTGTCAATTCATTAAGAAGCTTGAAGAACAAATGGAGAACAATGCTGTGAATAAGAAAAGTCAAGATGGAAAATCAATATTAAAAAGGAGCAAGAATAAAGGTGTCCAAGTGGGAGAGGAACAGACTGAAAAGATTTCAACTTTCAAAGACAAGAAGAAAAATGATGAGAAACAGATTCTTGATATGCGCTTAATTTGTGAAAAATTGAAATTTGAAAATGACAAACTCTTGAAGGATGTTGAGAGTTTGTCATTAGAAAACAAAAATTTTTAAAAATAAGAAAATGTTTTGAAAAATCAAATAAAAAATTTAGAAAATGAAAAATTAAAAGTTGAAACAGATTTTCAAAGCCAAATAAAGATTCTGGAAGATGAGAAAGCTATTATTGGTAAAAATAATATTGAAAAGCAAATTGAAATAAATTCTCATCTTCAGAAAATCATTCAGCTTGAAAATGAAGCTGAAAGTGCTCGAAATAAGATTGCTGAGTTAGAGAATAAATTGAAAGGTTTTGTGAATTCTGCATCATATGTTTGTCCAAAACCGATCAATGTTGTTCCAATAAGTGACAATGTCACAAATTTTGACAATGTCAAAATTGAAGATTGTGATGAGAAAACTGATGATGATGTTGAGAAAAGAAAAATATTTTTGAAATTAAATGAAATATTTCAAGAAACTGTTTTACATTCTACTGAGAAAGGTGAATGCTCAACGCAAAAACTTGTAAAGAAGAATGTGGAACAAAAACAAAAGGATAAAAAACCGAAAAATTTTCAAAAAGAAAATAAAAGCTCATCAGTTCAATCATCCAATCATGATAAAAAACCACAAAAATTGGAAAATCAAAACTCAAAAACTGTTGGTAATAAGTGGTGCAGGTTTGACCACAGTGCTCAAAAGCCAAATCTAGCAAACAAGAGGAGAAATGATTATCACCAAGCCAAACAGTCCTATGATCTGAATGTTTGGACTAAAGGTGGTGATTGGTACAATAACAGAGTGTGTTATACTTGCGGTGTGCAAGGACACATTGCTGTTAACTGCCAGAGTTGGAGGTTTAAGACGAGAAGATGCTTTGAATGCCATATCAAAGGTCACATTGCCTGAGACTGCCCAATGAGATCAAAGAAAAGATCGAGGGCTGATTCTCAGAAATTGGCAAAGAAATCAGTCAATGTCAAGCCCAAAGAACAGAAAGTTCAAGAACCTAAAGTTCAAGAACAGAAAATTCACGAACAGAAAGTGAAGCTTTCGCAGGGGCAGAAAGACAGACTGAGGAAGAAGAGAAAGAAGGCGAGAGAGTATCTCGAAAGGATTTTGTCCTCGAATACAACTGGTAAAACAGATAAAAGTTCTGATAAATCGTCTTGCTCGCCAAAGAATGACAAATTAAGCGAAACGGATTCATCAGATACAAATCTAAGGAGAGAGTAAAGAAAGAAAAAGAAGTTAATCAAGAGATTAACAAATCTGGCGATGAATTTGTTTCTTCGGAAACAAAGGAGCCACGATCAGGCAATGAATTTGACCTATCAAAGTCAAAGGAGCCAAGTTCGGGCGATGAATCTGGTTCATCAAAGCCAGAAGAGTCATTGGTTGAGGTAAAAAGTGATAATTCCAGTTTGACAGTGAATGATGAAAATTTTCCATCATTGTCAAACGGAATTTCAAAAGCACCCAAGGACCGTCAGGCTTGGGTGAATCTTTTCAAATAGAAAAACCTGACTTGCCGGAGCTCCCAGGTTGGTAAGAGTGGAGCATGAATCAGTATCTTTCTTGAGAAATTCACATCTGTGATATTTCGATCAAAAAGTGGTTAATCAAGGACATTAAATTGTACTTGATTTTCTACAAATGATGTTTGTAGTTTGATCTTAAAAATGTTAGTTTTTATAAGTGGTTGAAGAGAACAAGGTGATGAATGATCCCCATGTTTGAGAAATGACTCACAAAACTTATTTTCCCGAAAAACCATTTTGATTAAAACAAACTTAAGTGTTTTGAAATCACTATGGGAAAATGTTTTGTCTTCAGGGGGAGTTCTGATTGTTCAAGCCAAGTGAATGGAGGATTGAAGTAATTCTCATCATGTTGTCATTTTACCCTGTACAGTTTGTTTTCAAATTTTCCCAGAAAATCAAAATTAAGACATATTTTGATTTTAGGGGGAGTAAAAATTTTAAAAAATTTAGAAAATTTGAAAATTCCAAAAACATTGAAAAATGCAAAAATGAGTTTTGTTGTCAAAAAGAGGAAATGATAGTAGATCAGTTGGACTGTCACAGCATGCTAAAGAAATGGAGAGATAAAATGTGATAAACGGTCTCACTAAAGATGTGACGGTAGGCTCAGCTAGACTAGTAGATTTGCGAGAACGATACAAACCTAAAATGAAAAAGCCTAGTTCTAGTGGGAAACATGATTGAAAGCATAGTACTTAGTTTTGTCCTTCTTGATTGTGTGCCTACTCAGTGATCGCTGATTGTCGAAAGACATAAAACTGGTTAAGTTTGTTAACTTTCACAACTTTGCTGAAAAATAACTGTGATTGTGCATTTCTTTTTGCGAAGATTTAAACTTGTTTTATTTCTTTATTTTGTTTAAGCATTGGACATCCTCTGCGTATACGTGAGTATCGAACTGGATGTTAGTGCCTAAACATTCTGCGTTATTTTCTTTGGTGTTTCGTTTAAGCTTTGGATCACCTCTGCGTATACGTGAGTATCGAACTGGTGGTTAAAGCCTAAACAATTTCAACTTGTTTTATTTTTCTTATTTTGTTTAAACATTGGACTTTCTCTGCATATCGAAAGATCGACCTGATTGTTAATGTTTAAACATTCTGAGTTGTTTTTGCACAAATCACAGTTGATAAAGTTTAAAGGCATTACTCGAGTTAGTGTATTGCATGATGAGGGGATATGCTGAGATTGTGGGGTCCATAAGAATTTAGTGCAAAATTAATATACTTTAACGTATCGGTAAGCATTTCGAAAGTTTTTAGATTGAGTTTAAAAGGATAACAATATCGTCAATCAATGTGAATAGTTTAGAACTTAAAATGTTTAAAGCTTAACGGTGCTAGTGATTTGTTTCAAAAACTGATATGATCCTCTTACACAAACTCACAAAAATAGTGTTTGTATATATTTCTTCTTTGCATTTCATTTCTAGTTCAAAAATCCAAAAAGATTTTCAGTGTGTTTTAGCATAAAGTTTTGAAAAATTCAAAAAGATTTTCGACAACTAATGTTGAAAAGCTGATATTCAAAATTCCAAGTGCTGAACATGAAGAACAGGGTTGGGAGTGTGTACTTAAAAGAAGAAATTTGTTTGACAAAAGAAAGTTTCATTAGTTAATCAAGGTCATTAATTTGAACTTGATGTAACTATTATGATTGAATGGTTTCAATCAGTAAGTTTTTCTTATTGATTTAAGTAAAAACTTATGTTTTGGTGAGAATATGTGTGCAGGAAATGATAAAAAGCGAAGTTTCAATTTCTGATGATCAAATTCCAGGTTTTGATACTTTGTTACTGATAAAGAATTCCAGACTGCGATCCCAGCTAAGTGAGAGGGGGAGTCTGAAGACAAGAAACATGTTACAGATTCTGATGCTATGGATTGCTAGGAGAAGTTTTGGAAGCCCAGAGACTGATAAAGACTGAAGATGAGAAGACTCGATACTTCAGACTCGTCAACATCCGAGGGGGAGTCTGTTAGTGCATACGTCTGTCGACTTCGTCTTGTATCGAGTCTTGTACTAGAATTGTTAGATCAGGGTGCGTTGTACGAGAAAATAGGAGGTTTTGTGTGTTAAAGAGGTAATTTCGTTTGAAAATGACATTGCCACTTTCAAACGAAATTAGAATGTTTAATTTCGTTTGAAATGGGCAATGCCACATTCAAACGAAATTACATCCTCTATAAATACCCTACATACGAAATCATTTGTAACCTTCATGTTTCCGACGCCGAGGTGCTGTCGAAGTGTCTACGTGCTGTAAATCATTTCAAGATCAATAAACAAGACATTTAATAGTGAATACAAGCTAAACAAAGACAGAATCAATGAATTCCGCCTCTGATTCTGTCTGAGCACTCTTCTGATCGACTCGTTAGGTCGTTTCACATTCCTACATGTGGATATTCATTTGGAATGAATATAGAGCAAAGTGTTGCTGCCAAAGTTCATAGATATTTGTGGGATACAAATATTGGACTGACTCGCTCTCAAATATTACTGTATGGAATCATTTGTGATTGATCATTAGTAAATTTTGAGTAAAGGAGAATATCATAGTATCCTCTGACCTGAGATACATATTGGGTCTTGATATTCACCAAGTATTATACCTTGACCTAGTTCTTGGCTGTCTGTAGCAAGGGCAGTACAAAAGACTAAACTCAGGTGTGGTGCAAGGTGATTGTGAGAGACGTATGTAGTCAAGAAGGGATTTGTTCCTCTTATTCGTTGAGAGTAAGATGTCTAAGGCCTGCTAAAGTTAAATCAACAGAGAGTGATCACTCTATGTCTCTGGATTTAACATGACATCTATAACGAAAGGATAAAATGATAGATTCACCTAAATCATGTTCAAGTAAGGGACTTGAAAGGGATGATGTTATTGAATGGCAAATATAGTCATACGTATTGGGGGTAGTAAACCGTAGTTAGGCGTCATTTACTGCTTGCAGCAATCTTCTATGTATCTTGTGCAAGTGGGAGATTGTTGGACTCTGTATGCCCAAGACACATATTAAATTGATGTGGCTAGCACGTTATGATCCAAGTCGAGTCATACCCAATAACAAGCTAGACAAACACTTATAATATTTATTTGTGATATGATCAAACAAATAAAAGTTAACACTTATAATATTTAGAAATTGGTTTTCTAAATAATTACACTTGAAAAACCAATAAATTATATGGATAATTTATTTTGAGAGAATATTTTATTTTGTTATTTAATGGATTAAATAACATTTTAAAAGATTGTATAAAGTCTTGTAAATATGTAATGTTATATTTATAAATGTTATAAATATAAACCAGGACATAAAATTTTATAAAAAGAAATTTGTAATTTTTTTATAAAAACCCCAAGTGCCCCCCCCCCCCCCCATGTGCCTTTCCAAGAAATATTTTGGTCCGATGGAATGACATGCAATTGTCGTAAGCTAGAGACCATTTGATTGGGTGATGTGGGTGGCACTTGGTTTGTGGGAAGATATTATTTATCTTATTCTTTTCACAAAAAATTACCAAGACATAATTTCAAGTGTGGAAGACTTGAAACTCTCTCAAAATTTTCGGCCATAAGGGGTTGTTCAAGGAGCTTTTCGGTTTTGATTCAAGTGTGTTAAATCCTAGCTAATCTTAAGGTGTTTGTTGGAAGCTTGGGGTATACAAGCTTGAGGCCTTCTACTCTTGAAGGCAACCATTCAAGAATCATCATCCGTTTCAACATCCTATTACTCCAAGAAGGTAGTTTTCTAAACACCCTATGGTTGTGTTTGATAGTATGCATGTTCATATATGGATCCGGGTTTTGGGATTTTGCTTATAAATGAAATTTATATCTTAAAAGTAACATGTTTTAAATATTATTTCCGCTGCGTTTTTATTTCATATGGATGAAATTGCTTTGATAAACATGTTAAAATCCCATCAGCTACGATATGTAATATGTAACACTTTGGGTTTTTCCTGCACGTTCCATTATTTGTTGCAATTACGTGAAAGTAAGAAATATGATTATTTGTTTAAAAGTTGTTATATGAATATGCTATGTGGAATGTATGATTGATGGCATAATATTGTGATTATTATTATTATTAAACGACCGCATACTCATCCCTACCCGTACACTCTGCATGAACAAGGATTCCTATTATTGATTAAATCCTGTGATGTCACGCTTGACATTTATTCAGCCGCATATCACCCCTAATCGCACATCCCTCTAAGTTGACTGTTGGGCCACACACTTTCACTTGGTTAAAGGTCACACACACACACATAGGATCAGGCCCAGGTCACAAGCCCACAACCCACCATTTGCCCTCGTGAAACCGCACGGTCAATTGGACCGCACACACACTCATGTTTGCGGTATCTTTGGCCTATATATATACATGTGCTGCCAACTTTAGGGAATGTTTTCCTAATCATTTTGACGGCAGCAATCCCTAGAACATTCCCCCTCTCTTTCTCCATCAACTTTCTCTCTCTAAAAACCCTAAAAACAACTCCTTCCTTTTTGGGAAGTTGACGGCGGCGCTATCCCTTCACAGCAGCCTTCTTCCACAGCAACCTTACCCTCTTGAAGATAGCTAGCAAGCCTTATTTCATCATCGTTACTACACAACTCTTGTGCCACACACTATCCGGTTAGTATATCACCATTATTTGGATGTTCATAAAAGATAAAGGTTCAAACTTGATTTATGATTTGTATGATTAAGTGATTGTACATGATTACACTTGGTTGATGATTGCTTCTGTGCAATGTTTTGACAAGGACCATTGATGTTAGAAGGAAGACGTTGCTTTGGAAGATTAGGGCCTTGTTGTGCTACCAAAGTTTAGATCCTTATGAATACGCTTGAAATCTGTTTATGATGATTGTTAGAAGTTAGGATATATGTGATATAGTGTAAAGATCAACCTGATTTATGTGTATGAATGTTTGAATAGATGATGATCTTCAAATCTGATCGAAATAGGTAAATGATGGATATTTTGATGTTATATGAAAGCTTGAAGAATTTGATAATGTTAAGCATTTTGGTATGAGTATTTAGATTTGTTTGCAAAAGATTGTCAAAAACGTGAATGTTGATGTATATGAGAATATCTGTTTTTGTCTCATCTGATTTGATCTGGAAATCTGTGACATAATGTGTTTGAAATAAGACCCCGCACACCAACAAGAGGTTACAACTCAAAAGGCGTATCGTACTACCCAGGACAGCACACCACACACCCTAGTGTGCTAGGTGTGCCGCACATTCGTAAAACGTACAATTTACGGTACACAACGTACAAAAGAATGATGTCGGGTCGCACATTGGGGATGATGTGACAACCCGTAACTTCGAGGTAAAAAAAAACCGTTCGTTTCACTTTTGCAAAATAATTATATACTTATCTTATTCGACGAATTACATTTATACTTATTTAATTTATAGTGTGCAAACGTGTAGTCGGAACCATATCCATATTGTGTTGAACCAACCCGAACCGTTTGAACCAAAACACATGTCTCGCTTGTCAATTCGACCCACTCACGTGACCCGAAACTTATGATAGCATGATCATTTTACTTTTACTATTATCATTATACTTTTATTATTATTAGTTTGTAGGTCCCCTATTCGTATGGATCTTCACATAATTGTTTTTCTAATCAAGAGTGCGGAATCCTCTTGATCAGAATATCACAGAATGAGTAGAAACAGAAATCTCTTTCAAACTGGGTTTCTATTGATTATCAATCTCACGAATTACAATCAATCAAACCCTAACCACACACAATTTCCTCCAAGACAAGCTCTCACGAAATTGCTCTCTCACAAATACTGTTTTGGCTAATTAACCTAAACCCTAAAGCCTAACCTTGTTTATATAACACAAGGTTTGCTACTTGGTCCAAGGTTAAACATCATGGACTGCGAATTTGGACAAGCCCAATTCGCCCCCATACACTGGTTAGCCCAAACATTACAACTCACTAATACAAAGCTAAACCCGCTAACTGTTTATCGTTTAACTAATTACAAGATATCCAAAGACCAAATCTAAGCTGTTGTCACAAACATGCACCAACAAACTCCCCCTTGACAATAGCTTCATAAAATAACTTTGTCTTCAGTCTTCTTGCAATCTTCATGTAGTCGTGCACTGTCTTTGGTCTTTGGATAGCTTCAGCTTCAATAGCTTATGTTAGCAACAAAAAGACTCCCCCTAAGCTGATGCATCCAATCACCAAATCTTCAAAAAACTTTAGCGTTTGAGTAAACTCCAGTTTAGCATTTGCAAAGCAATCTTCAAACTCTTCACTTTGTCTGCAATGTAGAAAGGAGGTTCTACCATGCATCCAATCAAACTCTCATCTTCACAGCAACTCATCACTTTAACTTCTCAGCAATAAACTGCTTCAATCTGTATACTATAAAACAAACATCTCGAGAAACCATAAGAATTTTTCAACAAAGTTAAATAAATTATTATTTTTCAAGAGATAGTTAAACAGTAAAACAGATTAAGCATTTTCAATTTTATCACCAACACGCAAAACTTTTTAATCACACCCTATAACCCAAATGATTAAAAATTTTGAAATCACTTTCCAACACCGTCTCCCCCTATCAGTAACAATTCCTCCAAGAATAACAGTTTTCCGTACGTTAAGAATTTTAAACAGAAAAAGACACTATTTTTGGATTTTTTATATTTTCTGAAAGCAAGTAAATAACAAAAGCAATAAACACTCTATTTTTGTGAGAATCACCGGTAAGAAGATCATATCAGCACAATCAAACTGTTTCACACAATTAGATAATTCTTTATTTAATTTTTCGTGAAAAGCAGTCCAAGACGATTACCAGTATGTTTGTCCACTTAAACAAAATGCATGAACATTTCAAGTACCATTACCGTATGATACGTTAAGGTAATTTTAATACTGATATATTAGTGTGTCCCACTTCAGGATATACCCCCGCGATCAAGGTATGCACAAAGATTCATCGTAGTAGGTGAGTATACTGAATTCATCCGTTTTGTTTTCAACGTTTAGATACTTGGTGATCAGGTCAGTACTTCCGTACAGCAAAGAGACCAAAATATCTAACGAGGGCTATGACAAATACCATTTTTGGTATGATTTATGCATGTTCGCACATTTGAATAACTCTCTTTGAGAGCTTCTTCATTTTTGGGATTTGGCATTTTTCGCTCTGATACCAATTGTAGGTCCCCTATTCGTATGGATCTTCACAGAATTGTCTTTCTAATCAAGAGTGCGGAATCCTCTTGATCAGAATATCACAGAATGAGTAGAAACAGAAATCTCTTTCAAACTGGGTTTCTATTGATAATCAATCTCACGAATTACAATCAATCAAACCCTAACCACACACAATTTCGTCCAAGACAAGCTCTCACGAAATTGCTCTCTCACAAATACTGTCTTGGCTAATTAACCTAAACCCTAAAGCCTAACCTTGTTTATATAACACAAGGTTTGCTACTTGGTCCAAGGTTAAACATCATGGACTGCGAATTTGGACAAGCCCAATTCGCCCCCATACACTGGTTAGCCCAAACATTACAACTCACTAATACAAAGCTAAACCCGCTAACTGTTTATCGTTTAACTAATTACAAGATATCCAAAGAGCAAATCTAAGTTGTTGTCACAAACATGCACCAACAAACTCCCCCTTGACAATAGCTTCATAAAATAACTTTGTCTTCAGTCTTCTTGCAATCTTCATGTAGTCGTGCACTGTCTTTGGTCTTTGGATAGCTTCAGCTTCAATAGCTTCTGTCAGCAACAAAAAGACTCCCCCTAAGCTGATGCATCCAATCACCAAATCTTCAAAAAACTTTAGCGTTTGAGTAAACTCCAGTTTAGCATTTGCAAAGCAATCTTGAAACTCTTCACTTCGTCTGCAATATAGAAAGGAGGTTCTACCATGCATCCAATCAAACTCTCATCTTCACAGCAACTCATCGTTGAACATGGGTATAAACTGATTTGTGCAGTGTTTTTAGGCTGTTTGATCGTTGAACATGTTAACGGAACTGATAGAATTCGTTTTGGAAGATTAAGAACTGAAAAGAGAAAGTTGTTCGATGTCTACAGCCGACTTCAGTTGGCTGTAAACAGGTGGTAACTTAACGAAAACTGGATTTTTTTTAGTCTATAACGTGTTATTTCGAAAAACGATTCAAATGGCACTAGAATCATATTTTTTTAAGGTCGCTTGCTATTTTTAAAGGTCCATTTTGTACAGCAGCAAAAGCTGCGTTTTTTCTGCAGAAAATGTGTGTTATGTTTTTTGTCATAGTTTGAAATTTGTATAGAGTCAGGTCACGAAATTTGTACTGTAGATGGCCACTGATGTCGTTGTAATTCTCCAACTGGAATTTCGTCAGTTGGACTTACGATGAATTTTAAATGAATTTTTCCGTGGACTGCAGTCAGAAAGTGACGAATCTGATTGTAACCCGGTAAATGAATTTTATAAAATAATTGGTAAAGAATTGGATCCCGAGATTTTGACACAATAATACTTAGATCGTTTAAAACATTCTGTAGTTTTTTGGGAATTTTGTTGTACACGAACTATTCCGGATAACAATCCGAAATCTGCCAAAAATGCACTATATTGCTGAAATTTTTATTGAAGAGTACTTTAAGTCTTTCGTGACATTTTTGTTATCACTAAGCTATGTCGTGATAAATGCAAGCATGATATTTAATATTGTATGATATAATGTGCTACGTGCTAGATACGTGTAGGATTCGTGTTTCCGCGTGAGCACACCTACTAACCCTTAAATGGTAATCATGTTAGGACGTGATTGACCACTTCCACCTCACATATTTCTTTCCATAACTTAATCTGCGGAGCTAATCTAAGGTGAGTTCACACTTTCTACAAGGCATGGGATTCCCGGTGGTTTTGGAATGGGATAAGGAATTATAGTGAAACCTGCGTATCCTTCTTGGGTAGGATACGTACCTCCATCCTCCTTGGGAATGATGAGAACATTTAAACCTGCGTGTTCTCCTTGGGTAGAATGCGTACCTCCATCCTCCTTGGGAAAGAGGACAACATTTAACTTACTAGACAAAACTCTATCATGAAGTCCCTCATTTTTATATCGACTTAATCGTCAGGCCATTGGCGAACGGGTCATTAATTAAATAGCGCTATTAGGTATGACAAGCCCCACACCGTGCCGCAGAGGACGGGAGTGGACTAATGTACTTGGGCACTTAGTCAATGATGATAGACATTGACGCAGGGCACAAAAACATGAGTCCAGTCAGTAGTCGATATGGTAACGGGTCTAGTGGTTTACAACATGGGGTAGCCTCCACGGTATATGGTTTGGGAAACAAGGAACTGGGTAACTTATGGTTTTCGAAACATCTTATGGTTTTTGGAACAACTTTAAAACAGACAACCAACTGTGAACTCGCTCAACATTTTTTTGTTAATTCGTTACTACATGCTTTGCAGGTGGTTAGGTACTTAGCTGGAGCTTGCATAGGGAAGGAGTCGTTGTGGAACATTGACCGTTGTGTGTTCATGATAAACTTATGAACTTTAAATTTATAATTGTGGGTTTTGAACTTAATGCTTCCGCTTATTATATTGTTTGGTTTGGATTTTATTTATTTATTTATATTGTTCAGTATGATTGGTGGCTTGATCCTGGTCAGTCACGCTCCCTGCGGTGATACTCCGCTTGTGGATTTTGGGGCTGTGAGAGATTTGTATCAGAGCCATTGGTTATAGTGAACTTGGTTTTAAAAAGGGAAAATATTTTTGACAAAAACCAGACTATAACCTGTTTTGTGCTCAACGATCCACAACGACACTTTGCTCCACGTGCAAGACTCAACATTATAGGTGGTATGATTTATGTTATTACTGCCTACTTGATAGTTTGCTTATGCATGATGTGTTGTTTATGGTATGCTTAGTTAGAACAGTAGCATGTTATCTATTAGCCCGAATGTGCTCTTTATGACACCCAACTATTTACTTGAAATTTGACGTGTGGTGATCAAATTCTTTTCTGTTTTCTCCTCACCCCACTACGACAACTGTTTTATGCGTTCTATCTATTCATACGATTGTCTCGACATGACGTTACCATTGCATCTAGAATTCAAATCTGACCCTCCGTACAATCGGTTTGCACAACAACATTCACGTAGACCAGAGTTGCCCCAAACGAACTCGGATTTAGGAGAGGAATATACCCATGCGTCCATGTCAACAAACCCCATCATCTCCACTAGTCGCCGTCACTAGAAACGAAGCAGTCACAGTTACACACGTTTGTCATTGTACAACTTGAAACCCTGTTATCCGAACTCTGTTTTGAACTAATGATGTACTCACGTGACCATGATGCAACAAACTTTCTTATCGTGCCATTGTCACCATCCACCATTACTGGAACTGCCTCTGGAGAACAGAATACTTTACGGAATTTTTTGGTTATTTGTTGGATTTTTTTATTTTCGCTTAATTCTTTGTATGAACATCACCAACCTCCTATTTCTTCGATCCACAACTGATATAACGAAACGTTAACCACTATACCACGATTTCCACCGATCACAAGATTCCCCCCCCCCCCTATTACCCTGTAGGGTGGTTAATTCTTATCCTAACTTGATTTACATCTTCGTATACCTAACCTAACCAATGGATGCCTCCTAATGATGGGATGGTCTTCGGGACATTTGAGGACGGAGATACGGATTACTCAGCCGACAGACGAATGCGATGATCTACACATTTACCTTACCCCCTTTTCACTACAAGAGTCGTATTTTCCTTTCTGTGATAGTTTTCTTAATTATGTGGAATCTTTTCACTAGCCTTTGTACCGACCAATGCTCGTCGATTAATGCAATGCCTAATTTCTACTATTGACTTAGACAAAACCATCATTACTTTTACCACAGTGACACTACGTCCTCACTTCTCCATGCAGAGACACTAATACGAACTCACTCTAGTTTAGAGAAATTGGAAGGCTCTACTTTCGATCATTGGTGATCACTTCTTGAAACCCTGAGGATGGTTATGTATTGTGGATACGATCATACCCTCTTGAACATGTTTTCACATCCTTTCTTTGAAACCTTTTGACTACACAAGCATATTTCAGATTCATTCACACGACTTAAGGAAACTCCTCCGAATTTGGTTGCTTACCGACTCGATAAATAGCAAACTCATCTAAGTTCATGGATCAAGGTGAATTATTCCTCCTTCGCACGTGGGCGAGCTCAACAACTTTGACGGAAGTTTTAGTGAACCTTAACACTACAAACTCGTGCGACAACCATTCTTCTCTGGTTAATTCTTGTTATGCTTAATATATCAACGTGACACTCTATTCAGAAAACGACGTTCTTCATTTTTTTAACCTCCTACAACTTGTGTACGACCGGCTATACCCTCGACATCAGGTAGACCCCTGCTACAGATCCTAAAACGCTTACGCATCGATTGCGACTAATTTTTTTGCATGTTTCCACATCCAATCATGATATACTTCTCGAATTCTATGATCCTTATCCTAACGACATTCTTTGTGAACTCTCGCTTGGACGAGTTACTCTCTACAAACGTTACACGAGGAGCAACAAGCCATAAATACCACAGATATGAAGATATCACAAGCGCTGTTCTTAGAACTCGATACGGCCGATATAGGTTCCTAGTCATGACATTAGAATTTAGCCTACCTTGATGGACATGCCACTTGTTTTCCTCGACGACATCCGAATCTACTCCAAGAACCAGTAGGAACCTGAACGACACCTACGCCTTACCATGGAGCTCCTACAACACAAACAACCTTACATTAAGGTTCCAACGTATGACTTTTGACGTCACGAAGCCGGCTTTTCTTGATCGCATACACAAACCCTCACAGCTCTAACTCGAAAGATTGCTCAGGAATCCGCGTTTCAACAGTTGAAGGTGAAACTCTATAGTGCACCCATTCTTTCGTTACCAGAAGGCACAGACGATTTCGTTGTTTATTGTGACGTGTCCATCCAAGGACTTGGTTGTATGTTAATGCAATGTGAGAAAGTCATTGCTTACGCATCACGCCAACTCAAAGTTCACGAAAAGAACTACACTACCCACGATTTGGATTTGGGAGCAGTAGTGTTTGCACTCAAGATATGGAGACAATACTTGTACAGTACCAAGGGCACCATCTACACCGATCACAAGAGTCTCCAGCATATCTTTGATCAGAAGGAGTTGAACATGCGACAGCGTCGATGGGTCAAACTCCTCAACGACTACGAGTGCACGATTAAGTATCATCCAGGCAAGGCCAACGTTCTGGCCGATACCCTCAGTCGGTAGGAAACTAAACTTAAGCGTGTACGTGCGTTACATCTTACTATTCACTCAAATCTTCCTGCCCAAATCCGTTGCCCTTAGGCTGAAGCACTGAAGGAAGAAAACCTCTTAGCTGAGTCCATGCGGGGCATGGAAAAGCAACTCATATGCAAGGAAGATGGTACCTACTACTTCATTAAACGTATTTGGGTTCCATCCTATGGAAACCTACGAGAGCTTGTGATGGACGAATCACATGAATCTCGCTACTCGGTACGTCCTGGTTCCGACAAGATGTATCATGATCTCAAAGCCTTGTACTGGTGGCCTAACATGAAAGCTATCATTTCAACATATGTTAACAAAGGCGTGACCTGTGCTAAGGTCAAGATTGAATACCGAAAGCCATCAGGACTGCTGCAGCAACTGGAGACACCAACGTGGAAATAGGAGCAAATTTCCATGGATTTTGTCACTGGTTTACCGAGATCTCAAAGCGGGAACGACACCATTTGGATGATCGTAAATCGCTTGACTAAATCTGTGCAATTCCTAGCGGTCAAGGAAACCGACAAGTTTTTGACACTTACAAGCATCTATCTGAAGAAAGTAGTTGCTAGGCACGGAGTGCCAACCTCCATCACCTCTGATCGTGACCCGCGTTTTGCATTTGATTTGTCGCAATCGATGCACAAATCCTTTAGCTCACGTCTTGACATGAGCACTGCTTATCACCCGCAAACAGATGGTCAAACTAAACGTACCATCCAAACCCTTGAAGACATGCTGCGAGCAGGTGTTATTGACTTTCGTAAAGGCTGGCAAAGACACCTACCCTTGGTGGAATTCTCTTACAACAACAGTTACCACACCAGCATTCAGGCTGCTCCGTTCTAGGCTTTGTACGGACGGAAATGCTGATCACCTCTATGCTGGGCTGAAGTTGGCGATAGCCAAATCACTGGCCCAGAACTTGTTCTCGACACAATGGAAAAGATTGCCCAAATCTGACAACGAATAGCGGTAGCTCGTGACCGTCAGAAAAGCTACGCTGATAAGCGTAGGAAACCTCTCGAATTT
Source organism: Helianthus tuberosus (assembly GCA_030545235.1). Taxonomy (NCBI): domain Eukaryota; kingdom Viridiplantae; phylum Streptophyta; class Magnoliopsida; order Asterales; family Asteraceae; genus Helianthus; species Helianthus tuberosus. The sequence continues at coordinate 122,607,675 of CM060451.1, read as the reverse complement.
CAAATTGGCGACAGAGTTCTACTAAAGGTCTCACCTTGGAAAGGTGTGGTTCGTTTTTGGTAAACGGGGCAAGCTTAATCCGCGCTATGTTGGACCATTCGAGATCACCGAAAGAATTGGCATAGTGGCATATCGACTGAACTTACCTGAAGAAATCAGTTGTGTGCACAATGTCTTTCACGTGTCGAATCTGAAGAAATGCTTATCTGATGAGACACTCGTTGTTCCTTTCAAAGAGCTCAAGATTGATGACCAACGACGTTTCATTGAAGAATCAGTTGAAATTGTCACACCCCGACCACGTAAAACAACAAAACGTGGCGGAAACGTTGGGGAGTGTTGTCACAGAATCATTGTTTCACAACCATGGAAAAAATAATTTTGTTTTATTGAATAAATGAACTCATTGTTTTAATAAAATCAAATAAGTACAACTATTATCTTTCAAGTTTTAAAGTCGCTAAGGTACGAGTCCATCCAAAGTGTAGCATATATCATCAATCATCACAAAGCAGCACCTGAAACATGTGTAAAAATAGGTACGTCAGCATAAAAATGCCTGTGAGATACATAGGTTTTATTGTAATTAGGATTCATGACTTATGAGTTTAAAGAAAAAGTTTTAATAAAAGTAGTCATGATACTTGAAAAAGGTTTTCTTTTATAAATCATTTATAAGAAATCAGATGGTATAAAATAATAATACATAGAAAATTTAATAAGTAAGTAAAATGAGTTTGTATAGAATATATTGTTTGAAAAACAATATTTTGATAAAAAGGTTTATAGTATATATAAAAATATACTTTGGTTTTTAAGAAAGTCGAATAAGTAATATATTAAAATATATTTCAGTTCCAATATTGATAACCCAAGTGTACTAAATAACAACACGGTATGTAATGTGATGAAAACACTTATATATAAGAAGTACCAGCGGCGTTCTACCATGTTTTCATCACATCACACCCGTCCCGTTATCTAAACACTAACCAAAACCCAGTCGTTAAACAAATAGTATATTAAATATACCTTAGTTGTTTAAAATAATAATTTTCAGTAGTATATCAAAAGTATACTTTGGATTTATAAATAACATATTAAACTATTTTTTGGATTACAAATAACATATTAAACTATGTTTTGGATTACAAATAACATATTAAACTATGTTTTAGATTTTTAACAAAATATATGTTGGTTTTGTACGATATCACATATGGGAGCATATCAAACTATACTTTTGGGAGTATAACTTAATATACAATAATAATGTGACTTAAGAATTCATTCAGACCTAGTGCATCAAAATACACCTTTGAGACTATAGGGATACCACAAAGGCAATCCCTATTTGGATGGAGAAATGTCACACCCCGACCGCGTAAAACAACAAAGCGCGGCGGAAACATCGGGGCGCGTTGCAACAGAATCATTGTTTCATAACCATGGATACAAAAAGTGTTTTGTTTTATTAAACATTGAATATTTACATTGTCTGGAAATTTAATTAAACAACTTAAACGTAGTCTATCATTGTTATTAAGTCACTAAGGCCTCGTCCAGTCCTATGTGAGCATGCATTCTAGCAATCAACATCATTCAACAACACCTGAAACATATGTGAAAACAAAGTCAGCAAAGAAATACTGGCGAGTACATAGGTTTTGTAGGAGTGTCGAAATCATGGCTAGTTTAGATGTTGCAAGACTTTATTAAAAACCTTGTTTTGAAAAGAGTATAGTATTGCAACTTAATTAACCAACTCAAATCAAGCGGGTTATAATTTAGAAAACCTCGTAGCCATGACTCTTAACCCAAAAACATTTGTTTTAGTAAAGCAAATTGTGAAACATCTCGAAATAAATCGTTAATAAAACTCGTAAATACATCGCGTGAAAACCAATCGTTTACTCAAATCGTATAATTCGTTTTAGGTCGTGAAACTACTTATATGGTCGTCTCGCTAATAACATTCAAACCTTCGTGACTCATCCCTCGTCGCTTCTCGTTTTCGCATTAACAAACCCTTACCAAAGGGTAAATTAACAATTACAGATTCAGTCGCTACCCACCACCCCCACACATAACCACGGGTGCAGTAAGATGACGGGTTTTGTCAGATCCTATGGTACCATAACCTAATACTGGTCGGCTTGATCATTGCTAATGAATGTCATTTGTTATGTAACCCAACCAACAAGTTCGTTCACATTATCGAAATCGTTATTAGTTTTGTATAAATCGTCTTAATCGTTTTTGAAACCATCGTTATAACATCGAAAATCATTTTGATACCATCGTTAAAACCTTGAAAACATTTAGTACATATGAATCACCCCAAAACAATTGAAAGCAGTAAAATAGGGGAACTATGTACTCACATGTAGTGCAAAGTATCCTCAGTCAATAGAACTTCAACAAACTCGAGCAAACCAGAGAAATCAAACAGTACCTCGTAATCGAATTTTGGATGTCCGGATGTATTCAGAACGTAAGTTATGCGCGAAAATGCAAACTTGTGCACTTTTTGACGCTTTTAGTCCCTGAATGACCCAAAAGTTTATTTTAGCACACCGAACCCCTCGAAGCCTATTTCTAAGCTATGTGAAGGATATTTATGGTATGTTTAACTTATGGTCAAGTTCCGGAATGTCTGTTACAGTTCAAATTGGCATACTTTCGCAGTTTGTCAAATTTAGTCCCTATAGACGAATTAACTTGTTTTTGCCATACCAAAGCCTTCAAAACTTATTTCTAAGTTATGTAAAGGTTATTTAAGGTATGTTAAGCCAATGTCACTATTCCGGAGTGTTTGTTGCATTAAACTGGTTATATTTATGCATTGGTGCGCGTATAACCTTCCAGAAAGCGATTTAGAGTTTGAAATTGAACAAAAATTGATATGTGCAAATGATACACATATTTATACAAATCCCAAGTATGAAATACAATATTTCATTGATTTGGTATTTGTTCGATGGCCGTGGAGGCACAGGTGTTACAAGAAACAAATTGGTTTCAGACATTCCATGACAACAGGAATGGGGTGTCAAATCCTATAGCGCTACATCATACTACCAACCGGTCTGGTGAACAAAATATGTACTATTCCAAACATTTATTTTATAATCTTTGAAAAATTAGAGTTTAAATCATAGATAATCATTTAGTTCGCAAAAAGATAAGTACAAGTATGTATAATCAATTATACTTTTGAAAACATGAAAATAACAGATAGGTACACATGCTTCACCCCAAAACAGTTTGAAAACAGTAAAAGGGGGGACTATGTACTCACTTGAGGGTGCTTAGAAGTCTTGAACAACTTGTAACACCTGTGCCTCCATGGCCATCAAACAAATACCAAACCAATGAAATATTATATTTCATACTTGGGATTTGTAAAAATATGTGTATCATTTGCACATATCAATTTTTGTTCAATTCCAAACTCTAAATCGCTTTCTGGAAGGTTATACGCGCACCGATGCGTAAATATAACCAGTTTAATGCAACAAACACTCCGGAATAGTGACATAGGCTTAAAATACCTTAAATAACCTTTACACAACTTAGAAATAAGTTTCAAAGGCTTTTGGTATGGCTAAAATAAGTTAATTCGCTTACAGGGACTAAACTTGACAAACTACGAAAGTATGCCAATTTAAACTGTAACAGACAATCTGGAACATGACCATAAGTTAAACACACCTTAAATATCCTTTATATAGCTTAGAAATAGGCTTTGAGGGGTTCGGTGTGCTAAAATAAACTTTTGGGTCATTCAGGGACTAAAAGTGTCAAAAAGTGCACAAGTTTGCATTTTCGCGCATAACTTACGTTCTGAATACATCTGGACATCCAAAAATTTATGTAAGCACTAAAATATTTTATTTTAGTGTTCGCCATAAGAAAAATCCATTCGTCGCGTCATTTGGATCGTTTTTCGCGCTTGTGCGCATTCCGTCGTAATTAAGCGAACATCGCGTTCGTACGACCAAACAAACCAACATCCGGCATATTTTTGAGCATGTTTCAAGTCCACAATGTTTAGGCATCATTTTAGGGCCTTAAAGTTGGCTTTACGGGCCTTAGAAGTGTCGGAAATGGCCATAAACATCAACAGGGACTGAAACTGTCAATTTCAAACTTGTTTCTGATCTGTGCAGGCCAGGCGGCCCGCGTGACATCTAAGTGAATCCTCACGCGGCCCGCGTCAGTCTCTCTGATCAGATAATAACGAACAGTCAGCATGTTCCAGCTGTTTTAACCACAACCACAAGCTCACAACTTGCCTATTCAGCTGATAAGGACCAATTTGAGCTACCACAACTTTGCAACACATGTACGGATAGGATTCGAGCATGGTTTCCATGAAATGATCTTAACGGTTACCCGAAAACTATAAATACCCACCCCCCATGCTTCAAAATTACAAGAATTCTGATTTGAGAAGCTCTAAGTTGAAACCATTGTTTCATACCTGAGCTACTTGGATCGGGATTAGCATTCGGGGACCCTTCGTAAGTATTCTTTCGTTCTTTTCCTTATTTTATTGCTTTTCGAGTCAGAAAGTCAAACTTTGTTTGACTTTCAGCGTTGACCAGCTTATGGTCAATGCGAAGTTCGTTTGAACTTCGCAACGTGATTGTAATCACGATGGTCATAGTCCCTTGGGACTATGCCTACTGATTACCACGTTGTCTAGGGTCGTAGGGTAAGCGATCTAATAAATCGCTTATACCTTCGAACCCGACCCAGTTTGGTCGATCATTAGGATCCGACCAAATACATTAGGTGACCCTAGAATAGGGCATAACCTTCCGAGGTTATACCTTATGGTCACATCGTTTAAGTAGTTGTATGATAGGTAGTTTATATGCCTTAGGTAAATTACCAGAATACCCTTTTCATGTATAATTAGTAATTAAGCATATGTAACCTAAACTTTTGTCACGTAACTGATTATATAACATGTTTAGGCATATAATACTTGTCATAGGACTAGTTAGGCGGTCCGAACGCGTTTTACGCAACGACGCGTTAAAGTAGCATAAGCTACCTAAACGGGTCGTAATGGGTCGTAAAAAATTATGTTAGGTTTCAATTAGTATGTAGGCTTTGTTAAACCAAATGACACGAGTCTCTACACTCGTTTGGTTTACAAACCCTCATGCTACCCGATCTTCCGATATAGGTCCGGTTTATTAACATAGTTACCTATATTAGGTGCCGTTTGATTCTGAGATCTCTAGCATTGCTTGGTGGTTATCTTAGGACTACTGAACAATCTCAAGTGAGTACATAGACCCCTCTTTTACTGTTTTCCAAACTGTTTTGGGGTGGAACACATGTGCCTACTTGTTACTTTCGTGCTTTCCTGTTTTCACATCATATACTTGTTATGTTCATTAGTACACTATTAGTACATTGTTTTACATTACATTTCTGCCATGTATGTTGACTGATAACATGCTAGCACATTGATTTACATGACTTTTCTGCTTTGTATGTTAACTTAGCATACTTAGTACATTATTTGACATTGCATCTCTGTTGCATATGTTCCAGTAACATATGGACACATTGTTTTACAGCTCTACCTTGTATGTTTACTCTAGCATACTAGGTACATTATCTTCATCACATGCTTACATTTTGGTATGACATTTGGTTTGTTTAAATGAGACAATGTACATTCATTAACACCGATCATGCCGCTCGGTAGTAGGTAGTGGTACCATAGGACTTGACAAATCCCATTCCTGAAATCTCGGGTTTGTTTGGACGTAAGGAATGACCGAATCCGAATACATATTCTTTTGATAACCTTGACTAAAAAGGTTATCCGGCTGTCTCAAGGCTTGGATGTATGAATTTTCACAATACCGCATAAATGTCTATATCAGTATAGCATGCATGTATTACACAAAACATAACTTTGATTTAAACTATGTTTTACTTCAATACCTTGTTTTTGTGCATTTTACTTATGGTTTAAGTAGTCTTAATTTTACTTACCATACATAGCATTTGTTACACATTACTTGACTACTTTTGGACTATCAACATTTGACATGATTTATACAAGGACTTTTGATAATTGGTTTAAACATAGACATCTTACATTGTTTGGTTTGGTTTGGTTTGAGTAATTGATTAAGTAACAAGGCGTGTGTAATATGATACAAGCATGGTGGATACGCCGCTGGTACTTCCTATATATAAGTGTTTGTATAGTATTACATATCGTAGCGTTATTTGAATCATTTCAATTTGAGACATATAACATTTTATACAAATAACATACTTTTCACAAGACATTGTTTTACAAAACAACTTATCTTTTACAAACTCATTTTACTTGGTTATTCATTTAACCATACATTATTCTCTTACTTATACTTATTATCTGATCTTATTGCTTTTCAAATGATTTACAAAACAAAGAAAATTACAAGGTTCATGACTAAACATTTTCTTAAACAATAAGTCATGAATCCTATTTTCATAAACCTATGTATCTCACAGGCATTTTTATGCTGACGTACCTATTTTCACATGTGTTTTCAGGAGATGATGCATAGGACTTATCAAGATACACATAGGCGGACTTGTGCCTTAGTGACTTAAAACGAGACAAGAATTAGTTAATTTATGTTATGTACTCTTTATTTCTTGTTTAAAGACAATGTAACTCGCTTGTTTGATGATTAAAAAGAAACTTTAATTTCCATGGTTGTGAAACATTAATTCTGTTACAACACTCCCCGATGTTTCCGCCACATTTTGTATGTTCTACGTGGTCGGGGTGTGACAGAAAAGATGGTATCAGAACTAATGGTTATAGGGAATTAGGTTATTAGTAATGCTTTGACCTAGTCTATAACCTTCTTAGGACCCTAACGCGAGTTTACTTGCGTTTAGTCATAAAACAATACTGTCACCTATCCTTAGGCCACCTCAACAAGAACATAAATTTCAAAACCGCTTTGAAAACTAATCATCTGTTCTAGGATGATTAATTACTAGGTTTTGAACCCTCAGTTATAAGGTTTTGAACCCCTTTGAAATTTCAGAATCTCGTCAAGGTTTTGGGTTTTAAATAATTTGAACACGTGCAAACTAGAAGGGTGAATGCCTGTATTCTGGGTTTTCTGTCTAGGCAAGCACTTCGTATACATCTCATCAGACGCGAGACCAGTTGTGCTTACCTGGGAATTCTTGGGATGAGTGTTCACTTATAGGCGAGCATGTCTTCGCGATACATTATTTTTGACCCATTTACTTTGATTTGTCACCATCTCATTTGTTTGCCTTAGGTAACAAACAAATGATCACAATTTTCATTCGTTACCATTCGGTATTGATTTTCCAATAATCTTTCACTTGTTTCTTCCTATATCTTTCATTTTCTTCTAGAATGTCTATTTCTCTCAGCAACGGTCAAATGTCCGAGCAAACAGCCAAATTTGCCCAACAAATAGGCGAAGTGATTCTAAAGTCTGTGGATTTAGGCATTGCCATGTCTCGTCTCAACAATGAAGCCTCTCGTCTCAACAATGAAGCCACTCAAGAGTCACCAAAGGAAGCAGAAGTCAAGCCAGCACCATCAGCCAAGAAACCAACTGAGGAATCAAAGACCATGGATGAACGATCCCCTAAGAAGTCAAAGAAGCGAAAGGCTTCTCAGAACTTCGCCGTGGTCGCTCACAATGGTCAAGCCTTCCCCAATCAACCAGCTCAACCCTCTGCTAGGAGGCCATACAATGGAACTTCACCCTTGTGCAACCAATGTACCCTTCATCATCACCCTAGTGTGAGGTGCCGCAAATGTCAGATTTGTGGATTTATTGGTCATACAGCAAGGGTTTGCCCAACTGCAGCTGTACCAAATTAAGCTGGCGACACTCCTGCTCAAGCTCGTTTCTCACGAGGGTCTTGCTACAACTGTGGCGAGATGGGCCATTTCCAAAGGGATTGGCCAAAACTTGCTAATGCAAATCTGACCCACGGATGAGCAGTTGGCTGAGTAGAAGATGTTGCTGTCTTATGCTTTTGTTTCTTTCGTTTTCTAGAAATGTGAAACAATATGTCTTGTTCATAAATAAAAGTTGTTGTTCCCAATTCTGATATACAAGTATAGTTACATGTGTGTATGGTATTCCCCTATAATACCTACATTAAGGAACTATGTTCCTTACAAACTACTCTTGTGATTCTCCCTTTTGAATGATCGCTCATGATTCCCCCAAAAATTTTAAGTACTCGTTTCATTCTAAGAAACGAGGTACATGAAATAAAGTGAAATTATGAGTAATCGCGCTTTATACACATCTGTGCCTTTGAATCCTTGGTTAAATAACTAAGGGTATTTCCAAATCTCATACCCATTACGTTTTGATTTTTCAACATACACAGTACAAGTATTTCAAAAACAATCTTCATGATCTCAAACCATTTCATATAGTTTGAAAACAATTTTTCTAAATGCATTGTCTATATTATTTCAAAAACATTGGCCATGTTATCAAAACCAACCTTCCTAATTTCAAAATATTTCATATAGTCTGAAGACAATATTAACACAGTACATTTTCTTATCAAGTGCATGATTTCGAAAAGCATCATTCATGTTTTTTTTCAAAAACCTTATACATAATTTCAAAATTCATCTCGCATGATTTTAAAACATTTTTATAAATATATCTACCTAGTACACCTACTTTATAATTTCAAATGTATTATATATAAGGTTTCAAAATCGTTAAACACAATTTTTCTTAAAAGAACCCCATGCATAGTTTTCAAAAATATTTTCCTCATACATTGACTTAACCTTCAAAATTCTGCTTCATATGTCGCCTTGACATATCAAGCATCTCAACTTCATAAACATTTTACTTCATGTTTTGACATAAGCACGTCCAGTGCAAGGTTTCAAAACATCTTCAACTTCTAAAATCCATATGGGATCTTCTTGTCTTCACATTTAGACCCTTGTGGATGATTATCATTCAAATTAGAGTCCTTAATTGGATTCCTGATGTACCTAAATTCGAACATTTTGGTTCCTTACAATCGAAATCGAATTTTTCTTTTTGAATCTTTCTATCTTTATAGTTAGATTCTTGATAATGTTTAAAGTACCAAATGAAATCCAAGGAATGGATTCCTAGTGTGCTTTAAATACATGTACTCTGTTAGCAGAACAAACTTCTAGATAAACAATTTTGTGGTTATGTGATTATGTGTTTACTCATCTTATGTTTTCTTTTATGCATTTTGTGTTTTTATACTCTGGATATACGATTTTCAAATCCTCATAGAATCTTTCATATCTTCATATGAGGGATTCGTAGTAGGATATTCAAAAGGTACTACCTTAAATCCTTATGGGCTTCTACGTGGTAGTTAAGACCCTTGGATTATATAGTACCATTCCATGATTCGATGATAGACCCTTGAGTGGTCTAGTTAAAGATTGATTCAAGACCTGGTTAAGAATGGCATGTGATGATACAGCTGAAAGGACCCTATGGTGGTCCAGTCACACTCATCACAGGTTTGTTCATTTGGTTTTACCCTACACATTATAAAATAGACTGTGTGAACTGTGCAAGGAATTGTCTAATTATGGACGCGTACATAATTATGAAATTTAGTGCACAGAAACCCAGTAGGATTTATTATGTGTAAGAACCGATAGTGACAACAATAACAAAATGAGAACGATGTAATGGAGGTACGGTAGACGCACCAATGACACTTCATATACTTGTATATAAGTGTCCCTCTTACATTGCAAGCATAATGTTATTAAGGTTACTAGAAGTTCAGAACCCTAACCAATTATGTTCGATCTTTTCAACTTCATGTTTTCAAGCTCTCACAAGTTTCCTTTAAATAAATTTCGGGACGAAATTTCCTAAAGTAGGGGAGACTGTAACACCTGTGCCTCCACGGCCATCAAACAAATACCGAACCAATGAAATATTATATTTCATACTTGGAATTTGTAAAAATATGTGTATCATTTGCACATATCAATTTTTGTTCAATTCCAAACTCTAAATCGTTTCTGGAAGGTTATACGCGCACCGATGCGTAAATATAACCAGTTTAATGCAACAAACACTCCAGAATAGTGACATAGGCTTAACATACCTTAAATAACCTTTACACAACTTAGAAATAAGTTTCGAAGGCTTTTGGTATGGCTAAAATAAGTTAATTCGCTTACAGGGACTAAACTTGACAAACTGCGAAAGTATGCCAATTTAAACTGTAACAGACATTCCGGAACATGACCATAAGTTAAACACACCTTAAATATCCTTTATATAGCTTAGAAATAGGCTTTGAGGGGTTCGGTGTGCTAAAATAAACTTTTGGGTCATTCAGGGACTAAAAGTGTCAAAAAGTGCACAAGTTTGCATTTTCGCGCATAACTTACGTTCTGAATACATCTGGACATCCAAAAATTTATGTAAGCACTAAAATATTTTATTTTAGTGTTCGCCATAAGAAAAATCCATTCGTCGCGTCATTTGGATCGTTTTTCGCGCTTGTGCGCATTCCGTCGTAATTAAGCGAACATCGCGTTCGTACGACCAAACGAACCAACATCCGGCATATTTTTGAGCATGTTTCAAGTCCACAACGTTTAGGCATCATTTTAGGGCCTTAAAGTTGGCTTTACGGGCCTTAGAAGTGTCGGAAATGGCCTTAAACATCAACAGGGACTGAAACTGTCAATTTCAAACTTGTTTCTGATCTGTGCAGGCCAGGCGGCCCGCGTGACATCTAAGTGAATCCTCACGCGGCCCGCGTCAGTCTCTCTGATCAGATAATAACGAACAGTCAGCATGTTCCAGCTATTTTAACCACAACCACAAGCTCACAACTTGCCTATTCAGCTGATAAGGACCAATTTGAGCTACCACAACTTTGCAACACATGTACGGATAGGATTCGAGCACGGTTTCCATGAAATGATCTTAACGGTTACCCGAAAACTATAAATACCCTACCCCCCATGCTTCAAAATTACAAGAATTCTGATTTGAGAAGCTCTAAGTTGAAACCATTGTTTCATACCTGAGCTACTTGGATCGGGATTAGCATTCGGGGACCCTTCGTAAGTATTCTTTCGTTCTTTTCCTTATTTTATTGCTTTTCGAGTCAGAAAGTCAAACTTTGTTTGACTTTCAGCGTTGACCAGCTTATGGTCAATGCGAAGTTCGTTTGAACTTCGCAACGTGATTGTAATCACGATGGTCATAGTCCCTTGGGACTATGCCTACTGATTACCACGTTGTCTAGGGTCGTAGGGTAAGCGATCTAATAAATCGCTTATACCTTCGAACCCGACCCAGTTTGGTCGATCATTAGGATCCGACCAAATACATTAGGTGACCCTAGAATAGGGCATAACCTTCCGAGGTTATACCTTATGGTCACATCGTTTAAGTAGTTGTATGATAGGTAGTTTATATGCCTTAGGTAAATTACCAGAATACCCTTTTCATGTATAATTAGTAATTAAGCATATGTAACCTAAACTTTTGTCACGTAACTGATTATATAACATGTTTAGGAATATAATACTTGTCATAGGACTAGTTAGGCGGTCCGAACGCGTTTTACGCGAACGACGCGTTAAAGTAGCATAAGCTACCTAAACGGGTCGTAATGGGTCGTAAACAATTATGTTAGGTTTCAATTAGTATGTAGGCTTTGTTAAACCAAATGACACGAGTCTCTACACTCGTTTGGTTTACAAACCCTCATGCTACCCGATCTTCCGATATAGGTCCGGTTTATTAACATAGTTACCTATATTAGGTGCCGTTTGATTCTGAGATCTCTAGCATTGCTTGGTGGTTATCTTAGGACTACTGAACAATCTCAAGTGAGTACATAGACCCCTCTTTTACTGTTTTCCAAACTGTTTTGGGGTGGAACACATGTGCCTACTTGTTACTTTCGTGCTTTCCTGTTTTCACATCATATACTTGTTATGTTCATTAGTACACTATTAGTACATTGTTTTACATTACATTTCTGCCATGTATGTTGACTGATAACATGCTAGCACATTGATTTACATGACTTTTCTGCTTTGTATGTTAACTTAGCATACTTAGTACATTATTTGACATTGCATCTCTGTTGCATATGTTCCAGTAACATATGGACACATTGTTTTACAGCTCTACCTTGTATGTTTACTCTAGCATACTAGGTACATTATCTTCATCACATGCTTACATTTTGGTATGACATTTGGTTTGTTTAAATGAGACAATGTACATTCATTAACACCGATCATGCCGCTCGGTAGTAGGTAGTGGTACCATAGGACTTGACAAATCCCATTCCTGAAATCTCGGGTTTGTTTGGACGTAAGGAATGACCGAATCCAAATACATATTCTTTTGATAACCTTGACTAAAAAGGTTATCCGGCTGTCTCAAGGCTTGGATGTATGAATTTTCACAATACCGCATAAATGTCTATATCAGTATAGCATGCATGTATTACACAAAACATAACTTTGATTTAAACTATGTTTTACTTCAATACCTTGTTTTTGTGCATTTTACTTATGGTTTAAGTAGTCTTAATTTTACTTACCATACATAACATTTGTTACACATTACTTGACTACTTTTGGACTATCAACATTTGACATGATTTATACAAGGACTTTTGATAATTGGTTTAAACATAGACATCTTACATTGTTTGGTTTGGTTTGGTTTGAGTAATTGATTAAGTAACGAGGCGTGTGTAATATGATACAAGCATGGTGGATACGCCGCTGGTACTTCCTATATATAAGTGTTTGTATAGTATTACATATCGTAGCGTTATTTGAATCATTTCAATTTGAGACATATAACATTTTATACAAATAACATACTTTTCACAAGACATTGTTTTACAAAACAACTTATCTTTTACAAACTCATTTTACTTGGTTATTCATTTAACCATACATTATTCTCTTACTTATACTTATTATCTGATCTTATTGCTTTTCAAATGATTTACAAAACAAAGCAAATTACAAGGTTCATGACTAAACATTTTCTTAAACAATAAGTCATGAATCCTATTTTCATAAACCTATGTATCTCACAGGCATTTTTATGCTGACGTACCTATTTTCACATGTGTTTTCAGGAGATGATGCATAGGACTTATCAAGATACACATAGGCGGACTTGTGCCTTAGTGACTTAAAACGAGACAAGAATTAGTTAATTTATGTTATGTACTCTTTATTTCTTGTTTAAAGACAATGTAACTTGCTTGTTTGATGATTAAAAAGAAACTTTAATTTCCATGGTTGTGAAACATTAATTCTGTTACAACACTCCCCGATGTTTCCGCCACGTTTTGTATGTTCTACGTGGTCGGGGTGTGACACAACTACCAAGCAAGCTAGAGGAGTCCCGGAAATCAAACGGCACCTAATATAGGTAACTACATAAATAAACTGGACCTAAAACGGAGGATCGGATAGGATGAGGTCTCGTAAACCAAATGAGTGTGGGATCTCATATGATGTGGTTTAACAAGGCCTACATACTAAAAGGAAACCTAACCTAAGTGCTTACGACCCATTACGACCCGTTTAGGTAGCATACGCTACTTTAACGCGTCGTTCGCGTAAAACCCTTTCGGCCCGTCTAACTAGTCCTACGACAAGTATTATATGCCCTAACATGTTTAATTATGTTGCATAATCATTTAAATGACAAAAGTTTGGGTTACATATGCTTAAATATCAATTATGCATAAAAAGGGCATTTTGGTCATTTTCCTAAGGCATATAAACTACCTATCATACAACTACTTAAACGAAGTGACCATAAGGTATAACTCGGAAGGTTATTCCCTATACAACTATGGTCGCCTAAAGTGTTTGGTCGGATCCCAATGATCGACCAAACGGGTCGGGTTCGTAAATATAAGCGATTGTTTAGATCGCTTACCTTACAACCCTACATAAGCATTAATCTAAAAGTGACGAGCTAAACATGTTTAAAACATGTTTAACAAAGTTTGAAAACAAGTTGGATATCAAAACAAATGGTTTTGATACCTAAGAGTAGTTTGGTTACAAAATACGCATAAACACGCATTTTGGCCTAAACTACGACTCGTCACTACACCTAAACAACGTGGTAATCAGTAGGTATAGTCACTAGGGACTATAACCATCGTGATTACGCTCACGTTGCGAAGTTCAAACGAACTTCTCATTGACCATAGACTGTTCAATGTAGAAAGTTAAACAAAGTTTGACTTTTAAGCTTGAAAGCGATAAAAGAACGAAAGAGGACTTACAAAGGGTCCAAATAGATTTGGTTCCAAGTATTCTCAGGTAGGTAGTGAATAATCACAACCATTTAGAGAAATCTCAGACCAAATGTGCAGAAAATGAATGAGGGACATGGCCTTATATAGTTTTTCGCAAACCGTTAGGATCATTTCTTGGAGAGGAGGGAATGATCTTGGCCATACAATTGTCAAAGAAAGATTGGGGGACTTGTTCTCCACACAAACCAGCCGATAGTATGAAAAACCATGGATCAAAACCATTGGAACAAGAGGAAATGACCAGATTCAATGTTTCTGCAACTCTGATTTGCTGGGCACTACTTACGGATTGTAAGAAAAGGTCCATACGGACCGTAAGGGACCTGCAGACCAGCAACTTTAAAAAATGACAGATTTAGCCCCTGAAGCCCCAAACTTGGTTTTCGATGCATTTTTGACACGTTTAAGACCCGTTAACCCCATTTCAAAGTTCTAAAATGAAGTTAAAGTATAGGGAACTTAAAACATGCTCAAAAATATCTCGGATGTTGGCTCGTTTGGTCGTACGGTTGCGTTGTTCGGTTAATTACGACAGAAGTCGTAACGAACGTAAAAACGATCCAAATTGAGCGACGAATGGAATTTTATTATGCCAAACACTAAAATAAAATATTTTAATGCTTACATAAATTTTTGGATGTCCGGATATATTCAGAACGTAAGATATGCGCGAAAATGCAAACTTGTGCACTTTTTGACGCTTTTAGTCCCTATTTGACCAAAAGTTTATTTTAGCATACCGAACCCCTCAAAGCCTATTTCTAAGCTATGTATAGGATATTTAGGGTATGTTTAACTTATGATCAAGTTTCGTAATGTTCGTTACTATAAAAATCGGTATAGTTTCACAGTTTGACACAATTAGTCCCTGCAATCGAACAAACTTGATTTCAACATACCAAACCATTCAAAACTTATTTCTAAGTTATTTGAAGGTTATTTAAGGTATGTTAAGCCTATTTCACTATTCCGGAGTGTTTGTTGCATTAAACTGGTTATATTTACGCATCAGTGCGCGTATAACCTTCCAGAAAGCGATTTAAGGCTTGAAATCGAACAAGAATTGATATGTGCAAACGATACACATATTTTTCCAAATACCAAGTATGAAATACAATATATCATTGGTTTGGTATTTGTTTGATGTTTGAAGTGACACAGGTGTCACAGTCTCCCCTACTTTAGGAAATTTCGTCCCGAAATTTAATTTTAGGGGAAACTTGTGAAGACGACTGTGATGGTTTCGCTTTCGAATGAATCCTTCGAACCCTAAGTAAAAATCTGGGCCATGTTGGGATTCTTAGCAAAATTGTCAACTATTAAAGTGAAGTCCTTGTAGTAACAAAACATGGAGTTTCGAACTACGGACGAAAGAACGTTTCTCATGAAGACTTATCATAGGAAACTTGTGTGTGCTTGAAATCAGAATTGGGGAGTGTAAGATAAAATGACATCGGTCAAGGTCCAAGACTTCTCCCGTATCATTACTCTTGTCACTATAGGTCTTAACACATGACAAAACTTCTTGTGGTTTCTGTGCACTGAATTCCATAATTATGTAGGCCTCCATAATTACGTAATTCCTTGCACAGTCCGCACAGTTCATTTCATAATGAGTAGAGGAAAAATCAATTGAATAAACATGAAGCGACTTGACTAGACCACCAAAGGATCTTTTTAACTAGATCAACGAACGATCTTTTTAACTAGATCAACACATGATCTTCTTAACTGGACCGTCGTACGATCTCCTTAAATAGACCATTTAAAAGGGATCTTTTCAATTATATCATCACATAATATTCCTAACCAGATTTTCAAATCAATCTGTTTAACTAGACCACTCAAGGGGGGTCCAATTATAGAAAAGTACTTTATAACCCATGGGACTTAACTACAATGTTGAAGTCCATTAAGGATTTAAGATAGTACCTTTAGATATCCTACTATGAATCCCTCATATGAGATATGGAAGATTCTATGAGGATTTGGATGGATCACATAAAAACACAAAACATATAAGAAAACACATAAGCACATAATCACATAATTGATTAACTTGATTATTAATTTGTTATCTTTGGACACGGATATTTAAAGCACACCAAGAATCCAATTCGTGGATTTCATTTGGCACTTTAAACATAAGAATCTAACTATGGAGATAGAAAGATCTTTAATAGGAATTCGGATTTATCGTTATTGAATTGTAATATACGTATTAAGGCATACGAATAATTCAATTAAGGGCTCCGATTTGAGCGATAATCATCCATAAAGATCTAATTGTGAAGATAAAAAGATCCTATATGGATTTTGGAATTTTTGTAACGAGAGGTGTTTCGACACCTTGCATTAGGCGTGCTTAAGTCGATACACAAGGTAGAAAGTTCATGAGGTTGAGGCGCTAGATATGCCAGGCGACATATGAAGCAGAGTTTGAAGGTTGAGCAGCAGCAGGATTTGTAACAACTTTGCTTTGGATTGCAAAGCGGCACATGTTAACCAAATGTCCCCATCGTCCACCGTGGGTACATTAGAAACAAGGTATTTGATTCGGATGATGACGGTGGCATTGATTGCTCTAAGGAGCGGTTCCCTTGTATGGTTTCATCCCTGAGATGAGTCATTGTGATAGCTAAATCAACGGCCTTCTGGTAATACGACGCCTAATTGATGGACAATTGCAGCACCTAGTTCGGACATTGTTGTTGCGATGAAGAGGCACCATGAAGAAAATGGGAGACATGGGAGGAAACAAGGGAAATGAAAACAGAATAACAATGCATAAAATTGCGATCATTTGTTTGTTACCTAAGGCAAACAAATGAGACGATGACTAATCAAAGTAAATGGGTCAATATAATGTATCGCGAAGACATGCTCGCCTATAAGTGGACACTCACCCAAAGAGTTCCCAGGTAAGAGTGACTGGTCCGATACTGCGGAATTGTACGAACACTCTAGCCTTAGACAGAAGACCCAGGGTACAGGCACCCACCCTTCCAGTTTGCGCGTGTTCACATTATTTAGACCAAACTTTGACGAGATTTTGAAAACTTTGAAGGTTCAAAACGTAGTAATCAATCATCCTAGAACAGATGATTAGTTTTCAAAGCAGGATTGAAATTTGTGTTCTTATTGTGGTTGTCACCTAAGAATAAGTGACGGTATTGTTTTAAAACTAAACACACGAAAACTTGTGTTAGGGTCCTAGGAAGGTTATAGTCTAGGTCAAAACATTACTAATAACCTAATTCCCTATAACCATTGGCTCTGATACCAACTTTTCTGTCACACCCCGACCACGTAAAACAACAAAACGTGGCGGAAACGTCGGGGAGTGTTGTAACAGAATCATTGTTTCACAACCATGGAAAAAATAATTTTGTTTTATTGAATAAATGAACTCATTGTTTTAATAAAATCAAATAAGTACAACTATTATCTTTCAAGTTTTAAAGTCGCTAAGGCACGAGTCCATCCTAAGTGTAGCATATATCATCAATCATCACAAAGCAGCACCTGAAACATGTGTAAAAATAGGTACGTCAGCATAAAAATGCCTGTGAGATACATAGGTTTTATTGTAATTAGGATTCAAGACTTATGAGTTTAAAGAAAAAGTTTTAATAAAAGTAGTAATGATCCTTGTAAAAGGTTTTCTTTTATAAATCATTTATAAGAAATCAGATGGTATAAAATAATAATACATAGAAAATTTAATAAGTAAGTAAAATGAGTTTGTATAGAATATATTGTTTGAAAAACAATATTTTGATAAAAAGGTTTATAGTATATATAAAAATATACTTTGGTTTTTAAGAAAGTCGAATAAGTAATATATTAAAATATATTTCAGTTCCAATATTGATAACCCAAGCGTACTAAATAACAACACGGTATGTAATGTGATGAAAACACTTATATATAAGAAGTATCAGTGGCGTATCTACCATGTTTTCATCACATCACACCCGTCACGTTATCTAAACACTAACCAAAACCCAGTCGTTAAACAAATAGTATATTAAATATACCTTAGTTGTTTAAAATAATAATTTTCAGTAGTATATCAAAAGTATACATTGGATTTATAAATAACATATTAAACTATGTTTTGGATTACAAATAACATATTAAACTATGTTTTGGATTACAAATAACATATTAAACTATGTTTTGGATTACAAATAACATATTAAACTATGTTTTAGATTTTTAACAAAATATATGTTGGTTTTGTACGATATCACATATGAGAGCATATCAAACTATACTTTTGGGAGTATAACTTAATATACAATAATAATGTGACTTAAGAATTCATTCAGACCTAGTGCACCAAAATACACCTTTGAGACTATAGGGATACCACAAAGGCAATCCCTATTTGGATGGAGAAACAAATTGGTTTCAGACATTCCATGACAACAGGAATGGGGTGTCAAATCCTATAGCGCTACGTCATACTTCCAACCGGTCTGGTGAACAAAATAAGTACTATTCCAAACATTTATTTTATAATCTTTGAAAAATTAGAGTTTACATCATAGATAATCATTCAGTTTGCAAAAAGACAAGTACAAGTATGTATAATCAATTATACTTTTGAAAACATGAAAATAACAGATAGGTACACATGCTTCACCCCAAAACAGTTTGAAAACAGTAAAAGGGGGGACTATGTGCTCACTTGAGAGTGCTTAGAAGTCTTGAACAACTACCAAGCAAGCTAGAGGAGTCCCGGAAATCAAACGGCACCTAATATAGGTAACTACATAAATAAACCGGACCTAAATCGGAGGATCGGATAGGATGAGGTTTCGTAAACCAAATGAGTGTGGGATCTCATATGATATGGTTTAACAAGGCCTACATACTAAAAGGAAACCTAACCTAAGTGCTTACGATCCATTACGACCCGTTTAGGTAGCATACGCTACTTTAACGCGTCGTTCGCGTAAAACGCGTTCGGCCCGTCTAACTAGTCCTACGACAAGTATTATATGCCCTAACATGTTTAATTATGTTGCATGATCATTTAAATGACAAAAGTTTGGGTTACATATGCTTAAATATCAATTATGCATAAAAAGGGCATTTTGGTCATTTTCCTAAGGCATATAAACTACCTATCATACAACTACTTAAACGAAGTGACCATAAGGTATAACCTCGGAAGGTTATTCCCTATACAACTATGGTCGCCTAAAGTGTTTGGTCGGATCCTAATGATTGACCAAACGGGTCGGGTTACTTATAAGCGATTGTTTAGATCGCTTACCTTACGACCCTACATAAGCACTAATCTAAAAGTGACGAGCTAAACATGTTTAACAAAGTTTGAAAACAAGTTGGATATCAAAACAAACGGTTTTGATACCTAAGAGTAGTTTGGTTACAAAATACGCATAAACACGCATTTTAGACAAAACTACGACTCGTCACTACACCTAAACAACGTGGTAATAAGTAGGTATAGTCACTAGGGACTATAACCATCGTGATTACGCTCACGTTGCGAAGTTCAAACGAACTTCTCATTGACCATAGACTGGTCAATGCAGAAAGTCAAACAAAGTTTGACTTTTAAGCTAGAAAGCGATAAAAGAACGAAAGAGGACTTACAAAGGGTCCAAATAGATTTGGTTCCAAGTATTCTCAGGTAGGTAGTGAATAATCACAACCACTTAGAGAAATCTCAGACCAAATGTGCAGAAAATGAATGAGGGACATGGCCTTATATAGTTTTTCGCAAACCGTTAGGATCATTTCTTGGAGAGGAGGGAATGATCTTGGCCATACAATTGTCAAAGAAAGATTGGGGGACTTGTTCTCCACACAAACCAGCCCATAGTATGAAAAACCACGGATCAAAACCATTGGAACAAGAGGAAATGACCAGATTCAATGTTTCTGCAACTCTGATGTGCTGGGCACTACTTACGGACCGTAAGCAAAGGTCCATATGGACCATAAGGGACCTGCAGACCAGCAACTTTCAAAAATGACAGATTTAGCCCCTGAAGCCCCAAACTTGGTTTTCGATGCATTTTTGACACGTTTAAGCCCCGTTAACCCCATTTCAAAGTTCTAAAATGAATTTAAAGTATAGGGAACTTAAAACATGCTCAAAAATATCTCGGATGTCGGCTCGTTTGGTCGTACGGTTGCGTTGTTCGGTTAATTACGACGGAAGTCGTAACGAACGCAAAAACGATCCAAATTGAGCGACGAATGGAATTTTATTATGCCAAACACTAAAATAAAATATTTTAATGCTTACATAATTTTTTGGATGTCCGGATATATTCAGAACGTAAGATATGCGTGAAAATGCAAACTTGTGCACTTTTTGACGCTTTTAGTCCCTATTTGACCAAAAGTTTATTTTAGCATACCGAACCCCTCAAAGCCTATTTCTAAGATATGTAGAGGATATTTAGGGTATGTTTAACTTATGATCAAGTTCCAGAATGTTCGTTACTATACAAATCGGTATAGTTTCACAGTTTGACATAATTAGTCCCTGCAATCGAACAAACTTGATTTCAACATACCAAACCATTCAAAACTTATTTCTAAGTTATGTGAAGGTTATTTAAGGTATGTTAAGCCTATTTCACTATTCCAGAGTGTTTTTTGCATTAAAATGGTTATATTTACGCATTAGTGCACGTATAACCTTCCAGAAAGCGATTTAAGGCTTGAAATCGAACAAGAATTGATATGTGCAAAAGATACACATGTTTTTACAAATCCCAAGTATGAAATACAATATTTCATTGGTTTGGTATTTGTTTGATGTTTGAAGTGACACAGGTGTCACAGAAATCATGGATCAAGAGGTCAAAACGCTTAAATGCAACAAAATTCCCATTATTCGAGTTTGTTAGAATTCAAAACGTGGACCAGAGTTCATCTGGAAACGAGAAGATCAGATGATAGTAAGTATCCCCAGTTGTTAAAAAAAACGGTGCATCTAATGCTGAAGTTGCTACTGAATTTCGGGACGAAATTCCAAATTCCAAACCAACTGGGGGATGATGTAACACCCCACGAAAACGCTCAACCGCACTAGCTTCTTCAGCGACTGTTTGCAAATTTCGGGACGAAATTTCTTTCAACTTGGGGATGATGTGACAACCCGTAACTTCGAGGTAAAAAAAACCGTTCGTTTCACTTTTGTAAAATAGTTATATACTTATCTTATTTGACGAATTACATTTATACTTATTTAATTTATAGTGTGCAAACGTGTAGTCGGAACCAAATCCATATTGTGTTGAACCAACCCGAACCATTTGAACCAAAACACATGTCTCGCTTGTCAATTCGACCCACTCACATGACCCGAAACTTATGCTAGCATGATCATTTTACTTTTACTATTATCGTTATACTTTTATTATTATTAGTTGAAAAAAATGTATATATACTTAAATTATGTATATAAATGAAACATGGCAATAGAAGAAATCGTGAAGTCTGTCATCTTTATTTTTGATGCTTTGCTTTCCATTGAATTTCAGCCCACACCCCTAGCCCACTTTCCTCTAATTCTTGTGTTGTCTTCGGCCCATGGCTGCCAAAAAAATCCCAAACCGCCTCAAACAATTAAAGTCCCTGTTATGTTTACGTAATTCATGCAAGATCTCAACTAACCCTCAAAACCCTAAAGAAGATACTATTTCCTCATCCCCTTTGCCTCCTGTTGACGAAAAAAATAGAAGTTCAAGGCTTTAAACTTCCAATCCAAGGCAACCAAACTCCTTTGTGATCACTAGGTATCGTTTTTTTATGCTTGATTATAATCCTAGACGTTCATTCATGTTTCGGTAGTTAAAACTTTGGTAACATGGCTGCGTTTAATCGATTAGTTATTTATGTTGCGTTTAATAGTTTAAGTACGGTATTTTGTCGATGGTTTATCGAGTACGGGTGGGTATTACGAGGAATAAGTTATAAGATGGGTATAAACTGATTTGTGCAGTGTTTTTAGGCCGTTTGATCGCTGAACATGTTAACAGAACCGATAGAATTCGTTTTGGAAGATTAAGATCTGAAAAGAGAAAGTTGTTCGATGTTTACAGCCGACTTCAGTTGGCTGTAAACAGGTCGTAACATAACGAAAACTAGATTTTCTTGAGTCTATAAACGTGTTATTTCGAAAAACGCTTCAAATGGCACTAGAATCATATTTTTTGAGGTCGTTTGCTATTTTTAAAGGTCCGTTTTGTACAGCAGCAAAAGCTGTGTTTTTTTCTGCAGAAAATGTGTGTTATGTTTTTCATCATAGCTTGAAATATGTATAGAGTCAGGTCACGAAATTTGTACTGTAGATGGCCACTGATGTCGTTTTAATTCTCCAACTCGAATTTCGTCAATCGGACTTACGATGAATTTTAAATGAATTTTTCGATGGACTGCAGTCAGAAAGTGACGAATCTGATTGCAGCTAGGTAAATGAATTTTATAAAATTATTGATGATGAATTGGATCCCGAGATTTTGACACAATAATATTTGGATCGTTTAAAACATTCTGTAATTTTTGGGGAATTTTTTTATACACGAACTATCCCGGATAACAATCCGAAAACTGCCAAAAATGCACTATTTTGCTGAAATTTTTATTGATGAGTACTTTAAGTCTTTCGTGACACTTGTGTTGTCGCTAAGCCATGTCATGATAAATGCAAGCATGATATTTAGTATTGTATGATATAATGTGCTACATGCTAGATACGTGTAGGATTCGTGTTTCCGTGTGAGCACACCTACTAACCCTTAAATGGTAATCATGTTAGGACGTGATTGACCACTTCCACCTCACATATTTCTTTCCATAACTTAATCTGCCAAGCTAATCTAAGGTGAATTCACACTTTCTACAAGGCATGGGATTCCCGGTGGTTTGGGAATGGGATAAGGAATTATAGTAAAACATGGGTATCCTCCTTGGGTAGGATACGTACCTCCATCCTCCTTGGGAAGGATGACAACATTTAAACCTGCGTGTTCTCCTTGTGTAGAATGCATACCTCCATCCTCCTTGGGAAGGATGACAACATTTAACTTACTAGACAAAACTCTATCATGAAGTCCCTCATTTTTATATCGACTTAATCGTCGGCCCATTGGCGAACGGGTCATTAGTTAAATAGCACTATTAGGTCTGACAAGCCTCAGACCATGCCGCAGAGGACGGGAGTGGACTAATGTACTTGGGCACTTAGTCAATGATGATAGACATTGACACAGGGCACATAAACATGACTCCAGTCAGTAGTCGATATGGTAACGGGTCTAGTGGTTTACAACATGGGGTAGCTTCCACGGTATATGGTTTGGGAAACAAGGAACTGGGTAACTTATGGTTTTCGAAACATCTTATGGTTTTTGGAACAACTTTAAAACAGACAACCAACTGTGAACTCGCTCAACATTTTTTCATTGATTCATTACTACATGCTTTGCAGGTTGTTAGGTACTTAGCTGGAGCTTGAATAGGGAAGGAGTCGTTGTGGTACATGGACCGTTATGTGTTCATGATAAACTTATGAACTTTAAATTTATAATTTTGGGTTTTGAACTTGATGCTTCCGCTGATAACTTAGACTTTGTTAAGTTGTTTTGACACCAATTATATTGTTTGGTTTGGATTTTATTTATTTATTTATATTGTTCAATATGATTGGTGGCTTGATACTGGTCAGTCACGCTCCCAGCGGTGTTACTCTGCTTGTGGATTTTGGGGGTGTGACACAAGCCGCACACTCTCGTATTGGACTGCAAACTGTTTGGACCGCACACTACGTGTTATATTTTGGGCTACCTAGATTTCTGTTTATCTGGTGGGCTGGTTGTATAAAACAGTATGTGATCCGTATGTATGTAACATGATACTTGTGTGAATACATGTATAAATACGTGGATTACTTGCAAACGAATCTTATTAGTATTGGTAACCATAATAGGACGTGATTGACCAAAGATGTTGTTGGTGCACTACATCTGTCGACTTCGTCTTGTATCGAGTCTTAGTCTTAGAATGTTAGATTAGGGCACGTTTTACGAGAAAATTGGAGAATGTATGTAACTAGAATGATGATTTCGCTCATAGGGACATTCAGGAGGTTTCGCTTATGTGGTCATGACTGATTTCGCTCTTGTGTCATGTACCTTGGAGCGAAATCAGTAACCCTATATATAGGTGCTCATAAGCGATATCATGTAACAGTTGTGCAATTCCATACCGAGGTGCTGCCGGTGTGAGATTTGGATGTAATCTGTCAGATATCAATACAAAAAGGTGTTAAAAGTGATTTGCTAGCTGTTTCTAAGTCAGATACTTGTTTTCCGCACCTGTATCTGATCAAAACTCCTCTGAACGACTCGTTCGGGTCGAGACACGATCCTACAAGTGGTATCAGAGCTTCAGGAGGAGGAGTTCTACTGAGATTTGCTGGATTTCATCATAATTTCTTACTTCTACACCTTCTTTCTTCAGTTCAGAAAGTTTTATCGGTCAAATTCAACTCAAAATTTCACAGATTGTGCGTAATTGGACATAGACAAATCCCTGAAAGTTTGACACTGAAATTCGGACTAAAAATGAACCAAATTAACTTCCGATTAGATTTCGCTTATACGAACACTTTGTGATTTCGCTTATTGGAACAACCTAATTTTGCTCATAGCTGCACAAATCTTTGATTTCGCTCATAATTACCATCAGATTTCGCTCCAGTGTCACACATTAATCAGTGATTTCGCTCCAGTGAACAATACCAGTGGTTTCGTCTTTGTGAACAACCTTATTTCGCTTTTGAGTACATATAAATCTCTGATTTCGCGTTTAAGGACATCCAAGAGTCCTGATTTCGCTCAAAAGGACAGTTGTGTACATTTTTAAAATCTGAAACATGGACGAAGATTTTTACAACGCATTCGCTACACCGGTTAACTCGATGAGTATTGCACAGAACACGATGTTGGAGAACGAAACAGGAACGATGCAAAAACCTCTGAAACTCATGAACATCGAGGAGTACAAGAGTTGGGAAGAAAAGTTTGAAAACTGGGTACAGGCAAATTATCTAGATGCATGGGAGAATGTCGAAACAAAATACGTTAGACCAATGAATGACGATGAAGAGAAAATTCCAATTAAAGATCTGAGTGCTGAAAACCGGAAGAAATACAAAGATGAGAAGATGATGTTAAGTCTTATTCAACAAGCAGTTAAAGAAGACATCCTGGTTTTATTACAACATAATGGAACATCTTATTCAATATGGAAAGCATTAAAGTCAAAGTTTCAAGGCAGTGAGGAAATGGTCAAGAACAAGAAGTCATTACTGAAAAAAGAGTTTGATTTGTTCCGAGGATTGAAAAATGAGAACACTAAGCAAATCATTGAAAGATATTGCAATCTGCTTGCTAACATGAAGAGGTTGAAGATCAATAAAGACAATGAGGAATTGATTGAAAAATTATCAGATGCGTTACCGTATGAAATGTGGGGTACTTATCTCATGATGCTCAGAAACAAGAAAGGTTTTAAAGATTTGACACTGAGCAAGTTTATTGAAAAGATTGAAGCTAAGGAGATGGAGCAGAGAAAGGTTATAAGAATGAAAGATTTCGACGGTGAACAAGACATAGGACTTTACTACAAAGGTGGTGTGAGTGATAAATCCACCAACTTGTCACCGAAAGTTCAAACAGCATTCAATGCAAAGAGTCCATCTGAAAGTTCTTCTAAAGGATCAAGCAGTAACACAAGTTTTTCATCATATCCATCCTTTGATCCGAACGTTTCAACAACAAGAAATGGCAAAAAGCTTCAATGCAACATTGTATTGAACATTGAAAATGATCAGGAATATTCTGAAAAATTAGCAAAAAGTCATATGTCTTTATTGGGAACTGTTCTTGAATCTTATGGTAGTTTTGTTGCAGGTCGAATCGGGAATCCAATGCTGACAAAGGAAGATTACGACCAGATCGATGCTGAAGAGATGGAACTGATGGACATAAAATGGTGCTTGGCCAGCGTGTTGAGGAGAGCTGAGAAATTCAAGCAAATCACTGGAAGAGATGATCTTCGTGAGGCTGGTGCTTCTACTTTAGGTTTTGACAAATCTAAAGTCACTTGTTTTCGTTGTAGGGAGAAGGGTCACTTCAAGAGGGAATGTACCAATCGCGAAGCAAGTGGAGCTCAGAATCCTTTTAACAACAACAATGATTACTACCGAAAAGCCATCTACCATCAAGTTGCTCAGCAACCATCTCAACAACATCAACATCAAGCACAAACTGCACATGGAAGGAATGTGATTGAAGACTCTGGAAAAAGAGCTTGTGTGGTTAATCAAGATTCTTCAAAGAGAGCTGATGGTAGTGCTTTGATAATAGACCAAGACGACAAAAAGTTACCTGAAGGGTTTAGCTGGGAAAATTTCACATGGGATAATTATGTTCCTGATCAAGCTATATCTCACAAAGCTTTTGTAGCTAGAGTTGAAGAGGACAGTGATGATGATACTGAGTATTGGGCGAGAAAATTTGATGCTGATATGAAATTGATTGCTGAAAGTGATAGTGAAGATGAAAAGGTTAAAAAGAAGAAGAAAAAGGTAAAAACACCAGTGAGTAGTGATGACGAAGAAATTCCAGTGATCAAAAGGAAAGTAAAGGTTGAAGTTCCAAAGTTCAAAGTTGATGAAGAAGTTGATGCAAAGAAGATTCCAGTGAAGTGTGAAAACTGTGAAGCTGTGAAGAAGTAGAACAGTACACTGATCTATAACTTAAATAGTTTGAAGGAATCTTACGATGTACTGAACAAAGCAATGAACCAATACAATCAAACAAGTGAAGAACAAGCAACAGCAATGAAGACACTTCAAGGAGCTTTCATGATAAAGCAGAAAGTTGTGAATAATTACATCGAGAAGTGTGCTATGCTTGAACAAAGCTGGAGACACAAAGAATTGAGACTGAAAGAGTAAACCGATTGTTGAAAAGTTACTCATGTACTTCTTATGTCATTGACAGGATCTATCCAACTGCTGAAGGATTGAAGGCATTTGAAGAAGATGAGGTAACTGAAGAACAGAAGATTTCTGAAGAAAAGACTCCTGAAAAAAGGAAAGCAAAGAAGAAGGATACTAAATTGAATGATTCTGGTAAGAAACAAAGTTTCGGTTACAACAAGTGTCCACCCCCGCTTGAAAATGGATATTCTCCAAGAAATCCAAATTCAGAAAGAGTCGAAAAGGCAACAAATTTACAGTGGGAGTCGGAGTCGTCAGTTAACTTGCCAGAAAATATTGATGTGACGTTTACATCATCTGACACTGATCATGAGTCCGAGTTAATAAAAAAGGTGGTCGATCAGGTGTTGGATAAAAATGAAACAGAGGAGTCAAAGTCAGAGTCTATGTCGGAGTCAAAGTCTGAGTCCAGCAATCCGAGTCAATCCGACAAACAGGGCAAAAAGGTTTACAACAAAGAATTCCTGTTATCAAAATCTAACTTGAGTGACGAAACATTCAAAGTTGCATATACATTGAATGATTCCGACAAATTATATTCTGATGAGGAATTTTCAATAAGAGGTGTCAAAACTGAATTGATCAAAATGGTTTTCAAACTTACAGAAATTAACATTTCTGAAATAAAAGATTTAAATCTTACTGATAAACCTAAAAAATACACCTCAAGAGTACAACAAAGATTAAACAAGAAAAAAGGTTATAGTTCTGGTTCTGGTGTTCACAAGAAACCAAACCCTAACCGTAATTTTAAAAAGAAAGGTCTTGGTTTTACTCCAACAGAAAACCAGAAAAATGAAAAATATGTTCAAGATTTTAAATCAAAGATGACATTTGTTTCAGGTACATCAGCTGAAGAAGAAGAAAAGAAAGAATTCTGGAGGCAGTCAAACAGTGAATTCCTTGCAAAGAAGCAAGAAGAGATGAAGTTTACAGGACAAAGGAAAGATACGAGAACCTGTTTCCAATGCAACACTGTTGGACATATTGCCAGAGATTGTTCTAAGGCAATACCATCAAAACAGGGAGTTTCTCGTAAACAGAAAGAGAAAGTGATTGAGTTTGAACCACCAATTGATCGAACCAAATTATTCAAAAACTCAAAATTTGAAATTGGTGAATGTTCAAACAAGTTTTACAACAAAAGAGCTAAATCTGACAACCAGAAATGGGTTGTTAAGAAGTCTGAAGGTAGTTCTAGCGATGATTCTGATAGGTCAAAATCAGAGGAGCTATCTTCTGGCGATGAATCTGATTCCACAAAATCAGATGAGCCACAGGTTGAGGTAAAAGGAGAAAAATAAGTTTTGACTGTGGATGATGAAAATTTTCCATCACTTCGGACTGAAAACTATAAAAAGAAAATTGGTAAAGTTGAGATTTCAAATCAATTTTATGATGATAAAAAGGTTTTTGATGTTGAAAAGGCCTTTAACCCCACTGTAAAACATATTTTTGGTAAAATGATTGATCGAAAAGTCAAAGGGGTTAAAGAGTTCTATGAGAAGAAGACGAAGAAAGATAAAGTTGAACCATCCCTGGTTTGTGACTGGGATAGCTCATACTATGAACAGTAAGTCTGCGGACTTGCCAGAGATCCCAAGTTTGTAATCGTGGATCAGGAATCGGCATCATTCATAAAGTTTGTTTTTGGGAAAATTTTTAAAAGTGTTTAAATGTATACAGGTGATGGACTATGCCGGAACTCCCAGGTTGGTAAGTGTGGAGTAGGTATCGACATTTATTTTGAAATTTACTTTGATAAGTTCATTGTACAAGTGATACAGAGGTTTGTTTTGACATAGTAATTACTCAAGGTCATTAATTTGAACTTGATGTAATTTTCATACAAGTGTTTGAAAGACAATATGATGAACCATGCCCCTACAAGTGGTAAAAACAAACTTATTTTCTGGAAAAATCATTTTGATTAAAACAAACTTAAGTGTTTTGAAATCTAAATGAGAAAATAGTTTGTTGTAAGGGGGAGTTCTGATTGTTTATGCCAAGTGAATAGCGATTTGAAGCATTTTGATATCAGTTGTCACGTTGTTTGTACAGTTTTTTTTCAAATTTCCTAAAATGTGTTTGCATTTTAGGGGGAGTAGAAAATTTTTCAGAAAATCCAAAAACATTAGAAAATTTGAAAAAAATCAAAAACATGATAAAATTCAAAAATGAGTTTTGTTGTAAAGAAGAGGAAATGATAGTACATCAGTGGACTATCACAGCATGCTAAAGAATTGGAAAGTCAAATGTGATAAACGGTCTCACTGATGATGTGTCAGTAGGTTTTTGCACATTTAGTAAATTGTGACAAGATATAAACCTAAATTCAAATTTGCTTGTATCGTGGGGAAACATCTCTCGGATATATGGGTAACCCCCGAAATCTTGTTTGAAAGGTCTCTTTTTCTGAGATACTAGGTCTTTATACTCAGTGATATCTGGGGTATTATCCCGGGACTTCTGATTTTGCGGAAGCAATGGCCTAGTCCCCGGAGAATACTTTGCTGCTTGCTTGAAATATAGCGCCACCCTCGGTAAATTGATGAAACAATAAAATTGATAGTCACTGCTGTTGTAATCAAAAGATCCTCTAAAGGGGACACACCAAAAGTCGAAGCCGTCATCTCTCTGCGTAAACAGAATTATCGACATGAGCTCTCACGGCCCTCGCAATATAACCCCTTACAGATATCATCTGTGGTATACTCACCTGTAAGACTAAATATTGGGATCTGGATACGGGAGTATATTCTGAGGTGGGACACATGATTAAGTTTAAGTGCTTAAGACATTAATCTCGTATCTCGGATCAGTTGAACTTTGTGTGAGAATTTAAGTGGACCAGTATACTGACAATCTAAGTGAATCGTTTAGAACTTAAAATGAAATGAAGCTTAACGGTGTTGATGATTCGTCTCATAAACTGATATGATCCTCTTGCACAAACTCACAAAAATATTGTCTGTAAATATTTCATTTCTGCATTTTCTTGATTCTACAAGTGGTGTCAGTTATTTTCTTTCAGAAAATCCAAAAAGATTTTTGATATGTTTTAGCATAAATTTTGAAAAAATTCAAAAAGATTTTTGACAAACTGGTATTGAAAAGCTGATTTTCAAAATTCCAAGTGCTAAACATGATGAACAGATGGTTTGGGAGAGTGTGTTGTTTTGATAAGAAAAACGATATAGTTTCAAGTGGTTCATCAGAAATGAATTGATATATTTGTTTGAGATAGTTTCAAATGGTGTCTATATGCTTAAATGTTTATCATAAAACTTATGTTTGTGGTAGAGTTTTATGCAGGATGAATCAACATTTGAGGGGGAGTGCATGTTGATGATGATGAATTTAAAGATTTCAACATCTAAGAGAAGAAGTTTGTTGGTGATTTAAGAGAAAGAGATGAAGATAGAGAGAGAGAAGCCCAGAGACTGATCAAGACTGAATAAGTGAAGACACAGCATTATCATGACTCGATAGTCAACTCGTCAACATCTGAGGGGGAGTCTGTTGGTACACTACATCTGTCGACTTCGTCTTGTATCGAGTCTTAGTCTTAGAATGTTAGATTAGGGCACGTTTTACGAGAAAATTGGAGAATGTATGTAACTAGAATGATGATTTCGCTCATAGGGACATTCAGGAGGTTTCGCTTATGGGGTCATGAC
Source organism: Helianthus tuberosus (assembly GCA_030545235.1). Classification (NCBI taxonomy): domain Eukaryota; kingdom Viridiplantae; phylum Streptophyta; class Magnoliopsida; order Asterales; family Asteraceae; genus Helianthus; species Helianthus tuberosus. Next base: position 122,576,535 of record CM060451.1, on the reverse strand, counting down.
TGATTTCGCTCATGTGTCATGTACCTTGGAGCGAAATCAGTAACCCTATATATAGGTGCTCATAAGCGAAATCATGTAACAGTTGTGCAATTCCATACCGAGGTGCTGCCGGTGTGAGATTTGGATGTAATATGTCAGATATCAATACAAAAAGGTGTTAAAAGTGATTTGCTAGCTGTTTCTAAGTCAGATACTTGTTTTCCGCACCTGTATCTGATCAAAACTCCTCTGAACGACTCGTTCGGGTCGAGACACAATCCTACAGATGTTTTTGACAAGTAAAATACCCGCCGAGCAAAACAAAGGTGAGTTTAAACAGCTTACTAAAAGCATGTATTCCCGGTGGTTGGGAACGAAACAAACGACACTTTCCCAGGTTTGGGATTGCTTACTATTCCTGGTTTGGAATACGGTTAATTACTATTTATATTTCATAAACAAGTGTACTAAACGAAACTCTATCACGAAGTCCCCAGTTTCTATGCCGATTAGTCGCCGGTGCCTGGCGAGCGAGATATTAGTTGATAGCGCTATTTAGGTTTCACCAACCTCACACCGTGCCTGGAGAGATCGGTCATGAACTAATAGGCCTTGGCAAACCGTCAATGATGATAGACATTGACAAATGGGGCAATAACGATGTAACAGGTCGCAAAAGTATTCGGTATATGTAGTTTAGTAGCTTATAAATGGGGTAGCCCCCCATGGCATGATATAAATGAGTAACTTAACAAACACGAACTTTTATGGAATTAAAACTGGACAAAACCATGAACTCACCAACTTTATGTTGAAACCCTACTGCATGCTTTGTAGGTACTCAGTGATTGCTCAGGAGCTTGCAGCGGGGAGTGTAGTGGTCGCGGGAACCCGTGTTGGGTTTTCTATTAAAAATTATGAACTTTAAACTACTGTTTTTAACTGTTAACTTATGCTTCCGCTGTTGACTTTAAAAACTGATTTTAAACTATGAACTTTGGACTTTAGTCACTAATCGTATTAGTTGTGATGAAAACTGTTCTATTATTATATTGTTCAATATGATTGGTGCTTTGATCCTGGTCAGTCAAATGCCTCGCGGTGATACTCCGCATGTGGAAATTGAGGGTGTGACAGATTGGTATCAGAGCCATTGGTTATAGTGAACTCTCTTTTAAAAAGAAGAGTCTTTTTGAAAAACCATACTATAACCCGTTTTGTACTAAGCGACTCGCAACGACACTACACTCCAAGTGCAAGGCTCAACGTTCTAGACTACATAGCTCGGGCATGAGTTTACTTGTTACTTATTTGTTGCATAATTGATGATATATGTACTAGTATACTTAGTGTATGAAACGCTAGCAATATATAATACATACTTGTGTGTGATAGTCAACCTTCCCTCTATTTCCTCACAACACTACAACGTTGTTCTTATTCTGTGTTTTCTGGATGTGAAGACAATGAGCGGACATGGAAGAGGACATGACTCAGGATCATCTGACGAACCTGATAAACGCCTGGGTGGCTGAGGCCTTGGCAGCCCATCCCGGAGGTAAATGTGACAAACGGCACGAAACTGGTAACTTTCGTACTATTTTAATAATTATTTATTGTCTACATTTATGTGTTTTAAACGTCAACATTATATGCTTGCATGTCATACATTTAAATCATGCATGTTGTATATTTCATTTATCGCATTGTGAAATAATTTAAGCGTTGCGTCAAAACAATTAGAAAACTCACTGGTTAGACAAGCTGTGTCAGCACAGCTTCAGTACTCAGTTAAACGATAGATTTAGGACTTGGATGTAGGTCTGACATTAAAAATATATTAAAACCTAAGTGGGAGAACAAGGGTTTATGTTAACACTTTCCGGAAGCTTAAACAAGCACTAAAAACTGCCCGAAACACATTATAAACAACAAATTCTGCATAATTAAGCAAAATTCAGCATTGATAAGCTAAAATAACATACAGAAATAGTGATTAAACATCCAGAATAACTTGTAAAGTGTCAGGAATGAAACCATGGCACAAAAGGTACTCATACCTTACAAATTACACAATTTAGTACCTTAACGAACCAACAACCGAACAATTAACCGGACACTACCAAAAACACTAAAAATGGACTAGAAGCATAATTTTAATGTTTTAAAGCTAGTATTGGTCATATAACACATTAACAACATCTAAAAACACTTAAACACACTTAACACTATAATTAACATTCAGGTTACACCTTTACACCCTTAACTTCCAACTTTGAGCATTTTACCCCCCCCCCCCCCAAGTGTGGCCGACCCCATGAAGGCCCCACTTCACCTCCATGTTGACCAACACCTAGGTGGTCAAAGATGCTATGTTATGGTCCTTTGGTTAAATTTTTGGTGGAAAGATTACAAGAAGAAACCATTCGTTACAAAACCTTATCATTTCACTTCATTTTTCAAACTCTTCTCTTCTTCTCTTCTCCCCTACCTCACGGCCACACCCATACCAACATCACATCCATTTTCATCTCATTTCAAGCCATTCCAAGGATGCTCAAGGGTGTGTGAAGACCATCTAAGAAGGTGCCAAGCATTGGAAGTGTTGGTGCATATTTTGTATGTCCGCCACCGTGCGAATAGGCTAGATAGAGCTTGTCTTGAATATTGTATAGATTAGTGTGAAAACGGACAATGTTTTGTGATATAAATGTACATTCGTATGGATGGAGTCCATCCATGTGAATGGACATATCAGTTGGTCTGTAGAAGTCCATTCGTACGAATGGACCAGATCCGTCCCTAATGGTGCATCCGTGATAAAGTCCATTCGCACATGTTGATCCTTGCGAATCGACTATGCCTATAAATAGGGATGAGGTCTCCTTATTTGGATAAGCTTTGGTTCCCAGAGGGGAGATGCTGTCCAATTGGTTTCGCTGATATGTAACTTCAATTCATTGAATAAGAAACCCGTTTAAATTAACATGTTCGGTGTTGATTCTTCTTCTACTCCTTTCTTATCAATAATACTCCACTGAACCGGTTATCTAGGGGGCAAATCTCCGTCAAACCTGCTAGATCCTGGACTATCAATTGGTATCAGAGCTACGATACTGATTCAATTGATCTAACAGTTGATTGAATCACCTACGCTCATAAATTTTGGATTTTTTGGAGGTTTTGACGTTAAACATCAAATAAACATGAAATTGAGGGTCAATTCATGGATGGAATTTGAAGTTGAAGACATCACTAGATTCGTGATTGATTTTCGCACAATCCTGTGAAGTTTCATCATGAAATTCATAGAAATAAGGATTTTGGATCGAAAAATGTGATTGAGAATTTTCTTGAGAAGGTCAGACATTTTCGAGCGAATGTGTAGGTTTGCAAGGATGTGGGTACGTCAAATTTTACGAATGTGGATGTGTACATTTGCACGGATCGACCTCTCGATTCGCACGGATCGACCTGTTGCTTCTCACGAATCAGACATTCGGGTTAAAATGTCAATTCGTTCCAAATCAGTTCATTCGTACGGATGGACCTACTCCATTCGCAAGAATGAGCAAATGCCTAAAAAAGGCATTTTTTAATCGCAATAACGAGATGAGTCTCCAGAAAAATTTGGTGATTGAAAATTTTTTCCAGTTTTTAACGACCACGCTAGGTTGTTCGGAGACATCGTCTGGCGCTTCAGAGAACAGATATGATGATGCGATCACAGATTGTGGAAATTAGTGGGGTAGTCATGATACTGGTGTTACATGTTTATCATCTGGGTTGTCTGACTATTAATGGGCCGTAACGTAAAATCCGCAATGATGAAAAACTGACGTTTGAAAAAAAAACTGTCATATTCTCAGTATAGTCAAGTTTTTCAAAGATAAGAGAAGACTACTTGTAACGCCCTAACACGTAATAACTTAAAAACGACGCAGCGGAAAATACGAGCCTTAAAATTCTTCCTTTATTAGTCACATTACTTACATGAAGGCTCAATTACAAAGTGTCATACATTTATTAGAAAGAATTTGCAACATTCCCTTTTATTAACCCTTCAAAGAAATACATAAATCAAACTATGTGACCGTCCTTTTCCGTACAATCCTTGCTTTCGACTCGATCTATGTCCGCTTCTCTTCGTTAGTGGTAGAAGAAATCCCTGTAGTACCTGTGGACATCACATACAACTTAACCATTAGTCGTTAACAACATCATACGACATTATTCTCATATAATTTAATATCAAATAACGTTCGACAATATAAACTTTGATTTATTCAACTATCCTCTCGTATTTTCTCGTTCCGAGTTCGACTTCGATACCTCATGAACCCGATGTTCTTTTACCTGCATTACATTACAACTTCAAGGCACACCATTAGCAATCGTCAATGCCCAAACATAATGAAACCATTCCTTCATACCTTTATAACATCTAGCATTCATACATATATACTAATTCCTACGTGCATTCATAGTGAATTACATTTGTATAAGCATACATTCCTAATTCATACATGCATACAAACATATACTCCTACATATATACGCACACATTCGTACACGTACACATACATACGAGCTCCTTTTTACCACTATTATTCATATACGTACCTATGCTTCTTGTCATAATCACAACTTTCCATGATATAGGTTTTATATTTATTGTCTTGCATACTTATTCGTTCCTAGACTCGATCACTTCTAGATTTCCTTTACTAACAACAAGAAAAATCCATACTTTCACTATCTGGAGGCTCATAACATCTCTTATATAAAAAAAACGGCTCAATAATAAGTTATGAGACATGAAAAATCATTCAAACATCGAATCCGGATGCAAAAATGAACAAGAAAACAAAGATCACCAGCTTGTGGCTTCCTCGCGGGGCGTGACGCCTACGGCTCCCGGCTCTCACGGGCGCGACACCTGTCGCGTTGCGCGACGGTGAAACTGAAATGCTGTCGCGTAGCGCGACAACCCTATTTCGACAGAATGCTTCCTTTTTGATGCTGCACTTATGCCCAGCTATGATTTTAACCAAAACGCTAACTTCTAAATTCCATAACTTTCGACCTACATATCCAAATCACATGATTCTTGTTTCTATGCGACCGTAATTTAATTAAGGATCCATTTATCACCTCGGGTCTCATCAATAGCTGATTTATAAGCAAATGGCTTATAAATCCCTTTATACCATTATTCGACCCGTTTAATCCTACTAGTTTACCTTCATTATAAATAACTCCTTCGTTATACTAAAAATAACACTTACCTTAATACTCTCATTCATTACATAATCCTTGCATAATTTTTCCACACTCATAAATATTAAATTCCACATATGTACTAAGAAGTGAATCGGAATCACTTATCTCGTGCGTCCGAGTTCGTGCATAGCTTCCGTATTTACCTTTGACCCATTGCCCTTCCATGCTCGTGTCCATGTTGACATGGCTTGTGACAACTCGTATTTTTGAACCTTTACATTGTGCTTGATGTAACTTGTATGAACATTACGTGACTAGTTGATATGTTTGATTGCAATGGAATGTTATGTTTTTGTTATGTTATGCATTACGTGATTATGATGTAAATATGTATGTTTGGTCGCACAACACTTGTCCAATCGCACAAACCCTTTGGGCCGCACATCTTGTCCCTTGTCACACACTCTCCTCGACCTAATCATGTTTGCTCGGTTTGAATTCGTGACCCAAGGGCAGCCCAAGAATGGGTTCGGCCCACTCCTTTTATACGCATACAAACACCCATTAGTGAGGTTTGTTTCTCATAATTTAGCAAACACAAGAAAATACACCAAAACCCTAGCTCTCTCTCCATTCCTCCCTCTTGTTCGACGGCAATCCCCTCATCCGAAGCTCCCCCATCTCGATCAAACTAGTTCCTTTGGTTTTCTGGTTAGTGTTACATCTTTATTTAGCATTTCATCTTTATTAGTGTGACAACCCGTAACTTCGAGGTAAAAAAAAATGATTCGTTTCTCTTTTACAAAATAAATAAATATATACTTATTTTATTCGACTAATTAAATTTATACTTATTTAATTTATAGTGTGCAAACATATAACTCGAAACCAAATCCTTACCGTGTTGTACTGAACCGAACCGTTTGAACCAAAGCATAGGTTCGCTTGTCGATTTAACCCACTCGTGTAACTCAAAACTTATGAGGCCCGAACCATAGCATGAACATTATACAATTTATATTAGTTTACAATTTATTTTAATTGATTTAAAAAATAATAATAAAAATGACAATATTAATACAATGCATCGTAAGGTCTCTACATGGTGAAACCCAATTCCCTTGTTTCCATTGGCTCAAAATTCACTTTTCTTTATTTGGGTTATCAACCCCTTTCGGCCAATCCTAAACAACCTCAAATTCTCATAGGTTTATAATTCACTTAGGATGCATGTGCCATATACATATATTCTAATTTTCTAACTCTATTTCACAAATTAAAAACAACTCTATGGCCCACTCTCCATAACCGCCCACCCATGCCCATATATGGTTTACGTATGTATGTATAATTGAATGTTATCACTTAAAAACAAACCCTACTCCACCTTACCAGCTATCGAACCCTACTGCCTCCCCTTTTCCTTTTTTTTGTGAACGCTAACAAGGCACAAGCAATCAAGGATTCTGTGACAACCCTCACCAAACCAGGTATCCGTACGAATTAATTAATATTTAATTAATGCTTAATCACTGTGCTTGCTTACAACTGTGGTAAAACTGCTTCTTGATTTCTGATACATACATATTCATGCATCATACTTTACTACTGTCACTCTATTATTTACACACAAACATCAGTGACAACCTTGATGCACAAAAGCACAGTGAGCACACTATACGGATAACCCAGTAAACATGCTGACATAACCAGCACTAGACAGACACTGTCTCTGAGGCCAGTATGAGCCGGAAATAGTTTACTACACTAGTAGGAGGTGTAGGGAGATGAGGAATGTAGAACTGCGTCACTAGGTGATAGTTATAGTGACCGGATGTGCCTAAAACATGCTCTAACTACAAAATCCTGCACTTTAATACAAAATTCAGCATTAAAGCTAACTAGTAAAGTGCAAAAACATGGAAAAATAATATTAGAGACTTTCCAAAGTGTTGGGAATTCATTGTGTCACTAAAAATGATATTAAAGACACTTTAAATGCTTATTTAGCACTTTAACGGATCAATATCCAACCAAACAACCGGACTTTACCCGGAACTTAAAAATATTGTCAATGACCTTGTTTTTCCTTTTCTGAGCCAGTTAGGGTCCCCGAATACCCTAACACCCTTTATAATTCATAACACACATAATACACTAATTAACACCTTTAGTACTTAACTAGTTACTAACTATCTAGTTCAAACCAAACCATAAACCCCCCCCCCCCCTTAACCGAATCGGTCCCCCAAGGGGACACACTCCTTACAAATATTGATTATTTTATTGAGGTTGCCTAATATCTTCATAACACATTGTTTAGTGGACAATACACCCAATATGGATTATAAGTAAGTATGGAGGATAAGCATTACATTCACATCAACACTTCAAAATTTTACTCTCTCTTTCTCCTCTCCTTTGGATCGGCCGAAACCCCCAACCCACATCCACCCACCTTCAAGTTTCAATCTAGCTAAACCACTTACATACAAAGGTGCAAGATATCATTCAAGCAAACCCGGTGCTTTCGGAATCTCAAGGACCTCTCTACGTTGCTTTTATCGACCTAGTTTTCGCTTTGATTCTTCCCTAGCCACGAGCTAGTAGTAAGTGCTTCCAAACACTTCCTTGTTCATGTTTAAAGTGGTTAATAGGAGGTTTAATGGTTAAAACTCAAGAACATGCGAAAAAAAAACTTAAAGTCTTGCAAGAATGATAAACTAGTTGGTTAAAGAGAAAATAATGGTGTAAAACTTGTGAATCTTGTTTAGTTATGGTTATTTTATGATTGTTGGTTGCTAGAAGTGGAACGGATAGTCATCTAACCATGCTAGATCATGTTCATGGAACATGAACTAGCAATAGGTAAAGTGTAAAAGATACAAGATGATGAACCTTTCCACACATAAACATGAACTTGTGTAAAAATGATGTTTCTTGTAAAATAGAGTTTTAAACTAGTAGATCTAAAGATCTACATGTGGTATTTTCGAAGAACCAAGTAAAATATACAAGTCTTATTTTAAAGCCGGATCTTTCATGAACTAAAAGCATTTTTGTGAACAAACAAGTGTGTAAACACTTGTGTGACAAAAGGATTTAACAAAGGAATAATTTCGTAATTTTTGGACTAGAAGTTGTAAAGTTACATTTTCTTTAAAAATAAAGTTTTCAAGAAACCGATTTTATTTTTAAAGATGGAAAGATTTACTAAATATGTTGGAAGGTTACTACATATTTTTACACAACTTACAAGTTCATGTGTTTGCGATTTATGCTTATCTTTGACTAGTTTGATGATTGAATATTGTATATTGAGGATTGGAAATTGATTGATTGAATTTTGAAAAGAAAATGATACGCTAGTAAGCGTGGCCACCTCCAGTTACAGATGAAACTCTGGCGAAATTTTTCTAGAAAATAACACTTAGAATATTTTTGGTGACAAGTGTTAAATTTTTGACTTGTTTTCCAAACAAACTTCGCCATGATTTTTATTATAAAATAACCAAGTATTCGGAGGTGGATTTTCTTAAATAAAACTTGTTAAATATATATTGAGAATATATATTTCACAATAAAACGCTTGTGTGATTTTATGACTATTTTATGAACTACGCATATATTATTTTAGAGTAAAAATAATATAACTGGAATACATTGTGAAAGCACGACTCCAAAATAATACCAACGCTATCACAAATAAATATTTAAGTTACACCGGTATTGTTATTACCACACGAACTTTAAAATGTAACTTATGTATTTTTCGGAAAATACTCTTAAATGTGTATTTTGACAAAGTATTATTTGGGAAATTGTATGAAGTAAAATATAATATTTTTGGGAAAAATATGTATATTTTGGAGATAGAATATTTTAGACAAATGAATAAAAATATATTTTATTAAGTGAGACTTAATAATATATTTTTGGAATTATAAGAAAACGCACATGTGTTGAAACCCCCATCCTTGGGAAGGAATATAATTATTAAATAATTGAGAAGTGTTAATACGAAATAGTTGTCTAACTATTTCCCAAAAACGTTAAACCATAAGCCAAGGCACGGCCGTCCGTCTAATAGAAGTTAGTACGTGTAGGTCGTCACGCAGCAGGTTATTTTGGGACGGACTATTTCGAGACGCACTTCTGTGAGTTCATGTCCCCCTTTTCTCTTAACTGTTTTCAGTTTTTATACTTCGGGGGTGAAATACATGTTACTATGATTACGAATACTTTTTACATGGTATGGTTAGCATAAGGAGGGTTACTACTTAGATCATGTGAGTGGGTAGGCGGGAACTGGAGGCCATTAATCCTCATTGTAGGACCGAGGGTCATTAGCGGTAGATCTATCTGGGTGTAGTGAGCCCAACTCCAGGCCCAACAGAACGGACCTCGGGGTGACTTTGTACCCGACGCATAAATCTGCTAGGTTTGAGTCTTCCTACTGCACTTCACACATATCAATGGCCTTGCAAACCATTGGTGATCTCTTTATTTCCTTATTTGCTACATACCAGGGATTTTATACTACAAAGGTTTTACATACTCACTTTCACATGAACTCGCTCAACTTTATGTTGACTTTTCAACTTACATGTATTTCAGGGAATTAGGGATCTGGCAAGGTATGCACTGTCGTTACGCTGCGTAGAAGAATGGTGTCATCCAAGTTTAGGGATTGTGACTTTTACCTGGACGAGTCACAAGTCTTAAGCTGTGTTTATTTCATGTTTTGAGGTTGTGTCTTATGAACAAGGCTTTTATTATGTTGTGTTGTAAAATCGTTGCATGTGTCAACTCTAAAACAATGTTGTCGTATTTTACTTTTAAAACTTGAAGTAATGGATGATCATCATGGTTTTATTTTCATATAGCTTTGTTGTGATTAAGCTATGGTATTAAGAAGTCACACCAAATAAACCCACGCTTCCGCAAAAGCCAGGGTATGACAGCTTGGTATCAGAGCTTTGATCATAACGAACTAGGATTTCCTTCTCGAGTCTAGACTATGATCACTAGGGCTCTGACGAAAACATTTTTACAACGCATACACTACGTCCAGATCCAGGTCACAAAACATTTTCTTACAAACAAAAGAATGAGCACATTTTATTTGTTAGTTATCGCTCAGTCTGAGAGGCTGAGGGAGTAGTCTAGTGGGACTAGGAGGCTCAGTCTGAGAGGCTGAGGAAGTAGTCTAGTGGGACTAGGAGGCTCAGTCTGAGAGGCTGAGGGAGTATTCTAGTGGGACTAGGAGGATCAGTCTGAGAGACTGAGAGAGTAGTCTGAGAGACTAGGAAGTTCAGTCGGGGAGACTGAGAGGATAGTCTAGGGTAAACTAGGATGATTGCTTGTTTGCTTATTGGTGACTAACATGTTTATATGATTATATGATTGATTATTTGTGCATGTGTGTTTGTGTTACAGACGTCATGCCTTCATCAGGTAGTGGGGAGTCGGACACTACAGATCCCATGGCCATAGTATCAGACGACATAGTTTCATCGGAGCACGAGGTGTACACTTCCGATACTACCAGCACAGATGATGACGACTTCCAGCCCTTTGCGCTGCCTGATGTTTTAGCAGAGCCTGCTGATGGCCATCTTGTTGGGGATTTGCCACTCGCGGTGATCCCTGCTCCTCTGCCCCTTGCCGCTTATCTCGTTGTTGATATGCCCCTCGACGTTGTCTCTGACGACGATGTCGATCTATTTGAGGAGGACCCACTTGAGGGCGAGGCCCATATTACTGCCGGTGATATCCTACTTCTTGCTGATGCTCCTGCGGAGGAGGCTCCTGTTCATTCACCTGTTCCAGACTCCTTTGAGTCTGTGGCATCCGTACCTTCGCACACACAGGGAGTGCAGCACCACTCACACGACGCCTACCCGGACATGGCGTCATCCGCTGCACCTGCTCCTGCGCACAGCTTTGAGTTCGATCATGATGTTGATGATGATTCAGATCCTATTTTTCCACCTGGCTTTGATCCAAACCAGGACATTGAGTTCGTACACTTAGACCAGCACTTGGAGGATCCTGTAGCCCCTGTCGACCCTATGTTTGCTGATCCAGCTGATTTTGAGATGGAGTTTGTTGATTCGGAGCCTGCTGTGGCCCTTGAGCCAGGCGTTGCTCCTGACCCCGCATTGGAGCATGACCCTGTTCATGCCGATGCACCTGCTGATGCTCCTTTGGCTGATGATATACCTGTTGACGATCATCCTGTTGTTGTTCCACAGTTGGGGGATAATCATGTTGCTGACGCTCTTGTTGATGCTCCACTTCTGTTAGAGGATCCTGTTGTTGCACCACTTCCTGATCCAGTGCCAGTGATGTTCGACCGCGCACCCTTCGCGACCCATATTGATCCACGATACGCTCACACCCACAATGGGTGGATAGATGATGACGATGATTACCCACCTTACGTGATACCAGTTACACCACCTATAGCCCCCGTTTCAGCCCCTGTTTCAGCTCCCATTGATGCTCCTTTGATTCCCCCACACACCACAGATACTCACCGCACAGATCTCTTGATCACTTATCTCCAGGACATTCCTCCACCACGTCCTGGGGAGGGTTCGTCACGTCATCCGTTTGGTCATACACCTTTCGTGTCAGGAGGAGATCAGTTTGTACCTCAGGTTTCTTACCCCACTGTTGTTCCCACTGTTGCACCATTTACTATGCCATCCTTCGCTCCATCTAGTGAGCTATTCCTCTGGACTACGCCCCCCATTATGCCACCGACGGATCCGTATCACCCATACCACGTGGGGTATTCTACGGAGGATGTTCTCACATCTTTCATGATACAGCAGGAGGCGCTAACCCGTCGCGTACAGGAGCTAGAGAGAGCTCAGCGACTCTCGTGCCAGTGCCAGACCCCACCTGTAGTATCACACCCTCCTCGTCCGCTTTCACCTGATTCTGCCGCTCGTTTTTGGACTCCCGAGTAGCAGATAGCATACTTATTGCGCGCTCATCGCACTATGGAGGAGGATTGGCTTCATATGCGACGTTTACTCTTTTCACATTTTCCCCCTCCTCCACCGCCATCAGCTTAGGCCTTTTTGATTCGACGCAGGTAGACTTTTGGTGAGACGACCGCGATTGTGCAGACTACACAGCTTTTGGAGACCGCATTTTTGATGATTGTGACTTTTGATGATTTGTATATTTGTTGTTGTTGTCACTGATTAGATAGTTTGGACTAGGGTGATGTGGCCCTTAGTCACTGATGATGTATGATACAGTTATGAACTTGTAAACCTTACATTGTGGTCTTGATTTATGACAGCGCAATCGCAGTATTCTCATTATATGTTGGGTTGATTATGGATTGTTTATGTTTTATAACATGAGATGTTATGTGGTTGATTTATTTATAACATGAGATGTTATGTGTTGATATTGTTGAATACATACGTACACTTTACTTACTATGACCTGACCTATGTGAAACATCTTTTAGAAGATGCCACCAAGACGCGAGATGCGTATGCCTGCCAACGAGGCAGAACTTCAAGGAATCATTGCTGCCGCCATTGCGCAGTATGCAGCATCACAAGGAGGAACCAGCGGGAGCAATTCGAACAATAACGGCAATAACAATCCACCACATGGTAATGTTAAGTCGTTTGAGACGTATTACAATACATTTGGATATTTATAGCACGTCTGCTAATACGATTTGTATATTCTAACGTATGTGCAGGGTGCACTTACAAGCAGTTCCTAGACTGCAAGCCCGTAAACTTCGATGGCACCGGAGGTGCTGTTGCTTTTGTAAGATGGGCCGAGAAGACTGAGTCTGTCTTAAGAATGAGCAAATGTGCTCCAGACCAACAAGTGACTTACATCTCAGGGCTATTCCTGGACGGAGCCCTATCCTGGTGGAACTTACAAGTGCAAACTCTTGGTGAAGCTGCTGCTTATACGATGACATGGAATGAGCTGAAGGAGCTCATGCGAAGAAAGTATTGCTCGCGTGCTGAGATACAAAGGTTAGAGACCGAGTTTCGGCATTTGAGGATGGAAGGTCCCAAAATCGCGGAATATGTTCAGAGATTCCACGATCTGTCACATGTGGTACCTTATATGGTTACACCAGAGTTCAAATGTATCGAGCGATTTATCTGGGGTTTAGCTCCTCAGATCATGAGTATGGTCACTACTTCCAAGCCTGCAACAATCACAGAGGCCATCGATCTGAGCGTGGCTCTTACTGAGGAAGCCATCCGCCTGAACAAGTTTTTGAATATTGAGCCAAAGAAGAAAGAGACTCACGTAGAGTCGTCTGGTGAGAATAAGAGGAAATTATCGAACTTCAAGCAGGGAACTAGCGGTGTTGGCAAGAAAGGAGAATCAAGCACACCGGTCCAAGCTGCAACCGGTGCTGGGAAGAAAGGGAAAGGTTATATGGGTTCACTACCCAAGTGTAACACCAGCCAGCGTCATCATTCTGGCCAGTGTGGGCCAAAAGTATGTGAAGCTTGTGGAAAGGTTGGCCACCTGAAGGATTCTTGCTGGGCCAGTGCTGGCCGGGGAGGCCAAGGAGGTTTTGGTAGTAGGAACAGTAATCGTGGGGGTAATGGAAATCGTCCACAAGGGAATAATGGAGGCAATGGAAATCGAGGGAACAATGCAAATCAAGCTGGGGACGCGAATCGAAATCAAAACAACAATCAAGCGGGGAACGGAGGAGGTAATGGTCAAAAATTGGGTTGTTTTAACTGCGGTGACATTGGGCACTTTAAGAGGGACTGCCCAGTATTAAATCAAGCCCGCGGAAGAGTGTTTAACATTGAGGCGAGGGAAGCGCGCCACGATCCCAATGTTGTTACTGGTACGTTCCCTTTAAACCAACGCTTTGCATCCGTTTTGTTTGATACTGGTGCCGATTATAGCTTCGTGTCATTAGAATTTAAGAATATACTTGGGTTAACGCCTAGTAAGTTAGATGTTCCGTACTCCATCGAATTAGCAAATGGAAAACTAGTTGAGACCAGTGAAGTTGTCCGAGGATGTGTGATTGAACTAGGAGGGCACGAGTTTACATTAGACTTACTACCTGTCGAGTTGGGAAGCTTTGATGTGGTAGTAGGAATGGATTGGCTATCGAGTAACAAAGCCGAGATCGTTTGCCATGAGAAGACCATCCGCATCCCACTGACGGATGAAGAAATAATCGTAGTGCACGGAGAGAAGCATGATACGCCGTTGAGGATTATTAGCTGTCTGAAAGCTAGAAAGTGCTTGAAGAAGGGATGTGTTGCATTCTTAGCACACATCGTGGATAAGGAAGCTGTTGAACCGAAGATCGAAGACATTCCAGTCGTCAAGGAATATCCGGAAGTCTTTCCAGAAGACTTGCCAGGATTACCGCCTCAAAGGCAAGTCGAGTTCCACATTGACTTGGTTCCAGGCGTCGCGCCTGTAGCCAAGGAACCCTATAGACTTGCGCCATCAGAGATGCAGGAGTTGTCGACACACAACTCCAGGAGCTATTGGATAAAGGATTCATCAGGCCAAGCTTCTCACCTTGGGGAGCTCCAGTACTGTTCGTTAAGAAGAAGGACGGTAGTTTCTGTATGTGCATAGACTACCGTGAGCTTAATAAGTTGACTATCAAGAACGGATATCCCTCGCCGAGGATCGATGATCTATTTGACCAGTTGCAAGGCTCAAGCTTTTATTCAAAGATCGATCTTCGATCCGGATACCATCAACTTAGGATACAGGAGGAAAGTATCTCGAAGACGGCCTTTAGGACTCGTTATGGACACTACGAGTTCCTAGTTATGCCATTTGGGTTGACGAACGCACATGCAGTTTTCATGGACCTAATGAACCGAGTCTGCAAGCCGTACTTGGATAAGTTTGTGATCGTATTTATTGACGACATTCTGATTTACTCGAAGACAAAGGACGAGCACGAACAGCACTTAAGAGCTATTTTAGAGCTACTTAAGAAGGAGAAATTATACGCCAAGTTCTCGAAGTGTGAGTTCTGGCTACGCGAAGTCCAGTTCCTTGGACATGTGGTAAATGGAAATGGAATCCATGTTGATCCCACAAAGATTGAGGCGATCAAGAGTTGGGAGACCCCAAAGACGCCAACCGAGATTCGACAGTTCTTGGGTTTGGCTGGTTATTATCGAAGATTCATTGAGGATTTTTCTAAAATCGCTCAACCTCTGACCGCGCTCACACAGAAAGACAAGAAGTTTGATTGGGGAATCAAATAGGAAGAAGCATTCCAGTTACTGAAAGACGAGCTTTGCAATGCGCCGATCTTAGCGCTACCAGAAGGAACTGATGATTTCGTGGTATACTGCGACGCCTCGCGTTAAGGATTGGGTTGCGTGTTGATGCAACGCCAGAAAGTTATAGCTTACGCTTCACGCCAATTGAAAGTTCATGAAAAGAACTATACCATGCATGATTTGGAGCTAGGCGCAGTGGTATTTGCGCTGAAAATTTGGAGACATTATTTGTATGGTACGAAATGTACAATCTTTACGGATCATAAAAGTCTGCAGCACATATTCGACCAGAAAGAGCTGAATATGAGACAGAGACGTTGGGTCGAATTATTGAACGACTACGACTGCGAGATCAAGTATCATCCAGGGAAGGCGAATGTGGTCGCCGACGCCCTGAGTCAAAAAGAAAGGATTAAGCCCATAAGGTTTAGGGCTTTGGAAATGATTGTCCAGACAGATCTCTCTCTGCATATTCATGCCGCGCAGAGAGAAGCTTTGAAAGAAAGGAATATTGAAGAGGAATATCTCCGTGGGATGGAGAAGCAATTAGTGCCAAACGAGGAAGGAACGTTATGTTTCATGAAACGGATTTGGGTTCCTCTGTTTGGTGGTCTGAAAAAAGTTATCTTTGATGAAGCTCACAAATCACGGTACTCTATTCATCCCGGTGCGGATAAGATGTACCCAGATCTTAAGGATTACTATTGGTGGCCTAGGATGAAAGGCGATGTTGCTGTTTATGTTAGCAAGTGTTTAACGTGCGCCAAGGTGAAAGCTGAATACCAGAAGCCTTCAGGACTTCTGCAACAACCTGAAATTCCCAAATGGAAATGGGAACAGATTTCAATGGATTTCATAACGAAACTGCCCAAGACGCCCAGAGGTTATGATACTATTTGGGTAATAGTTGACCGTCTGACCAAGTCCGCACACTTCTTGTCGATCAAAGAGAAAGACAACACTAGTAAACTTGCGGAAATATACATGCGAGAGATTGTTGCACGTCATGGAGTGCCTCTCTCGATCATCTCGGATAGAGATGGACGCTTCATATCAAGGATTTGGCAATCCTTCCAAGAAGCTTTTGGCTCGCAGTTGAACCTGAGCACTGCGTTTCATCCACAAACTGATGGGCAAAGTGAACGAACTATTCAGACATTGGAGGATATGCTGAGAGCATGTGTAATGGATCTAGGTGGTAGCTGGGATAATCATTTATCATTGGTCGAATTTTCGTACAACAACAGCTACCACACAAGCATTGGAGCCGTGCCATTTGAAGCTCTTTACGGACGCAAGTGTCGATCACAACTATGCTGGGCTGATGCAGGTGATAGGCAGCTTGTTGGTCCCGAAATAGTCCAAGAGACGACAGACAAGATTGCGCAGATTCAAAAACGCATCGAGGCGGCTCACGACAGACAGAAAGCCTATGCAGATCCAAAGAGGAAACCTTTGGAATTTCAAGTTGGGGATATGGTTTTATTGAAAGTCTCACCCTGGAAGGGTGTGGCACGCTTCGGAAAGCGTGGGAAGTTGAATCCGCGTTACATTGGCCCGTTCAAGACACTGCAAAGGATTGGGCTTGTAGCCTACAAGTTGGACCTACCTGCTGAACTCAATGGTGTTCACGATACATTCCATGTATCAAATTTGAGAAAGAGTCCAACACAAGAAACGGTGATCATTCCTGCTGACGAAGTTCATATCGATGACACGCTCCACTTTACCGAAGAACCCGTCAAGGTTACGGATTGGAAAGTTAATAAAACACGCAGGAGTAGTGTCAAGCTCGTCAAAGTTCGTTGGAATGCAAGACATGGGCCTGAATTCACGTGGGAACGTGAGGATCGTATGAAAGAGAAATACCCCCATTTATTTCCTAAGACCCCTGCAACTAGAAGCAGAGCCTAAAATTTCGGGACGAAATTTATTTAACGGGGGGAGAATGTGACAACCCTCACCAAACCAGGTATCCGTACGAATTAATTAATATTTAATTAATGCTTAATCACTGTGCTTGCTTACAACTGTGGTAAAACTGCTTCTTGATTTCTGATACATACATATTCATGCATCATACTTTACTACTGTAACTCTATTATTTACACACAAACATCAGTGACAACCTTGATGCACAAAAGCACAGTGAGCACACTATACGGATAACCCACTAAACATGCTGACATAGCCAGCACTAGACATGTGACAACTGGCCCAAACCGGTAATTTCCGTACACATTAATTATTGCTTAATGACTGCAATTATGAGTTTAAGTGTCAGCAATGTCTGAGCACATGATTAAACAAGTGAATTCATGCATGTTGTATACTACAAAATATTGCTTTATGCATAAACGAGAGCGTTGCGTCAGAATAATAGTAAACTCACCGGTAAGACACAATGTGTCAACAGAACTGCAGAAAGCAGTCAGACATAAGAATTGGAGCCTAGGTGTAGGTCCGACAACAAGAATGCATTAAAACCCAAGAGTACATACAAGGGTTAATATATATGCATTACGAAAGCAAAAATATGCACTAAAAAGCACCCGAAACGCACTTTAAGTGCAGAATTTATACAAATCAGCAATAATTCAGCATTTAGACATATAAATATTGTGTAGAAATGTCGTTTTATTATCCAGAATATTTCCCTAAGTGTTGGGAATTGAAAGAGTACAAGGAAGGTACTTAAACGACACTAAAAAGTGTAATTTAGCACTTTAACGAATGGTATGTAACCGAACAACCGGAGATTACCCGGAACATAAAAATAATGTCAATGACATTGTTTATACTTTTCTGAGCTAGTTAGGGTCCCCGTATACCCTAACACCCATTGTAACTCACTAAACATAACTAACCAAGTTAAACACCTAACTAACTTGGTTTAACATAACTAATGTCTAACTAATACTTGGAAACGAACTAGACCCCCCCCCCCTTTCTCTAACCGGCCCCAAACCATGGGGAGACATTACTTGGTACTTGGAAGATTATTATAATCTCTTGCCTAATATCTAGGGGGCACAAGATCTTTTGGGTATTAGCACTTGAAGTTTGTCTATAAGTTAACAACTAACACACATAACCTCCACACTTAACACAACACTCTCCAAACTCTCTCTCTTGCTCTCTCAAGCTCACGGCCAAACACCCCAAATCCATCCATCATACTTTCGATCTTGATCTTCATATTTCAAGCATCTACAATTGTTAAGGGTCACGTATTAGGAGTCTTGGAGCAAACGGAAGGCGAAGGACCTCTCTACTTTGCTTTTATCCACCTCTTTTGCGCATAGATTCTTCCCTAGCCTCGAGCTAGAGGTATAATGTTTAAAACTCGTATTTGAACTATTTTAGAGTGGTTAAAAGGATTTGTATCGGTTAAATCTCGTTAAAATACAAAATGATGAACAAAAGTCTACTAAAAACACTTAAAGTGGTGGTTAATAGCACATATGTTGTGTAAATGTTGTAGTATTTGAAATTTATGGTCATCTAGACCCGATCTATGATGTGGTAGCCCGGATCATCGTTTAACCCGACTTTGTAAGATCATGGATCTTAACATAAGCTCGTTTTTAGTTAACACAAGGGTTAAAGGGTGAAACTCTACCACACATGAGACATGGACTTGTGTAAAAGCATTTTTGTTGTGTAAAAGCAATTTAACTTGTGAAATAGTGTTTAAAACTAGTAGATCTACGTATCTACAAGCGGTATTTTCAAAGGACCAAGTGTCCAAGAAATCACATGTTCTAAACCGGGTCTTACACAAACAAAAGTGGTTTTTGTGAACAAACAAGTGTGTGGATACTTGTGTAACAAAGGTTTTAACAAAGAAATAATTTTCGTAAAAACCGACTAGAAGTTGTAAAACTTCATATTCTTTAAAAATAAAGTTTTTAAGAAATTAAACTTATTTTTAAAGATAACAAGACTTACTAAATGTGCTAGTAAGTTACTACACATTTTTGTAAATATTCAAGTTCATGAAACTAGTGATTATTGTTGATAAGTATTGTTGATAATTGTTGTTGCTGATTGTTGATGATTGATGATGATTTAAAAGAAAATAAACACACGTTTTGAAAACGTGGGAAACCTCCATTTTTAGGGGAAACTCTGTCAAAATTTTTATAAATTTTGACACTTAGAAAAATGTAAGTTTTTGAGAAACTTATTCCCTAAAAATGTGTTTAAAAGCATTAACAAGGTTTCCCTAACTTTTGATGATAAGAAATGGTGATTTCTTGAAGAGTAAAAATGGATATTATGTATATATATTTTTGAGAGAAAATATATATTATTTTATCACCAATTTTTGTGCTAAGTGTATAAAGTATGTGTTATACGTGCTAGTGTATTAAGACTTAAAAATACACTAAATACTCATGAGGAGTAGGAATATAGAAATACACATACAAAACACAAGATACATGATTCGGGTGCAAAGTGCAAAACACAAAAGACTTATATTTATTTTTGGAGAAAATAATATAAGTAAGATACGTAGTTAAAAATATAGAATATTTTTAACACAAGAAAATATACACAAAAGAGAGTGACTGTACTTGTGCGACGCAAGTCTAGTGACTAACGATAAGAAAACGCGTATAGGTTACGACGTTAAGTAAGCAAATCCGGTGGAGTTTACGACGCTAGGAACGCAAAGTTGTGAGTTCATGCTCCCCCTTTTCTCTTTAACTGTTTTCAGTTTTTATAACTTCGGGGGTGAAATACATGTACAAAAGTACAATATTTATAAATGGTATGATATAAATACAAGAAGTACACTTGGTGAGAACGAGAACCAAGTGTGACGAAATATATGAATATGAGAAGCGCATTTGGTGAGACGAGAACCAAGTATAAGGCGCTATGAGAAATGATAACAAGAAACGCGCTTGGTGAGAACGAGAACCAAGTAGGAGGCGTTATGAGAAATAGTGTCACGAATAGGGTTCAGAAGCACCATTAATCAACGTATACATTCAGACCGCAGAACAAAAGGTTAGATCTAACAGGTGCCTGGCAGCCTCACACTCGGTCGGGGCGAGAATCGAGTGGTGCTTTTGTGTCTCAGAATATACCAATTAAATGCCTTAGGTTTGGTAGCTTCCTATGACGTGTCACATGTTAATGGCTTTGCAACCCATTAACAATCTGATAATTACAGAAATACTGTATTTACATAAAATTCATACCATACAAGAATTGATAAATAACTTGAAGTACGTGGGGTACTCAAGAGAATTGATAAATAACTTGAAGTACGTGGGGTACTCAAGAGAATTGATAAATAACTTGAAGTACGTGGGGTACTCAAGAGAATTGATAAATAACTTGAAGTACGTGGGGTACTCAAGAGAATTGATAAATAACTTGAAGTACGTGGGGTACTCAAGAAGAAATTGAATTATACATAGGTACGTGATGTACACATGAAACTGGATTTATGAAAACTTGATTTACTCACAAACTATGTTTTCATACAAAGTATACAAACATGAAATACAAAACTGCATGAATTCACACCAACTTTATGTTGACGTTTTTCCAAAAACTCACATGTATTTCAGGTAACTAGGATGGATGTGCGCGTGGTCTAGCTTATGCTCGTGGATGTCGCTTGTGTTTAACTTTGAATAAAGTTGTAAACTTTTAAGACAATGTTTTATGCGACTTAGCGATGTAAACGCTAACGTATGTTTTCAAATTATGGTATTTGAATGTTATTTTACGAGCATGTAGCATGTTTACTCTTCGTATGCAATGAGAACCTTTCATGATCACACCTCGTGCTTCCGCCGCAGAAAGGGGTGTGACAGATTGGTATCAGAGCTGCGATTGTAGTGAACCAGGATTCCTTCTCGAGTCTAGTCTACAATCTCTAGGATCCATTCACGAAAACAATTTTTAAAGAGTTTTCATTGCATAAAACGTCCCGCGACATCCACTACCTGAAACTGTCTACATGAGTCTAGAAAAGACACTACGAGACTTAGAGTGCACTAGAGTAGCACTTGTCATTGACTAGAAATTACTTGCAATTATGTGTGATAATTAGCATATACTAGAGGTAGAATGTCACAAGTATACGTGACTTTACCTGAAAGCGATGGCCTATCTGAAGGAAGAAATACGAGGATGAAACGAACTGTGCGGACTGTGCAAGGGGTTACGTAATTATGGATGCATACATAATTATGGGATTCAGTGCACAGAAACCACAGCAAGTCTTGTCACGTATAGACTCCCCCAGAGCAAGCCTACTAAGTACTCTGCTAGAGTAATAATTGTTTGATGTCACTTATGTGGTATATATACCTGTGAATATATGATACTACTGTCTAGTGTGACGATATCAAACCAATGTCTAACCCTGTTGTGTTATGTTCTGTCAGAACATGGCACCCAGGAAAACTGTGAATGCTCGCAATGACGATCAACCTCCTCCTCCCCCACTGCCAAGAACTGCTGATGAGCTGAACGCTCTACTGGAGGAAAGGATCTCCGCTGCTATCGCCCAGTACGAGGCGAACCGAACTCAAGACAGTGGAGGACCAAGCAACGCTAGGGGAAATGGGAATGGAGATTCGTCTGAAGGCAATGCAGCTCAAGGTAACCTTGAGACACTGTACTAAGCATGAGGAAATTTATGAACGGTCTTTGTTTCATTATTTCTTCGATTGCTCACATATGAATTGGTTGAATCAATTCCAGGCTGCACTTTCAAGCAGTTCCTCGACTGCAAGCCGCTGAACTATGACGGCACAGGAGGTGCAGTAGCATTTGTGCGCTGGACGGAGAAGACTGAAGCTACTTTCCGCATGAGCAAGTGTACTGCGGATCAACAAGTCACCTTTGCTACTGGGTTGTTTGTCGATGAAGCTCTGACTTGGTGGAACCTGCAAGCCCAAACTTTGGGTGATGATGCCGCTTATGGCCTAACTTGGAATGCACTGAAGGAAAGAATGAGAGAGAAGTACTGCTCTCGTGCCGAACTCCAAAGGCTGGAGACAGAGTTCTGGCACTTGACTATGGAAGGTGCTGACATCAATGGTTACACTCGAAGGTTCCACGATCTGTCTAGAGTGCTTCCTTACATGGTGACTCCTGAATTTAAGCGTGTGGAACGCTACATTTGGGGACTGGCCTCAGAATTTCGTGGCATGGTGACGTCGGCCAAACCTCAAACGATCACCGAGGCTGTAACTCTGGCTGTCAGCCTTACTGAAGATTGTGTTCGTATGAAGAAGCTATCATTGAACCCCACTGAGAAGACCGAGACGCATGCTGAGTCGTCCGGTGACAAAAAGAGAAAGCATACAAGTTTGAACCAAGCAACTCGTAACAACAAGGGTTTCAACAAGAAGCGCGACACTAATCCGCCTCAGGAGACGAAAACCCATGCAACCAAAGCATACCAAGGCTCCATGCCTAGATGCCAAAAATGTAAGTATCACCATGATGGAGCTTGTCGCATTCCAAGGTGCGACAAATGTGGTAAATTGGGTCATCAAACAGAAGACTGTTGGGGAAAAGGAAAGAACCGAAATGGGAACGGTGCTGGTAACAAGAATGGTAACGGGAAAGGGCAGAACCAAGGATGCTTCAAGTGTGGAAGCAATGATCATTTCATGAAGAACTGCCCAGATAGAAACAACGCTCCGGTTCGAGCATTTGTGATTGGAGCAAGAGACGCACGCGAGGACCCTAACGTGGTCACCGGTACGTTTCTCGTTAACAATCACTTCGCATCCATATTATTTGACACTGGCGCCGATTATAGCTTCATGTCTGTGGAATTTAAACGTATACTCGGAATAGAATCTAGTAGATTAGAAATTCCTTATTCCATAGAACTAGCCAATGGTAAACTCGTTGAATCGAGCGAAGTTGTTAGAGGCTGCACACTAGAACTTGGCGAACGGAATTTTAGCATCGATCTCTTACCTATTCAATTGGGTAGCTTCGATGTAGTGGTCGGAATGGACTGGTTGTCCAAGAACAGAGCTGAAGTTATCTGTCATGAGAAAATCATTCGCATCCCTCTAGCGAATGATGAAACTCTCATTGTACATGGGGAAAAACGAGACGCGCCTCTTCGAATCATCAGCTGTATGAAGGCACAGAAGTGCTTGAGGAAAGGATGTGTCGCTTTCCTAGCTCACGTTATAGACAAGAAGGCTATGGAGCCAAAACTCGAAGACATTCCTGTGGTGAATGAATTTCCTGATGTTTTTCCCGAAGATCTGCCAGGATTACCTCCGCAACGACAAGTCGAATTCCGTATAGACTTGGTTCCGGGAGCTGCTCCTGTAGCCAAGGCACCCTATCGACTTGCTCCATCCGAAATGCAAGAATTATCTACACAACTTCAGGAGTTGTTGGATAAAGGATTCATAAGGCCAAGCTTCTCACCCTGGGGAGCTCCAGTATTGTTCGTGAAGAAGAAGGATGGAACACTGCGGATGTGTATCGATTACAGGGAACTAAACAAACTCACTATCAAGAATCGGTATCCACTACCGAGGATTGATGACTTATTTGATCAACTGCAAGGATCAAGCTACTATTCCAAGATCGACCTTCGATCTGGATATCATCAGCTGAAAATCCAAGAGGAAGGCGTACCAAAGACTGCATTCAGAACGCGATATGGGCACTACGAATTTCTGGTAATGCCGTTTGGGCTGACGAATGCACCAGCGGTCTTTATGGATCTGATGAACCGCGTATGCAAACCATATCTCGATAAATTCGTGATTGTATTTATCGATGATATCTTGATTTACTCGCGAACGAAAGAAGAGCACGAGCAACATCTCAGAACCATCTTGGAACTACTGAAGAAAGAGAAGCTTTATGCAAAGTTCTCGAAATGCGAATTCTGGATTCGCGAAGTACAATTTCTTGGTCACGTGGTGAATGAGAAAGGCATTCATGTAGACCCGTCCAAGATAGAAGCAATAAAGAATTGGGAAGCTCCCAAGACCCCAACTGAAGTTCGTCAATTTTTGGGTTTAGCGGGCTATTACCGGCGATTCATCGAGAATTTCTCAAAAATAGCCCAACCGCTAACGACCCTTACACAGAAGGACATGAAGTACGACTGGGGTCACAAACAAGAAGAAGCCTTTCAGCTACTTAAGCACAAGCTCTGCGATGCACCGATACTATCGTTACCCGAAGGCACTGAAGACTTCGTGGTATACTGCGACGCCTCACGACAAGGCTTGGGTTGCGTGCTCATGCAACGCCAAAAAGTCATCGCTTATGCTTCAAGACAACTGAAGGTACACGAGAGAAATTATACCACTCACGACCTGGAGCTGGGTGCAGTGGTATTCGCCTTGAAGATTTGGCGACATTATTTATATGGTACTCGATGTACAATCTTCACAGATCACAAAAGCTTACAACACATATTTGATCAGAAGGAATTGAATATGCGCCAGCGACGTTGGGTCGAGCTGCTGAATGATTATGACTGTGAGATTAAGTACCATCCTGGAAAGGCAAACGTTGTAGCAGACGCGTTGAGCCGAAAGGAAAGGGTTAAGACCCTAAGGGTTCGAGCATTGGAAATGACGATTCGAACGAACCTCACTGCACGCATTCGGGATGCACAACAAGAAGCTCTTAAAGAAGAGAACCGTAAAGCTGAATACCTCCGGGGTGTATTGAAATACATGGTGCCAAATGAAGAGGGAGCCTTATACTTCAAGAAGCGTATCTGGGTTCCACTCTGTAGTGGCATACGTGAGGTCATCCTTAATGAAGCCCACAAATCGAGATATTCGATCCATCCAGGATCGGACAAGATGTACCAAGACTTGAAAGAGTACTATTGGTGGCCGAGACTCAAAAGCGACGTTGCTGTCTATGTTGGAAAATGCCTAACCTGTGCTAAGGTTAAGGCCGGATATCAGAAACCGTCCGGCCTACTACAACAACCAGAGATTCCCGTGTGGAAGTGGGAACAAATCTCGATGGACTTCATAACGAAATTACCCAGGACCCCGAGAGGGCACGATATGATATGGGTAATAGTTGATCGATTGACGAAGTCTGCGCATTTCCTACCAATCCGAGAGAAGGATAGCACTGGAAAGCTGGCAGAGATATACTTAAGAGAAATTGTGGCACGTCATGGAGTGCCAATCTCAATCATTTCAGACAGAGATGGACGCTTTGTCTCAAGAATCTGGCAATCATTTCAGGAAGCCTTTGGATCTCAGTTAGATCTAAGCACGGCATTCCATCCACAAACAGACGGCCAGAGCGAACGGACTATACAAACGTTAGAAGATATGCTTCGCGCATGTGTCATGGATCTAGGCGGCAGCTGGGATACTCATCTACCTTTAGTTGAGTTTTCCTACAATAACAGTTATCATACGAGCATAAAAGCCGCGCCGTTCGAAGCTCTGTATGGCCGCAAATGCCGATCGCCCTTATGCTGGGCAGATGCTGGAGATAAACGTATGGTTGGTCCTGAACTTGTACAAGAGACAACCGACAAGATTGCGCAGATCCGAGAGCGCATTAGGGCGGCTCGAGAGCGACAAAAGAGCTACGCGGATCCAAATAGAAAATCGGTAGATTTCAAGGTGGGAGACAAGGTGTTGTTAAAAGTCTCACCATGGAAGGGCGTAGTCAGGTTTGGAAAGCGTGGAAAGCTGAATCCACGATACATCGGACCATTCAGAATTTTGAGAAGAATTGGTACCGTGGCATACAAGTTGGAGTTACCGGAAGAACTTAATGGAGTGCATGATACGTTTCATGTATCCAACCTGAAGAAGAGCCCAACACAAGAAAACGTGACCATCCCGATGGATGAAGTGCATATTGATGAAGCCCTCCGATTTACAGAGCAACCCGTTGAGGTTACCGACTGGAAAGTCAACAAGACCAGGAGGAGCAGTGTGAAACTTGTCAAAGTACGTTGGAGCTCTAAGCACGGACCCGAGTACACATGGGAACGTGAAGACCAGTTCAAGAAAAAGTATCCCCACCTATTCAAGAAGACTCCAGCGAGAGTTAGTTCAGTCTGAATTTCGGGACGAAATTCTTTTAACGGGGGGAGACTGTGACAACTGGCCCAAACCGGTAATTTCCGTACACATTAATTATTGCTTAATGACTGCAATTATGAGTTTAAGTGTCAGCAATGTCTGAGCACATGATTAAACAAGTGAATTCATGCATGTTGTATACTACAAAATATTTCTTTATGCATAAACGAGAGCGTTGCGTCAGAATAATAGTAAACTCACCGGTAAGACACAATGTGTCAACAGAACTGCAGAAAGCAGTCAGACATAAGAATTGGAGCCTAGGTGTAGGTCCGACAACAAGAATGCATTAAAACCCAAGAGTACATACAAGGGTTAATATATATGCATTACGAAAGCAAAAATATGCACTAAAAAGCACCCGAAACGCACTTTAAGTGCAGAATTTATACAAATCAGCAATAATTCAGCATTTAGACATATAAATATTGTGTAGAAATGTCGTTTTATTATCCAGAATATTTCCCTAAGTGTTGGGAATTGAAAGAGTACAAGGAAGGTACTTAAACGACACTAAAAAGTGTAATTTAGCACTTTAACGAATCGGTATGTAACCGAACAACCGGAGATTACCCGGAACATAAAAATAATGTCAATGACATTGTTTATACTTTTCTGAGCTAGTTAGGGTCCCCGTATACCCTAACACCCATTGTAACTCACTAAACATAACTAACCAAGTTAAACACCTAACTAACTTGGTTTAACATAACTAATGTCTAACTAATACTTGGAAACGAACTAGACCCCCCCCCCCTTTCTCTAACCGGCCCCAAACCATGGGGAGACATTACTTGGTACTTGGAAGATTATTATAATCTCTTGCCTAATATCTAGGGGGCACAAGATCTTTTGGGTATTAGCACTTGAAGTTTGTCTATAAGTTAACAACTAACACACATAACCTCCACACTTAACACAACACTCTCCAAACTCTCTCTCTTGCTCTCTCAAGCTCACGGCCAAACACCCCAAATCCATCCATCATACTTTCGATCTTGATCTTCATATTTCAAGCATCTACAATTGTTAAGGGTCACGTATTAGGAGTCTTGGAGCAAACGGAAGGCGAAGGACCTCTCTACTTTGCTTTTATCCACCTCTTTTGCGCATAGATTCTTCCCTAGCCTCGAGCTAGAGGTATAATGTTTAAAACTCGTATTTGAACTATTTTAGAGTGGTTAAAAGGATTTGTATCGGTTAAATCTCGTTAAAATACAAAATGATGAACAAAAGTCTACTAAAAACACTTAAAGTGGTGGTTAATAGCACATATGTTGTGTAAATGTTGTAGTATTTGAAATTTATGGTCATCTAGACCCGATCTATGATGTGGTAGCCCGGATCATCGTTTAACCCGACTTTGTAAGATCATGGATCTTAACATAAGCTCGTTTTTAGTTAACACAAGGGTTAAAGGGTGAAACTCTACCACACATGAGACATGGACTTGTGTAAAAGCATTTTTGTTGTGTAAAAGCAATTTAACTTGTGAAATAGTGTTTAAAACTAGTAGATCTACGTATCTACAAGCGGTATTTTCAAAGGACCAAGTGTCCAAGAAATCACATGTTCTAAACCGGGTCTTACACAAACAAAAGTGGTTTTTGTGAACAAACAAGTGTGTGGATACTTGTGTAACAAAGGTTTTAACAAAGAAATAATTTTCGTAAAAACCGACTAGAAGTTGTAAAACTTCATATTCTTTAAAAATAAAGTTTTTAAGAAATTAAACTTATTTTTAAAGATAACAAGACTTACTAAATGTGCTAGTAAGTTACTACACATTTTTGTAAATATTCAAGTTCATGAAACTAGTGATTATTGTTGATAAGTATTGTTGATAATTGTTGTTGCTGATTGTTGATGATTGATGATGATTTAAAAGAAAATAAACACACGTTTTGAAAACGTGGGAAACCTCCATTTTTAGGGGAAACTCTGTCAAAATTTTTATAAATTTTGACACTTAGAAAAATGTAAGTTTTTGAGAAACTTATTCCCTAAAAATGTGTTTAAAAGCATTAACAAGGTTTCCCTAACTTTTGATGATAAGAAATGGTGATTTCTTGAAGAGTAAAAATGGATATTATGTATATATATTTTTGAGAGAAAATATATATTATTTTATCACCAATTTTTGTGCTAAGTGTATAAAGTATGTGTTATACGTGCTAGTGTATTAAGACTTAAAAATACACTAAATACTCATGAGGAGTAGGAATATAGAAATACACATACAAAACACAAGATACATGATTCGGGTGCAAAGTGCAAAACACAAAAGACTTATATTTATTTTTGGAGAAAATAATATAAGTAAGATACGTAGTTAAAAATATAGAATATTTTTAACACAAGAAAATATACACAAAAGAGAGTGACTGTACTTGTGCGACGCAAGTCTAGTGACTAACGATAAGAAAACGCGTATAGGTTACGACGTTAAGTAAGCAAATCCGGTGGAGTTTACGACGCTAGGAACGCAAAGTTGTGAGTTCATGCTCCCCCTTTTCTCTTTAACTGTTTTCAGTTTTTATAACTTCGGGGGTGAAATACATGTACAAAAGTACAATATTTATAAATGGTATGATATAAATACAAGAAGTACACTTGGTGAGAACGAGAACCAAGTGTGACGAAATATATGAATATGAGAAGCGCATTTGGTGAGACGAGAACCAAGTATAAGGCGCTATGAGAAATGATAACAAGAAACGCGCTTGGTGAGAACGAGAACCAAGTAGGAGGCGTTATGAGAAATAGTGTCACGAATAGGGTTCAGAAGCACCATTAATCAACGTATACATTCAGACCGCAGAACAAAAGGTTAGATCTAACAGGTGCCTGGCAGCCTCACACTCGGTCGGGGCGAGAATCGAGTGGTGCTTTTGTGTCTCAGAATATACCAATTAAATGCCTTAGGTTTGGTAGCTTCCTATGACGTGTCACATGTTAATGGCTTTGCAACCCATTAACAATCTGATAATTACAGAAATACTGTATTTACATAAAATTCATACCATACAAGAATTGATAAATAACTTGAAGTACGTGGGGTACTCAAGAGAATTGATAAATAACTTGAAGTACGTGGGGTACTCAAGAGAATTGATAAATAACTTGAAGTACGTGGGGTACTCAAGAGAATTGATAAATAACTTGAAGTACGTGGGGTACTCAAGAGAATTGATAAATAACTTGAAGTACGTGGGGTACTCAAGAAGAAATTGAATTATACATAGGTACGTGATGTACACATGAAACTGGATTTATGAAAACTTGATTTACTCACAAACTATGTTTTCATACAAAGTATACAAACATGAAATACAAAACTGCATGAATTCACACCAACTTTATGTTGACGTTTTTCCAAAAACTCACATGTATTTCAGGTAACTAGGATGGATGTGCGCGTGGTCTAGCTTATGCTCGTGGATGTCGCTTGTGTTTAACTTTGAATAAAGTTGTAAACTTTTAAGACAATGTTTTATGCGACTTAGCGATGTAAACGCTAACGTATGTTTTCAAATTATGGTATTTGAATGTTATTTTACGAGCATGTAGCATGTTTACTCTTCGTATGCAATGAGAACCTTTCATGATCACACCTCGTGCTTCCGCCGCAGAAAGGGGTGTGACAAGACAGACACTGTCTCTGAGGCCAGTAGGAGGTGTAAGGAGATGAGGAATGTAGAACTGCGTCACTAGGTGATAGTTATAGCGACCGGATGTGCCTAAAACATGCTCTAACTACAAAATCCTGCACTTTAATGCAAAATTCAGCATTTAAGCTAACTAGTAAAGTGCAAAAACATGGAAAAATAATACTAGACACTTTCCAAAGTGTCGGGAATTCATTGTGTCACTAAAAATGATATTAAAGACACTTTAAATGCTTATTTAGCACTTTAACGGATCAATATCCAACCAAACAACCAGACTTTACCCGGAACTTAAAAATATTGTCAATGACATTGTTTTTCCTTTTCTGAGCCAGTTAGGGTCCCCGAATACCCTAAAACCCTTTATAATTCATAACACACATAATACACTAATTAACACCTTTAGTACTTAACTAGTTACTAACTATCTAGTTCAAACCAAACCATAAACCCTCCCCCCCCCCCTTCAACCGAATCGGTCCCCCAAGGGGACACACTCCTTACAAATATTGATTATTTTATTGAGGTTGCCTAATATCTTCATAACACATTGTTTAGTGGACAATACACCCAATATGGATTATAAGTAAGTATGGAGGATAAGCATTACATTCACAACAACACTTCAAAATTTTACTCTCTCTTTCTCCTCTCCTTTGGATCGGCCGAAACCCCCAACCCACATCCACCCACCTTCAAGTTTCAATCTAGCTAAACCACTTACATACAAAGGTGCAAGATATCATTCAAGCAAACCCAGTGCTTTCGGAATCTCAAGGACCTCTCTACGTTGCTTTTATCCACCTAGTTTTCGCTTTGATTCTTCCCTAGCCACGAGCTAGTAGTAAGTGCTTCCAAACACTTCCTTGTTCATGTTTAAAGTGGTTAATAGGAGGTTTAATGGTTAAAACTCAAGAACATGCAAAAACAAAACTTAAAGTCTTGCAAGAATGATAAACTAGTTGGTTAAAGAGAAAATAATGGTGTAAAACTTGTGAATCTTGTTTAGTTATGGTTATTTTATGATTGTTGGTTGCTAGAAGTGGAACGGATAGTCATCTAACCATGCTAGATCATGTTCATGGAACATGAACTAGCAATATGTAAAGTGTAAAAGATACAAGATGATGAACCTTTCCACACATAAACATGAACTTGTGTAAAAATGATGTTTCTTGTAAAATAGAGTTTTAAACTAGTAGATCTAAAGATCTACATGTGGTATTTTCGAAGAACCAAGTAAAATATACAAGTCTTATTTTAAAGCCGGATCTTTCATGAACTAAAAGCATTTTTGTGAACAAACAAGTGTGTAAACACTTGTGTGACAAAAGGATTTAACAAAGGAATAATTTCGTAATTTTTGGACTAGAAGTTGTAAAGTTACATTTTCTTTAAAAATAAAGTTTTCAAGAAACCAATTTTATTTTTAAAGATGGAAAGATTTACTAAATATGTTGGAAGGTTACTACATATTTTTACACAACTTACAAGTTCATGTGTTTGCGATTTATGCTTATCTTTGACTAGTTTGATGATTGAATATTGTATATTGAGGATTGGAAATTGATTGATTGAATTTTGAAAAGAAAATGATACGCTAGTAAGCGTGGCCACCTCCAGTTACAGAGGAAACTCTAGCGAATTTTTTCCAGAAAATAACACTTAGAATATTTTTGGTGACAAGTGTTAAATTTTTGACTTGTTTTCCAAACAAACTTCGCCATGATTTTTATTATAAAATAACCAAGTATTCAGAGGTGGATTTTCTTAAATAAAACTTGTTAAATATATGTTGAGAATATATATTTCATAATGAAACGCTTGTGTGATTTTATGACTATTTTATGAACTACGCATATATTATTTTAGAGTAAAAATAATATAACTGAAATACATTGTGAAAGCACGACTCCACAATAATACCAACGCTATCACAAATAAATATTTAAGTTACACCGGTATTGTTATTACCACACGAACTTTAAAATGTAACTTATGTATTTTTCGGAAAATACTCTTAAATGTGTATTTTGACAAAGTATTATTTTGGAAATTGTATGAAGTAAAATATAATATTTTTGGAAAAATATGTATATTTTGGAGATAGAATATTTTAGTCAAATGAATAAAAATATATTTTATTAAGTGAGACTTAATAATATATTTTTGGAATTATAAGAAAACGCACGTGTTGAAACCCCCATCCTTGGGAAGGAATATAATTATTAAATAATTGAGAAGTTTTAATACGAAATAGTTGTCTAACTATTTCCCAAAAACGTTAAACCATAAGCCAAGGCACGGCCGTCCGTCTAATTGAAGTTAGTACGTGTAGGTCATCACGCAGCAGGTTATTTTGGGACGGACTATTTTGAGACGCACTTCTGTGAGTTCGTGTCCCCCTTTTCTCTTAACTGTTTTCAGTTTTTATACTTCGGGGGTGAAATACATGTTACTATGATTACGAATACTTTTTACATGGTATGGTTAGCATAAGGAGGGTTACTACTTAGATCATGTGAGTGGGTAGGAGGGAACTGGAGGCCATTAATCCTCATTGTAGGACCGAGGGTCATTAGCGGTAGATCTATCTGGGTGTAGCGAGCCCAACTCCAAGCCCAACAGAACGGACCTCGGGGTGACTTTGTACCCGACGCATAAATCTGCTAGGTTTGAGTCTTCCTACTGCACTTCACACATATCAATGGCCTTGCAAACCATTGGTGATCTCTTTATTTCCTTATTTGCTACATACCAGGGATTTTATACTACAAAGGTTTTACATACTCACTTTCACATGAACTCTCTCAACTTTATGTTGACTTTTCAACTTACGTGTATTTCAGGGAATTAGGGATCTGGCAAGGTATGCACTGTCGTTACGCTGCGTAGAAGAATGGTGTCATCCAAGTTTAGGGATTGTGACTTTTACCTGGACGAGTCACAAGTCTTAAGCTGTGTTTATTTCATGTTTTGAGATTGTGTCTTATGAACAAGGCTTTTATTATGTTGTGTTGTAAACTCGTTGCATGTGTCAACTCTAAAACAATGTTGTCGTGTTTTACTTTTAAAACTTGAAGTAATGGATGATCATCATGGTTTTATTTTCATATAGCTTTGTTGTGTTTAAGCTATGGTATTAAGAAGTCACACCAAATAAACCCACGCTTCCGCAAAAGCCAGGGTGTGACAGATTCGTTCGGTTCACAAGCTCTAGTGATCCATCACATCTTCTAATCTCGGTAACGCGTCTAACTATAATAATAATCATGCTAATTATCCGTGGTCATGGCTGTGTTTATATTTATTCTTGATTACCTTGATGTTATGATGTTAACTTGTGGATTTGGATGCATAAAAATAAGTATGAGGGTTTGTGTTTTTCATATGTGTGTGTTATAGGTGGGATTGGAATGGTTGTTGTAACCGGGTTTAGGGGTAGAGAAGTCGACTCAAGCAATGAATCTTGATGTGTGATCTTTGATAGGATTGTACTATACATGGTCTTAATCGCGATAAATATATATATGGATTGTGTATGCGGGTTGGTGTGGGTTCGATTGCGCATAAGAGTTACTTGCGCATGGCTAGGGTTATTAAAACTCATGTTTTTGTTGATGGTTAATCTATATGGGTGGACGTTACAACGGGTGCGATAAAGGATGGATTTAAACTGATATAAAGTATTGATGGGTTGCATGATCACTAATCATGTTAATGGAATCGTTAGAACTCGCGCTAGGAAGTAAAGGTTGAAAACAGAAAGCTGTTTGGTATTTACAGCCGACTTCAGTTGGCCGTAAATGGACCTTTATAAATCGAAAAATTGATTTTCTGAAGTTTAAATTATATTTTTTCGAAAAACGATTCGAATGGACCTGGAATCATATTTTTTCGAGGTCGTTTGCTATTTTTAAAGGTTCGTTTTGTACAACAGCAAAAGCTGTGTTTTTTTCTTCAGAAAATATGTGTTATGTTTTTCATTATAGCTTGAAATCTGTTGAGAGTCAGGTCACGAAATTTGAATTGTAGATGGCCACTGATGTCTTTGTAATTCTCCAAGTGGAATTTCGTCAATCGGACTTACGATGAATTTTTAATGAATTTTTCCGTGGACTGCAGTCAGAAAGTGACGAATCTGATTTTAGCCCGGTAAATGATTTTTATAAATTAATTGGTAGTGAATTGGATCCCGATATTTTTACACAATAATATTTGGGTCGTTTAAAACATTCTGTAAAAATTTGGGAATTTTTGGAATAAGTTAACTATTTTATTAAAATGCCCAAATACAGCCCAGTTTTGGATGTTAAGGCTGAAACGACATAAGTAGTAATTTGCGTGTCTAATTGTCGGGAAGGTTATCTGATAATGATCCAACTTGTTACATGTCAATGGGAGGGTTATGTGCAATATCATAGGCTTGCTCTTGAGTAGTTATAGGCGGAATGTTTATATGGGTGTGAATTGTTAAGGTGAGTGCATGTTATGTGGTAGATGCGTGTAAGAACTTTGTGCTTTATTTGAAATTATTAATAAACTAAATGACAATTATATTAGGAAGTGATTGACCAACCCTGACCGTTAGCTATTTTAAGAGTTCAACCGAGCAACCAAAGGTGAGTTCACACTTTCTATAAGGCATGGGATTCCCGGTGGTTTGGGAATGGGTTAAGAAACTAAAACGAAACCTACATATTCTCCTTGGGTAGAATATGTACCTCCATCCTCGTTGAGAAGGATGACAACATTAAACCTGCGTATTCTCCTTGGGTAGACTACGTACCTCCGTCCTCAGTTGGGAAGGACGACAACCTATAACTTACTAGACAAAACTCTATCATGAAGTCCCTCATTTTTATATCGACTTAATCGCCGGGCCAATGGCGAGCGGGTCATTAGTTAATAGCGCTATTAGGGTTGACAAGCCTCACACCATGCCGGGAAGACGGGCGTAATGGATCTGGGCAGTTAGTCAATGATGATAGACATTGACGTAAGGCATAACTTTTCCAGTCAGTTGTCGATATGGTAACAGTCTAGTAGTTAACATGGGGAAGCCCCCACTGGTTATGGTTTGGGAAACAAGGAAATGGTTAATTCATGGTTTTCTAACGAACTTATGGTTTTTGGAACAACTTTAAAATGGACAACCAACTGTGAACTCATTCAACTTTGTTGTTGACTCGTCTTTACATGCCTTGTAGGTCGTTAGATGCTTAGCTGGAGCTTGCACGGGAGTAGGAGTCATTGTGGGACATGGACTGTTGAGTTCCATGTTAAACATTTGAACTTTTAAACTTATACTTTGGTTTTAAACTTTATGCTTCCGCTGATAACTTGAACTTGATTAACTTGTTTTGAACACCAATTATAATGTGTGGTTGGACTTTTATTTATTTAATTACATTGTTCAATATGATTGGTGGCTGGATCCTGGTCAGTCACGCCTCCTGCGGTGATACTCCGCTTGTGGAAATTTGGGGGTGTGATAGATTGGTATCAGAGCCATTGGTTATAGTGAACTTGGTTTTAAAAAAGGGGAAAAATCTTTTTGATATAAAACCAGACTATAACCTGTTATGTGCTTGACGATCCACAACGACGCTTCACACCACGTGCAAGGCTCAACAATTTAGGTGGTATGATTTAAGTTTATATTGCCTATTTGCTAGATTACTTTTGCATGATATGCTGTTTATTGTATGTTTATGTAGCATGGTAGCATGTGGTCTATTAACCCTGATGCGTTCTATATGACACCCGAATGTTAACTTGAAATTTGACAAGTGGTGGTCAAATTCTTTTCTGTTCCATCGTCACCCCACTACGACCATTGTTTAGGTGTTCTAGCTAGTCATACGCTTATCTCGACATGACGTCGCCATCTGACCCTCCGTACATTCGGATTGTACGTCAACATTCATGAAGACTAGACCTGCCTCAAACGAACTCGGGTTTAGTAGGACTATACCCATGCATCCCTGTTGACGAACCTTATCATCTTCGACGGTCGGCGTCACCAGAAACGAAGCAATCACAGTTACACGCGTTCGTCATTTTGCAGCTCGAAACCCTACCAACCAAATTTTGTTTTGGACAAGTGATGTACTTCCGCGGCCGTGATGCAACGAACTTCTCTTTCGTGCCGTGCCGCCATACACCACTACTGGAAATACCCCTAGAGAACAGATTAGATAATCGAATTTCCGGTTGTTGTTTAACTTTTGTTTTCACTCAACTCTTCGTATGAACCTCACTAATCCCCTGTTTCTTCGATCGGCAACCGATTTAACGAAACGCTAACAACCATACCACGATTCCCACCGATCACAAAGATTACCCTCATTACCCTGTTGGATGGATAACTCTCATTCTGCATTGATTTACACCTTCGTATACCTAACTTAACAAATGGATGCTTCTTAATGTCGGGATAGCCTTCGGGACATTCATGAACGGAGATATGGATCACTCAACCTACAGACGAACATGATAATCTATACGTTTACCTTACCCCCTTACACCACAAGAGTCGTATTTTAATTCCATGATAGCCTTCTTATATACGCGGAACCTTTGCACTAGCTTTTGTACCGACACATGATTGTTGATTAATGATATGTCTAATTTCTACCATTGGCTTAGGCCAAACCATCACACTCTTACCACAACGACATTACGTTCTCGCTTCTCCATGCTGAGACACTGAAACGAACACCCTCTAGCTTAGAGAATTTGGAAGGCTCGACTCTCGATCATTGGTGATCACCCCCCGAAACTTTGAGGGTGGGGATGTATTATTGATACGATCATACTCTCCGGAACACGTTTTCGCGTCTTTTCTTTGGAACCTCACGACTACGCAGACGTATCTTGGATTCATTCGCACGACCAAAGGGAAATTTCCCCGAATTTGGTTACTTATCGACTCGATGAATCACAGACCCATCTAAGTTCATTGATCTAGGTGAATTGCTCCTCCTTCGCATGTGGGCGAGTCTAACAAATTTTGATGAAGGACTCAGTGAACCTTCACACTACAAACTTACACCATAACCACGCTACTACGGTGAATTCTAGATATCATTGATCTATCCGTGTGACATCTCTATGTGATCAACGACAAACTTTATCTTAACTATACCCAACTTGCGTACGACCAGCGGTACCTTCGACATCAGGTAAAACCCCTGCTGTTGATTCTTAAATGCTTATTCGTCGATTGCGACTACTCTTTCTCATGTTTCCGCATCCATACGAGATACACTTTTGGATCCTGTGATCCTAACAACATTCCCCATGAACACTCGCTTGGACAAATTACACTCTACGAACATTACTCGATGAGCATTGGGCCATGAGTATGATGATACCACAAGTATTGTTCTTTGATCTTGAGACGACCGATATGGACTCTCAGACACGACGCTCGAATTTAGTCTAACATGATGGATATGTCATTTGTTTTTCTTCGACGACATCTGAATCTATTCGAAGAGCTAGTAGGAATCCGAGCGATACCTACACCTTACCGTGAAGCTCCTACGACCCAAACAACCCTACGTTTCCAATGAGCGACTATTGGGCATTGCGAAACCCGTTTTCTTGATTGTATGCACAAACCCTCGTAAGTCTAAAGCTTGCTCAGGACTCCGCGTTTCAACAGTTGAAGGTGGAACTCTGTAGTACACCCATTCTTTCGTTACCAGAAGGCGTAGGTGATTTCGTTGTTTATTGTGATGCGTTTATTCAGGGACTTGGTGGTGTGTTGATGCAACGTGAGAAAGTCATTGCATACGCATCACGCCAACCTAAGGTTCACGAAAGGAACTACATTACCCACGACTGGGAGTTAGGAACAGTAGTGTTTGCACTCAAGATATGGAGACATTACTTGGACGGTACCAAGTGCACCATTTACACCGATCACAAGAGTCTCCAGCATATCTTTGATCAGAAGGAGTTGAACATGCGACAACGTCGACGAGTCGAACTCTTTAACGACTGTGTGTGCGCAATCAAGCATCATCCAGGCAAGGCCAATGTTGTGGCCGACGCCCTCAGTCATAAAGAAACCAAACCTAAGCGTGTACGAGCTTTACAGCTTACTATCCACTCCAGCCTTCCTACCCAGAATCCGCAACACCCAAGTCGAAGCATTAGAAGAAGGGGACATTTTTGTTGAATCCATGCGGATCATGGAAAAGCGATTTGAACCTAAGGAAGATGGTACTCACTACCTCAGGGAAAGTGACTGAGTTCCATTCTTTGGAAACTTACGAGAGCTTGTGATGGACAAAGAACACAAATCTCGCTACTCGGTGCATCCTGGTTCTAGCAAGATGTACCAGGATCTCAGAACTCTTTACTGGTGGCCCCACATGAAAGCTAACATAGCGACCTATGTAGTAAATGTTCGACCTGTGCGAGAGTCAAGGTCGAATACAAGAAGCCATCAGGCCTACTCCAACAACTAGAGATCCCGACATGGAAATGGGAGCAAATTTCCATGGACTTTGTTACTGGCCTACCTAGATCTCAACGAGGAAACGATACCATTTGGGTGATCGTAGATCGACAGACCAAGTCTGCACACTTTCTAGCCATCAAGGAAACAGATAAGTTTTCTACGCTCGCAGACATCTACCTGAAGGAAGTGGTCGCTAGGCACGTGGTGCCAACCTCCATCATCTCTGATCGTGACCCGTGTTTTGCGTCTGATTTGTGGCAAGCGATGCACAAATCCTTTGGCTCACGTCAAGACATGAGCACAGCTATTCACCCACAAATGGATGGGCAGACTGAACGCACCATCCAGACTCTCGAAGACATGCTTCGAGCATGTGTAATCGACTTTGGTGACGGCTGGGAAAGGCACTTACCTCTAGTGGAGTTTTCGCATAACAACAGTTACCGCACCAGCATCCAGGCTGCTCCGTTCGAGGCATTATACGGACGGAAATGTCGATCACCTCTTTGTTGGGCAGAAGTTGATGACAGCCAAATCACTGGCCCAGAACTTGTTCCCGACACAACGGAGAAGATTGCCCAAATCAGACAACGAATGGCGGCAGCTCGTGACCGTCAGAAAAGCTATGCTGATAAGCGTAGGAAACCTCTCGAGTTCTAGGTTGGGGATTGAGTGCTACTTAAAGTCTCACCTTGGAAAGGTGTTGTTCACTTTGGTAAACGGGGCAAGTTTAATCCGCGTTATGTCGGACCTTTCGAAATCACTGAGAAAATCGGCAAGGTAGCGTACAGATTGAATCTGCCCGAAGAGCTTAGTGTTGTTCACAACGTATTCCACGTGTCGAATCTGAAGAAGTGTCTGTCAGAAGAGACCCTCATAGTTCCTTTCAAGGAACTCATTATCGACGACCAACTGCGCTTCGTCGAGGAACCGGTGGAGATAGTGGATGGGGAAATTAAGACCCTCAAACGTACCAAGATACCTTTAGTTCGAGTTCGTTGGAACTCACGTCGTGGCCTAGAGTTCATTTGGAAATGAGAGGACCAGATGAAACGCAAGCTAAGGTTCACGAAAGGAACTACATTACCCACGACTGGGAGTTGGGAGCAGTAGTGTTTGCACTCAAGATATGGAGACATTACTTGGACGGTACCAAGTGCACCATTTACACCTATCACAAGAGTCTCCAGCATATCTTTGATCAGAAGGAGTTGAACATGCGACAACGTCGACGAGTCGAACTCTTTAACGACTGTGTGTGCGCAATCAAGCATCATCCAGGCAAGGCCAATGTTGTGGCCGATGCCCTCAGTCATAAAGAAACCAAACCGAAGCGTGTACGAGCTTTACAGCTTACCAGATGAAAGGTGAGTCCAGTACAGAAGCTACTTCTGAATTTCGGGACGAAATTCCAAACCAACGGGGGGATGATGTGATACCCCAGGAAAACGCACAACACGACTAGCTTCTCCGGCAACGATGTGCTAAATTTCGGAACGAAATTTCTTTCAACTTGGGGATGATGTGACAACCCGTAACTTCGAGGTAAAAAAAAAACGATTCGTTTCTCTTTTACAAAATAAATATATTTTTTTTTGAATGGCTCAGCGGAACACACCTAGACGAAGTACCTCCGCCCCCCGGGTTCGACCCCCGAGCGCCCCCCCCCCCCCCCCTAAGGTCCAGCCCACACCAGCTTTTGACCGGCTGGTAGTCGACCCCTTAGCTCACCCGTGCGGGAAAACCGCTCTGACCCGGGATCGAACCCGTGACCAGAGGGTAAAACCCTCACACCTCCACCCAGCTGAGCTGGGCTTCATTGGCTACAAAATAAATATATACTAATCTTATTCGACTAATTAAATTTATACTTATTTAATTTATAGTGTGCAAACATATAATTCAAAACCAAATCCTTACCGTGTTGTACTGAACCGAACCGTTTAAACCAAAGCATAGGTTCGCTTGTCGATTCAACCCACTCGTGTAACTCAAAACTTATGAGGCCCGAACCATAGCATGAACATTATACAATTTATATTAGTTTACAATTTATTTTAGTTGATTTAAAAAATAATAATAAAAATGACAATATTAATATAATGCATCGTGAGGTCTCTACATGGTGAAACCCAATTCCCTTGTTTCCATTGGCTCACAATTCACTTTTCTTTATTTGGGTTATCAGCCCCTTTCGGCCAATCCTAAACAACCTCAAATTCTCATAGGTTTTATAATTCACTTAGGATGCATGTGCCATATACATATATTCTAATTTTCTAACTCTATTTCACAAATTAAAAACAACTCTACGGCCCACTCTCCATAACCGCCCACTCATGCCCATATATGGTTTACGTATGTATGTATGATTGAATGTTATCACTTAAAAACAAACCCTACTCCACCTTACCAGCTATCGAACCCTACTGCCTCCCCTTTTCCTTCTTTTGTGAACGCTAACAAGGCACAAGCAATCAAGGATTCGTTCGGTTCACAAGCTCTAGTGATCCATCACATCTTCTAATCTTGGTAAAGCGTCTAACTATAATAATAATCATGCTAATTATCCGTGGTCATGGTTGTGTTTATATTTATTCTTGATTGCCTTGATGTTATGATGTTAACTTGTAGATTTCGATGCATAAAAATAAGTATGAGGGTTTGTGTTTTTCATATGTGTGTGTGTTATAGGTGGGATTGGAAGGGTTGTCGTAACCGGGTTTAGGGGTAGAGAAGTCGACTCAAGCAATGAATCTTGATGTGTGATCTTTGATAGGATTGTACTATACATGGTCTTAATCGCGATAAATATATATATGGATTGTGTATGCGGGTTCATGTGGGTTCGATTGCGCATAAGAGTTACTTGCGCATGGCTAGGGTTATTAAAACTCATGTTTTTGTTGATGGTGTTGGTGCACAATGTCTATCGCCTATGTCATCAGTCTAGGTCATGTCGTTTATGTGTAATAGGTCAAAAAGTTAAGTTTTTATATATTGTAAGCCAGTTCGCACGAACTGAGGATAATGTGTCAGGTCGCACGAACTGGGAAATGTCCAGTTCGTGCAAAGTGGATAGTATATCCCATGCGAACTGGTTGCCCTATAAATAGGGGTGTTGTGTTTTTCATTTGTAACATTTCAGAGATTTTGTCACGAAGTGCTGCTGAAATTCTCTCTATACCTGAACGCCTAATATCATTGGAAAACGTGTTTAAAGTGTATTTCTCTGCTTCTACTCCTATTCTAACATTGATTCACGGTTGCTAGTCTGTTTCCGCCTTTCTAGCAACTCAGATTTGACTCAGATTGACTCGTATTGATCGAATCTCGATCCTACAAGTGGTATCAGAGCTCAGGATGAGTCAAATCTGCTAAAATCAGTGTTTTTAAAGGTTTAGAACTCTAAACTTCTACTCTTTCTTGGATTTTTGGACGAATTCACGGACAAAATGGACTGAATTTTTGATATTGTGTGTAAAACACCATTTTAAACAATCCTTCAAAGTTACAGACCATAATTCACACTAAAACTGATCAAAAAGTGTAAAAAAGCTTCACTTCGTGTAAACATGATGCTCAATTCATACGAAATGATCCAGATCGTTTGAGAATTTACCAAATCGTTTGAAATTTTTATCTATTTCGCACGAATTGGATCAGTCCGCATGACTTGGGTGATCAGGTCTCATCACTTAGCACGAATTGATTTTCAGATTGTGTGAAGTTGTTCACTTCGCACGAATTGGTATTTCTTGTATCAAATTTGTCACTTCGCACGAATTGGAAGTCCAGTTCTTTTGAAACTTCCAGTTCGCTTGAAATCATCAGTTCGTTTGAAGTCCAGTTCGTTTGAAACTCCAGATTGTGTGGAAGTCAAGTCGTTTGAAACTAAAATTTTTCAAAACTTAGAAATTTTTCGAATTTTTTTTTTCAAAGTATAAAATGGACAACCAAGAGTTTTACAACTCGTTTTTCGGAGGAGGTATTTAAACTCCAGCAAGTATAGCCCAGAATGTGAACTTGGAAAATGAGCTGGGAACCATGCAAAAACCACCGAAACTGCTCAACATTGAAGATTATTCGGGGTGGCAAGATAGGTTTCGCACGTGGGTTTAGGCGAATCACCTTGAATGTTGGTTGAAAGTTGAAACAAAATATGTAGTTCCTGTGAATGATCCTGGTATTCCAAAAACACTTAACTCGTTAACTCCAGCTGAAGCAGAAAGTTTTAAAGCTGAGAAAAAGATGGTTAGTATATTGCAACAGGCAATTAAGGAAGACATCTTGGTACTGTTACAAAATCAGGGTGACGTACAATCTATTTGGAACTCTCTTAAAGTCAAATTTCTTGGAAGTGCTGCAATGATCAAAAGTAAAAAGGCACTACTGAAAAAAGAATTCGACATTTTTACTTCTATCAGTGGAGAATCAATGAAAGAATTGATTGAGAGGTACTGTCACTTGGTAGTGGAGATGAAGTGTTTGGGTATAGATAAAACAGACGAAGAGTTGGTTGATAAGTTGGATGACGCACTACCACAAGAAGTGTGGGGTACGTTCTTAATGGTTTTGAAGAACAACTTGGAATACGTGGGTTTCAATCTGAGTACGTTTATTGAGAGAATTGAAGCTCAAGAGCTTGAAATGAGGAAGATGAGTAAAATGAAATCTACAAACGTACAGCAAGATGTTCAGCTTTACTATAAAGGAAGCTCATCTGCCACATCTACGCCGAGTCCAAAGATTCAAACGGCATTCAGTGCAGATTCTTCATCGGGGGTAACTCAAAGCACACCTAACAACAACTTCTCATCATTTCCAAATTACGAACCGAATCCTAAGATTCAGAGTTTTCAAGAGCAGGCTTCGCCTCAAAGTTCGTCAGGTTCAAACAATCAGAGTTATGCTCATGGGATACTGTGCAATATCGCTGTTAACATAAAAAACGGTCAATATTTTACTGAAACAGCCGTAAAGCAGCATATAGCACTTCTAGCTTCTGTACTTGAGTCTTACGAGAGTCTAGTAGCCGGACGAATTGGTAACCCAGACATGACGAAAGAAGATTACGACCAAATTGATCTGGAGGAAATGGAACTCATTGACATCAAATGGGGTATGGCGAGCATTGTGAGAAGAGCTCAGAGGTTCATGGAAATTACCGGAAGAAGTAGTCTCGCAGGTCCTTATCCTAAACTTGGATTCGACAAATCAAAGGTGACTTGCTTCAAATGTAAAGAGAAGGGACACTTCAAGCGCGAATGTCCGAACAGAGAAGTTAACAACCATCAGAATCCATTCTCCAACGATTATTACCGACAGGCCATCTATCACAAAAACAGTCAAATACCATTCAATCCAAGACCTCAAATCGAGAACAGTCCATCCAAAACAGAAAAAGCTCTTTTGGTGAATTAAGATGATGAAAAGTTTCCAGAGGGTTTCAGTTGGGATAAGTACATTCCAGGAGGGGGTCTTGCGATGATGGCTGAAATTGTTGAAGAATGTGTTCCTGAAATTGTTGAAGAAGTCAGTGAAGTGATGACTGAAGAAAGTTTTGCAGAACTCAAAGAGGCAGCAGCAGCGGTCTACTATTATCAGTCTGAGCAGGAGGTTATTGCTAATACATTCAAGTCTATAATGCCTTCTAATGTGTTTGATTCTTTTGCAGGTTTCTTTGGAGAACCGACTACGGGTTTATGCCCACAGTATGAAGTTGAAAAAACTCCGGTTCAAGAGATCATTGATGTTTCAAAGGAAATGAATGAAGAGACTTTGAAAGAAATAGCAGACAAAGCTCTCATGGTCAAGCTGCAAGAGGTAGAACAAAGTAAAACATCTTCTGATAACAATGAGACCAAAGATGCTACTCAAGAGTCAGTGTCAGTCGAAAAGGAGTCAAATGAGAAGTATGAGTCCGATGAAAAATCAGAAAATGTGGAGTCAGTGTCAGTCGAAAAGGAGTCAAATGAGAAGTCCAGGTCCGATGAAAAATCTGAAAATGTGAAGTCAGTGTCCGATGGCAAATTAGAAAATGTGAAGTCCGAATCCGGAGAGAAGTCTGAGTCTGAGTCCGGAGAGTTTGGTAAATCAGAAAGTAAAAATGACAAACAAGAAAAGGTTTTTGAAAAAGTTGATTCAATTCCTGAAACGCCATGCAAAAGCTGTTTAAAACCTT
Organism: Helianthus tuberosus; assembly: GCA_030545235.1. Classification (NCBI taxonomy): domain Eukaryota; kingdom Viridiplantae; phylum Streptophyta; class Magnoliopsida; order Asterales; family Asteraceae; genus Helianthus; species Helianthus tuberosus. Next base: position 122,531,623 of record CM060451.1, on the reverse strand, counting down.
GCATGGATTTTCTTGAAAAAGACAAACAGGTTCAAGAATTGAAAAAGTTTCACGACAAATTAAAATTTAATTTTAATGATGTTAAAGAAGCTTATGACACTTTGTCACGATCAATTAAAGTAATTCACACTGAGAATAAAGAAAATGATAAAGTTGTTAGCTTTCTTAAAGCTACGGTCATGGATAAGCAAATGTCGATAAACATGCATCTCGACATAATTGCATCTCTAAAGAAGGAACTTGAACTGATGCGTATTGAGACAGAAAGAGTCGACAAAAAGTTGATCAGTTATATTTCATCGTCATATGTGATTGATCAGATTGTTCCTCAACAAGCTGATTTCAAAGGTGTTCCACCCCCAATGTGGAATCATTATACTCAGAAATGTCCAGATGGGGTGGAGGAAGCATTGAATCTCAAATTGAGAACAGTAGAGAATGAATTACCGGAGAACATAGATGTTACATTCTCTCCGTCTGACACCGACAACGAGTCACAACTGGTCAAAACAGTTGTAGACCAAGTGTTGGATGAAGAGAGTGGTAACTGTTAGGTCCAGAGTTTTACGCTTACCTTTATTACGTTTATTTATATATATTTGGTTTAGATTATGACTTGGGATTGGGCTAGGCCATGTGGGCCAATGGGGTAGAGGCTCCTATAAATAGTCATGATTAGATTGTTAGTAGTAGAGCTCTCCTTCACACTTGTAATGATGTAGCCCCAAATAGAGAGCCTTGTACCCGACAATCCTAGGGATTGTGTGCTAGGTTCTCGAATATCGTACCAGACAGTCCTTGAGACTGTGTACGATCTAAGCAGCGACACTAAGTTATTCAATGAAATATTTCTTTTTGTTCTTTCGGTTTGATCTTACATTCCGCGTTCGATTGAACCGTCGAGTGATATCTCGGGTTTTTCGGGACTAACAGTAACTCTAATTTTGAAACGGTCAAAACCCATTTTGAGAATTCAAGTTCAAATTCTGAAGATGACGGAAACTTTCTTGACAAGTTTATCCCAAAATCAGATAAAGTTTTGGATGACGATTCGATCATTGTGGTTTACACGATAACCGGAACTGAAAAACTATATACTGATTTTGAGTACCCAATTCAGAATGGAAAACTGGAAAATGTTGAAAAAGTTTTGAAACTCGTGGAAATTGATATTTCAGAAGTCAACAACAACTCGTTTCTTTCAAAACCGAAAAAGTCTTTTGTTAAACAACAATCGACAAACAACCCGGGAAAGAAGAATGAATGGGTGGGTAACGATAGTAACAAGAGACATGGTAATAATTTCAAAAAGAAAGGTGTTGGTTTTGAGAAGAAAATGGTTAAGAAAGAAGTTAAGCCAAAAGAAAAACTGAGTGATGTGTTTGTGGCTGGTAATAACACGGAAGTCGAGAAGGATTATATCTTTAGTCAAAAAGCAATTGACGATTTTATTGCATCCAAAAAGATAAGATAAGATAAGAGATGAGACCAACAGATCCACTTTTGTTGAATATGACAAAAGAATATGTTATCGCAGCAATAAAATAGGTCACATGGCCAAACAATGTGTCAAAAAGATAATAAAACCAGTTTTCCAAAAACCAAAACCAAAAGTTTCAAATGATGTTAAAGGAAAATCACTTATGGTATCCCCCGTGCGTATTCTGAAATGCGGTGAATCTTTGAAGTCTGAGGATAAACCAAAATCAACTTTTGAGATTGGTGAATCTTCAAAGTCACAAAAGACTTCAAAGGTTTATACTAAAACAAAGACTTTCTAAAGTCAATCATGGGTGGAGAAACCTAAACAATCTTTTGAGGAGAAGAAAATGGAAGAGGTTTTAAAATCTGAACCGAAAATTTGTCCAACCACTGTTGAGAAAAGTGAATTTGAGTTAGACAAGTTGATTGAAGAATTCCCACCTATCAAGGAGGGAGCTCTAAAATCAAAAACAGAATCTGATGTTCCAAATGTTGTCTTTAACATGCTAAAACTTGGCAAAGTAGCTCACGATATTGTTTTTGGTAGTATACCAAAGGCTGAAAAATCTTGGGTATCGTTGTTTAAGTAAATGTTTTGTGATGTGTGCAGGGGCTTCCAAGGTCTATCATTTCTAAGTGGATAATGGATAGCGGCGCCTCGCGGCACATGACAGGGATGTTAGCACTGCTCTACGACGTCAAATCAATCAATGGAGGTTATGTAGGGTTTGCTGGAACTCAAGGTGGAAGAATCATTGGAGAAGGAATACTTACAAACGGTGTTGTATCTTTTGAAAAAGTTAATTACATTGCTGAGTTGGAAAACAATCTGTTGAGCATCTCATATATTTGTGACAAGTCGTTCACTGTTCATTTCACAAAAGATGAATGTCTTATTCTGAAACCAGGGTTTAAGATACCGGAAGAAATGGTGTTGATGTGCGCTCCTCGTGAACACGATCTCTATATACTAGACATGAGCGTTTCAATAACGACAGATAGAAAGGCTCAATGTTTTGTGAGTAAGACGAAGGCAACGGAGAAAGAATCCATTATGTGGCATCGTAAAATGGGGCATATTCATGTCAGAAAGATGAACTTTTTAGTTCATAATGATCTTGTCGAAGGTGTTAATTTGAAAAGCTTCCATCTTAATGATGATTGTGTTGAATGCAAGAAAGGGAAGCAGACGAAAAAATCACACCCGAAAAAGCTCTTGAACTCCATCAGACTACCACTCGAAAGACTCCATATGGATCTTTTCGGACCGGTAAATGTGAAGAGCATAATTGGAGATCTATATTGTTTAGTTGTGACTGACGACTTTAGAAGATTTTCATGGGTGAATTTTCTAGAGAGAAAAGATGAAACGTTTGATACTTTGATGAAGTTATTCAAGAAGATGGAAAATCTTTACAAACTGCCGATCAGACGGATTAGAAGCGACAATGGCACTGGATTCAAGAACAATGGTATGCTCGAATTCTGTAACGATAAGGGAATTCTTCATGAATTCAGCACGGTATACTCCACAACAAAACGGTGTTACAGAACGAAAGAATCGTACGTTGATCGAAACAGCTCGCACTATGTTAGCAGATTCGAAGTTACCGATATATTTTTGGAGTGAAGCAGTTGCTACGGCATGTTACACACTAAATCGTGTTCTTACGGTGAAGAAGCACAAGAAAACTTGTTTTGAATTGCCGCATTTTTACAAACCAAATTTGAAATTTTTAGAACCATTTGGATCACCATGCACATTCATTGATCCAGACGGTAAATTTAGTGCAAAAGTTAATGAAGGTTTTTTTGTAGGTTATGCTAGTCCGTTGAAGAGAGTATTTGTTCTGTGTTTGGGGAAGATTATACAAGTTCAACACGTTGACTGTCAAAGGTTTACTGCTCCAGAACAACTTCCCGGAAACATATTGCTTTTTTATTACGATAATCTTTGGGAGTCATTCCATTTGCCGACAGAGCCGAGTGAGGAGGAACTGACATACTTATACCAACAACCGCAGTCTCTTTCACAAGAACAAGTGCCGAGACCGTTGGTAGTTTCTCCGCCCACCGAGGGTTCAAATGATCATGAGGCTGGTCCAAGTGGAACTGCACACGAAACCCCAGAAGAAACAGCTCCAATATTTGATCAATCTGACGACTTAGAAGCGGAAACCGATCTGACTTATGATGAGGAACCAAATATTGAGACTTCAAATGCTGTTGATCATACGGGTGATCAGAATATCACAAATTTGCAATCGGAAGTGAGTGTACCTGATACAGTCATGCCAAGAACATTATCTTACCATCCATCAGAACAAATCATTGGTGATCTTCACAGCGGCATGAAAACGCGTGATCAAATCAACAAAGGGCTTACATGTTTTTACTCATCTGTTGCTCCTTTACAAGTAGACTTCTCATTGAAATGTTTTATCTCGCATGTAGAGCCAAAAACATACAAAGAAGCATTAGCCGAAGAGAGCTGGGTAAATGTAATGCAAGAGGAGCTACAACAATTTAAAAAACTTGGAGTGTGGAGGTTGGTTGAACTCCCGAAAGATCAAAAGTTGATCAAGACCAAGTGGGTCATCAAATGTAAAAGAGATGATAGAGGGGTAATAGTAAGAAATAAAGCACTTTTGGTAGTCCAAGGTTTTAGTCAGCAAGAAGGGATTGACTTTACCGAAGTATATGCGCCCATTTCTCGACTCGAGGCAATTAGAATCTTCTTGGCATTCGCGTCATGGAAGGGATTCAAGGTCTACCAACTAGATGTTAAATCTGCATTCCTTTACGGAAAGATTAAAGAAGAAGTGTACGTCGGACAACCACCGGGTTTTACTGATCCAGTACACAAGAACAAGGTGTATCTTCTTGACAAGGCGTTATACGGATTACACCAGGCCCCGAGAGCCTGGTATGAGACGCTTTCCCAGCATCTGTTGACCAACGGGTTCACCAGAGGGACTGTCAATAGTACCCTGTTCACAAAAGAGGTTGCAGGACATCTACTCATCGTGCAGATATACGTGGATGATATAATTTTCGGATCGACGAATGATGAGTTGTGCAAAGAGTTTGAGAAGGTCATGAAAAAGAAGTTTGAAATGAGTTCTATGGGGGAGATGAAGTTCTTCCTAGGGCTTCAAGTTGAGCAAATGCCCGATGGAATCTTCATATACCAAACAAAGTATGTGAATGATGTGCTGGAAAAATTCAACATGTCCGAATCATCACCTACATCAACCCCCCTGGCTACAAATCGTGGCATATGTCCGGACGAAAGTGGTGAAAAAGAGGATGAAATGTTGTATCGGTCAATCATAGGATCGTTAATGTATCTCACAGCGTCACGACCGGACATCATGTATCCAACATGCCTCTGCGCCCAGTATCAGTCAAGTCCGAGACAATCACACATGCAGATAGTGAAGAGAATCTTACGGTATCTCAAAGGTTACCCAAGCATCGGCTTGTGGTATCCTCGATTTGGTGACTTTCCTCTTACTGGTTATGCTGACTCTGACTTCGGGTCCTGTAAGTTGAATGCTAAATCCACCACTGCTGGGTGCCAGTTCTTCAGAACTCGGCTAATCACTTGGCAGTGCAAGAAACAAACCACAGTCGCTCTCTCGACTTGTGAGGCTGAATACATTTCGGCTTCCAGCTGTTGCTCTCAGATCCTTTGGATCCAACAGCAAATGAGGGACTATGGTTTGCAGTTCTTAGACATGCCAATCTTTGTGGACAATGAGGCGGCCATTAATATCACTAAAAATCCGGTTCAACACTCTAAAACGAAACATATTGAGATTTGACATCATTTTATTCGTGATTGCTACGAGAAAAAATTGATTCGAATTGATCATATTCACACCGATGATCAGAGATCTGATTTTTACACAAAACCCTTTGATAAAGCAAGATTTAATTATCTTTTGAAATTGAACGGGTTAAAGAATTTGTTTTCTGGGAGGGTGGTAGAGTGTGTGGCCGAGGAGGACGGCGATCAGAAGTGATCTGCGTCTTGTTGTCATGTTTTCTATACAGTTTCTTTACTGCTTTTGATAAAACCAAAAACACAAAAATATGTTTTTAATTTTAGGGGGAGAAAGTTTATAGAAAATACAAAAACATGATAAAATTTCAAAAATACAAAAACATTGGAAAAGGCAAAAAGAGTTTTGTTGTGAAAAAGAGGAAATGATAGTACATCAGTGGACTATCACAACATGCTAAAGAAATGGAAAGTCAAAATGTTTTTAAACCGGTCTTACTAATGTTGTGCCAGTAGGCTTCCCACAATTAGTAGATTGAGTTCAAGATATAAACATAACGAATAACTGCTTATTTCGTGGGGAACATCTCTCGGATATATGGGTAACCCCCGAAATCTTGTTTGAAAGACTCTATTTCTGACATACTAGGTCTTTGTACGTCTTGATATCTGGGGTATTATACCAGGACTTCTGATTTTGCGGGAGCAATAGCCTAGTCCTTGTATAATACTTTGCACTGCTTTATTCTTAAAGCTCGCCCTCAGCATAAAAAATGATGAAACATTGAAAAATGCTAATCATTTGCTGTTGAAAAGAAGATCCCCAAGGGGGACCCACCTAAAGTCGAGCCATCATCTCTCTGATTTTGCGGAAGCAATAGCCTGAGCTCTCATGGCCACGCATTTAACCCCTTACAGATATCATTAGTGTGCACTCACCTGTAAGACTGAATATAGTAGTCTGGATACGGGAGTATATTCTGAGGTGTTACACGTGAATAAGTTCAGTTCTTAAAATATCTGATCTCGTGTCTTGAACCAATTGAAACTTGTGTAGAAGTTTAAGTGAACAAAAATACTGACAATCAGAAGTGAATTTGTTTAAGACTAAAAGTTAAATCAAGATCAACGGTGTTCATGATATGTCTCAAAAACTGATATGATCCTCTTACGCAAACTCACAAAAAGATGTCTGTAAATATATTTGTACAGTTTCCTGTTTCTTAAAATCCTAAAACATTTCCTGTTTGTTTAGCAAAATGTTGAAAATCCAAAAGATTTGATATTTCATTTTATTTTCGACAACAGACGTTGGGGATCTGATGATCAAAGTCTCACAGTGCTAAACATGTTGGATCATTTGGGTTGGTTAAGAGAAAGTTTGAGAAAAAGTTGGTGATTGCTCGAAATGTATCAAAGTTCATTAATTTGAACTTAAAATGTTTCAAAATATTAGCTAGATCATATTTTGGTCAGCCAAGGTCATTAACTTGGACTTGGCAGGCTAAACAGTTGACCAGGGTCATTAATTTGGACTTGGTTAACTGAGTGTGTTGGTAAATAGTCAAAAATAAAAGTTAAAAAATTAAAAATTTGAAAAAATGTATTTCACACGAAGTGATCATTTCGTACGAACTGGCCAAACAGTTTCATTCAAGGCCAGTCCGCACGAACTCCTCACACCGCCTCAACTTTCCAATTCGCACGAACTGGATCCTCTATTTAAGGGGGAGTCCAGTTCGCATGAACCATTTTCTGTTCACCACTCCGCACCAAACACACTCTTCAAAAGCGATTTCAGGAGATTTGAGAAATTCGTTATTTTCAAGCCAAAATCTTGTATTCTTGTTGATCGATTTCAGTGTATTTATATCATGGGAAAGGTAGTGATTCATGTTAATTTGAACCAGATCTCTTGAATTCGCATGAACTCAGAAGAACAGATCTTTGAACATTAGATCTAGGGTGATTTAATGGATTAAAATGAATAAAAATTACATCAGTGTGCTCGGAATGTGTTATAGATCAGATCTATGGTTTCAATTTCATCATACAAACAAGTTTTGAACATCTGTAAATCTACTGTTCATCAAAGATGATTCAAACGAAGTGACGATTCACTTCGCACGAGATGGCAGATTGTTTGAATCATTCAGTTTGCACGAGATGGGCACGTCGTTTGATGATTCCAGATCGTATGGATTTGGCCAGTTCTTGTGAAATCCAATTCGTTTGAATTTGGTCAGTTCGTTTGAACACCACTTCGTTTGAAACAACAGACCGCATGAATTGTTCACTTCGCTTGAACCAGTTCGTGTGAAGTATGTTTGTTTTGAAATTAGTAAAAAATGTTTAACTTGTTTGTTTATGTTTGTGTTTCAGGCATCAAATGTAGAATTTGATCCGTCACACAACATTTGTTGTGTCTATGATGAGACGTTACCAAAGATGGTTGTATTCAAGGAGATTTTGCCGTTTATGAAGCGTTTACCGATTCAGAAGGCGTTGACGAATCAGCACAGAGTTTTCAGATCTCATATTGCTCATTTCTGGAAGAAAGCGAGTTACGATGACGTGAATGATGTGATTAATTCAGTTATTAGCTTAAATGGTGAAGATAAAGAGGTCATTATCACAGAACAGCTTGTCAGAGAAGTGTTAGATTTTCCGGATGATGAAAATTCACCTACAGGGTTTCCTGAAAGAATGGTTAAGGGTTGTATGCTGAGAATGGGATATAGTGGTCCATTGAATAATGCAAATTACTTGAAAGCTTGTTTCACGAAGTCGTACAAATTCTTCATTCATTCAGTGATTCATGCACTTAGTCACAGAAAGGCTGGTTATGATGTCATGAAAGATTATCAGATGTGTATGGTTACGGCATTGGTGTTGAACAAAAAGTATAACTTTCTAGAATCATTTTCCACTACATGAAAGATAACATTACTTCAGGTAGTAAAAGCTGGATGTATCCGAGGTTTGTACAAATGATGCTGGATCACACGTATCCTAATCTGGTGAAAGATGAAGAAAATGATTTGATAATGTTAAATAATATGGATAATGAAACGTTGATCAGATTATCCAAGTATCACAAGAATTGGCCAGAACCAAAGACGAAGACAAAATTTTTCGGGTTTATCAAAGATGAAAAGTATGAAGATCCAGATCCTGTGAATCATTTGAAGTGGAGAAATGATGCAGAGATGAAAGAAAAGAGTGCAGCTGATGAGTTGAAAAGTTAGAAGAGTTTTCTGAAACTCGAAATGAGTGGATTACGAAAGTTGAAAAAGAAAAGAAGAAAAGAGGTGGTAAGAGAAATCCTAAAGTTCAAACTGAAGAAGGATCGTCTTCTCAACCGCAAAAGAAGCGTAAGAAGAAAACTGTTGAAACAATGCTGGTCGATGAACCAGAAGAAGATGAAACGGAGATTAATGTTGAAAAAGATCAAGAACAGTTAACTCCGGAAACTGAACGTTTGTTGAAAAATATTGATGATGCGTTAGAAGCTGAGAAAGCAGCTAGTGCAGAAAGTGATATGGATCCTGAAGTTGATAAATGGATCAAAGAAAACCTTGATCCAAGAGATAGAGAGAAACAGAAGAAAAGAAAGAGGAGTTCAGATGACGATGATGAAACGTATGCTCCACCAGAAAATGTTCAAGTTGTGTCACCACCATCATCAGGGGGCAGAAAGAAGTCAACTTCAAGAAAGCGTGTCATAACTCATGCAGCGAGAAAGTTGAAGTTCAAACTGAATCCACCACAAAAACCACCATCACCACCACAAAAACAACCATCACCACCACCACTACAACCACCACCATAACAACCACCATCACCACCACCACCACAATCTTCACCACCACATCATATTTCACTTCCTATCCATGAACAACCACAAATTTTTTCACCACATGTCCAACTAACACCACAAACCACACAACCAGCTGTTCATACAACTCTTGGATCATCGGGCTTTAAAGATTTTCCACATGTTCCAGAGAATATAGCTCTTGAAGAAATTGGTGATTTTAGCTTCGTAAATGATGATCTTGTGAGAAAGCTACAACAAAAGGTGAATGAAGTGTCTAGTGAAAAGAAGAAGTTGGAAGAATGTGTAAAGACTGTTGAATCTGAAAATTCATCTTTGGTGAAGAAAATTAAAACTGATCAAGTTGAAATTGATATTCTGAAAGTTCGAGTAGCTGTATTGGAAGAAGAAAAGTCTCGTAGAGATGAGCAAAATGAATACTTCAAGTTGAAAACAAAGAGTTAGAGGCCAATAACGCTAGAAAAGAACATGAAGCATATATGTTAAAGAAAGTGATTGAAGATTTGATCGGAAAGCCAATTGAAAAGAAATTTGAAGAAATAGAGCTTGAGGAAGTACGAGCAAGTCGAAAAGCTGAACTAGAAGCTAAAATGAAAAATAAAGGCAAAAGTGTTCAAGTTGAAGGTGAAGCTCAAGTGACTGAAAGGGTAATAGTTCTGGCTGAGCCTTGTCCAATTTCTTCAGTAGCTGGTTTGATTGAGCTTGAAGTTGATGAAGAAGATGAAGAAGATGATGATGATGTTCTGAAAGATGATGCAGATGATGTGTATTCTATACATAGTGATGATGATGATGATGGAATTGATGATGATGATGATGATGATCAAGGTACTTCGGGTATCAAAGTGACTGAAGCGTCAAATGAAGACAGAATTGATGATTATCTTCATGATGATGCTAATGAAGAGCCAGAGAATGCAGGTGGTGAGGGGGAGCATGATGCTGAGAAGGTTGATGAGAATGTTGATCATGTTTCAAAGTTGATTCTACGTCTTGAACATAATGTAGAAGAAGGAGAAATCTTGCATACTTATACTTTAGCTGAGATCGTAAAGATGACGCATGTTGATGAAAATAATTTCAACTTTGATTTTGAAGAAGAGTTGAATCAGTTTGATATCAATCAGCAACCAGAATATCAGTATAAGTACATTGAAGATGCTGATAATTACGACAAAGTGGAAGTGGAAGATTGGAGTGATGAAGATCAGTCTGAAAATGTGAACGTTGATACTTCTAGCTTTCCGACACTTGCTGAGTTTTTTAAGCAAGCGAATGAAGATGAACTGAGAAGAAAGGTTGCAGAAAGTGTAAAGAACGAAATTTTTCAAGAAATGTCAAAAGAAGAACATCGCGAAGAGAAGAAGAAGTGGTTCAGGAAAGATACTGAAAGAAAATTCAAAAGACCACTGAAGTATTACAAGAGAGATAGAGAAGTTTCTTTGGGAGATATAATCAGTTGGGGTTATCTGCCATAAGTGAATGCTTATGCAATCAGAAGAGAATTTGGCGTTCAGTATTTCACGTATATTCAAGATATTATGTCTCTGCCTTGGTGGGATGTTGAAGAATTGCCCAAAGTCAGAACGTTATCTTATCCTGTCAGAGAACGTGATATGCCTACTTGGGGCTTAATGAAGTTTGAAGCATTCAGAGACTTTAAACATTGGAAGCCACATCAACCTAAGAAAGTCAAGAGGGTGGATCCAGTTACAGGCATTGAAGAAACAATTTTGCAGATCAAAAAGCCCAGAGTTATAAAGAACATTCCATTGCCGAAGATGGAACAGAACTTTCACGAAGGGTTTGTTTGCTGGGTGTACAGTTGTTTGACGACTGAAGCTGTGATTGTTTACAAGGTGGAGAATGAAACCAGATATATCCATTTGTACGATCCAATGTGGATTGTGAATTGTTCTGCGAAAGATATCGGGTGTTTGTTCGTAAACAAGATTGGTTACAAAGCTGAAGATAAAGATCAAGCTATGCAATTTCAGAAAGTTGCTACGATATGTTTCCAGAAAGGAATTAATTCTGAAAATATGTGGTTATCAAAGTGGAGAAAGATTGAAAAGGAAGAGCTTCTGAAAGCTGAGAAGGAGAGAAAGGAGCGTGAGGAGAAAGACAAGATTGCTAGATATACGTGTGTACAAAGGCTTGCTGAAGAAGAGAAGAGAGCTGCAATTGAGAAGGAAAAGCTCAGAAAGATGTTGTTGAAAAAGCCAAAGCGTCATGAAGAAAAGTTCAAGTCTTTGTGAAGAAAGTGTTGAAGACAGGCTGACTGAAGACTGCGGCAATATCCAAGGGGGAGTTTGTTGGTGCACAATGTCTATCGCCTACGTCATTAGTCTAAGTCGTGTCGTTTATGTGTAATAGGTCAAAAAGTTAAGTTTATATGTATTGTAAGCCAGTTCGCACGAACTGAGGATAATGTGTCAGGTCGCACGAACTGGGAAATGTCCAGTTCGTGTGAAGTGGATAGTATATCTCGTGCGAACTGGTTGCCCTATAAATAGGGGTGTTGTGTTTTTCATTTGTAACATTTCAGAGATTTTGTCACGAAGTGCTGCTGAAATTCTCTCTGTACCTGAACGTCTAATATCAATGGAAAATGTGTTTAAAGTGTATTTCTCTGCTTCTACTCCTATTCTAACATTGATTCACGGTTGCTAGTCTGTTTCCGCCTTTCTAGCAACTCAGATTTGACTCAGATTGACTCGTATTGATCGAATCTTGATCCTACAGATGGTTAATCTATACGGGTGGGTGTTACAATGGGTGCGATAAAGGATGGTTTTAAACTGATATAAAGTGTTGATGGGTTGCATGATCACTAATCATGTTAACAGAATCGTTAGAACTCGTGCTAGGAAGTAAAGGTTGAAAAACAGAAAGCTGTTTGGTATTTACAGCCGACTTCAGTTGGCTGTAAATGGACCGTTATAAATCGAAAAATTGATTTTCTGAAGTCTAAATTATATGTTTTCGAAAAATGATTCGAATGGACCTGGAATCATATTTTTTCGAGGTCGTTGCTATTTTTAAAGGTTCGTTTTGTACAACAGCAAAAGCTGCGTTTTTTCTGCAGAAAAAGTGTGTTATGTTTTTCATCATAGCTTGAAATATGTATAGAGTCAGGTCACGAAATTTGAACTGTAGATGGCCACTGATGTCGTTGTAATTCTCCAACTGGAATTTCGTCAATCGGACTAACGATGAATTTTAAATGAATTTTTCCGTGGACTGCAGTCAGAAAGTGACGAATCCGATAGCAGCCCGGTAAATGATTTTTATAAAATAATTGGTAATGAATTGGATCCCGATATTTTTACAAAATAATATTTGGATCGTTTAAAACATTCTGTAAAAAATTGGAGGTTTTTGGAATAAGTTAACTATTTTATTAAAATGAACGAAAACAGCCCAGTTTTGGATGTTAAGGCTGAAACAACATAAGTAGTAATTTGCGTGTCTAATTGTCGGGAAGGTTATCTGATAATGATCCAACTTGTTATATGTCAATGGGAGGGTTATGTGCAATATCGTAGGCTTGCTCTTGAGTAGTTATAGGCTGAATGTTTATATGGGTGTGAATTGTTAAGGTGAGTGCATGTTATGTGGTAGATGCGTGCAGGAACTTTGTGCTTTATTTGAAATTATTAATAAACTAAATGACAATTATATTAGGAAGTGATTGACCAACCCTGACCGTTAGCTATTTTAAGAGTTCAAACGAGCAACCAAAGGTGAGTTCACACTTTCTATAAGGCATGGGATTCCCGGTGGTTTGGGAATGGGTTAAGAAACTAAAATGAAACCTGCATATTCTCCTTGGGTAGAAGATGTACCTCCATTCTCGTTGAGAAGGGTGACAACATTAAACCTGCGTATTCTCCTTGGGTAGACTACGTACCTCCATCCTTAGTTGGGAAGGACGACAACCTATAACTTACTAGACAAAACTCTATCATGAAGTCCCTCATTTTTATATCGACTTAATCGCCGGGCCAATGGCGAGCGGGTCATTAGTTAATAGCGCTATTAGGGTAGACAAGCCTCACACCGTGCCGGGAGGACGGGCGTGTACTAATGGATCTGGGCACTTAGTCAATGATGATAGACATTGACGTAGGGCACTACTTTTTCAGTCAGTTGTCGATATGGTAACAGTCTAGTGGTTAACATGGGATAGCCCCCACTGGTTATGGTTTGGGAAACAAGGAAATGGTTAATTCATGGTTTTCAAACGAACTTATGGTTTTTGGAACAACTTTAAAATGGACAACCAACTGTGAACTCGCTCAACTTTGTTGTTGACTCGTTGTTACATGCCTTGCTGGTCGTTAGATGCTTAGCTGGAGCTTGCACGGGAGTAGGAGTCATTGTGGAACATGGACTGTTGAGTTCCATGTTAAACATTTGAACTTTTAAACTTATACTTTGGTTTTAAACTTTATGCTTCCGCTGATAACTTGAACTTGATTAACTTGTTTTGAACACCAATTATATTGTGTGGTTGGACTTTTATTTATTTAATTACATTGTTCAATATGATTGGTGGCTGGATCCTGGTCAGTTACGCCTCCTGCGATGATACTCCGCTTGTGGAAATTTGGGGGTGTGACAATTAGTTACCGTGATTGGGATTGCTATGATCTTATATGAAAACTAGGGTTTCATGCTAGTAAATACATTGATGAATGGTGATCATGAAGTCCGATTTCGATATACATATGATGAAACTATTTTATGTGATGATTGAATCTTATGTTATAAGAAACAGTATGATTGCTATGCATGAACTTAGATGATGACAATCGCATGATTTAATATGCCTTGTATGTTAGGATTTAGTACATGCTACTGGATTACGATTCTCGAATATATGTTGTGTGGTATTGTTGGTGTGATGTTCATAATTTAGGTTGCATATTAGTGTTCAAAATCACTGATTTGATTATGTAATTGAATGTTATGATGGGTTGTTAATTATGATTAGATGTTAATTAGGGTTCATGAGAATTTATGGAAAATTCCTTGATTTGATCGATTAAATGCAAAGATAGAAACTGTTGGAATAGATTAACTGGTTTCCTTAAATCACGGCAACATGTAACTGATCGCACAAGTCTGATCGCACAAGTCAGTCGCACAAGCTAGTATTACATAAAGTGCCATTATTAAAGCATACAGTACAACTCTTTTAAGCATAATCGCACAACATGCTGGGCCACACAAGTTATTGGATTATTTGATGTTATTGGGCCGCACATGTTATTGGGCTGGGTAAGGGTTGGATCGCACAACCCTGATCGCACAATCAAGGACGAATCGCACAAGTCCATGATTATGGGCCGGGCATCCATTGGGCTGTACAAGGTTGACTCGCACATCAGTGATGGGCTCACACATCCGCATCAGCCCAATCATTTGAATCGCACAAGTGGGTCTTATATGTGAACTTGTATGCTACTGTTTAACATGTTAAGTGTTTGTTAATTAGTTGCCATGATACCACGTGTCTGCCATGACTAATTCTGTGTATGTGAACTGTTAATAAATGTGTGAAACGTATGTGTGTTACTTGAACCTAGACCTGACTTGTATGGTAACCAAGTTAGGACGTGGTTGACCCCAATTAGCTCAAGTGACCTTTCTATTTATCTGCCGAGCTAATCTAAGGTGAGTTCACACTTTCTACAAGGCATGGGATTCCCGGTGGTTTGGGAATGGGTTAAGGAACTAAAATGAAACCTGCATATTCTCCTTGGGTAGGATATGTACCTCCGTCCTCCATGGGAAGAATGACAACATTAAATCCTGCGTATTCTCCTTGGGTAGAATACGTACCACCATCCTCCGTAGGAAGGATGAAAACATATAACTTACGAGACAAAACTCTATCATGAAGTCCCTCATTTTTATATCGACTTAATCGCCGGGCCATTGGCGAACGGGTCATTAGTTAAATAGCGCTATTAGGTCTGACAAGCCTCACACCGTGCCGCAGAGGACGGGAGTGGACTAATGTACTTGGGCACTTAATCAATGATGATAGACATTGACGCAGGGCACATAAACATACTCCAGTCAGTAGTCAATATGGTAACGGGTCTAGTGGTTAACATGGGGTAGCTCCCACTGGTTATGGATTGGGAAACAAGGAACTGGTTAACTCGTGGTTTTCGAAATAGCTTATGGTTTTTGGAACAACATTAAAATTGGACAACCAACTGTGAACTCGCTCAACTTTGTTGTTAATTCGTTGTTACATACCTTGCAGGTCGTTCGGTACTTAGCAGGAGCTTGCACGGGAGGAGTCGTTGTGGAACATGGACCATTGAGTGTTCATGATAAACTTGTGAACTTTTAAACTTATGATTTGGTTTTGAACTTAATGCTTCCGCTGATAACTTAGACATTGTTAAATTGTTTTGACACCAATTATATTGCTTGGTTTGGATTTTTATTATTTATTTATAATGTTCAATATGATTGGTGGTTGGATCCTGGTCATGTCACGCTCCCTACGGTGATACTCCGCCTGTGGATTTTTGGGGTGTGACAGATCCTACGCTTTCAGGTTATCATCAACACATTCTTGTTAGCATACATCATTGTACTTGATAACGAGCATACATTTGCATAATTTCATATTCAACTTGCATTAATCATTCCTAACAAGCATACGACATGTACCCGATTTCACATCCTTTCAAACCCAAATAATCCATCATGTCATTCCATTTATCACATATTTATATACCATGTACCATTCGATTATCTATAATCTTATAATCACAACAACAAGTCTAGCCATCTTCCTTATGCGTAGTTGACTTTCAGAGTCAATGATTTATCATTTTAACTTTCGGCTTAATCTCATATACTCATGACATCATAATAGACTGTTTTGGGGCATCCGTTTACTGTACTTACGAGCTTGCAAAAATTACAATCTTTTTATGTGACGTGCCCCTCGGAGGGGTTATCCTTGTGTTAAATTTTTAGAGTGTAACTCTCTACGAAAAATTTAAAAAAACTCATTTACCAAGCTGTAATCAGATTCGTCACTTCTGACTGCAGCTTACGGAAAAATTCATTTAAAATTCCTCGTTTATCCGATTGATGAAATTTCTGTTGGAGATTTTTGAAATCAGCTGAAGCTACCTACAGTAAAAATTTTAGATCATAACTCAATTCCTAAATTGAGTTATGACATTCGTAATGGGCTGTAAATTCTGCCAGAAAACGCAGCCTGAACCTTCGATACGGAAACATTCATTTTTTGTCGAAAAAATGCATTTCCATTTGGATTTGAAAGGTTTTTCCTGGGAGTTCATCACAAACTCAATAAACATCAGTTTTTGACAAGATTTGACCCAATTACAGCCGATTACTTTTGGCTACAACTTTCTGGACAGATTTAGTTTTCATCAAATCTTTTCTAAATATCTCTCATTCTTGTTAGGACCGGTTTTGACTCCGTTTCGATTGCGTAACAACACGTTCAACGTGCGGAATCCGTGAACATGCGTGACCGAACACACGTGACGTAATTATAACCGTGATTCTATTGAAAAATCTCATAACGTACAGCACCTGAATCACGTACACTAGCTTTCTCTCTCTAGAATCTCTCTCTAGATCTCTAGCTCTCCAAATGCTCTAATGTTGCAAAAGTTGCAAAAGTCTCAAACTCTAACCCTAACTCTACTATTTATAGGCCAAGGCTTTAATGAGAAAACTCATTAATTACAATATTGCCACCTTGCCTTTCTTAACTAGATGTTACAATATAAAGCTAGAATTAAAGTGTTTCCGCTACGATTTGAGATGACGAAGGCGATAGACATAAATGCACTAACAAACTCCCCCTTGGATATTTCCGCAGTCAATCTCAATCATTGAGTCAAAATCGTAGCGTCTTTTCTTTCTCTCTCTCTAGCTCGAACAGAATCCCCGTGGATCTGTCTTCAGCTTCAGCTCCCCCTTTCGGTAGACTCTTCAGGCTCCCCCTTTCGTCAAGCTTTCGTGCTTTGGGATCGACACCTGGCTTTTCGGTTACAAGCTCTTCTGGGAAAGATACCTGGCTCCTTTCACGCTTCCCCTTGCGTTGAGCTCGTCTTCAGACTCCCCCTTAGACTCGGCTGTCGAGATCGTAGTCTGGTATAGCACTTGCAATTCTCAAACATTCATAAGTGAAAATGTTTTGAACTTCCAGGATTGAAAACCCTAGCTCTCTCAGCATAAGCTAAAACATTTCAACAATGAAAGCATTTTCGTTTTTCCAGGAATCGTGACCTGGCACTATTAAACTTTCTAAATCAAGATCCTGGCTCTAAAGATATAATAATATGAATATATCCAGGATTACTTGAATCTCTCCCCCTATCAACAATCATTAAGGATTTGGCAGTTAAGCGAACATGATCGGAAACTGGCTCTTATTACAACAGATTTTAACAATCTAAGCATCCAACTCCCTCACAGTAAATCATCCAAGTTCAACTTAATGACCTTGGAGATATCACAAACTGTTTTTAATTTTTGATTTTAAATTCAAGTTTCAAATTAATGAACTTGTTTATGTTCAGAAACACAATCAGCATACTTAGATTTTGAAACTCATTTCTCAGACATCTGTTGTCGAAAATAAAGCGGAATCAAAAATCTTTTTGTATTTTTCTGAAAATATAAAGCAGTAAAGTAATATGTACAAACATATTTACAGACAATATTTTTGTTTGAGTTTGCGTCAGAGGATCATATCAGTTTTGACAAGTCATAAGTACCGCTGAGCTTAGTTACACATTAAGAATTAAACAATTCACTTATATTGTCGATATACTGATCCACTTAAATTTTCACACAAACTTCAACTGATTCAGGATACGAATTAAATGTGTTAAGAACTTAAACTCATTCATGTGTCCCACCTCTTGAATATACTCCCGTATCCAGATCCCAATATTCAGTCTTACAGGTGAGTATACCTAGATGATATCTGTAAGGGGAATAAATTATAGTACGAAACCGTGAGAGCTCAGGTCAGAACTTCCGTTCAGCATAGAGATGACGGCTCGACTTTTGGTGTGTCCCCTTTAGAGGATCTTTTGTTCAACAGCACATGATTTACATATTTTTTCAATGTTTCATCATTTTTTATGCTGAGGGTAGGCTATATTTCAAGCAAGCGTAAAGTATTATACGGGGACTAGGCCATTGCTTCCGCAAAATCAGAAGTCCCGGGATAATACCCCAGATATCACTAAGCATAAAGACCTAGTATCTCAGAAAGAGGGGTCCTTCAAACGAGATTTCAGGGGTTACCTATATATCCAAGTAGTGTTCCCCATGAAATAAGCAAGTTTGAATTTATGTTTATATCCCGAAAAAGTTTACTAAATGTATAAAAATCTACCGACACATCCACGGTAAGATCGTTTAACACATTTTGACTTTCCAATTCTTTAGCGTACTGTAACTGTCTACTGATGTACTATCATTTCCTCTTTTTACACAAAAACTCAATTTTGAATTTTATCATGTTTTTGACTTTTTCAAATTTTCTAATGTTTTTTGATTTTCTGACAATATTACTCCCCCTAAAATGCAAAACCAATTAAAGAAAATTTGACAAACCGACACTGATAGCTTTGTCTCGCCATCCATTTTCTGCTAAAAGTGTACTGATTTGCAGAAAATCTACCATACCCCCATGATTTACAACACATTGATATTTTACAGTTTGAAAACCGTTTTTCAATCTTGTGAAATTAATCATGTTTGTTCAGCCGTGAGGGTTTCGGCGTATTCAATCAACATATTTTTGAATTTTTTAATATTTTTGACAAAATCAAAACATATTTTTGGTTTTTCAAAATTTTCAATTTTTAGGGTTTTTAAAAATATTGTTTATTTATGTACAGAAAACAAACAAACTCCCTGTTTCAACCAACACAGGGTTCAGCAGCCTCTTCTTCTTGTGCCAGGCTGCTCCGATTTCCATTCTCACAGTCTTCAGTTTTCTTGAGCACCTGCACATTTACACTTACTCAATCACTTAAACAATTTAGCCTAGGTCTGTTGGACCTTAGGCATTTCAACACAATATGCATCATTTAACTTCGGAAAATCTTTGTCATTTTGAACAAAGACTTTTTCAACTTTGACTTCAACTTTTTCATCATTTACCGAAGTCATTTGTTTCTTAACTGTCCATGTTTGACCTTTTGGAGTCCCTCTTTTATAAAAATGTGACTCCTTTTGAACATTTTGATTTTGAACAACAACTTTTGGTTTCCAAAACTCTTGAGGTTTTGTCATATCAACTGATGTTTTCCAACTTTGCGTTGTTCTAACTCTGGGTGTGTGAGAATTCCAGGTCTGTCTAGAATCGAACCTATTCGGGTTTGATTTCCAATTTTGATTCGAAGCAAACTTGTTTGTGTTGTACCTCCAAGTTTGTTTTGAATCAAATCTGGTTGACCTGTGTTTCTCATCCTCAGATTTCTGTTTCTCAACATTTTCAGACTTCTTTTTGTCAACATCCACAGGTTTCAGGTTTGGACACTTTCGTGCAAGATGTCCAGTTTGATCACATTTGAAACATGTTCTCTTGGACACATCCTTGACCTGTGGTTGTTGCCTTTTCTTTTGAGCACAGAACTCTTCATTAGACTATCGTATAACTTGGAGTTCTTTCTCTTCTTCTAAACTTATTCCTTGAACAAAATTCAATTTTGTCTGAAAATTTGATGTTTCATTTCTTTTCCAACCTTGTTTCTTCTTATAACCCAACCCAGCCTTCATGTTTTTCTTCTTGAAACCAGGTTTGTTATAAAAAGTTTTGTGACTTTTTCCAGCTAACTTTGGAATCTCAGACTTTTCGATTTCAACCATTTTGAAAACTTTATCAACCTTTTCTGAAATCACATTCTGAATCGGGAAAACAACATCTAAGAATAATTTGTCCGATCCAATCATGGTATAAACCAATCCTTTTGAATCATCAGTCAAATTTTTCTTGGATTTTGTGTTTTTCAGATATCCATCATGAAAATTACCTTCATTTTCATCCTGTGATTCAGATTTACCTGTATCAACCGACTCTTCTTTCAACACACTTTCAACGACCTTACCTACCACCTCTGAATCATGAGAATCATCAGATTTGGAATAGGTTATATCAATGTTGTCTGGCAATTGATCTACCATGTTGAAAGCTTTTTCGACCTTTCCTCATTATAAAACACAAACTTTTCCGGTGGTGAAACTTGATGAAACTCTGACCCAATGCCTTTCTTGTTTTGCTCAGACTCACCATCCTCCGGTTTTATATTGAAAATACGTTCAAGCACATATGATGACGCGTGATAACTTTTTAACTTGTTATTATCCTGTTCTAAATCAGCAATCTGACGCTTTAACTTAGCAACATCTTCAATGTAAGAATTAACAACTTGTTGCTTTATTTCATACATTCGTTTATACTCATTAGTTGTTTCAGAACAATATTTCAATCTTGATTGAACAAGTTTCATTTCACTTTTTACTTTTTCATATGATTCTTTTGTAATGTAATAAGCCAATTTTATTGAATCATATTCCTTTTTCGTTTCCTGAAAAGCATTCTCTTTTTGATCACATTCTTCTGTTATTTTTGAAACCTTTTCTTTCAAAACTTCATTTTCTTTTTCTAACTTTTTACATTTTTCAAAAAGTTTTTCTTCATTATCTTTCAAAACTTTTTCATTTTCTAACATTTCTTTGCATTTATTTTTGAAAACTTCTTCAATTTTATTAAATTGTTTGTCTTTTTCAGTACAAGCACTGCACGTTTCCATGCATTTCTTGCACTGTTCAACCGTTTTCAAGATTTCAGAGTTAGAATTTACCTCAGTGATTGGCACTTCGGTGTTTGCAGCAACTTCTGTCTGATCAGCTTCTTTCTGCTGCTTTTCATCAACAACTTCAATATTAACACCAACTTCATCACCAGCAACCTTCAAATTCTCATTCTTCACTTCAATCAAACTTTCAATCTTCTTCTCAATTTCTCCAACCTGCTGTTCTTCAGTAACAGCTTCTTTCATGTCACACCCCGACCGCGTAAAACAACAAACCGCGGCGGAAACATCGGGGCGTGTCGCAACAGAATAAATTGTTTCATAACCATGGCATACAAAGTTGTATTTTATTTATTAAACAAGGATGTTACATTGTCTTGAACAGTAAACAAGAGAGTTTATAACATAATTAAACATAGTCTAGCTTTATTTTAAGTCTCTAAGGCACAGGTCCGCCTTAGTGTCATGATCAACATCCTACGGAAAAGCTCCTGAAAACACATGTGAAAATAGGTACGTCAGCATAAAAATGCCTGTGAGATACATAGGTTTGTGAAAATAGGATTCATGACTTGTATTTGAGAAAATGTTTAGTCATGAACCTTGTAATTTGCTTTGTCTTGTAAATCATTTGAAAAACGATAAGATCAGTTGACATGTAAGTAAATGTAAGGTTAAATGAATAACCATGTAAAAATGAATTTGTGTAAGATAAGTTGGTTGTAAAAACAATGTCTTATGAAAAGTATGTTATTTGTATAAAATGTTATATGTATCAAACTGAAATGATTCAAACAACGTTACGCTATGTAATATTATACAAACATTTATATATAGGAAGTACCAGCGGCGTATCCACCATGTTTGTATCATATTACACACGTATCGTTACTTAATCACTTAATCAAACCAAACCATTCAAGATGTAAAATGTTCATGTACAAACCAATTGTCAAGTGTTATTGTGTAAACCATATCAAAATGTCTATGTCAAATGTAAACCACCAAATGTGTATATCAATGTCAAATTGTTTATGTTCAATGTGGATCATGTAATTGTGTAACCAAGATGTCATGTATGGTAGTGAAATATATATATATCAACTAAACCATATGTAAAATGCACAAAAACAAGGTATTGAAGTAAAACATAGTTTAAATCAAAGTTATGTTTTGTGTAACAAATGCATGCTATACTGATACAAACATTTATGCGGTATTGTTAAAATGCATACATCCAAGCCTTGAGACTGTGGCGATAAACCCTTAAACAAATTAAAGGTTTATCTAAGTTATGTATATCGAATTCGGTCATTCCTTTCATCCCCTTTCCCTGGGATGTCCGGAACGGGAGTTGTCAATTCCTATGGTACCACTACCTACTAACGAATGGCATGATCAATGTTAATGAATGTATTGTCCCATGTTAAACAAACCAAATGTTATACCAAAAATGGAAGCATGTGATGCACTAAGTATGTAATCAAATGAACATACATAGCGTGAAAAATGTAATGTAAAACGATGTACTAAGTAATGCACACAATGGGCACACCTAGCATGAAATGTAATGTAAAACGATGTACTAAGTAATGCACACAATGGGCACACCTAGCATGAAATGTAATGTAAAACGATGTACTAAGTAATGCACACAATGGGCACACCTAGCATGAAATGTAATGTAAAACAATGTACCAAGTAATGCACACAATGGGCACACCTAGCATGAAATGTAATGTAAAACAATGTACCAAGTAATGCACACAATGGGCACACCTAGCATGAAATGTAATGAAATCATGTACTATAATGTACTAACAAACATAGCCGGTATATGATGTGAAAACAGAAAAGCATGAAAGTAACAAGTAGGCACATGTGTTCCACCCCAAAACAGTTTAGAAAACAGTAAAAGAGGGGTCTATGTACTCACTTGATATTGCTCAGTTGGCTAAAGATAACCACCAAGTAATGCTATAGATCTCGGAATCAAACGGCACCTAATATAGGTAACTATGTTAATAAACCGGACCTAAATCGGAAGATCGGGTAGCATGAGGGTTTGTAAACCAAACGAGTATTGAGACTCGTGTAGTATGGTTCAACAAAGCCTACATACTAATTGAAACCTAACATAATTGTTTACGACCCATTACGACCCGTTTAGGTAGCTTATGCTACTTTAACGCGTCGTTCGCGTGAAACGCGTTCGGACCGCCTAACTAGCCCTATGACAAGTGTTATATGCCTAAACATGTTACATAATCAGTTAAGTGACAAAGGTTTAGGTTACATATGCTTAATTACCAATTATACATGAAAAGGGTATTCTGGTAATTTACCTAAGGCATATAAACTACCTATCATACAACTACTTAAACGATGTGACCATAGGGTATAACCTCGGAAGGTTATTCCCTACACTATGGTCACCTAATGTATTTGGTCGGATCCTAATGATCGACCAAACTGGGTCGGGTTCGAAGGTATAGGCGATTTATTAGATCGCCTACCCTACGACCCTAGACAACGTGGTAATCAGTAGGCATAGTCCCAAGGGACTATGACCATCGTGATTACAATCACGTTGCGAAGTTCAAACGAACTTCGCATTGACCATGAGCTGGTCAACGCTGAAAGTCAAACAAAGTTTGACTTTCTGACTCGAAAAGCAGTAAAAATAAGGAAAAGAACGAAAGAATACTTACGAAGGGTCCCCGAATGCTAATCTAGATTAAAATAGCTCAGGTATGAAACAACGGTTTCAACTTAGAGCATTCTTAATCAGATTCTAGTGGTTTTAGAGGTAATGGGGGTGGGGTATTTATAGTAAAAGGTCCACCGTTAAGATCGTTTCTTGGAAAAGGGGAAATGATCTCGTCCGAACACTTGTCGGAAAGTTGTGGTGGCTCTTTGGCACTCACCATAGGGTGTTGACAAGTGTACTTGCCCTTTGGGGTGTTGAAAAATTGATTGGAATTGCAAAACACTGAATCTGGTCACTAAACTGATGTTTCTGCCCAGAGTAGGCAGTCGCGTAGCGCGACTGGTAAGGCTACATGCAGTGGCGCTACGCCACTGCCCCCTTGTTTCAGCAAACTTTCAAAATTGGCAGAAATGGTCCCTGCAGCCCGTTTAAGCGATTTTCGATGCGTTTGAACCCCGTTAACCTCATTTCAAGGCTCTAAAATGAAGTTAAAGTATAGGGAACTCAAAACATGCTCAAAAATATCTAGGATGTCGGTTCGTTTGGCCGTACGATCGCGATGTTCGCTTAATTACGACGGAATGCGCATAAGCGCGAAAAACGATCCAAATGACGCGACGAATGGATTTTTCTTATGGCGAACACTAAAATATAATATAGTCATGCTTATATAAATTTTTGGATGTCCGAATGTATTCAGAACGTAAGTTATGCGCGAAAATGCAAACTTGTGCACTTTTTGACACTTTTAGTCCCTGAATGATCCAAAAGTTTATTTTAGCACACCAAACCCCTCAAAGCCTATTTCTAAGCTATGTAAAGGATATTTAAGGTGTGTTTAACTTATGGTCATGTTCCGGAATGTTCGTTACAGTTCAAATTGGCATACTTTCGCAGTTTGTCAAGTTTAGTCCCTGTAAGCGAATTAACTTGTTTTTGCCATACCAAAGCCTTCAAAACTTATTTCTAAGTTATGTAAAGGTTATTTAAGGTATGCTGAGTATATGTTGATGTTCCAGAGTATTTCTCACATTAAACTGAGTACGTTTACGCACTAGTTTGCGTATAACTCTCCAGAAAGCGATGTAGAGTTTGAAATTGAACAAAAGTCAAAACATGAAAAATGTAAAACACAATCAAACAAACATTGGGATCAAATAACCTTGTTTTATTGATAATAGAACTGTTCATAGTGATTACAAGCACAGTTGTTACAGTCTCCCCTACTTGTGGAAATTTCGTCCCGAAATTTATTTAGAGGAAACTCGTGGAAAAAGATGTGGATATTTCGCCTTCATTTGATCTTCGCGTTCCCAAGTAAACTCAGGTCCACGTTTAGCTTCCCAGCGAACTTTGACCAAAGGAATGCGCTTGCGTTTAAGCCACTTGACTTCACGTTCCATGATTTCCACTGGTTTCTCAACAAATTTCAGTGTTTTGCCAACACGAATTTCGTCAAGCGGTATGGAGAAGTTCTCATCAGCTGAACACTTCTTGAGATTGGACACGTGAAAAGTTGGATGAACATTTCCAAGTTCAGGAGGTAACTCAAGTCTGTAGGCTACCTTTCCGATTCTTTCGACGATCTTGAATGGTCCAACGTATCTAGGTGCAAGTTTTCCTTTCTTTCCAAATCTGATCACACCTTTCCAAGGTGAGACCTTAAGTAATACTCGATCACCGACTTGAAATTCCAAGGCTTTGCGTTTTGGATCCGCGTAAATCTTCTGACGGCTTCTAGCTGCCTGAAGGTTATCACGAACTTTCTTGACCTTGTCAGTTGTCTCTAAAATGAGGGCAGGTCCAGTAAGTTGAGCCTCGCCAATCTCATTCCAGCAGACTGGTGAACGACATTTTCGACCATAGAGAGCTTCGAAAGGAGCCATTTTGATGCTAGTGTGATAACTGTTGTTGTAGGAGAATTCAATCAATTTAAGATGTGAATCCCAGCTACCACCAAAATCGATCACACAGGCTCTTAGCATATCCTCCAGAGTCTGGATTGTTCTCTCAGATTGACCATCCGTTTGCGGATGATAAGCTTTGCTCAGATTAAGTTGGGTCCCCATAGCAGATTGCATGGTTCTCCAAAAATGAGAAGTGAAACGAGCATCTCTGTCAGAAATGATGTTCAAAGGAACACCATGTCGAGCTACAATTTCATCCACATAGATTTGAGCAAGTCTGTCAGCAGAAAAATCCTCACGGATTGGCAAGAAATGTGCTGACTTTGTAAGACGATCAACGACTACCCAGATGGCATCATGACCTTTCTTTGTGCGCGGGAGTTTGGTAACAAGATCCATAGTAATGTTTTCCCATTTCCAAACTGGGATCTCTGGTTGCTCCAATAAACCAGAAGGACGCTGATGTTCAGCCTTAACCTTAAGACAAGTAAGGCATTTGGATACGTATAAGGCAATGTCTTTCTTCATACCAGGCCACCAATAGTGAATACGAAGATCCTTATACATTTTATCTGAGCCCGGATGAATAGAATAGCGAGACTTATGGGCTTCATCCATAAGCAAGGTACGAAGATCATCCTGGCTTGGGACCCACAAACGGTCCATGAAGTAATATGATCCATTGTCCTTCAGTTCCAGAGCAGGTGTTATGTGATAGGGAAATTCCTTATCCATCAATCCTTGTGAAACACAAGATTGTTGAGCTTGAGAAATGCGTGTTTGAATATCGGATCGAGCTTGAATAACAGATTGAACACGTACACAATGAAGCTTAGTACGTTCCTTACGACTCAATGCATCAGCTACGACATTCGCCTTACCAGGATGGTAGCGAATTTCGCAGTCATAGTCGTTTAAAAGCTCAACCCAACGTCGCTGTCTCATGTTGAGTTCTTTCTGGTTGAAGATATGCTGAAGACTTTTGTGGTCAGTGAAAACCACACATTTTGTACCGTACAAATAGTGTCTCCAGATTTTGAGAGCAAAGACAACTGCACCCAACTCAAGATCATGAGTGGTGTAGTTCTTCTCATGTATCTTCAACTGCCTCGATGCATAAGCTATGACTTTGTTCCTTTGCATAAGAACACAGCCAAGACCCAATTTCGATGCATCACAATACACAACAAAATCATCATCACCCTCAGGCAATGATAGAACAGGCGCATCGCAAAGCTTCTGCTTCAGGTGTTGAAAAGCTTCCTCTTGTTTGTTTCCCCAATAAAAGGGCATTTTCTTCTGAGTTAGAGCAGTTAAAGGAACTGCAATCTTTGAGAAGTTTTCTATGAAGCGGCGATAATAACCCGCTAGACCAAGAAAAGAACGAACTTCAGTAGGAGTAGTAGGCGTATCCCAATCCTTAATCGCACTGATCTTGGAGGGATCTACATGAATACCTCGTTCGTTGATAACATGCCCCAAAAATTGAACTTCTTTAAGCCAAAATTCGCACTTGGAGAATTTGGAGAAAAGTTGCTCTTTCTTTAGGAGTTCAAGAGTAAGACGAAGATGTTGCTCGTGATCAGCTCGCGTCTTAGAGTAAATCAAGATATCGTCAATAAAAACAATGACGAACTGATCCAAATAAGGTTTACAGACCCTATTCATTAGGTCCATGAAAACAGCAGGAGCATTAGTCAAACCGAATGGCATGACTGTGAATTCATAATGCCCATACCGAGTGCGGAACGCTGTCTTCGGAATATCTTCTTCTTGCACGCGAAGTTGATGATACCCGGAACGTAGATCAATCTTCGAAAAATAAGAAGCGCCCTGTAGCTGATCAAAGAGGTCGTCTATGCGAGGTAAGGGATATCGATTCTTGATGGTAAGCTTGTTAAGCTCACGATAATCGATACACATCCTAAAGGATCCATCCTTCTTCTTTACAAAAAGAACGGGAGCACCCCAAGGTGAAAAACTAGGACGGATAAAACCTTTGTCAGAGAGCTCCTGAAGCTGTTTAGACAACTCTTGCATCTCAGACGGTGCAAGACGATATGGAGCTCTGGCAATGGGATTTGCACCAGGTACGAGATCAATGCGGAACTCGACTTGGCGTGCTGGAGGTAGACCAGGTAAATCTTCAGGGAACACTTCAGAATAATCCCGAACGACAGGAATATCTGAAATAGACTTACCCTTGCCTTTATCTTCTGTAACATGTGCTAAGAAAGCCACATAGTTCTTCTGCAGATACTTCCGAGCTTTAAAACAAGACATGAGTTTGAGACCAACGGTAGGCTTCTCACCTTGAACCTGCAGGATCTCGCCTGTCGAAAGCGGCACACGAACAATCTTCTCAAAACAAACTATCTCTGCGTGATGCTTGGATAACCAATCCATTCCCACAATAACGTCGAAGCTTCCGAGTTGCATAGGCGCGAGGTCAATAGGAAAAAGATGGTCGTTAAGGTTCAATTGGCAGTTGCGTAGAACAGAATTAAGAACAATGGGTTCACCACTAGCAACTTCTACTGTCAAAGATTTGCCTAGTTTCGTTCTAGACACGCGAAGCATTTGCTCAAAAGACAAAGACACGAAACTCTTATCGGCACCAGAATCGAAAAGAACAGATGCAGGCTGATTATTAATAAAGAACGTACCGTTCACCACATTATCGTCAGCCTGTGCCTCTTGGGCATTCATGTTAAAGACTCGGCCTCGAGCTGGAGTCTGATTCTGGTTCTGGTTCACCAGTCTTGGGCATCGATTCCTATAGTGGGTCAGATCCCCACAATTGTAACAAGCACCTGGTGGGTATTGTGGTCGTGCAGCTTGACCCTGTTGCGGAGCAGGAGGCTGTGCAACTTGTTGAGCCGGGTTTTGAACTACGCGATTCTGAGCAAACCGACAAACATCGGCAAGATGACCTGACTTCCCACAGCTAGTACAGAAACGGCACTGATGTTGCGGCTGATGGTGACTGTTGCATCTATTGCACAAAGGTGCATTCCCTGTATAAGGTTTCTTTGCTGGAGGTTGTGTGGGTTGATTGGGAACTGCCTGATTAGCTTGGGCAGTGACAGCAAAATTTTGGGAAGCCTTACGCTTCCTTGACCTCTTCGAAGAACCAGAGTTCTTCCCATTCAAGTTTTGACCTTTCTTGCTATCACTCTTGTCAGCCGACTGTTTCTTGCCCTTGTCACCCTTCCTGTGTAACTTGTTCTTCCGGATCTGCGACTCAGTCAGCGTCGCTGATAACTCGATTGCCTGACGGAGTGTGGCAGGGTTACTACAAGTAAGGATGTCTTGTACCGATTCAGGTAGGCCGTCGATGTATCTCTTGATAGCCTTGTCGAGTGGGGTAACCATAGTCGGGCAAAGCAAACTCAACTCTTCAAACCGATCAGTATAAGCCCTGTGCTCACCACTATCTTGCTTCAAATCATCAAATTCCTTCTCCAAAGCTCGTTGCTCATGACGAGGACAGAATTCCCTCATCATAAGGGCTCTAAGTTCAGCCCAAGTCTGTGCAAGAGCAACTTCTGCACCCCTATCCCTCATAACCCCGTTCCACCATGTCAAAGCCCTCTTCTGAAATACGCTCGAAGCAAACTCAACTTTGCGATTATCCGGACACTGCACGTGGCGGAAAGTATTCTCACTGCTCTCAAACCACTGAAGAAGCCCAGTCGCTCCCTCAGAACCACTAAACTTGAGTGGTTTAGCCTGATTAAAATCCTTGTATTTGCATGGAACATTGTTGTTGTTGTTGTTGTTGGCTTGGTTCCATTGAGCAAAGAGATTTGGGAATTGGGCAGCCATCTGCTGCGCAATAATTTCTGCCAGTTCGGCAGTTGCTATCAGGTTGTCGCGTCGAGGAGGCATTCTAAAAGAGGAAAACATGAAAGGAAACGAGTGAGATGATTGGATGAAAAGAATGAGATGAAACAAAATCAACAAAAGCAAAGATGGTGGTCATTCCTCCGTATCACAAAGCAAACAAACGACACACAGTGACTAATCAAAGTAAATGGATCAAAAATAATGTATAATGAAGACATGCTCGCCTATAAGTGAACACTCATCCCAAGAATTCCCAGGTAAGCACAACTGGTCTCGCGTCTGGTTGAGATGTATACGAAGTGCTTGCCTAGACAGAAAACTCAGAATACAGGCATTCACCCTTCCAGTTTGCACGTGTTCACATTATTTAAAACCCAAAACTTTTGATGAGATTTTGAAAATTTGAAGGCACAAGGCCAAAAACCAAAATGAAAAGGGTTCAAAACCATATAAAAGAGAGTTCAAAACCTTACAATTGAGGGTTCAAAACCTTGTAATAAATCATTCAAAAACAGATGATTGTTTTTCAAAAATCGTTTCGGAAAAATTTTTGGTTCTTGTTTTGATAATCACCTAAGGATAGGTGATGTACATGTTTTAAGATCTAGACACAAGATAACTCGTGTTAGGGTCCTAGAAAAGTTATAGTCTAGGTCAAAGCATTACTAATAACCTAATTCCCTATAACCATTGGCTCTGATACCAACTCTTCTGTCACACCCCGACCGCGTAAAACAACAAACCGCGGCGGAAACATCGGGGCGTGTCGCAACAGAATAAATTGTTTCATAACCATGGCATACAAAGTTGTATTTTATTTATTAAACAAGGATGTTACATTGTCTTGAACAGTAAACAAGAGAGTTTATAACATAATTAAACATAGTCTAGCTTTATTTTAAGTCTCTAAGGCACAGGTCCGCCTTAGTGTCATGATCAACATCCTACGGAAAAGCTCCTGAAAACACATGTGAAAATAGGTACGTCAGCATAAAAATGCCTGTGAGATACATAGGTTTGTGAAAATAGGATTCATGACTTGTATTTGAGAAAATGTTTAGTCATGAACCTTGTAATTTGCTTTGTCTTGTAAATCATTTGAAAAACGATAAGATCAGTTGACATGTAAGTAAATGTAAGGTTAAATGAATAACCATGTAAAAATGAATTTGTGTAAGATAAGTTGGTTGTAAAAACAATGTCTTATGAAAAGTATGTTATTTGTATAAAATGTTATATGTATCAAACTGAAATGATTCAAACAACGTTACGCTATGTAATATTATACAAACATTTATATATAGGAAGTACCAGCGGCGTATCCACCATGTTTGTATCATATTACACACGTATCGTTACTTAATCACTTAATCAAACCAAACCATTCAAGATGTAAAATGTTCATGTACAAACCAATTGTCAAGTGTTATTGTGTAAACCATATCAAAATGTCTATGTCAAATGTAAACCACCAAATGTGTATATCAATGTCAAATTGTTTATGTTCAATGTGGATCATGTAATTGTGTAACCAAGATGTCATGTATGGTAGTGAAATATATATATATCAACTAAACCATATGTAAAATGCACAAAAACAAGGTATTGAAGTAAAACATAGTTTAAATCAAAGTTATGTTTTGTGTAACAAATGCATGCTATACTGATACAAACATTTATGCGGTATTGTTAAAATGCATACATCCAAGCCTTGAGACTGTGGCGATAAACCCTTAAACAAATTAAAGGTTTATCTAAGTTATGTATATCGAATTCGGTCATTCCTTTCATCACCTTTCCCTGGGATGTCCGGAACGGGAGTTGTCAATTCCTATGGTACCACTACCTACTAACGAATAGCATGATCAATGTTAATGAATGTATTGTCCCATGTTAAACAAACCAAATGTTATACCAAAAATGGAAGCATGTGATGCACTAAGTATGTAATCAAATGAACATACATAGCGTGAAAAATGTAATGTAAAACGATGTACTAAGTAATGCACACAATGGGCACACCTAGCATGAAATGTAATGTAAAACGATGTACTAAGTAATGCACACAATGGGCACACCTAGCATGAAATGTAATGTAAAACGATGTACTAAGTAATGCACACAATGGGCACACCTAGCATGAAATGTAATGTAAAACAATGTACCAAGTAATGCACACAATGGGCACACCTAGCATGAAATGTAATGTAAAACAATGTACCAAGTAATGCACACAATGGGCACACCTAGCATGAAATGTAATGAAATCATGTACTATAATGTACTAACAAACATAGCCGGTATATGATGTGAAAACAGGAAAGCATGAAAGTAACAAGTAGGCACATGTGTTCCACCCCAAAACAGTTTGGAAAACAGTAAAAGAGGGGTCTATGTACTCACTTGATATTGCTCAGTTGGCTAAAGATAACCACCAAGTAATGCTATAGATCTCGGAATCAAACGGCACCTAATATAGGTAACTATGTTAATAAACCGGACCTAAATCGGAAGATCGGGTAGCATGAGGGTTTGTAAACCAAACGAGTATTGAGACTCGTGTAGTATGGTTCAACAAAGCCTACATACTAATTGAAACCTAACATAATTGTTTACGACCCATTACGACCCGTTTAGGTAGCTTATGCTACTTTAACGCGTCGTTCGCGTGAAACGCGTTCGGACCGCCTAACTAGCCCTATGACAAGTGTTATATGCCTAAACATGTTACATAATCAGTTAAGTGACAAAGGTTTAGGTTACATATGCTTAATTACCAATTATACATGAAAAGGGTATTCTGGTAATTTACCTAAGGCATATAAACTACCTATCATACAACTACTTAAACGATGTGACCATAGGGTATAACCTCGGAAGGTTATTCCCTACACTATGGTCACCTAATGTATTTGGTCGGATCCTAATGATCGACCAAACTGGGTTGGGTTCGAAGGTATAGGCGATTTATTAGATCGCCTACCCTACGACCCTAGACAACGTGGTAATCAGTAGGCATAGTCCCAAGGGACTATGACCATCGTGATTACAATCACGTTGCGAAGTTCAAACGAACTTCGCATTGACCATGAGCTGGTCAACGCTGAAAGTCAAACAAAGTTTGACTTTCTGACTCGAAAAGCAGTAAAAATAAGGAAAAGAACGAAAGAATACTTACGAAGGGTCCCCGAATGCTAATCTAGATTAAAATAGCTCAGGTATGAAACAACGGTTTCAACTTAGAGCATTCTTAATCAGATTCTAGTGGTTTTAGAGGTAATGGGGGTGGGGTATTTATAGTAAAAGGTCCACCGTTAAGATCGTTTCTTGGAAAAGGGGAAATGATCTCGTCCGAACACTTGTCGGAAAGTTGTGGTGGCTCTTTGGCACTCACCATAGGGTGTTGACAAGCGTACTTGCCCTTTGGGGTGTTGAAAAATTGATTGGAATTGCAAAACACTGAATCTGGTCACTAAACTGATGTTTCTGCCCAGAGTAGGCAGTCGCGTAGCGCGACTGGTAAGGCTACATGCAGTGGCGCTACGCCACTGCCCCCTTGTTTCAGCAAACTTTCAAAATTGGCAGAAATGGTCCCTGCAGCCCGTTTAAGCGATTTTCGATGCGTTTGAACCCCGTTAACCTCATTTCAAGGCTCTAAAATGAAGTTAAAGTATAGGGAACTCAAAACATGCTCAAAAATATCTAGGATGTCGGTTCGTTTGGCCGTACGATCGCGATGTTCGCTTAATTACGACGGAATGCGCATAAGCGCGAAAAACGATCCAAATGACGCGACGAATGGATTTTTCTTATGGCGAACACTAAAATATAATATAGTCATGCTTATATAAATTTTTGGATGTCCGAATGTATTCAGAACGTAAGTTATGCGCGAAAATGCAAACTTGTGCACTTTTTGACACTTTTAGTCCCTGAATGATCCAAAAGTTTATTTTAGCACACCAAACCCCTCAAAGCCTATTTCTAAGCTATGTAAAGGATATTTAAGGTGTGTTTAAATTATGGTCATGTTCCGGAATGTTCGTTACAGTTCAAATTGGCATACTTTCGCAGTTTGTCAAGTTTAGTCCCTGTAAGCGAATTAACTTGTTTTTGCCATACCAAAGCCTTCAAAACTTATTTCTAAGTTATGTAAAGGTTATTTAAGGTATGATGAGTATATGTTGATGTTCCGGAGTATTTCTCGCATTAAACTGAGTACGTTTACGCACTAGTTTGCATATAACTCTCCAGAAAGCGATGTAGAGTTTGAAATTGAACAAAAGTCAAAACATGAAAAATGTAAAACACAATCAAACAAACATTGGGATCAAATAACCTTGTTTTATTGATAATAGAACTGTTCATAGTGATTACAAGCACAGTTGTTACATTTCACAACTTCCACATTCACCACCACTTCTTCTTTCACTTCTTCAACAATCTTCACATCTTCTTCTTTAACTGCTTCTGTTTTAACCTCTTCGGCAGCTTTCTCCAGATTGTTTACCATCTCTTCAACATTCTTCTTCATTCGTTCTTCATTCCTCTTCCTCAGCTTTGTTTTCATAGCATCTCTAATGATTTTATCCAGCCTTTTTACATATGTTTTGTCTTTTGCAACATTTGAGTAATATTCGCCGGATCAAGGAATTACGAGAAGAACATCATCGTGAACTATGTCACTTCTGGGAACAACCGGTTCACCTTGTTTGTTGACATAACATTCTTGTTTCTTATCCCATCTTTTGTTTGCAACAGCATTCTCATATTCTTCCTGCATTTTCTCCATTCTGCACCCCACAATGAATCTTTCTCTCTCAGTTTTCTCTTTTAAAATCTCTTCTCGAGTTTTCTCGTTTATCTCAGCCATGATTTTATTTCCTTGATATTCACACCTCGTAAATCACAACACAAGAAACAATCAAATAACAATGATTATTTACAACAAGAATATCAAACAACTGAAACGGACGAGAGGTTGATCGATCGGACAGGGTGCTGTTCGATCGGACAGGGTGCTGGTCGATCGGACAGGGGTGCTGTTCGATCGGACAGGGGTGCTGTTCGATCAGACGGGAAAGCTGTTCGATCAGACGGGAAAGCTGTTCGATCGGACAGGGGTGCTGTTCGATCGGACGGGAAAGCTGTTCGATCGAACGGGTATTCGATCAAGTGAGTCAACGAAAGTCAACTTGTTGTCCGATCGGTTGGTAAAGCTGTCCGATCGGCTGGGATTGTTGTCCGATCGGCTGGGATTCTTGAATCGGTTGGTTGTCCGTTCGACCCTCTGTTCGATCGGCTGACACTACACGACAAAACAATATGCTGTTCGATCGGCTTGCACGTTGATGCTGTCCGATCGGCTAGCTTGTTCAAATGATGGCACAAGACGACAAAATGCTGTCCGTTCGACCCTCTGTTGGATCGGCTAGCTTGCTTTGATGCTGTCCGATCGGCTGACACGTTGATGCTGTCCGTTTGATGTCACAAAACGACAAAATTCTTGATCGATCGGCTGGCACTTTGACTTCTTTGACCTGAATCACGTGTAAACAGTCAAACTACAAAACGACAATTAGCACATGCACTTAACAATCACCGCCCCGAAAACCTTTATACATATTCACATGCAAACTAATGATATTAATGCGGCTGACAATTAATTCTATACATGCAAGTTTAATTTTCAATTTAATATCTCATGAAGTACTGACACTTAACACATGTTCACGTTGTTGGACTCTGTATGCCCAAGACACATATTAAATTGATGTGGCTAGTACGTTATGATCCAAGTCGAGTCATACCCAAATACAAGCTAGACAAACACTTACAATATTTATTTATGATATGATCATACAAATAAATATTAACACTTAGAATATTTAGAAATCGGTTTTCTAAATAATTGCACTTGACAAACTAATAAATTATATGGATAATTTATTTTGAGAGAATATTTTATTTTGTTATTTAATGGGTTAAATAACATAATAAAAGTTGTATAAGTCTTATAACGTATGATGTTATAATTTTATAAAAGTTATAAAATTAATCAAGACTTAAATTAATTTTATAAAAGAAATTTGAATTTTTTTTTAAAATTAAAAGGTGGGCCCCCCCCTTCTCTTCCCAAGACCAAGTATAGTCCAATCACTCTACATGCATGTCTTACAAGTTAGATGGGTCTTGATTGGGTGGTCTTCCCAAGCAATTTTGGCCCAATGAGGTTGCATGCAATTTGCATGTGTAGATGGATCTTGATTGGTTCTTTTGGGTGGCCATCTTCTCTCACTCTTTAAATCTATTTTGTATGACAAATATTAGAGGAGATGAACTTGAAAAATTGAGAGAATTCTCACTACAAAAATCGGCCAACATAGTGATCTTGGAGGAGATCATTTTTCCAAGTGTAAGACTTGAATTTAGTCTCTAAAAATCGCGTCATGTATGGTTGATCTAGTAGGCTTTTTCAAGATCATAAATCAAGTGCAAGAACTCCACAACCTCCTCTCATATTTTCGGCCAAGCATGGTTTTCTAGAGGGAGTTTTAGAGAGTTCATAAGTGTAGAAATCCTAGCTAAACATAAGGTGTTTGTTGGAAGGCTTGGGGTATACAAGCTTGAGGTCTTCTACACTTGAAGGCAACCGTTCAAGAAGCATCATCTTCTTCATATCCTTTACTCCTTGGAAGGTAGTATTCTAAACACTCTATGGTTATGTTTTATTTTGATAGCATGCATATTCGTATATGGATCCGGGTATTGGGTTACACATATAAAATGGGTTTTATATCTTGAAATCAACATGTTTTAAATAATATTTTCCGCTGCGTTTTTATTTTATAAGGATAAAATACTTTGATAAACATGTGAAAATCCCAACAGTGGTATCAGAGCCGCTTATATGAGTGCATGCTTCATAGGATATGAAATTTTCGGGTTTGGGTAAAACCCTATGGCCGAAATTTTTCATAATGGTTCTCCTTTTGTTTTTCAAGATTATTTTCTTACATGCATATAAATATCTTGAAAAATTATTTCATTTGGATGATTTGTTTGTTTGGACAAAAAAAAACCCACTTTTTCGGTTTTCTCATTCTTGACCGAAAAGTAGTTTATAAAAGGGAACCATTTTTTTATGCTTCTTGAAATTAATATATATATTTGGATATATATTTTGGTGCATATGACCTAGCCATGACCTTGTGTTGAATGATTGTGTTGTGATTTATTTTATTTATTATTTCAATGGGTTGTAATAATTATTATTTTGTTCTTCCATTTGTAAGATAAGTAATTTATTTATTTTCATTTGGTATGTAAAATAAATAGATTAGGTGCATTTTATTTTACTAAAAAAAATGTATTAGGATATATTTTGTAAAAGAAGATGCACACAAAAATGCGGTTTTGGTTTGGACCATAATATTCGGTCCAAAGAACTTCATCGTTCTCAACGGGATTTTAACCCGATAACCAAAACACATTTTTTGAAGTCCAAAGGAGTTTGGAGCTGAAAATAAAAGACTTTTGGAAGCTCAAAAAGGTGGAAAAATCACAACACAAGAAGGAGACTTGAAGCATTTGGATGCGGGATCAAGTGGGAGTTCATCGACACATTGCTTGTGTCATTTTTCACCCTTTAGGAAGGACCTTTTGGCACACTTGTTTCGGCTAACAAGTGTTGTCAAAATAGTTGGCTATGGTTATGCACCTATTGTTATGTATGATATGCTTGTTTGGTTGCTTATTTTGTTGTTTTAGATGATATGTCGATATGCATGAATTAACAAACTAATAATCAACAACAAGCGTAAAATTGGTTCTTAACAAAATCATTAAAATGGTTAATAAAGGTTTTATTAAAAATTAATGATTTTATAAAATGGGTTTTATTAAAAGAACCTTGAAAATTAGTTTTCACTAAAGTACCATTGATTTGAATGCATGCAAATGTATGGTACATAATATTTTCTAAACTAGAATTTTGAAATATTAAAAAACCCTTTTATAAAACAAGTCAAACACCATCCCGTTATACAACACTCGAAACACTTGGGAACTCTTTTGTGGGATAAAGGTCACCTAACCACATTTGAGGGAACTTGTATATTCGAGGTGAGTTTACCATGTTTGTGGGATAAAGGTCACCTAACCACTTATGTGTATAAACTCACACGTGTGTATAAGTTGGACGACTTAATTTGGAAACCATGAACTTAGGGTCACCGAAGCATGGCGAACAAAAGGTGTTGATGGGATTAAACATGCCAACTAAACATAAAGATGTTTAACCGATCCCATATGGCTAGAAGTTGCAAAGGGTTGCAATTGTCAAACGTTGACTACCTTGTTAATTTAAATAGAGGGATAAAGGTCACCTAACCAATATTTAAATATAACGTTGTATTCTAGATTTTAATTATTAATTGTCTATAAGACACAAAAGGGTATTAATGATTAAAATATAATAATATCGAAAATACTAAAATTGAACGTTGTAAAATTTTGTAGATGGCCGCTAACAATATTACCTAAATTGTCCGTAACCTATCATTGAAAACGATTCTAATCCCGATGAACCTCTTATGGAAGATAAGGATGCCTATGTCGATTGGATTAAGTATATCGAGGATACTACGCAGCCTCTTGCCTCATGTTAGGAATTATGATTCCCGAGATTCAAAAGTTTTGAACATCATGAGCATACGACATGATTACCCAATTGTAGGAAATGTTCCTAAGGGTAGAACGCTTCGAAACCGTTCGAGCGCTTCATGCATGTCGAATGGAGGAAACCCAATCAGACTCATCTTATGTCTTTAAGATGAAAAGCCACATTGATCACCTCGAAAGGCTCAATATGGATAAAAGGGTTTTATCCATTCTAACGATCAATGAGGGTGGCAACTAGAAAGGGCATCACCCCGACACCAAAGCAAATGTTGAAAATGGAAACGGGTAATTCAAAGGGAAATGATTAGAAACACTAAAGCAAAACCACCGAAACCAAAAGAGATGAAGGCAAAGGTTGCCATGAACGATCCCTGCTTTGAGTGTGGTGAGATAGGGCATTTAAATAGGAATTGTCCAACCTATCTCAAAGAGTTGAAAAACAAGAGGGATGCTAGGCAAACCTCAGGTACAATCTTAATGATACATATTGACCTTAATGTTATTTCTTCTAACACATGGGTATTAGATACCGGATGTGGAACTCATGTTTGCAATTCGTTGCAAAAGGTTCAAAAGAAATTAACATTACAAGAAAGGAGACTATGTTTTGAAACTTCCAAATGGTTTGGAAATTGTTTTAAAATGTCTTGGATGCTCCTAGTTTGACTAGGAACATTATTCAAGTTTCCCTTATAAGACAATATAGTTTTGACTTAAAGTTTGCAAACATTGACATTTATATCGATGAATGACATGTTTTGCTATAAACCTATGCCTTCAAATGGTATTTATGAATCGGTTCATAATAATACATCATCTGATAGTTTAATGTACCAATCAATCACCAAGAAACTCAAAATGGATTTGAGTAAGACCTATCCCTGGCATTATCGCCTTGGTCATATAAACAGATGTCGCATGTAAACACTTCGAAAGAATTGTCTTTTGGAAACAAATGAAATTGGTTCATTTGATACATGCGAATCTTATTTACAAGGTAAACTGACCAAGTCATCCCTTAGTGGGAAAGGGCAAAAGATTTATTAGGTATCATACATTCGAATGTATGTGATCCTTTTAAGCCAATGACTAGGAATGGTGAAAGATACTTCATTACTTTTACCGACAACTATAGTAGTTATGGTTATGTGTACTTTCTGAGACACAAAGTTGAAGTTTTGAAATAATCAAAGCCTTCAAAAAGTGAAGTACAAAATCAACTCAATCAAAGTTCTTCGTTACAATAGAAGAGGAATCGAACTCTATTTGGATATGGTTCGATCTATGATGGCTAGGAACGCATCATCTCTATCATTTGGGGTTACGCTTTGCTCTCCGCGGCCCGTAAGGCCCCAACCAAGAAAGTGGATAAGACACCTTTTGAAATATGGAATGAAAAGGCTCCATCATTAATCATATTTGAAGGTATGGGGTTGTGAAGCTTCTGTGAAGCAATACACCCCAAATAAAAGTACGATCCACTAAGTGTATCTATGTAGGATATCCTAAAGATGGTATAGGATATTATTTCTACGATCCAACAGAGCAAAAGGTATTTGTTGCTCGAAAGGATGAGTTCTTGGAAGCTAAGTTCCTTGTGGAAGGAATTATTAGAACAGTGGAACTTGATAAGAATTAAGAACCACAAGCCGATACACGTTTGGTTAAAACTAGCACTCAATAAAAGGTTGTTGAAAAACGATCAAGTGGTTGATCAACACACACAAAGCGTTCGCAGATCTGGTAGAATTAGTAGTCCACCTGAAAGATATGGATTTTTCATAGATGGATGCTACGTGGTAGATTCAGGTGAATCAACCACATACCATGATGCAATGTCAAAATTCGATTGTGACAAATGGCTTGAAGCCATGAACGTAAAGATGCAGTTCATGTATAACAACCAAGTATGGGAATTGGTTGTAGCACCTCTTAACTCCAAAGTAGTTGGAAGTAAGTGGGTTTTCAGGAAGGAAACCGATATGCATGGTAACTTGGATACTTATAAAGAGAGACTTGTAGCAAAAGGTTTCACTCAAACTCAAAGGGTTGATTATGATGAGACCTTCTCGCCCGTGGCGATGCTAAAGTCAACTAGGATATCATTTGCCATACTTGCACAATATGATTATGAGATTTGGCAAATGGATGTCAAAACGGCTTTCCTTAATAGATATCTTGAGGAAGATGTCTATATAGTTAAGCCTGAAGGTTTTGTCGATCCAAAACATCCTGACAAAGTATGCAAGTTAAAGAAACCAATCTATAGATTGAAACAAGCATCTAGAAGTTGGAATCACCGTTTTGATGAAGAGATTAGGGAACATGGATTCATCAAGAACGTCGATGAAGCTTGTGTGTATAAGATGGCTAGTGGGAGCATCATTACTTTCTTAGTATAATATGCCGATCACTATTTGGAAATAACATTCCAACCTTGGAGGGTGTAAAAGCCTGGCTTGGAAGTTGTTCTTCCATTAAGGATCTTGGTGAAGTTGCCTATATTTTGGGAATAAAGAATCTATAAGGATAGATCAAGGCGCATGATAGGTTTAAGCTAAAGTGCATACATTGACAAAGTCTTGAAAAGATTCAAGATAGAAAACACTATGAAAGGTTTGGTACCTATTCAAGAGGGGACAATATTGAGTGCGTCTCAATGTCCAAGCTCAAAGGATGAGCAAGAAAGAATGAAAGGAATCCCATATGCGTCTGCTATAGGATCCATTATGTATGTAATAATATGCACTGGACCGGACATGTCATGCGCTTTAGGCATGACGAGAAGATACCAGCGAAATCCTAGTAACGGTCATTGGGTGACTGTTAAAAATATATTGAAACACCTTAGAAGGACTAAGGATATATTTCTAATATATGGATCTGGTGAAGAAGAACTCGTTGTAAAGGGTTACAGGGATGCGAGTTTCGGAATTCATTTTAAAGGGTTACATGGATACGAGTTTCCAAACTGATCGAGATGGTTATCGATCACAATTTGGGTAGCATTGACCATTACAGAATCAGAATACATCGCCGCTTCATTGATCAATATAATTCATATGGATCTACCACTTGAATTATTGCCGATCTAGGGGTAGTCCATACCATTCAGGACACCTAGAGATCTTTGTGATAACGATGGTGCGATTGCTCAAATCAAGGAACCTCGTGCACATCAAAAGACTAGCACATTGAGCGGAGTTTCAACTACATAAGGGATGAAGTTGAAAAAGGGAAAGATATGTATTCGCAAAGTTCACATTGATCAAAATATTGCGGATCCATTCACGAAGCTCCTTGAACGGGCAAAGTATGAAGGGTCATACTTGTGCCTAAGGACTTCGATATTCTAGTGATTGGATTTGATCTATTTGTATTTGGATATTGGAACAACTGTTAATATAACTCTTTATGGTATTTTGAGTTATGTTCCATTTTAGCATGTTTAAATCCGTGAATAAGTTACTTATTCTAAATGTTCATAGTCGATCATACTTGTGGGAACAAAT
Source organism: Helianthus tuberosus (assembly GCA_030545235.1). Taxonomy (NCBI): domain Eukaryota; kingdom Viridiplantae; phylum Streptophyta; class Magnoliopsida; order Asterales; family Asteraceae; genus Helianthus; species Helianthus tuberosus. The sequence goes on along the minus strand of CM060451.1, from coordinate 122,490,004 downwards.
ATGAATGTAAGACTATTATGAACTAGGATTGGTAGATATTCATTAGGTATGAATATAGAGCAAAGTGTTGCTGCCAAAGTTCATAGATATTTGTGGGATACAAATATTGGACTGACTCGCTTTCGAATATTACTGCATGGAATCACTTGTGATTGATCATAAGTAAATTTGAGTAAAGGAGAATATCATAGTATCCTCAGACCTGAGATACATATTGGGTCTTGATATTCACCAAATATTGTACCTTGACTTATTTCTTCGCTGTCTGTAATAAGACAGTACATAAGGCTAGGCTCAGGTATGGTACAAGGTGAATGTGAGAGACGTATGTAGTCAAGATGGGATTTGTTCCTCTTATTCGTTGAGAGTAAGATGTCTAAGGCCTGCTAAAGTTAAATCAATAGAGAGTGATCACTCTGTGTCTCTGGATTTAACATGACATCTGTAACGAAAGGATAAATGATAGATTCACCTAAATCATTTTCAAGTAAGGGACTTGAAGGGGATGATGTTATTGAATGGGAAATATAGTCATACGTATTAGGGGTAGTAAACCGTAGTTAGGCGTCATTTACTACTTGCATCAATCTTCTATGTATCTTGTGCAAGTGGGAGATTGTTGGACTCTGTATGCCCAAGACACATATTAAATTGATGTGGCTAGTACGTTATGATCCAAGTCGAGTCATACCCAAATACAAGCTAGACAAACACTTACAATATTTATTTATGATATGATCATACAAATAAATATTAACACTTAGAATATTTAGAAATCGGTTTTCTAAATAATTGCACTTGACAAACTAATAAATTATATGGATAATTTATTTTGAGAGAATATTTTATTTTGTTATTTAATGGGTTAAATAACATAATAAAAGTTGTATAAGTCTTATAACGTATGATGTTATAATTTTATAAAAGTTATAAAATTAATCAAGACTTAAATTAATTTTATAAAAGAAATTTGAAATTTTTTTTTAAATTAAAAGGTGCCCCCCCCCCCCCCCCCTTCTCTTCCCAAGACCAAGTATGGTCCAATCACACTACATGCATGTCTTACAAGTTAGATGGGTCTTGATTGGGTGGTCTTCCCAAGCAATTTTGGCCCAATGAGGTTGCATGCAATTTGCATGTGTAGATGGATCTTGATTCGTTCTTTTGGGTGGCCATCTTCTCTCACTCTTTAAATCTATTTTGTATGACAAATATTAGAGGAGATGAACTTGAAAAATTGAGAGAATTCTCACTACAAAAATCGGCCAACATAGTGATCTTGGAGGAGATCATTTTTCCAAGTGTAAGACTTGAATTTAGTCTCTAAAAATCGCGTCATGTATGGTTGATCTAGTAGGCTTTTTCAAGATCATAAATCAAGTGCAAGAACTCCACAACCTCCTCTCATATTTTCGGCTAAGCATGGTTTTCTAGAGGGAGTTTTAGAGAGTTCATAAGTGTAGAAATCCTAGCTAAACATAAGGTGTTTGTTGGAAGGCTTGGGGTATACAAGCTTGAGGTCTTCTACACTTGAAGGCAACCGTTCAAGAAGCATCATCTTCTTCATATCCTTTACTCCTTGGAAGGTAGTATTCTAAACACTCTATGGTTATGTTTTATTTTTATAGCATGCATATTCGTATATGGATCCGGGTATTGGGTTACACATATAAAATGGGTTTTATATCTTGAAATCAACATGTTTTAAATAATATTTTCCGCTGCGTTTTTATTTTATAAGGATAAAATACTTTGATAAACATGTGAAAATCCCAACACACGTGATGTATTAAATGAGACAAAATGATTGACTGAAAGTTGATTAATATGAAATGCAGACAAAGTAACTTGATCGGGTGGGATGTGTTGACACGTATTACCGACCGTGCGGGTGGGATGCTAGCCGTTCGGACAGCTGTCCGTTCGGCTGACAGTTAACAAGTCAACAAATGAATTATAAAGTGAAGATGCTGTTCGATCGGTCAGAGATGCTAGCCGATCGGCTTGCTGTCCGATCGGTTAGGTCAAACAAAGTCAAAGTCTTTTAATGAATGAGTGATGTAAAGATACGGTTTGCTGACCGTTCGGCTGGGATGCTAGCCGATCGGCTGGCAAGTCAACAAAGTCAACAACTTTAATGAATATAACGTGATGTAAAGGAACGGTTAGAGATGCTAGCCGATCGGTTGGGCTAGCCGATCGGTTGGCATCCATATGAACTTTAACATCAACAGCAAACATATCTCAACTTTTTCGAACACAAAATTTCAAATTTCTCCCAAATTACTTAGAGTTAAGATCTGAAAATTTGTAGGCTTGTAGATCACGTATTTTCGCACAACATATCCAAATTTTAGCCTATTTTAACCGTAAAAAGTCGTTTAATTTTGCGTTTTTTAGTAAGAATGTGAAGAATATGAAAAAGTGCAGAAAGTTTTGACAAATCTGGATGAAATTGACTCTGAATCGGATGAATTCGTGTACGAAACAGTGTGTTTGATCCGTGCAATCGAGCTCCTGCTCTGATACCACTTGTTAGGACCGGTTTTGACTCCGTTTCGATTGCGTAACAACACGTTCAACGTGCGGAATCCGTGAACATGCATGACCGAACACACGTGACGTAATTATAACCGTGATTCTATTGAAAAATCTGATAACGTACAGCACCTGAATCACGTACACTAGCTTTCTCTCTCTAGATCTCTAGCTCTCCAAATGCTCTAATGTTGCAAAAGTTGCAAAAGTCTCAAACTCTAACCCTAACTCTACTATTTATAGGCCAAGGCTTTAATGAGAAAACTCATTAATTACAATATTGCCACCTTGCCTTTCTTAACTAGATGTTACAATATAAAGCTAGAATTAAAGTGTTTCCGCTACGATTTGAGATGACGAAGGCGATAGACATAAATGCACTAACAATTCTAACTTCACCTAGACATTTCATCATACACCTTGTGTGCATACCACCAATAAAGCACATGATACAAGTACCTTATGCATTACCCTACTAGTTCATTCATAATTCATCAATTACAACAAGAATCAACTTAAGTACATACTATAATCAACCTATCTAATAATAATTCATTACATACAACATATACATCAATGATTCAAGCTAGGTTTTAACATGGGTGCAATCTCTTATGTCATCATATTCATCACTAGAAGTGGGTTTCAATTTTAATCATCCTATTACTCAAAATATTTCACAACACATGTTCCATATAGGAATTATATCACATATTCATGCTCAATTTCGCATCAATTCACGGATTAATCATAACCCATATCATCAAACATCACCAAAACATAAAATTTAACTTACTTGGTGTGAAGAATACTTGAATGATCATAAATCCTAGTTCATGCATCAGATTTGACCCCAATTTCCTTGTTAATTTGAAGGTTCTTGTGAATTAGGGTTTACACCCCATTTCTCCTGCCTTATTCGATCGGCCAAATATGCACACCCAGTGTGTGTGTGTGTTTTAACTTTCTTTTTATTCTTTTATATTAATTTCAAGTTTCCACTTTGGCAACCTTAGTCCCTTAAGTTTATGACACCATCATAATTGCCACTAATTTCATTCCTTTACTTATCTTGTTAGGTATTTAACTAAGTTTAATAACCTAGTTATTATATTTCATTTAATTAAACATGGTGACATTCCTACGAAATTAATAATTCGAGTTTTGGGGTGTTACATTGAGAATCGTTAAAATTTGAAGTTTATTAAAAGCGCTTAAACATGGAGATTGTCAGGGTCAGGTCATACGGTCGGATGGTCATCCAGACGGATGGTGTCACACCCCGACCACGTAAAGCAACAAGACGTGGCGGAAACGTCGGGGAGTGTTGTAACAGAATCATTGTTTCATAACCATGGAAAAAATAAATTCCGTTTTATTGAATAAATGAACTCATTGTTTTAATACAATCAAATAAGTACAACTACGATCTTCCAAGTTTTAAAGTTGCTAAGGCACGAGTCCATCCTAAGTGTAGCATATATCATCAATCATCACAAAGCAGTACCTGAAACATGTGTAAAAATAGGTACGTCAGCATAAAAATGCCTGTGAGATACATAGGTTTTGTGAAAAATAGGATTCATGACTTATGTTTAAAGAAGATGTTTAATAAAATTTATCATGAATCTTGTTAAGTGTTTTATTTCATAAATCATTTGAAAAGTGGTAAATAAACCAAATGATATATATTTATAAAAGAGTAATGTATGGTTAAGTAAATCACCATGTAAAATGGGTTTGTATTGAATGTATTGTTCGAAAACAATATTTTGATAAAAAGGCTTATAGTATATGTGAAAATATACTTTGGATTTTAAGAGAATCGAATGAGTAATATATTAAAATATATTTTAGTTCCAATGTTGTTAACCCAAGTGTACTAAATAACGCCACGGTATGTAATGCAATGAAAACACTTATATATAAGAAGTACCAGCGGCGTATCTACCATGTTTTCATCGCATTACACCCGTCCCGTTATCTAAACACTAATCAAAACCCAATCGTTAGATAGATAGTACATTAAATATACTTTAGTTGTTTAAAATAATAGTCTTAAGTAGTATACTACAAGTATACTTCGGATTTATTAATAACATATTAGACTATGTTTTGGTTTTGTAAATAACATATCAAAATATGCTTTGGATGTGATAAATAACATATTAAACTATGTTTTGGTTTTGTAAATAACATATCAAAATATGTTTTGGATGATTAACAAAATGTATGTTGGTTTTGTACAATACCACACATGAGAGTATATCAAACTATACTTTTGGGAGTATATCAAAATATACATATAAAAGTGTGATTTAAGAATTCATTCAGACCTAGTGCATCAAACTACACCTTTGAGACTATAGGGATACCACAAAGGCAATCCCCATTTGGATGGAGAAACAAATTGGTTTCAGACATTCCATGACAACAGGAATGGGGTGTCTAATCCTATAGCGCTATATCATACTACCAACCGGTCTGGTGAACATAAAATAAGTACAATTCAACATTTTATTTTATGTTCTTTGAGAAATCAGTGTTTAAACCATAGATAGTCATTTAGTTTGTCAATAGATAAGTACTAACATGTATAATCAATTATACTTTTGGAAAACATGAAAATAACATATAGGTACACATGCTTCACCCCAAAACAGTTTGGAAAACAGTAAAAGAGGGGTCTATGTACTCACTTGAGATTGCTTAGTAGTCCTTGAGTAACAACCAAACAATGCTAGAGATCACGGATATCAAACGGCACCTAATATGGGTAACGATGTTAATAAACTGGACCTAAATCGGAGGATTTAGATAGAATGAGGGTTCATAAACCAAACGAGTATGGAGACTCGTGTCATATGGTTTAACAAAGCCTACATACTAAATGAAACCTAACCTAAGTGCTTACGACCCATTACGACCCGTTTAGGTAGCTTATGCTACTTTAACGCGTCGTTCGCGTGAAACGAGTTCGGACTGCCTAACTAGTCCTATGACAAGTAGAATATGCCTTAACATGTTTAATATTGTTGATAAATCAGTTTAGAGGTCATAGGTTATGTTACATATGTTTAAAATGAATTTTGGCATCAAAGGGGTATTTTGGTAATTTACCTAAGGCATATAAACTACCTATCATACAACTACTTAAACGAAGCGACCATAAGGTATAACCTCGGAAGGTTATTCCCTATACACTATGGTCACCTAAGGTATTTGGTCGGATCCTAATGATCGACCAAATGGGTCGGGTTCGAAGGTATAAGCGATTTATTAGATCGCTTACCCTTACGACCCTAAACAACGTGGTAATCAGTAGGCATAGTCACAAGGGACTATAACCATCGTGATTACAATCACGTTGCGAAGTTCAAACGAACTTCGCATTGACCATAAACTGGTCAATGCAGAAAGTCAAACAAAGTTTGACTTTCAGACTCGAAAAGCAATAAAAGAACGAAGGAACACTTACAAAGGGTCCCCGAAAGCTAATCTTGATCCAAGTAGCTCAGGTATGAAACAATGGTTTCAACTTAGAGCTTCTCAAATCAGATTCTTGTGGGTTTTTGCAAGTGAAGGGTTTGGGTATTTATAGGATTCGGAGAGCCGTTAGGATCGTTTCTTGGAAACCGTGATTCAATCTCAACCCTCCACCTCAAGACCCTGGTTTTAGAAAACCATTTGAGCCCATTGTATTGCCCCAAAACCATGTGCACAAGTGGAATGGACTAGATGCAATGTTTCTGCATATTTTGCTGTCTGGGGAAGCCTTACGGACCGTAAGGGTGATGGCTTACGGTCCGTAAGCCATCAAGTTTGGCAGAATTGCAGTTTTGGTCCCTGTTGTGTTTTAAGGCCATTTCCGACGCGTTTAAGGCCCGTTAACCCCATTTCAAAGCTCTAAAATGAATTTAATGTATAGGGAACTTATAATGTGCTCAAAAATATCTCGGATGTCGGTTCGTTTGGCCGTACGATCGCGATGTTCGCTTAATTACGACGGAATGCGCATAAGCGCGAAAAACGATCCAAATGACGCGACGAATGGATTTTTCTTATGCCAAACACTAAAATAAACTGTTTTAGTGCTTACATAAATTTTTGGATGTCCGGATGTAGTCAGAACGTAAGTTATGCGCGAAAGAGCAAACTTATGCACTTTTTGACGCTTTTAGTCCCTGAATGACCCAAAAGTTTATTTTAGCACACCGAACCCCTCAAAGCCTATTTCTAAGCCACGTAAAGGATATTTATGGTATGTTTAACTTATGGTCATGTTCTGGAATGTCTGTTACAGTTCAAATTGGCATACTTTCGCAGTTTGTCAAATTTAGTCCCTGTAAGTGAATTAACTTGTTTTTGCCATACCAAAGCCTTCAAAACTTATTTCTAAGTTATGTAAAGGTTATTTAAGGTATGTTAAACCTATTTCACTATTCCAGAGTGTTCGTTGCATTAAACTGGTTATATTTACGCATCGGTGCGCGTATAACCTTCCAGAAAGCGATTTAGAGCCCGAAATTGAACAAGAATTGATATGTGCAAATGATACACATATTTATACAAATCCCAAGTATAAAATATAATATTTTATTATATTGGTTTGGTCTTTGTTTGATGGTTGAAGTGACACAGGTGTCACAGTCTCCCCTACTTTAGGAAATTTCGTCCCGAAATTTAATTCTAGAGGAAACTTGTGAAGACAGCTGTGACGGTTTCGCCTTCAAATAGATCCATTGAACCCTTAAGTAAAACTCTGGGCCATGTTAGGATTCTTAGCGAATTTGTTAACCCTCAAAGTGAATTCCTTGTAGTAGCAAAACATGGAATTTTGAACTATAGACAGAAGAACGTTTCTTATGAAGACTTATCATAGGAAACTTGTGTGTGCTTGAAATCAGAATTGGGGAGTGTAAGATAAAATGACATCGGTCAAGGTCCAAGACTTCTCCCGTATCATTATTCTTGTCACTATAGGTTTTAACACATGACAAAACTTCTTGTGGTTTCTCTGCACTGAATTCCATAATTATGTAGGCCTCCATAATTACGTAATTCCTTGCACAGTCCACACAGTTCATTTCATAATGCGTAGGGAAAAAGAATTAATTGAGTAAACATGAAGCGACTTGACTAGAACACCAAAGGATCTTTTCAACTAGATCAACGAACGATCTTTGTAACTAGATCAACACATGATCTTCTTAACTAGACCATCGTACGATCTCCTTGAATAGACCACTAAGGGATCTTTTTAATTATATCATCACGTGATATTTCTAATCAGATTTTCAAATCAATCTGTTTATCTAGACCACTCAAGGGGTCCAATTTTAGAATAGTACTTTAAAACCCAAGGGACTTGACTACAACGTAGAAGTCCATTAAGGATTTAAGATAGTAACTTTGGATATCCTACTATGAATTCCTCATATGAGATATGAAAGATTCTACGAGGATTTGGATGGATCACATACAACCACAAAACATGTAAGAAAACACATAAGCACAAAATTGGTTAACTTGATTCTTTAATTTGTTATCTTTAGGCATGGATATTTAAAGCACACTAGGAATCCAATCCATGGATTTCATTTGGTACTTTAATCATTTTCAAGGATCTATTTATGAAGATAGAAGGATTTTCAATAAGAGTTTGGCTTTGTTTCTTAAAAGAAACGAGTGTTTAAGGTTCTTGGGGAGATCACAAGTGATCATAAAATGACAGAACCACACGAGTAGTTTGTCTTTGGGTTGACATCATAAGGTTGCATCAAACATTTACACAAACACATAAATTTTACAGAAATAAAAACAACAAATCTTTATTTATGTAACAACCGAATTGTCTTGAAGTGTCAAAAGATAACAACCAAGGAAATACAAAACACTAATTGTTCACTGCTGCATCATTGTTCATGTTTTCCTCATTGATGTTAAACACTCGTCCACGCGCTGGAGGTATGTTAACAAGTCTTGGGCAATTGTTCCTGTAGTGGGTAAGGTCACCACAGTTATAACATGACCCCGGAGGGAACCGTGCTTGAACAGCAGCAGGGTTTGCAGCAGCTTGATTTGCATAACGACAAACATTGATCAAATGTCCCAACCGCCCACAGTGGGTACATTTGTGACACTGCTCTTGCTCTAGATGATGACGGTTGCATTTGTTGCACAAAGGTGCGGTACCAACATAGTTTTGCCTTTTGCGAGGTTGTGCTGGCTGGTTTGGTGCAACCTGTTTGTCTTGAGCAGTTATGGCGCAGTTTTGAGAGGCTTTACGCTTCTTCTTCTTGGATACCTCATCCTGTTTTTCCTTTGGCTCTGCTTGAGAAGTCTTGTCAGATGGTCTTGGGTCGCCCTTCCGAAATAGCTTACCCTTCCTGATATGGGATTCAGTCAGAGTGGAAGACAATTCAATGGCTTGTCTGACAGTAGTAGGGTTGCTGCCAGTAACGATATCCTGAACTACGTCAGGAAGACCATCAATGTATTTCTCAATCGCCTTATCCAGAGGCGTAACCATAGTAGGGCATAAGAAGCTCAATTCCTCATAGCGTTCAGTATAGGCTTGATGTTCCCCACTGTCTTGCTTCAAATCATCAAATTCCCTTTCTAGAGCCCTTAGCTCATGACGAGGACAGAATTCCTTCATCATAAGAGCCCTAAGCTCGGCCCAAGTCTATGCTAAAGCCACCTCAGCACCACGGTCTCTCATCACCCCGTTCCACCATGTAAGAGCCCTTTTCTGAAACACACTGGAAGTAAACTCGACCTTGCGATTATCAGGACACTGAACGTGACGGAAGGTACTCTCAGTGCTCTCGAACCATTGTAGGAGCCCAGTTGCTCCTTCAGAACCACTAAACTTAACTGGCTTTGCCGAATTGAAACTCTTGAAATTGCATGGAGCATTATGGTTGTTGAGGGCTTGATTCATTTGAGCAAAAAGATTTGGGAAGGCAGCAGCCATTTGCTGCGCGATGATTTCCGCCAGTTCGGCATTCGCCATCTGATTGTCACGTCGAGGAGGCATTCTAAAAGAGGAATATGAAAGGAAACGAGTGAGAGAATTAGACGAAAAGAATGAGATGAAACAAATCTGATGAAAGCAAGGATGGTGGTCATTTGTTAGTTACTACAAAGCAACAAACGACTCTGGTGATTAATCAAAGTAAATAGGTCAAAAAAATAATGTATCGCGAAGACATGCTCGCCTATAAGTGGACACTCACCCCGAGAGTTCCCAGGTAAGAGTGACTGGTCCGATATTGCGGATTTGTACGAACACTCTAGCCTTAGACAGAAAGCTCAGGGTACAGGCACCCACCCTTCCAGTTTGCACGTGTTCACATTATTTAGACCAACTTTGACGGGATTTTGAAAACTTAAAGGGTTCAAAACCATATAATAAATCATCCTAGAACAGATGATTAGTTTTCAAAGTGGGATAGAATTTTGTGTTCTTATTGTGGTTGTCACCTAAGAATAAGTGACGGTATTGTTTTAAAACTAAACATAAGAAAACTTGTGTTAGGGTCCTAGGAAGGTTATAGTCTAGGTCAAAGTATTACTAATAACCTAATTCCCTATAACCATTGGCTCTGATACCAACTTTTCTGTCACACCCCGACCACGTAAAGCAACAAGACGTGGCGGAAACATCGGGGAGTGTTGTAACAGAATCATTGTTTCATAACCATGGAATAAATAAATTCTGTTTTATTGAATAAATGAACTCATTGTTTTAATATAATCAAATAAGTACAACTATAATTTTCCAAGTTTTAAAGTTGCTAAGGCACGAGTCCATCCTAAGTGTAGCATATATCATCAATCATCACAAAGCAGTACCTGAAACATGTGTAAAAATAGGTACGTCAGTATAAAAATGCCTGTGAGATACATAGGTTTTATGAAAAATAGGATTCATGACTTATGTTTAAAGAAGATGTTTAATAAAAATTTTCATGAATCTTGTTAAGTGTTTTATTTCATAAATCATTTGAAAAGTGGTAAATAAACCAAATGATATATATTTATAAAAGAGTAATGTATGGTTAAGTAAATCACCATGTAAAATGGGTTTGTATTGAATGTATTGTTCGAAAACAATATTTTGATAAAAAGGCTTATAGTATATGTGAAAATATACTTTGGATTTTAAGAGAATCGAATGAGTAATATATTAAAATATATTTTAGTTCCAATGTTGTTAACCCAAGTGTACTAAATAACGCCACGGTATGTAATGCAATGAAAACACTTATATATAAGAAGTACCTGCGGCGTATCTACCATGTTTTCATCACATTACACCCGTCCCGTTATCTAAACACTAATCAAAACCCAATCGTTAGATAGATAGTACATTAAATATACTTTAGTTGTTTAAAATAATAGTCTTAAGTAGTATACTACAAGTATACTTCGGATTTATTAATAACATATTAGACTATGTTTTGGTTTTGTAAATAACATATCAAAATATGCTTTGGATGTGATAAATAACATATTAAACTATGTTTTGGTTTTGTAAATAACATATCAAAATATGCTTTGGATGATTAACAAAATGTATGTTGGTTTTGTACAATACCACACATGAGAGTATATCAAACTATACTTTTGGGAGTATATCAAAATATACATATAAAAGTGTGATTTAAGAATTCATTCAGACCTAGTGCATCAAAATACACCTTTGAGACTATAGGGATACCACAAAGGCAATCCCCATTTGGATGGAGAAACAAATTGGTTTCAGACATTCCATGACAACAGGAATGGGGTGTCTAATCCTATAGCGCTATATCATACTACCAACCGGTCTGGTGAACATAAAATAAGTACAATTCAACATTTTATTTTATGTTCTTTGAGAAATCAGTGTTTAAACCATAGATAGTCATTTAGTTTGTCAACAGATAAGTACTAACATGTATAATCAATTATACTTTTGGAAAACATGAAAATAACAGATAGGTACACATGCTTCACCCCAAAACAGTTTGGAAAACAGTAAAAGAGGGGTCTATGTACTCACTTGAGATTGCTTAGTAGTCCTTGAGTAACAACCAAACAATGCTAGAGATCACGGATATCAAACGGCACCAAATATGGGTAACTATGTTAATAAACCGGACCTAAATCGGAGGATTTAGATAGAATGAGGGTTCATAAACCAAACGAGTATGGAGACTCGTGTCATATGGTTTAACAAAGCCTACATAGTAAATGAAACCTAACCTAAGTGCTTACGACCCATTACGACCCGTTTAGGTAGCTTATGCTACTTTAACGCGTCGTTCGCGTGAAACGCGTTCGGACCGCCTAACTAGTCCTATGACAAGTAGAAAATGCCTTAACATGTTTAATATTGTTGATAAATCAGTTTAGAGGTCATAGGTTATGTTACATATGTTTAAAATGAATTTTGGCATCAAAGGGGTATTTTGGTAATTTACCTAAGGCATATAAACTACCTATCATACAACTACTTAAACGAAGCGACCATAAGGTATAACCTCGGAAGGTTATTCCCTATACACTATGGTCACCTAAGGTATTTGGTCGGATCCTAATGATCGACCAAATGGGTCGGGTTCAAAGGTATAAGCGATTTATTAGATCGCTTACCCTTACGACCCTAGACAACGTGGTAATCAGTAGGCATAGTCACAAGGGACTATAACCATCGTGATTACAATCACGTTGCGAAGTTCAAATGAACTTCGCATTGACCATAAACTGGTCAATGCAGAAAGTCAAACAAAGTTTGACTTTCAGAATCGAAAAGCAATAAAAGAACGAAGGAACACTTACACAGGGTCCCCGAAAGCTAATCTTGATCCAAGTAGCTCAGGTATGAAACAATGGTTTCAACTTAGAGCTTCTCAAATCAGATTCTTGTGGGTTTTTACAAGTGAAGGGGTTGGGTATTTATAGGATTCGGAGAGCCGTTAGGATCGTTTCTTGGAAACCGTGATTCAATCTCAACCCTCCACCTCAAGACCCTGGTTTTAGAAAACCATTTGAGCCCATTGTATTGCCCCAAAACCATGTGCACAAGTGGAATGGACTAGATGCAATGTTTCTGCATATTTTGCTGTCTGGGGAACCTTACGGACCGTAAGGGTGATGGCTTACGGTCCGTAAGCCATCAAGTTTGGCAGAATTGCAGTTTTGGTCCCTGTTGTGTTTTAAGGCCATTTCCGACGCGTTTAAGGCCCGTTAACCCCATTTCAAAGCTCTAAAATGAAGTTAAAGTATAGGGAACTTATAATGTGCTCAAAAATATCTCGGATGTCAGTTCGTTTGGCCGTACGATCGCGATGTTCGCTTAATTACGACGGAATGCGCATAAGCGCGAAAAACAATCCAAATGACGCGACGAATGGATTTTTCTTATGCCAAACACTAAAATAAAATGTTTTAGTGCTTACATAAATTTTTGGATGTCCGGATGTAGTTAGAACGTAAGTTATGCGCGAAAGAGCAAACTTATGCACTTTTTGACGCTTTTAGTCCCTGAATGACCCAAAAGTTTATTTTAGCACACCAAACCCCTCAAAGCCTATTTCTAAGCTATGTAAAGGATATTTATGGTATGTTTAACTTATGGTCATGTTCCGGAATGTCTGTTACAGTTCAAATTGGCATACTTTCGCAGTTTGTCAAATTTAGTCCCTGTAAGTGAATTAACTTGTTTTTGCCATACTAAAGCCTTCATGTGACAACCCGCACTAAACCAGGTATCCGTACAACTTAATTAATGATTAATTACTATTTGATTACTGTGCTTGATTGAACTAGCTGATAAACTGCTACCTGCATACTGATACATGCACTAACTTGCATCATACTTTATTTGCTGTCACTACATTAATTACATACTGGACCCTAGTGACAAACATGATGCACAAAAAGCACAGTAGCACTAAACGGATACACAATAAACATGCTGATATAACCAGCATCAGGCAGACACTGCCTCTAAGGCCTGTTAAGAGCCTCATATATTTTTGGCTACACTGGTAGTGAGTGTAGGAATATAAGGGTTATGGTACCGCGTCTCTAGGGATAAGATACACTGATTCGGATGTGCCAAAAACGTACTTTAAGTACCAAACACAGCACTTTAATAAATAAACCAGCTTCTAGCTGACTAGTAAAGTGCCAGAAAATGAGAAAATAACACTAGACACTTTCTAAAGTGTCGGGAAAACAAATTGTGTCACTAAAAATATAATAACGACACTTTAAAGCTTTTGTAACACTTTAACGGATTACTATCCAACCGAACAACCGGACTATACCCAGAACACGAAAATATTAATATTTTCACTAACTATATTTTTTCTGAGCCAGTTAGGGTCCCTGATTACCCTAACAACCGTCATAACACGTAACATACAAGTAACTGAGTTAACTACTTAAACTAACCTACTTAACTCAACCACTACCCTAATTACTACTTACAATCGAACCAACCCCCCCCCCCCCCCAAGTCCCTAACCGGCCCCAAAACCTTAGGGGACACAAGAGTACAATGGCCATTATTTTAATAAGTTTGGTTTAGTATCTAGTGGACATCTAAACCTTTGGATAATAACTCTTATTTTTTTTTTCCTATAAATACACCCTAACTCTTGAAGATAATCACTATTATTCCACCAACTTTCACTCTCTCTTTTCTTTCTTTGTGGCTCACGGCCGAACCCACCAAACCCACACATCATATTTTCGATTTTTGATCTCATCATTCCAAGATCATTCAAGCTTCACGGGTTACATATTAGGAGCTCTTGTGCACTCGGAACGCGAAGGACCACTTTCGTTAGCTTTTATCCACCACTTTTTCGTCACGGTTCTTCCCTAGCCCCGAGCTAGAGGTATACCATCTAAAACTTGTTTTTACGCATATCTAAAGTGGTTAAAAGAACTTTCGTCGGTTAAATATCGTAAACATGCGTTTTGGAACTTTAAAGTCTACTAAAATCACAAAAATGGAGGTTAATAGCATATAACTTGTGTAAAAGTCGTAGGACTTGAAATATGTGAGTATTGAGACCCGATCTATGATGTGGTAGCTCGGATCTCCGTTTAACCCGACTTTGTAAGATCATGTATCTTCACATAAGCTCGTTTTTGACTAAATACAAGGGTTAAAGGTGAAACTCTACCACACAAGATACATGAACTTGTGTAAAATATTTTACTTGTGTAAAAGTGATTTAACCGGTACAATGGTGTTTAAAACTAGCGGATCTACGTATCTGCAAGTGGTATTTTTGAAAGACCACACTTTAAAGAAATCATGTTTTTCTAAAGATGGATCTTACACTAATAAATATGATTTTATAAACCACAAGTGTGTAAACACTTGTGAAATGAAAAGATCCGACAAATAACTATTTTTGGGAAAAATGACTAGAAGTTGTAAAGACGGATTTCTCTAGTCACGAGGTTTTTACAAGATTAAAGTTACTTTATATAAAGATCTACATATATAAAGGGTGTTTACACTATAGATTCGGAAAAACTACAAGTTCATGCAATTATGCAAATTTACATACTTGTCGACTAGTTTGTTGTGTCGGAAATTGTTTGATTGAATAAAGAAGATTGTTGAAGTGATTTGTTAAAAGAAAATGATACGCTTGAAAGCGTGGCCACCTCCAGTTACAGAGGAAACTCTGGCGAAATTTTCTAAAAACCTAACACTTAGGCTTATTTACACAACAAGTGTTAGAACTATTTTTGGACATACTCTCGAAACATAAATTTCGCCAGCACTATATTTTGCTAAATATTCGGAGGTGGGATTTTCACAAAGATTAACGTGATAAACATATTTGTCACAACACTGTTTATGATTATTTTGTGAAAATACATAAATATTATTTTAGAGTGAAAATAATATTTACAAGCGTTAATGATTCCAAAACTTTACGAACGCTTCCACAAACATATAAGTTACACCGGTAATTACATTACCACAAGATTGATAAAACGTAACTTACGCACATGTATTGTATCCCCCATCCTTGGGAAGAAGAATAACTACCAAGTGTATACGGAACAAAAACACGAAATAGTTGTCTAACTATTTCCCAAAGACATAAACTATAGAGCTAAAGCACGGCCGTCCGTCTAATAGAATTAGCACTTGTAGGTCGTTGCACAGCTTACTGTATTGGAGACACTTGGTAGAGACGCGCATTCACTGTGAGTTCATGTCCCCCTTTTCTCTAACTGTTTTCAGCTTTCTTAACTGCGGGGGTGAAATACATGTTACTTTGTTTACAAGTACTATTACACACGGTATGAATTACGTAAGGAGGTTTAGATCATGTGAATGGGTAGTTAGAACACCGAGGGACTCGAGCGGTAGATCTATCTGGGTGTAGCGAGCCCAGCTCCCGGTCCAACAGAACAGGCCTCTCGGAGGACTAACAGAACGGACCCGGAGTGACTTGGTACCCAACGCAAAAATCGGCTAGGGTTGTGTCTTTCTTACTTGCATTTCACGACATGCTAATGGCCTTGCAAACCATTGGTGATCACAAGTCCTCTTACACTGCTACATACCAGGAAACTTTTATACTTACAAGTGTTTTACTTACTCACTTGCACATGAACTCGCTCAACATTATTGTTGATTTTTCAACTCACATGTATTTCAGGAAATTAAACGGATCTGGCACGGTATGGAACGTTTTCCGCTGCACTTGTCATGGAGTCATCAGGGTTTAGGGGATGTGTCTCTTTCCTGGACAAGACACAGTCCTTAAACCACGTCTATGTTATGTTTCAGTTTGTAATGTTGTTGAACAAGGTCATGGTTGTTGGTTAAAAACAATGGTACTGTATTTTGATTTTCAAAACTTAATGGATGACTTGCATGGTTTTTAAATTCATATAGCTTGTTATGATTAAGCTATGGTATTAAGAAGTCACACCAAAATTAACCACGCTTCCGCAAAGCCAGGGTGTGACAGCTTGGTATCAGAGCTCTGATCATAGCGAACTAGGATTCTTTCTCGAGTCTAGACTATGATCACTAGGGCTCTCACGAAAACATTTTTACTGCATACCACTTAAGTCCAGATCCACAACTTTTTACAAACAAATGTTGAGCACATTTTATTTATTATTCTAGACTCAGTCTGGGAGGCTGAGGTAGGAGGCTAGTGGGACTAGAAGTGTTGGCTAGTGGGACTAGAAGTGTTGGCTAGTGGGACTAGAAGTGTTGGCTAGTGGGACTAGAAGTGTTGGCTAGTGGGACTAGAAGTGTTGGCTAGTGGGACTAGAAGGGTTGGCTAGTGGGACTAGAAGTGTTGGCTAGTGGGACTAGAAGTGTTGGCTAGTGGGACTAGAAGTGTTGGCTAGTGGGACTAGAAGGATGATTTGAATGTTTACGTGGTGACTACATGTTTATATGACTATATGATTGATTATTATACGTATATGTGTTCGTGTTACAAACGTCATGCTTTCATCAAGTACTAGAAAGACGGACACTACAAATCCCATGACCATAGTATCAGACGACATAGATCATCAAAGCACGAGGTGTACATTTCTGATACTACCGGCACAGACAACGACGACTCTCAGCCCTCTGTGCGCTGCCTGAAGTCGTAGCAGAGCCTACTAATGGCTACCTTGTTGGGAATTTGCCCCCCCTGCCGCTTATCTCGTTGTTGATATGCCCCCGACGTTGTCTCTGAAGACGATGTCGAACTACTAAGAGGAGGACCCACTTGAGGGCGAGGCCCTATTGCTGCTGGTATTAGACTACTGCATGCGGACGCTCCTGTAGGGGGAACTCATGTCCATTCCCCTATCCCAGACTCATTTGAGTCTCTGACATCCGCACCTTCGCACATACAGGGAATGCAGCACCACTTACACGACGCCGACCCTGATATGGCATCATCAGCTGCACCGGATCCCGCACACAGATTTGAGTTTGATCGCGTTAATGAGGACAATTCCGTTTTTCCGCCTGGTGTTGATCCAGACCATGACATTGAGTTCATGCACTTAGACCGGCCCTTGGGGGATCCTGCAGCCCTGTCGACCCCTGTGTTTGCTGATCCAGCTGATTTTGAGATGGAGTTTTGATTCGAAGCTAGCCGTGGCCCCTGAGCCAGGCGTTGCTCCTGACCCCGCATTGGAGTATGACCCTGTTCATGCCAATGCACTGGCTGTTGCTCCTTGATTGATCATCTGCTTGGATGAGAGAAAATTTGGGGTAACTGTGCAAGACAATCTAATATTACGGGGGCCCACGTAATAACGATTTGTAGTGCACAGGAATCCTGGACTCTGCAGGCCAAGCTAATGATAACCAATGCAGCAGGAAATAACCTAAACACAAATGACCTAGGCGATGTAGCCTCGAGTTCATTCTATTACAAGCAACAAGCTAAATAGGCAAGCCTATGTGAAGGCTCGGAATTTACTTCCCCACTCATACAGTGAGTATATTTGCGTGTGAAATTGGGTGATTACATGATGGCATATGTTGCTATATACACCCCACAGACAATTGAGACGTTGTCTAACCCGCTTCACACCACTTCGACAAAAGGGAATGTCACCCAGGCGTGACACAAACACCAGTACATTGCCAAGGACAGAAGCCGAGCTGCAAGAACGCATCTCACAGATAAATGCACGACATGAAGCCCTCCACTCTAAGTACAACGATGGCATTACTGGAGATAAACCTCCAACTGGCTGCACCTATAAACAGTTCCTGAACTGCAAGCCTTTAAACTTTGACAAAACAGGAGGCACCGATGCATTTGTTCGTTGGCCCGAAGAGACCAACTCCATTCTAAGAACGAGTAACTGTTCGCCCCAACAGAGTGTTACCTACATCTCAGGGATATTTCTAGATGGCACACTCTCTTAATGGAACCTCCAGGTTCAGACCCTTGGCACAGACGCTGCTTATACACTGAGCTGGGACGAGCTCAAGGAAACGATTGAGAAGAAATGTTGTTTTAGGACAGAAATTCAGAAACTTGACGTGGAGTCCTGAAATTTGAGAAAGGACGAACCAGAGACTCCTGAACATCACCAGCGATCGCACGACTTGTCTAGGGTCGTCCCCTACTAAGTCATTGATGTAGTATGATATAGTGGTGTATTTGTGAGCTTTACATTGTGGTCTCGAATTGTGGCAATACAATCGCAGTATTCTCATCACATGCGATGTTCAATCAATTGTTTATGTCCTATAGCATAAGAGGTTATGTGCTTGACTTGTTGATAACATGAGATGTTATGTGTTGGTATTGTTGAATGCATACGTACACTTCACTTGCTATGACCTAACCTATGTGAAACATCTTTTAGAAGATGCCGCCAAGACGCGAAATGCGCATGCCCACCTCTGAGGCAGAACTTAAAGAGATAATTGCTGCAGCTATAGCACAGCACGAGGCCCTACGCTCCGAACCAATCAAAGGTACCTCAGAAAATAACGGTTGTTCCTACTGGCACTTCCTCAACTACAAGCCTCCGAAGTTCGACGGCACTGGGGGTGCCATAACTTTTGTAAAATGGATTGAAAGTATGGAATCCATCTTTCGAATGAGTGGCTGTACGCCAGAACAACAGGTCCCATACGTTTCTGAGTTGTTTCAAGATGGAGCTCGATTATGGTGGAATCTTCAGGTTCGAATAATGGGCCTAACTACAGCATACGCGTTAACTTGGGATGAGTTGAAAGGAATGATGCATAAGAAGTATTGCCCCCACACGGAAACCCAGAAGTGGGAAGATGAATTTCGGAGCCTAATGATGGAAGGTCCGAAGGTGTTGGAGTACGTGCAACGACTCCATGATCTGTCACAAATTGTTCCATACCTGGTAAAACCAGAACTGAAGAAATTGGAACAATTCATTTGGGAACTGGCGCCTCAAGTCTTGAGCTTGATGACAGCATCTACGCCACCAACAACCATTGTTGCAAGTAAGATGGGTTTGGCACTCGTTACGGAAGCAAATAGACTAGAAAAACTTGCAAACCCTGACAAGAAAACTCAGGTAGAGTCGTCTGGAAAGAACAAAAGGAAGCTTACCGAAGATACCCAAATGAATAACGAGGAACAAAGATCTATTCGAGGTTGCTTTGACTGCGGGGACAAAGGGCATTTCAAGAAAGATTGCCCTAACAACAAACAGGCCAATGATAAGATTTACTTAGAAACCAAACCAAGATGTGCTGAGTGCAAGTGTCACCGTGATGGTGGATGTCAGAAGCCTTGGTACGAGAGGAAAGGACACAACAAGGAGGGTTGTGGGATGAAGAGTTCCATACAAGGAGAAAACAGTAACAACGCTCTAGGTGGAAATGGGAAAGGAAATGGCCGAATGATAGGATGCTACCATTGTAAGGAAGTTGGACATTTTAAGAGGGAATGCCTGAAGTTGAAACAAGACCGTGAGAGAAAATCCAACATCAGAGCTTGCGAGGCATGCCAGGATCCAGGTGTGATTTCTGGTACGTTCTCTAACAACCAAAACTTTTGCACCTATTTTATTTGATGCTGGTGCCGGTTATGGCTTCGTGTCATTAGAATTTAAGAATATACTTGGTTTAACCGCTAGTAAGTTAGATATCCCCTACTCGATCGAATTAGCTAATGGAAAGTTAGTTGAAGCCAACGAAGTAATCAGAGGCTGTGTGATAGAACTGGGAGAACGTGAGTTTACTTTGGATCTACTACCAGTCGAATTGGGAAGCTTCGACGTGGTGGTAGGAATGGATTGGTTATCCGGAAACAAGGCTGAGGTAGTATGTCACGAGAAAGCTGTTCGTATTCCAACTGATGATGGTGAGACAATTGTGGTTCACGGAGAGAAGCGTGACACACCGCTAAGATTTATCAGCTGCTTGAAAGCAAGGAAGTGTTTACAGAAGAGATGTGTTGCTTTTCTAGCACACATCGTGGATAAAAAGGCTGCTGAGCCAAGAATCGAAGACATCCCTGTCGTAAGGGAGTATCCAGAAGTCTTCCCAGAAGACTTTCCTGGATTACCGCCTCTAAGGCAAATAGAGTTTCACGACGATTTAATTCCAGGCACTGCACCCGTAGTCAATGCATCATAGCGACATACATTTTCGGGGGTGCAAGGATTGACAGAGAAGTGTTGGTAACGGATGGAGAAGGAAGATAACAGACCAAAAATTCCTTTTTGGGGTAATCCCATTGTTACCCATCAAAAAGGAGGATGATGATTTTCAAACAAACATCAACTACAGAGAATTGAACAAGCTGGCGATCAAGAACAGGTATCCTCTGCCAAGAATCGATGATCTGTTTGATCAACTGCAAGGCTCGAACTATTATTCAAAGATCGATCTTCGATCTGGATATCATCAATTAAGGATACAGGAGGAAAGTATCCCGAAAACAGCCTTCCGAACTCGTTATGGACACTACGAGTTCTTAGTTATGCCGTTTGGTTTGACAAACGCACTTGCGGTCTTTATGGACTTGATGAATAGAGTTTGCAAGCCATACTTGGACAAGTTCGTGATTGTGTTTATCGACGACATCTTGATTTATTCAAGGACAAAGGCTGAGCGCGAACAGCATCTAAGAGCTAATTTGGAGCTGCTAAAGAAGGAACAGTTGTATGCCAAGATCTCTAAGTGCGAGTTTTGGCTACGCGAAGTCCAGTTTCTTGGACATATGGTTAATGGAAATGGGATTCATGTTGATCCCACAAAGATCAAGGCAATCAAGAATTGGGAAACGCCTACAACGCCAACCAAGATTCGACACTTCTTGGGTTTGGCTGGCTACTATCGAAGGTTCATCGAGGATTCTCGAAAATTGCTCAACCTTTGACGCTCCTCACACAGAAGGATAAGATGTTTGATTGGGAAATCAAACAGGATGAAGCGTTTCAGATATTGAAAGATAAGCTTTGTAACGCGCCAATCTTAGCTCTACCAGAAGGTACCGACAATGTTGTGGTATACTGCGACGCATCACGTCAAGGATTGGGTTGCGTGTTGATGCAACGCCAAAAGGTTATTGCCTACGCATCGCGCCAACTGAAGGTACACGAAAAGAACTATACCACCCACAATTTAGAACTTGGCGCAGTGGTATTTGCACTAAAGATCTGGAGACACTACCTTTATGGTACAAAGTGCACAATCTTCACAGATCACAAAAGCCTACAATATATATTCAACCAGAAGGAGTTGAATATGAGGCAGAGACGATGGGTTGAATTGTTAAACGACTACGACTGCGAGATAAAATATCATCCAGGGAAGGCGAATGTAGTCGCCGATGCCCTAAGTCGTAAAGAAAGAATCAAGCCCATAAGGGTTAGGGCTTTGGAAATGATCATACGAACCGATCTTTCCTTACGCGTTCGTGCTGCACAAAAGGAAGCTCTCAAGGAGGGAAACCTTGAGGAAGAATATCTCCGTGGAATGGAGAAGCTTTTGGTACCAAACGAGGAAGGGACGTTATGTTTTGAGAAAAGGATTTGGGTTCCTCTGTTTGGTGGATTAAGGGAAGTTATTTTCAACGAAGCGCACAAGTCACGGTACTCTATCCACCCTGGATCGGATAAGATGTACCAGGATCTCAAAAATTACTATTGGTGGCCTAGGATGAAAGGCGACGTTGCTGTTTACGTGAGCAAATGATTAACGTGCGCTAAGGTTAAAGCGAAATACCAGAAGCCTTCGGGACTTCTGCAACAACCTGAGATTCCCAAGTGGAAATGGGAACAAATCTCAATGGGTTTTGTTACAAAACTGCCAAGAACGCCAAGAGGCCATGATATGATTTGGGTGATTGTTGACCGCCTAACAAAATCCGCACACTTTCTGCCAATCAAGGAGAAAGACAATACTAGTAAACTTGCGGAAATTTACATGAGAGAGATTGTCGCACGACATGGAGTACCTCTCTCGATCATCTCTGATAGAGACGGAAGGTTTGTGTCAAGGATATGGCAATCCTTCCAAGAGTCTTTTGGCTCACAGTTGAATCTGAGCACTGCGTTCCATCCGCAAACTGACGGCCAGAGCGAGCGAACGATACAAACTTTGGAAGACATGCTGAGGGCATGTGTTATGGATTTGGGAGATAGCTGGGATAAACACTTACCTCTGGTAGAATTTTCATACAACAACAGCTACCACACCAGTATTGGTGTCGCGCCATTTGAGGCCCTATACGGACGCAAGTGCCGATCACCACTATGTTGGTCTGACGCAGGTGATAGGCAGCTTGCTGGTCCCGAGATCGTCCAAGAGACGACAGATAAGATTGCGCAAATGCTTAAACGCATCGAAGCCGCTCGCCACAGACAAAAGGCCTACGCGGATCCAAACCGGAAGCATGTGGACTTCCAAGTCGGAGAAATGGTGTTATTGAAGGTTTCACCCTGGAAGGGGGTAGCACGCTTTGGTAAGCATGGAAAGTTAAATCCGCGCTACATTGGTCCCTTCAGAATTCTGGAAAGAATTGGGACAGTAGCATACAAGTTGGACCTACCTACTGAACTGAATGGTGTTCACGATACATTTCATGTATCCAATTTAAAGAAAAGTCCAACTCAAGTTGACGTTGCCATTCCTACCGACGAGATTCATATTGACGACACGCTCCACTTCGTAGAAGAACCTGTCGAGGTCACAGATTGGAAAGTTAACAAGACCCGCCGGAGCAGTGTCAAACTCGTCAAAGTTCGTTGAAATGCCAGACATGGTCCTGAATTCACATGGGAACGTGAGGACCGGATGAAAGAGAAATACCCCCACTTATTTCCTAGGAACCCTGCTTCTACAAGCAGAACTTAAATTTCGGGACGAAATTTATTTAACGGGGGGAGAATGTGACAACCCGCACTAAACCAGGTATCCGTACAACTTAATTAATGATTAATTACTATTTGATTACTGTGCTTGATTGAACTAGCTGATAAACTGCTACCTGCATACTGATACATGCACTAACTTGCATCATACTTTATTTGCTGTCACTACATTAATTACATACTGGACCCTAGTGACAAACATGATGCACAAAAAGCACAGTAGCACTAAACGGATACACAATAAACATGCTGATATAACCAGCATCAGGCAGACACTGCCTCTAAGGCCTGTTAAGAGCCTCATATATTTTTGGCTACACTGGTAGTGAGTGTAGGAATATAAGGGTTATGGTACCGCGTCTCTAGGGATAAGATACACTGATTCGGATGTGCCAAAAACGTACTTTAAGTACCAAACACAGCACTTTAATAAATAAACCAGCTTCTAGCTGACTAGTAAAGTGCCAGAAAATGAGAAAATAACACTAGACACTTTCTAAAGTGTCGGGAAAACAAATTGTGTCACTAAAAATATAATAACGACACTTTAAAGCTTTTGTAACACTTTAACGGATTACTATCCAACCGAACAACCGGACTATACCCAGAACACGAAAATATTAATATTTTCACTAACTATATTTTTTCTGAGCCAGTTAGGGTCCCTGATTACCCTAACAACCGTCATAACACGTAACATACAAGTAACTGAGTTAACTACTTAAACTAACCTACTTAACTCAACCACTACCCTAATTACTACTTACAATCGAACCAACCCCCCCCCCCCCCAAGTCCCTAACCGGCCCCAAAACCTTAGGGGACACAAGAGTACAATGGCCATTATTTTAATAAGTTTGGTTTAGTATCTAGTGGACATCTAAACCTTTGGATAATAACTCTTATTTTTTTTTTCCTATAAATACACCCTAACTCTTGAAGATAATCACTATTATTCCACCAACTTTCACTCTCTCTTTTCTTTCTTTGTGGCTCACGGCCGAACCCACCAAACCCACACATCATATTTTCGATTTTTGATCTCATCATTCCAAGATCATTCAAGCTTCACGGGTTACATATTAGGAGCTCTTGTGCACTCGGAACGCGAAGGACCACTTTCGTTAGCTTTTATCCACCACTTTTTCGTCACGGTTCTTCCCTAGCCCCGAGCTAGAGGTATACCATCTAAAACTTGTTTTTACGCATATCTAAAGTGGTTAAAAGAACTTTCGTCGGTTAAATATCGTAAACATGCGTTTTGGAACTTTAAAGTCTACTAAAATCACAAAAATGGAGGTTAATAGCATATAACTTGTGTAAAAGTCGTAGGACTTGAAATATGTGAGTATTGAGACCCGATCTATGATGTGGTAGCTCGGATCTCCGTTTAACCCGACTTTGTAAGATCATGTATCTTCACATAAGCTCGTTTTTGACTAAATACAAGGGTTAAAGGTGAAACTCTACCACACAAGATACATGAACTTGTGTAAAATATTTTACTTGTGTAAAAGTGATTTAACCGGTACAATGGTGTTTAAAACTAGCGGATCTACGTATCTGCAAGTGGTATTTTTGAAAGACCACACTTTAAAGAAATCATGTTTTTCTAAAGATGGATCTTACACTAATAAATATGATTTTATAAACCACAAGTGTGTAAACACTTGTGAAATGAAAAGATCCGACAAATAACTATTTTTGGGAAAAATGACTAGAAGTTGTAAAGACGGATTTCTCTAGTCACGAGGTTTTTACAAGATTAAAGTTACTTTATATAAAGATCTACATATATAAAGGGTGTTTACACTATAGATTCGGAAAAACTACAAGTTCATGCAATTATGCAAATTTACATACTTGTCGACTAGTTTGTTGTGTCGGAAATTGTTTGATTGAATAAAGAAGATTGTTGAAGTGATTTGTTAAAAGAAAATGATACGCTTGAAAGCGTGGCCACCTCCAGTTACAGAGGAAACTCTGGCGAAATTTTCTAAAAACCTAACACTTAGGCTTATTTACACAACAAGTGTTAGAACTATTTTTGGACATACTCTCGAAACATAAATTTCGCCAGCACTATATTTTGCTAAATATTCGGAGGTGGGATTTTCACAAAGATTAACGTGATAAACATATTTGTCACAACACTGTTTATGATTATTTTGTGAAAATACATAAATATTATTTTAGAGTGAAAATAATATTTACAAGCGTTAATGATTCCAAAACTTTACGAACGCTTCCACAAACATATAAGTTACACCGGTAATTACATTACCACAAGATTGATAAAACGTAACTTACGCACATGTATTGTATCCCCCATCCTTGGGAAGAAGAATAACTACCAAGTGTATACGGAACAAAAACACGAAATAGTTGTCTAACTATTTCCCAAAGACATAAACTATAGAGCTAAAGCACGGCCGTCCGTCTAATAGAATTAGCACTTGTAGGTCGTTGCACAGCTTACTGTATTGGAGACACTTGGTAGAGACGCGCATTCACTGTGAGTTCATGTCCCCCTTTTCTCTAACTGTTTTCAGCTTTCTTAACTGCGGGGGTGAAATACATGTTACTTTGTTTACAAGTACTATTACACACGGTATGAATTACGTAAGGAGGTTTAGATCATGTGAATGGGTAGTTAGAACACCGAGGGACTCGAGCGGTAGATCTATCTGGGTGTAGCGAGCCCAGCTCCCGGTCCAACAGAACAGGCCTCTCGGAGGACTAACAGAACGGACCCGGAGTGACTTGGTACCCAACGCAAAAATCGGCTAGGGTTGTGTCTTTCTTACTTGCATTTCACGACATGCTAATGGCCTTGCAAACCATTGGTGATCACAAGTCCTCTTACACTGCTACATACCAGGAAACTTTTATACTTACAAGTGTTTTACTTACTCACTTGCACATGAACTCGCTCAACATTATTGTTGATTTTTCAACTCACATGTATTTCAGGAAATTAAACGGATCTGGCACGGTATGGAACGTTTTCCGCTGCACTTGTCATGGAGTCATCAGGGTTTAGGGGATGTGTCTCTTTCCTGGACAAGACACAGTCCTTAAACCACGTCTATGTTATGTTTCAGTTTGTAATGTTGTTGAACAAGGTCATGGTTGTTGGTTAAAAACAATGGTACTGTATTTTGATTTTCAAAACTTAATGGATGACTTGCATGGTTTTTAAATTCATATAGCTTGTTATGATTAAGCTATGGTATTAAGAAGTCACACCAAAATTAACCACGCTTCCGCAAAGCCAGGGTGTGACACTTCAAAACTTATTTCTAAGTTATGTAAAGGTTATTTAAGGTATGTTAAACCTATTTCACTATTTCAGAGTGTTCGTTGCATTAAACTGGTTATATTTACGCATCGGTGCGCGTATAACCTTCCAGAAAGCGATTTAGAGCCCGAAATTGAACAAGAATTGATATGTGCAAATGATACACATATTTATACAAATCCCAAGTATAAAATATAATATTTTGTTGGTTTGGTCTTTGTTTGATGGTTGAAGTGACACAGGTGTCACAGATGGCCATTCGGTCGAATGATCTGTAGTTGAAGTTTTGTAAAATTTTCGAAGTAAAAGTTCTTGACTTAACGGAGACAGCGTGACGACTTGTCAAACAACGGAATATACCAAGTCCAGTTCATTCGGCCGGATGGTCTCAACCCATTCGGATAAATGCGCTGTTCTTGATGAAGATTCATGTCTGACCCGTTAATCGGTCCATCTCTCCGGTGGAAATCCATTTTTAAGCCGGCTTTCGACTAAGAAACGAGTCGAGAGTCTGATTGAGTCCAGATTCCATCAAAGTTGTGTAGAAAGTGAAGAAAAGTTCAAAAAGTGTTGCAATCTTTCATAACTTAGTTGAATAGTGTGGAAATCCGTTAGATCTGGAACCAATCTTGATTGAATGATGCTTCCACAACAGTTGCCTGAGCGAACCGAGCAGAGTCCACCTTCAAGAGGTCCAAATCAGTAGATTTCGAGCAAAAAGTTAGTGTTTGTGTGTGACTTTGATGAAGAAGATGATGTAGAAGAGATTAGAGATGAAGATTAACGAAGGTTTGAGTGAAAAAGCTTACAAAATGGCCTTGAATCGAGACAGAGACCTGGGGAGCGGATGAGAGAACCAAAGTGTTGAAATGAGACACAATGGCCCTATTTATAGGTGAGGGTGGGATTTAAGAGGGTGCGCTAGAATGGGTTCGGATGGGTGGTGTTCGGATGGCTCTGTCCGGACAAATGGTCAACCGGTCGGATGATCATCCGGGCGGATGGTCATCCGGGCGGATGGCCATTCGAACGGCCGAGCTTGTGTTAGTTAGTTTTCCAACTTTGGTTCGTTTGACGTGTTTTGTTGCGTTAATCTTGTGGGTACTCTAAGTGTTTTAGTGGGATAAGTAGTATCGTGTTATGTTGCATTTCAGTGTTATAAATTGAGTTGCGTGTACCAGTGTGTGCGCGTTTAAACAAGTTTTAATACTTAGATATTTATATCTAACTATTATTATAATATAATAGGTCATAGCATAAGTAACTGCGTTTTGAGTTTGCGTTGTGATGAGCGAGAGCGAGTAGTTTAGAAACTCACGTGATGTCATCGTGTAAGTGTTAGCGTTATGAGCGTATGCGTTGTGATGTGCGATATAGCGTGTGTAATAAGCGATGTAGTGCGAAAATATGCGAAGTAGCGTAGTTTGCGATATAGTTTACATTATGATCCGAATCTCTGGTGCTAGACGTAATGAGAGTAACGAGAGTAACAAGCGCGAAAGTGCGGGTTGTTACAGTCTCCCCTGCTTTAGGAAATTTCATCCCGAAATTTATTCTCAAGGAGGACTGTGAGGATTGACTCAAGTAAGTAACGATAAAGGCGTTAGAGTGAGCTGAGGGTGTGTCACACCCCGACCGTGTTAAAACAACGAAACTGCGGTGGAAACGTCAGGTAGTGGAGTAACAGAATCATTGTTTCACAACACATGGATTAAAGTTTCGTTTTATTTAAATATTAAGTGTTTTAACATTGTCTTGAAATAGAACAAACAAGTTCTGTCACACCCTGAATATTGCGGAAGCGTGATTATGGCGTGACTTTCTTAATACCATTGCATTCAATCATAACAACAACTATATGATTAAAACCATAGATGTTCATCCATTGATTAAATTTAAAAACATGACAACATTGTCTTAAAACGTAGAAATTCAAATACGAGTACAACCAATGCAACTTGTTTAAAAGTTCACAACGACTCGACCAATGACATTAGGTAAAACCAGAACTTGGAAGACGTGTCTCGTCCAGGAATAAGACACACTGTCCAACCCTAAGACCATGGATGACATCTTTTATTCTTAACGCAGCTTGAAACATCCAACACCCGCCAGATCCACTACTAATTCCCTGAAATACATGTATTTTGAAAACATCAACAAAAGTTGAGCGAGTTCATGTGTGTGTTTGTGGATAAACCTTTGAAAACATTGAAAATATGTCTGTGAAAATGAACAGATCAATTAATGTGTAGCTAATACATTAACGTGTGTGAACCGGTGTAGGAAGGCTCAATCCTTTGCGTATTTCGCACCGGGCCTCCCGGCTGGAACGACATAGTCACCACATGAGCCAACTCACGGACTCATGGGTGGGGCTCGCAACACCTAAATAGATCTATCACTCATGCCCCTTGGTCCTTCTAAAGGATTAATGGTCTCAAGCTAACGCCTACCCTTTCACATGATCTAGCAATTCATTTCATTTGTAAACCCTTTGAAATCATAATCATTTGTAACATGTACTTCACCCCCGAAGTCGTAAAACGAAAAAAGTTAAAAGAAAAGGGGGACATGAACTCACTGTCTTGCGTCTTCAGCAATCGTAACTCTAGCTTCTTCGGTGAACACGACTACCTACAACGTACTAATGTCTATTAGACGAACGGGCCGTGCCTTGACTTAGTATTAATATTTTTGAGTTACGTTTCTTTTGTGTCTTCGATATTATTCCAAGTCACATAATTATTTGTTAAAATAATTAATGTTTTAACTTCAATTATATTTATAATTTTTGGAATAATCGTTGAACAATATTATTGTAATAATACTTCTCAAGTATTTTCACTTGTATTTCCTTCCCAATGATGGGGTAATCTTATACATGTATATTTTGCCATGTTTTGGAGTCGTATTCCGGTGTGTGTTTATACGTACAAGGATACGTAATTTTATTGTATTCATTAAGAATTATTTATACTTAATTTCGTATTAAATTTTCCGGAATAGTATTCTTAATGAAAATCCTATATATATATATTTCCAAAATATATATACTTTAAGGAATATTACTTAGAAAAATTATTTATAGTTTTTCTTTGGCAAAATTATTTGTATTCTCTTATAAATTCAAAAAATAATATATTTTCAAGTCCACTTGGAAAATATATATATAAACTCATTTTTCCCAAAAATGACATACTTCTCATTTATTTAAGAAAGTGTATATTTTTACCAAAAATATTGTATCTCATGTTTGTGTGAGAAAATATATATTTCTTAAAAATAATATATCTTCTATAATTTCAAGAAAATATATATTTCATGCTTACCAAAAATATAATATATTTTTCCTTGTCAAAAATATGATATATTTTTGTGGTAATTGTAAAAATTATATTTTTACTTCGTTGGTGTCCAAAATATTATTTACCAAAATATTATTTGTGAATAAATCTTTCGGAATATTTTGTAAGTCTCACTTCATAGTTTGGTTCTCCAATATTTTTTTGTAAGCTTGTATATTTATTCTTTGGAATTTTGGTAATATTTTGGATAGGAATTTCTTGGTATTTTGTGAGTTATAATATTTCAAGTCCTAAAATAATATAACTAATACACAAAATATACAAATAATCACACACATGGTGTCTTCTAAATATATATTTCCTAAATACATATTTAGTCACTTTTACTTATAAAAAAAACCAATCTCTAATATTTGTATTTTTGTAAACCAAATTTATGGCAAAGTTTATGTAACAATTTATGGTTTAAAATACACTTGTAAATATTTGTTTAAAAAATATTTTTCTAAGTGTTTATATTTTTAGAAAATTTTGCCATAGTTTCCCCTAAAAATGGAGGTTTCCATGCTTTCAAGCATATCATTTTCTTTTGTAAAAATCATCACAATCAATTCACCAACAATAATAAACAAACTTTACTTACCAATTTGCCAAAAATCATGCATTTTCTACTACTTCATGAACTTGAATATTTGTAAAAATTTGTAGTAACTTACTAGTATTCTTAGTAAGCCTTGTTACCCTTTAAAATTTGTTTACTTCTTTAAAAACTTCATTTTTAAAGAAGTTGGATGTTTACAACTTCAAAACATATTTTCTAAAAATATTTCTTTATGAAATCTTCTTGTTACACAAGTGTTTCTACAGTTGTTTAACCACCAAAAATGATGTTTGTTTATGCAAGAACCAAGATTTAATGAAACTTATATTTTTAACTTGGTTTCTTTAGAAATCATTCACAAATATTTAGATCCATATGATCAACAACTTACTTTAATCATGGTTTTTCAAGAAAACATTATTTTCCTTCAAGTTCATGCTTTAAGTGTGGATGATCCATCATCCTACAACAATTTCTATTCTTACATCTTGCTAGATTATGTTTTTAATCATGATCTAGCAAGATCTTATGATGATCAACATCATTTTTACAAACAATCAAAGATCAACAATCATAACAACTTATATTCATCAAGATATCTTCATTAAACAAGCTGATGTTCATGTTCACTTCATATGATTCTTTAGTGTTCTTGATGTTTTTTATCATGATTCATCATTAACCACTTAAAATAGATGTAAAATAGATAGATCAAGGTTCTTACCACTAGCATAAGGCTAGGGATGATTCAAGTGGAGAAAGTGAGTGGATAAAAGCAAACAAGAAAGGTCCTTCAATATCCAAAGCCACCAAGCTTCCTTGTATGATCTCTAGCACCTTTGTATGCTCTTGAAATGGTTGAAGAAGATTGGATGATGATGGATGTGGGTGAGTGTGTGTTTGGCCGAGAGCAAGAGCAAGGGAGGGAGAATGGTGTGGGTTTAGTGTGTGGAAGATTATGAGCTCTAAATCCTTCAAGTTATACTTATAACCATTTAACCAAATTATCCCTTCAATAATATGCTACAAAAAGCAAATACAAGATCCATTAATTTATTATAACAAATCTTCATGTGGGGGCCATGTATGGGCTGTAAGATAGGTGGGGGGGGGGGGGGTCTTAGCATAGGTTTTAACTAGTTAGTTTGTTTAAGGTTGAAATGTAAGTGTTAGTTACATGCTTTAGTTAGTAGATATTTTTAACTAGTTTGGTAATGTTAAAACAGTGCTTCTAGTGTAATTTTGATGTTTCGGGTAGTGTCCGGTTGTTCGGTTAGATACTAGTTCTTTAAGGCGCTAAATTATACAGTTTAGTGTTCTTTATGTACCCTCTTGTGACACTTTTAATTCCCGACGCTTAGGAAAGCATTCAGGACCATTTAGGCATATTTCTACATGAAATTAGATTGTTAAAATGCTGATTTTTGCTGAATTTTGCTGAATTCGGCACTTTGGGTGAGTTTTAGGCACTTTCTGGCACTTGAACTATCACTTAGAAAAGCAGTTTTTGGGATCCTTACTTTCCTACACACTATACTAGTGCAGTACTTAGTTTCTGGCTTAAACTAGGTCTCAAAACATTATCTGTCTAAGTGCTGTGTTCTGTCAGCATTTTCCTGTTTTATCCGCTCACTGTGCTAACTGTACTTAATGCATTCTCTATGCCAATATGTTTGCATGCAGTAATGAAATGAGGTTATGCAATAAGTGATGCACAGGTAAATATTATGCAGTAATCAGAAAGCAGTTAATTGTAAATTCAGCACAGTCATTAAGCACTAATCATGATTAATTAATTGTACGGATACCTGGATTTTTGACAGTTGTCACAAGTTCAACATATAGTCTATCATTGTTATTAAGTCACTAAGGCCTCGTCCGATCCTATGTGAGCATGCATCCTAGTCATCATCAACATCATCAAACACCACCTGAAACATATGTGAAAATAAAGTCAGCAAAGAAATGCCGGCGAGCACATAGGTTTTGTGAGTGTGTCAATTTCATGGCTTGTATACTTGTTGCAATACCTTGTACGACTACAAGAGTCGATAATTGAAAACTTTGTTTTGAAAAGTGTTTTGTATTATTAATAAATTGTTCGCCGCGAAGAAACTGTCGGTCAACAGGGCGATAACCGTCTTTTTAGAAGATCCTGACCGTAATAATTCAGACGGTTATCTTCGAGATTGAATCTCATCCGTTCAAACCTAAAAAATTTGGCAGTTTTTTTTTCAACGCAAGTTAAGGTTTCCTGTGTTTTCTACATTTTTCTAGCTAGATGGGTACGCTCCCTCAACCTTGTCGGTTCATCTTGGATAACTTCTACGTGGAAGTTAGCATACAAGATATATATATATATATGTCCGTGTATGCTTTGTATTACATCATTTTCAATAAAGGATATCAATGTAAGGTCGTCACATATTTTATGTGATTATGATGTTTGTTATGTTTCGAAAATAGTTTCTTATTTAGTTTGGTTGTTTTGCTTCAGTTATGATCGATATGCTGTGTATGATGAGGATTCAATTACGGGGAAAAATGTAAGTTGTTAATTTATATGGCATCGTGTTTATTTAACCATGTTTGTTCATTTGAATAATGATGCTTTGTTTTTCAGTTTGTTGGGTTGGACAGCGTTGTGGATATGAAGCAGGCAGCAGTTATGAAGTCTTCTAATATAGTTGGAAATGTATATATCATTTTGTTTTGTCAAGTATTAGGATTTACATAGCATTGTGTTTTTACAATCGTTTTGTGTTTGTAGCAAACCTTTGTGTTATTATAGTAAAAAATCATTGACATGCTTTTTTTGTCAGGTTGTAGCTGACGAGTTTGTAGATGGTCATTTGCATGAATTTACTTATTGCTGTAATGAGAATGTACATTTATATTAGCAAGCTTATGATGAAGTTTCTGTTATTATTTATGATATTGTGTGTTATTTAAAATCATTGTGTTATTTACAGATATTGTGTTTTTTTTTTTGTAATATACTATGACAACAGTGATTGACAGTTGTTTTTTTTTTCTTTTCAAGGTGGTGGCTGACAACATGTTTGTGGATGATCATTTTCAAACGTTGAGTAAGATATCTGATGAAATTGGAAACGTGCGTAATAATTCTTGTAAAATATTTTATCATGTTGTGTATTATTTCAAATCATTGTGTTTTTTTACAGATACTGTATTTTTTGGTTTATTTTTACAATATACTATGACAATAGTGATTAACAGTTGTTTTTTTTCCAGGTTGTGGCTGACAACATTTTTGTGGATGATCATTTTCAAAAGTTGAGTAAGATATCTGATGAAACTGGAAATGTACGTAATAATTCTTTTTAAAATTGTAAGATAACATTGTTTTAGTTCAACATGGTAGTTTATTTTATTAATGAGTATATTGTTTTTCAGTTTGAAGAATTGTTTGGAGTACTTCCTGGCTTGACTATGTCTTCAATCGGAGCTGCAAAGGTAAATCGTTTATGTTAAAGTATGTAAATTATTTTGTTAGTGATAGTTGGTGATGTTTATGCTGAATCTTATTATGTTTGATTATATTTTCTTTTGTAAATTTCAGAACAAATCTAAAGGCTTTGACTTGGAGTTTGGTGCTTTGGTTGGATGTCCTGACAAATCTATGAAGCATGAGATCATCAAGGTTGGTTCCATAACTATATGTTTAGCTGTGTTTAGTTAATATTCTAGATGAATGACTGACATATTATTCTCTAGCCTCGTAATTTCAGAAGAATTAATCAAAAGGTAAAGGCGCTGAAGAATTGGAAGTGGGATGAGGTGATTGAAATCGACAGTTTTGGTGAAGATTAGTTATGTTGTTGTTTTTTTTATGTATGATGATGGTTATTATATTTTGGTAATGATACTGTGTTGAGTTGGAGTTTTTTTATGTGTGTATTTTGCCTTCACTTAAACATGCATGTTTTTCTTTGTTTGTAATATTTTCGTTATAATTTAAAGGGTAATTAATATTTTCGTTGATTCATGCATAGTAAGCCGTGTACCAGTTTAAGTTTCCCTTGTTTAATTAATAGTTTGTGTGTTTCTAGTAATAACTGTATGTAAGCGTGTGTCTCTTCAGTTATTTGTATCATTTCCCGAAGCAGTTTTTACATCATGTAACCGTTGCTGTCATTAATAGTTTCGCGTTAGTGACCATAAGCCTTTTATATATATATACAGATGTTTCATGTATATTGTATCTCAAGTTATTTAAGTTTTACCGATATCTAATTAAAAAGTAAACTTTTTTCAATGGCTTCATCAAGTAATCAAGGAGGGGATTTGAAGGAACTCTTTTATAAAGCAGTGATGGAAGAATTTGAAGCTGAGATAGAGATTGCTAGAGATCTAAGGAAATGCTTTGATGCTTTGAAGAATGGATTTGGCTCTCGTGATGTTGTATCTGAGACCTTGCGTTTATTGCCTCCAACTGCTGTTCGTGACCTGGCACTTTTGAATAACAGTGAGAATGGGACGAAAGATGTTCAGTTAATGTCACAGATGTTAGACTTATTTAAACAAGTTAATGATTCAATGGAGTTGGAGCGTAGGTTTTTACTTTCCTATAAGTAGTTTTGTTAAGTTTAGTCATAGTTTTTGTTATATTGAAGTGGTTTGTAATCAATTAAGAGTTGTTGGTGGTATTTTTATTTTAATGGAATGTTTTGTTTTGTTTCTCAAAAGTTAGTCTGGATGAATTGTGTTTTTTATAATGGTCGTTTTTTTATTGGAATGGAATGTTATGTTAATTTGTTTTACTATAGATGTAGGTGAAGTTGTCCTACAAACCTGATAACATGAATTGTGTTTTTTACAATGGTTTGTGTTTTACCAACGAAATTGTATATTATAGTATACATTGTGTTTTTTTGGCTTTTTTGTAATATACTTGTGAGATCTTGATAACATTAATTGCTTTTTTTTTTGTATATGTAGCCTGCATGTTTATCATTTATTACAAGTCATGAATGTGTGTTAAAAAGCAGTTGTAGAAAAGTGAAAACTGCTAACATGAACAATTGTTTTTTTTATTCTAATTGAATCTTATGTTTTGTTTCTCAAAAGTTAGTCTGGTATGATATTGAATTTCAAATAGTTTTTTGTGTAGTATTTTTAATACATTACATTGTGGTTATTTAATCATATATTATTTCAAACATTTAATATCTTCAGTTTAGTTTGTTTTAGAATAGATGTAAGTGAAGTTGTCCTACAAACCTGATAACATGAATTGTGTTTTTTACTATGGTTTGTGTTTTATCAACGAAATTGTATATTATAGTTTACATTGTCCCTTTTTGGCTTTTGTGTAATATCCTTGGGAGATCTTGATAACATCAATTGTTTTTTTTTTTCTGTATATGTAACCTACATGTTTATCATTTATTACAACTCATGAATGTGTGTTAAAAAGCAATTGTAGAAAAGTGAAAACTGTTAACATGTTGTTTTTTATTCTAATTGAGTCTTATGTTTTGTTTCTTAAAAGTTAGTCTGGTATGATTTTTGTTTTACTATAGATGTAGGTGAAGTTGTCCTACAAACCTGTTAACATGAATTGTGTTTTTTACAATGGTTTATGCTTTACCAACGAAATTGTATATTATAGTATATGTTGTGTTTTTTTTGGCTTTTGTGTAATATCATTGGGAGATCCTGATAACATCAATTGCTTTTTTTGTATATGTATCCTGCATGTTTATGATTTATTACATTGTGGTTATTTAATTATATATTATATCAAACATTTAATATCTTCAGTTTATTTGTTTTTCTATAGATGTAGGTGAAGTTGTCCTACAAACCTGATAACGTGAATTGTGTTTTTTACAATGGTTTTTGTTTTACCAACGAAATTGTATATTATAGTATACATTGTTTTTTTTTTTTTTTTGGCTTTTTTGTAATATACTTGTGAGATCTTGATAACATTAATTGCTTTTTTTATATGTAGCCTGCATGTTTATCATTTATTACAAGTCATGAATGTGTGTTAAAAATCAGTTGTAGAAAAGTGAAAACTGCTAACATCAACAGTTGTTTTTTATTCTAATTGAATCTTATGTTTTGTTTCTCAAAAGTTAGTCTGGTATGATATTGTATTTCAAATAGTTTTTTGTGTAGTATTTTTAATACATTACATTGTGGTTATTTAATCAAACATTTAATATCTTCAGTTTAATTTGTTTTAGAATAGATGTAAGTGAAGTTGTCCTACAAACCTGATAACATGAATTGTGTTTTTTACAATGGTTTGTGTTTTATCAACGAAATTGTATATTATAGTTTACATTGTGTTTTTTTGGCTTTTGTGTAATATCCTTGGGAGATCTTGATAACATCAATTGTTTTTTTTTTTTTGTATATGTAACCTGCATGTTTATCATTTATTACAACTCATGAATGTGTGTTAAAAAGCAGTTGTAGAAAAGTGAATTAAATAGGCGGTAAAGCGATTGGATTATTATGTTATAATTACAAAGGTTATAATATTTTTCATTGATTCATGCGTAATAAAGCGTGTATCAGTTTAAGTTTCCTGTGTTTACTGAATGGGTTTGTGTGTGTAGTAATAACTGTATGTAAGCGTGTGTCTCTTCAGTTATTCGCATCGTTTCCCCAAGCAGTTTCTACATTATGTAACCGTTCCTGCCATTAACCGTTTAGTGTTAGTAACCAGATCCAGGTTTATCTAAGTTTACTAACTTTTTAATTTTTTCATAATTTATAAAAAAAAAAACCAAACGTGTGTTGCTTGTGTACAAATATGTTATACAATTGTGATTTTGTCATTGTGTTTTTATGTCATTATTTTTGTGTATGTGTTTGTATGTCATCTATTACATTTAATATTAATTCTCTCAAAAGTCCGATAAGAGTACATGATGCTGATAACAATATGTCTAAGTCAATGGTTCCACTGTCCGAATTAATTATTTACACATGTGCAATAAAATATAGACACCATAAAATATGTTACTAAATCCAGTTATCCCTTTTTCAATGTATTATCTGGCAACAATAAAAAAAAGTAAAGCTAATTTACCTCTAAAAATTAATAATTTTAATTAAACAATGTAACAAAATAATATATGATATTTATTTTAAAGGTGTATTCATATTCGTGTCAGGATGAATTTGAGTTGCAACACACATAGAACCAATTTTAGTTGCAGCATGCAACACCTGAAAGAAAAACTTAAATTATATATTAAGAAATAACCATTATTTCGATCTCTTAATATATATTATCTTTTTAACAAATAAAAATCGGGGATGTATCAGTATTTCATTATTAATGCATTAAATGTGTTCGAATGTTATCACATGAGCTATATTCTGCAGTGTTATAAATCATTGTGTTAGAAAAGTCATCAGTCTATTTATGTAATTTAGTTACACATAATATACATACAATTTAACATTGTGTTTTTAAGACATTGTGTTTTAATACGTCTTGACGGTTATCTATGTAATTTAGTAAAACATAATTAGATATATTCATTTTAACATTGTGTTTTTTAAGACATTGTGTTTTTTAATACATAACAGTTACTTCTGAATGGAAGCAGTTATTTCCTAGCAGCAGTTCAGGTTGAGACTTTGACCTGGTCAGCCTAATAAATAGGAGATAACATTACGCGATCTAACAGAACAATTATAAAACTAATTAAAAAACTGCTAATTAGTTAGTTCCCCTATGATTTTCTGCCCACATTCTCCATCTAATAGAATTCCGACAAAAAAGGAAGCAATTTGAAAAAAAAAAAACAAATGCAGTTCAAACTTGGCAGTTATTTCTGTTGTTTAATAAATCGTTTTTGTATATAAACGATGTTAAACATATCTTCGATAATCACTTCAATCCATCATTCAAAAAAATATCCTTTACCAAAAACGCCAAGTTTTACGAAAACGCCAGAGATGGCAACTATCGTTAGATGGAGGTACACTCTGGCAATCAGACGATTCGTCCTATGATTTGACAACAGAAGGAGGGTGTATGTTAGGACAATCAAAGCAATTTTGAAGATGGAAGAAGAGGTACAGAGGGGTATACTATCGCTTGGCATCGCTCTGGATAACGAATGTCATGAAACACATAAGCTTATGAAAACATTAACAAGGAAATTTGGACCAATCGAAGCATATGGAAAATCGGACCCAGTCATGACATCATGGCGTTTTGACGAGGAAACAGACATGGTGACCGTTATATATGACAACGGAGAGCAGGAAGACTACCTGCTTGAAAACATCATGACAAAGCAGGGGATTGGGTTCATGGAAGAATTGCACAATGCCACATGTTTGAACACAGATATGGACTCAAAAATGGCGTTGATACAGGACATGTTCAAATGGAGGTTTCAGAATCTTCAACAACAAGAAGCTGATGAAAGTGAAGGTGATGACTTGGATGAAAGTCTAGATGAAGACTCCGAGGAAGAAGACGACGGAAGTGATGGATACTTCTCGGACAAAGTGCCGTCTGACGAGGAGTTTTAATTTTTTTTTCTTTTGTGTACTTTTTTTAAGATAATAAAATGCTATATTTCTCCCTTGAGTTTCAAAACGCCAAAAAAAGCCCCTTCCCCCTACACTATATCGCGTGCCATGTGTTGGGCCAGGATTTGTTATCACCGTTCCCACACTTTAGGGCATTTTCTATTGATCCTGTACCTTATATATGAAATACAATTATGTAAGAAATCAATTTATATTAAAAATTATCTTGTAAAATGACAGAATAGAGTTATTAAGTAAAATTGTTATAAGTCAATGTCAAATATATGACCGATGTAAAATATAAAAGTAAACATGAAGTCTCTGTGTTGTGTGTAAACATATATGTTACACAGTTGTGTTTTTTGTCATTGTGTTTTTTATGTTGGTACTTTTTAAGTAGTTTGTATGTTATGTATACCATTCTTTTTGTAATATTCATAGTAGTTTTTAAAAAATAATTGACTGTTTGGCTTGAATATTTTAAGAAAATCTCCTCTCTATATCTCTCTCTATCTCACTCTATCTCTATCTCTCTCTCTCTGTATCCCTGTTTCTCTTAGTCTCTCTCTTTTGTCGTTATGTATATATATATATATATATATATATATATATATATATATATATATATATATATATGTATACACTGCCAGTCTTAGAAACGGTTTATCTATTTATATGGTTATCTATTTAATAACTACCTACTACTCGTAATTGTAGGAGCTCTAATATATGTGTGTTAACTATTGCTTGTGATAATATTTGTTGGACTTTCATCTTCTTAGGAATCACTTTTCATATTTGTTTTATAGATCGTCAAAGTGTATGTTATTTAACCTACATTGACAATGAATGTGAAGTTTCTTCCGTCTCTGCTGATACTGATGAAGATAATGCCAAGACTTCCGTCAAAAGTTGTTACACAGTGCAAGGTTGTGTGTAAAGATTGGTTAGTCTATCTTTCAACACCAGAGTTTGCTATGAATCATTGTCGTTTCATGCTCAGATTAGGTGATCATAAGATAATTACCGTTAATCGATTATTGCGTGATATTTGTTATGTCGATAATGAATCCCCTAAATGTTTCTTAGGTAATAAAGTTCACATTCCCTTCAACGCTCATCCGTGCAATATTTTATTTCTAGCAAGTTTGGATGGGATGGTATGTGTTTGCCTAATCAATACTCGTGAATTGGTAGTTTGGAATCCATTAACTCGTGTGTTCAAGATGCTATCAAATTCTAATTCACAGGGTTTTTTTAGTCCGGATGAGGATAGTCTTGGGTTTTGTGTCAACTCTTCTGGTGATTACAATATTGTGCATATTAAACAGACACATATGATGTTGGCTGTTAACATTTATTCTCTCAGTGAAGGGTCATGGTCAACTCCAATGTTCTCAAACTACAGTCCGTTTAATGTTGACATCTATAGTTGGTCTGTAGGCACGTTTTGTGCAAATTGTTTGTATTTCGTATTGACCAGGTTCTGGTGTGTGGGTAACGCATGTATACTTCGTTTAGATGTTGATAGCAGGGTAATTTCTGATGTAGGGTTCCCAGATACAATGGATGTGGAAGCTACAGGTCAGTTGGTTAGTATACGAGATCAACTCCATATGTTGGTTAGTATCGGATTCTATAGTATGAATATGGAATTATGGAAACTTGAAAATGAAAAGTGGTCGAAAGTATTTTTTTTGTCCACCTGCTATTTCTATTCCATTGATGATTGGGTCGTCTGTGCACTATATCAACAGAAATAAGAAGTTCATTATAGTACAAGAATGGGGTGATATACTGATGTAAATGTGGAGGCAGAGGAAATGCATGGTTTTTTCCCTATCATCTTTACTCAAGGCATGAATGGATCTGTTTATTTTGAAACTACAATTTCACCAAATTTTTAGTTATGCTATTTTATGTAGTTCTTTTATTGCTCTTCGTTGTTTTGATCAGTTAGTAATTGATGTTTGTGGTTGTTTTTATGTGTGGTATAGTTTGTCACAATGAGATTGAATCTTTATGAATTAATGTGCTTATATTATCATTTTAAATATTCATTGAGAGTGTATGATTTTAATATTTGCTTTGTACGTATTTAATTATGATTACATTTGACTGCGTTTTAAAAACAAAAAGGTGTACCAAAAAAACACAATGGGCCCTTGGAGACCAAGCCCTTAGAGCAGCTTGGAAGCCCTTACCATTGTGCAGTTACGTATAATTAGAAACTTCCCACGTTGTAATAGGTGCAGTTAATGATTAGTTTTTAGTTGAATGATTTTTTTAGTATAGTCATAGTGTTTTTTGAGTATCATTATGTCATTGTTTTTCTGTTTTTTATATATTTGATTTCTTTTGTAGTTGTCGATATTTAAATATAACATTGTGTAATTAACTTCCTACTTTTTGCTGTCTTTCTCATTCTTTTTGAATAGTGGTTACATATTGTGCAGTTAAGGACAATTAGAAACTTCCCACTTTGTAATATGTCCAGTTAAGGAATAGTTCTTACTGGATTGTTTTTTTTTTTTTTGTTCTTTTTTTGGAATATTGTCATTTTATGTTTTGTTTATCATTGTGTTATTGGTATTCTGTTTTCTATATATTTGATTTTTTTGTAATTGTCTATTTTTATATATTGTATTGTGTAACTAACTTCCTATTTTTTTTGTTGTGTTTCTCATTATTTTTCAATAATCCAATTATCATAAAAAACAATATTTTTATAAAAAGGACAAAATAATATATAAAACACAATGCCACAAAAAATCTACGATGTAATTATTTTCACAATTGTAATAACACAATGTTTGACAACTAACACAGTAATTTATAAAAATAAGATTGATTAATAAAAAGTATATCCGTGTATGTGATTGATTAAAAAGTATCTCCATGTATGTGTATATGTTTACCTGTAAATTAGAAACGGTTTCTAATATATATTGTTATTTAATTTTATTTATTCCCTATCGCCCATAGTATGTAAAAACCGTTTACCACCACTACTCGTAGTTTTAGGAGTTTTTACTCACCTGTTTCAACTGTTAATTGGGGTAGTTTCTATGTCGGTATTCATTTTTCAAAGAAATCGCTTTTCGTATGTGTTTTCTTCCTCTCTGTATCAACGTCAGTATTTCTAATTAAAGTATAATCGTAAGTGAATATGAAGGATCTTCCATCTCTGTTAATATTGATTAAGATTATTCCAAGACTTCCGGCAAAGGAGGTTATACGGTGCAAGGCTGTGTCTAAAGAGTGGTTAGCCTATCTTTCAACTCCTGAGTTTGCTAAGAATAATT
The DNA here is from genome assembly GCA_030545235.1 of Helianthus tuberosus. NCBI lineage: Eukaryota > Viridiplantae > Streptophyta > Magnoliopsida > Asterales > Asteraceae > Helianthus > Helianthus tuberosus. The sequence goes on along the minus strand of CM060451.1, from coordinate 122,447,536 downwards.
ATCATTTCTTACGAGTATTAGGTGACCAGAAATTAATTGCTCTTGACAAATCATCGTGTGCGATTCGTTATGTTGATGTTGCATCTCCTATATATGTTTTAGGCACTAATCTTCACATTCCCTTCGATTGCCATCCATGTAATGTGATCTTTCTAGCAAGTTTGGATGGCATGGTATGTGTTTGCCTATGTAATACTGGTGAATTGGTTGTTTGGAATCCACTAACTCGTGTGTTCATGATGCTGAGAAATTCTAATTATCAGGGATTTTACAATATAGATGATGATGATAGTCTTGGGTTTTGTGTTGACTCTGCTGGTGATTACAAAATTGTGAAGATTAAACGCACTCATTTCAGGTTGACTGTTAGCATTTATTCTTTTAGTGAAGGTTCATGGTCAACTCCAAGGTTCTTAATTTATAGTCCATATGATATTTGTTGGTGCATGCGTCTGTCAACTTTGTCTTATATCGAGTCTTGAATTCGTTGCGGATCTGAACAAGAAAGATGTCAAGTTCGCATGAATGTTCAAACGAAGTGAATGTTCAAACGAAGTGGATGTTCAAACGAAGTGGATGTTCAAACGAAGTGGATGTTCAAACGAAGTGGAAGTTCAAACGAAGTGGTCACTTCATACGAATTGGGGTTTGTCCAGTCCGTATGAAGCTCAAACGACCTGGTCTCCCTATAAATAGGTTATGTTGTTATTTCATTTGCAATTTTGGCATTTTCCGGTAGCGAAGCTCTGCCGAGGTATCTCCAGATCGTGTAAAGTTTTCATATCAATACAAGAGATAGTTAAACTACTTTCAAGTGTAAAACAAGCTGATTCGAAACCGAAACGTCAGTTTCCGCCTCTCGTTTTGGTCTAGAACACTTCTGATCGACTCGTTCAGATCGATTCTCGATCCTACAAGTGGTATCAGAGCTCAGGAGGAAGAGTTCTACCGATTCAGCTTGTTTTTCTTCAAAACATTCTGACTTCTACTCATATTCTTCATTTTTTTTCAAAAATTAAACGAGTTTTACTGCATAAAATGGCTTGATTTTGAAGTATATCGTGCAAAACAGTGTTTTATATAATCTGTGAAAGTATCAGACTATAAAACAAAGTAAAACTCAATCAATTTGCATATAAACCGACCAGTTCGTTTGAGAGTTATTCAATTCACACGAACGGAACTTCAAACTCAGATTTACGACGTTTCAGTGGACGATATTGAACAAATTATACATCATTGTGTTCGGAATTCATAGTAGAACAATCCTTGAACATATCAGATTCTAATGCAATCGAAAACGTGATCATATTTGAGAAAATTACATCAGATCGTTTGAAAAATTGTTCAGTTCGTTTGAGACTTTGAATTCAGTTCGTCTGAAAGTCATACGAAGTGCTTCCAGGTCGTTTGTAATGTGTTAGTCCGTTTGAAATAAGCAGATTTCAGTTCATACGAAGGTTGTCAGTTCGTCTGTAGTTTGATCTCAGATCGTTTAAATCTCAGTTTGTCTGAATCGCTAGTTCGTGTGTACTTCAAATCGTTTGAACTTTAGTCCGTTTAAACTTCAGTTCGTTTGTAGGTGTTCAGTTCGTTTGAAAGGATTCAGACTGTGTGAAACATCAATTCAGGTCCAAAGCGTTTTAAAAGTGATAACAGTTAATCGAATCCATGTGATGTTGTCGGCCACATTCATGTAATGGTCCAATAGAATTTTTTGAATTGATAATAGATATTGACGGATCAATTAAATCCCATTTAATTCATCATGTGATCATGCAACTCTCGGTTCATCATTCAAGATAATAATCAATGTTGCATGTGATTACTAAAAAATGATAGGTCTAGTGTTTATCAAAACTGTTTTTTGTCGGCACAATTAAAAGACAAAAGCATGTGGTAATGGCTGTGTGCATGAGAAACAAGCATCAATACATGTGACTAGTTCAGTCTACAATATCCTTCGGTCCTATCAGAGTTCTTTCAACACTTGAAATTGTTGGTTAAAATGAATCTTTGGTCCCATCGAGGTGTGTAATGTCATTCAGTAAAGGTTGTCTGCTGCACATGTGTTAAAGCATTGAAATTCATAGAGTTTTGAGATATGAAGGTATCACGTGATTTTGTTGGGCTTTATTGAAATTAATTGAAAATTATTTTAATTTGGGAGGTCCAATGGGAATTTAGAGATTAAAAGGTTTGTCAGCCCACTATATACATACACATTTGAGGTCCAATCAAACTATGTTGAAAAGATAAAATGGTTGTTTAGTGTGGTCAGGTCACGTGAAAAGGTTCAGTTCGTATCAAAGTCATCAATCCGCTTGAAAGTTAGTTCCAATTCATACAGTTTGGAGTTCAAAGTTTTCAAAAGTTCATCAGGTCGTTTGAAAGTCCATCAGTTTGCATGTAATAGGGTCAGGTCATTTGAATTGGATCCAGGTCATAGCGGTTTGCACGGTTTCACTTCACGCAGAATAATCACCAGTTCGAGTACCAGTCATATTCAGTCAATTGATAAGTGTTTAAACTGATTGTGTTTTGTTTGTTTGTTGTCAGGTGATAGAGGTATTTTACGAGGTGATCCAGGTGATTCGAGTTGATTTGTTTACCAGCTCGTTTGAAGAATCTGAGTTTGTGGTATTTCGATACCGAAACATGGATTCCGAGTTCTACAACGCTTTTGCTTCAACTCCAACTAATCCATCCGACATTGCTAAGAACATGAACATGGAGAATGAAACCGGAACAATGCAAAAACCCCCGAAACTTATGGGAATTGAAGATTATCATGGATGGAAGAAACGGTTTGAGAATTGGGTTCAGGCAAATCATCTAAAAGCTTGGGAGAGCATCGAAACTGAATATGAGAGGCCAAAGAATTCAGCGGGAGTCGATAAAATAATTTCAGAGTTCACGGAGCAAGAAAGAGAGAGTTACAAAGGAGAAAAGATGATGATCAATTTGTTACAACAAGCTGTTAAAGAAGATATATTGGTGTTGCTTCAACATGATGAAAACGCTTATTCTATTTGGGAAGCTCTTGGAAAGAAATTTGAGGGAAGTACTGAAATGCTACAGAGTAAAGCAGCTTTGTTGAAAAAGGAGTTTGAACTGTTTACGTGCATGCCTGGTGAAACAACAAAGAGTCTTATTGAAAGATATTGTCATCTTGTACGTACCATGTCACAGTTAAAGATTACAAAAACTCCAGCAGAATGGGTTGAAAAGCTTGCTGATGCGTTACCGCAACAGGAATGGGGTACATATCTGATGATATTGAAAAATTCCGGACAGTTTAAAAAGTTATCGATTGCACAGTTTATAGAGAAGTTGGAGGCACAGGATCTGGAGCAGCAGAAAATTGCTAGAATGAACAGTTCTACTCATCAACAAGATATTAAATTGTATTATAAAGGAAATGTTCAAACAGCTGAAGCAAGTCCAAAGATACAAACTTCATTTAGTGTTGGAAATCAATCTACACCAAGCAGTCAAGGATCAGTCAACACTAGTGGGTTTTCAACGGTGAATCCTCCAAATGTTCAAAATGCATCTGCTGGAAATGGGCATTTGATTCAGTGCAATGTAGCTCTACATCTTCAAAACGGTCAAAATTATTCTGAAGAAGTTGTAAAGCATCATATGGGATTATTGGTCACTGCATTAGAGTCTTATGAAGGGTTGATTGCCGGACGAATTGGTAATCCGATGCTCACAAAGGAAGATTATGACCAAATTGATGCAGAGGAGCTAGAACTGATGGATATTAAATGGGCCTTAGCGAGCGTTTTGAGGAGAGCAGAAAAGTTTAGATTGGTTACAGGGAGAACTGATTTCTTGGATGCAAATCTTTCTAATCTTGGATTTGATAAATCTAAAGTTGTTTGTTTTCGTTGCAGGGAGAAAGGTCATTTTAAAAGGGAGTGCAAGAATCATGAGCCGAGAGGAGCAAAGGAGTCTTCTGGGAAAGATGATTATTATAGGAAGACCATTTATCAGCAAATCACTCATCAACCACATCAACAAAAGGAGCCACAAACGGCACATGGAAGAATGATCGAGAATGCAAACAGGAAAGCTTATTTTGGCATTTGTGATCAAGATGATGAGAAAATGGCTGATGGTTTTAGCTGGGACAAGTACATTCCAGATGATCCTAATGTTAAAGCTTTCATTGCACATATTGTTCAAAAGCCAGAAATGTTGAAGGAATGGATGGAAGTGTTATCTGATGAAGAGAAAAGTGAAGATGAAGGATCTGTTTCATCAGAAAACAGTTCATCAGAAACAAGTGATGATGAAGAAATGGAGCAGATAAATTTGGGAAAAACTCATTTATCTTCTGACACTTTTGAATTTTATTTTGCAGAAAAATTGAAGAAACTGAAAGAAAGAAAAGCTGCAAAAGATTTAAAAGAAGTCAAAGTGATTGAAAAGATAGTGGAAGTTGAAAAGATAGTTGAAGTTGAGAAGATCGTTGAAGTCACAAAACCTTGTCTTACATGTTTAGAGTCTTGTAAACAATGTATAGAGAAAGATGAGAGGTTTGGTGAGTTAGAAAAGTTGAAAGAAAAGTTGTTGTTTGATGTAAAAAATTTGAAACAGTCATATGATGTATTGAACAGAACTGTGAATAGTCTGGAAAAGACTAACTCTGAAAGAGAGAAAGCTTTGAAGATGTTGAATGCTACTATGATGACAAAGCAGAAAGAGATCAACTTGTACATAGAAGAATGTGCAAAGTGGAAGAAAGAGTTGGATAGTGAAGCAACTGAAAATGAAAGAATCAGAAGATTGCTACAAAGTTACAAAGGTTGTGACTACATAATTGATAGAATTTATCCAACAGTTGAAGGATTTGAAGCGTTTCAAGGTGAAGAAACAAAGCCAAAGAAGAAAAAGGATACTGGTAAGAAACAGGGTGTCTGTTATAATAAGTGTCCGCCTCCGATTTGGGAAGGGTATTCGTCTAGAAAACCAAATGAGGAGCAATTAAAAACGGCAGTCAATATAAAGTTGGAGTCCGAGATAACCAATGTTTTACCTGACAATATTGACGTCACATTCACAGCGTCCGACACAGATCATGAGTCAGAACTGATAAAACGAGTGGTCGATCAGGTGTTGGATAAGGATGAGGAGTCAGAGTCAAAATCCGAGTCCGAAAGTTCGTGTCAGTCAGTCAGAAGTTCGAGTTCGTCAGAAACGAGTTCAAAATCGTCGGGAAAACGGGTTTATAGTAAAGAGTTTTTGTTGTCAAAATCTAATTTGAAGTTGCATATACTTTGAATGATTCTGACAAATTATATTTTGATAAAGAGTTTCCAATAAGAGGTGTTAAACCAGAAATGATCAAAAAGGTTTTCAAATTAACAGAAATTAATATTTCTGAAATAAAAGATGAAAATCTTAATGTAAAACCTAAACCTTACACCTCACGAGTACAACAACGTTTGAACAAGAAAAAGGGTTACAATTCTGGTTCTGGTTTTCAAAAGAAACCAAATCACAATCGTAGCTACAAAAAGAAAGGTCTTGGTTTTATTCCACCTGAAAACTATAAAAATGAAAAATTCTCTAAAACAAACACAAAATTTGTTTCAGGACCGTCTGCTGAGGAAGAGAAGAAGAGCTCATTTTGGAGACAATCAAATCAAGAATTTCTTGCTGAGAAAAAGAAGAATGAAGTTCAGAGAACAGAAACTAGAACCTGTTTCCGATGCAATGAAGCTGGTCACATTGCATGGAACTGTCCGAAAGCGACAAACACAAAACAGGGAGTTACTGGAAAACTGAAAGAAGTTGTTGTTGATAAAACCGAACCACCAACTAAAAAATTTAAAATTTTCAAAAATTCAACATTTGAAGTTGGTGAGTGTTCGAAGAGATTTTACAGGCGAAGTGTTAAACTTGACAACCAAAAATGGGTTGTTAAGAAATCTGATGTAAAATCTGGCGATGAATCTGATTCCACAAAATCAGAGGAGCCACAGTTTGATGAGAGTGATGAAAACTCAGTTCCTTCAATGGATGATGAGAATTTTCCACCATTGAGAGCTGAGAATTTTAAATCAAAGGTTGGAAAGGTTGAAATTTCAAATCAATTTTATTCTGATAAGAATGAATTTGATGTTGAGAAAGCTTTTAATGGAAATGTAAAGAAAATTTTTGGAAAAATGATTGATGGGAAGGTTAAAGGGGCAAAGGAGTTTTATGCTAAAAAGATAGCAACTTACACTCCAACTGTTTCTGAATTGAAAACACCCAAGGCTGGTCAGGCTTGGGTAGACATTTTCTTTGCTTGAAAAATCTGACTTGCCGGAGCTCCCAGGTTGGTAAGTGTGGAGCAGGAATCGGCATCATTCTTGAAATGGTTTGTTTAGTAAAGTACAGGTAGTATCTTTAAATTGTCATATTTTTTTTCAAGTGGTTGAAGAAGATTTTAACTTAAAAGTGGTAAATCAGGGACATTAAGTTGTACTTGATTTTCTACAAGTGATGTTTGTGGATTGATCTTACAAATGTTAGATTTTCTACAAGTGGTTGAAGGCAATGTGATGAACCAAACCCCAACTTTACAAGTGGTAAAATCAAACTTATTTTCCGGAAAAATCATTTGGATTAAAACAAACTTAAGTGTTTTGAAATCTTAATGAGAAAATGGTTTGTTGAAAGGGGGAGTTCTGATTGTTTATGCCAAGAGGATGGCGATTTGAAGTGATTCGATATCAGTTGTCAATTTACTTGTATAGTTTGTTTTCAAATTTCTTTTAAATGTGTTTGCATTTTAGGGGGAGTAATTATTAAGAAAATCCAAAAACATTAGAAAATTTGTAAAAGACAAAAAACATGATAAAATTCAAAAATGAGTTTTGGTGTCAAAGAAGAGGAAATGATAGTACATCAGTAGACAGTTACAGTATGCTAAAGAAATGTAATGTTTAAATAGCGTTAAACGGTCTCACTGATGATATGCCGATAGGTTTTTACATATTTAGTAAGCTTTTTCGGGATATAAACTTAAATTCAAGCTTACTTGTTTCGTGGGGAACACTACTTGGATATATAGGTAACCCCTGAAATCTCGTTTGAAAGGTCCCTCTTTCTGAGATACTAGGTCTTTATGCTCAGTGATATCTGGGGTATTATCCCGGGACTTCTGATTTTGCGGAAGCAATGGCCTAGTCCCCGGAGAATACTTTATGCTTGCTTGAAATATAGCTCACCCTCAGCATAAAAAATGATGAAACATTGAATAAATGCAAATCATGTGCTTTTGTAAAAAAGATCCTCTAAAGGGGACCCACCAAAAGTCGAGCCGTCATCTCTCTGCTGAACGGAAGTTCTGACCTGAGCTCTCACGGTTTCGCAATTAACCCCTTACAGATATCATCTGTGGTATACTCACCTGTAAGACTGAATATTGGGATCTGGATATGGGAGTATATTCAAGAGGTGGGACACATGAATGAGTTTAAGTCCTTAATACACCTAATTCATATCCTGAATCAGTTGAAATTTGTGTGAGAATTTAAATGGATCAGTATACCGGCAATCTAAGTGAATTGTTTAATTCTTAATGTGTAACTAAGCTCAACGGTACTTGTGACTTGTCAAAAACTGATATGATCCTCTTACACAAACTCACAAAAAATAGTGTCTGTAAATATTTCTTTACTGCATTTCATTTCATTAAAAAATCCAAAAAGATTTTCAGTGTGTTTTAGCATAAATTTTGAAAAATTCAAAAAGATTTTCGACAACTGATGTTGGAGAACTGATTTTCAAAATTCCAAGTGCTAAACATGATGAGCATGTGGTGAGGGGGAGTGTATGTATAAATGAGAAAAGATTTTGAATATTTGTTTACATGTGGTTCATTAGTTATTAACATTGTTAAATCATCCTGGATAAATTTGAGAGAGAGTTTGGTTGTATAAATTTTGTAAAATGTTAAATTTGCGAAAATTTACTTTTGGGTAGAAGATGTGCAGGATAGCCTGGATTCTGAAGTCTGAGTATAGAGCCAGGTCATGATCCTGATTCTGTGAAAGTCAAACTGCAATCAACATCCGAGGAAAGATTGTTCGAGGGGAGTCTGTTGATCCTGAAGAGGAGAAAGAGATAAAGTTTGAGGATACTTACACGTTCAGACTGATAAAGACTGAAGACGTTGAAGACTCGACACTTAAGACTCGTCAACATTCGAGGGGGAGTCTGTTGGTGCATGCGTCTGTCAACTTTGTCTTATATCGAGTCTTGAATTCGTTGCGGATCTGAACAAGAAAGATGTCAAGTTCGCATGAATGTTCAAACGAAGTGGATGTTCAAACGAAGTGGAAGTTCAAACGAAGTGGTCACTTCATACGAACTGGGGTTTTTCCAGTCCGTATGAAGCTCAAACGACCTGGTCTCCCTATAAATAGGTCATGTTGTTATTTCATTTGCAATTTTGGCATTTTCCGGTAGCGAAGCTCTGCCGAGGTATCTCCAGATAGTGTAAAGTTTTCATATCAATACAAGAGATAGTTAAACTACTTTCAAGTGTAAAACAAGCTGATTCGAAACCGAAACGTCTGTTTCCGCCTCTCATTTTGGTCTAGAACACTTCTGATCGACTCGTTCAGATCGATTCTCGATCCTACAATATTGTTGTTTATAGTTGGTTCGTTGGGACGTCTTGTAGGAATAGTTTGTATTTTGTACTGACCAAATTCTGGTGTATGGGTAACACATCGGTTCTTCGTTTGGATGTTGAGTTGAAGGTAATAGAAAATGTAGGATACCCAGATACATTGAGTGTGGAATCTATAGGTCAATGGGGTGATGTTGCTCAGATAAACGTAAGGGCAAAGAAGATGCATGGTTTTTTTTCCTATCATCTTTACACAAGGCATTGTAGGTGCAAGCTATATTGAAACTGTAGTTTCACCACATGTTTAGTTATGGTTTTGTATTTAGTTGTTTGTTGTTATCATTGTGTTATATACTTACTATTAGGTTTGTGGTTCTTTTTGTGGTTGGTATATTTTTGTATATGGAGAATCAATATTCAAAATTAATGTGTTATTTTAATTGTTCTATTATGTTTATAATATGTTTGGTGTGTAATGTCACACCCCCAAAATCCACCATGCGGAGTATCACCGCTAGGAGGCGTGACATGACCAGGATCGAGCCACCAATCATATTGAACAACATAATTAAGTAAATAAAACCAAACACAATACGATTGGTGACCAAAAGGAAGTAAACCGATTTTAGGTTAACAGCGGAAGCATAAAACATAAGTTCAAAACATAAGTCCATAGTTCATAAGTTTCAAGTCCAAAACGTAGGTTAAATAAGTTCATAAAGTTTATTCGTTAAGTACGGGACATATCAGTTCGCATCCCACAACGACCACCTCCATATGCAAGCTCCATAGCATCTAATGACCTGCAAAGCATGTAATAACGAGTCAACAACAAAGTTCAGTGAGTTCACGATTGGTTGTCCATTTTAGAGTTGTTTCCAAAAACATAGTTTAATCTCATTCGGCTATCCAGCCGTGGGGGTTACCCCATAGTTCGAAAACATTTATTAGTTAACCATCCCATGTTCACCTTCCCTGGCTATCCAGCCCGATACTTTGGCCGTGGGGAGCTGCCCCAGTATTTTAAACTACCAGACTCGTTTATCATATCGACTACTAACAAAAGAAATCAATTGTGCCCTAGCATCGGTGTTCTATCACCACCGACGTGCCATAGTCCATTAGTACACGCCCGTCCGACTGGCACGGTGTGAGGTTTGTTAAACCTAATAGCGCTATTAACTAATGACCCGCTCGCCATAGCCTCGGCGATTAAGTCGATACAAAAAGGGAGGGACTTCGCTGATAGAGTTCTAGTCCAGTAAGTCTAACGCGTCCCAACAGGACGAGGAATTTACATTCCTGAACACGTCTCAAAGGACGAGGAATCCCTATTCCTGTACCCATTCCCATTCCCACCGGGAATTTACCATGCTTTGTAGAAAAGTGTGAACTCACCTCGGTTTGCTCGGTTAGATTCTCAAATATAGTTAACAGTCAAGGTCGGTCAATCACGTCCTAATAAGGTACGGATAACAATCAGTTTCTCATGCATAACACGTATCCTACGTATGGTTTATTTGCACATTACTTCTACCACATAACAGGTACACAACGATTTATGCCCATATAAACTTCCCATCCATTCCCCACTCATAAACAAACATACGATATTGCACGTAACACATATAACATGTTAGATCATTCACCGATAGCATACTCGACATTTAGACACGCAAGTCACAACTTATGTCAATTCAGCATTAATATTCAAAACTGGCTGTTTTCGGACATTTAAATAAAATAGTTAAATTATTCCAAAAATTCCCAAATTTTTACAGAATGTCTTAAACGTTCCATATTTTATTGTGTAAAAATATTGGGGTCCGGTTCATTACCAATATTTTATAAAAATTCATATTCCAGACTGAACTCAGATTTATGTATTTCTGATCACAGTCCACGGAACAATTTATTAAAATTTCATCGAGTGTCCGATTTACGAAATTCCAGTGGGTTAATTACAAATGCATCGGTTTTCATCTACTGTACAAATTTCATGGTCCGATTTATCACAAAACTCAGGTTATGACTGAAAGTATGACACCCATTTATTGCTGTCAAAATTCAGCTTAAGTTGCTGTTACAAATTAATACTTTAAAAATAGTAAACGAAGTCCAAAAATTACGATTCCGGTGCCATTAGAACCGTATTTCATAATAACATATTTTAGATTCAAAATATCGGTTTTTCGTTGAGTTTATGGCCTGTTTAGAGCCTGTTAAAGGCGGCTGAAAATACACATCAGCAAGCTGTTTTCAGTCTAAAGGCTACTAAAACGCAATCATATGATTACCATTCATTCTAATAATGATTTACAACAGGTTATAAGTTATTTACAGCAGACTAAAACTCATATATTTCAGATTCATCTTGTATTACCATGTTTCACCATTATTTACTCTTTAACCAACAAGTTCATCACTCTAGCAAGACTTTTAGTTTTGATTTTTAGTGTTCACGATTTTTATCCGACAAATCTCTTATTAACCACTCTAGACAAGATCAAGAAGAGGTTTAGAGTCACTTACTACTAGCTCGTGGCTAGGGAAGAAACTAGACGAAAACGGGTGGTTAATAGCGATGCGAAGAGGTCCTTGTGTTCTCGAGTGCACCAAGCTTCGTTGTGTGATCCCTTGCACCTTTGAGTATATGAGAAATGGCTAGTATGGAAAATGATGGTGGAGATATGGGGGTGGTGGTGTTCAGCCGATCACAAAGAAGGAAGGAAGAAAGAAAGTTTGGTGTTGGGTGTTTAGTGAAAATGAGGATCATGATCTTGTGTATATACTTATAAACCACCAATCTCCTTTTACCCAACATACCATATGTCTAGTAGATACTAAGCACATCAATTAAACAAATGAATAAAAAATCATGGGGAGTCCTTTCTTGTCTCCTAATCAGTTGGGGGGGGGGGGGGGGGGGGGTGTTTCTAGTTGGGTTGGGTTTCAATTGTTGATTACAAGTTTAGTTAGGGGTCTAGTTAGGTAGCATGTGTTTAGTTAGTGTTTTATAATATATAGTGTGTTAGGGTGTTCGGGGTCCCTAACTAGCTCAGAAAAAAATAAAATAATGTGTTTGGTAATATTTTCATGTTCCGGGTAAAGTCCGGTTGTTCGGTTCGATACTGTTCCGTTAAACTGCTTAATTAATCCGTAAGGTGCCTTATATATATATTTTTGCAACGTTTTTAATTTTTTTTTTTTTTTTTTTTACACTCATGAAGGCATACCTGACTATTTAGTAATTTTTCTGTATATTACTAGCACGTTAACAAATACATGTAAGCATAACACAGATATCAGAAAGCAGTTAAGTAATTTCACACAGTCGTCAAGCACTTTAATTATTATTAATAAATTGTACGAAATACATGGAATTTTGAGGGTTGTCACATTCTCCCCCTGTTAAGAGAATTTCGTCCCGAAATTTAGCGCGTGGTTACTGAGGAAGCTAGTTAAGTTGCGTTGTTTTCCTTATTTTCCTGGGGTGTCACATCATCCCCCCGTTGATTTGGAATTTCGTCCCGAAATTCTGCAGTAGCTTCAGCCTCAGTAGTGGTTGCATTTTTCTTATACAGCTGGGGATACTTGAGTTTCATTTGGTCTTCTCGTTCCCAGGTATACTCTGGGCCACGACGAGCATTCCAACGAACTCGGACTAGAGGTATCCTGGTATGCTTGAGGATCTTAACATCTCGATCCGTAATTTCTACTGGTTCCTCGACGAATCGCAACTGGTCGTCGATTGTGAGTTCCTTAAGAGGAACTATGAGGGTCTCATCTGACAGACATTTCTTCAGATTTGACACGTGGAATACGTTGTGAACTCCGCTGAGTTTTTCGGGTAGATTCAACCTGTAGGCTACCTTGCAAATTTTCTCAATGACTTCGAATGGTCCGACATAACGCGGATTGAGTTTGCCTCGTTTGCCAAAGCGGACTACACCTTTCCAAGGTGAGACTTTGAGTAGCACTCGATCCCCAACCTGGAGCTCGAGTGGTTTTCTTCCCTTATCAGCATAGCTTTTCTGACGGTCACGAGCTGCCGCCATTCGCTGTCGTATCTGAGCAATTTTCTCGGTGGTATCTACCACATGTTCTGGGCCAGTGATTTGGCTGTCAACAACTTCTGCCCAACAGAGAGGTGATCGGCATTTACGTCCGTACAATGCCTCAAACGGAGCGGCTTGGATGCTGGTGTGGTAGCTGTTGTTATATGAGAACTCCACTAGCGGGAGGTGCTTTTCCCAGCCATTACCGAAATCGATTACACATGCCCTAAGCATGTCTTCAAGGGTTTGGATGGTGCGTTCATATTGCCCATCCGTCTGCGGGTGATAAGCGGTGCTCATATCTAAACGTGAGCCAAAAGACTTGTGCATTGCTTGCCACAGTTCAGAAGTAAAACGCACGTCACGATCAGAAATGATGGAGGTTGGCACTCCGTGCCTTGACACTACTTCCTTTAGATAAATGTCTACAAGAGTAGAAAACTTATCCGTTTCTTTGATAGCCAGAAAATGTGCAGACTTGGTCAGTCGATCTACGATCACCCAAATGGTATCGTTTCCGCATTGAGATCTGGGCAGGCCGGTCACGAAATCCATGGAAATTTGCTCCCATTTCCATTTTGGGATCTCCGGTTGTTGAAGTAGGCCTGATGGTTTCTGATATTCAGACTTGACTCTCGCACAAGTCAAGCACTTGCTGACGTAGGTTGCTATGTGGGCTTTCATGCCAGGCCACCAGTACGTAGTCTTGAGGTCGTGGTACATTTTATCCGAACCAGGATGTACCGAATAACGAGACTTGTGCGCTTCGTCCATCACAAGCTCGCGTAAGTTGCCATAAAGTGGAACCCAAATACGCCCTGTTACATAGTAGGCGCCATCTTCCTTTTGTTCTAGCCGTTGCCTCGATCCTCGTAAGGATTCAGCCCTGATGTTTTCTACTTTCAATGCTTCGACCTGGGCATCTCGAATTTGAGCGGGAAGGTTGGATTGGATGGTAAGCTGTAGAGCACGTACACGCTTAGGTAGGGTATCCTTTCGACTGAGGGCATCGGCCACAACATTGGCTTTGCCCAGATGATACTTGATTGCGCATTCATAATCGTTCAAGAGCTCAACCCATCGGCGTTGACGCATGTTTAACTCCTTTTGCTTGAAGATATGCTCGAGACTCCTGTGATCGGTGTAAATGGTGCACTTGGTACCGTACAGGTAATGTCTCCATATCTTAAGCGCGAATACAACTGCTCCCAGCTCCAGATCGTGAGTAGTGTAATTTCTTTCGTGAACTTTAAGTTGGCGCGATGCGTAGGCAATGACCTTGTCACGTTGCATCAATACGCAACCAAGTCCTTGGATGGAAGCGTCGCAATAAACCACGAAATCATCTGTGCCTTCAGGCAATGAGAGGATAGGCGCGCTACAGAGTCTATCCTTTAGATGTTGAAATGCGGACTCCGGTGCATCACCCCAACGATAGGTGACACCTTTCTGAGTCAGTGAAGTGAGAGGTTTCGCAATCTTGGAGAAATCTTTGATAAACCTTCTGTAGTATCCTGCCAAGCCCAAGAATTGGCGGATTTCTGTTGGTGTGCGGGGTGCAGGCCAGTTCTTGATCGATTCAACCTTGGATGGATCCACATGAATTCCATCCTTGTTTACCACATGGCCTAGAAAGTGAACTTCACGAAGCCAGAAGTCATATTTCAAAAACTTGGCATACAACTGCTCTTTTCGAAGAAGTTCCAGCATAAGTCGTAGATGCTGCTCGTGTTCCTCCTGACTCTTCGAATAGATCAGAATATCGTCGATGAACACAATAACGAACTTATCCAGGTAAGGTTTACACACTCGGTTCATGAGATCCATGAAGACTGCTGGTGCATTCGTCAACCCGAATGGCATAACCAGAAACTCGTAATGGCCGTAACGAGTTCTGAATGCTGTTTTGGAGACGTCCTCATCTCGGACTCTCAGCTGATGGTATCCCGATCTCAAATCAATCTTGGAGTAATAGCTCGACCCTTGCAACTGGTCGAACAAGTCGTCAATACGTGGAAGAGGATAACGATTCTTCACGGTCACCTTGTTAAGTTCGCGGTAGTCAATACACATTCTGAAGGTACCGTCTTTCTTCTTCACGAATAGTACTGGAGCTCCCCAAGGCGAAGAGCTAGGACGTATGAAACCCTTTTCCAAGAGTTCTTGTAGTTGTGTGGACAGTTCTTCAAGTTCTAATGGAGCTAGACGATATGGTGCTCGAGCCACGGGCGCTGCTCCAGGAGCTAGCTCGATTTGAAACTCAACTTGGCGATGAGGTGGAAGACCAGGTAATTCCTCAGGAAATACCTCGGGAAAATCGCGCACAATAGGGATGTCTTCAATTTTCTTCTCTTCCGTTGATGTGTCAGTTACGAGTGCTAAAATGGCAGTGTGGCCCTTTCGCAAACACTTCTGGGCCTTAAGGAAAGAGATAATGCCTACGACAGCACCACTCTTGTCGCCATGAATCACGAGGGGTTCTTCACCAGAACGAGGAATGCGGACGATTTTCTCCTTGCAAACAATCTCCGCTTGATGATGAGATAGTCAATCCATCCCAATAACGACGTCGAAACTACCAAGTGTGATAGGAATAAGATCGATAAAGAAGGTCTGACTAGCTAAGATGAGGTTACAACCTTTAGCTACGTGGGTGGCTTCAAAACTTTTACCATTGGCTAGTTCTACTGTGTGTTTGGTGTTCAAAAGTGTTGGAGTGCGCTTAAGCAATTGACTAACTTTTAAGGATACGTAATCTAGTATCGGCACCCGAATCAAACAAAACAGTAACAAAGAAGTCATCCAGAAGGAACTTACCCATTACTGCATTGGGATCGTTCTTTGCATCACTCTGAAGGTTTCAAGGAGTGATCACCGAGGATTGAGAGTCGAGCCTTCCAAACTTTCTATGCTAGAGGGTGTTCATTTCGGTGCCTCAGCATGGAGAAGCGAGGACTTAATGTTACTGTGGTAAGAGAGTGATGGTTTGGTCTAAGCCAATGGTAGAAACTGGACATATCATTAATCAACAATCATGTGTCGGTGCAAAAGCTAGCGCAAGGATTCTGCTTATTAAAGAAGACTATCATGGAATTTAAAATATGACTCTTATATTGTAGGAGGGGTAGGGTAGACGTATAGGTCATCGTGTTCGCCTGTAGGTTATGTGATCCGTAACTCCGTCCTCGAATGTCCTGAAGGCAATCCCATCAGTAAAGGCATCCATTCGTTAAGTGGGGTATACGAGGGAGCTAATCAAGTAGAATAAGAATAAACCATTCAACAGGGTAATAAGGTAGTCTTGTGATTGGTGAAAATCGTGGTATGGTTGTTGGTGTTTCATTAAATCGGTTGTCAATCGAAGCGATAGGGAATTAATGAGGTTCATGCGAAGAATCGAGTGAAGACAGGGGTCCAACAATGACCGAAGGATTTGACCAGCTAATCTGTTGTCTAGAAGTAACCTCTAGTAGTGGTGCGGGGCAGCATGGCACAAAAGGGAAGTTCGTTGCATCACGGTCGCGCGAGTGTATCACTCGTCCAAAACAGGGCAAGGTTTCGTGTTGCATAACGACAAACGCGTGTAACTGTGATTGCTTCACTTCTGGCGACGATGACAGGTGAAGGTGATAAAGTTCGTCAACCGGGATGCGTGGGTTTTGTTCTCCTAAGCCCGAGTTCGTGCAAGCCAAGTCTGGTCTTCGCGGATGTTGACGTACGAACCGGCTGTACGGAGGGTCAGATGGCGACGTCATGTCGAGGTAAACGTGCGAGTGGATAGAATGCATAAACAGTCGTTGTAGCGGGGTGACTATAAATCAAGAAAGAATTTGACCACCGTTTGTCAAATTTCAAGTAAACAATTGTGTGTCATAAAGAACACAATAGGGCTAATAGACAACATGCTGCTTTCCTAATTAAGCATACTATCACATCACACTATGCAAAAGTAATCTAGCAAGTAGATAATATAAACTCAAATCATACCACCTAGTGTGTTGAGCCTTACACGTGGAGCGAAGCGTCGTTGTGGATCGTTGAGAACTGTACAGGTTATAGTCTGGTTTTATCAAAAAGCTTTTCCCCTTTTTAAAACCAAGTTCACTATAACCAATGGCTCTGATACCAATCTGTCACACCCCCAAAATCCACCATGCGGAGTATCACCGCTAGGAGGCGTGACATGACCAGGATCGAGCCACCAATCATATTGAACAACATAATTAAGTAAATAAAACCAAACACAATACGATTGGTGACCAAAAGGAAGTAAACCGATTTTAGGTTAACAGCGGAAGCATAAAACTTAAGTTCAAAACATAAGTCCATAGTTCATAAGTTTCAAGTCCAAAACGTAGGTTAAATAAGTTCATAAAGTTTATTCGTTAAGTACGGGACATATCAGTTCGCATCCCACAACGACCACCTCCATATGCAAGCTCTATAGCATCTAATGACCTGCAAAGCATGTAATAACGAGTCAACAACAAAGTTGAGTGAGTTCACGGTTGGTTGTCCATTTTAGAGTTGTTTCCAAAAACATAGTTTAATCTCATTCGGCTATCCAGCCGTGGGGGTTACCCCATAGTTCGAAAACGTTTATTAGTTAACCATCCCATGTTCACCTTCCCTGGCTATCCAGCCCAATACTTTGGCCGTGGGGAGCTGCCCCAGTATTTTAAACTACCAGACTCGTTTATCATATCGACTACTAACAAAAGAAATCAATTGTGCCCTAGCGTCGGTGTTCTATCACCACCGACGTGCCATAGTCCATTAGTACACGCCCGTCCGACTGGCACGGTGTGAGGTTTGTTAAACCTAATAGCGCTATTAACTAATGACCCGCTCGCCATAGCCTCGGCGATTAAGTCGATACAAAAAGGGAGGGACTTCGCTGATAGAGTTCTAGTCCAGTAAGTCTAACACGTCCCAACAGGACGAGGAATTTACATTCCTGAACACGTCTCAAAGGACGAGGAATCCCTATTCCTGTACCCATTCCCATTCCCACCGGGAATTTACCAATGCTTTGTAGAAAAGTGTGAACTCACCTCGGTTTGCTCGGTTAGATTCTCAAATATAGTTAACAGTCAAGGTCGGTCAATCACGTCCTAATAAGGTACGGATAACAATCAGTTTCTCATGCATAACACGTATCCTACGTATGGTTTATTTGCACATTACTTCTACCACATAACAGGTACACACTTTAACGATTTATGCCCATATAAACTTCCCATCCATTCCCCACTCATAAACAAACATACGATATTGCACGTAACACATATAACATGTTAGATCATTCACCGATAGCATACTCGACATTTAGACACGCAAGTCATAACTTATGTCAATTCAGCATTAATATTCAAAAACGGCTGTTTTCGGACATTTAAATAAAATAGTTAAATTATTCCAAAAATTCCCAAATTTTTACAGAATGTCTTAAACGTTCCATATTTTATTGTGTAAAAATATCGGGGTCCGGTTCATTACCAATATTTTATAAAAATTCATATTCCGGACTGAACTCAGATTTATGTATTTCTGATCACAGTCCACGGAACAATTTATTAAAATTTCATCGAGTGTCCGATTTACGAAATTCCAGTGGGGTAATTACAAATGCATCGGTTGTCATCTACGGTACAAATTTCATGGTTCGATTCATCACAAAACTCAGGTTATGACTGAAAGTATGACACCCATTTATTGCTGTCAAAATTCAGCTTAAGTTGCTGTTGCAAATTAATACTTTAAAAATAGTAAACGAAGTCCAAAAATTACGATTCCAGTGCCATTTGAACCGTATTTCATAATAACATATTTTAGATTCAAAATATCGGTTTTTCGTTGAGTTTATGGCCTGTTTACAGCCTGTTAAAGGCGGCTGAAAATACACATCAGCAAGCTGTTTTCAGTCTAAAGGCTACTAAAACGCACACATATGATTACCATTCATTCTAATAATGATTTACAACAGGTTATAAGTTATTTACAGCAGACTAAAACTCATATATTTCAGATTCATCTTGTATTACCATGTTTCACCATTATTTACTCTTTAACCAACAAGTTCATCACTCTAGCAAGACTTTTAGTTTTGATTTTTAGTGTTCACGATTTTTATCCGACAAATCTCTTATTAACCACTCTAGACAAGATCAAGAAGAGGTTTAGAGTCACTTACTACTAGCTCGTGGCTAGGGAAGAAACTAGACGAAAACGGGTGGTTAATAGCGATGCGAAGAGGTCCTTGTGTTCCCGAGTGCACCAAGCTTCGTTGTGTGATCCCTTGCACCTTTGAGTATATGAGAAATGGCTAGTATGGAAAATGATGGTGGAGATATGGGGGTGGTGGTGTTCAGCCGATCACAAAGAAGGAAGGAAGAAAGAAAGTTTGGTGTTGGGTGTTTAGTGAAAATGAGGATCATGATCTTGTGTATATACTTATAAACCACCAATCTCCTTTTACCCAACATACCATATGTCTAGTAGATACTAAGCACATCAATTAAACAAATGAATAAAAAATCATGGGGAGTCCTTTCTTGTCTCCTAATCAGTTGGGGGGGGGGGGGGGGTGTTTCTAGTTGGGTTGGGTTTCAATTGTTGATTACAAGTTTAGTTAGGGGTCTAGTTAGGTAGCATGTGTTTAGTTAGTGTTTTATAATATATAGTGTGTTAGGGTGTTCGGGGACCCTAACTAGCTCAGAAAAAAAAAATAATGTGTTTGGTAATATTTTCATGTTCCGGGTAAAGTCCGGTTGTTCGGTTCGATACTGTTCCGTTAAACTGCTTAATTAATCCGTAAGTTGCCTTATATATATATTTTTGCAACGTTTTTAATTTTTTTTTTTTTTACACTCATGAAGGCATACCTGACTATTTAGTAATTTTTCTGTATATTAATAGCACGTTAACAAATACATGTAAGCATAACACAGATATCAGAAAGCAGTTAAGTAATTTCACACAGTCGTCAAGCACTTTAATTATTATTAATAAATTGTACGAAATACATGGAATTTTGAGGGTTGTCACATGTAATAGTTTATGCCAATAAATATAATCAACGTTTGATTGTCATTGGTAGTTTTTTTAACACTTTGTAAACATCTAACTTTCATATATCTTATCTAAGTTCATTTAATGGTGTTATTAATTTCTACGTTAATCAATTTACAAATAATTAATTCATTTTAAATTGTGCGAATTAGATGTAAGATTTTAATTTAGTATGTATGACAATTCGATGTATGACAATACAAGAAAAGTTGAAGTTACTAATCGCAATCGCATAAAGAGTCATCATTATCTTAAATATGGAGACACTTATTTATGGAGACACTTATTGATGTTCTTAATAGTTGGGTAAGAAGTCATTGTGATATTAAAATATGCAGTGCATTTGGATGATGGGAATATTACCAATAAGACTTCTAATGTTGTATACAGGAAAACACAACTAAATTTATAACTAAATATGAACTTCGACTACCGTTTACAAAGTATAATTCTAAACAAAATATGTCATCCATGCCCTAATATACTAATAATTGCCATCAAGGTTAGACTACCAACCAACCAAAAAAACCCAATACACTGTACCAACATGTCCAACCAAAAACCATCAAACGATGACGACAAAGGGCATTAGTTTATATACGCAGACATCTGCATCATTAGCAGATAACGTTAACTGCTATGATTTGTTGACTGCATCCACATGCGTCAACATGAGGAGGTTTTCTGATTCTACATAAGTCAAATGCATAATGTCACCCGCGCTAATATCATTTTCTTTCATGAAACTTGGCCACCCTTCAATAGCATACCTAAATCCATTTCCATACTTCTGTCCCTTAACTCTCTTCACAACTGTTTTTCCATTCATGTTTCTGACATTCATCTGATGTACCTTCTTTGTTAGCCTTGCCCAGTTTACAACTTCTACAAGTAATCGCTGCATTGATGTAAGAGTTAACAAGTATATTAGCCGTGTTGGAATATAATTGTCAGCAGCAACAAATATCAATTGTTAATTTTTGAATAAACGTAATTTAGTATGTATTATCTATTATAGTTATTCTATGAAGGCTACAAGTGAAGTTATACTTTATTGTTTAAAAAAAACAATTGTTTTAAGGTTTTTTGTTGCAAACCAAGTTGAATTCTTATGTGTTTAACTGGTAATTCTGTACGTATAAATAGCCTCATGAATGGTGTTGTAAATTGTTCTCATTAAATAACATAAATGACATATCATTCGATAATTTCCTTTCCTGTTGAATCGATACGCATCACTTTCTTGAACATCATTTTGACGTGCAACACGTTTTTCGTCTACATTGCTTACCTTCAACGCCATCCCACTTCTTTTCCCATTTTTGTTAACCTTATCATTACAAACATGCATTACCTTTCAATATATATATATATATATATATATACGGTTGGGATTTAGAGAAAACGGTAGAAAGTGTGAGAACGGTGAGAACGCTTATGGATCGTCCGATCAAAACAATCTATGGACTAGATTGGCGCGGTGGCGTTTTCGTAAATAACATCAATTTTATTACATGGACGCACCTCATTAAGGGTAAAAAGGTCTTTACACTTCTATACCAAAACGCCATAGTAATGAATAAAACGCCATTACGGACCAAAACACATCCCTATATAAACAAAAACATCCCAGACATAAAAACACACCCCCCAGACCCTGAAACGCTATATTTTCTACTATATATCATTCATCTTACAAACGCCAAAATCCCCAAAAATCAAACACAACTACTCAAAAAACGCCATATTTTCTACTATATATCATTCATCTTAGAAAACGCCAAAACACTCAAACATCAAAAGATTCCAAAAAATCAACGGTTCTTTCAGATACACTATTTCCTCAGTAAAACGCCAAAAATGGCAAATATCGTTTCTTGTATATTCAAATATTGTTCTACGCCAAAGTTTCGGATAATGCATTCTTCCTTGAGGTGTTGTGACTCAAATAACATTTTGCTGCATGAGATGGACAAATCATAAAGAAAAAGCTGCTGGTGTCAGACTTATGTCATTTTTTGTGTTTTGTTATTGATGAATATTATAATGGCATGAAAAGACAAATGACACTGATGAGTTGTTTGAAGATACATATTCAAACAAAAAACTTATGTCATTTTGTTTTTCCAAACGGCCACAAAAACATAAGCATGGCTAAGCCAAACCACCAGCGAACATTATTCAAAGAAGAAAGAGACTGATGACAGTGAAGATTTGGAAGATGAATTGTTTCTATTTTTATTTTTGTAATTTTCTTTTTCTGTTGTTTGTTATGTATTTTTCAACTTAGAATAAAAAAATACATTATATTAATAAAACGCCAAACAGTCATAATGCATGTGAAACGCCATAATGCAGTAAAAACGCCAAAAACTCCCAAACTATAATGAAAGTAGTTTGCAGAAGTATTAATAAGAGCTAAAAATGGAAAAAAGGCCAAAAACTACTTAAAGCCATTCAAAAACGCCAAACTTGGGAGATGGAAAGTCTATGACCCTAAAAACTCATAAAAAGCTGAACAAAAAAAACAGTAAAAATACAGAGTAACTGAAAAGACGGCTACTTTATTAATATCATTTATTATAAAATAAAATCCCGCCTAAACTACGCGCCAAAAAAAACATCCTATAAGAGAGACGTCTCTGTACAATCAACTGATCACAAAACCAAAAACAAACGCCATATTTCCTAGAAACCATTCACTTTAAAAACACCAAAAAAAATAGTTAAAAAAGCCACAGATGCAGAACCTCGATTTTTCTATATTGAGTATTGATCTGAATGAAGTTTCACTGAATGGATTCTTCTCTGAGTTGGGTATCTCTATAATCTTTTGCTGAATGAGATGGACAAATATTCAAGAAAAAAGAGACTGATGACACTGATATGACATCATGTCACTTTGTTCTTGATGGATATATTGATGGCATGAAGGGATCAATACATTAGAGCAGGCGTTGGTCTTCAACATGTCATCAAACAAGTATATATCCACTCACCATAAAGGATGCCACAAAAAATAAGCATCTTCTAAAGACGGGCGTTATGTAGGAAAATAAGGATCTACATAAGGTATTCAAAAACAGGTTCAAAACACCAAAAAAGTTAAAGTAGAAGAGGCTGATGACTATGCATATTTGGATGAGAAATTAGATTATAATTTTTAATTTTTTTTTTCATTTTCTATTGTTTGTTATCTAATTCTCTGTTGTTTATTATCTAATTCTCTACTAATTTAAAAAAATTTGAGTATAAAACGCCAAAAACTACAAACACCAAAACGCCTGATAGTGTGAAAAACCGTGAGAACGAATGCTAGCAAAGCACGATGTTGCTATATAAAACGCCATAAAACGCAAACAAAACACTAATTGACAGATGAAAATTGAAAGAAATAGTAATTGCTAAAACAGTAAAATGAAGAGACGGTATCATTATTGTCAAACATTTGTTTATATTAAAAGCCACTACATTGAAAATTGTAATTTATTTATCTTTTCAAAACGCCATAATTGCCTGTCACATTATTGGCCTGTATCCTACATGGCAAAACACTTGATATAATAAAATCAAGAAAATTACTGATGTTTTTTACATTAAAGGCCTGCATCCTGATCTAAAAAACAATAAAAACGCCAAAGCAATATTTAAAACGCCAAAATATTTACTATGATCCTGATCTAAAAACAATTAAAACGCCGCGTATTTATTAAACACCAAAAAATGGAAAGATGAAGTGACACGCGTTTAAAAAAAGAAATATGAAAGGACAAAAAAGCCCCTCCGCCCTTCTCTAAGCGGCGTGACACGTGTTGGGCCAGGATTCGTTCTCACCGTTCTCACACTTTTGAGCGTTTTCTCCCGAACCCGTTTCTCTCTCTCTCTCTCTCTCTATATATATATATATATATATATATATATATATATATATATATATATATATATATATATATATATATATATATATATATACAGGGGACCGCTAAAATAAAAACCACATTCAGTTGCGAAAACCGTGAGAACTACTTTTCATCCATTGGATCTTGGAGATGGATGGATGAGATTAAAAGTAATTAAAACTAATATTAAATCATTTTTGTCTTATTATGTTTTTAATATTTTAATGTCAAAATGGTAGTTTAGTAAATTTGTTTTTTTGTCTTATTTGTATTTAAAGTATTTTTATTATTTTTTTCTCTAATTATATTAATTGTTTTTTGTTAAAAACAAATTTTTGCATTAAAAAACATTTTAAAATAATTTTTTTTACAAAAAAAAAATATCTTTTTAAAGATTTAAAAAAAAAACCGTTTTTACGAGCCATTTCTTTACGCCCCATTTTTTACGCACCGTTTTACGCCCCTTTTTTACGCCCCGTTTTTACGCGCCGTTTTTTACGCGCCGTTTTTTACACGCCGTTTTTTAGCCCCGTTTTTAACGCGGCGTTTTTTTTTACGCGGCGTTTTTACTCGCCGTTTTTTTACGCGCCGTGGTTTTTTACATGCCGTGTTTTTTTACGGACAAATTATTTTTACGAAAAAAAATTTTTTACGAAAAACTTTTTTTTGAAAAGTTTTTTTTTAAGAAAGAGTATTTTTACGAACGACTTTTTTTACGAAAGTAAAAACGAGGCGTAAAAAAACGGCGCGTTAAAAAAATATAGCGCGTAAAACGGGGCGTATAAAGGCTCGTAAAAAACCGGGTGATAAAACGGCGCTTAAAAAAATCGGGCAAAAAAACGGTATGCAAAAAACGGGGCGTAAAACGGCTCGTAAAAAACCGCGCGTAAAAACGGGGTGTAAAAACGGGGCGTAAAAAAAGGCTCGTAAAAACTTTTATTGTAAAAAAATCTTGAAAAAATCTGATTTTAAAATTTTGTTTAATAAAAAAATTTGATTTTTAATAAAAAACAATTAATGTATTGAGATAAAAAAGGTAATAAAAAACAATAAATATAATAATATAAAAAAACAAATTATGAGAGAAGAGAGAGAAACTGATTGATGTTGTTGATGTGTGATGGAGAGAGAAAGAGAGAAAACTTTAAAAGAGATTTGACATATTGAGTAAAATACTATATTACCCTTTATGTTTTAAAATAATAATGTGTTGGTGCACTGAATGTCTGCTGACTATGTCTTAATCGTGTCTTAGGTCTAGATAGGTTAGATTGGAGTTTGAAATTGAATATGTGGCTTAATGTTGTAATTCCGCTCGAAATGACATTTATGTCATTTCAAGCGAAATCAGGAAATCTGTTAGATGGTGATTTCGCTCCATATGATCATAGGGGTTCCGCTTGAACCATTTCGAGCGGAATCAGGAGCATTATAAATAGGTGATGGCTGTTGTCATTTGTAACAGTTGGAGCGAAATTAGGTCATGGTGTAGGTATCGAATTGCTGTCAAAATTCAGTCAGAAACACGTGTAAAGACTCGCAATCAATAATAGAAAGAAGTTAAAAGGATACAAGTTGTTGTGACTTTGTTTACTTTGATTCCGCCTCTGTAAACGAAGATGAACTGCCTTTACTGACTATTTAGGGTCACGCACACGGTCCAACAAGTGGTATCAGAGCTCAGGACGAGGAGTTCATACCATAGCAGCTTGATTCTACCGGATTTTCTCATTTCTACTCACTTCTTCTCATATTTTTCTGAGTTGAACTAGTTCTAGCGGTTGAAATGATCTGATTTTCACGTATATTGTGTAAAACATAGTATTAACAAATCCTAGAAAGAATCAGATTAAAACTCGGATTAAAAATGGTAAAAATGACCTATAAACCTGATTCCGCTTGAAAGGTTCTTCGCAGATTCCGCTTGAAAAAGATAGATTCCGCTTGAAATTTCTTATACCACTTGAAAGTATAGTCTGATTCCGCTCGAAATCAGATTAGTTCATATCCCGCTTGAAAAGTAAAGTCTGATTCCGCTCGAATCAGATTTCGCTTGGGATTTATCTCTGATTTCGCTCAAAAGTCTGATTCCGCTCGAAATACTTTTGTATTTTCAAGCGAAATCAGATTAAGTTGATCTAGCTTGAAAGATTCTTGTGATTCCGCTTGAAGAGATTCTACTTCAAGTGATTTCGCTCGAAATTACTGTTTTTCAAAACTTAAAATTTTTCTAAGTGTTTGACTGATTTTTCAGGTACGTGCAAGATGGATGATTTCAATCCGTTTTATGATGCCTTTGCTTTTGCTGGAAATGGTGGAAATGATAATTCGAACGACACAACAAACAACACCAATGAGAACACGCCGAATACGAAGAAAAGCATATCGGATGCCTTGGGTGTGGAGAGTACTTTCGGAACGTATAACAAACCCCCGAAATTGATGGCTATCGAAGAGTACAGTCGGTGGGCAAAGAAATTTGAAGAATGGTTGAAGGCCTTTGCGTATCTTAGCTGGAAGAGTCTAAAGAATGGATATGCTAATGGAGGCAAAAAGGGTGAAAGCTTGACATCAACTGAAGAAATAGATTCGTTTGTTGCTGAGCAAAAATGCATCGCACTGCTATTTCAATCTGTTCGAGAAGATATAATATCCTTGATCGAGTACGACAGTTCTAAAGATCTCTGGGAAAAGTTGAAAAATAAATGTTTGGGAAGTGCTGAAATAGTGAAAAACAAAAAGAAGTTGCTTAGAAAAGAATTTGATTTGTTTGGTTGTATAAAGAATGAATCAGTTTGTAAAATGATTGAGAGGTTTGGGCACCTGAAGCTGGAACTGGCGAGACATGAAATTTTCTATTCTCAAGAAGAGGTAGTCGATAAATTGTTTGACTCGTTGCCGGATGAGATGGATTGGCAATACTATGCCTTGATGTTGAAGAATACGATCAAGTCTGATCAGCTCACAGTGGATTTGCTAATTGAGAGACTAGAGAGTCACGAGCTGGAGTTAAGGAAAACAAAAAAAGTCAATCACTCATCATACCAGCAGAACTTAGATTTGTATTATCCAAAAAGCATGATGCCAAAGAATACATCTCCCAAGACAGCATTTTCTGCTGAGAGTTCCAACACTTCAAACAAAGAAAGTCAAAGCAGTGGATTTCACAGTGGTTCTTCGTCACATTCAAATCAGTCTGATGCAAAGAACTTATTTCAATGCAACATCGCTGTAGACTTAAAGAATGCTCAAAACTTCAGCGAAGAGTCGGCAAAGCAGCAGATGGTTTTCCTAGCTTCTGTGCTAGAATCATATGAAAGCCTTGTGGCAGGGAAGATTGGCAATACCAACCTGACGAAGGAAGATTACGATCAGATAGATCCTGAAGAGATGGAACTGATCGACATAAGGTGGTGTATGGCCAGTGCAGTTCGTCGGGCACAGCGTTTCATGGAGATAACCGGAAGAAAGTCTATTGGTGGACCATCTACCAAGTTGGGCTTTGACAAGTCTAAAGTGACATGCTTCAAGTGTAAACAGAAAGGTCACTTTAAGCGTGAATGCCGAAATGCGTATGCTGATGAGTCTGAAAACCCGTTCAGAGAAGATTATTACAAGAAGGCGATTTATCATTAGAATAAATCAGAACCGCCAAGGATGAAGCAGCTTGAGGATAACAAAGAGAAATCCAGAGCTCTTGCGGTGATTCATGACGATGAAGGTTTCGACTGGAGCGAGTTGTTACCTGAGGAGGATGCGGTTGGATATGCATTCATGGCAAAATCTGAACCTGAACCTTGGAAAGACACCAGACCTGAATCACAGAGGTATGCTTACAGGAAGATGATAGCTCAACAAAAAATGATCAATATATCTGCTATCTATTATGAAGCAAAGAGAGCGAGGAGATGGGATCCAGACAGAGAATGTTATCTTGACCCAAATGGAAACATTGCTATTGACCATAACACTCTTGATATGGAAACCATAATTAAAGAAATGAAAGAAGAAGATGATTATTGGCAAAGAAAATGGTGGGGAAGCGGAGAAGAGAAAGAGAAAGAAGAGAAGGAGAAAGTAGAAGAAGAAAAAGAGAAGTCAAAGAAGGTTGATACTGGAATCATTGACACGACTCAAGAGTTGAATGCTGAAAACATGGGAAAGATGGCTGACAAGGTGCTGGCTGCTAAGGCACTTGAGGTAGATTCTAAATCCGTCTCTGACTCTAAAAGCCAGGTTAGTTCAAACGTGTCAACGGATGAGTCAGGTAAGAAAGTTAATGGTGATGTTGACTGCAAAAATTGCATCAAAGAATGCAAAGTTTGTAGTACAAACACTTATCTCAAAGGTAAGAAGATTGATGATCTGACTGCTAGAGTCAGAAGCGTTGAGGATCAAATTCTTGATCGTGATAAAATGGTGAAAGCTTCAACTGAACGATTAAAAGAATTAACTAACAAAATTGAAAATGATAAAATTGACCTAGAAAAGGTTAGGAAAGAAAATGAGAAGGTAGTTCTTGAAAATCGTGAGATCACTGAAAAATTTGAGAAGCTTAAAAGCACGTTTAAAGATAATGATGATAGAAATGGTAAAACATATAAAGAAAATTGTCACTTGCAAAGTGTTTTGAGGATTAAAGAAGAATTAATCAACAAACAATTGGATGAGATTGCTAAATTGAAGCTTCAGTTTGAAGAAGCTAAGATTGAGAATGAGCGTATCAATTTGAAATTGAACAGTTACAGCTCTGCAAGCTTTGTTTTGCAACACATTGTTCCCAAACCCATCGGGAAAAACAAAGCAGGCGAAGATGTATACTGTGATGGAACTGGGGTTGGGTTTCATCAAGTTCCGCCACCAGTTCTAGACAATTATTCGAAAAAGCAATCTGGGTTAGTTAATCTTGAAGATGAAAATGAAGTGAAACTTCCTGATTCAATTGATGTTACATTTTCTTCTTCATCATCTGATGATAGTGTTCAGACAGAGATTGTTAAAAGCACAGCTGAAAGTGTTTTGATGTCTGAAAGTGATTCAGCTGAAGATGATGGATGTTTCTTGGACAAATACATTCCGAAACAAAAGTCCAAAAACAACTTAAATGATGAACCTAATCTTGTCATGTACAAGATGTCGGGATCTGATAAGTTGTATTCGGATTCTGAGTTTCCTCTGGAGAATGTAAATGTTTCAAAATTGACAAATGTGTTCAAAATGGTTGAAATTGATTTGTCTGAAGTAAAGAGTTTAAAACAAACAAAAAGGCAAATGAATTTTGAGAAAGATAAAGCTTACTACAAGAAACCTGTAGTTCCACCGCGTTTTTATAACAACAATCGAAATAATTGGTCGGGTGGATATCAGGGTGGTAAGAACTATCAAAGAAAGAATTTTCAAAACAAGAAGTTTGCTGAGAAGAAAGTGTTTGTGAACAGTTCAAGTTCACTTTCTGATGAAGAATCTGAGATTTTTTCGAAATCAAATGAATAGTTCTTTGAGAAGAAAGCCTCACAACCTCAGTCTGAAGGCACAAGTCGGGTAGTTGATACTCGTACATGTTTTAGATGTAACAAAGTTGGTTACATTGCAAGAAATTGCACTAACTTCAAGCCTAAGACTGAAGTTGTTGAGAGTCAAAAGAAGAAAGTTGATGTGAAGGGAAAAGCTCCAATGGTTGTTGAGAAAAAGATTTTGAAAAACAACAACATTAAAATCAAAAATGAACCTGTTAAAATTGTGGTAACTAAAAATGACAAGTTTTACAAAAGAGTTGCATCGTCTCAACAAGCATGGAAGCCAAAATCAGAGAAACAAGTTTCAACTCCACACGAGAAGAAAGTTGTTCCTAAAAAGATTCTTCAAAATGAAAACAGAAAAGAGAACATTCCAATTTCTTATGACAATTTTGTTAAAAAGAATGTTTCATTGGAAAAAGAGGAGAAAGTTGATATAAAAGAGGTGATTAATAACAAATTGGAAATGAATGATAAAAACTTTCCACCTCTTAAATCGGTTGTAAAGTGTGTAGATGAAGTTAAGTTACCCGAGTCTGATGAGGCTTGGGCAGCTTATTTTAGCTAATCATATTTCTATATTGTGCAGGAGCTTCCAAGATCCGTTTCAAGATGGATTATGGATAGTGGAGCTTCTCGGCACATGACAGGGAAGACAGTGTTGCTGTATGATGTTAGAAATTTCAATGGAGGTTATGTAGGATTCGCAGGCAATCAAGGTGGTAGAATTATTGGAGAAGGAACGTTATCCAATGGAATCATCACGTTTGAAAGAGTTAACTACATCGCCGAGCTTGAAAACAATCTTCCGAGTATCTCTTAGATTTGTGATCATATGTATACCACGCACTTTACAGACAAAGAATGTTTGATATTGAAACCAGGATTTGTTGTTCCCGAAGAATGGGTGATCATGAGGGCGCCGAGAGTGAATGACTTGTATGTGTTAGACATGAGTGTAGCGACTACTACTACGGGCCAGGCACACTGTTTTATTTCGAAAGCAACGGAAAAAGAGTCAAGGTTATGGCACCGGAAGATGGGGCATATTCACTTGAGGAAAATGAATCACCTGGTGCACAATGATTTAGTTTTGGGTGTTCATGTTAAAGGTTTTCATCTGGAAAGGGAGTGCATTAGTTGTGTCAAAGGCAAGCAAAAGAAGAAATCACATCCTAAAAAGCAAGTTAATTCAGTTTCTAGACCGTTAGAGAGACTTCATATGGATCTGTTTGGTCCAGTAAACGTCAAAAGTATTACAGGAGATCTCTACTGTCTTGTGGTTACTGATGATTATTCCAGATTTTCGTGGGTATCATTTTTGAAGTCGAAAGATGAAACGTTTGACAGTTTGATGGCGTTGTTCAGTAAAATTGAAAATTTGTACCAAAGGTGTATCAAAAGAATTAGAAGTGATAATGGTACTGAATTCAAGAACAACCAGATGGAAGAATTTTGTGATGAAAGAGGTATATTGCATGAGTTTAGTGCTCCGTACACTCCGCAGCAGAATGGAGTTGCAGAACGTAAAAACAGGACACTAATCGAAACGGCCAGAACAATGCTTGCTGATTCAAAGCTACCGATAAATTTTTGGGCAGAAGCAGTTTCCGCCGCATGCTATACGCTCAACAGAGTTCTCACTGTCAAGAAATTCAACAAAACATGCTTTGAGTTGATCAATAACCGCAAACCAAATCTGAAGTATCTTGAACCGTTTGGGTCACCCTGTACTGTTCTAGAACCTTTTGGAAAGTTTGGTCCGAAGAGTATTGAAGGGATATTCATAGGTTATGCAAGTCCATTACGTCGTGTCTTCATTCCAAATCTGAAGCGGATTATTGAAGCTCCAAATGTTGAGTGTCAGGGGTATACTATGCCGCCTCAGAATCCCGGTGACTCATGGCGTTTTCATTATGATACTTTGTGGGATTCGTTTGACATGGAAGAAGAAAAGGAAGAAGAAGAAGAAGAAGATTTCTTTGATGAGTTGGATATTCTGAGAGAGTATGAAGAATCGCAAGAAAGGTTTCCAGCTGAGTATTCATGGCGACCTCGACAAACTTCAAATGATGATGAAGTAGGTCCAAGCAATGCTGGTGAACATGATGATGTCCAACAAAATGAAGTTGTTCCTGATAATCAGACGGCAGTTAATGATAATCAAGAATCTGAAAACATGCCGATATTTGATCATGGTGATTCAGATAGTGAGGGGGAGCAAATCCAGATTTCAAATCAAATAAACCAAGTCAATGAACAAGGTGCAAATCAAAACATTACTAATCTGGAAGGCGATGTAGATGTTTCAGGCGAAGTGCTGCCACGAACTCTTTCATACCATCCAGAGGAGTTGATCATTGGAGAATTGCAAACAGGCGTTCGCACTCGAAGACAGCTTGATCAAGGGCTTACATGTTTTTATACAAAAGTTGCTCCTTTACAAACTGAATTCTCATTGAGTTGTTTTATCTCACAGATTGAGCCAAGGACTTACAAAGAGGCGCTTACTTAAGATTCTTGGGTCAATGCGATGCAGGAGGAACTGAGCCAATTCGAAAAGTTAGGAGTGTGGAAGTTAGTAGACTTGCCTGATGGTCAGAGGAAGATAAACACCAAATGGGTGTTCAAGTGTAAGAGAGACGATAGAGGAGTTGTGGTTCGTAACAAAGCTCGACTTGTAGTCCAGGGATTCAGTCAGCAGGAGGGTATAGATTTCACTGAAGTATATGCTCCTGTTGCTCGACTTGAAGCGATCAGAATCTTCCTAGCATTTGCATCTTGGAAAAATTTCAAAGTATATCAGTTAGATGTTAAATCGGCGTTTCTCTATGGGAAGGTAAAAGAGGAGGTTTATGTCGGACAGCCACCGGGCTTCACCGACCCACTCCACAAAGACAAGGTCTACTTGCTAGACAAAGCGCTGTATGGTTTACACCAGGCCCCGAGAGCTTGGTACGAGACATTGTCTCAACATCTGCTAGCCAACAGTTTCATTCGTGGAAAAGTGGATGCCACTCTCTTCACCAAAGAGGTCGATGGACATCTTTTGATTGTTCAGATATACGTGGACGACATCATATTTGGGTCAACAAATGAGAATTTGTGCAAAGATTTTGAACAAGTTATGAAGCAGAAATTCGAAATGTCATCAATGGGTGAGATGAAATTCTTTTTGGGATTACAGGTTGATCAACTACCCAAAGGAATTTTCATACATCAAACGAAGTATGTTCATGATATCTTGGAGAAATTCGGGATGTCAGGTTCTACTCCAGCTTCCACCCCATTAGCAACGAATCATGGGATAAATCCTGATCTCACCGGAGAGAAGGTAGATGAAACGATGTATCGTTCCATGATCGGATCGCTGATGTATTTGACAGCTTCAAGACCCGATATCATGTACCCAACCTGCCTCGCAGCAAGATTTCAATCTAACCCAAGAGCTTCGTATATGGTGATTGTGAAAAGGATATTACGCTACCTGAAAGGAACTCCATCATTGGGGTTGTGGTATCCAAGAGAAGGCGATTTCACACTCGAAGGTTATTCCGATTCAGATTTCAGATGCTGCAAAGTTAACGCTAAATCAACAACAGCAGGGTGTCAGTTTTTCGGACCACGATTGGTCACCTGGCAATGCAAAAAGCAAACCTCTGTGGCTCTATCCCCATGTGAAGCGGAGTATGTATCTGCTAGCAGTTGCTGCTCTCAGATCTTGTGGATCCAGCAACAGATGCGCGACTACGGTTTGCAATTTCTAAACACCCCTATTTTTGTTGATAATGAGGCAGTGATTAACATTACTAAAAATCCAGTTCATCACGCTAAAACCAAACACATTGAAATTCGTCATCACTTCATTCGCGATTGTTTCGAGAAGAAATTGATACGAATTGAGAAAATCCACACTGACGATCAAAAAGCTGATTTACATACCAAAGCATTTGATAAAACACGTTTTCAGTATTTGCTAAAACTGAATGGTATGAAGCTTTTATCGGTGTTGGAGGAGATTATTGGTGTTGATGAAGGAGACATTGTAGATGATGTTGAGAAGCAATCTGCAATGGTTTGTCGATTTTTTAATTGTTTTGGTATTTAGGGGGAGTATAGGGTAATATTTTCAGAAAATACAAAAACAATAAAAAAATGACAAAAATACAAAAACATGAGATATTTTCAAAATCCAAAAACAATAGAAAATTGGAAAAGAGCTTGTGTAAAAAGGGAAAATGATAGTACATCGGCTTGACAGTTACGGTATGCTAAAGAAATGGAAAGTTTAAATGCGTTAAACAGTCTCGCTGATGATGTGCCGATAGGTTTTTAAACATTTAGTAGGTTTGTTCGGGATATAAACCTAAATCTTTACTTGCTTATTTCGTGGGGAACACTACTTGGATATATAGGTAACCCCTGAAATCTTGTTTGAAAGATTCCTTTTTCTGATATACTAGGTCTTTATACTCAGTGATATCTGGGGTATTATTCTGGGACTTCTGCTGAATGGAAGTTCTGACCTAGTCCCCGAATAATACTTTCCTTAATGCTTGAAACATAGCATCACCCTTAGCATATATGATAAGACAATAAAATTGCTTAGCAATGCTGTTGTAACAAAAGATCCTCTAAAGGGGACACACCCAAAAGTTGAGTCATGATCTCTCTGCTGAACGGTAGTTCTGACCTGAGCTCTCATGATTCTTCATAATTTATTAACCCCTTACAGATATCATTTGTGGTATACTCACCTGTAAGACTGAATATTGGGATCTGGATACGGGAGTATATTCAAGAGGTGGGACACATGTATAAGTTCAAGTCTCTAAAACACTTAATCCGTATCCTGGACAGATTGAAATGTGTGTAAGAATTTAAGTGGATCAGTATATCGACAATCTAAGCGAATTGTTTAATTCTGTGTATGAAATTAAAGCTTAACGGTACTTGTGACTTCTCGAATAGCTGATATGATTCTCTAACACGCTCAACCAAAAATATGTTTGTAAATAGTTTACTTTCATTGCATTTTAGTTCTGTATTTCATTCTAGCATAGAAACTTTATTAAAAATCCAAAAAGATTTTACACTTCTGCTTTATTTTCCGACAAACCAAAGTGGAGAGTTAATCTTCAGATTCACAATTTGAAGCAGATGCAGGAAGTTTCTTGACTGGATGATGAGTCGTGAGCTAAACATGATAAGTTTGAGAAGTTGAAATATCAAAGCAAGTTCATTAATTTGAAACTTGTAATTTTTCAGAAAAACAAATTGAACTAAATGTCAGTGTGATTTATCTCTGATTAACCAAGGTCATTAAGTTGGACTTGGTGGAAAAATTGAGTAATCAGGGTCATTAACTTGGACCTGAATACTTAAGTGGATTTCTAAACATTGATTAGAATATCGATTGAGAATGGTATGTTTAGATAGAAACTGTAATTATCAGATATCTTATATTTTGGTAGAGATTGTGCAGGAAACAGGAATTAACTTCCCGATGGCATTAAAATGTTAAAGTTTGAACCAGAATTTAAAACCCTAGCTTACCGAGAGGGGGAGTCTGTGAAAGGGGGAATTCACATTCTGGATCAACAGTTAACGGGGAGACTAAAGATGGAGCCAGGATGAGTTCTTGAACCTGTGAAGAGAGAGTTTTTACAATGAGAAGACAAAGTTGGAAAGAGACCAAGACTGAAGACTCGACGCCGAAGACTTCGTCAACATCCAAGGGGGAGTCTGTTGGTGCACTAAATGTCTACTGACTACGTCTTAATCGTGTCTTAGGTCTAGATAGGTTAGATTGGAGTTTGAAATTGAATATGTGGCTTAATGTTGTAATTCCGCTCGAAATGACATTTATGTCATTTCAAGCGAAATCAGGAAATCTGTTAGATGGTGATTTCGCTCCATATGATCATAGGGGTTCCGCTTGAACCATTTCGAGCGGAATCAGGAGCATTATAAATAGGTGATGGCTGTTGTCATTTGTAACAGTTGGAACGAAATCAGGTCATGGTGTAGGTATCGAATTGCTGTCAAAATTCAGTCAGAAACACGTGTAAAGACTCGCAATCAGTAATAGAAAGAAGTTAAAAGGATACAAGTTGTTGTGACTTTGTTTACTTTGATTCCACCTCTGTAAACGAAGATGAACTGCCTTTACTGACTATTTAGGGTCACGCACACGGTCCAACATAATGCATATGTGTCATAGTCTGATTGGTGGAGGGGAGTTCTTGCGGTTCTCCCAACTGGGGATGGTTTTCATTTTACCGGTCCCATATATATATATATAATATAGTATATATGTTAATGTAGAAGAAATATTTATTGGAATATTTTCTTAACTTAAGCTTAACTTACCAAACGATCACGTGTTTGTCGTCCAGTTGCTGACACGGTAGAATGATCATAAGTTGTACAGCATATCAGTTGTTTAGGTTCTTCAGATGTAGAATCGGATGCAATCTGTTTACCTTTCTTTTTAACCTGTTATTACAGGTCGTAACATGTATAATAATATGAACAAATAACTTGTCCGTTATTATGTTTCAAAGACTTACATCTTCTTTTGTCTGGTTGTTATTTCCTTCACTTACAAAACTCTTTCTTTCAGACTTCAACTTTTCTTTTCCGAAACTTTTCTTATTCACTTCATGTTTCTCATTAGTTTCATTCATCTGCGTCCAAGATTTTTAAAATTCATTAACATTTGAGGATCAATATATTGTATTGTAAAAATATGTAAACTTATTACCTCAGTAATCAATTGGTCGATTGAGTCTTCGTGATCAGTGAAGATCTGTTATACGATAACATCCGTAAATAAGTCGTATTGACTAGCAAACCA
This sequence comes from Helianthus tuberosus, assembly GCA_030545235.1. Lineage (NCBI taxonomy): Eukaryota > Viridiplantae > Streptophyta > Magnoliopsida > Asterales > Asteraceae > Helianthus > Helianthus tuberosus. The sequence continues at coordinate 122,411,495 of CM060451.1, read as the reverse complement.
TTTTAACTTACTTTAAAATACTTACAAAGTTGAAGTGTTCATAGTATGTGTGTTTAGGTATTTCAACAACTGAGTTGTCTTTAGTTGTCTCCTTCTTACTAAGAACAACCTCAACTCCGCTACGATAAAGTGTCAAGACAAACGATTCGCTGTCTGTTTTCATCAACATCAGTATATCACCGTCTTCTATGTCAAGATCTTCAAACAACTCCGGGCACCCTTTAGCAAAAACGTAGCATGCATTTATTTTTTCGGTCTCAAATTTCCAACACTGACCTGCTGCGTATATGTTATAAGAATCTTTCACTGGGCAGTAACAGTAAAATTCTTTCACATAAGCTTCTTGAATGACCTGAAAAGTCGTGTAATATTTTATAAACCTATATTCATTTATTCCATTTACTGACAAGTATAACAAAAAAAAAAACAAATTCCTACTAACATATAACTATACTTACTATGATCTTTAAATCTCTGTAACGGTTGACTGTCAAGAACGATTCATCACAAACGTTTTCTATGAAACAATGTATTTGTAGACATTTTTCTTTGATTATCCTAAAAACCAATAAGGTGTTCTTTGTCAATTTAAGACCTTTTATGATACTTACCCATCCGTCAGTGACAACACTTTCACCACTTACACTACTCAGCCATGCCGTACAACTTATTCCACTTTCATGATTTATCGTTACCTTTGTCCGGTTCCAATAATCTCCTCCCACTAGCTTTACAAACTCAATTGGTAATGCATGTAGTTATATTTACTAATTTCAGTTTATGTAATAAAGTTTACATTTACTTATTGTAGGCATTACAGCATACCAGTTTCAATGATTTAGGGTCTTGTAATATAGACAGGCAGGACGTAATCATTTTTGTATACCTGTGATATATAACATTTAATATTAACTAGGACGTAATCATTTTTGTATACCTGTGATATATAACATTTAATATTAACTGTTAGTATTAAGGCTAAATCACAATGTGTTAAAATGTAATCTTATGTCATGAGAATATTATTCCTAATTCATAATGTGCAATAGATCTCTTCTATATACCGTTTCAATAAATGTGTAAATATATATATATATATATATATATATATATATATATATATATATATATATATTCGTAAAATAACTCTTTTAGCGTAATCGTACATGGGTTAGGTTATTTTGGAGCAACTTATAACTTATTGACTTATAAAAGTTAATAAGTTGTCTTTATAGTGTTTGGGTTAGCTTATTTAAGTTATTTTTGTGTGTTGAGAAGTTGTTTTTGATAAGTTAGTATTTGTAATTTATCACTTGTGACTTATATAAGTTAATAAGTACTTTTTGAGAAGGAACCCCAAAAATAAAATTTTTGATAACATAATCATATGTTTTAATCCGTATTTGTTGGACTCTGTATGCCCAAGACACATATTAAATTGATGTGGCTAGTACGTTATGATCCAAGTCGAGTAATACCCAAATACAAGCTAGACAAACACTTATAATATTTATTTATGATGTGATCAAACAAATAAATATTAACACTTATAATATTTAGAAATTTGTTTTCTAAATAATTGCACTTCACAAACCAATAAATTATATGGATAATTTATTTTGAGAGAATATTTTATTTTGTTATTTAATGGGTTAAATAACATAATAAAAGTTGTATAAGTCTTATAACATATGTTGTTATATTTTATAAGAGTTATAAAATATACATAAGACTTAGAAATTTTATAAAAGAAATTATTATTATTTTTTATAAAGTAAAGAGTGCCCCCCCCCCCCCTTTGTTCTTCCCTAAAGATTTTCCACCAATCAAGTTACATGCACATCTTACATGTTAGATGGCATTTGATTGGGTGGTCTTCCCTAAACCATTTTGGTCCAATAGGGATGCATGCATTTTACATGTGTTAGATGTTCATGCATTGGTCAAATTGGGAGGCCATTTCTCTCACTTGATATATATTAATTTGTATGACAAATTAATAAGAAGAAGAACAAGAAAACCTCTAGAGATCATGCTCTCATTTTCGGCCAACATAGTGCAAGTTTTGGAGATCATTTTCAAGTGTAAGACTTGAATTTACTCTCTAAAATCGAGTCATGTTTGGTTGATCAAGAAGGGGTTTTTCAAGTATGAAAATCAAGTGCAAGAACTCAATATAGTCCTTCTAATATTTCAGCCATATGGTGGTTTACTGGAGGGAATTCTAGTGAGTTCATAAGTGTAGAAATCCAAGCTAAACATAAGGTGTTTGTTGGAAGGCTTGGGGTATACATGTCACACCCCGACCACGTAGAACATACAAAACGTGGCGGAAACGTCGGGGAGTGTTGTAACAGAATTAATGTTTCACAACCATGGAAATTAAAGTTTCATTTTATTAATCAAACATGAAAGTTTACATTGTTTTAAACAAGAACCAAAGAGTACATAACATAAATTAACTAGTTCTTGTCTCGTTTTAAGTCACTAAGGTACAGGTCCGCCTAAGTATGTCTTGATAAGTCCTATGCATCATCTCCTGAAAACACATGTGAAAATAGGTACGTCAGCATAAAAATGCCTGTGAGATACATAGGTTTTGTGAAAATGAGATTCATGACTTATGTTTAAGAAAATGTTTAGTCATGAACCTTGTAGTTTGCTTTGTTTTGTAAATCATTTGAAAAACGACAAGATCAGATGATATGTATAAATAAATGTAAGGTTAAATGAATAACCATGTAAAATGAGTTTGTATAAGATAAGTTGTTTGTAAATCAATGTCTTGTGAAAAGTATGTTATTTGTATAAAATGTTATATGTCTCAAATTGAAATGATTCAAATAACGCTACGACATGTAATACCATACAAACACTTATATATAGGAACTACCAGCGGCGTATCCACCATGCTTGTATCATATTACACACGCCTCGTTACTTAATCACTTACTCAAACCAAACCAACAATGTAAGATGTCTATGTTTAAACCAATTGCCAAATGTATTGAATAATATGTCAAAATGTTTATGTCAAGATGTAAATCATGTAATGTGTATATAAATGTCAAAATGTAAGCATGTGATGAATAACAAATGTACTAAGTATGAAGAACAATGCAACGATTGAACATACTTAGCATGTGAACTGTACTAAGTATGCAACAATAGACATACATAGCATGTGAACTGTACTAAGTATGCACACAATAGACATACATAGCATGTAATGTAATGTAAAACAATGTACTAAGTACGCACACAATGGGCATACATAGCATGAAATGTAATGAAATCATGTACTATAAATGTACTAATGAACATAGCAAGTATATGATGTGAAAACATGGAAAGCATGAAATTAACAAGTAGGCACATGTGTTCCACCCCAAAACGTTTGGAAAACAGTAAAAGAGGGGTCTATGTACTCACTTGATATTACTCAGTAGTCCTGGAGTGACAACCAAACAATGATAGAGATCACGGAATCAAACGACACCTAATATAGGTAACTATGTTAATAAACCGGACCTAAATCGGAGGATCGGATAGAATGAGGGTTCGTAAACCAAACGAGTATGGAGACTCGTGTCATATGGTTTTACAAAGCCTACATACTAAATGAAACCTAACATAAGTGCTTACGACCCATTACGACCCGTTTAGGTAGCTTATGCTACTTTAACTCGTCGTTCGCGTGAAACACGTTCGGACCGTCTAACTAGTCCTATGACAAGTGTTATATGCCTAAACATGTTACATAATCAGTTATGTGACAAAATTTTAGGTTACATATGCTTAATTACCAATTACACATGAAAAGGGTATTTTGGTAATTTACCTAAGGCATATAAACTACCTATCATACAACTACTTAACGAAGCGACCATAAGGTATAACCTCGGAAGGTTATTCCCTATATACTATGGTCACCTAATGTATTTGGTCGGATCCTAATGATCGACCAATTGGGTCGGGTTCGAAGGTATAAGCGATTTATTAGATCGCTTACCCTTACGACCCTAGACAACGTGGTAATCAGTAGGCATAGTCACCAGGGACTATAACCATCGTGATTACAATCACGTTGCGAAGTTCAAACGAACTTCGCATTAACCATAAACTGGTCAACGCAGAAAGTCAAACAAAGTTTGACTTTCGGACTCGAAAAGCAATAAAAGAAAGAAAAGAACGAAAGAATACTTACGAAGGGTCCCCGAATGCTAATCTAGATCCAAATAACTCAGGTATGAAACAATGGTTCCAACTTAGAGTCTTTTAGATCAGATTCTTGTGAGTTTGAAGCAAATGGGGGTGGGGTATTTATAGTATTTCCCAAACCATTAAGATCGTTTCTTGGAAAATGTGATCAAATCTAAGGCGTACACTTGTTGGAAAGTTATGGTGACTAAAAATGGCCCCTAATCAGCTGAAAGGGCAAGTGTGAGTTTGTGGTTATGGGTTAAACAGCTGGAATCTGCTGATTAAGTGATCTTATCTGATCTGGGAGACTGATGCGGCCCGCTTTAGGATACACTAAAACTCAGGCGGGCCGCCTGGAGCTTCTGATCAGAAAACAAGTTTCCAAAATGACAGTTTTGGTCCCTGTTGTGTTTTAAGGCCATTCCCGACACTTCTAAGGCCCGTAAAGCCAACTTTAAGGCCCTAAAATGATGCCTAAACATTGTGGACATGAAACATGCTCAAAAATATGTCGGGTGTCAGTTCGTTTGGTCGTACGATCGCGATGTTCGCTTAATTACGACGGAATGCGCATAAGCGCGAAAAACGATCCAAATGACGCGACGAATGGATTTTTCTTATGCCAAACACTAAAATAAAATGTTTTAGTGCTTACATAAATTTTTGGATGTCCGGATGTATTCAGAACGTAAGTTATGAGCGAAAATGCAAACTTGTGCACTTTTTGACACTTTTAGTACCTGAATGACCCAAAAGTTTATTTTAGCACACCGAACCCCTCAAAGCCTATTTCTAAGCTATATAAAGGATATTTAAGGTGTGTTTAACTTATGGTCATGTTCCGGAATGTCTGTTACAGTTCAAATTGGCATACTTTCCCAGTTTGTCAAGTTTAGTCACTGTAAGCGAATTAACTTGTTTTTGCCATACCAAAGCCTTCAAAACTTATTTCTAAGTTATGTAAAGGTTATTTAAGGTATGTTAAGTATATGTCACTATTCCAGAGTGTTTGTTGGATTAAACTGGTTATATCTACACATCAGAGCGCGTATAACCCTCCAGAAAGCGATTTAAAGCTTGAAATCGAACAAGAGTTGATATGTGCAAACGATACACATATTTTTACAAATCCCAAGTATGAAATACAATATTTCATTGGTTTGGCATTTGTTTGATGGTTGAAGTGACACAGGTGTCACAGTCTCCCCTACTTTAGGAAATTTCGTCCCGAAATTTATTCGTAGGAGTCTATCTGTGGCTTTGTGTCAAATAACCACCAGAGATATGAAAGGCATAATCCTGACATTTCCTTAACGGACATTCTTCAGAACCGAAAATGAACGAAATGAGTCATTTTCCACAACTTCTTCAGAAACGAAAATGAACGAAATGAGTCATTTTCCACAACTTCTTCAGAAACGAAAATGAACGAAATGAGTCATTTTCCACAACTTCTTCAGAAACGAAAATGAACGAAATGAGTCATTTTCCACAACTTTTTCAGAAACGAAAATGACGAAATGAGTCATTTTCCACAACTTCTTCAGAAACAAAAATGAACGAAATGAGTCATTTTCCACAACTTCTTCAGAAACGAAAATGAACGAAATGAGTCATTATCCACAACTTCTTCAGAAACGAAAATGAACGGAACGAGTCATTTTCTACCATTTCTTCAGAAACAAAAATGAACGGAACGAGTCATTTTTCACCATTTCTTCAGAAACAAAAATGAACGGAACGAGTCATTTTCCACCATTTCTTCAGAAACTAAAATGAACGGAACGAGTCATTTTTCACCATTTCTTCAGAAACAAAAATGAACGGAACGAGTCATTTTCCACCATTTCTTCAGAAACAAAAATGAACGGAACGAGTCATTTTTCACCATTTCTTCAGAAACGAAAATGAATAGGGTTAACTCTAGATACACGACAAAACTTGCTGTGGTTTCTGTGCACTGAATTCCATAATTATGTATGCATCCATAATTACGTAATTCCTTGCATAGTCCGCACAGTTTGTCTTGTAATGTGAAGGGGAGGAAAATCAAACCTGTGATGAGTGTGACTAGACTACCATAGGGTCCTTTTAATTAGATCGTCCAATGATCCCTTTTAATTAGACCACCAAGGAGTCTTTTCAGCTAATTCATCACATGATATTCCTAACCAGATTCTTGGATAAATCTGTTTTACTAGACCACTCAAGGGATCTAAGTATGGAGTAGTACTTTATAATCCAAGGGACTTAACTATAACGTAGAAGTCCATTAAGGTTTTTAGGTAGTACCTTTGGGTATCCTACTATGAATCCCTTATACGAAGATATGGAGGATTCTACGAGGATTTGGATAACAAAACTTGGATTACACAAAAAACATAAAAGGAAACACATAAGCACATAATCACATAGTTGTTTAATTTGTTATTAACTTGTTAACGATTGAAAATGGATATGGAAACCAGTCAATGGACTTCAATGTCCTCTGGGATCTATCTGAAAAGATAGGAAGATCTCCCAAAAATTCGATGTTGTTATCAAAGAATTGTAATATTCGAATTTAAGGAACACAACAATTTTTGGATTTACGGAAATACCCTTAGGTACCCTTTTAAGAATTTATAGTGGTACTTTGGGTATTCGTCCAGTGTTGTAACTTGCGCCTAGTACTTCGTTTCCTTGGAAGGAACAGGTACTTAGGAATTTCGCGGACAACGCAAGAGATTATAAAATAGAAAAAAAATCTTGGGGTAGTTTGCTTTTCAAGGAATACGATTCCTTAATTGTCGGTATTGTAAGGGATATGTTGTTTATACATACAACCTCATAAATACATTGCGATGTAAATAAAAGATTTATTTATAAACAATGATAATAACTGTTTCATGGACCTTGACAACAAAAGAAAATAATACATAAGACGTGATTATTTCTAAACGGTGTTGTCTTTTAGTCGGTCAGATGCTCATCCCTGCGCTGGATTAGCATTAGCAAGCTTTGGGCAATTTCTTCGGAAATGACCCATCTTGCCACATTTGTAGCAAGAACCTGGTGGAAAGCGAGCTTGAGTAGGATTGTTGTCAACTTGATTTGGTGCAACTGCTGCTACGCAAACTTTTGCTGTATGACCTTTACGTCCACAATTTTGACATTCGCGGCACTTCACACTAGCATGATGATGAAGGTTACATTGGTTGCACAAGGGTGAAGTTCCATTGTATGGCTTCCTAGCAGGGGTTTGAGCCGGTTGGTTGGGGATGGCTTGATCATTGTGAGTAACCATGGCGAAGTTCTGAGAAGCCTTTCGCTTCTTTGACTTCTTAGGGGATCCAGTCTGTACATCCATGGTCTTTGATTCTTCGATTGGTTTCGATTCCTCGACCGGTTTCTTGTCACCCTTTCGGAAAAGCTTATGTTTCCTGATCTGAGATTCAGTCAAGGTTGCAGATAGCTCAATGGCCTGCCTAACTGTAGTGGGGTTACTACCAGTAACAATGTCCTGAACTGAGTCAGGGAGACCATCAATGTATTTTTCGATCGCCTTATCCAAAGGCGTAACCATGGTAGGACACAACAGGCTCAGCTCCTCATATCGATCAGTGTATGCTCGATGTTCACTGCTGTCTTGCTTAAGATCGTCGAATTCCCTTTCCAATGCTCTGATCTCGTGACGAGGACAGAATTCCTTCATCATTAGTGCTCGAAGTTCTTCCCACGTTTGAGCCAGTGCCACTTCGGCACCCCTATCTCTCACCACACCGTTCCACCACGTCAAAGCTCGTTTCTCAAAGACACTAGATGCGAAATCTACCTTTCGCTCATTTGGACACTGAACATGTCTGAAGGTGCTCTCTAGACTCTCGAACCATTGCAGAAGTGCAGTCGCTCCTTGAGACCCAGAAAACTTTGATGGCTTAGCCGAGTTGAACGTCTTGAAGTTGCAGAGGACATTATTGTTGTTAAGAGCTTGGTGACATTGGGCAACGATGTTCGGGATTGCAGCAGTTATTTGCTGTGTAATGACAGCTGCCAGATCTTCAATAGATACCGGATTTTCGCATCGTGGAGGCATTCTAAAAGAGGAAGCATGAAAGGAAATGAGTGAGAGAATTAGACGAAAAGAATGAGATGAAACAAATCTGATGAAAACAAGGATAGTGGTCATTTGTTTGTTACTACAAAGCAACAACGACCCCAGTGATTAATCAAAGTAAATAGGTCAAAAATAATGTATCGCGACGACATGCTCGCCTATAAGTGAACACTCATCCCAAGAATTCCCAGGTAAGCACAACTGGTCTCGCGTCTGATGAGATATATACGAAGTGCTTGCCTAGACAGAAAACCCAGAATACAGGCATTCACCCTTCCAGTTTGCACGTGTTCACATTATTTAGATCAACTTTGACTAGATTTTTGAAAACTCAAAGGGGTTCAAAACCTTATAACAGAGGGTTCAAAACCTAGTAATCAATCATCTTAGAACAGATGATTAGTTTTCAAAGCGGTTTTGAAATTTATGTTCTTGTTGTGGTCGTCGCCTAAGGATAGGTGACGGTATTGTTTTATGACTAAACGCAAGTAAACTCGCGTTAAGGTCCTAAGAAGGTTATAGACTAGGTCAAAGCATTACTAATAACCTAATTCCCTATAACTATTGGCTCTGATACCATATATTCTGTCACACCCCCGACCACGTAGAACATACAAAACGTGGCGGAAACGTCGGGGAGTGTTGTAACAGAATTAATGTTTCACAACCATGGAAATTAAAGTTTCGTTTTATTAATCAAACATGAAAGTTTACATTGTTTTAAATAAGAACCAAAGAGTACATAACATAAATTAACTAGTTCTTGTCTCGTTTTAAGTCACTAAGGCACAGGTCCGCCTAAGTATGTCTTGATAAGTCCTATGCATCATCTCCTGAAAACACATGTGAAAATAGGTACGTCAGCATAAAAATGCCTGTGAGATACATAGGTTTTGTGAAAATGAGATTCATGACTTATGTTTAAGAAAATGTTTAGTCATGAACCTTGTAGTTGGCTTTGTTTTGTAAATCATTTGAAAAACGACAAGATCAGATGATATGTATAAATAAATGTAAGGTTAAATGAATAACCATGTAAAATGAGTTTGTATAAGATAAGTTGTTTGTAAATCAATGTCTTGTGAAAAGTATGTTATTTGTATAAAATGTTATATGTCTCAAATTGAAATGATTCAAATAACGCTACGACATGTAATACCATACAAACACTTATATATAGGAAGTACCAGCGGCGTATCCACCATGCTTGTATCATATTACACATGCCTCGTTACTTAATCACTTACTCAAACCAAACCAACAATGTAAGATGTCTATGTTTAAACCAATTGCCAAATGTATTGAATAATATGTCAAAATGTTTATGTCAAGATGTAAATCATGTAATGTGTATATAAATGTCAAAATGTAAGCATGTGATGAATAACAAATGTACTAAGTATGAAGAACAATGCAACGATTGAACATACATAGCATGTGAACTGTACTAAGTATGCAACAATAGACATACATAGCATGTGAACTGTACTAAGTATGCACACAATAGACATACATAGCATGTAATGTAATGTAAAACAATGTACTAAGTACGCACACAATGGGCATACATAGCATGAAATGTAATGAAATCATGTACTATAAATGTACTAATGAACATAGTAAGTATATGATGTGAAAACATGGAAAGCATGAAATTAACAAGTAGGCACATGTGTTCCACCCCAAAACGTTTGGAATACAGTAAAAGAGGGCTCTATGTACTCACTTGATATTACTCAGTAGTCCTGGAGAGACAACCAAACAATGATAGAGATCACGGAATCAAACGACACCTAATATAGGTAACTATGTTAATAAACCGGACCTAAATCGGAGGATCGGATAGAATGAGGGTTCGTAAACCAAACGAGTATGGAGACTCGTGTCATATGGTTTTACAAAGCCTATATACTAAATGAAACCTAACATAAGTGCTTACGACCCATTACGACCCGTTTAGGTAGCTTATGCTACTTTAACGCGTCGTTCGCGTGAAACACGTTCGGACCGTCTAACTAGTCCTATGACAAGTGTTATATGCCTAAACATGTTACATAATCAGTTATGTGACAAAAGTTTTGGTTACATATGCTTAATTACCAATTACACATGAAAAGGGTATTTTGGTAATTTACCTAAGGCATATAAACTACCTATCATACAACTACTTAACGAAGCGACCATAAGGTATAACCTCGGAAGGTTATTCCCTATATACTATGGTCACCTAATGTATTTGGTCGGATCCTAATGATCGACCAATTGGGTCGGGTTCGAAGGTATAAGCGATTTATTAGATCGCTTACCCTTACGACCCTAGACAACGTGGTAATCAGTAGGCATAGTCAGCAGGGACTATAACCATCGTGATTACAATCACGTTGCGAAGTTCAAACGAACTTCGCATTGACCATAAACTGGTCAACGCAGAAAGTCAAACAAAGTTTGACTTTCGGACTCGAAAAACAATAAAAGAAAGAAAAGAACGAAAGAATACTTACGAAGGGTCCCCGAATGCTAATCTAGATCCAAATAACTCAGGTATGAAACAATGGTTCCAACTTAGAGTCTTTTAGATCAGATTCTTGTGAGTTTGAAGCAAATGGGGGTGGCGTATTTATAGTATTTCCCGAACCATTAAGATCGTTTCTTGGAAAATGTGATCAAATCTAAGGCGTACACTTGTTGGAAAGTTATGGTGACTAAAAATGGCCCCTAATCAGCTGAAAGGGCAAGTGTGAGTTTGTGGTTGTGGGTTAAACAGCTGGAATCTGCTGATTAAGTGATCTTATCTGATCTGGGAGGCTGATGCGGCCCGCTTCTGGATACACTAAAACTCAGGCGGGCCGCCTGGAGCTTCTGATCAAAAAACAAGTTTCTAAAATGACAGTTTTGGTCCCTGTTGTGTTTTAAGGCCATTCCCGACACTTCTAAGGCCCGTAAAGCCAACTTTAAGGCCCTAAAATGATGCCTAAACATTGTGGACATGAAACATGCTCAAAAATATCTCGGGTGTCAGTTCGTTTGGTCGTACGATCGCGATGTTCGCTTAATTACGACGGAATGCGCATAAGCGCGAAAAACGATCCAAATGACGCGACGAATGGATTTTTCTTATGCCAAACACTAAAATAAAATGTTTTAGTGCTTACATAAATTTTTGGATGTCCGGATGTATTCAGAAAGTAAGTTATGAGCGAAAATGCAAACTTGTGCACTTTTTGACACTTTTAGTCCCTGAATGACCCAAAAGTTTATTTTAGCACACCGAACCCCTCAAAGCCTATTTCTAAGCTATATAAAGGATATTTAAGGTGTGTTTAACTTATGGTCATGTTCCGGAATGTCTGTTACAGTTCAAATTGGCATACTTTCCCAGTTTGTCAAGTTTAGTCCCTGTAAGCGAATTAACTTGTTTTTGCCATACCAAAGCCTTCAAAACTTATTTCTAAGTTATGTAAAGGTTATTTAAGGTATGTTAAGTATATGTCACTATTCCGGAGTGTTCGTTGGATTAAACTGGTTATATCTACACATCAGAGCGCGTATAACCCTCCAGAAAGCGATTTAAAGCTTGAAATCGAACAAGAGTTGATATGTGCAAACGATACACATATTTTTACAAATCCCAAGTATGAAATACAATATTTCATTGGTTTGGCATTTGTTTGATGGTTGAAGTGACACAGGTGTCACAATACAAGCTTGAGGTCTTCTACACTTGAAGGTAACCGTTCAAGAAGCTTCATCTTCTTCATATCCGTTACTCCTTGGAAGGTAGTATTCTAAACACCCTATGGTTGTGTTTTATTTTGATAGCATGCATGTTCGTATATGGATCCGGGATTGGGTTTTACATATAAAATGAGTTTTATATCGTGTAAGTAAACATGTTTTAAATAAATTTCCGCTGCGTTTTTATTTCATATGGATGAAATCACTTTGATAAACATGTGAAAAAACCAACAGTGGTATCAGAGCCGCTTATATGAATGCATGCTTCATAGGATATGAAATTCTCGGGTTTCGGGTTTGGTTAAAACTCTATGGCCGAAATTTTATATATGGTTATCCTTTTGTTTTTCAAGATTATTTTAATACATGCATAAAAGTATCTTGAAAAATTATTTCATTTGGATGATTATTTTGTTTGGACAAAAACCCACATTTTTCGGTTTTTCATTCTTGACCGAAAAATTGTAGGTTGTAAAAGGGAACCATTTTTCTTCTTGAATTTTATATATATGTGGATATATATTTTGTTATACATAACCTAGCCATGACCTTGTGTGAATGTGTTGAATTATTGTGTTGTGGTGTATTTAATTAATTATTCAATAGGTTGTAATAATTATTATTTTGTTCTTCCATTTTAAGATATGTAATTTATTTATTTTTCATTTGGTATATAAAATAAATAGATTAGGTGCATTTTATTTTTACTAGAAAAAATGTATTAGGATATTTTTTTTGTAAAAGAAGATGCACACAAAAATGCGGTTTTGGTTTTGGCCAATTTCGGGCCTAAAGGACTTCATAGTTCTTAACGGGATTTTAGCCCAATAACCAAAACACATTTTCAGAGCCCAAAGGAGTTTGGAGCTGAATTAAAGTACATTTTGGAAGCTCAAAGAAAGTGGAGAAATCACAACACAAAAGGAAGACTTGAAGCATTTGGATGCGGGATCAAGTGGGAGTTCAACGACACATTATTTGTGTCAATATTCACCCCTTAGGAAGGACCATTTGGCACACTTGTTTCGGCTAACAAGTGTTGTCAAAATAGTTGGCTATGGTTATGCACCTATTGTTATGTATGTTGTGCTTGTGTGGTTGCTTATTTTATTGTTTGGATGATATTTGGATATGCATGCTTAACAAACTAAAAATCAACAACAAGCTTAAAATTGGTTCTTTAAAGATCATTAAAAATGGTAAATAAAAGGTTATTAAAAATTAATGATTTTATAATAAAATGTGTTTTATTAAAAAGAACCTTGAAAATTTGTTTTCACAAAAGTACCAAGGATTTGAATGCATGCAAATGTATGGTACATAAAGTTTTCTAAACTAGAATTTTGAAAACTCAAAAATCCCTTTTATAAAACAATTCAAACACCATCCTTTTATACAACACTCGAATCACTTGAGAACTCTTATTGTGGGATAAAGGTCACCTAATCACATTTGAGGGAACTTGTATATTCGAGGTGGGTTTACCATGTTCGTGGGATAAAGGTCACGTAACCACTTATGTGTATAAACTCACACGTGTGTGTAAGTTGGACGACTTGATTTGGAAACCATGAACTTAGGGTCACCGAAGCATGGGGAACAAAAGGTGTTGATGGGATTAAACATGCCAACTAAACATGAAGATGTTTAACCGATCCCATATGGCTAGAAGTTGCAAAGGGTTGCAATTGTCAAACGTTGACTACCTTGTTAATTTAAATAGAGGGATAAAGGTCACCTAACCGATATTTAAATGTAACGTTGGATTCTAGATTTTAATTATTAATTGTCTATGAGACACAAAAGGGTATTAATGATTAAAATATAATAATATCGAAAATACTAAAATTGAACCTTGTTAAAATTTTGTAAATGGCCGCTAACAATATTACCCAAACCGTCCGTAACCTATCACTAAAAACGATCCTAATCCCGATGAACCTCTTATGGAAGATAAGGATGCCTATAACGATTGGATTAAGTATATCGAGGATACTACGCAAGTCTCTTGCCTCATTTTAGGAATTATGATTCCCGAGATTCAAAAGGATTTTGAACATCATGAGCATACGACATGATTACCCAATTGAAGGAAATGTTCCTACAATATGCAAGGGTAGAACGCTTCGAGCGCTACATGCATGTCGAATGGAGGAAACCCAATCGGTCTCATCTTAAGTCTTTAAGATGAAAAAGCCACATTAATCACCTCGAAAGGCTCAATATGGGTAAAAGGGCTTTATCCGTTCTAATGAGTAATGAGGGTGGCAACAAGAAAAAGGACATCACCCCGACACCAAAGCAAATGTTGCAAGTGGAAACAGGCAATATTCAAAGGGAAAAGAAAAGAAAGGCTAAAGCGAAATCACCGAAACCAAAAGAGAATAAGGCAAAGGTTGCCATGAACGATCCATGCTTTGAATATGGTGAGATAGGGCATTTGAAAAGGAATTGTCCAACCTATCTCAAAGAGTTGGAAAAACTAAGAGGAATGCAGGGCAAACCTCAGGTACAATCTTAATGACACATATTGACCTTAATGTTATTTCTTCAAACACATGGGTATTAGATATTGGATGTGGAACTCATTTTTGCAATTTGTTGCAAAAGGTTCAAAAGAAATAAGCATTACAAGAAAGGAGACTATATTTTGAAACTTCCAAATGGTTTGGAAATTGTTTTAAAAATGTTTTGAATGCTCCTAGTTTGACTAGGAACATTATTTCAAGTTTCCCTTATAAGACAATATGGTTTTGATTTGAAGTTTGTAAACAATGACATTTATATTTCGATGAATGACATGTTTTACTTTAAACCTATGCCTTCAAATGATATTTATGAATTGCTTCATAATAATACATCATTTGATAGTTTAATGTACCAAGCAATCACCCAGAAACTCAAAATGGATTTGAGTGAGACCTATCTTTGGCATTATCGCCTTGGTCATAAAAACAGAAGTCGCATGTAAACACTTTGAAAGAATGATCTTTTGGAAACAAATGAAGTTGGTTCATTTGATACATGTGAATCTTGTTTACAAGTAAAATGACTAAGGAACCCTTTAGTGGAAAAGGGCAAAAGATTTATTAGGGCATCATACATTTGGATGTATGTGATCCTTTTAAGCCAATGACTAGGAATGGTGAAAAATACTTCATTACCTTTTACCAACAACTATAGTAGTTATGGTTATGTGTACTTACACAAAGTTGATGTTTTGAAATGTTCAAAGCCTTCAAAAGGTGAAGTACAATATCAACTCAATTAAAGTTCTTCATTCCGATAGAGGAGGAATCGAACTCTATTTGGATATGGTTCGATCTATGATGGCTAGGAGCGCATTATCTCTATCATTTTGGGGTTACACTTTGCTCTTCGTGGTCCGTATATTAAATATGGCCCAAAACCAAGAAAGTGGATATGACACCCTTTTGAAATATGGCATGGAAGGGCTCCATCATTATCATATTTAAAGGTATGGGTTGTGAAGCTAATGTGAAGCAATACACCCCAAACAAATTAGAAGTACGATCCACTAAGTGTATCTTTGTAGAATATCCTAAAGATGGTATAGGATATTTCTATGATCCAACAGAGAAAAAGGTATTTGTTGCTTTAAAATCTAAGTTCCTTGTGAAAGGAGTTAGTAGAACAGTGGAACTTGATAAGGATCGAGAACCACAAGCCGATACACATTTTGGTTAATACTAGCACTCAACAAGAGGTTGTTGAAAATGATCAAGTGGTTGATCAATACACACAAAACGTTCACAGATCTGGTAGAATTAGTAGTCCACCTAAAAGATATGGATTTTTCATGGATGGATGCTACGTGGTAGATTCAGGTGAACCAACCACATACCATGATGCAATGTCAAAATCCGATTATGACAAATGCTTGAAGCCATGAACGTAGAGATGCAATCCATGTATAACAACCAAGTATGAGAATTGGTTGTGCAACCTCTTAACCCCAAAGTGGTTGGAAATAAGTGAGTTTTCAGGAAGAAAACAGATATGCATGGTAACTTGGATACTTATAAAGCGAGACTTATAGCAAAAGGTTTCACTCAAACTCAAGGGGTTGATTATGATGAGACTTTTTCGCCTGTGGCGATGCTAAAGTCAATAAGGATAATATTTGCCATACCTGCATAATATAATTATGAGATTTGGCAAATGGATGTCAAAACGGCTTTCCTTAATAGATATCTTGAGGAAGATGTCTATATAGTTAAGCCTGAAGGTTTTGTCGATCCAAAACATCCTGACAAAGTATGCAAGTTAAAGAAATCAATCTATGGATTGAAACAAGCATCTAGAAGTTGAAATCACCGTTTTGATGAAGAGATTAGGGTATATGGATTCATCAAGAACGTTGATAAAGCTTGTGTTTTAAGAAGGCTAGTGGGAGCATCATCACTTTCTTAATATTGTATGTCGATGACATTCTACTATTTGGAAATGACATTCCAACCATGGAAGGTGTAAAAACCTAGCTTGGAAGTTGTTCTTCCATTAAGGATCTTGGTGAAGTCACCTATATTTTGGAATAAAGATCTATAGGGATAGATCAAGGCGCTTGATAGGTTTAAACCAAAGTGCATACATTGACAAAGTCTTGAAAAGGTTCAAGATTGAGAACTCTATGAAAGGTTTGGTACCTATTCAAAGAGGGGACAATATTGAGTGCGTCTCAATGTCCAAGCTCAAAGGATGAGCAGGAAAGAATGAAAGGAATCCCATATGCGTCAGCTATAGGATTCATTATGTACGTAATGATATGCACTAGATCGGACAAGTTATGCGCTTTAAGCATGACGAGAAGATACCAGTAAAATCCAAATAACGGTCATTGGATGACTGTTAGAAAGTATATTGAAATACCTTAGAAGGACTAAGGATATATTTCTAATATATGGATCTGGTGAAGAAGAACTCGTTGTAAAGGGTTACAGGGATGCGAGTTTCGGAATTCGTTGTAAATGGTTACATGGATATGAGTTTCCAAACTAATCGAGATGGTTCTCGATCACAATCAGGGTAGCATTGTCCACTACATAATCAGAATACATCGCTGCTTCATTGATTGATATAATTCATATGAAGTTGCCACTTGAATTATTGATCTAGGGGTAGTCCATACCATTCAGGACCCCTAGAGATCTTTGTGATAACGAAGGTGTGATTTCTTAAATCAAGGAACCTCGTGTACATCGAAAGACTAGGCACATTGAGCGGAATTTCAACTACATAAGGGATGAAGTTGAAAAAGGAAAAGATATGTATTCGCAAAGTTCACACTAATCAAAATATTGCGGATCCACTCACGAAGCTCCTTGAACGGGCAAAGCATGAAGGGTCATACTTGTGCCTAAGGACTTCGATATTCTAGTGATTGGATTTGATCTATTTTGTATTTGGATATTGGAACAACTGTTATTATAACTCTTTATGGTATTTTGAGTTATGTTCCATTTTAGCATGTTTAAATCCGTGAATAAGTTAATTATTCTAAATGTCCGTAGTCGATCATACTTGTGGGAACAAATATGAATGTAAGACTATTATGAATTTGGATTGGTGGATATTCATTAGATATGAATATAGAGCAAAGTGTTGCTGCCAAAGTTCATAGATATTTGTGGGAGACAAATATTGGACTGACTCGCTCTCAAATATTACTACATGGAATCATTTGTGATTGATCATAAGTAAATTTGAGTAAAGGAGAATATCATAGTATCCTCTGACCTGAGATGCATATTGGGTCTTGATATTCACCAAATATTGTACCTTGACTTATTTCTTCGCTGTTAGTAATATGACAGTACATAAGGCTAAGCTCAGGTGTGGTACAAGGTGATTGTGAGAGACGTATGTAGTCAAGATGGGATTTGTTCCTCTTATTCGTTGAGAGTAAGATGTCTAAGGCCTGCTAAAGTTAAATCAATAGAGAGTGATCACTCTGTGTCTCTGGATTTAACATGACATCTGTAATGAAAGGATAAATGATAGATTCACCTAAATCATGTTCAAGTAAGGGACTTGAAAGGGATGATGTTATTGAATGGCAAATATAGTCATACGTATTGGGGGTAGTAAACCGTAGTTAGGCGTCATTTACTACTTGCATCAATTTTCTATGTATCTTGTGCAAGTGGGAGATTGTTGGACTCTGTATGCCCAAGACACATATTAAATTGATGTGGCTAGTACGTTATGATCCAAGTCGAGTCATACCCAAATACAAGCTAGACAAACACTTATAATATTTATTTATGATGTGATTAAACAAATAAATATTAACACTTATAATATTTAGAAATTGGTTTTCTAAATAATTGCACTTGACAAACCAATAAATTATATGGATAATTTATTTTGAGAGAATATTTTATTTTGTTATTTAATGGGTTAAATAACATAATAAAAGTTGTATAAGTCTTATAACATATGTTGTTATATTTTATAAGAGTTATAAAATATACATAAGACTTAGAAATTTTATAAAAGAAATTATTATTTTTTTTATAAAGTAAAGAGTGGGCCGCCCCCCGCCCCCCCCCCCTTTGTTCTTCCCTAAAGATTTTCCACCAATCAAGTTACATGCACATCTTACATGTTAGATGGCATTTGATTGGGTGGTCTTCCCTAAACCATTTTGGTCCAATAGGGATGCATGCATTTTGCATGTGTTAGATGTTCATGCATTGGTCAAATTGGGAGGCCATTTCTCTCACTTGATATATATTAATTTGTATGACAAATTAATAAGAAGAAGAACAAGAAAACCTCTAGAGATCATGCTCTCATTTTCGACCAACATAGTGCAAGTTTTGGAGATCATTTTCAAATGGAAGACTTGAATTTACTCTCTATAATCGAGTCATGTTTGGTTGATCAAGAAGGGGTTTTTCAAGTATGAAAATCAAGTGCAAGAACTCAATATAGTCCTTCTAATATTTCAGCCGTATGGTGGTTTACTGGAGGGAATTCTAGTGAGTTCATAAGTGTAGAAATCCTAGCTAAACATAAGGTGTTTGTTGGAAGGCTTGGGGTATACAAGCTTGAGGTCTTCTACACTTGAAGGCAACCGTTCAAGAAGCTTCATCTTCTTCATATCCGTTACTCCTTGGAAGGTAGTATTCTAAACACCCTATGGTTGTGTTTTATTTTGATAGCATGCATGTTCGTATATGGATCCGGGATTGGGTTTTACATATAAAATGAGTTTTATATCGTGTAAGTAAACATGTTTTAAATAAATTTCCGCTGCGTTTTTATTTCATATGGATGAAATCACTTTGATAAACATATGAAAAAACCAACAATATTTATGGGGGTGTTTGGGATTCCTTCTCAAAAACAACTTATTAACTTATATAAGTCATAAGTTAGAATTTCTAACTTCTCAAAAACAACTTCTCCACACACAAAAATAACTTATATAAGTTAATCCAAACACTCTAAAAACAACTTATTAACTTTTATAAGTCAATAAGTTATAAGTTGCTCCAAAATAAGTTAACCCAAACACCCACTATGTTTGATTACAACTTTTTCATATATTATCCTCATTATACTGTAAACATTAAGTCGACAATGTCCATAACATGCAATACGTAAGATATATATCAACTATACATAACATATGAGAGGTTGAAGATGATTGAAACCTAAAATCAGATTTGACGTCTACAAACAAGTTATTCGCCGGAGAAACCAGCATATGTCGTTGATTAAGTATCTAACAAAGGTTTAGAAAACTAATAGAACTTAAACCGTTCAGATTTACAATAGAAAGTTACCTTTTTGTCGATCAAATCTTCGGGAGCGATGATCTTCAAGGAGATATGAAACGTCGGTGATGATAGAGTTACTTTTATTGTGAGAGATATGATGTTCATTGCGTATCTTTATAATCTTTTATATGTTATTGTTTGTTTAATTAAATAATGAAATACTTGAATATTGGTCGTATGGATAGTGTTAATATTAGCCATGGTATTGCAACTGATTCTATATACTGTGTTATTGCATCTGATTATTGTGTTTTGCAACTAGGTGGGTTTTCTATACATTAAGTTATGTGTTCTTGTCATTGTGTTTAGTTTGTATCCAATGGATATTGATTTTATTAAATTAAATATAAAGAAAGATTAAAGAGTGAAATATGCATAAAATATTACACACTACAATTAACACTTCCTAAGATTTCGACGACTCTCGCCTTATTCCACGTGATTTCATTCTCTTTTTTTTTGCAGATCGGCTAGGATGTCGCAGATTTTCTGATCCTGTTTCAACAGTTGTGTGATAAAATCTTCTGCGTTGTTCTTGAAATCTGATGGGGGAGAGTGGAGGACTTCATCAAGCTATCCGATGCTGCTCCAGGTTCGCTTGTTATCACTGATGATGCCGACTTTTATGTTTAGTTCTTCATATGCTCCCTGTAAGATCGAATTACGACCTGAATGAGTCGTTCGGAAGAGCTCTAGTCCGTTTCAGAGGCGGAAACTAAGAAACGGATGTAAAAACAGCTTAAATATCACTTTAAACGTCTTGTGTATTGAAATAATAGCAATTACAATCACAAGGAATACCGGCAGCACCTCGGTATCAATTCTGAAAATCGTTACAAATGAATAGACATGACCTCTATATATAGTATCCTAGGTTTCGCTTGAAGCCTGACATACATGTTCAAGCGAAACCCCCAATTACACTTCAAGCGAAACATACAATTATCTTTCAAGCGAAACCGACATTTTGTTTTGTCTTCAAGCAATTTCACAAATCTGTTTCATGTTTGCATGTTCTTTTTATGTGATGATGTAATATATGCTGTCATCTTTATGATGTCATCATTAGATATGATGACATCATCCTTGATTAGAGCCGCAACGTAACCGAGACTCGATATAAGACGAAGTCGACAGATGTGTGCACCAACAGACTCCCCCTCAGATGTTGACGAGTCTTAAGTGTCGAGTCTTCACAATCTTCAGTCTTTATCAGTCTGAACACTCTCCGAAATATCTCACATTGTAAGCATCCTCAAACTTTATCTCCTTCTCTCTTCAACATCAACAGACTCCCCACGAACAATCTCTACTCAGATGTCTTCAGACTCCCCCTTTCGATATGCTGGGATCGCAGTCTGGCATGTTGAAATCATACATTCCTCAGGTATCGGAACCTGACTTTCTATCTCTTAGAAACCTGCACATCCTCTACCTCACAATAAATTTTCTGATGATAACTTTTAAAAACAATCTCATCATCTAATGAAACACTTGAAGGAATTATATAATGTCACACCCCCAAAATCCATCATGCGGAGTACCACCGCTTGGAGGCGTGACGTGACCAGGATCGAGCCACCAATCATATTGAACATCGTAATTAAGTAAATAAGACCAACCACAATACGATTGGTGACCAAAGCTAGTTAACCAAGTTTTAATTTAGACAGCGGAAGCATAAACGTAAAGTTCAAAACATAAGTTCGCAGTTCATAAGTTTAAAGTCCAACACTTAGGTTTAATAAGTTCATGATGTTTTAAATATTAAACACTGGACATAACCGTCCGTACACCACAACGACTCCTTCCTCGTGCAAGCTCCAAGTGTTTAGCGACCTGTAAGGCATGTAACAACTAGTCAACAACAAAGTTGAGTGAGTTCACGTTTGGTTGTTTAGTTTTAAGTTGTTTCTGAAAACGTGGTTTGACTTTCGTTGGCTTATTTGCCGTGGGGGTTACCCCGTAGTTGAAAGTATGTTTATCCATATCCTTTTTCTTTACCCAATCCATAACCATGATCAGTGGGGGTTTTCCCCGTTTGAACTACTAGACGGTATGATATCGACTGCTACGCAAATAAGTTGTGCCCTATATCAGTGTCTATCATCACTGACAATCTGCCATAGTCCATTAGTACACGCCCGTCCTACTGGCACGGTGTGAGGTTTGTTAAACCTAATAGCGCTATTAACTAATGACCCGCTCGCCATTGGCCTCGGCGATTAAGTCGATATAAATTGAGGGACTTCATGATAGAGTTTTGTCTAGCTAGTTTTAAGGTTGTTGTCCTGCACCAGGAGGATGAACGTACGTATTCTGCACCAGAAGAATTCGTAGGATTAATAATGGCATCCACTCTATGGAGGATGGTCGTACATATCCTACCCAAGGAGGATATGTAGATTTAGTTTTAATTCTTTAACCCATTCCCAAACCACCGGGAATCCCATGCCTTAGAAAGTGTGTGAACTCACCTCGGTTTGCTCGGTTAGATTCTCAATATAGCTAACAGTCAAGGTCGGTCAATCACGTCCTAGTATGATTTACCAGTTAGTCATTTAGTGGCTTTCAAATAGAACACAAAGTTCCTACATGTATCTATCACACAACATGCATCACTGTAACGGTTTATGCCCATCTAAGTTTCCCGTCCATTCCCCACTCAAAATCAAACATACAATAATGCACATAACATATATAACATGTCAAATCATTCACAGATAGCATACTCGACATTTAGACACGCAAGTCACAACTTATGTCAATTCAGCATTAATACTCAAAACCGGATGTTTTTCGGACATTTAAATAAAATAGTTAGTTTATTCCAAAAATTCCCAAATTTTTATAGAATATCACAAACATTCCATATTTTATTGTGTAAAAATATCGGTGTCCGGTTCATTACCCACATTTTATAAAAATTCATATTCGGGACTGAACTCAGATTTATGTATTTCTGACCACAGTCCACGAAACAATTTATTAAAAATTCATCGAGTGTCCGATTTACGAAATTCCAGTGGGGTAATTACAAATACATAGGTTGTTATCTACTGTACAAATTTCATGGTCCGATTCATCACAAAACTCAGGTTATGACTGAAAGTACGACACCTATTTACTGCTGTCAAAATTCAGCTTAAGTTGCTGTTACAAATTAACACTTTAAAAATAGTAAACGGAGTCCAAAAATTACGATTCCAGTGCCATTAGAACCGTATTTCATAATAACATATTTTAGATTCAAAATATTGGTTTTTCGTTGAGTTTAAGACCTGTTTACAGCCAACTGAAGTTGGCTGTAAAGTATGGACAGATTTCTGTTTTTAGTGTTTAACCTTCTAAATCGTGTTCGATCGATTCCGTTAACAAGTTTAGTGACCACAACAACATGACACATTAATATTAATCAGTAAAACATCAGATAATCAACCAATAATCATAATCACACAAGATCTACATGATTTACACTAATATTCATCCATTAACCACCTTGTTCATCACTTTAGTAAACTTTTAGACTTTGATCTTATATGTTCATAATTTTTAACCGACGAAACTCTTATTAACCACTCTAGACAAGATCAAGAAGAGGTTTAGAGTCACTTACTACTAGCTCGAGGCTAGGGGAGAAACTAGTCGAAGATTGGGTGGATAAAAGCAATGGGAAGAGGTCCTTCGCTTTCCGAATGCACCAAGCCTCCTCGTATGTGATCCTTAGCACTTGTATACCCTTGGAATGGTTTGATCAAAATCGAAAGGTGGTGTGGTGAAGATGGTTGTGTTCGGCCGAAGCCTATGGCAAGGGGAGAGAAGGAGTGATTTTTGTTGTGTGGGTTATGAAGTGATTAGTGGACTTGTATTGTTACCTATAGACAATTCCTTCAAGATTACCCAAAGGTCATTGTGTCACCTTGATATTAGACTAGTAGGATTATTTTAATCATCCAAGGACAAATGGTGTCACCATATGGTGACCGATTTCGTTGGGGGGGGGGGTCTCATGGTTGGTTTCTAACTAAATGGTTAGACATTAGTTGTTAAGTAGGAGGTTAATTGAGTTACTAGCATGTAGTAAGTTGTAACGGGTGTTAGGGTATTCAGGGACCCTAACTGGCTCAGAAAAAGAAAAACTATGTTAATGACAATATTTTTATGTTCCGGGTATAGTCCGGTTGTTCGGTTGAATACTGATTCGTTAAAGTGCCAAATTAATTCGTAACGCGTCCTATTTATATATTTTGTAACGTTTTTACTTTCTAACACTCAGGAAAATATAACGGACTATTTAGTGACCTATCTGTACACTATTAGTATATTAACAACTACGCGTAAGCATAACACATATATCAGAAAGCAGTTAAGTAATTCCACACAGTCGTCAAGCACATTTATTATTATTAATAAATTTTACGGAATACATAGGATTTTGAGGGTTGTCACATTCTCCCCCTGTTAAGAGAATTTCG
This sequence comes from Helianthus tuberosus, assembly GCA_030545235.1. Lineage (NCBI taxonomy): Eukaryota > Viridiplantae > Streptophyta > Magnoliopsida > Asterales > Asteraceae > Helianthus > Helianthus tuberosus. Next base: position 122,387,178 of record CM060451.1, on the reverse strand, counting down.
TCCCGAAATTTAGCGCGTGGTTACTGAGGAAGCTAGTTAAGTTGCGTTGTTTTCCGGATTTTCCTGGGGTGTCACATATAATCAAAGAATGATTTTTCAATGTTAATCATTTGATGAACCACTTGAAGATATATCGTTTTTCTTATCAAAACAACACACTCTCCCAAACCATCTGTTCATCATGTTTAGCACTTGGAATTTTGAAAATTAGCTCTCCAACACCAGTTGTCGAAAATATTTTTGAATTTTTCAAAATTTATGCTAAAACACACTAAAATCTTTTTGGTTTTTTTTTAATGTAATGAAATGAAAAATGCATTAAAGAAATATTTACAAACAATATTTTTGTTTTTTTTTTTTTGTAAGTTCGTGCAAGAGGATCATATCAGTTTATGAGACAAATAACTAACACCGTTAAGCTTTAAACATTTTAAGCTTTAAACGATTCACATTGATTGACGATATTGTTGTCCACTTAAACTCAATCTAAAAACTTTCGAAATGCTTACCGATACGTTAAGGTATATTAATTTGCACTAAATTCTTATGGACCCCACGATCTCAGCATATACCCTCATCATGTAATACACTATCTCAAGCAATGCCTTTAAACTTTTATCAACTGTGATTTGTGCGAAAACAAAGCAGAATGTTTAAACATTAACAATCAGGTCGATACTTCCGTATACGCAGAGAAAGTCCAATGTTTAAACAAAATAAGAAAAATAAAACAAGTTGAAGTTGTTTAGGCTTTAACCACCAGGTCGATACTTCCGTATACGCAGAGGAGGTCCAAAGCTTAAACGAAACACCAAAGAAAATAAAGCAGAACGTTTAGGCAACAACATCCAGGTCGATACTCACGTATACGCAGAGGATGTCCGATGCTTAAACAAAATAAAGAAATAAAACAAGTTTAAATCTTTGCAAAATGAAATGCACAAACACAGCGACTTTTCAGCAAAGTTGTGAAAATTCACAAACTTAACCAGTTTTATGTCTTTCGACAATCAGCGATTACTGAGTAGGCACACAGTCAAGAAGGACAAAACTAAGTACTATGCTTTTGACCATGTTTCCCACTAGAACTAGGCTTTTTCATTTAAGTTTGTATCGTTATCGCAAATCTACTAATCTAGCTGAGCCTACCGTTACATCTTTAGTGAGACCGTTTATCACATTTTAACTTTCCATTTCTTTAGCGTGTTGTGACAGTCCACTGATGTACTATCATTTCCTCTTTTATGCAACAAAAACTCATTTTTCATTTTATCATGTTTTTGGCTTTTTCAAATTTTCTAATGTTTTTGGATTTTCAGAAATTTCTTACTCCCCCTAAAATGCAAACACATTTTAGGAAAATTGAAAACAAACTGTACAAGAACATGACAACTGATATCGAATTGCCTCAATTCGCCATCCACTTGGCATAAACAATCAGAACTCCCCCTCACAACAAACTATTTTCCCATTATGATCTCAAAACACTTAAGTTTGTTTTAATCAAAATGGTTCTTCCGGAAAATTAGTTTTGTTGATTTTACCATTTGTAGGTTTGCGGAAAACTCATCACATTGTTTACCAACACTTTTAAATGATAGTTAAATCAAGTTTAACTTAATGACCTTGATTAACCACTTGTAAGATCAAATATCAAACAATTTCAACCAATCATCATCTATTGGTTGAATTCTCAAGGTGCCGATTCCTACTCCACACTTACCAACCTGGGAGTTCCGGCAATTCACACTTATACACAAACAATTTTCATAAACAATAAATGATGCCGATTCATGCTCCACGATTACCAACTTGGGAGCTCCGGCAAGTCAGGTTTTTACTCTTTGAAACATATATCCACCCAAGCCTGACCATTCTTGGGTGTAACAACCTCTTCTTCATCTTTACTTTCAACAGACTTGTGAACATTCATTTTGGATGCATAGAATTCTTTAACTCCTTTGACCTTACCATCGACCATTTTTCCAAAAATGTGTTTCACATTTCTGTTGAAAGCTTTATCAACATCAAATTTCTTCTTGTCAAGATAAAATTGATTTGAAATTTCAACGTTTCCAACTTTCTTCTTAAAATTTTCAGCCCACAAAGGTGGAAAATTCACATCATCCACTTTTGGAACTGATTTCTCAATTTTTTCTTCAACACGTGGCTCCTCTGATTTTGTGGAATCAGATTCATCACCAGAACTGTTTCCGGAACCCTTAACAACCCATTTTTGATTTTTCAGATTTTCTTTTCTTTTTACCACATTCTTTGAACATTCACCAATCTCAAAGGTTGAATTTTCAAAACCTGTAAATTTTTTGGTTGTTAGTTCAGTTTTCTCAACAACTTTTTCTTTGAGTTTACCAGAGACTCCCTGTTTTGTCTGTATTGCCTTTGGACAATTCCTGGCAATATGACCGACTGTTTTACACTGAAAACAGGTTCTCGTCTCTGTCTTCTTCTGAGCAACACTCTTCTTCATGTCCTCTTGCTTCTTTACAAGGAATTCTTTATTTGTCTGCTTTCTGAATGCTTGCTCTTTCTCATCTTCTAAAGATTTTCCTGAAACAAACACAGTTTTTGGTTTATAAACTTTTTCATTTTTATGATTTTTCGGTTGATTAAATCCTAATCCTTTCTTTTTGAAATTACAGTTATGGTTTGGTTTTTTATGAATACCAGAACCAGAACTGTAACCCTTTTTCTTATTTAATCTTTGTTGCACTCTTGAGGTGTAAGGTCTTGGATTTTCAGAAAGATTAATATCTTTTATTTCAGAAATGTTGATTTCTGTTAGTTTGAAAACCTTTTTAATCATTTCAGTTTTAACACCTCTTATTGGAAAAATCTCATCAGAATATAATTTGTCAGAATCTTTCAAAGTATATGCTACTTTGACCGGTTCGTCATTCAAATTAGATTTTGATAGCAAAAATTTCTTATCATAAACCCGTTTGTCCTTTTTGATTGTTGACTTTGACTTGTCAGATTCAGACTTTGACTCGGATTTGGACTCCGGTTTTGACTCATCTATGTCATCTTTGTCTAACACCTGATCGACCACACGTTTTATCAACTCGGACTCATGATCAGTATCAGATGATGTAAACGTAACATCAATATTTTCTGGCAAATTATCCGACGACCCTGACTCCCACTGTAAGTTAATTGCCTTTTTTACTCTTTCGGAATTTGGATTTCGAGACAAATATCCATTTTCGACCGGGGGCGGACATCTATTGTAGACAACACTTGGTTTCTTACCAGAAATTTCTACTTCATCCTCTTCTTTTGTCTCGGAATTCTTTTCTTCCGAAGTCTTCTCTTCTCCAAATGTCTTCAATCTTTCAACAATAGGGTAAATCCTGTCAACAACAAAAGTAGAACATGAGTAACTTTTCAATAAATTGTTGACACATTCAGTTTCAATTTTTTGTGTTGCCAATTTCAATTCTAATTCAGCACACTTCTTTGTGTAGAAATTGACATCATCAAGCTGTCTCATGTAAGCTCCTTTGAGTGTGTTCAATGCTACAGCTTGTTCACTGTTCGACTCAGTGTACTTGTTGATCTCCCTGTTCAAAGTATCATATGATTCTTTCAACCTTTTAATGTTGTGTAGCAGTTCATTGTTTTGTTTGATCAAAGAGTCACAATTTAAGCATTTTTCAGGAACTTTGACTGCTTCAGTATCAACTTTGATTTCAAATTCCAGAACTTCTTTGACTGTTCTACTCAATTGAAACATCTCAGCTCTTCTCTTTTTCTCAGCTTCAGCTTCAGCTTCAGCTTTTAATCTTTCTTCTTCTTCTTCCTCTTCTTCAATCTTTCTCCATTTTTCTTCTTCAGCTTCTCTGACTTTTCTATAATTTTCTGCCCATTTTAGATCGTAAGCATTAGAAATAAAAGCTTTAACATTCGACGTGTCTTAGGACATCTCTTTGGCCATTAATTCTTGATCTGGGCAAAAATTGTCCCAATTGAAACCTTCAGCTAACTTTTCATCATCTTGATCTGCCAGACACAGTTTGCTATTTGTTGGTATGTAATTATCCCAACTGAATCCACCATCCTTTCCCAAACAAGCTCTCTTTGAATCTTTAATCTCCATCCTACCATGTGCAGTTTGTGCTTGATGCGATGCATGTTGTTGTTGATATGGCTGTGGTGTGACTTGATGATAAATTGCCTTTTTGTGATAATCATTGTTTCCGAAGGGATTTTGAGCTCCACTCGCTTCTCAATTTATGCACTCTCTCTTGAAATGTCCCTTTTCCCTGCAACGAAAACACGTAACTTTAGACTTATCAAAACCTAAAGTTGAAACATGTGCCTCACGAAAATCATCTCTGCCTGTAATTTGTTTAAACTTTTTAGCCCGTCTCAACACACTAGCCATGCACCATTTAATATCCATCAATTCCATTTCCTCTGCATCAATTTGATCGTAATCCTCTTTCGTGAGCATTGGATTTCCGATCCTCCCTGCAACTAAGCCTCCATAAGATTCAAGCACGGTAACCAACAAAGACATATGACTTTTTGCAACTTCTTCAATATAATTCTGATCATTCTCAAGCTTTAAAGCAATGCTGCATTGAAGAACTTTGCCACTCTTTGTTGTAGAAAACTGTGGATCATAAGTTGGAAATGAAGAGAATCCTGTTGTGCTGCTTGATCCCTGAGATACATTTTCAGAAGAATCTTTTGCGTTATAAGCAGTTTCAACCTTTGGAGAAATATTTGTCTTTTCACTAACACCACTCTTGAAATACAAGCCAATGTCTTGTTCTCCATCGTAGTTCTTCATCCTAGAGATCTTCCTCTGCTCCATCTCTTGAGCTTCCAGATGTTTGATGAACTCACCCAGTGTTAACTTTTTATATTCTTTCTGATTGTTTCTCAACATCATCAGGAATGTTCCCCAAGTCTCGTGGTAACGCATCAGCAAGTTTTTCAATTAGCTCATCAGTATCCTTTTTTATTCCCAATTTCGACATATTTCTCACCAAGTTACAATATCTTTCAATAATTTGCTTGGTGTTTTCAGATTTTATACCTCGAAAAAGATCAAATTCTTTCTTCATGAGAGACATCTTGTTTTTAAGCATATCATCACTTCCTACAGATTTTGCTTCAAATTCAGTCCAGATCGAATAAGCACTTCCATCATGTTGAAGCAATATCAAAATATCCTCTTTAATTGCTTGCTGAAGTAGACTCACCATCAATTTTTCATCTCTATACTTCTTTTTCTCATCAACACTCATTTCCCTGATTGTTGTCTGAATACCATTTTTAGTGGGCCTTACATATGGTTCTTCAGTGTGATCCCATGCATCCAAGTGATAAGCTTCAACCCAATTTCCAAACCGTTCGGACCACGCATTGTAATCATCAATATCCAAGAGCTTTGGCGGTTTCTGTGATGTCCCGGTTTCATTTTCAAGCAAAGCATTCTGAGTAATTGTGATAGGACTAGCAAAAGCATTATAGAACTCGTTGTCCATTGTTCAATTTTCAAAGATTCACAAACACACAGTTTCAAACGATCTGGTTCACCTCGTGAAATACCTGAATGAAACAAACAAACTATAAATTTAAACGAATTGAAAATGTGAATGTGAGTGACGGTTGAATCAATCTAGGACACGTTTCGAAGATTTGCGGACTGACTAAACTCCAAATTGTTCAAACTCCAAAAATTTTTCAAACAATGTAATCACGTGAATATGACAACTGATTAATGCAAAAAAAAATGAATTCAGTACATGCACAAACAGACAAAACCTTTATTCTTTCAATACTTTTTGCCCGACAACTATTAATACTCAAAATCAGTGATTGGGCCGATAGTATGGTGGGCTGACAAAAAATTTTTTAAAAATCAAATCCACTCCTATTGGACCGTCCACTTAAGTCTTGATCAAATACACATGCAAACTGTGAAGTTATGTCCAACACTTTCAAATCACCCAACACTAATATCAATACATGAGCCGACAACTACTTAAATGTTTACTTAAATCTGATAGGACCAAACAATTTTATGCTATTATCAAAACACTTTTGCCGACAATTCTGATGTGTGAACACTAGGACCGAGAAATTTAATTCTAGGAACCATAAAATCACATGCAAAGTCTGATGAACCGATAGCACATGCAAAGTCTGATGAACCGATACAACCTGACACAAATCACATGAAATACCAATGACCTGACATCCTCGTTTTTTTGTTTCACACAACTCGATGCACCTTTCAAGCGGTTTGTTCAAGCGAAAGGTCAATTTCAAGCGAAAGCCGTGTAAATTCAAGCGAAACCTGAACTTTTCAAGCGAAAGCCTGTGTTTCGCTTCAAACAGCACCACCTTTTCAAGCGAAACACAACTGTTCGTTCAAGCGAAACCAGGTTTTCAGGCCATTTTTACAAGTTTTACTTCGAAATTTAAGCTGATATTCACAAGGATTGGTTAAAACACACTTTTACACACACTGAGAAAAATTTGTCTGATTTTAACCGTGAAATCTTGAAATTTTGAAAGAAGATGTAGAAAAACAGAAATTTTCAAGCTGAATCGAATAGAACTCCTCCTCCTGAGCTCTGATACCACTTGTAAGATCGAATTACGACCTGAATGAGTCGTTCGGAAGAGCTCTAGTCCGTTTCAGAGGCGGAAACTAAGAAACGGATGTAAAAACAGCTTGAATATCACTTTAAACGTCTTGTGTATTGAAATAATAGTAATTACAATCACAAGGAATACCGGCAGCACCTCGGTATCAATTCTGAAAATCGTTACAAATGAATAGACATGACCTCTATATATAGTATCCTAGGTTTCGCTTGAAGCCTGACATACATGTTCAAGCGAAACCCCCAATTGTCACACCCCCACCACGTAGAACAACAAAATGTGGCGGAAAACATCGGGGAGTGTTGTAACAGAATCATTGTTTCATAACACATGGATATTGAAATATTGTTTTATTGAATTAAATAGTTACAATGTCTTGACAATCAGAGAAACATAACATAAATAACTAGTCTTGCATCTTTTATTGTCGCTAAGGCCCAAGTACGCCTAAGTGTATCTTGATAGATCCTATGCATCATATCCTGAAACACATGTGAAAATAGGTACGTCAGCATAAAAATGCCAGTGAGATACATAGGTTTATGAAAATAGGATTCATGACTTATTGTTTAAGAAAATGTTTAGTCATGAACCTTGTAATTTGCTTTATCTTGTAAATCATTTGAAAAGTGATAAATAAACCAAATGATATATATGTATAAAAGAATAATACATGGTTAAGTGGATAACCATGTGAAATGATTTTGTATAAATTAAGTTGTTTGTAAAACAGTGTATTGTGAAATGTATGTTATTTGTATAACATGTTATATGTCCAAATTGAAATGATTTAAATAACGCTATGATATGTAATACCATACAATCACTTATCTATAGGAAGTACCAGCGGCGTATCCACCATGCTTGTATCATATTACACACACCTCGTTACTTAAATCACTTACTTAAACCAAACCAACAACGTAAGATGTTTATGTTTAAACCGATTGCCAAATGTATTGAATAATATGTCAAAATGTTTATGTCAAGATGTAAATCATGTAATGTATAACCAATGTCAATAATGTTTATGTGTCAAATGTAAATCATGTAATGTGTAACCAAAATGATATGTATGGCTAGTGAAATATATCAACTAAACCATATGCACAAAAACAAAGTATTGAAGTAAAACATGGTTTAAATCAAAGCTATGTTTTGTGGAAATGCATGCTATACTGATACGAACATCTATGCGGTGTTGTGAAAATGCATACATCCAAGCCTTGAGACTGTGGCGATAAACCCTTAAACAATTTAAAGGTTTATCTAAGTTATGTATATCGAATTCGGTCATTCCTTCCAATCCAAACCTACCCAGGATTTCAGGAACGAGAGTTGTCAATTCCTATGGTACCACTACCTACTAACGAACGGCGTAGCTAATGTTAATGAATGTATTGTTCCATTGTAAACAACCCAAATGTCATACCAAAATGTAAACATGTTATGAAAACAACTGTACTAAGTATGCAACAAATGGACATACATAGCATAAAATGTAAATGTAAAACAATGTACTAAGTATGCAGCAAATGGACATACAAAGCATAAAATGTAAATGTAAAACAATGTACTAAATACGCACGCAATGGGCATACATAGCATAAAATGTAATGAAATCATGTACTAATGAACATAGGAAGTATATGATGTGAAAACAGGAAAGCATGAAAGTAACAAGTAGGCACATGTGTTTCACCCCAAAATGTTTGGAAAACAGTAAAAGAGGGGTCTATGTACTCACTTGAGATTGCTCAGAAGTCCTAGGATAACCACCAAGCAATGCTAGAGATCACGGAAATCAAACGGCACCTAATATAGGTAACTATGTTAATAAACCGGACCTATATCGGAGGATTTAGATAGAATGAGGGTTCGTAAACCAAACGAGTATGGAGACTCGTGTCATATGGTTTAACAAAGCCTACATACTAAATGAAACCTAACCTAAGTGCTTACGACCCATTACGACCCGTTTAGGTAGCTTATGCTACTTTAACGCGTCGTTCGCGTGAAACGCGTTCGGACCGCCTAACTAGTCCTATGACAAGTACAATATGCCTTAATATGCCTAATATTGTCGCCAAATCAGTTTAGATGTCAAAAGTTATGTCACATATGTTTATAATGAATTTTGGCATCAAAGGGGTATTTTGGTAATTTACCTAAGGCATATAAACTACCTATCATACAACTACTTAAACGTCGTGACCATAAGGTATAACCTCGGAAGGTTATTCCCTACCTACTATGGTCACCTAATGTATTTGGTCGGATCCTAATAATCGACCAAATGGGTCGGGTTCGAAGGTATAAGCGATTTATTAGATCGCTTACCCTTACGACCCTAGACAACGTGGTAATCAGTAGGCATAGTCCCAAGGGACTATAACCATCGTGATTACAATCACGTTGCAAAGTTCAAACGAACTTCGCATTGACCATAAACTGGTCAATGCAGAAAAGTCAAACAAAGTTTGACTTTCAGACTCGAAAAGCAATAAAAGAACGAAGGAATACTTACGAAGGGTCCCTGAATGCTAATCTAGATCAAAATAACTCAGGTATGAAACAATGGTTCCAACTTAGAGTCTTTTTGATCTGATTCTTGTGAGTTTGAAGCAAATGGGGGTGGGGTATTTATAGTTTTTCCCGAACCGTTAGGATCGTTTCTTGAATAACGTGATCGAATCTCGTGCGTACACTTGTTGGAAAGTTGTGGTAACTAAAAATGGCCCCTAATGAGCTGAAAGGGCTAGTGTGGGTTTGTGGTTGTGAGTTAAACAGCTGTAATCTGCTGACAAATCGATCTTATCTGATCTGGGAGGCTGACGCGGCCCACGTCAGGATACACACAAAACTCAGGCGGGCCGCCTGGCCTTGTCTGATCAGAAACAAGTTTGAAAAATGACAGTTTCAGTCCCTGTTGGTGTTTAAGGCTCATTTCGACACGTTTAAGGCCCGTTAAGCCAACGTTAAGGCCCTAAAATGATGCCTAAACATTGTGGACATGAAACATGCTCAAAAATATGTCGGATGTTGGTTCGTTTGGTCGTACGAACGCGATGTTCGCTTAATTACGATGGAATGCGCATAAGCGCGAAAAACGATCCAAATGACGCGACGAATGGGTTTTTCTTATGCTAAACACTAAAATAAAATATTTTAGTGCTTACATAAATTTTTGGATGTCCGGATGTATTCAGAACGTAAGTTATGCGCGAAAATGCAAACTTGTGCACTTTTTGACGCTTTTAGTCCCTGAATGACCCAAAAGTTTATTTTAGCACACCGAACCCCTCAAAGCCTATTTCTAAGCTATATAAAGGATATTTAAGGTGTGTTTAACTTATGGTCATGTTTCGGAAAGTCTGTTATAGTTCAAATTGGCATACTTTCACAATTTGTCAACTTTAGTCCCTGTAAGCGATTTAACTTGATTTTGCCATACCAAAGCCTTCACAACTTATTTCTAAGTTATGTAAAGGTTATTTAAGGTATGTTAAGCCTATTTCACTATTCCAGAGTGTTCGTTGCATTAAACTGGTTATATTTACGCATCAGTGGGCGTATAACCTTCCAGAAAGCGATTTAGAGCTTGAAATCGAACAAGAATTGATATGTGCAAAAGATACACATATTTATACAGATACCAAGTATGAAATACAATATTTCATTGGTTTGGCATTTGTTTGCTGGTCGCAGTGACCCAGGTGTCACAGTCTCCCCTACTTTAGGAAATTTCGTCCCGAAATTTTATCAGAGGAAACTTGTGAGAGCTTGAAATCATGAAGTTGAAAAGATCAAACAACGTTGGTTAGGGTTCTGAACTTCTAGTAACTTTAATAACATCATGCTTGCAATGTAAGAGGGATACTTATATACAAGTATATGAAGCGTCATTGGTGCGTCCACCGTACCTCCATTACATCGTTCTCATTTTGTTATTGTTGTCACTATCGGTTCTTACACATAATAAATCTTACTGGGTTTCTGTGCACTAAATTTCATAATTATGTACGAGTCCATAATTAGACAATTCCTTGTACAGTTAACACAGTCTATTTTATAATGTGTAGGGTAAAACCAAATGAACAATCCTGTGATGAGTGTGACCAGACCACCATAAGGTCCCTTTTATTAAATCAATAAATGATCTAAATAGACTATCAAGGAGTCTGTTCATCTACATCACTAGATGTCGTTCTTTAACCAAATTGTGAATCAATCTTTTTTACTAGACCACTAAAAGGGTCTCTTATGAATCAAGGAGCAGTACTATATAATCCAAGGGTCTTAACTATTACATAGAAGCCCATTAAGGATTTAAAGTAGTACCTTTTGAATATCCTGCTACGAATCCCTCATATAAAGATATGAAAGATTCTGCGAGGATTTGGATAACGAATATCCAGAGTATATAAAAACACAAAAATGCATAAAAGAAAACATAAGATGAATAAACACATAGTCACATAACGAAATTTTTTTTTTAACTAGAAGTTTGTTCTGCTAACAGAGCACATGTATTTAAAGCACACTAGGAATCCATTCCTTGGATTTCATTTGGTACTTTAAACATTATCAAGAATCTAACTATAAAGATAGAAAGATTTTTAAAAGAAAAATTCGATTTTGATTATAAGGAACCGAAATGTTCGAATTTTGGTACAAAAGGAATCCAATTAAGGATTTTGATTTGAATGATAATCATCCACAAGGATCTAAATGTGAAGATAAAAAGATCCCTTATGGATTTTTAGAAGTTGAAGATGTTTGAAACCTTGCACTTGATGTGCTTAAGTCAAAACATGAAATAAAAATGCTTATGAAGTTGAGATGCTAGATATGTCAAGGCGACATATGAAGCAGAATTTGAAGGTTAAGTAAATGTATGAGGAAAATATATTTGAAAACTATGCATGGGGTTCTTTTAAGAAAAATGTGTTTAACGTTTTTGAAACCTTATATATAATACTTTTAAAATCATAAAGTAGGTGTACTAGGTAGGTATATTTATAAAATGTTTTAAAATCATGCGAGATGAATTTTTGAAATTATGTATAAGGTTTTTGAAAACATGAATGATGCTTTTGAAGTCATGCATTTGATATATACTGTATTAATAACATTTTGAAGTCATGAAGGTTATTTTTGAAACGTAGACGATGTTTTTGAAATTATAGAGGTTGTTTTGGAAAACTTATGTTATGCATGTTGAAAAAAAACAGAATGTAATGGGTATGAGGTTTGGAAATATCCTTCGTTATCTAACCAAGGATTTAATGGCATAGACGTGCAAAAAGCACGATTACTCATAATTTCCCTTTATTTCTTGTACTTCGTCTCCTGGAATGAAACGAGTACTTAAAATTTTTCGAGGGAATCATGAGTAAACACAAAAATAGTAAGTTCACAAAAGTAGTTTGTAAGGAACATAGTTCCTTAATGTAGGTATTATAGGTAATGACATACACATATGTAACTACAATTGTACATCAGAATTTGTGAACAATAATTTATTTATGAACAAAATAGATTGTTTCACATTACAAGAAAACAAAAGAAACAAAGGCATAAGACAGCAACATCCTTTGTTCAGCCAATTGCTCATCCAAGGGTTGGATTTGCACTGACAATCTTCGGGCAGTTGTTCCTGTAATGGCTCGTCTCGCCACAGTTGTAGCAAGTACCAGGCGGGAAACGAGCTTGAGTAGGGTTGACTTGGGGTTGATTTGGACCACCTTGGTTCGGGTTATATCGACAAGCACTTGCCAGGTGACCAACTCGTCCACATGATACACACAGACGGCACTGTAAGTGAGCTAGGTGATGCCCCTTACATTTGTTGCATAATGGTGCCGTCCCCTTGTATTGCTTCTTAGCAGGTGGTGTTGCCGCCCGGATGGGTCCTGTTTGATTTGGTACTACTGTAGTTGGGCAAACCCTTGTCGTATGACCTATAAGTCCACAAATTTGGCAATTGCGGCACTTCACACTAGCATGATGATGAAGGTTACATTGGTTGCACAAGGGTGCAGTTCCATTGTATGGCTTCCTAGCAGGGGGTTGAGTTGGTTGGTTGGGGATGGCTTGACCATTGTGAGCGACCATGGCGAAGTTCTGAGAAGCCTTTCGCTTCTTTGACTTCTTAGGGGATCCAGTCTGTCCATCCATGGTCTTTGATTCCTTGATTGGTTTCTTGGCTGGTGGTGCTGTCACTTGGCTAGGTCTTGCCTGTTTTGGTGCAACCGCTGCGGGATTCTTTGAAGCTTTATGTTTCTTCGGTTTAGGTGAAGGCTTGGCTTCGGTCTCCTTTGGTGATTTTTGAGTGGCTTCATCCTGGAGACGATACATGGCAGTAGCTAATTCGACAGTCTTCAGGACTACTTCGCCTATTCGCTGGGCAAATTTGGCTGTCTGCTCGGATATCTGGGCGTTACTGAGAGGAAGAGACATTCTAGAAGAAAATGAAAGACATAAGAAGAAACAAGTGAAAGGTTATTGGACAATCAAAACAGAATGGTAACGCATGAAAATTGCGATCATTTGTTTGTTACTTAAGGTAAACAAATGAGACGGTGACAAATCAAAGTAAGCGGATCATATTAATGTATCACTGAAGACATGCTCGCCTATAAGTGAACACTCACCCCAAGAGTTCCCAGGTAAGAGTGACTGGTCCGATACTGCGGATTTGTACGAACACTCTAGCCTTCGACAGAAAACTCAGGGTACAGGCATTCACTCTTCCAGTTTGCACGTGTTCACATTATACGACCCAAACTTTGACGAGATTTGAAAACTTAGAGGGTTCAAAACCTTATAACAGAGGGTTCAAAACCTTACAACAGAGGGTTCAAAACCTAGTAATCAATCATCCTAGAACAGATGATTAGTTTTCAAAGCGGTTTTGAAATTTGTGTTCTTGTTGTGGTCGTCGCCTAAGGATAGGTGACGGTATTGTTTTATGACTAAACGCAAGTAAACTCACGTTAGGGTCCTAAGAAGGTTATAGACTAGGTCAAAGTATTACTAATAACCTAATTCCCTATAACCATGAGCTCTGATACCAACTTTTCTGTCACACCCCGACCACGTAGAACAACAAAACATGGCGGAAAACGTCGGGGAGTGTTGTAACAGAATCAGTGTTTCATAACACATGGATATTGAAATATTGTTTTATTGAATTAAATAGTTACAATGTTTTGACAATCAGAGAAACATAACATAAATAACTAGTCTTGCATCTTTTATTGTCGCTAAGGCCCAAGTACGCCTAAGTGTATCTTGATAGATCCTATGCATCATATCCTGATACACATGTGAAAATAGGTACGTCAGCATAAAAATGCCTGTGAGATACATAGGTGTATGAAAATAGGATTCATGACTTATTGTTTAAGAAAATGTTTAGTCATGAACCTTGTAATTTGCTTTATCTTGTAAATCATTTGAAAAGTGATAAATAAACCAAATGTATATATGTATAAAAGAATAATACATGGTTAAGTGGATAACCATGTGAAATGATTTTGTATAAATTAAGTTGTTTGTAAAACAGTGTATTGTGAAAAGTATGTTATTTGTATAACATGTTATATGTCCAAATTGAAATGATTTAAATAACGCTATGATATGTAATACCATACAATCACTTATATATAGGAAGTACCAGTGGCGTATCCACCATGCTTGTATCATATTACACACACCTCGTTACTTAAATCACTTACTTAAACCAAACCAACAACGTAAGATGTTTATGTTTAAACCGATTGCCAAATGTATTGAATAATATGTCAAAATGTTTATGTCAAGATGTAAATCATGTAATGTATAACCAATGTCAATAATGTTTATGTGTCAAATGTAAATCATGTAATGTGTAACCAAAATGATATGTATGGCTAGTGAAATATATCAACTAAACCATATGCATAAAAACAAAGTATTGAAGTAAAACATGGTTTAAATCAAAGCTATGTTTTGTGGAAATGCATGCTATACTAATACGAACATCTATGCGGTGTTGTGAAAATGCATACATCCAAGCCTTGAGACTGTGGCGATAAACCCTTAAATAATTTAAAGGTTTATCTAAGTTATGTATATCGAATTCGGTCATTCCTTCCAATCCAAACCTACCCAGGATTTCAGGAACGAGAGTTGTCAATTCCTATGGTACCACTACCTACTAACGAACGGCGTAGCTAATGTTAATGAATGTATTGTTCCATTGTAAACAACCCAAATGTCATACCAAAATGTAAACATGTTATGAAAACAACTGTACTAAGTATGCAACAAATGGACATACATAGCATAAAATGTAAATGTAAAACAATGTACTAAGTATGCAGCAAATGGACATACATAGCATAAAATGTAAATGTAAAACAATGTACTAAATACGCACGCAATGGGCATACATAGCATAAAATGTAATGAAATCATGTACTATAAATGTACTAATGAACATAGGAAGTATATGATGTGAAAACAGGAAAGCATGAAAGTAACAAGTAGGCACATGTGTTTCACCCCAAAATGTTTGGAAAACAGTAAAAGAGGGGTCTATGTACTCACTTGAGATTGCTCAGAAGTCCTAGGATAACCACCAAGCAATGCTAGAGATCACGGAAATCAAACGGCACCTAATATAGGTAACTATGTTAATAAACCGGACCTATATCGGAGGATTTAGATAGAATGAGGGTTCGTAAACCAAACGAGTATGGAGACTCGTGTCATATGGTTTAACAAAGCCTACATACTAAATGAAACCTAACCTAAGTGCTTACGACCCATTACGACCCGTTTAGGTAGCTTATGCTACTTTAACGCGTCGTTCGCGTGAAACGCGTTCGGACCGCCTAACTAGTCCTATGACAAGTAGAATATGCCTTAATATGCCTAATATTGTTGCCAAATCAGTTTAGATGTCAAAAGTTATGTCACATATGTTTATAATGAATTTTGGCATCAAAGGGGTATTTTGGTAATTTACCTAAGGCATATAAACTACCTATCATACAACTACTTAAACGTCGTGACCATAAGGTATAACCTCGAAAGGTTATTCCCTACCTACTATGGTCACCTAATGTATTTGGTCGGATCCTAATGATCGACCAAATGGGTCGGGTTCGAAGGTATAAGCGATTTATTAGATCGCTTACCCTTACGACCCTAGACAACGTGGTAATCAGTAGGCATAGTCCCAAGGGACTATAACCATCGTGATTACAATCACGTTGCGAAGTTCAAACAAACTTCGCATTGACCATAAACTGGTCAATGCAGAAAGTCAAACAAAGTTTGACTTTCGGACTCGAAAAGCAATAAAAGAACGAAGGAATACTTACGAAGGGTCCCCGAATGCTAATCTAGATCAAAATAACTCAGGTATGAAACAATGGTTCCAACTTAGAGTCTTTTTTATCAGATTCTTGTGAGTTTGAAGCAAATGGGGGTGGGGTATTTATAGTTTTTCCCGAACCGTTAGGATCGTTTCTTGAATAACGTGATCGAATCTCGTGCGTACACTTGTTGGAAAGTTGTGGTAACTAAAAATGGCCCCTAATGAGCTGAAAGGGTAAGTGTGGGTTTGTGGTTGTGAGTTAAACAGCTGTAATCTGCTGACAAATCGATCTTATCTGATCTGGGAGGCTGACGCGGCCCGCATCAGGATACACACAAAACTCAGGCGGGCCGCCTGGCCTTGTCTGATCAGAAACAAGTTTGAAAAATGACAGTTTCAGTCCCTGTTGGTGTTTAAGGCTCATTTCGACACGTTTAAGGCCCGTTAAGCCAATGTTAAGGCCCTAAAATGATGCCTAAACATTGTGGACATGAAACATGCTCAAAAATATGTCGGATGTTGGTTCGTTTGGTCGTACGAACGCGATGTTCGCTTAATTACGACGGAATGCGCATAAGCGCGAAAAACGATCCAAATGACGCGACGAAAGGATTTTTCTTATGCCAAACACTAAAATAAAATATTTTAGTGCTTACATAAATTTTTGGATGTCCGGATGTATTCAGAACGTAAGTTATGCGCGAAAATGCAAACTTGTGCACTTTTTGACGCTTTTAGTCCCTGAATGACCCAAAAGTTTATTTTAGCACACCGAACCCCTCAAAGCCTATTTCTAAGATATATAAAGGATATTTAAGGTGTGTTTAACTTATGGTCATGTTCCGGAAAGTCTGTTACAGTTCAAATTGGCATACTTTCGCAGTTTGTCAACTTTAGTCCCTGTAAGCGATTTAACTTGATTTTGCCATACCAAAGCCTTCACAACTTATTTATAAGTTATGTAAAGGTTATTTAAGGTATGTTAAGCCTATTTCACTATTCCGGAGTGTTCGTTGCATTAAACTGGTTATATTTACGCATCAGTGCGCGTATAACCTTCCAGAAAGCGATTTAGAGCTTGAAATCGAACAAGAATTGATATGTGCAAAAGATACACATATTTATACAGATCCCAAGTATGAAATACAATATTTCATTGGTTTGGCATTTGTTTGCTGGTCGCAGTGACCCAGGTGTCACACCTTTTACACTTCAAGCGAAACATACAATTATCTTTCAAGCGAAACCGACATTCTGTTTTGTCTTCAAGCAATTTCACAAATCTGTTTCATGATTGCATGTTCTTTTCATGTGATGATGTAATATATGCTGTCATCTTTATGATGTCATCATTAGATATGATGACATCATCCTTGATCAGAGCCGCAACGTAACCGAGACTCGATATAAGACGAAGTCGACAGATGTGTGCACCAACACTCCCTTTTCTTCGAGCGTACATCTAGAGAATTGTAATTGATTTAGTTTATGTTGATGTTAAATTGTGGCTGAATATAGAGTTGCAAACATGAAAAGAAAACACTATCTATACCATAAACATCTAACTTTGATAGATCTCATCTATCTTTATTTAATGGTGTTAGGAATTGCTATGTTAATCAATTTAAAAATAGTTACTAAAAATTTTTAAATTGTGTGAATTAGATGTAAGATTTTAAGTTAGTACGTATGACAATTCGATGTATGAGAATATAAGAATAGTTGTAGTTACTAATCGCAATCGAATAAAAAGTCATTATTATCTTAAATATAGACACGGTTATTGATGTTCTTAATAGTTGGAAAAGAAGTCATTGTGATATTAAAATATGCAGTGCATTTGGATGGTCTTAATCATATATACCCGGACCACGGACAGGTAAACTACTAGTTGCAATATGATTAACCAACTTAAAACAAGTTGGTTATAGTTTATAAAACCTCGTTGCCATGAATCTTGACCCAAAAACATTTGCTTTTGTAAACCAAATTGTAAATCGTTCTTGTAATGAAACTCGTATGGTTTATATCATTTAGTAAACATCGTTGCGTGTCATCGTTTGAAATGAATCATTCAAGTGAACTAAATAACACCACGGAATGTAATATGATAAGAGCACTTATATATAAGAATTACCAGCGGCGTATCTACCATGCTTTTATCACATTATACCCGTCCCGTTATCTAATCACATACCAAAAACCAATCGTTCAATTGTACTTGTTTTGAATCGTTCGTGTTATCAAAACCAAATGTTCAAATCGTTTAACTCATTCGTGTTATAAACCATCATTTAATCGTTTAAATCGTTCAAAACGTTCCAATCATTCAAATCATTCCAAGTGTTCAAATCGTTCAAATCATTCGTGTTTAATTGTGAAAAACTAAATTTTGGTCGTCTCGTTGAATACATTCAAACCTGTGTTCTGACTCGTTCCAATCGTTCAACTCGTATTAACAAACCACCAAAGGGTAAGTTAACAATCATTAGGTTCTGTCGCTACCCACATTACCCCCATACATAACCATGGCGATAGTCCGATAACGGGATTTGTCAGATCCTGTGGTACCATAACATACTACTGGTCGGCTTGATCATTGTTAATGAATGTCATTCGTGTGACACCTGTGCTTGTATTCATTGTAAACAGTTCAGTTATCAATAAAACAATGTTATTTGATCCCAATGTTTGTTTGTTTATGTTTGACATTTTGCATGTTTTGATTTTCGTTCAATTTCAAACTCTATATCGCTTTTTGGAGAGCTATACGCAAACCGAAGCGTAAACGTAATTAGTTTAACACTACAAACACTCCGGAACATCAATATATGCTTAACATACCTTAAATAACCTTTACATAACTTAGAAATAAGTTTTGAAGGTTTTGGTATGGCAAAATCAAGTTTATTCGCTTACAGGGACTAAATTCGACAAACTGCGAAAGTATGCCGATTCGTACTGTAACGGACAATCTGGAACATGACCATAAGTTAAACATACCCTAAATATCCTTTACATAGCTTATAAATAGGCTTTGAGGGGTTCGGTGTGCTAAAATAAACTTTTTGGTCATTCAGGGACTAAAAGCGTCAAAAAGTGCATAAGTTTGCATTTTCGCGCATATCTTACGTTCTGAATATATCCGGGCATCCAAAAATTTTTGTAATCATTAAAATATTTTATTTTAGTGATTGGCATGATAAAATTCCATTCATCGCATAATTTGGATCGTTATTCGCGTCCGTTCGTGTTTCGTCGTAATTAACCGAACAACGCAACCGTACGGCCAAACGAACCGACATCTGGCATATTTTTTAGCATATTTCAAGTTCCATATGTTTAACATCCTTATGAAGCTTAAAAATGGGCTTGACGGGTTTTAGAAGTGCCAAAACACGACAATACGCACACAGGGACCAAAACTGACATTTTGCAAAAGTTGCTGGTCTGCACATAGCATACGGACTGTAAGGGGAACTGCATACGGTCCATAAGCAGCCTTTAGACATCAGAAACTTGATTCCAGCTATTTCCAGCCTGTTCCAGCTGTTTTGGTGAGTTGCAAATGGTTTTTCATGTAATCTATGGGCTATTTTGGGTGCCCATGCTATTCCAAAACCATGGGTGCATGTGTACGGCTTAGATCGAAGCTCGTTTTTCGATGAACGATCTTAACGGTTACCTGAAATCTATAAATACCCCCAAAATTTTCCACCCAAACTCACACTTGATCTGCCCAAATTCTCTAAGTTGGAGTCCTTGCACTTCATACCTGAGAATTTAAGATCAAACCTCCATTTCTTGGACCCGTTGTAAGTATTCTTTCGTTCTTTTACGCGTTTTAAGCGTGAAAGGCAAACAATGTTTGACTTTCAGCTTTGACCAGTTTATGGTCAACATGAAGTTCGTTTGAACTTCATAACGTGAGTGTAATCACGATGGTCATAGTCCTTTGTGACTATACCTACTAATTACCACGTTATCTAGGCATAGTGACGAGTCGTAGTTTCGGTCAAAATGTGTATTCTTGCGTATTTTGCAACCAAACTACTTTTAGGTATCAAGACCCTTTGTTTTGAAACCAAACTTATTTTCAAACCTCGTTAAACATGTTTAACTCGTCACTTTAGGTTTAGTGCATATATAGGGTCGTAAGATAAGCGATCTAAACAATAACTTAGACTTTCGAACCCGACCCGTTTGGTCGATCATTAGGATCCGACCAAACACATTTCGTGACCATAGTTGCATCAGGAATAACCTTCCGAGGTTATACTTTATGGTCACTTAGTCTACGTAGTTGTATGATAGGAAATTATATGCCTTAGGAAAAATGACCAAAATGCCCTTTTTACGCCAAAATTTATTTTAAGCATATGTAACACAAATTTTGACATCTAAACTGATTAGGCAACAATATTAGACATGTTAAGGCATATTTTACTTGTCATAGGACTAGTTGTCACACCCCGACCGCGTAAAACAACAAATCGCGGCGGAAACATCGGGGCGTGTTGCAACAGAATAAATTGTTTCATAACCATGGCATACAAAGTTGTATTTTATTTATTAAACAAGGGTGTTACATTGTCTTGAACAGTAAACAAAAGAGTTTATAACATAATTAAACATAGTCTATCTTCTTTTAAAGTCTCTAAGGCACAGGTCCGCCCTAGTATCATGATCAACATCCTATGGAAAAGCACCTGAAAACACATGTGAAAAATAGGTACGTCAGCATAAAAATGCCTGTGAGATACATAGGTTTTGTGAAAATAGGATTCATGACTTATGTTTAAGAAAAATGTTTAGTCATGAACCTTGTAATTTGCTTTGTCATGTAAATCATTTGAAAACAATAAGATCAGATGATATGTATAAGTAAATGTCAGGTTAAATAAATAACCATGTAAAAATGTGTTTGTATAAGATAGGTTGTTTGTAAATCAACGTCTTGTGAAAAGTATGTTATTTGTATAAAATGTTCTATGTCTCAAACTGAAATGATTCAAATAACGTTACGACATGTAATACCATACAAACACTTATATATAGGAAGTGCCAGCGGCGTATCCACCATGCTTGTATCATATTACACACGCATCGTTACTCAATCACTTAATCAAACCAAACCAACCAATGTAAGAAGTCTATGTTTAAATCAATTGTCAAAAGTGTTTGTGTCAAATGTAAATCATGTCAAAATGTCTATGTCAAATATCCATGTCAAATGTCTATGTCAAATATCCATGTCAAATGTCTATGTCAAATATCCAGGTCAAATGTCTATGTCAAATATCCATGTCAAATGTCTATGTCAAATATCCAGGTCAAATGTCTATGTCAAATATCCATGTCAAATGTCTATGTCAAAATGTCATGTATGGCAAGTGATATGTCTCAACTAAACCATATGCACAAAAACAAAGTATTGAAGTAAAACTTGGTTTAAATCAAAGCTATGTTTTGTGTAAATGCATGCAAATATTTAATATGAACATTTATGCGGTATTGTGAAAATGCATACATCCAAGCCTTGTGACTGTGGTGATAAACCCTTTAAATAAATTAAAGGTCTATCTGTCTTATATCATCGAATTCGGTCATTCCTTTCATCCCCTTTCCCTGGGATGTCCGGAACGGGAGTTGTCAATTCCTATGGTACCACTACCTACTAACGAACGGCGTAGCTAATGTTAATGAATGTATTGTCCCATGTAAACAAACCAAATGTCATACCAAAATGTAAGCATGTGAAAACAATGCACTAAGTATGTAATCAAATGAACATACATAGCGTGAAATGTCATGTAAAACGATGTACTAAGTAATGCACACAATGGGCACACCTAGCATGAAATGTCATGTAAAACGATGTACTAAGTAATGCACACAATGGGCACACCTAGCATGAAATGTCATGTAAAACGATGTACTAAGTAATGCACACAATGGGCACACCTAGCATGAAATGTCATGTAAAACGATGTACTATAGTGTACTAACGAACATAGCAGGTATATGATGTGAAAACAGGAAAGCATGAAAGTAATAAGTAGGCACATGTGTTCCACCCCAAAATGTTTGGAAAACAGTAAAAGAGGGGTCTATGTACTCACTTGAGATTGCTCAGATGTCTAAAGATAATCACCAAGCAACGCTAGAGATCTCGGAATCAAACGGCACCTAATATAGGTAACTATGTTAATAAACCGGACCTATCTCGGAAGACTGGGTAGCATTAGGGTTTGTAAACCAAATGAGTATAGGAACTCACGTGACATGGTTTAACAAAGCCTACATACTAAATGAAACTTAACCTTAGTCTTATTGACCCATTATGATCCGTTTAGGTAGCTTATGCTACTTTAACGCATAGTGCGCGTGAAACGCGTTCGGACCGCCTAACTAGCCCTATGACAAGTGTTATATGCCTAAACATGTTACATAATCAGTTATGTGACAAAAGTTTAGGTTACATATGCTTAATTACCAATTATACATGAAAAGGGTATTCTGGTAATTTACCTAAGGCATATAAACTACCTATCATACAACTACTTAAACGATGTGACCATAGGGTATAACCTCGGAAGGTTATTCCCTACCTACTATGGTCACCTAATGTATTTGGTCGGATCCTAATGATCGACCAAATGGGTCGAGTTCGAAGGTATAGGCGATTTATCAGATCGCCTACCCTACGACTCTAGACAACGTGGTAATCAGTGGGCATAGTCCCAAGGGACTATGACCAACGTGATTACACTCACGTTGCGAATTTCAAACGAACTTCGCATTGACCATTACTGGTCAACGCTGAAAGTCAAACAAAGTTTGACTTTCTGACTCGAAAAGCAATAAAATAAGGAAAAGAACGAAAGAATACTTACGAAGGGTCCCCGAATGCTAACTTCGATTCAAAAATCTCAGGTATGAAACAATAGTTTCAACTTAGAGTTTCTCAAATCAAAGTTCTTGTAAGTTTAGCAATGGGGGGCATGGGGTATATATAGTTTTCGGTCCACCGTTGAGATCGTTTCTTGGAAAAGGGGAAATGATCTCGTCCGAACACTTGTCGGAAAGTTGTGGTGGCTCTTTGGCACTCACCATAGGGTGTTGACAAGTGTACTTGCCCTTTGGGGTGTTGAAAAATTGATTGGAATTGCAAAACACTGAATCTGGTCACTAAACTGATGTTTCTGCCTAGAGTAGGCAGTCGCGTAGCGCGACTGGTAAGGCTACATGCAGTGGCGCTACGCCACTGCCCCCTTGTTTCAGCAAACTTTCAAAATTGGCATAAATGGTCCCTGCAGCCCGTTTAAGCGATTTTCGATGCGTTTGAACCCCGTTAACCTCATTTCAAGGCTCTAAAATGAAGTTAAAGTATAGGGAACTCAAAACATGCTCAAAAATATCTAGGATGTCGGTTCGTTTGGCCGTACGATCGCGATGTTCGCTTAATTACGACGGAATGCGCATAAGCGCGAAAAACGATCCAAATGACGCGACGAATGGATTTTTCTTATGGCGAACACTAAAATATAATATAGTCATGCTTATATAAATTTTTGAATGTCCGAATGTATTCAGAACGTAAGTTATGCGCGAAAATGCAAACTTGTGCACTTTTTGACACTTTTAGTCCCTGAATGACCCAAAAGTTTATTTTAGCACACCAAACCCCTCAAAGCCTATTTCTAAGCTATGTAAAGGATATTTAAGGTGTGTTTAACTTATGGTCATGTTCCGGAATGTTCGTTACAGTTCAAATCGACATACTTTCGCAGTTTGTCAAGTTTAGTCCCTGTAAGCGAATTAACTTGTTTTTGACATACCAAAGCCTTCTAAACTTATTTCTAAGTTATGTAAAGGTTATTTAAGGTATGTTGAGTATATGTTGATGTTCCGGAGTATTTCTCGCATTAAACTAAGTACGTTTACGCACTAGTTTGCGTATAACTCTCCAGAAAGCGATGTAGAGTTTGAAATTACATTAAAGTCAAAACATGAAAAAATGTAGAACATAACAAAACAAACATTGGGATCAAATAACATTGTTTTATTGATAATAGAACTGTTCACAATGATTACAAGCACAGTTGTTACACTAGTTAGGTGGTCCGAGTGCGTTTTACGCGAACGACGCGTTAAAGTAGCGTAGGCTACCTAAACGGGTCGTAAGCACATAGGATATGTTCCGTTTTAGAATGTAGGCTTTGTTAAACCATATTACATGAGTTCGTATACTCATTTGGTTTACGAAACCACATTTTATCCGATCCTCTGATTTAGGTCCGTTTATTAACATAGTTACCTATATTAGGTGCCGTTTGATTCCGCGATCTTTCTAAGCATTGCTTGGTGGTTATCTAAAGACTATTGAGCAATCTCAAGTGAGTACATAGTCCCCTCTTTTACTGCTTTTCAAACATTTTGGGGTGAAACACATGTGCCTACTTGTTATTTTCGTGCTTTCCATGTTTTCATATCATATGCTTGTTATGTTCATTAGTACACTTATAGTACATGATTTCATTATGTTTTCGCTATGTATGTCCATTTAGTGCATACTTAGTGCATTGTTTTACATTATATTTCACGCTATGTATGTCCATTTAAGTGCATACCTAGTGCATTGTTTTACATTACATTTTATGCTATGTATGTTCATTGTTGCATACTTAGTACATTTGTTTTACATCACATGCTATGTATGTACATTTGCTGCATACTTAGTACATTTGTTTTACATTACATGCTTACATTTTGGTATGACATTTGGTTTGTTTAAATGGGACAAAAATATGTTCATTAACATTGGCCATGCCGTTCTTTAGTAGGTAGTGGTACCATAGGAATTGACAACTCCCGTTCCTGAAGTCCTAGGTTTGTTTGGATGGAAGGAATGACCGAATTCGATACACATAATTCAGATAAACCTTTAATTTGTTTAAGGGTTTGTTGCCACAGTCTCAAGGCTTGAATGTATGCAATTTCACAATCCCGCATAGATGTTCGTATCAGTAGAGCATGCATTTATTTAGCAAAACATAACTTTGATTTAAACTGTGTTTTACTTCAATACCTTGTTTTGTGCATTTTACCTATGGTTTAGTTGATATATTTCACTTGCCATACATGACATTTAGATACACATTACATGATTTACATTTGACATAACATTTTGACATTGGTTTACACATTACATG
This sequence comes from Helianthus tuberosus, assembly GCA_030545235.1. Lineage (NCBI taxonomy): Eukaryota > Viridiplantae > Streptophyta > Magnoliopsida > Asterales > Asteraceae > Helianthus > Helianthus tuberosus. The sequence continues at coordinate 122,361,948 of CM060451.1, read as the reverse complement.
ATTTACATTTTGACAATAGACAGTTATTTACACATAAACATTTGACAATTGGTTTAAACAATACAATTTGATGGTTTGTTTAGTAAATGATTTAAGTAACGAGGCGTGTGTAATATGATAAAAGCATGGTGGATACGCCGCTGGTACTTCCTATATATAAGTGATTTTATGATATTACATATCGTGGCGTTATTTAAATCATTTCAATTTAGACATATTACATTTTACACAAACAACGTATTTTCACAAGACATTGTTTTACAAACAGTTTATTTTATACAACTCATTTTACTTGGTTATTCAATTAACCATACACCTTTCTTTTATATAATCCGATTTCTTATCAAATTTTCGTATGATTTATAAAAAAAAACACTTAACAAGATTCATGACTAACTTTTATCAAACATTTCTTTAACTTAAGTCATGAATCCTATTTTTACAAAACCTATGTATCTCACAGGCATTGTTATGCTGTGTAATAACCGAAAATTTAAAATCATAATAAACTAATAATATTAAAAGACCTAATTATTTTATTAAATTAACCCATAGGAAACCCTAATTAAGACACCCAAGTGATTCCGTACAAACCCTAGAAAATTCAGAATTTTCAGAATCAGGATTAGGGCCCCTAAAACTCAGGGGGGGGGGGGGCATTACCTACTTGATGATTATCTTTAAAATTTCGTTGTCAAAATATAAAAATTCGATTATGTCAAGTCAGCTGAGCTAGTCCCACGCGTGGCTAGTCTATAACCCTATTTTTCAACCCATACGCACCGTAGGGGTTTATTGCCTACGATGCGCAGCCAGGTTAAAACCCCATACGATGCGTAGGGGATGTTAGGCCTACGATGCGTAGGGCTTCCCAAAATTCAGCTATAAATAGCAGACCTTGGCACTTGATTCTGGGCATTCAAACTTTAAATTCACTCTGAGTTTTCGTCCAATTACTCTCCAAACACACCCGAAACACAAATTAAGAGTAGCGGGGTGCTGCAGAACAGGGTAATAACTCGATCGCTATTACGATTCATTGTCCGGTCGATCAATATATCCAATGGATGTTTAAGTGCTACCCACATTAGGGTTATACTTTGTCGTTCGTCGTTAATTCGATGGATGAGTTGAAGTATCGTACTTTGTCGTCCGTCGTTAATTCGATGGATGAGTTGAAGTATCGTACTTTGTCGTTCGTCGTTAATTCGATGAATGAGTTGAAGTATCGTACTTTGTCGTCCGTCGTTAATTCGATGGATGAGTTTAAGTATCGCACTTTGTCGTTCGTTGTGAGAATTTGATCTCGTGAGTTATCGTAAAGGCTGTATTAAGTTACTAACCTAGTTGTGTGCATGTTATTTAAATTAGGTTAAAAGACTAATCAGTAGTCTAAACTCTGCCCGTATAAATCTGAAATATTACCACAGAGTAGCTTCACTTTGGAATTTTTAAGGTACGGATCCTTACCCCACTTCTTATTGCTTCATATTCAAATTGTTATAAAACCCATTAAATTCATACACTCTTTACGTCTTTGATTATCGATTCATTTGACAGTCCGTTCGAATTCTATTCTAATAATTTGATTTAAGCTTTTATGTCGTGCGATAGTATTATGTTAATTATACTCATTATCGCATGTTCCAATATATGTTCCGTTATGTTCTGAAAATAAGTTTTATAAGTTATGTGAATAAGATCAATTGTACTCTGATACCCTGAGTATCGCTTCTCGTGGAGTGTCCCACGAGCATGTTGTTGCGGCATCAACATCATGTGCTCCATCTGTGACGGAGAGATTAGTTCACGGCGTCCCTAGGTACAAGTGTGGTACAAAGCTACTAGGAGGCGTATGGATCGATCCTAGAATTTAAGTTAATGAGATGGATAACAGGTATGCCAACTGGCCATCTCGTGTGATAAGTATGCAGGAGTAGCTACCTGTGTATTGTCACGTTTTCAGTTTGCTCATGGGTACATCCGTAAGATATGATTATGAAATTATGTTCTTGCATTGTATAAGTTTTGCATAAAGCGTTATTTGTTCTTTGAGCCTATAATTCCGTACTGAGCATTCAGCTCATTCCGTATAAATTTTGTATTTACAGGTCAGCAGGTTACTTTGGGCGGGGAAAAGAGAGAAGAATAAAGCTTAGGAATAAAATTGAAGATGTTAGTTAATTAAGTCGAATGTTTCCGCTTGTATAATTAAACCTTAAGTTTCGTTTTCGTGTCTTTGTATCCTTATCAATAAATAAATAAATGGAATTATGACTTTTGTTTATGATATCACTGTCATTGTGACACGTCAGCCCTTCCGGGTTGGGGTGTTACAGCTATGGTATCAGAGCAAAGGCTCTTTCCTGTAGAAAACTTGAAGATAGTAATAAAAACCTGTGAGGAATGGGTAGATATCTATGATAGGATTCAACTTGATCTCTTATTTGGTTTAATTCCTATGTTTATTCGTATAGATATGCCTCCTCGTCGTCCGCTACGTAGGAGTACTCGTACTAATCATGCATGTAACAACACTTCTTCGAATGAGACTCCAGTTGATCCAAACATCATTAATGCTATCAACCAGGCTGTTGCCGGGTTGCTTCCAAACCTTGTTACTCAAACAGCTGAGGCCGTTATTCAACAAACTCGTCATCCAGAAGGCACTAACACTAATCCAACCTCTGGTGGAGATGCTCGTGAGAATACCACGAACCATACTAACTATAGTATAGACATATGGATCGTTAAATTTCAAAAACAAAAGCCGAAATCCTTTAGTCACGCTAATAATCCAGTCGAAGCAAGGAACTGGATAGCTCATGTTGAAAAGATCTTCGGAGTTCTTGGAGTTCCGGAGCAATACAAAGTTAGATTGGCTACTTACAAATTTGAAGATGACGCACAAACTTGGTGGGAAGGATATAAGCATGTCAAAGGAGGGGATGATTTTGACGCTAATCTTTCATGGGTCGACTTTCGTAACATCTTTTACGATAAGTATTTTTCGACCGCTGATAAAGAAGCTTATATCAGGGAGTATGCAATAATTCGACAGGGAAGTGATGAACCAGCCTCTGAGTTCATTACTCGATTTTCAAGGTTGGCTAGTATTGTAGGAGACGTTGCAGGATCAGCAGAAGTCCAGGCAGAAAAATGCAAGTGGGCAGTCAATGATCGAATTCGGAAGTCGATCATGTACATGAAATTTAAGGATATCACTGAAGTTGCTGATGCAATCAAAACTTTTGAATTCGAAAGGAAAGAATTTTTATCTCGAACTGAGGATAATAAGAAGAGAAACAGGGAAGGACAATTTAAGCAGGCAATCGGCCAATCATCCACTACGCCACAACATCAAGACCGTAAGGTGCAAGGAAATCAAAACTCTGGAAATCAGGCACGTCCATGGCAACCTAGACTGCAAAACCCGAGACCTGCTCAAAACCAGATTCAGTTGTATGCAGAACCTATTAGAGCTCAACCACTGAATCAACATGTAAACCCAAATCAAATTACATATCCTCTATGTAATATTTGTGGTAAGAGACATCAGGGCGTATGTCACCGAAGTACAGGAGCATGCTTTAGATGTGGCCAAACTGGACACATGATTAAGGAATGTACCAAGAAAGACACTAGGAAGAATAACCGACCAAACGTTGCACCACCCAATATTGGAGGAAGAGCTTTCACACTTTCTGCTACTGATGCTGCTAATGTCCCAGGTACTGTGTCGGGAACCTTTCAGCTTGGTAAACATAGTATCTATGTGTTATTTGATACAGGAGCGACTCATTCTTTAGTATCCCACTCGTTTACTTAGTACCTTCCGATAAAACCAACTCTCTTAAATCATACCTTAACCATTTCCACTCCCATGGAAAAATCATCCGTAATCACTTACGTATATAAGGATTGTCCGATCAGTATTGAATCTATGGTGTGTAAGGCAGACCTATTTCCAATACATATGTGTGACTTTGATGTTATTCTAGGAATAGATTGGTTGTCTAGACATCATGTAACTATAGATTGTCATTCTCGCCGTGTTATTTTCGGTGATCTTCATCATCCTGATATTATATATCAAGGAACTCAAGCTCATAAATCTCTTAAGATTATCTCTGCGCTTAAGGCTCGAAAATTCTTATCAAACGGTTGTACTGGATTCCTAGCATCGATTAAGGATACTTCTGCTAGTGTTAAGAGTATCGATAGCCATTCCGTTGTTCGTGAATATCCTGATGTATTTCCGGATGAACTACCGGGATTACCACCTGACCGTCAGGTAGAATTCACCATCGACTTGATTCCTGGCGCCGAACCTATTTCTAAAGCTCCATATCGTATGGCTCCAATGGAACTGAAGGAGTTGAAGGAACAATTGCAAGAATTGTTAGATCTAGGATTCATAAGACCTAGTGTTTCACCTTGGGGTGCTCCGGTCTTATTTGTGAAGAAGAAAGACGGTAGTATGCGTTTATGTATTGACTACCGAGAGCTGAACAAGATTACTATTCGTAATCAGTATCCTCTGCCTCGCATTGATGATCTCTTTGATCAACTTCAGGGGGCTCAGTTCTTTTCAAAAATCGACCTAAGGTCCGGGTATCATCAGCTAAAGATCAAAAATGATGATGTTCCCAAGACCGCCTTTCGTACTCGATATGGTCATTACAAATTTTTGGTTATGCCCTTTGGATTAACTAATGCACCCGCAGTCTTCATGGATTTAATGAATCGCGTATTTCACAAATTCCTAGACAAATTCGTTATTGTCTTTATCGATGACATTCTGGTATATTCTAAGAGTCGTGAAGAACATGAAGCACATCTACATGCAGTACTTGGAACCTTGCGACATGAGAAGTTGTACGCTAAGTTTTCCAAATGTGACTTTTGGCTTAGCCAAGTAGCATTTCTAGGTCATGTCGTATCAGCAGCGGGAATTATGGTAGACCCAACAAAGGTTGATGCTATTACAAAATGGCCAAGACCCACTTCTGTAACCGAAATACGAAGTTTCTTGGGTCTTGCCGGCTATTACCGAAGATTTGTTGAAAGATTCTCAGTAATTGCTTTACCACTTACAAAACTCCTAAGAAAAGGAGTGAAGTACTCATGGAATGAGGAACAAGAGAAAAGTTTTGAAGAATTGAAGAAACGACTCGTGTCCTCTCCGATACTCGCTCTCCCTTCTGGATCAGGAGGTTACCAAGTCTATAGTGATGCCTCAAAGAAAGGATTAGGTTGTGTGCTAATGCAACATGGGAAGGTTATCGCTTATGCCTCCCGTCAGTTGAAGCCTTATGAAGTTGACTACCCTACACATGATTTAGAACTAGCCGCAGTCGTCTTTGCACTTAAGATTTGGCGACACTATCTGTATGGTGAGAGTTGTGACATCTTTACCGACCACAAAAGCCTCAAGTACATATTTACGCAGAAGGAGCTAAATATGAGGCAAAGAAGGTGGTTAGAACTTTTAAAAGATTACGACGCAAATATTCAATACCATCCAGGCAAAGCCAATGTTGTAGCTGACGCGTTGAGCCGAAAGAATTCCGGGACTATATCTTGCTTACAAATTCAGCCTCGTATTAGGAGGGATCTCGAAAGAATGAACATTTGGCTTCAGATTAGTAAATCTGATGGATATCTAGCTAGAATGCAGATTGAACCTGACCTCATATTACAGATCAAAGATGCACAGAAGCAAGATGGAGAACTTTGGGCAATTGTGCAAAATCTCGAGGTAGGTAAACAATCTGAATTTATTATAGACCATCATGGAGTGATTTGGTGTGGCAAAAGACTTTGTGTACCCGATGACTCCAGCCTTCGTGAGTCATTGTTAGCCGAAGCTCACAGATCACCATTTTCGATTCACCCAGGATCTACCAAGATGTATAGAGATTTAAGACAGAACTTCTGGTGGAATGGCATGAAGGAAGACGTTGCTCGATACGTAAGTAAATGCCTCACTTGCCAACAAGTGAAAATTGAACACAAACGAGCAAGCGGTCTGTTGCAGCCATTGGATATTCCCATATGGAAGTGGGATGAGATCACAATGGATTTTGTTACTGGTTTGCCTAAGACTTTCAAGAAGAATGATGTTATATGGGTTGTTGTCGATAGATTGTCAAAGTCAGCACATTTTCTACCAATTCAGCAAGGATTTTCGGTTAATAAGTTATCCGAAATATTTCTTCAAGAAATTATTCGACTCCATGGCACACCATCTTCCATTGTTTCCGATAGAGACCCACGTTTCACCTCACGATTTTGGAAAGGTTTTCAGGCAGCTTGGGGTACACGACTGAAGTTTAGTACGGCTTTCCATCCACAAACAGATGGGCAGTCAGAACGTACGATTTAGACCTTGGAAGACATGCTCCGAGCATGTGCACTTGAATGGTCTGGAAACTGGGATGAATATCTATGCCTTGTTGAGTTCGCTTACAACAATAGTTGGCAAGCAAGTATTGGCATGGCACCTTTTGAACTTTTATATGGTCGGAAATGTCGCGCACCGATCTGCTGGGATGAAGTTGGAGAAAAGATTATTGAAGGGCCAGAACTAGTTCAGATTACAAATGAAAAAGTCACTTTGGCACGAGAAAAACTGAAAGAAGCTCAGAGCAGACAAAAGAGCTATGCAGATCAAGATAGACGACCACTCGAATTTAAAATTGGTGACCACGTATTCTTAAAGGTATCACCTTGGCGAGGCGTTCGTAGATTTGGAATTAAAGGAAAGCTTAGTCCCCGTTTCATCGGTCCGTTTGAAATCCTTGAAAGAGTTGGAGAAGTGTCATATCGACTGGCGTTACCTCCTCAGCTCTCTCACGTTCATAACTTTTTCATGTCTCCTCGTTAAGAGGATATAATTATCATCCACTTCATGTCATTAGTTATCCGTTACTAACAATTCACGAAGATTTGTCCTATGAAGAGGAGCCAGAAGCCATTTTAGATCGACAAGAAAAGGTTTTGCGTAGGAAAGTAATTCCGTTTGTTAAGGTCCTCTGGAAAAATCACTCTGAACACGAAGCAACATGGGAATCTGAAGAATCAATTCGTTCTCTATACCCTAATCTATTCTAGTAATAGAATTTTAGACGAGTAACGGTAAATCTTGCTCTTTGATATATGTTCATATGTTTCTGTTTACGGTCATATATGCTTTACCTTATGTGAATATATCTTAGCTATGATTAAGCATATCTATGTAGGAAATATCAGTACCAATAGTCACTCTATTATCTGTAAGTCTCCATTGACTTTTCGTACGGTAAGATATTTTATTAAGATGCGTTATAGGAGGACCATTAGGGCACATATATAAGGAAATTAACAAGTATAGTCATGACCTTAGTTATGAATTTCAGATACACATGTGTGGTTAGGAGATTCTGGTTATATAAGTTAGTAATTCTGTTATAAAAGTTTCGTTTCTGTTACTTATGCGATATGTTTGAAAAATTTCGAGGACGAAATTTCTTTTAAGGGGGTAATAGTTGTAATAACCGAAAATTTAAAATCATAATAAACTAATAATATTAAAAGACCTAATTATTTTATTAAATTAACCCATAGGAAACCCTAATTAAGACACCCAAGTGATTCCGTACAAACCCTAGAAAATTCAGAATTTTCAGAATCAGGATTAGGGCCCCTAAAACTCAGGGGGGGGGGGGGCATTACCTACTTGATGATTATCTTTAAAATTTCGTTGTCAAAATATAAAAATTCGATTATGTCAAGTCAGCTGAGCTAGTCCCACGCGTGGCTAGTCTATAACCCTATTTTTCAACCCATACGCACCGTAGGGGTTTATTGCCTACGATGCGCAGCCAGGTTAAAACCCCATACGATGCGTAGGGGATGTTAGGCCTACGATGCGTAGGGCTTCCCAAAATTCAGCTATAAATAGCAGACCTTGGCACTTGATTCTGGGCACGAAAACGACGTTTAAACTTTAAATTCACTCTGAGTTTTCGTCCAATTACTCTCCAAACACACACGAAACACAAATTAAGAGTAGCGGGGTGCTGCAGAACAGGGTAATAACTCGATCGCTATTACGATTCATTGTCCGGTCGATCAATATATCCAATGGATGTTTAAGTGCTACCCACATTAGGGTTATACTTTGTCGTTCGTCGTTAATTCGATGGATGAGTTGAAGTATCGTACTTTGTCGTCCGTCGTTAATTCGATGGATGAGTTGAAGTATCGTACTTTGTCGTTCGTCGTTCGTCGTTAATTCGATGAATGAGTTGAAGTATCGTACTTTGTCGTCCGTCGTTAATTCGATGGATGAGTTTAAGTATCGCACTTTGTCGTTCGTTGTGAGAATTTGATCTCGTGAGTTATCGTAAAGGCTGTATTAAGTTACTAACCTAGTTGTGTGCATGTTATTTAAATTAGGTTAAAAGACTAATCAGTAGTCTAAACTCTGCCCGTATAAATCTGAAATATTACCACAGAGTAGCTTCACTTTGGAATTTTTAAGGTACGGATCCTTACCCCACTTCTTATTGCTTCATATTCAAATTGTTATAAAACCCATTAAATTCATACACTCTTTACGTCTTTGATTATTGATTCATTTGACAGTCCGTTCGAATTCTATTCTAATAATTTGATTTAAGCTTTTATGTCGTGCGATAGTATTATGTTAATTATACTCATTATCGCATGTTCCAATATATGTTCCGTTCTGTTCTGAAAATAAGTTTTATAAGTTATGTGAATAAGATCAATTGTACTCTGATACCCTGAGTATCGCTTCTCGTGGAGTGTCCCACGAGCATGTTGTTGCGGCATCAACATCATGTGCTCCATCTGTAATGGAGAGATTAGTTCACGGCGTCCCTAGGTACAAGTGTGGTACAAAGCTACTAGGAGGCGTATGGATCGATCCTAGAATTTAAGTTAATGAGATGGATAACAGGTATGCCAACTGGCCATCTCGTGTGATAAGTATGCAGGAGTAGCTACCTGTGTATTGTCACGTTTTCAGTTTGCTCATGGGTACATCCGTAAGATATGATTATGAAATTATGTTCTTGCATTGTATAAGTTTTGCATAAAGCGTTATTTGTTCTTTGAGCCTATAATTCCGTACTGAGCATTCAGCTCATTCCGTATAAATTTTGTATTTACAGGTCAGCAGGTTACTTTGGGCGGGGAAAAGAGAGAAGAATAAAGCTTAGGAATAAAATTGAAGATGTTAGTTAATTAAGTCGAATGTTTCTGCTTGTATAATTAAACCTTAAGTTTCGTTGTCGTGTCTTTGTATCCTTATCAATAAATAAATAAATGGAATTATGACTTTTGTTTATGATATCACTGTTATTGTGACACGTCAGCCCTTCCGGGTTGGGGTGTTACATGCTGACGTACAAATTTTCACATGTGTTTCAGGAGCTGATGCATAGGTTTGATTCAGGATACACTAGGGTGGACTCGGGCCTTAGTGACATAAAAGAAGCAAGATTAGTTTAATTAATGTTATGTACTCTTGTTTCTTTCGGTTAAGACAATATAACTCTCTTGTTTGATAAATAAAACATAAATTTAAATGCCATGGTAGTGAAACAATAATTCTGTTGCAACACTCCCCGACGTTTCCGCCGCGGTTTCGTTGTTTTACGCGGTCGGGGTGTGACAATTCGTGTTATGTATTAACGTACCATCAAGTTCGTTCACATTATTGAAATCATTGTGTTTAATATAAACCATAGCATTTGTTTTGAAAACAAGAAAATCGTTTAGCACATATGGACCTCTTGCAGACCAGCACTTTCAGTTATTTACAGGTTAGCCCCTACACTTGGTTTTGTCGCATTTTGGCACTTCTAACACCCGTCAAGCCCATTTTGAAGCTCCATGATGAAGTTAAAGTATATTTAACTTGAATGATTCTAAAAAATATCACAGATTTCAGTTTGTTTGGCCGTACGGTTACGGTTTTCGGTTAATTACGACGGAATTGTAACGAACGCGAAAACGACTCAAATTGCGAAACGAATGGTATTTTTGCATTCCTATCACTAAAATATAATATTCTAGTGATTACAAAATTTTTTAGATGTCTGGATATGGTCAGAACGCAAGATATGCACGTAAATGCATACTTTCACAGTTTTGACGCTTTTAGTCCCTGTGATCAAATAAGCGTATTTTCGCATACCGAACCCCTCAAAACTTATTTCTAAGATATGTAAAGAATATTTAGGGTATGTTTAGCTTATGATCTTGTTCCGGAGTGTACGTTGCTATACGAATAGGCAGACTTTTGTAGTTTGTCGCAAATAGTCCCTGCGATAGAATAAACTTGTTTTTGACACACCAAACCCTTCAGAACTTATTTCTAAGTTATGTAAAGGTTATGTAAGGTATGTTAAGCATATGTCACTATTCTAGAGTGTTTGTCACGTTAAACTGATTATGTTTACGTAATAGTTTGCGTATAACTTTCCAGAAAGCGATTAAAAGCTTGAAATCGAACTAGAATAAAAATGTGAAATTGTCAAACACAAATACACAAACATTGAGACAAAAATACATCGTTTCATTGATAACTGATATTTTTCTACATCGTTCAGTGTTTATAGAGCACAATTGTCACAGGGTAAGCGAGAGGATGATTCAAACTTTGGAGGATATGCTTAGAGCATGCGTGATAGACTTTGGTGGTAATTGGGATTCTCATCTGCCATTGATCGAGTTCTCTTACAACAATAGTTATCATGCTAGCATTAATATGGCACCATTCGAAGCTTTATACGGTCGAAAATGTCGTTCACTTGTCTATTGGAATGAGATCGGTGAAGCTCAGCTTACTGGACCTGAGCTCATTCTGGAAACAACAGACAAAATCAAGAAAATTCATGATAATCTTGTGACAGCTAGAAGCTGTCATAAGAGTTATGCGGATATGCGACGCAAGCCCTTAGAATTTCAAGTCGGAGACCGTGTCCTACTCAAGGTGTCACCTTGGAAGGGAGTGGTGAGATTTGGAAAGAAAGAAAAACTTGCACCTCGATATGTTGGACCATTTAAGATTGTTGAAAGAATTGGAAAGGTTGCCTATCGACTAGAGCTACCTCTAGAGCTTGGAAATATTCATCCAACTTTTCACGTGTCCAATTTGCGAAAGTGTTTAGCTGATGCTGATCTTCACATTCCGCTCAACGAAATTCAAGTTGATGAAACATTGCACTTTGTCGAGAAACCTATGGAGATAATGGACTGTGCAGTCAAACAGTTGAAGAACAAACGGATTCGATTGGTCAAGGTTCGCTGGGAGTCCAAACATGGCCCAGAGTTTACTTGGGAACGTGAGGACCAAATGAAGGCGAAATATCCGCAATTGTTCTCACAAGTTTCCTCTAGTTAAAATTTCTGGACGAAATTTCCTAAAGTAGGGGAGACAGTGACAACTATGTTCTGTAATCGATGTACAATGTAATACAATGTTAATTATCAATAAAACAATGTGCTTTGGTGTTATTATATGTGTTTTGGTGTTATTATGTGTATATTTATGTTTGATGATTTTACGATTTGATTCGAATCCGATTTCAAGCTTTAAATCGCTTTCTTGAAGGTTATACGCAAACTGGTGCGTAAACGTAGTCAGTTTAACGCGACAAACACTCCGAAATAGTGACATAGGCTTAACATACCTTAAATTATCTTTACATAACTTAGAAATAAGTTTTGGATGGTTTGGTGTGTTGAAAACAAGTTTGTTCGATCGGAGGGACTATTTGTGTCAAACTGCGAAACTATACCGATTTGTGTAGTAACGAACATTCCGAAACTTGATCATAAGTTGTTGGTGCATGCGTATGTCAACTTCATCTTGTATCGAGTCTTGTACTAGAGTTGTTAGATCAGGGCACGTTGTACGAGAAAATAGGTTTTAGGTGTTTGGAAGTTAATTCCGTTTGAAAGTGTCTTGTGCTATTTCAAACGAAATTAACATGAGTAATTTCGTTTGAAATGGATACTGCTACTTTCAAACGAAATCACCTAGTCTATAAATAGGGGTCAAATGAAATCATTTGTAACTTTGAGATTTCCGGTACCGAAGTGCTGCCGATGTGTCTATTGATCTGAAACCTTGTTAAATCGTTAATACAAGACATTTTGAAGTGAATCAAGCTGTTTTACAAGTCAATTCATCTGTTTCCGCCTTTTGAATTAATTAGAACTCTTCTGATCGACTCGTTTGGGTCACAAAACGATCCTACAAGTGGTATCAGAGCTCATGAGGAAGAGTTCTTGCCAAAACAGCCATAATTTCTGATTTCTACACCTTCTTTTCAAAATTGAACTTGTTTTCACGGTTAAAATGACTTGAAATTCTCACAGTATACCCGCATTTATGTTTTAATAAATCCTTGAAAGTTTCAGACCTTAATTCAGCCTAAAACTGGTAAAATACTTAATTCCGTTTGAAAATCAGATCGAAAAAGTGACGTCAGCAGCATTTCATACCGAATTAGCACTTGATTCTGCTTGAAATTGTTATTCCGCTTGAAAAATACACTTTATTCCGTTTGAATTTGTTGATTTCATTTCAGGGTGTAATTCCGTTTGAGGAGTTTCAAGCGAAATTAGTAATTTCGTTTCAAAGAGTGATTCCGTTTGAAAGTGTGCCGGTTCAAACGAAATAAGTGATTTCGTTTCAAAGTGATTCCGTGTGAAAGTGTGATTTCGGTTGAGAGTGATTCCGTTTGAGTTTGGTATTCCGTTTGAAATTGAATTTTTGAGACTTGTGTTTGTGAAAACAATTTGCCTAAACAAGGAAGAGGAATTCTACAACGCATTTGCTTCATCCCCGACTACTTCGACTGCCATTGCTCTAAACATGAATATGGAATATGAAACCGGAACTTTGCAAAAACCCCCGAAGCTAATGGGAATTGAAGAATACCATAGCTGGAAAGAAAGGTTTGAAAACTGGGTTCAAGAAAATCATCTGAGATCTTGGGAAAGCATTGAAATAAAATATGTTAGACCACAGACTGCTTTGAATGTCGATAAAATTATCTCAGAATTTTCAGATAAAGAGAGAGATAGTTATAAAGGAGAAAAAATGATGATTAGTCTACTACAACAAGCTGTCAAAGAGGATATATTTGTATTGCTTCAGCATGATGGTAGTGCTTATTCAATTTGGGATGCACTTAAAAAGAAGTTTGAAGGTAGTGCAGAGATGCTCAAGAGTAAAAAATCTTTGCTGAAAAAAGAGTTTGAGTTGTTTACCAGTGTGCCAGGGGAGACTACAAAGACTCTCATTGAGAGATATTGTCATCTTGTGCGTTCGATGTCTCAGTTGAAAATTACTAAAACCCCAGATGAATGGGTTGAAAAGTTAGCTGACGCATTACCGCAGAAAGAATGGGGTACTTATCTCATGATCTTGAAGAATTCTGGAGAATTTAGTAGATTATCTATTGGACAGTTTATTGAAAAGCTTGAAGGACAAGATCTTGAACAGCAAAAGATTGCCAGAATGAACAGCTCAAGCAATCAACAAGACATTAAACTGTACTACAAAGGAAATATACAAACTGTTGAAGCAAGTCCAAAGATTCAAACTGCTTTTAGTGCAGAAAATTCATCAGGATCAGTCAACCAGAGTTCAGTTAAATCCAGTGAATTTTCATCATATCCAACTGTAAATCCGAGTGTTCAAAATTCAAGAAATGGTGATGATCATGTACTACATTGCAATATCGCGTTACATCTTCAGAAAGGTCAAAATTTCCCTGAAGAAGTTGCAAAGGGTCACATGGCATTGCTTGTTACAGTGTTGGAATCTTATGAGAGTTTGGTTGCGGGGAGGATCGGAAATCCTATGCTGACTAAAGAGGATTACAATCAGATAGATGGTGAAGAAATGGAATTGATGGATATTAAATGGTGTCTAGCTAGTGTACTAAGGAGAGCTGAGAAGTTTAAGCAGATCACTGGAAGAGATGACTTCTGTGATGCTAATGTTTCTACTTTGGGTTTCGATAAATCTAAAGTTACTTGTTTTCGATGCAGGGAAAAAGGACATTTCAAGAGGGAATGTACCAATCGAGAAGCAAGTGGAGCTCAGAATCCGTTTGGGAACAATGACTACTATCGGAAGTCAATTTATCATCAAGTTGCTCAACAGCCGCATCGAAAAGAACCACAAACTGCACATGCTAAAATGATCGAAGATGCAAATAAGAAAGCTTATTATGGTATCATTGATCAAGATGATGAGAAAGTGGCTGAAGGCTTTAGCTGGGATAAGTATTTGGATGAGAATATGGAGTTTAAGGCTTTTATAGCACAAATTGTTCAAAAGCCAGAATTGATGAAAGAATGGATAGCAGTGTTGACAGAAGAAGAGAAAAGTCAAGATGAAGAATCTGTTTTTTCAGAAAACAGTTCAACAGATACTAGTGATGATGATGAAGAAATTGAACAGATAAATATTGTAAAAACTCATTTATCTTCTGACAGTTTTGAATTTTATTTTGCAGAAAAATTGAAGAAAATTAAAGAGAGAAAAGCTGCAAAAGAAATGAAAGAAGTTAAGGTTGTTGAGAAGATAGTTGAAGTGGAGAAGGTGGTTGAAGTTGAGAAGATTGTGGAAGTTGAAAAGATAGTGGAGATTGAAAAGATTGTTGAAATCACAAAACCTTGTCTTACATGTTTGGAACCTTGCAAACAATGTGAAGATAAAGATGAAAGGTTTAGTGAGATTGAAAAGTTGAAAGAGAAGTTATTGTTTGATGTCAAGAATGTAAAAGAATCATACGATGTGTTGAACAGAACTGTAAATAGTTTGCAGAAGACAAACTCGGAAAGAGAAGATGCTTTGACAATGATGAATGCAACAATGATGTCTAAGCAGAAAGAGATAAATTTTTACATTGAAGAATGTGCGAAATTGAAGCAGGAGTTAGAAATTGAAAAAGTTGAAAACGAAAGAATCAGAAGATTATTGAAAAGTTATTCAAGTTCTGATTACTTAATTGATAGAATTTATCCAACTGTTGCAGGTTTTGAAGTGTTTCAGGAGAAGAAACCTGAGAAGAAGGATACTGGTAAGAAACAGAGTGTCAGTTATAATAAGTGTCCGCCTCTGATTTGGGAAGGGTATTCGCCTAGAAAACCAAATGAGGAACAAGTAAAAAAGGCGGTCAATATAAAGTTAGAGTCCGAGATAACCGATGTGTTATCAGACAATATTGATATCACATTCACAGCGTCGTCCGAGATAACCGACGTGTTACCAGACAATATTGATATCACATTCACAGCGTCCGACACAGATCATGAGTCTGAATTAATAAAGAAAATGGTCGATCAGGTGTTGGATAAGGATGAGGAGTCAGAGTCACAGTCCGAGTCCGGAAGTTCGAGTTCATTTGTCAAAAGTTCAAAGTCGTCGGGAAAACAGGTTTATAGTAAAGAATTTTTGTTGTCAAAATCCAATTTGAATGACGAAACATTTGAAGTTGCACATACTTTGAATGATTCTAACAAACTATATTTTGATAAAAAAAATTTCCAATAAGAGGTGTTAAAACTGACATGATCAAAAAGGTTTTCAAACTAACAGAAATTAATATTTCTGAAATAAAAGATGTAAATCTTTTTGAACAATCTAAACCTTACACCTCAAGAGTTCAACAACGTTTAAACAAGAAAAAGGGTTACAATTCTGGTTCTGGTTTTCAAAAGAGACCAAACCATAATGGTAATTACAAAAAGAAAGGTCTTGGTTTTATACCACCAGAAAATCATAAAAATGAGAAAATTTCTAAAACATATACAAAATTTGTTTCAGGTACTTCTGCTGAGGGAAGAGCTCTTTCTGGAGACAATCAAACAAAGAGTTTTTAGCTGAAAAACAGAAGATTGTGAGGAATGAAGTTCATCAGAGAAAAGAGACTAGAACTTGTTACAGATGTCAAGAAGTTGGTCACATCGCCTGGAACTGTCCAAAGGTAACCAACACAAAACAGGGAGTCTCGGAAAAACTCAAAGAAAAAGTTGTTGATAAAACTGAACCACCAATTGAAAATTTTAAAGTGTTTAAAAACTCTACATATGAAGTTGGTGAGTGTTCAAAAAGATTTTACAAGAGGAGGGGAAATCTTGATAACCAAGCATGGGTTGTTAAGAAATCAGATGTAAAATCTGCCAATGAATCTGATTCCACAAAGTCAGAGGAGCCACATGTTGTTCAAATGGAAGGAAATTCAGTGCCGTCAATGGATGATGTCAATTTTCCACCATTGCGGGCTGAAAATTTTAAACAAAAAGTTGGAAAGGTTGAAATTTCGAATCTATTCTATTCTGAAAAGAAAGAATTTGATGTCGAAAAAGTTTTCAATGGGAATGTTAAAAAGATTTTTGGAAAAATGGTCGATGGGAAAGTAAAAGGGGTAAAGGATTTTATGAAATAAAGAAAGCATCTTACTACCCAAGTGAAGTTGAGAAGGAAACATCCAAGTTTGGTGAAGCTTGGATGTCTGTTTTTCATAAGTAAGTAGTATGACTTGCCGGAGCTTCCAGGTTGGTAAGAGTGGAGCAGGTATCGGCATCTTTCTTGAGAAATTCACGAAAGTGATTTCGTCTTACAAGTGGTAAATCAGGGACATTAAGTTGTACTTGATTTTCTACATCTAATATTTGTTGGTTGTATTTAAACTGTTACATTTTTCAAGTGGTTAAAAGAACAAAGTGATGAAATTAAACCCCTAACCTACAAGTGGTTTTATAAAAATCAACAAAACTTATTTTCCGGAAAAACCATTTGATTAAAACAAACTTAAGTGTTTTGAAATCACAATGGGAAAATAGTTTGTTGTAAGGAGGAGTTCTGATTGTTTATGCCTAGTGGATGGCGAATTGAAGTGATTCGATATCAGTTGTCAGTTTACTTGTACAGTTTGTTTTCAAATTTTCTTTTAAATGTGTTTGAATTTTAAGGGGAGTAAGATTTTTAGAAAATCCAAAAACATTTGAAAAAAAAAAAGATAAAATCAAATTTGAAAATTTGAAAAAGTCAAAAACATGGTAAAATCAAAAATGAGTTTTGTTGTAAAAAAGAGGAAATGATAGTACATCAGTGGACAATCACAGCATGCTAAAGAATTGGAAAGTCAAAATGTGATAAACGGTCTCACTGATGATGTGCCAGTAGGTTTTTACACATTTAGTAGATTGTGTCGAGATATAAACCTAAATATCAAACTTGCTTATATCGTGGGGAACATCTCTCGGATATATGGGTAACCCCCGAAATCTTGTTTGAAAAGTCCCTCTTTCTGAGTTACTAGGTCTTTATACTCAATGATATCTGGGGTATTAACCCGGGACTTCTGATTTTGCGGAAGCAATGGCCTAGTCCCCGGAGAATACTTTACGCTTGCTTGAAATATAGCATCACCCTCAGTACAAAATATGATGAAACATTGAAAAATGCTAATCATGTGCTGTTGAAACAAAAGATTCTCTAAAGGGAACACACCAAAAGTCGAAGCCGTCATCTCTCTGCTGAACGGAAGTTCTGACCTGAGCTCTCACGGCCCTCGCAATTTAACCCTTTACAGATATCATCTATGGTATAATCACCTGTAAGACTGAATATTGGGATCAGAATACGGGAGTATATTCTGAGGTGGGGCATGCGAATAAGTTTAAGTCTTTAAAGACATTAATCTCGTATCTTGAAACAGTTGAACTTTGTGTGAGAATTTAAGTGGATCAGTATACTGACAATCTAAGTGAATCGTTTAGAACTTAAAATGTTTAAAAGCTTAACGGTGTTGGTGATTTGTCTCATAAACTGATATGATCCTCTTACACAAACTCGCAAAAATATTGTTTATATATATTTCTTTACTGCATTTCATTCTAAGTTTAAAAATTCCAAAAAGATTTTAAGTGTGTTTTAGCATAAATTTTGAAAAAATCCAAAAAGATTTTAGACAACTGATGTTGAAAAGCTGATTTTCAAAATTCCAAGTGCTAAACATGATGAACAGGTTTGGGAGTGTGTGTTTAGAAAAATGATATACATACAAGTGGTCATAAAAATTAAATTTGTTATATCAATAATTGATGTTTTGAATTGAGTTTATCAAGTGGTTAACAAAGTTTAAATTTGTCAAATTGTTAATTTGTGAAATTTATTGTTGGGTAAAGATTTGTGCAGGAATCAGTAGAGCCAGGAATTGGTTCTGATTCTTTGGGAAGAAATGTGAGTCAAGTTATGATCTTGAAATCTGAGAAAATCATAATACGATTCCAGCACAATTCAAGGGAGAGTCTGCTAGTTGATCATCATCAGAGGGAGAGAAGAGTTTGTAGATTCAAAAGCCAGAATCAAATCCTGTTGATAAGAGAGAGTAGAGGATAAAAATTGAGGATACTTTCACTGTCAGATACTTTGAAAAGAGCCCAAAGACTGATAAAGACTGAAGACTTTGAAGACTCGACACTTAAGACTCGTCAACATTTGAGGGGGAGTCTGTTGGTGCATGCGTCTGTCGACTTCGTCTTGTATCGAGTCTTGTACTAGAGTTGTTAGATCAGGGCACGTTGTACGAGAAAATAGGTTTTAGGTGTTTGGAAGTTAATTCCGTTTGAAATTGTCTTGTGCTATTTCAAACGAAATTAACATGAGTAATTTCGTTTGAAATGGACACTGCTACTTTTAAACGAAATCACCTAGTCTATAAATAGGGGTCAAACGAAATCATTTGTAACTTTGAGATTTCCGGTACCGAAGTGTTGCCGATGTGTCTATTGATCTGAAACCTTGTTAAATCGTTAATACAAGACTTTTTGAAGTGAATCAAGCTGTTTTACAAGTCAATTCATCTGTTTCCTCCTTTTGAATTAATTAGAACTCTTCGGATCGATTCGTTTGGGTCACAAAACGATCCTACATAAGTTAAAAATACCCTAAATATCCTTTACATAGCTTAAAAATAGGCTTTGAGGGGTTCTGTATGCTAAAATAAACTTATTTGATCAATAGGGACTAAAAGCGTCAAAAAGTGCATAAGTTTGCATTTTCGCGCATATCTTATGTTCTGAATATATCCGGACACCCAAAAATTTATGTAATCATTAAAATATTTTATTTTAGTGATTGGCATGATAAAATTCCATTCGTCGCTTAATTTGGATCGTTTTTGTGTTCGTTACGACTTCCGTCGTAATTACCGAATAACGCAACCGTACGACCAAACGAACCGACATCCGAGATATTTTTGAGCATATTTTAAGTTCCCTATACTTTAACATCATTTTAGAGCCTTGAAATGAGGTTAACGGGGCTTAAACGTGTCAAAAATGCATCAAAATGCAAGTTTCTCTAGTGCAGAGACCATTTTGGACAATCTGCCAAACTAGGCTAGGCGGGCCACGTAAGTTTAAGCTGTATCTTGCGCGAGGCGTGACAGCCTGCCAGACAAAAACATTGAACCTGGTCATTTGGGCTGGTTTTGATGGTTTTTAACCACTGATTTGGGATACTTTGGGCTGTTATTTGATGGTTTTTAGTATTCCCATGGTTTTGAAAACCATGTGCTCAAGTGAAGGGCCAAGATTTGACGCATCACAATAGACAACGAAATCATCGTTTCCATCGGGCAAAGATAGAACAGGAGCATCACATAGCTTCCGTTTAGGCGCTTGGAACGCTTCTTGCTTAGGTCCCCACTCAAAAGGCTTATTCTTCTGAGTCAAAGTAGTGAGTGGAACCGCAATTTTCGAGAAGTTCGAAATAAACCGTCGATAATAACCAGCAAGACCAAGAAAAGAACGAATTTATGTAGGTGTCGTTGGTGTATTCCAATCCTTAATTGCAACAATTTTGGATGGATCCACATGAATACCCTACTCGTTGACTATATGACCCAAAAACTGAACTTCTTTAAGCCAAAATTCACACTTGGAGAATTTAGCAAAAAGTTGTTCCTTCTTCAGGAGTTCTAGTGTCAAACGAAGGTGTTGCTCGTGATCGACTCGAGACTTTGAATAAACAAGGATATCGTCGATGAACACAATGATGAACTTATCTAAATAAGGTTTACAGACCCTATTCATTAAGTCCATGAAGATAGCTGGAGCATTTGTCAAACCAAAAGGCATGACAGTAAACTCATAATGCCCATATCTCGTGCGGAAAGCAGTTTTGGGAATATCTTCTTCGAGAATACGAAGCTGATGATACCCAGAACGCAGATCGATCTTGGAAAAACAGGTAGCACCTTGCAGCTGATCAAAGAGATCATCGATTCAAGGTAGGGGACATCGATTCTTGATGGTAAGCTTATTAAGCTCACGATAATCGACACACATTCGAAAAGACCTATCTTTCTTTTTCACAAAGAGGACAGGAGCACCCCATGGTGAATAACTCGGACGGATGAATCCTTTATCAGATAACTCTTGAAGCTGTTTTGATAACTCTTGCATCTCCGACGGTTCAAGATGATAAGGTGCTTTCGCAATCAGGTTAGCATTGGGTAGAAGATCAATATGAAACTCGACTTGACGAACTGGAGGCAAACCAGGCAGTTCATCAGGAAACACCTCTGGATAATCCTGAACAATCAGAATATCCTGAATACTCTTGCTCTTGCCTTTCTCCTCGGTGACATGTGCTAGAAAAGCAACATATCCTTTTCGTAAATAACGTTGGACCTTCGTACACGACATGAGTTTCAAACCACCAGAAGGTTTCTCGCCACGAACTTCCAGAACATCGCCAGACGAAAGAGGGATGCGAACAATCTTATCGAAACAAACCACCTCAGCATGATGTTTGGTTAACCAATCCATCCCAATGATAATATCGAAACTCCCAAGTTGCATTGGTGTGAAGTCAATAGGAAAAAGATGGTTATCAAGGTTCAATTGACAATCACGAATAACAGAATCGAGAACAAGAGGTTTACCAGTAGCTACTTCGACAGATAAGGGTTTCCTCAGTTTAGTTCTAGGTATCGCAAGCAAAGGCTTAAATGACAATGAAACAAAACTTTTATCGGCACCAGAATCAAAAAGAACAGATGCAGGTCGATTGTTAACAAGGAACGTACCATTGACAACCTCGTTATCAGCACGAGCCTCGATTGTATGCTCATCCACGAGCGGGATTCACATTCGCGTTTGCATTCGTATTTGCATTCGCGTTCACCAACCTCGGGCAGTTGTTGCGGAAGTGACCAAACTCTCCACAATTGTAACATGATCCAGGTGGGAATCTAGCAGCATTCCCCTAAACTGGAGCCTGATTTTGAACAGCTTAATTCTGACCCAAACGACAGATGTTGGCCAGATGCCCAAGTTTACCACACGTAGTACACTGCTTACACGCCTATTGGGTAGCATGATGACCATTGCACCGAATGCAGTGAGGTGCAGTACCAGCATACTGTTTCTTCGCAGGAGGTAGTGCTAGTGGGTTCTGAGGGTTCTGTGCAGTAACGGCAAAGTTCTGGGAAGCCTTGCGCTTCCTCGACTTCTTAGAAGACTCACCCTTCTTCTTACCCTTACCTTTACCCTTTTCTTGTGTGGGGCTGACTTCTTCTTGTCACCCTTGTGGGTCAATTTACCTTTTCTGACCTGAGACTCGGTCAGAGTAGCAGCTAATTCAATCGCTTGACGAACAGTGGTAGGATTACTGCCAGTCACAATGTCTTGCTCAGAATCGGGTAAACCATCGATATACCTCTCTATCACCTTTTCCAACGGGGTAACCATAGTAGGACACAACAAACTGAGCTCCTCATAACGATCCATATACGCACGGTGTTCTCCCCCATCTTGTTTTAAATCATCGAATTCTTGTTCCAAAGCTCGAATTTCATGACGGGGACAAAATTCTCTCATCATAAGAGCTCGGAGCTCTTCCCAAGTTTGTGCCATAGCCACATCGGCACCCCTATCACGCATCACACCGTTCCACCATGTAAGAGCACGCTTCTCGAACACACTGGATGCAAATTCAACCTTACGCTCATTCGGACATTGCACATGTCTGAATGTGCTTTCCAAACTTTCGAACCACTGCAGGAGCGCGGTTGCTCCTTGAGACCCAGAAAACTTCAACGGTTTAGCCAAATTGAAAGTCTTGAAATTACACGGTTCATTATTGTTATTATTGTTGTTGTATAACTGATGGATCTGAGTTACTACGTTTGGAGGCACTGCAGCCATTTGTTGAGTGACAAGGGCTACGACTTCTTCATTAGTTAAAGGTTGTGCATCACGTCGAGGAGGCATTGTCTAAAAAGAACAAGGAAACATGAGAAACGAGTGAGGTCAACAATTGGAAAAACAAAAGAGGTATTGAAAACATTGACAAAACACAAGGAGTGTGATCATTCGTTCGTTACCTCGAACAAACAAACGACACGCAGTGACTAATCAAAGTAAATGGGTCAAAATAATGTATCGCGAAGACATGCTCGCCTATAAGTGAACACTCACCCCAAGAGTTCCCAGGTAAGAGTGACTGGTCCGATTATGTGGATTTGTACGAACACTCTAGCCTTAGACAGAAAACTCAGGGTACAGGCATTCACCCTTCCAGTTTGCACGTGTTCACACTATTTAGAGCCAAACTTTGATGAGATTTTGAAAACTTAGAGGGTTCAAAACCTTATAACAAATCATTTACGAAGAAATGATTAGTTTTCAAAGCGGATTCGAAATTTGTGTTCTCATTATGGTTATCACCTAAGGATAGGTGACGATTTTGTTTTTAAAAATCTAAACGCAAGAAAACTCGCGTTAGGGTCCTAGAAAGTTATAGTCTAGGTCAAAGAATTACTAATAACCTAATTCCCTATAACCATTGGCTCTGATACCAACTCTTCTGTCACACCCCGACTGCGTTAAAACAACGAAACCGCGGCGGAAACGTCGGGGAGTGTTGTGGCAGAATTATTGTTTCACAACCATGGATACAAAAAGTTTCGTTTTATTGATTCATTAAGTAATTCAAATCATCTTAACACAAAACAAAAAAGTTATATATCGACTATCACTGTTATTATGTCACCAAGGCCTCGTCCAGATCATATGTGAACATGCATCCTAGCAATCAACATCATTCAACACCACCTGAAACATATGTAAAACAAAGTCAGCAAAGAAATGCTGGCGAGCACATAGGTTTTATGAGAGTATCGGATTCATGGCTCATTTACATATTGCAATAACTTATTAAAAACCTTGTTTTGAAAAGTGTATTGTATTGCAACATAATTAACCAACTCAAATCAAGTGGGTTATATTTTATAAAATCTCATAGCCATGATTCTTAACCCAAAAACATTTGTTTAAATAATCCAAATCGTAAATTTTTCTCGTTATAAAACTCGTATGTTTTATATCATTTAGAAAACATCGTTATGTGACATCATTTCAAAATCGTTTGCCCAAGTGAACTAGATAATGACACGGAATGTAATATGATAAAAACACTTATATATAAGAAGTACCAGCGCCGTATCTACCATGCTTTTATCATGTTACACCCATCCCATTACCTAATCACCACCCAAAACCAATCGTTTGTTCAAATCGTTTAACTTGTACTAATCATTTCCAAAATCGTTTCAAATCGTTTAACTCGTCCCAAAATCGTTCTTGTTTTAATTGTGAAAACTACTTTTGGTCGCCTCGTTAATAACATCCAAACCTTCGCAACTCGTCCCTCGTTCAACTCGAATTAACAAACCACTAAAGGGTAAGTTAACAATCACAGATTCAGTCATTACCCACACAACCCCCACACATAACCATAGGTGCAGTCTGATAATGGGATTTGTCAGATCCTATGGTACAATAACCTAATATTAGTCGGCTTGATCAATGTTAATGAATGTTATTCGTTATGTAACTACAACCAACAAGTTTGTTCAAATTTTCGAAATCGTTATTAGTTTAATATAAACCATTTTAATCACTTTTGAAACCATCGTTTAAACCTTGAAATCATTTAACACATATGAATCACCCCAAAACAATTGAAAACAGTAAAATAGGGGAACTATGTACTCACATCGAAGTTCAATGTATCCTCAATCCAAAGAATTCAACAAGCTTAAGCAAAACAAAGAAATTCAAGTAGCACCTAGTAATCGAATCACTAGTCAAATAATCGACACTTAAATCGGAAGATCGGACAGAATGAGGTCTTGTAAACCAAATGAGTGTTGGAACTCATGTGATATGGTTTAACAAAGCCTACATTCTAGATCGAAACCTATCCTAAGTGCTTTCGACCTGTTACGACTCATTAAGGTAGCTTACGCTATTTTAACGCGTCGTTCGCGCAAACGCGCGTTCGAGACATCTAACTAGTCCTATGACAAGTGTTATATGCCTAAACATGTTGCATAATTAGTTAAGTGACAAAAGTTTATGTTACATATGCTTAAAATTCAATTATGCATGAAAAGGGCATTTTGGTCATTTACCTAAGGCATATAAACTACCTATCATACAACTACTTAAACTAAGTGACCATAAGGTATAACCTTGGAAGGTTATTCCCTATACAACTATGGTCACTAAACATGCTTGGTCGGATACTAATGATCGACCAAATGGGTCTAGTTCGAAAGTCTAAGCGGTGGTTTAGACCGCTTGACTTACGACTCTAAACAAGCACAAGACTAAAAGTGACGAGCTAAAGATGTTAGAACATGTTTAGTTGAGTTAGAAAACAGGTTTTGATATCAAAACAAAGGGTTCTGATACCCAAGAGTATTTTGGTTAAAAAATACGCATGAATACGCATTTTGACCGAAACTACGACTCGTCACTACGCCTAGTCAACGTGGTAATCAGTAGGTATAGTCACACAGGACTATAACCATCGTGATTACGCTCACGTTGCGAAGTTCAAACGAACTTCGTGTTGACCATAACCTGGTCTAAGCAGAAAGTCAAACACTGTTTGACTTTCATGCTTGAAAACGCAATAAAAGCACGAAAGAATACTTACAAAGGGTCCAAGCTAGGAAGATCTTGATCAAACTACTCAGGTATGATGTTTTTGAACTCCAACTTAGAGCAATTCAGATCAAGGTGTGTAGAAATGAAATGAGATGGTGGGTTTATATAGATTTTGGTAAACCATTAGGATCGTTTCTCGCAAAACGTGCTTCGATCTTGGCCCTCCACTTGGGCACATGGTTTTCAAAACCATGGGAATACTAAAAACCATCAAATAACAGCCCAAAGTATCCCAAATCAGTGGTTAAAAACAATCAAAACCAGCCCAAATGACCAGGTGCAATGTTTCTGTCTGGAAGACTGTCGCGCCCCACATAAGATACAGCTTAATCTTACGCGGCCCGCCTTGCCTAGTTTGGCAGATTGTCCAAAATGGTCACTGCACTAGAGAAACTTGCATCTTGATGCATTTTTGACATGTTTAAGCCCCGTTAACCTCATTTCAAGGCTCTAAAATGATGTTAAAGCATAGGGAACTTAAAATATGCTCAAAAAGATCTCGGATGTCGGTTCGTTTGGTCGCACGGTTGCGTTATTCGGGTAATTACGACGGAAGTCGTAACGAACGCAAAAACGATCCAAATTAAGCGACGAATGGAATTTTATCATGCCAATCACTAAAATAAAATATTTTAATGATTACATAAATTTTTGGGTGTCCGGATATATTCAGAACGTAAGATATGCGCGAAAATGCAAACTTATGCACTTTTTGACGCTTTTAGTCCCTATTGATCAAATAAGTTTATCTTAGCATACCGAACCCCTCAAAGCCTATTTCTAAGCTATGTAAAGGATATTTAGGGTATATTTAACTTATGATCAAGTTCTGAAATGTTCGTTATTATACAAATCGGTATAGTTTCGCAGTTTGACACAAATAGTCCCTACGATCAACAAACTTGTTTTCAACACACCAACCATCCAAAACTTATTTCTAAGTTATGTAAAGGTTTTTTAAGGTATGTTAAGCCTATGTCACTATTCCGGAGTGTTTTTCGCGTTAAACTGACTACGTTTACGCACCAGTTTGCGTATAACCTTCCAGAAAGCGATTTAAAGCTTGAAATCGGATTCGAATCAAATCGTAAAATCATCAAACATAAATATACACATAATAACACCAAAAAACATATAATAACACCAAAGCACATTGTTTTATTGATAATTAACATTGTATTACATTGTACATCGATTACAAAACACAGTTGTTACAGTAATGTCATGTGTGTCGACATGGTTTGGATAGATTTTGTATTCTCGGTCCAAGCGATAAGTGGTTGGACCAAGTTCGAGGGGGAGATTGAGTAAACTGAGTGATGAAGTTGTTTACAAACTTAGCAATAAGAGCGTGCGCGAATGGTTCGATGATTGAAGCATCGAAGTAGCGTGAGTGTATGTGCGATAGGCGACTAGTGATGAGCAGTAAGCGGTAAGCGGTAAGCGCTACGTGATAAGCAATATGCGATAAGCGATAAGCGGTAAGCGGTAAGCGGTAAGCGGTAAGCGGTAAGCGGTAAGCGGTAAGCGATAAGCGATGAGCGATAAGCGTCGAGAGGGAGAAGCGATGCGAGTATCGAAGCATTGAGATTGATAAGTTCGATAAGCATTAAAGAGTTGAAGCGTTGAGAGGTAAAGCGTTAGCGAAGAGAGTTAGATTTCAGCGACGGTGCGATTGCGTTCGTGTAGACTTACGAGAGGTTTAACGTTGACGCGTTTGAGAATGGATGAGATGTTATGCCTTGCGAAGGAGTTTGGCGTGTAGAAAGTTGTCTCAATAGTATAAGAGGTCTAATAACGTTCAACTCCATATGGCATTTTCTTCACGGAAGTTTATTAGCATGGCAAATGTCACACCCTCAAAATCCACAAGCGGAGTATTACCGCGAGGCATGTGACTGACCAGGATCATACCACAAATCATACTAAACATTTAAGTAAAGTAAAACCACTGCAAACAAAACATATAGTGTTCACCAAAAACCAAAGTCCAAAACCAAATTTAAAAGTTAGCGGAAGCATAAAGTATTAAAACCCATAAAACAGTTTGTAAATCATAAAGTTCATTAGTAGGAATCCAACTGTGGAATCCTAGCCATAATGCCCACTCCGCGTGCAAGCTTCATCCTTGTACCTAATGACCTGCAAAGCATGCAGTAGTGTGTCAACAAAAAGGTTGGTGAGTTCACGGTTGGTTGTTCGTTTTAGTGTTGTTCCAAAAACCATAAGTTGTTAAGTTTCCTTGTTCTTATAAAAACATGCCATGGGGAGCTACTCCACTGTTTTAAAACACTAGACCCGTTACAGTACCAACTATTGACTGTAGTTATGTTTAGTGCCCTGAGTCAATGTCTATCGTCATTGACGAAGTGCCCAAGTATATTAGTCCACACCCGTCCTCTGCGGCATGGTGAAAGGCTTGTCAAACATAATAGCACTATTTAACTAATAACCCGTTCGCCATTGGCCCGGCGATTAAGTCGATACATTGGCATCCTTCCCAAGGAGGGTGGAGGTACGTATTCTACCCAAGGAGAATACGCAGGTTATATCCCACCTAAGGGGGATAGTTGTTGTTTAACCCATTCCCAAACCACCGGGAATCCCATGCTTTGACGAAAAGTGTGAACTCACCTTTGATTGCTCGTTTGGTCTCTTAAAATGGTTAACAGTCAAGGTAGGTCAATCACGTCCTAATACGATTACCATTTAGTTCATTAGTGTGTTCAAGTAAGGCAGAAAGCTCCTACACGCATCTCACACATAACATGCACTTACTTTAACGGTTCACGCACATATACATATTTCACATATAACTACTCATGAACAAGCACACAATACTTCACATAACACTTTCTTGGACATTAAACAAGTTGGATCATTATCAGATAGCCTAATCGACATCTAGACACGCAAATCACAACTTATACTATTTCAGCTCCAACATCCAAAACTGAGCTTTTTTCGGGTATTTTTATAAAATAGTTATCTTGTTCCAAAAATTCTAAATAATTTACAGCACATTAAAAATGGTCCACATCACCTTGTAAAAAAAATCTAAAGACCTGATTCATTACTGATTATTTAATAAAAATCATTTACTGGGCTGCAGTCAGATTCATCACTTTCTGACTGCAGTCCATGGAAAAATTCATTTAAAATTCATCGTCAGGCCGATTGGTGAAATTCTAGTTGGAGATTTACGACGACACCTGTGCCCATCTACTGTACTAATTTTAAGACCTAACTCTATCCAGATACCAAGTTATGACGAAAAACGAAACACGCATTTTCTGCAAAAAAAAAAACGCAACTTTTGCTGTTGTACAAAATGGGCCTTTAAAAATAGCAAACGACCTCAGAAAAATGTGATTCCAGTGCCATTTGAAGCGATTTTCGAAAACGTATGATTTAGACTTCAGAAAATCAAATTTTCTATTTATAACGGTCTGTTTACAACCAACTGAAGTTGGCTATTTTCGTCAATCAGCATTCTGTTTTTCATTTAAATGACTCCAAAACGCATGTAAATGATCACGACACTTCCTAATAAGAACTAACAGCAGATTAACCATCAATTATCACCTAAACATATCAATAATCTCATAACCCTAGATATAAAACATCATGATTCTCGCAAAAACGCAGCCAACGATCATTTACACATACGTATCATCAATTAATTCAAACAATCGCATAATCACCCGAAACTAATCATGCAACAACAAAACCCTAGCATAACAACTCAAGATCACAGCCATGTCCAAACAAATTCACATCATGAATCGCAATCCAAATCAAGAACACTAACCTTGGAGCAAAGAGAAGGGCTAACGAGGAAGTGAGAGGCGAATCAAGAAGCTGAACAAGAAGCTGTTTGCGCAAAGGGGGGGGGGTCTCCTGGCCGTCGCACTCTAAGGGGGTGTTAGGGTTTTTGTTTTGTTTTTTTCTTATTCCCAAGACATGTATGTATAATTAAAACATAAGGGAAGTTGGGCTTAATGGGCTGCAAGGAACAAGAGGGTGTGGATTGGGCTTATTGTTTCGCATGGGGGACATAGGGTGGGGGTTGGGTAGATTAGTAGCGCAAGGGGGAAGGGGGTGTCACACCCCGATTTTCGGTTTATGTGGAAGCGTATTGCGAGGTGTGACGAGAGCGGCAATCATTACAATCAATCGAGTAAACAACATATGTAAACCATAAAAGGATGTTCATCCATACATTTGTTTTGAAACCATAATTTACATAACAAACATCTTGTTCGGGAATTGAAAACAACTACAACTTTAACCACATTGTTCAAAGTTCAAAATAGTTTCACACAACATAACAACTGAAAATAGAGGACATCTCAAAAGCTTGCGTTCTTGATAACCACTCGAACATATTTTTCCCAAAGTCATCCACTAATCTCCTGTAATACATGTTAATTTTCAAAACGTCATCAAAAGTTCAGTGAATTCATGTTATTTCGTTTTTGTATCAAATGAGTCTCCAAAACATTTGAAGTAGTAAAATTCGTTTTTGTATAGTATGATGAAAAATCGTATGATCATTAGTGTTTTGGAAGGCCACTAATATGTATGCCGAATAGGAGGCAGCCAAACCTTGACAATTTATCGTGTGTGTCAACGACACTAGTTTGGACACAAAGGCACTCTTAACGATCGTGGTTATCGTTGCTGATATGAGTGGGGCTTGCCAAAAGCCAAATAGATCTATCCGTTTGTTCCTCGGTACTTGTTTATTCATTAATGGTTCCTTTATTTTAAACACCTATCCGCATGTGATCAAAATTGTTGCATCGTATCATTATACTATTTGTAACATGTATACATCCCCGAAAGTTTAAAACCATAAACATTCAAAGTAAAAGGGGAAACATGAACTCACAGATTTGCGTTCCGTGCAAATCTCTATTCAATTCCTTGTTCGTTTTTTATTTCTTGACCTACAAGTGTTCTAATCTCGTTAGACACTTAGGTTTGTATTTATTTATCGTACAAGTATTATTTCATCTAGTATTTTGTTTTTAGTTTCTCGTAATCATTTGCTTCCTTTGTTGTGTTTTCGTATATATATAACTTCCTTGTAAATATATTTATTCTATTTGATTTGTTTTTGAATGGGCTTAATTTATGAATTAGATCTTAAGTCCATTTTGGGTGTTTGGTGTATATGGGCCTAGCCCAAATAATTTTGTTTAGAATGGGTTAAGCCCAAATTGATTTGTAGGAGTGGGCCTTAGCCCAAATCACTTTTATAAAAGTGGGCCTAGCCCAATTTAGTTTATAATTGTGGACTTAGCCCAAATAATTTGTGTAAGAATGGGCCTAGCCCAAATTATTTTCTAAAAATGTATCTAGTCCATAATAATTTACAAAAATTGGGTTTTTAGCCCAAGTATTTTGTAAAGTGGGCTTTAGCCCAATTTTGACTAAAAATATATTTTAGTCCATTGTTTTGTAAAAGTGGGCCTAGCCCAAATTTTATTTATGAGAAATGGACATTAGCCCAATTTAACTTATGGACTACTTTTTAATTTACAAGATTTTGGGCTAGTAAAAATAATAGTAATACTTGTATTTTTATAAAAATCTAGTTTTTTTATAAAAATCATTACTTATGCCATAATTGAATCTTTTTAGTGCATAAGCTTTTGTGATGGCTCGTATTTTGTTATAGTCGTTTACTACTTGTCGGTTTGATTTATTCGTATCCTTTGTCCGGTTTGTGTCGTCCGTCTTGTTTTTACCATTTGTTTTGTTTGTGCCATCTTAGTTTGTCCAAAAGTCCATATTGTCCAATAGTGTCCGAATTTGTCCATTTGTGTGTTCTTGTCCAAGGATGGACATTTTATTTTGTTTTTCAAGTTCATATATATATATTTGTAATTTTTGTGGATGTGTATCAATTTTGCATTGGTTCCTACTTGAACTAGCGTATAATGTACACATCAAAAATATGTACTTATGATACTTGATGAATATTTTTGAAAATACATATTTTATTCAAAAATATTTACTTGTCACTTTTGTTTAGAAATATTTTTATAAAACATGGATTTATAACTTTGTCCAAAATTTTGTTTAACCATGTTCAAAGACCTCAAATAGTTCTAGTTACATACTTCTTTGTTTAACAACTTTTTAAACATTACAAAAATTATAAAAATTTTACCATATATGGATTTTTTCCCAAGTTTTTACAAAACTTGTTTTCAATTTATTTCAACACAAAACATCATCAAGTATCAATATCAATCAAAATTTGTCAACAAAAGTAGCATGAACATGATATAGTTCTCAACTTTCCCAAAAAGGAAACTTTATTCCTTATTTTTGCCAAAAATTTGTAGAACAAGATTCTATTGAAAATTCTTGTTTTAGATGACTCACAAGGTTATTTGAAGCATAAATATGTGTTTAAAACGTTTACCACTAACATATTTCATACTTTTGATTCTTTCCAGAAATGGAAACTTTATTCAAGAAATTTAAAAAAAAAAATATTTTCTTGGTTTTAAATGATTTCTCATATTTTACTAGTATGCATGTTCATCATAACTCATGTTCATCACTTTGTTGATGAATCTTGGTTGATTCTACATGCATGTATGTAGATCATATTTTTAAGTAAAAATAACCAAGATTCAAGTTTACTAGTCTAGATTTCTCCAAGTTCATCCCATAATCATAGAAAAATCATGAATAAAAATAATGATTTTTAGTTGTTCTTGTTGTTTTTCGTGTGGGTTTATGATGAACTTGTAAAAGAAATCAAGAATAAAAGTAAGACTAGTGTGATGTTCTTACAATTTTTGCTAGGAATTAACGATGAAGATAAGAAAAATCTTGATGATCTAAGGCTTCTAGTTCCACCAAAAATGCTCCAAATAGCTTTACTAAACTCCCTAGTAGCTTGTTTCATCCATGAACTTCCATATGAGCATGTATTCTTGAGTTTGAAGATTGAAAGAGATGAAGTGAAAGGGGTGTTTGGTCTAGCCGAATTTTTGAAGAAGAGAGAGAGGAAGGTGGTAAATGTTGATGGTTTTTGGGGATTATGGAAGGTGGTGGAGTGTAGAGAAGGATTTAGTTACACTGATTCTTGCACACAACACTAATCATCATCTCCTTGGTCCAACACAACACATTAGTGATGAGTGAGCTTGGAGGGGGACCCACATATTCCGAAAATCAGCCATGGGGGGGGGGGGGGGGGGTTGCTTTATTTTTTTTATTAAAAATCTTGTTTAAACTATAATCTTTAGGAACTTTTAGAACTTTGACATTTTATATAAAATATCTACAAGGTTTTAAGCTCTAATATTTTAAAGTAGGGTGACACTAGGTAAAACTAGTTCACCAAAATTTTTAGTTTGTAGTTCGGGTGAAAAAGTCGGTTCGGGTCCTGTACCGGGTTAAATACTGACACCGTGTTTTCTTTAGGTAAATACACGACAAAAATTATTTTTGCACATGTTTTATTATCCAAATAATTAATCCAACTTTTTGGACTAAAAATTTTATTATTTTTTACACGGTTCCGGTACCGGCTTAGCTGATTGGCAGTTTACTGAACTAGCCGTGCAGCTTAACGCAACAAGATTCAATTGCGGATTTTGTGTCGTTTTTAACACCCATTATATTATTTATGTCAAATAATATTTATTTTTGGGTTTTCGGACAATCACTGTTTCGTTCTGCGGAATGCTGTACACTCCCACAGGATTACTGTATTGTTCTGCAGACTTGGACAATTTGGTTTTAATTGGAATTTTCTAAATAATAAGGCACTTATTATTTTTGAACAAAGCTTTTTATAGAATATTTGTGTAGACATATTCGTATGTCTTGTTTTTATCGTGTCAGACTATACCGCGACTAGTACTGACAAGTATCGTTTATTCGCGTTCTTATTGTTAGTCTAGAATATTGTTTCCAATCGCAACAGATTTGTTATCATAATTCATTATGATTTTTATAGTTCCTAGACTTTTAAGACATAATTAATTAAAATCAAGTCAAACACGCGAAAATTACTGGAATTTTGCCGATTGTCACATTCTCCCCCTGTTAAAGAAAATTTCGTCCCGATATTTTAGGTTGCGTTACTCTTGTTGGGAATTTCTTAAAAAATGAGGGTACTTCTTTTTGATTTCGTCTTCTCGTTCTCATGTGAACTCGGTCCTTCGTTTCGAGTTCCATCGGACTTTGATTAGTTTGATACGACTTCTCCTCATTTTATGAATTTTTGAATCTAGAACCTCAACAGGTTCTTTGATGAAATGGAGTTTGTCGTCTACATGGATTTCGTCCGGGGGAATAATAAGTGATTCATCCGAAAGACACTTTTTCAGATTCGACACGTGAAAAGTGTTGTGCATGTTACTGAGTGTTTCAGGCAGCTTTAATTTGTAGGCGACGTTTCCAATCTTTTCCAAGATTTCGTATCGTCCTTTGTATCTCGGGCTAAGCTTCCCTTGCTTACCGAATCTAGCTACGCCTTTCCATGGCGAGACTTTTAGCAACACCTTGTCTCCAACCTCAAAAGACAATGATTTGCGGCGTCTGTCCGCTTAGCTTTTCTGTCTGTCTCGAGCCGCCTTGATACGGTCTCGAATCTTGAATATTTTATCAGTAGTTTCTTGAACTAACTCAGGACCTAACATTTGTTTGTCGCCTAGTTCCGCCCAGCATAGCGGAGATCGACACTTTCGGCCATATAACGCTTCGAATGGTGCGGCTTTAATACTCATGTGATAACTGTTATTGTATGAGAAATCCACTAAAGGAAAGTGAGTGTCCCAATTCCCACCTAAATCCATCACACAAGCGCGCAACATATCTTCTAGAGTTTGAATTGTGCGTTCACTTTGGCCGTCAGTTTGGGGATGAAAGGTCGTGCTCAAATTTAATTGGGATCCAAAGGCCTTTTGAAAAGACTGCCAAATCCTTGATATAAAACGACTGTCTCGGTCAGAGATTATCGACACAGGTACACCATGTATTGCTACAATTTCTTTGAGATAGATTTCAGCTAACTTCTCAGTACTATCTTTCTCACGGATAGGCAAGAAGTGCGCTGACTTTGTTAATCGATCGACGATTACGCAAATCATGTCGTGACCACGAGAAGTCCTGGGTAATTTAGTTATGAAATCTAAGAGATATGTTCCCATTTCCAATTAGGGATTTTGGGTTGTTGTAGCAAACCAGAAGGTTTTTGGTACTCGGCCTTAACTTTAGCACATGTTAGACATTTTCCAACATATGTCGCAATATCACCTTTGATATTAGGCCACCAATAAAATTCCTTGGGATCGTAATACATCATCTGCTCCAGGATGTATCGAATATTTGGATTTATGAGCCTCATCAAGAATTAGATCTCAAAGACCACTAAAATGAGGAATCCAAATTTTATTAATGAAATATAAGGCTTCGTTCTCTTTTGGTTCTAATTGTTTTTCCATACCTCTAAGCATTTCTGCTTTGACATTTTCTGCTTTCAATGCTTCTTGCTGAGCATCACAAATTCGAGAGGTAAGGTTGTTATGAATTGTGAGCCTTAAGGATCGCACACACAAAGGTTTAACTCGTTCCTTTCGACTTAATGCATCCGCGACAGCGTTTGCTTTGCCCGGATGATATTTGATCTTGCAATCGTAGTCATTCAACAATTCAACCCATCGTCTTTGGCGCATATTTAACTCTTTCTGGTTAAATATATGTTGAAGACTCTTGTGATCCGTGAATATCGTGTATTTAGTACCATAAAGGTAATGACACCAAATTTTTAGTGCAAATACCACTGCACCTAACTCTAGGTCATGTGTGGTATAGTTCCTTTCGTGAATCTTTAGTTGGCGTGATGCGTATTTAATAACTTTCTCCCTTTGCTTCAACACGCATCCTAACCCTTGTCGTGAGGCATCACAATAGACTACAAAATCATCCGTACCGTCTAGGAGTGATAGAATTGGAGTATTACAGAGTTTGTCTTTAAGCAGTTGAAAAGTTGTTTCTTGTTTCTCTCCCCAATCAAATTTCTTATCTTTTTGAGTGAGAGAAGTGAGGGATTGAGCAATCTTCAAAAAATTCTCAATGAATCTTCGATAATAACCGGCCAATCCTAGGAATTGACGTATTTCAGTCGGTGTCTTTGGTGCACTCCAATTCTTAATGGCCTCGATTTTGGATGGATCAACATGTATGCCTTTTTCGTTGACTACAAGTCCGAGAAATTGAACTTCGCGAAGCCAAAATTCACATTTGGAAAATTTCGCATACAGTTTCTCCTTTTTCAACAACTCAAGAATAGTTCTAAGATGGTGCTCGTGTTTGTCTTTGTTTCGTGAGTATATCAATATATCATCGATAAACACTATCACGAATTTGTTAAGGTAGGGCTTGCACACGCGGTTCATTAAATCCATGAACACCGCTGGTGCATTTGTTAAGCCAAACGGCATGACAAGGAACTTGTAATGACCGTAGCGAGTTCGGAATGCCGTTTTTGGAACACTTTCTTCTTGAATCCTGAGTTGATGGTATCCAGATCTCAAATCGATCTTTGAATAATAGCTTGATCCTTGAAGTTGATCGAATAGATCTTCAATCCTCGGTAATGGATACCGATTCTTGATTGTAAGTTTATTCAACTCCCGATAGTCTATGCACATCCTAAAACTTCCGTCGTTTTTCTTCACGAATAACACTGGAGCTCCCCAGGGTGAGTAGCTTGGCCTGATGAAACCTTTATCCAACAACTCTTGAAGTTGTGTGGACAATTCCTGCATTTCCGAAGGAGCTAATCGGTATGGAAACTTTGCCACAGGTGCGGCACCTGGAATTAAGTCTATTCAGAATTCGACTTGTCGTTGTGGAGGTACTCCCGGCAAGTTTTTTAGAAAGACTTCAGGGAATTCCTTCACAACCGGGATTTCCTTGAGTTTTAGCTCCTTGGCCTTGTTGTCAACTATGTGTGCTAAGAATGCTATACATCCTTTTCCTAGGCACTTTCGAGCTTTCATACAGGAAATAATTCGTAATGGCATTTCGTTTTTCTCACCGTGAACAAAAAGTGTTTCGTTATTAGGAAGGGGGATTCGAATGATCTTGTCGTAACATACGACTTGGCTTGGTTGGTGGATAGCCAATCTATTCCAACTACAATATCAAAACTACCTAGTTGAACGGGCATTAGGTCAATTTTGAATTTTCGTCCTCCTAGTTCTAACAATTTTATCGGTTTCAATCACTTTTCCATTCGCTAGTTCGACAGTGAATGGAACATCTAGTTTAGTTGACTTTAGTCCAAGCATATCTTTAAATTCTAAAGATATAAAACTAAAGTTTGCACCGGTATCAAATAAAACAGAAGCGAAATGATCGTTGACAGGGAACGTACCGGTGATTACGTTGGGATCCTGTCACGCTTCTTTAGCTCCAAACACAAAGGCTCATCCACGGCCTTTGTTTTCTTTGGGACAGTCCTTCCGGAAGTGTCCCATATCACCGCAATTGAAACAGCCTTGGTTTTGCCCTCGTTTGTTATCGTTTCTGCTGCCTCCTTCTTTCTTAACCACCTTGTTGTTACCCCAGCATTTTTCTGTGCAGTGCCCCATTTTTCCGCACTTGTCACACTTGATAGTTCGGCAACTACCCGTGTGATGAAACCCGCATCTGTTGCACTTAGGTGCATTCCCGACATAACCTTCCAATTCCGTTTCTGTTGCTGCTACGAATGCCTTCCCCGATCTCGTTGGGGGGTTCTCCTTTTTCTTACTGCTCGATTGGGATCCTTTCTTGAATTGTGAGAACTTCCGCTTATTATCATGTGAAGCGGATTCTTCTTGTTTTTCCTCCGTTTTCTCAGTACCCTTTTTGTCAAATTTATTCATCCTCTTCGCTTCTTTGGTTAGACTAACGGAGATTGTGATGGCCTCAGTGACCGTGGTAGGATGTGAAGACGTGACCATACTCCGGATCTGAGGTGCCAATCCCCAAATATACCTTTCGACTCGTTTGAACTCCGGAGTTACCATATACGAAACTACTTGTGAAAAGTCATGGAATCGTTGTGTATAGCCGTAAATATCTGGTTCGTCCATCGTTAGATTCCAAAACTCCGTTTCTAACATTTGTAACTCTGCCCTCGAACAGTATTTCTCTCTCATCATTTCCTTCAATCTATCCCACGTGATGGCATAAGCGGCTTCGTCTCCAAAAATTTGTACTTGTAGATTCCACCAAGACAAGGCTTTAGCCATGAACATACCCGAGACATATAACACAGTCTGATTTGGGGTACAGTTGCTCATGCGAATGACGGAATCCATTTTCTTCGTCCAACAGACGAATGCTACGGCACCACCCGTGCCATCAAAATTCAAGGGTTTGCAATCAAGAAATTGTTTATACGGGCATCCTGAAATGTTGGTTCTCAAATTGTCAAACATATATATTTTACAAATAAATATTAATGAGAATTCCTTTGAAGGGTTAAGAGTAACCAACCGTTAGCATGATTTTGGGCTACTGGTGGAGCTTGAACTCTCGGCCCATTATTTTGGTTAGCATGCATTGCCTCGTGCTATGAAATTGCATCAGCTATGCGTTGGTTTAGTAAGGCATCAAGCTCAGCTTGAGTCCTGGGTAGAGGATTTTGAACATCACGTATATTCCTCCTTCTTGGCGCCATGAATCTTCATATGAAAGTCATGTAGAAGAATTTAGAAAAATATTTAAAATAAATATTGTCATTCATGGGCACAAAATAGAATAAATCACGTCATCACAACACATACATACATAAAAATAGGATAAATCGATCATATCTCGTGCAAAAACAACCATACCGAAATCGTCATCATACAAACAAATCCAACAATCAACAATCATAAAAGAAGAGATGCCACATACATATATATATATATATATATATATAGTTGTCAACTTGATACAAAATGTTTGTGAAGAAACAAAAATATAGTTAGAAGTTACATTACTCCACAATCCATGTCATAAACAAATACAAACACAAAATAGATTCTTCTTCACACAGTTCTTCCTCATCTTCAAGATGATCTCATATATATCTTCAAAAATCTCTTCTAACAGTCTTCCAACCTGTTAAGGGTACCTACCTCGTAATGCGACCACATACCATGACTAGAGTGGAGGTGGGGGTGGGGGTTGGGGTGTAGATGCACTAATGACCCCTCAGAAGTATGCCATCTCCTCCTCTATGGCGCTAATGCGCCTCTCAAGTGGCAGAGGTATGGCATGGTGTGGGGGAAACAACGGTGCTGGTGGAGATGGTGGTGGAGGTGACATCGGTACCAGCGGTGGTGGAGGAGGGGATGATGTCGGTAATGGTGGCAATAAGGATGATGATGGAGCGGCAATCGTAGGAGCTCGAGAAGCAGCCTGTTAAGCACTAAGCTCACGAAGGCGACTGAAAACGATGCCGAGCTGAAACTCGACTGATGTGAGTCTAAACTCAGTAGTGGATGGAGGCAAGTGACTCGGATGGTATGGATCAAACGGACCCATGCCCGATGGTGGCTGTGTATGAAAGGCTGTAAAGTATGGAGATGGATATGTGGCAGTACTGTGCATGGAAGTAGGGACATGATTGGATCTCCAACCAAAGGAACTGAAGTCTGCGAAGGATACCCCGCCATAGGGTAACTAGGAGCAGTGTGGGATGGCCCGACAGTATATGGGTCATAATGAGAACTGACTATAGATGTAACAAAGTAGCAAAAGATCCGGCAAACGGACGTGGGGGTAAATGCTCACCTGGCATAGATGTACCGCCCAGTGAGTAATGAAATGGTCCAGTAACAGGAGGGATGATCGGATGGAAATATGGAAATGTAGTGGGCAAAACAGGATCATCATGAAATGACAACGCCTCCGAAGATGGAGGTAACACTGTATCAGGCGAGTGAAGTGGAGATGGTGTCAAAGGTGAAGCAGGGGCTGAGGATGAAATCTCAATAGTGGTAGCATCGGGATGAGCAACCTCAAGTATAGCAATGTCAAAATCAATACCAATGCCTAGATCATCATGAAGGTGCTTGACCTAAACAATGGGGATGACAATGTCCTCATCATCGTCATCTAACATAGGATCAACAACAGGAGGGATGTCATCGCCGCCCTCCGGGCCTACTATATCGAGTGGAATCGGAGTAAACGCAACAACATGCTCACCCTCGGGGTGGCCAAATATGATCATGTCATGAAAGTGGGGGATAGCAAGAACGTCATCCACTGGTGGAATGTCGGCTGGATCACGATCTGGGAGGGCGAATGGCTGGAAATCAATGTCCATCCACTCGTCGTCGGAAACCTCGTCATCGGAAACGAGTATAACAGGTGGGGCAGGATCGTCTAATGGTATGTAGTCGGCATTAAAGGCGTGACCCGCTGAATCGGTGTCTGAACTGGATGACATGGTTCTGGCAAAATAATCCGTACAACGTATACATGTGAACAACTTATAAATAATAGATTTTTGGGCAATTGTACTTTTGTTTTCATCGTTGTTTAAATCATGTATCGTTTCAAGTTCGACTTATTGTTATCGTGTCTAAACCCCATAGACTTGTACCAAATAAACTAGTCTTTGGTATTATCGTTTCGAACTATCGCTTAATACTGTCACATAGTATCCTTGCATTATCGTTTTGTATTAGTGGACACTTTGTAAAAATATAATGTAGAACGCTTGTTGTAAAGAACATCGTTTTGAAATTGTAGACCAGACTCAAAAAGAATCTTAGTTCACTACAATTGATGCTATGATACCAGGTCTGTCACATCCCGATTTTCGGTTTATGCGGAAGCGTATTGCGAGGTGTGACGAGAACGGCAATCGTTACAATCAATCGAGTAAACAACATATGTAAATCATAAAAGGATGTTCATCCATACATTTGTTTTGAAACCATAATTTACATAACAAACATCTTGTTCGGGAATTGAAAACAACTACAACTTTAACCACATTGTTCAAAGTTCAAAATAGTTTCACACAACATAACAACTGAAAACGGATGACATCTCAAAAGCTTTCGTTCTTGATAACCACTCGAACATATTTTTTCCCAAATCCGTCCACTAATCTCCTGTAATACATGTTAATTTTGAAAACGTCAACAAAAGTTGAGTGAATTCATGTTATTTCGTTTTTGCATCAAATGAGTCTCCAAAACATTTGAAGTAGTAAAATTTGTTTTTGTATAGTATGATGAAAAATTGTATGATCATTAGTGTTTTGCAAGGACACTAATATATATGCCGAATACGAGGCAACCAAACCTTGACAATTTATCGTGTGTGTCAACGACACTAGTTTGGACACAAAGGCACTCTTAACGATCGTGGTTATCATTGCCGATAAGAGTGGGGCTTGCCAAAATCCAAATAGATCTATCCGTTTGTTCCTTGGTACTTGTTTATTCATTAATGGCCCCTTTATTTTAAACACCTATCCGCATGTGATCAAAATTGTTGCATCGTATCATCATACTATTTGTAACATGTATACATCCCCGAAAGTTTAAAACCATAAACATTCAAAGTAAAAGGGGAAACATGAACTCACAGATTTGCATTCCGTGCAAATCTCTATTCGATTCCTTGTTCGTTGTTTGTTTCTCGACCTACAAGTGTTCTAATCTCGTTAGACACTTAGGTTTGTGTTTGTTTATCGTACAAGTATTTCATCTTGTATTTCGTTTTTAGTTTCTCGTAATCGTTTGCTTCCTTTGTTGTGTTTTCGTATATATATAACTTCCTTGTATATATATTTATTCTATTTGATTTGTTTTTTAATGGGCTTAATTTATGAATTAGATCTTAAGTCCATTTTGGGTATTTAGTGTATATGGGCCTAGCCCAAATAACTTTGTTTAGAATTGGTCAAGCCCAAATTGATTTGTAGGAGTGGGCCTTAGCCAAAAACACTTTTATAAAAGTGGGCCTAGCCCAATTTAATTTATCATTGTGGACTTAGCCCAAATAATTTGTGTAATAATGGGCCTAGCCCAAATTATTTTCTAAAAATGTATCTAGTCCATAATAATTTATAAAAATTGGGTTTTTAGCCCAAGTATTTTGTAAAGTGGCTTTAGCCCAATTTTGACTAAA
Source organism: Helianthus tuberosus (assembly GCA_030545235.1). Lineage (NCBI taxonomy): Eukaryota > Viridiplantae > Streptophyta > Magnoliopsida > Asterales > Asteraceae > Helianthus > Helianthus tuberosus. The sequence goes on along the minus strand of CM060451.1, from coordinate 122,320,707 downwards.
AATATATTTTAGTCCATTGTTTTGTAAAAGTGGCCTAGCCCAAATTTTATTTATGAGAAATGGACATTAGCCCAATTTAACTTATGGACTACTTTTTAATTTACAAGATTTTGGGCTAGTAAAAATAATAGTAATACTTGTATTTTTATAAAAATCTAGTTTTTATAAAAATCATTACTTATGCCATAATTGAATCTTTTTAGTGCATAAGCTTTTGTGACGGCTCGTATTTTGGTATAGTCATTTACTACTTGTCGGTTTGATTTATTCGTATCGTTTGTCCCGTTTGTGTCGTCCGTCTCGTTTTTACCATTTGTTTTGTTTGTGCCATCTTCGTTTTTCCAAAAGTCCTTATTGTCCAATAGTGTCTGAATTTGTCCATTTGTGTGTTCGTGTCCAAGGATGGACATTTTATTTCGTTTTTCAAGTTCATATATATATTTTTGTAAGTTTTGTGGATGTGTATCAATTTTGCATTTGTTCCTACTTGAACTAGCATATAATGTACACATCAAAAATATGTACTTATGATACTTGATGAATATTTTTGAAAATACATATTTTATTCAAAAATATTTACTTGTCACTTTTGTTTAGAAATCTTGTTATAAAACATAGATTTATAACTTTGTCTAAAATTTTGTTTAACCATGTTCAAAGACCTCAAATAGTTGTTCTAGTTACATACTTCTTTGTTTAACAACTTTTTAAACATTACAAAATTTATAAAAGAGAAAAGTGCTCGGATAGTCCCTGTGGTTTGTCTATTTTTCACCTTTAGTCCCTAGCTTTCTAAAATTACTGCTATAGTCCCCAACTTTTTCAATTTTGTTTCCGGATAATCCCTGGCGTGGATGAGAGTTAGTTTGTCCAGTTAAGTGGGTGTGAAATTACCTAAATACCCTTAATATTAAAAAACTAATAAATGACTTCATCTTCCTCACTTTCACCACCATCTCCACTTTTACCGCTACCTGCTCTTCCCTTTTTCTTTCTCATTGTCTGCAACAAACCACCATCCCCACCTTTTTAAAACCAAGATCTTATCACACTTGGCATGAGTTAATACTAATGCAGGTAATTCAAAAGTGGCACAAACAGATGCAACAATACAAGTGGTTAAAACAAAGTAGCAACAATTTAATTAACACCTTAACAGATGAAATGAAAGGCTTCCATTTAGGAATTGCTTCTCTGTCAAGATAACAATTATAGGCCACCGAAATTGGCACATCAATTTTCGTTTTTACCCTGCATAATTCAACAATTCAGAAGAAACAAAAGAAGCGATCGCATAAAGGTTTAAAACAGAAGACAAGTACGTGCAGTCCTGCCATTCCATGAGGGCAGTAGATCGTCGAGGTTTAAAATTCGTTGTGGTGTTAGTATTACGGTTACGACCATGATTGATTGAGCAAGGAATCGGGTGCTGTTGTCTGATGAAGGGCGAAGAAGAAGGGGATGGTAGTGATAGTCTGGATGTGATGAGGTATTGTGTCAATTTGAACCATACCAGACCAAAACCAAAAAATTAACAGATTTTTCATTATTAAAACCGACCATTGTGCCTAAAGACGCATGGTCGGACTGGTGTAGGTCCAAATTTAACTGGTTCGACGGAGTATTCCGGTGGCGGTGGAGGTGTGTCGGGGAACACGCGAGGGAGAGATGGTGGTTTGTTGATGGTGATGATGGCGTCCGGCGATTATGGTTTGTTGCAGAAAAGGAGAAAGAAAGGTGGGGATGGTGGTTTGTTGCAGACAAGGAGAAAGAAAAAGGGGAGAGTTTGTAGGGGTAAAAGCTGGAGATGTGGTGAAAGTGGAGAAGATGAAGTCATTTATTAGTTTTTTAATATTAAGGGTATTTAGGTAATTTCACACCCAGTTAACTGGACAAACTAACCGTCATCCACGCCAGGGACTATCCGGGAACGAAATTTAAAAAGTTGGGGACTATAGCTGTAATTTTAGAAAGTTAGGGACTAAAGGTGAAAAATGGGCAAACCACAGGGACTATCCGGGCATTTTTCTCTTTATAAAAATTTTGCCATAGTTTTGTTTGAAATATGGATTTTTCCTCAAGTTTTTACAAAACTTGTTTTCAATTTATTTCAACACAAAACATCATCAAGTATCAATATCCATCAAAATTTGTCAACAAAAGTAGCATGAACATGATATAGTTCTCAACTTTCCCAAAAAGGAAACTTTATTCCTTATTTTTGCCAAAAATTTGTAGAACAAGATTCTATTGAAAATTCTTGTTTTAGATGACTCACAAGGTCATTTGAAATATGTGTTTAACACGTTTACCACTAACATATTTCATACTTTTGATTCTTTCCAGAAATGGAAACGTATTCAAGAAATTTTTCAAAAATTTATTTTCTTGGTTTTAAATGATTTCTCATATTTTACTAGCATGCATGTTCATCATAACTCATGTTCATCACTTTGTTGATGAATCTTGGTTGATTCTACATGCATGTATGTAGATCATATTTTTAAGTAAAAATAACCAAGATTCAAGTTTACTAGTCTAGATTTCTCCAAGTTCATCCCATATTCATAGAAAAATCATGAATAAAAATAATGATTTTTAGTTGTTTTTCGTGTGGGTTTATGATGAACTTGTAAAAGAAATCAAGAATAAAAGTAAGACTAGTGTGATGTTCTTACAATTTTTGCTAGGAATTAAGGATGAAGATAAGAAAAATCTTGATGATCTAAGGCTTCTAGTTCCACCAAAAATGCTCCAAATAGCTTTACTAAACTCCCTAGTAGCTTGTTTCATCCATGAACTTCCATATGAGCATGTATTCTTGAGTTTGAAGATTGAAAGAGATGAAGTGAAAGGGGTGTTTGGTCTAGCCGAATTTTTGAAGAAGAGAACGAGGAAGGTGGTAAACGTTGATGGTTTTTGGGGATTATGGAAGGTGGTGGAGTGTAGAGAAGGATTTAGTTACATTGATTCTTGCACACAACACTAATCATCATCTCCTTGTTCCAACACAACACATTAGTGATGAGTGAGCTTGGAGGGGGACCCACATATTCCGAAAATCTGCCATGGGGGGGGGGGGGGTTGCTTAATTTTTTTTTTAAATCTTGTTTAAACTATAATCTTTAGGAACTTTTAGAACTTTAACATTTTATATAAAAATATCCACAAGGTTTTAAGCTCTAATATTTTAAAGTAGTGTGACACTAGGTAAAACTAGTTCACCAAAATTTTTCGTTTGTAGTTCGGGTGAAAAAGTCGGTTCGGGTCCTGTACCAGGTTAAATAACGACACCGTGTTTTGTTTAGGTAAATACACGACAAAAATTATTTTTGCACATGTTTTATTATCCAAATAATTAATCCAACTTTTTGGACTAAAAATTTTATTATTTTTGACACGGTTCCGGTACCGGCTTTGATGATTGGTAGTTTACTGAACTAGCCGTGCAGCTTAACGCAACAAGATTCGATTGCCGATTTTGTGTCGTTTTTAACACCCATTATATTATTTATGTCAAATAATATTTATTTTTGGGTTTTCGGACAGTCACTGTTTCGTTCTGCGGAATGTTGTACACTCCTGCAGGATTACTGTATTTTTCTACGGACTTGGACAATTTGGTTTTAATTGGAATTTTCTAAATAATAAGGCACTTATTATTTTTTAACAAAGCTTTTTATAGAATATTTGTGTAGACATATCCGTATGTCTTGTTTTTATCGTGTCAGACTGTACCGCGACTACCGCGACTAGTACTGACAAGTATCGTTTATTCGCGTTCTTATTGTTTGTCTTGGATATTGTTTCCAATCGCAACGGATTTGTTATCATAATTCATTATGATTTTTAAAGTTCCTAGACTTTTAAGACATAATTAATTAAAATCAAGTCAAACACGCGAAAATAATTGTTGAAATAGTTGTTCAGGTTGTACGGAATTACCAGAATTTTGCCGATTGTCACAAGGGGTGGGTTTGGTTTGGGTTTATAAAGTAACAGTTTCATGTAATTCGCAAAACGACTAATTAAGATGTCCCGTGTCGCAATTTAACACACTACAATGTTTCGTTGCACAAAATAACGTTTTCCAGTATTTCAGTTTCGGGTTTTGGTTTCCCGTAATTCACATTACACATTACGAAGCACACAATCGTTCAAATAAAATCAACCACCATATTCAATTCATTTAACATACATTTAATTACACAGTAAAACGAAACGTTCAGGGATTTAAACGAGTCGTCACATCATCCCCAAGTTGAAAGAAATTTCGTCCCGAAATTTAGCACATGGTCATTGAGGAAGCTAGTTGTGTTGGGCGTTTTCCTGGGGTATCACATCATTCCCCTGTTGGTTTGGAATTTCGTCCCGAAATTCCGAAGTAGCTTCAGTACTAGACTCGCCTCTCTTAAACAACTGGGGGTACTTGCGTTTCATCTGGTCCTCCCATTCCCAAGTGAACTCTGGGCCACGACGGGAGTTCCAACGAACTCGCACAATAGGCATCTTAGTTCGCTTAAGAGTCTTGATTTCCCAATCCATAATTTCCATCGGTTCCTCGACGAAGCGCAACTGGTCATCGATAGTGAGTTCCTTGAAAGGAACAATGAGGGTCTCATCTGATAAACACTTCTTCGGATTCGACATGTGGAAGACATTTTGAACACCACTGAGTTCTTTGGGTAAATTTAGTCTGTAGGCCACCTTGCCGATTTTCTCTGTGATTTCAAAAGGTCCGACATATCGCGGATTAAGTTTGCCCCGTTTGCCAAAACGGACCACACCTTTCCATGGTGAGACTTTAAGTAGCACACGATCCCCAACCTGGAACTCGAGAGGTTTCCTACACATATCCGCGTAGCTTTTCTGACGGTCACGAGCTGCCTCCATTCATTGTCTGAAATAGGCAATCTTTTCCGTTGTGTTGATAACGATTTCTGGGCCAGTAATTTGGCTATCGCCAACTTCTGCCCAACATAGAGGTGATTGGCATTTTCGCCCGTACAAAGCCTCGAACGAAGCAGCCTTGATGCTGGTGTGGTAACTATTGTTGTATGAGAACCCCACTAAGGGTAGATGTCTCTCCCAGCCATTACCAAAGTCGATAACACATGCTCGAAGCATGTCTTCTAGAGTCTGGATGGTGCGTTCAGTCTGCCCATCTGTCTGAGGGTGATAAGTTGTGCTCATGTCTAGACGTGAGCCGAAGGATTTGTGCATTGCCTGCCATAAATCGGATGTAAAGCGTGAATCTCGATCAGAAATGATAGAAGTTGGCACTCCGTGCCTAGAGACTACTTCCTTCAGATAGATGTCTGCGAGTGTAGAAAACTTGTCAGTTTCCTTGATTGCTAGAAAGTGTGCAGACTTAGTTAGTCGATCCACGATCACCCAGATGGTGTCGTTTCCCCGCTGAGATCTAGGTAAGCCAGTGACGACATCCATGGAAATTTACTCCCATTTCCATGTTGGGATCTCGGGTTGTTGGAGTAGTCCTGATGGCTTCTGGTATTCAACCTTAACTCTGGCACATGTCAAGCATTTACTAACATAGGTCGCTATGTTAGCTTTCATACTAGGCCACCAGTATGTGGTTTTGAGATCGTGGTACATCTTATCAGAGCCATGATGTACCGAGTAACGAGACTTGTGTGCCTCATCCATCACAAGTTCACGTAGGTTTCCATAAGGGGGAACCCAGATACGTCCCGCTAAATAATAAGCACTGTCTTCCTTTAGTTCTAGTTGTTTCTCCAATCCCCGTAGGGACTCAGCCTTGAGGTTTTCTTCCTTCAATGCTTCAATCTGTGCATCACGAATCTGGGTAGGAAGACTGGAGTGAATTGTAAGCTGTAACGCACGTACATGCTTAGGTTTGGTTTCTTTCCGACTGAGGGCATCAGCCACAACATTGGCCTTGCCTGGATGATACTTGATTGCACACTGGTAGTCATTGAGGAGTTCAACCCATCGACGCTGGCGCATGTTCAACCCCTTCTGATCCAAGATATGCTTGAGACTCTTTTGATCAGTGTAGATGGTACACTTGGTACCGTACAAGTAATATCTCCATATCTTGAGTGCAAACACTACTGCTTCCAACTCCAATTCGTGGGTAGTGTAGTTCTTTTCGTGAGTCTTGATTTTCCGTGATGCGTAAGCAATGACTTTCTCACGTTGCATCAACACACAACTAAGTCCTTGGATAGACGCGTCATAATAAACAACGAAATCGTCCGTCCCTTCTAGTAATGAAAGAATGGGTGTACTATAGAGTTTCACCTTCAACTGTTGAAACGCGGATTCCTGTGCAATCCTTCGAGTTAGAGTTACGAGGGTTTATGCACACGATCAAAAAAAGTGGGCTTCACAATGTCAAAAGTCGTTCGTTGGAAACTAAACATAAGGTTCTTTGTGTTGTAGGGGCTCCATGGTAAGGTGTAGGTATTGTTCGGATTCCTACTAGTTCTTGGAGTAGTTTCAGATGTCGTCGAAGAAAACAAGTGGTATACCCGTCAAGGTAGGCTAAATTCGAATGCCGTGACTGAGAATCTATATCGGTCGTATCGAGTTCTAAGGACAGTTCTCGTGATACCTCCATATCTGTAATATTCATGGCCCATTGCTCCTCGAGTAACGTTCGTAGAGAGTAACTCCTACAAGCGAGAGTTCGTGAAGAATGTTGTTAGGATAAGGATCATAGGATTCGAGAAGTATATCGTGAATGGATGTGGAAACATGCAAAAAGGGTAGTCGCAATCAATGCGTAGGCGTTTAAGAATCCGCAGCAGGGGTTTACCTGTTGTTGAGGGTATAGCTGGTCGTACACAAGTTGCATAAGGTTAAAAATGAAGAACGTCGTTTTTCCGAATAGAGGTGCCACGTTGGTATATTATGTATAACAAGGATTAACTAGGGAAGAATGGTTGTCGCACAAGTTTGTAGTGTTAAGGTTCGCTGAAACTTCCGTCAAAGTTGTTGGGCTCGCCCACATGCAAAGGAGGAATAATTCACCTTGATCCATGAATTTAGATGAGTTTGCGATTTATCGAGTCGTTAAGCAACCAAATTCGGAGGAGTTTCCTTAGGTCGTGTGAATGAATCTGAAATATGCCTGTGTAGTCAAGAGGTTTCAAAGAAAGGACGCGAAAACATGTTCAAGAGGGAATGATCGTATCAACAACACATCACCATCCTCAGGGCTTCAAGAAGTGATTATCAATGATCGAAAGTCGAGCCTTTCAAATTCTCTAAACTAGAGTGAGTTCGTATTAGTGTCTCTGCATGGAGAAGCGAGGACATAGTGTCACTGTGGTAAAGGAATGATGGTTTTGTCTAAGTCAATAGTAGAAATTAGGCATTGCATTAATCAACAAGCATAGGTCGGTACAAAGGCTAGCGAAAAGATTTCACATAATTTAGATAAACTATCGTAGGATCAAAATGCGACTCTTGTAATGTAAGGGGAAAAGGGGTGAGGTAAATGTGTAGTTCATTGTGTCCGTCTGTAGGTTGAGTAATCCGTATCTCCGTCCTCGAATGTCCTGAAGACTATCCCATCATTAGGAGGCATCCACTTGCTAAGTTGGGTATACGAAGGTGTAAATCAAAGTAGAATAAGATAACCACTTAACAAGGTAATGGGGGGAGGGTAATCTTGTGATCGGTGGAAATCATGGTATGGTTGTTAGTGTTTCGTTATATCGGTTGCGGATCGAAGAAACAAGAGGTTGGTGATGTTCATACGAAGAATTAAGCGAAAACAAAATCCAACAAATAATCGAAGAATCCCGTAAACTATTCTTTTATCCAGAGGCAGTTCCAGTAATGGTTGATGGTGGCAATGGCACGATAATAAAGTTCGTTGCGTCATGGTCACGTGAGTACATCATTTGTCCAAAACAGAGTTCGGATGACAGGGTTTCGAGTTGCACAATGACAATGCGTGTAACTGTGATTGCTTCGTTTCTGGTGACGACGACTGGTGGAGATGATAAGGTTCATCAACATGGACGCATGGGTATATTGTTCTTCTAAATCCGAGTTCGTTTGGGCGGTTCTGGTCCACGTGAATGTTGTCGTGCAAACCGAATGTACGGAGGATCAGATCTGAATTCTAGCTGTAACGGCGATGTCATGTCGAGACAATCGTATGAATAGATAGAACGCATAAAACAGTTGTCGTAGTGGGGTGAGGAGAAAACAGGAAAAGAATTTTGATCACCACGCGTCAAATTTCAAGTAAATAGATGGGTGTCATAAAGAGCACATTCAGGCTAATAGATAACATGCTACTACTCTAACTGGGCATACCATGTGCAACACACAATGTAAATGTAAACTAGCAAGTAGGCAATACAACATAAATCATACCACCTAGAGTCTTGCACGTGGAGCGAAGCGTCGTTGTGGATCATTGAGCACTGAACAGGTTATAGTCTGGTTTTTTGTCAAAAAGATTTTTCCCTTTTTAAAACCAAGTTCACTATAACCAATGGCTTTGATACCAATCTATCACACCCTCAAAATCCACAAGCGGAGTATTACGGCGAGGCGTGTAACTGACCAGGATCATACCACCAATCATACTGAACATTTAAGTAAAGTAAAACCATTGCAAAACAAAACATATAGTGTTCACCAAAAACCAAAGTCCAAAACCAAATTTAAAAGTTAGCGGAAGCATAAAGTATTAAAACCCATAAAACAGTTTGTAAATCATAAAGTTCATTAGTAGGAATCCAACTGTTGATTCCTAGCTACAACGCCCACTCTGCGTGCAAGCTTCATCCTTGTACCTAACGACCTGCAAAGCATGCAGTAGTGTGTCAACAAAAAGGTTGGCGAGTTCACGGTTGGTTGTTCGTTTTAGTGTTGTTCCAAAAACCATAAGTTGTTAAGTTTCCTTGTTCTTATAAAAACATGCCATGGGGAGCTACCCCACTGTTTTAAACCACTAGACCCGTTACCGTACTGACTACTGACTGTAGTTAGGTTTAGTACCCTGAGTCAATGTCTATCATCATTGACAAAGTGCCCAAGTATATTAGTCCATGCCCCTCCTCTGCGGCATGATGTGAGGCTTGTCAAACCTAGTAGCGCTATTTAACTAATAACCCGTTCGCCATTGGCCCGACGATTAAGTCGATACAAAATATAAGGGACTTAAGATAGAGTTGTTGTCTAGTAAGCTTAAGACATGTATTATAATGGTTGTCACCCTTCCCAAGGAGGGTGGAGGTACGTATTCTACCCAAGGAGAATACGTAGGTTGTATCCCACCTAAGGGGGATAGTTGTTGTTTAACCCATTCCCAAACCACCGGGAATCCCATGCTTTGACAAAAAGTGTGAACTCACCTTTGATTGCTCGGTTGGTCTCTTAAAATGGTTAACAGTCAAGGTAGGTCAATCACGTCCTAATACGATTACCATTTAGTTCATTAGTGTGTTCAAGTAAGGCACAAAGCTCCTACACGCATCTAACACATAACATGCACTCACTGTGACGGTTCACACACATATACATATTTCACATATACATATTTCACATATAACTACTCATGAACAAGCACACAATACTTCACATAACACTTTCGTGGACATTAAACAAGTTGGATCATTATCAGATTGCCTAATCGACATCTAAACACGCAAATCACAACTTATACTGTTTCAGCTCCAACATCCAGAACTGGGCTGTTTTTGGGTATTTTTATAAAATAGTTATCTTTTTCCAAAAATTCTAAATAATTTATAGCACGTTCTAAGCGGTCCACGTCACCGTGTATAAAAATCTCAAGACCTGATTCATTACCAATTATTTAATAAAAATCATTTACTGGGCTGCAGTCAGATTCATCACTTTCTGACTGTAGTACACGGAAAAATTCATTTAAAATTCATCGTCAGCCCAAGTGGTGAAATTCTAGTTGGAGATTTACGACACACTCATGCCCATCTACTGTACGAATTTCATGACCTAACTCTATCCAGATAACAAGTTATGATGAAAAACGTAACACACATTTTCTGCAGAAAAAACACAGGTTTTGCTGCTGTACAAAACGGGCCTTTAAAAATAGCAAACTACCTCTGAAAAATGTGATTCCAGCTCCATTTGAAGCACTTTTCGAAAACGTATGATTTAGACTTCAGAAAATCAATTTTTCAATTAATAACGGTCCGGTTACAGCCAACTGAAGTTAGCTATTTTCGTCAATCAGCATTTCTGTTTTTCATTTAAATGACACCAAAACGCATGTAAATGATCACGACACTTCCTAATAACAACTAACAGCAGATTAACCATCAATTATCACCTAAACATATCAATAATCTCATAACCCTAGATATAAAACATCATGATTCTCGCATAAACGCAACCAACGATCATTTACGCATACGTATCATCAATTAATTCAAACAATCGCATAATCACCCGAAACTAATCATGCAACAACAAAACCCTAGCATAACAACTCAAGATCACAGCCATGTTTTGTCACACCCCGACCACGTAAAACAACAAAACGTGGCGGAAACGTCGAGGAGTGTTGTAACAGAATCATTGTTTCACAACCATAGATTAAACAGTTTCGTTTTATTGAATTAAATGTATTACTTTACATTGGAATTAGAAACAAAACATGGACAAATAGACTTTCATTGTTATTAAGTCACTAAGGCCTCGTCCATTCCTATATGAGTGTACACAAATATCATCATCAAACATCATCAACTATGGTACCTGAAACACATGTGTAAATACGTCAGCATAAAAATGCCGGTGAGTACATAGGTTTTATATGAGTGTCAGATTCATGGCTCGTTTTACATGTTGCAATACTTATTTAAAAACCTTATTTTGAAAAGTATAGTATTGCGAACATAATTAACCAACTCAAATCAAGTTGGATATGATTTATAAAATCTCGTAGCCATGATTCTTAACTCCAAAACATTTCTTTTATGAAATCAAGTTGTAAAACATATCATAGAAACTCGTTATCAAAACTCATATGGTTTATATTATTCAGAAAACATCATTGTGTGACATCGTTTCAAAATCGTTTACCCAAGTGATCTAGATAACGCAACGATATATAATGTGTTAAAAGTACTTATATATAGGAAGTACCAGCGGCGTATCCACCATGCTTTCAACACATTACACCCGCCCCGTTACCTAATCACTTCCATAACCCAATGGTTCAAACATTTACAAATGGTTCACATACATCAAACGATTACAAATGGTTCACATACATCAAATGGTTACAAATGGTTCAAAACGTAAAACAATTGCGCTAGCATGTTAAGTGAACATACATAGAAAAACATAATGAAATCATGTACTAATAGTGTACTAATGAACATAGCAAGTATATGATATGAAAACATGGAAAGCACGAAAGTAACAAGTAGGCACATGTGTTCCACCCCAAAACGTTTGAAAAACAGTAAAAGAGGGGACTATGTACTCACTTGAGGGTGCTTAGAAGTCTTGAACAACAACCAAGCAAACCTAGAGTGATCACATAATCAAACGGCACCTAATATAGGTAACTATGTTAATAAACGGACCTAATCGGAGGATCGGGTAGCATGAGGGTTCATAAACCAAATGAGTGTAAGAACTCATGCAATATGGTTTAACAAAGCCTACATACTAAAACGAAACCAATGCTAAGTGCTTACGACCCATTACGACTCGTTAAGATAGCTTACGCTACTTTAACGCGTCGTTCGCGTAAAACACGTTCGGAATGCCTAACTAGTCCTATGACAAGTATTATATGCCTTAACATGTCTAATAATGTTACCTAATCAGTTTAGATGTCAAAATTTAGGTTACATATGCTTAAAATGAATTTATGCGCAAAAAGGGCATTTTGGTAATTTTCCTAAGGCATATAAATTACCTATCATACCACTAACTAAATGAAGTGACCATAAGGTATAACCTCGGAAGGTTATTCCCTATACAACTATGGTCACTAAACATGTTTGGTTGGATCCTAATGATCGACCAAACGGGTCTAGTTCGAAAGTCTAAGCGGTTATTTAGACCGCTTGACTTACGACTCTACATAAGCACTAAACCTAAAGTGACGAGCTAAACATGTTAAAACATGTTTAACGAAGTTATAAAACAGGTTTGGTATCAAAACAAACGGTTTTGATACCTAAAAGTAGTTTGGTTACAAAATACGCAAGAATACGCATTTTGGCCGAAACTACGACTCGCCACTATGCCTAGATAACGTGGTAATCAGTAGGTATAGTCATAAGAGACTAAAACCATCGTGATTACGCTCACGTTATGAAGTTCAAACGAACTTCGTATTGACCATAAACTGGTTAATGCAGAAAGTCAAACAAAGTTTGACTTTCACGCTAAAAATGCATAAAAGAACGAAAGAGGACGTACAAAAGGTCCAAGGAGGTTTGATCCAATTTATTCTCAGGTATGAAGTGCAAGACTTCAACTTAGAGAATGAAAATCAGATCAAATGTGATTTTGAGAGCAAAGGGGGTGGGGTTTATATAGTTTTTGCACAACCGTTAAGATCGTTCATCGTAAAACGAGCTTCGATCTCATCCGTACACATGTGCCCATGGTTTTGTGAAACCATGGGAGCCCCTAGTTTCATTAAAACCATGTGCAAATGAGGGGAACAGCTGGAACAAGCTGGAATTTAGATTTTTCATTTTGGTCCCTTCCTAAGATAACTATGGCAGAATGTCAATTTTGGTCCCTGAATGTGCAAAACATGGTTTTTGATGCATTTTTGACACGTTTAAGCCCCGTTAATCCCATTTCAAGGCTCTAAAATGAAGTTAAAGTATAGGGAACATGAAACATGCTAAAAAATATCTCGGATGTTGGTTCGTTTGGTCGTACGGTTGCGTTGTTCGGTTAATTACGACGAAACACGAACGAATGCGAAAAACGATCCAAATTACGCGACGAATGGAATTTTATCATGCCAGTCACTAAAATAAAATATTTTAATGATTACATAAAGTTTTGGATGTCCGGATGTATTCAGAACGTAAGATATGCGCGAAAATGCAAACTTATGCACTTTTTGACGCTTTTAGTCCCTGAATGACCAAAAAGTTTATTTTAGCACACCGATCCCCTCAAAGCCTATTTCTAAGCTATGTAAAGGATATTTAGGGTATGTTTAACTTATGGTCATGTTCCGGAATGTTCGTTACAGTACAAATCGGCATACTTTCGTAGTTTGTTAAAATTAGTCCCTGTAAGCGAATAAACTTGATTTCGCCACACCAAACCCTCCAAAACTTATTTCTAAGTTATGTAAAGGTTATTTAAGGTATGTTAAGCCTATTTCACTATTCCGTAGTGTTTGTTGCATTAAACTGGTTATATTTGCGCATCAGTGCGCTTATAACCTTCCAGAAAGCGATTTAAAGCTTGAAATCGAACAAGAATTGATATGTGCAAACGATACACATATTTTTTACAAATCCCAAGTATGAAACACAATATTTCATTAATTTGGTATTTTCTTGATGGTTGCAGAGACACAGGTGTCACAGTCTCCCCTACTTTAGGAAATTTCGTCCCGAAATTTATTCGTAGGAGTCTGTCCGTGACGTTGTGTTAAATAATTGCCTTGCATGGAATATAGAGTTTTTTATCTATTTGCGTAGAATAACCCATCAAAGATATGCAAGGCATAATCCTGTTTTCTCTCAACGGACATTTTTCAGAAACAAAAATGAACGAAAAATCAAGGATATTCATTTCCCTCGATGGATATTCTTCAGAAACGAAAATGAACGGAATGAGTCATTTTCCACAATGGGTTTTCTTCAGAAACGGAAATGAAGTAAAAATCAAGGATATTCATTTCCTTCGATGGATATTCTTCAGAAACGAAAATGAACGGAATGAGTCATTTTCCACAATGGGTTTTCTTCAGAAACGGAAATGAAGGAAAAATCAAGGATATTCATTTCCCTCGATGGATATTCTTCAGAAACGAAAATGAATGGAATGAGTCATTTTCCACAATGTGTTTTCTTCAGAAACGGAAATGAAGGAAAAAATCAAGGATATTCATTTCCCTCGATGGATATTCTTCAGAAACGAAAATGAACGGAATGAGTCATTTTCCACAATGGGTTTTCTTCAGAAACGGAAATGAAGGAAAAATCAAGGATATTCATTTCCCTCGAGGGATATTCTTCAGAAACGAAAATGAACGGAATGAGTCATTTTCCACAATGGCTTTTCTTCAGAAACGGAAATGAAGGAAAAATCAAGGATATTCATTTCCCTCGATGGATATTCTTCAGAAACGAAAATGAACGGAATGGGTCATTTTCCACATTAGGTTTTCTTCAGAAACGGAAATGAATAGGGTTAATTCTAGACACATGACAAAACTTGCTGTGGTTTCTGTGCACTAAATTCCATAATTATGTACGCGTCCATAATTACGTAATTCCTTGCACAGTCCGCACAGTGCATTTCATAATGTGTAGGGGAAGAAAATCAAACCTGTGATGAGTGTGGCTAGACTACCATAGGGTCCTTTTAATTAGATCGACAAGAGATCTCTTTAGTTAGACCACCAAGGAGTCTTTTTAGCTATATCATCACATGATATTCCTAACCAGATTTTTGGATCAATCTGTTTAACTAGACCACTCAAGGGGTCCAATTATAGAATAGTACTTCATAACCCAAGGGACTTAACTACAATGTAGAAGTCCATTAAGGATTTAAGATAGTACCCTTGGATATCCTACTATGAATCCCTTATACGAAGATATGGAAGATTCTACGAGGATTTGGATAACAAAAATTTGGATCACACAAAAACATAAAAGGGAACACATAATCACATAATTGTTTAACTTGACCTTTAATTTGTTATCTTTGGATACGGATATTTAAAGCACACCAGGAATCCAATTCGTGGATTTCATTTGGCACTTTAATCATTTTCAAGAATCTATCTATGAAGATAGGAATATCTTAATAGGAATTTGGCTTTGTCCTTATTGAATCGTAATGTACGTATTGAATCATACAAAGATTCAATTAAGGGCTCCGATGAACGATATCCATCCACAAGGATCTTAATTATGAGGATAGAGAGATCCTATACGGATTTTGGAATTTGTGTAACGAGAGGTGTTTCGACACCTTGCACTAGGCGTGCTTAAGTCGATACACAAGGTAGGAAGTTCATGAGGTTGAGGTGCTAGATATGTCAAGGCGACATATGAAGCAGAATTTGGAGGTTGAGCAGCAGCAGGATTTGTAACAGCTTTGCTTTGGATTACAAAGCGGCACATGTTAACCAAATGTCCCCATCGTCCACTGTGGGTACATTTGAAACAGGGTATTTGATTCGGATGATGATGATGGCATTGATTGCACCAAGGAGCAGTTCCCTTATACGGCTTCATCCCTGAGGCGAGTCATGGTGATAGCTAAATCAACGGTCCTCTGGAGTACGACGCCTATTCGCTGGGTAATTGCAGCACCTGGTTCAGACATTTGAGTGTTGTTGCGATGAAGAGGTATCTTGAAGATAATGGAAGGCATAGGAGGAAACAAGCGAAAGATAGTCAAAAGAGGATGACAACGCATGAAGATTGTGACCATTTGTTTGTTACCGAAGGCAAACAAATGAGACGGTGACTAATCAAAGTAAATGGGTCAATATAATGTATCGCGGAGACATGCTTTAGCGCCTATAAGTGGACACTCACTCCAAGAGTTCCCAGGTAAGAATGACTTGTCCGATTATGTGTGTAGAATCGAATAATCGACCAAATGAGTCAATTCAGAGTCAATACGCACTGTTTGTGTGGCGGAAACACACAAACAGAGTTGAATTAGCAAGAACGGAGTAGAAAACAGAAGAATATCACTTTAAACAACACTTCTCATTCATATATGACTTGACAAACCAGCAGCAGTTCGGTACAAGAACAATGGGACTGTTACAAATGAGAAGCATCAACTACCTATTTATAAGGGATCTAATTCCGCTCCAAATGACACACTGTCATTTCGGGCGGAATCAACACTTGACTTTAGGAGCGAAATCACCTTTTCAAGTTTGGAGCGGAATCTTATGTAATTACATTTGGAGCGAAATCTCAATATCAACAAATATACAATTCTATTTCGTGAATTGACTTTTGTTTTCGTCTAACTAATTCATATGATGTCATCATTGAGATCACTTGTATGATGTTATCATTTTAAATGATGACATCATTCTTGTTTGGATCTGCAACGAAACTGAGACTCGATATAAGACGAAGTCAACAGACAAATGCACCAACAGTCTCCTCCTTGGATGTTGACGGAGTCTTCAGTACGAGACTTTAGTACGTCAAAACTTCAGTCTTCACACTCTCCAAAATATTTGACGCTAAGCATCCTTCAAACTCTCTCTTTCTCTTCAGTCACCACTATCAACTATTCTCCAGAATCTGAATTTGGTTCTTTCACTCTTCAAACTCCCTTTTGCTAACAGACTCCCCCTTAAGTTGTTCCGGGATCGTAGTCTGGAATTTATAGCTTAGGATTGAAAACCTGGCGTTAACCCTCAGGAATCAAAACCTATCTTTTTCAACGTTTCCTGCACATTCTCTACCCGAAACATAAGATCGAAATCTTTACGTTTTGGGTAGAAATTAATTGAAACATTCTCAAATTTTATCTTCACTTTTCATTACAAACACACTCTCCCAACCCTGTTGTTCATCATGTTTAGCACTTGGAATTTTGAAAATCAACTCTTCAACATCAGTTGTCGAAAATCTTTTTGAATTTTTCAAAATTTTATGCTAAAACACATTCTTTTTGGATTTTTGTCTTTAATGAAAAGCAGTAAAGAAATATTTACAGACATATTTTTGTGAGTTTGTGTAAGAGGATCATATCAGTTTTTGAGACACATCACTAGCACCGTTAAGCTTTAAACATTTTTAGTTCTAAACGATTCACATTGATTGACGATATATTTGTCCTCTTAAGCTCAATCTAAAAACTTTCGAAATGCTTACCGATACGTTAAGGTATATTAATTTTGCACTAAATTCTTATGGACCCCACGATCTCAGCATATCCCCTCATCATGCAATACACTAACTCAAGTAATGCCTTTAAACTTTTATCAACTGTGAATTGTGCTAAAACAAAGCAGAATGTTTAAACATTAACAATCAGGTCGATACTTCCGTATACGCAGAGAAAGTCCAATGTTTAAACAAAATAAGAAAAATAAAACAAGTTGAAGTTGTTTAGGCTTTAACCACCAGGTCGATACTCCCGTATACGCAGAGGAGGTCCAAAGCTTAAACGAAACACCAAAGAAAATAAAGCAGAACGTTTAGGCAATAACATCCCGGTCGATACTAACGTATATGCAGAGGATGTCCAATGCTTAAACAAAATAAAGAAATAAAACAAGTTTAAATCTTGGCAAAATGAAATGCACAATCACAGCGACTTTTTAGCAAAGTTGTGAAAGTTCACAGAATTAACCAGTTTTATGTCTTTCGACAATCAGCGATTACTGAGTAGGCACACAATCAAGAAGGACAAAACTAAGTACTACGCTTTTGACCATGTTTCCCACTAGAACTAGGCTTTTTCATTTAAGTTTGTATCGTTATCGAAAATCTACTAGTCTAGCTAAGCCTATCGTCACATCTTTAGTGAGACCGTTTATCACATTTGACATTTCATTTCTTTAGCATGCTGTGATAGTCCACTGATTTACTATCATTTCATCTTATTCACAACAAAACTCATTTTTAATTTTTCAATGTTTTTGGCATTTTCAAATTTTCTAATTTTTTAAAAAAAATTTCTCCCCCTAAAAACAAAATATGTTTCAATTTTGATTTTCTGAGAAAATTTGAAAACAAACTATACAGATAAAGTGACAACATAATATCGAATCGCTTCAATTCGCCATCCACTTGGCATAAACAATCAGAACTCCCCCTGACAACAAACTATTTTCCCATTATGATTTCAAAACACTTAAGTTTGTTTTAATCAAAATGGTTTTTCCGGAAAATTAGTTTATGGGGTTTCATCACATCGTTTTCAAACACTTGTAGGTTTATCACAAAACAATTTTCAATAATCATACCACTTGAAAGATAGTTAAATCAAATACAACTTAATGTCTTTGATTAACCACTTGTAAGTCGAAATATCACAGTTACCAACCTGTGAATTTCTCAAGAAAGATGCCGATTCCTACTCCCCAATTACCAACCTGGGAGTTCCGGCAAGTCAGGTTTTTCAGTTAAAGAGATTCACCCAAGCCTGACGGTACTTGGGTGTTTTGAACATACCTTTTTGATTCATAAAATTCTTTAACTCCTTTTACCTTACCCTCAACCATTTTTCCAAAAATATTTTTTTACTTTGCTATTAAAAGCCTTTTCAACATCAAATTCTTTCTTTTCAGAATAGAACTGATTCGAAATTTTCACTTTCCCATCTTTTTGTTTAAAATTTTCAGTCCGCAATGGTGGAAAATTGATATCATCCATTGGAGGAACTGAATTTTCTCCTTTTTGCTCAACAGGTTGCTCTTCTGACTTTGACGAGTCAGATTCATCGCCAACACGTGGCTCCTTTGTTTCCGAAGAAACAAATTCATCGCCAGGAACTTTTTCTTTCTTCACACACCATTCTGTCCTCAGATTTGTATCTGATGAATTCGTTTTGCTTGATTTGTCATTCTTTGGAGAGCAAGACGATTTATCAGAACTTTTATCTGATTTTCTTGTTATATCCGAGGACAAAATCCTTTCAAGATACTCTCGAGCTTTCTTTCTTTTCTTTCTCAGTCGGTCTTTCTGCCCTTGTGAAAGTTTAACTTTCTTTTCTTGAACTTTCTGTTCATTGGGCTTTTCTTCGAATTTGACTGATTTCATCACCCTTTTCTGAGATTTAGCCCTCGATCTTTCATTTGATCTCATTGGGCAATCTCTTGCAATATGTCCTTTGATTTGGCAGTTATAGCATCTCCTCGTCTCAAACCATTGATTCTGGCAGTTAACAGCAATGTGTCCTTGAACACCTCAAGTGTAGCACACTCTGTTATCGTACCATTCACCACTTTCACACCAAACGCTCAGATCATAACATTGTCTGGCTTTGTGGTAATCATCACTCCTCCTGAAAGCTAGATTTGGCTTTGAAGCACTGTGGTCAAACCTGCACCACATATCACCAACTTTTTGTGAGTTTTGGTTTTTCAATTTTTGTGGTTTTTTATCTTGATTGGATGATTGAACTGATGAGCTTTTATTTTTGTTTTGAAACTTTTTCGAATTTTTAACATTTTGTTTTTGTTCTACATTCTTCTTAACAGGTTTTTGCTTTGAGCATTCACCTATTTCAGTCGAATGTAAAACAGTTTCTTTAAATTTTTCTTTTAATTCCAAAAATATTTTCTTTTTCTCTTTTTCATCATCAGCTTTATCATCACAATCTTTAATTATGACTTTGTCATAATTTGTGACATTGTCACTTATTGGAACAAAATTGATTGGTTTTAGACAAGAATAATCTGGTACTGATGAATTCACAAAACCTTTCAATTTCTTTTCAAGCTCATTAATTTTATTCCGAGCAATTTCAGCTTAATTTTCAAGCCGAATGATTTTCTGAAGATGAGAATTTATTTCAATCTGTTTTTCAAGATTATTTTTAAAAATAACAGATTTTTCATCTTCTAAAATCTTCATTTGACTTTGAAAATCCTTTTCAAATTTGAATTTTTCATTTTCAAAATCTTTTTCCTTTTCTTTCAAAATTTTGTTTTCCAATGTCAAACTGTCCAAACCACTCAACAGTTTGACATTTTCAGATTTCAAATTCTCAAAATTTTCCTGTATTTCAAGAATCTGTTTATCATCAGATTTCTTCTCATCCTTCAAATTTTTGATTTCCAATGTCAAACTCTCCAAATCTTTTAAGAGTTTGACATTCTCTACTTTGAATTCATCACATTTTAAGCACTTCTCGGACATTTTTCCAGCTTCAGCTTTCTTCTCAGCCTTGATAGCTGAAATTTCTTTAACCTGCTCCTCTACCACTTGAACATTTTTCTCAGATTCTTCATTCTTTGAAATTACTTCTGTCTCTGTCTCGTATGTGCCTGCACAAAAAATTTTAACAAAATCAAGAGGATTCATACTTTTATCTAGATAACAACCCCTCTTAATATCATATTTCATAACATCTTTTGCTACACGACACATATTGACTCTTTTGCATATTTCATCAATCACATCCAAACTTATTTTGTCTAGATTTTTATCTATTACATTCATCAACTCTTTCTTTTTCTTATTATTTTCATACATGTGTGTTTTGAGTTTATTTATAAATTCATTTGGATAAAAATTTGAGAATCTAGAATCCTTTTTTAGTTCACTCAAAAATTCATCCCACTCAGAAGGTAACGCGTCAGCAAATTTTGATATCTTTTCAGCATTTGATATCTTTATCTCGTACATTTTTTATTTTTCAATTAGATAATCAAATCGTTTTTCCAACACATCCACTGTTTCATTTTTCATACACACAAAACATTCAAATCTTTTATCCCGAACATTCTTATTCTCATTCTGATATCTACTACCCCAAACCCCATCAAACCAATCATTTAACCTTTCAAGGTTATAGTTTTCCTCTTCGTCAAACATTTTAACCACACTTTCTTTATTAAATGACATGGTTTTTTTTTTAAATTGTTTTTAGCTCAAAGTCCAACAAATTTTAACTTCTCGGTATTTGCACCTTGTAAATCACCTCGAATCACCTGCAAACAAACAAACAAACGATCAGTTTTAAACGAACTGAATACGTGAAATTGTGTTAATGAAATCAATCTAAGACTCGTGTCAAAGATTTGCGGACTCGTTCCAATGTAGTTCGGGTGAAATTACTGACTGAAAGAGCCGATCAATCAATGGACAGTGTTGGGCCGATTAATACTCAATGATGATTGGACCAATTAATAAGATCAAGTCACATGGGCCGATGAAACAATTAAACAAATCAAATGCAAATTTGGGCCGTTAATGATGGTGAGACTTGGGCCGAATAATCCACTAAAATCCACTAAAATCGACAACCAATTTCACCGGTCAAATATGATTGGGCCGTGATCTCTGACTCTTGGGCCGATGAACTCACATGCAAAGTCTGATTAATTGACTATTAAATGGGCGGGTGATATGTATTGGGCTTCACATGAAGTTACTAAAATATGATTGGACCTCAATATCCACTGAAACAACACACAACAATTACTTTCAATTCATGAAACCTTTCACGTGATGATCTGATTTAGAATCAATTGTGATAGGACCAACAATACCACTAAGCCGACAACTACAATTCACAACACAATCTTTTCTTTGATTTTAATGAACCGACAAAAGTAATTGATTTAATATGTTGATTGTGCCGCTAACAAACACATGCAAATGAACAATTATCACAAGCACCTATTCAATTCAAATTGCCGACAAACTAGGTTCACTACTCAAAATCTCATTGGGTCTCAAAATTCACATTAATTGCTTTAATGGATTCCCTTTTCAATTCTCGTGGTCGACAACACACATTATACAAACAGATCACATGCAAACTACAATTTACGAGACCTGGAATCACATGCACTTTTCTCGTGAATATTGAATTATTCAATTAATGTTCACCTACACACTGACACAGAACACGTGAATTCTTTTCCCAATTACTGACAGCCTCGGAAATGGCTCACAATTTTCAAACTTCACCATTTCACAATTCAATCGGAATCAGAAAGTTAGTGAACTTTGGAGCGGAATCAGAAGATTCGTGATCTTTGGAGCGGAATCACAAGAGCGAAATCACAGAAATAATCTAAAATGCTGATTTCGCTCCAAATGTTAGAGCAAAATTAGAACTTTTCTGATAAACAACCTGATTTCGCTCGAAATTCAAACAAAATCTCAAACTAGTTCGTACGAGCGGAATCAGATTCTCAGTCCATTTTTGCTATTTTTAGGCCGAATTTTAAGCTAATACTTTCAAGGGTTTGTTAATTGTCACTTTTACACAATATGTCAAAAACTCAGTCCATTTTATCCGTTCAAACATCCAGAAATCCAAAAAGTGTAAGAAAAATGCACTAATTCACGCGTATTGGCTCATCACTGGCTCTGATACCAATTGTAGGATCGAATAATCGACCAAATGAGTCAATTCAGAGTCAATACGCACTGTTTGTGTGGCGGAAACACACAAACAGAGTTGAATTAGCAAGAACGGAGTAGAAAACAGAAGAATATCACTTTAAACAACACTTCTCATTCATATATGACTTGACAAACCAGCAGCAGTTCGGTACAAGAACAATGGGACTGTGTCAAATGAGAAGCATCAACTACCTATTTATAAGGGATCTAATTCCGCTCCAAATGACACACTATCATTTCGGGCGGAATCAACACTTGACTTTAGGAGCGAAATCACCTTTTCAAGTTTGGAGCGGAATCTTATGTAATTACATTTGGAGCGAAATCTCAATATCAACAAATATACAATTCTATTTCGTGAATTGACTTTTGTTTTCGTCTAACTAATTCATATGATGTCATCATTGAGATCACTTGTATGATGTTATCATTTTAAATGATGACATCATTCTTGTTTGGATCCGCAACGAAACTGAGACTCGATATAAGACAAAGTCAACAAACAAATGCACCAACAATGTGGATTTGTACGAACACTCTAGCCTTAGACAGAAAACTCAGAGTACAGGCGTCCACCCTTTCGGATTGCACGTGTTCACATTATAAGACCCAAACTTTGACAGGATATTGAAAACTTTGAAGGTTCAAAACCTTATAATAAATCATCCTAGAATAGATGATTAGTTTTCAAAGCAGATTCAAAATTTATGTTCTTGTTGTGGTTATCACCTAAGGATAAGTGACGGTATTGTTTTAAGATCTAAACACAAGAATCTTGTGTTAGGGTCCTAGGAAGGTTATAGACTAGGTCAAAGCATTACAAATAACCTAATTCCCTATAACCATTGGCTCTGATACCAAGTTTTCTGTCACACCCCGACCACGTAAAACAACAAAACGTGGCAGAAACGTCGGGGAGTGTTGTAACAGAATCATTGTTTCACAACCATAGATTAAACAGTTTCGTTTTATTGAATTAAATGTATTACTTTACATTGGAATTAGAAACAAAATGTCACACCCCGACCACGTAGAACAACAAAATGTGGCGGAAAACGTCGGGGAGTGTTGTAACAGAATCATTGTTTCATAACACATGGATATTGAAATATTGTTTTATTGAATTAAATAGTTACAATGTCTTGACAATCAGAGAAACATAACATAAATAACTAGTCTTGCATCTTTTATTGTCGCTAAGGCCCAAGTACGCCTAAGTGTATCTTGATAGATCCTATGCATCATATCCTGAAACACATGTGAAAATAGGTACGTCAGCATAAAAATGCCTGTGAGATACATAGGTTTATGAAAATAGGATTCATGACTTATTGTTTAAGAAAATGTTTAGTCATGAACCTTGTAATTTGCTTTATCTTGTAAATCATTTGAAAAGTGATAAATAAACCAAATGATATATATGTATAAAAGAATAATACATGGTTAAGTGGATAACCATGTGAAATGATTTTGTATAAATTAAGTTGTTTGTAAAACAGTGCATTGTGAAAAGTATGTTATTTGTATAACATGTTATATGTCCAAATTGAAATGATTCAAATAACGCTATGATATGTAATACCATACAATCACTTATATATAGGAAGTACCAGCGGCGTATCCACCATGCTTGTATCATATTACACACACCTCGTTACTTAAATCACTTACTTAAACCAAACCAACAACGTAAGATGTTTATGTTTAAACCGATTGCCAAATGTATTGAATAATATGTCAAAATGTTTATGTCAAGACGTAAATCATGTAATGTATAACCAATGTCAATAATGTTTATGTGTCAAATGTAAATCATGTAATGTGTAACCAAAATGATATGTATGGCTAGTGAAATATATCAACTAAACCATATGCACAAAAACAAAGTATTGAAGTAAAACATGGTTTAAATCAAAGCTATGTTTTGTGGAAATGCATGCTATACTGATACGAACATCTATGCGGTGTTGTGAAAATGCATACATCCAAGCCTTGAGACTGTGGCGATAAACCCTTAAACAATTTAAAGGTTTATCTAAGTTATGTATATCGAATTCGGTCATTCCTTCCAATCCAAACCTACCCAGGATTTCAGGAACGGGAGTTGTCAATTCCTATGGTACCACTACCTACTAACGAACGGCGTAGCTAATGTTAATGAATGTATTGTTCCATTGAAACAAACCAAATGTCATACCAAAATGTAAGCATGTGATGAAAACAACTGTACTAAGTATGTAACAAATGGACATACATAGCATGTGACGTGAAACAAATGTATTAAGTATGCACACAATGGGCATACATAGCATGAAATGTAATGTGAAACAATGTACTAAGTACGCACACAATGGGCATACATAGCATAAAATGTAATGTAAAGCAATGTACTAAGTACACACACAATGGGCATACATAGCATGAAATGTAATGTAAAGCAATGTACTAAGTACGCACACAATGGGCATACATAGCATGAAATGTAATGTAAAACAATGTACTATAATGTACTAACGAACATAGCAGGTATATGATGTGAAAACATGGAAAGCATGAATGTAACAAGTAGGCACATGTGTTCCACCCCAAAACAGTTTGGAAAACAGTAAAAGAGGGGTCTATGTACTCACATAAACACCTTGAAAACATTTAAAAGAGGGGGTTCTATGTACTCACTTGAGATTGCTCAGAAGTCCTAAGATAACCACCAAGCAATGCTAGAGATCACGGAATCAAACGGCACCTAATATAGGTAACTATGTTAATATACCGGACCTAAATCGGAAGATCGGATAGAATGCGGGTTCGTAAACCAAACGAGTATGGAGACTCGTGTAATATGGTTTAACAAAGCCTACATACTAAATGAAACCTAACATAAGTGCTTACGACCCATTACGACCCGTTTAGGTAGCTTATGCTACTTTAACGCGTCGCTCGCGTGAAACGCGTTCGGACCGCCTAACTAGTCCTATGACAAGTAAAATATGCCTTAACATATCTAATATTGTTACCAAAATAGTTTAGATACCAAAATTTATGTTACATATGCTTAAAATGAATTTTGGCGTCAAAAGGGCATTTTGGTAATTTACCTAAGGCATATAAACTACCTATCATACAACTACTTAAACGAAGCGACCATAAGGTATAACCTCGGAAGGTTATTCCCTATATACTATGGTCACCTAATGTGTTTGGTCGGATCCTAATGATCGACCAAATGGGTCGGGTTCGAAGGTATAAGCGATTTATCAGATCTCTTACCCTTGCGACCCTAGACAACGTGGTAATCAGTAGGCATAGTCACAAGGGACTATAACCATCGTGATTACAATCACGTTGCGAAGTTCAAACGAACTTCGCATTGACCATAAACTGGTCAATGTAGAAAGTCAAACAAAGTTTGACTTTCGGACTCGAAAAGCAATAAAAGAACGAAGGAACACTTACGAAGGGTCCCCGAATGCTAATCTAGATCAAAATAACTCAGGTATGAAACAATGGTTCCAACTTAGAGTCTTTTAGATTAGATTCTTGTGAGGAATGAGTGAAAATGTGATGGGTATTTATAGTAAATGGTCCACCGTTAGGATCATTTCTTGGAAAAGGGGGCACGATCTAAGCCGTACACTTGTTGGAAAGTTGTGGTAACTCATTTGCCATCCACCATAAGAGTTTGACACTTGGCACTTGGCCTTTGGAGAGTGTTAAGGGCTGTTAAAAGCTGAAAAAAAACGTTTTGCTACATCTGGCCCCTGTTTACGGACCTAGTTTGGCAGATTTACAGTTTCAGTCCTTGCAACCTCAAAACTTGGTTTTCGATGCGTTTTTTTGACACGTTTAAGCCCCGTTAACCCCATTTCAAAGCTCTAAAATGAAGTTAAAGTATAGGGAACTTAAAATGTGCTCAAAAATATCTCAGATGTCGGTTCGTTTGGCCGTACGATCGCGATGTTCGCTTAATTACGACGGAATGCGCATAAGCGCGAAAAACGATCCAAATGACGCGACGAATGGATTTTTCTCAAGCCTAAACACTAAAATAAAATATTTTAGTGCTTACATAAATTTTTGGATGTCCGGAGGTATTCAGAACGTAAGTTATGCGCGAAAATGCAAACTTGTGCACTTTTTGACGCTTTTAGTCCCTGAATGACCCAAAAGTTTATTTTAGCACACCGAACCCCTCAAAGCCTATTTCTAAGCTATATAAAGGATATTTTAGGTGTGTTTACCTTATGGTCATGTTCCGAAATGTTCGTTACAGTTCAAATTGGCATACTTTCGCAGTTTGTCAAATTTAGTCCCTGTAGGCGAATTAACTTGTTTTTGCCATACCGAAGCCTTCAAAACTTATTTCTAAGTTATGTAAAGGTTATTTAAGGTAAGTGAAGCCTATTTCACTATTCCGAAGTGTTCGTTCCATTAAACTGGTTATATTAACGCATCAGTGCGCGTATAACCTTCCAGAAAGCGATTTAGAACCCGAAATCGAACCAGAATTGATATGTGCAAATGATACACATATTTGTACAACTCCCGAGTATGAAATACAATATTTCATTGGTTCGGTATTTGTTTGATGGTCGCAGTGACCCAGGTGTCACAGTCTCCCCTACTTTAGGAAATTTAGTCTCGAAATTTATTTAGAGGAAACTTGTGAGAGCTTGAAACATGAAGTTGAAAAGATAAAACAACATTGGTTAGGGTTCTGAACTTCTAGTAACTTTAATAACATCATGCTTGCAATGTAAGAGGGATACTTATATACAAGTATATGAAGCGTCATTGGTGCGTCCACCGTACCTCCATTACATCGTTCTCATTTTGTTATTGTTGTCACTATCGGTTCTTACACATAATAAATCTTACTGGGTTTCTGTACACTAAATTTTCATAATTATGTACGCGTCCATAATTAGACAATTCCTTGCACAGTTCCCACAGTCTATTTTATAATGTGTAGGGTAAAACCAAATGAACAATCCTGTGATGAGTGTGACTAGACCGCCATAGAGTCCTTTTAATTAAATCAATAAATGATCTAAATAGACTATCAAGGAGTCTGTTCAGCTACATCACTAGATGTCGTTCTTTAACCAAATTGTGAATCAATCCTTTTGACTAGACCACTAAAAGGGTCTCTTATGAGTCATGGAGCGGTACTATATAATCCAAGGGTCTTAACTATTACATAGAAGCCCATTAAGGATTTAAGGTAGTACCTTTTGACTATCCTGCTACGAATCCCTCATATGAAGATATGAAAGATTCTGTGAGGATTTGGATAACGAATATCCAGAGTATACAAAAACACAAAAATGCATAAAAGAAAACATAAGATGAATAAACACATAGTCACATAACCACAAAATTGTTTAGCTAGAAGTTTGTTCTGCTAACAGAGCACATGTATTTAAAGCACACTAGGAATCCATTCCTTGGACTTCATTTGGTACTTTAAACATTATCAAGAATCTAACTATAAAGATAGAAAGATTTTTAAAAGAAAATTTTGATTTCGATTATAAGGAACCGAAATGTTCGAATTTTGGTACAAAAGGAATCCAATTAAGGATTTTGATTTGAATGATAATCATCCACAAGGGTCTAATTGTGAAGATAAAAAGATCCCATATGGATTTTAGAAGTTGAAGATGTTTTGAAGTCTTGCACTAGATGTGCTTAAGTCAAAACATGAAGTAAAATGCTTATGAAGTTGAGATGCTAGATATGTCAAGGCAACATATGAAGCAGAATTTGAAGGTTAAGTCAATGTATGAGGAAAATATATTTGGAAAACTATGCATGGGGTTCTTTTAAGAAAAATGTGTTTAACGTTTTTGAAACCTTATATATAATACTTTTGAAATCATAAAGTAGGTGTACTAGGTAAGTATATTTATAAAAATGTTTTAAAATCATGCGAGATGAATTTTGAAATTATGTATAAGGTTTTTGAAAACATGAATGATGCTTTTGAAGTCATGCATTTGATATATACTGTATTAATAACATTTTGAAGTCATGAAGGTTATTTTTGAAACGTAGACGATGTTTTTGAAATCATAGAGGTTGTTTTGGAAAACTTATGTTATGCATGTTGAAAAAAATCAGAATGTAATGGGTATGAGATTTGGAAATATCCTTAGTTATCTAACCAAGGATTCAAAGGCACATATGTGCAGAAGCATGATTACTCACAATGTCACTTTATTTTTTTTGTACTTTGTTTCTTAGAGTGAAACGAGTACTTCAAATTTTTGAGGGAATCATGAGCGATCATTTGAAAGGGAGAAATCACAAGTGTAGTTTGTAAGGAACATAGTTCCTTAATGTAGGTATTATAGGGAAATGCCATAAACACATGTAAATATACTAGTATATCAGAATTGCGAACAACAACTTTTATTTATGAACGAGACATATTGTTTCACAATACACGAAAACAAAAGAAACAAAGGCATAAGACAGCAATATCCTTTGTTCAGCCGAATGCTCATCCAAGGGTTGGATTTGCACTGACAATCTTCGGGCAGTTGTTCCTGAAATGGCTCGTCTCGCCACAGTTGTAGCAAGTACCAGACGGAAAACGAGCTTGAGTAGGGTTGACTTGGAGTTGGGTAGCAGCAAGGTTGATAGCAGCTTTGTTTTGGATGGCAAAGCGGCATATGTTAATCAGATGTCCCCACCGTCCACAGTAGGTATATTTGAAGCAGGGTAAGGGGTCCGAATGATGACGGTTGCATCGTTTGCACAAGGGAGCAGTTCCTTTGTACCGCTTCTTGGCTGGTGATGCTGTCATCTGACTAGGTCCTGCCTGTTTTGGTGCAACCGCTGCGGGCTTCCTTGAAGCCTTACGCTTCCTTGATTTCTTAGGGGATCGTTCATCCATGGTCTTTGATTCCTCGGTTGGTTTCTTCGCTGGTGGTGCTGGCTTGACTTCTGCTTCCTTTAGTGACTCTTGAGTGGCTTCATTGTTGAGATGAGAGGCTTCATTGTTGAGACGAGACATGGCAATGCCTAAATCCACAGTCTTCAGAATCACTTCGCCTATTTGTTGGGCAAATTTGGCTGTTTGCTCGGACATTTGACCGTTGCTGAGAGGAAGAGACATTCTAGAAGAAAATGAAAGATATAGGAGGAAACAAATGAAATGTTATCAGCAAATAAAACAAAATGACAACACATAGAAATTGCGATCATTTGTTTGTTACCTAAGGCAAACAAATGAGATGGTGACTAATCAAAGTAAACGGATCGTATTAATGTATCACTGAAGACATGCTCGCCTATAAGTGAACGCTCACCCCAAGAGTTCCCAGGTAAGAGTGACTGGTCCGATACTGCGGATTTGTACGAACACTCTAGCCTTAGACAGAAAACTCAGGATACAGGCATTCACTCTTCCAGTTTGCACGTGTTCACATTATACGACCCAAACTTTGACGAGATTTGAAAACTTAGAGGGTTCAAAACCTTATAATAGAGGGTTCAAAACCTAGTAATCAATCATCCTAGAACAGATGATTAGTTTTCAAAGCGGTTTTGAAATTTATGTTCTTGTTGTGGTCGTCGCCTAAGGATAGGTGACGGTATTGTTTTATGACTAAACACAAGTAAACTTGCGTTAGGGTCCTAGGAAGGTTATAGACTAGGTCAAAGTATTACTAATAACCAAATTCCCTATAACCATGAGCTCTGATACCAACTTTTCTGTCACACCCCGACCACGTAGAACAACAAAATGTGGCGGAAAACGTCGGGGAGTGTTGTAACAGAATCATTGTTTCATAACACATGGATATTGAAATATTGTTTTATTGAATTAAATAGTTACAATGTCTTGACAATCAGAGAAACATAACATAAATAACTAGTCTTGCATCTTTTATTGTCGCTAAGGCCCAAGTACGCCTAAGTGTATCTTGATAGATCCTATGCATCATATCCTGAAACACATGTGAAAATAGGTACGTCAGCATAAAAATGCCTGTGAGATACATAGGTTTATGAAAATAGGATTCATGACTTATTGTTTAAGAAAATGTTTAGTCATGAACCTTGTAATTTGCTTTATCTTGTAAATCATTTGAAAAGTGATAAATAAACCAAATGATATATATGTATAAAAGAATAATACATGGTTAAGTGGATAACCATGTGAAATGATTTTGTATAAATTAAGTTGTTTGTAAAACAGTGTATTGTGAAAAGTATGTTATTTGTATAACATGTTATATGTCCAAATTGAAATGATTCAAATAACGCTATGATATGTAATACCATACAATCACTTATATATAGGAAGTACCAGCGGCGTATCCACCATGCTTGTATCATATTACACACACCTCGTTACTTAAATCACTTACTTAAACCAAACCAACAACGTAAGATGTTTATGTTTAAACCGATTGCCAAATGTATTGAATAATATGTCAAAATGTTTATGTCAAGACGTAAATCATGTAATGTATAACCAATGTCAATAATGTTTATGTGTCAAATGTAAATCATGTAATGTGTAACCAAAATGATATGTATGGCTAGTGAAATATATCAACTAAACCATATGCACAAAAACAAAGTATTGAAGTAAAACATGGTTTAAATCAAAGCTATGTTTTGTGGAAATGCATGCTATACTGATACGAACATCTATGCGGTGTTGTGAAAATGCATACATCCAAGCCTTGAGACTGTGGCGATAAACCCTTAAACAATTTAAAGGTTTATCTAAGTTATGTATATCGAATTCGGTCATTCCTTCCAATCCAAACCTACCTAGGATTTCAGGAACGGGAGTTGTCAATTCCTATGGTACCACTACCTACTAACGAACGGCGTAGCTAATGTTAATGAATGTATTGTTCCATTGAAACAAACCAAATGTCATACCAAAATGTAAGCATGTGATGAAAACAACTGTACTAAGTATGTAACAAATGGACATACATAGCATGTGACGTGAAACAAATGTACCAAGTATGCACACAATGGGCATACATAGCATGAAATGTAATGTGAAACAATGTACTAAGTACGCACACAATGGGTATACATAGCATAAAATGTAATGTAAAGCAATGTACTAAGTACACACACAATGGGCATACATAGCATGAAATGTAATGTAAAGCAATGTACTAAGTACGCACACAATGGGCATACATAGCATGAAATGTAATGTAAAACAATGTACTATAATGTACTAACGAACATAGCAGGTATATGATGTGAAAACATGGAAAGCATGAATGTAACAAGTAGGCACATGTGTTCCACCCCAAAACAGTAAAAGAGGGGTCTATGTACTCACATAAACACCTTGAAAACATTTAAAAGAGGGGGTTCTATGTACTCACTTGAGATTGCTCAGAAGTCCTAAGATAACCACCAAGCAATGCTAGAGATCACGGAATCAAACGGCACCTAATATAGGTAACTATGTTAATATACCGGACCTAAATCGGAAGATCGGATAGAATGCGGGTTCGTAAACCAAACGAGTATGGAGACTCGTGTAATATGGTTTAACAAAGCCTACATACTAAATGAAACCTAACATAAGTGCTTACGACCCATTACGACCCGTTTAGGTAGCTTATGCTACTTTAACGCGTCGCTCGCGTGAAACGCGTTCGGACCGCCTAACTAGTCCTATGACAAGTAAAATATGCCTTAACATATCTAATATTGTTACCAAAATAGTTTAGATACCAAAATTTATGTTACATATGCTTAAAATGAATTTTGGCGTCAAAAGGGCATTTTGGTAATTTACCTAAGGCATATAAACTACCTATCATACAACTACTTAAACGAAGCGACCATAAGGTATAACCTCGGAAGGTTATTCCCTATATACTATGGTCACCTAATGTGTTTGGTCGGATCCTAATGATCGACCAAATGGGTCGGGTTCGAAGGTATAAGCGATTTATCAGATCGCTTACCCTTGCGACCCTAGACAACGTGGTAATCAGTAGGCATAGTCACAAGGGACTATAACCATCGTGATTACAATCACGTTGCGAAGTTCAAACGAACTTCGCATTGACCATAAACTGGTCAATG
Organism: Helianthus tuberosus; assembly: GCA_030545235.1. Classification (NCBI taxonomy): domain Eukaryota; kingdom Viridiplantae; phylum Streptophyta; class Magnoliopsida; order Asterales; family Asteraceae; genus Helianthus; species Helianthus tuberosus. Next base: position 122,288,338 of record CM060451.1, on the reverse strand, counting down.
CAGAAAGTCAAACAAAGTTTGACTTTCGGACTCGAAAAGCAATAAAAGAACGAAGGAACACTTACGAAGGGTCCCCGAATGCTAATCTAGATCAAAATAACTCAGGTATGAAACAATGGTTCCAACTTAGAGTCTTTTAGATCAGATTCTTGTGAGGAATGAGTGAAAATGTGATGGGTATTTATAGTAAATGGTCCACCGTTAGGATCATTTCTTGGAAAAGGGGGCACGATCTAAGCCGTACACTTGTTGGAAAGTTGTGGTAACTCATTTGCCATCCACCATAAGAGTTTGACACTTGGCACTTGGCCTTTGGAGAGTGTTAAGGGCTGTTAAAAGCTGAAAAAAACGTTTTGCTACATCTGGCCCCTGTTTACGGACCTAGTTTGGCAGATTTACAGTTTCAGTCCCTGCAACCTCAAAACTTGGTTTTCGATGCGTTTTTTTTGACACGTTTAAGCCCCGTTAACCCCATTTCTGTGACAACTGGCACAAACCGGTAATTTCCGTACACTTTAGTTATTATTTAATGACTGCAATTATGTGCTTAATTGTCAGCAATGTCTGAACACATGATTAAACAAGTGAATTCATGCACGTTGTATACTACAAAATATTACTTTATGCATAAACGAGAGCGTTGCGTCAAAAATAATAGTAAACTCACCGGTAAGACACACTGTGTCAACAGAACTGCAAAAAGCAGTCAGACAATAAAATTGGAGCCTAGGTGTACGTCCGACAACAAGAATGCATTAAAACCCAAGAGTACATACAAGGGTTTAATATATATGCAGTACGAAAGCAAAAATAAGCACTAAAAAGCACCCGAAACGCACTTTAAGTGCAGAATTTTGTATAATTCAGCTCAATTCAGCATGTAAACATATGAATATTATGCAGAAATTTCGTTTTATCATCCAGAATATTTCCCTAAGTGTTGGGAATTGAAAGGGTACAAGAAGGGTACTTAAAAGACACTAAAAAGTGTGATTTAGCACTTTAACGAATCGGTATCTAACCGAACAACCGGATATTACCCGGAACACCAAAATAATGCTAGAAGCATTGTTTTTATTTTTCTAAGATAGTTAGGGTCCCCGAATACCCTAACACACTATATATTACATGACACACTTAAACCACAAACTAAACATTTGATTTCTAACTAGATTGGTAACTAAACAATTAAAACTCAACTAATACCCCCCCCCCCCCACTTGATGGCCGGTTAGGGGACATGTTCCCCACATAGGATCTTCTTTGATTATTTTATAAGATTATGTTGAGAATATGCTAAGCAAAGATGCCATATGCTTTACATGTTGGAGAAAGATTTTGATAAAAACCTAAGGGCCATCCTTTTCTTCCATTCATCATCTTCAACCTACAACACATCTCCCTCTCTCTCTAAACTCTCGGCCTAACACCCCTCACATGCAACCACCATTTTCACTCATCATCTAAGCATTCTAAGGTCACTAGAAGGTGTAAGAAGGTCACTAACGAAGCTCGGTGCAAGCGGATCTTAAAGGACCTTCTTCATTTGCTTTTATCCACTTCATTTACCCTCTTGAACTTCCCTAGCCTTGTGCTAGTAGTAAGTTCTTCAAATCTTCATATTGTTCTTGTTTATGATGGTTAATAGATGATTTAAAGGCTAAAAATCATGAAACACTAAAGAACTTACATTAAAGTGTTGAACATAAGATGAATAAGGTGGATAAAGAGAAGATATGTGTGTAAATCTTGTGAAACTTGTCTAGTTATGATTATTTGATGTTGTGGTTAGTAAAAGCAAGATGGATCATCATCTAGACATACTAGTCCATGTTAGAAAGCATGAACTAGTAGGATGTAAAAGTTAGAAAATTAAAAGATGATGGATCCATCCATTCATAAGACATGAACTTGAGTAAAAGTAATTTTCTTGTAAAATAAGACTCTAAACATGTAGATCTAAGGATCTACAAGGGGTTTTTCGGAAGAACCAAGCAAAAATATTAGTCTTGTTTAAAACCCGGATCTTATCCGAACTAAAAGCATTTTTAATAAATAAACAAGTGTGTAGACACTTGTGTCACAAGAAAAATTTAACAAAGAAATATTTTTGTAAACCTTGACTAGAAGTTGTGAAACTTCATATTCTTTAAAAATAAAGTTTTTAAGAAATTAAACTTATTTTTAAAGATAACAAGACTTACTAAATGTGCTAGTGAGTTACTACACATTTTTGTAAATATTCAAGTTCATGAAATGGAGAAATTAGTGATTATTGTTGATAATTGTTGTTGATGATTGTTGACGATTTAAAAGAAAATAAACACATGTTTTGAAAACATGGGAAACCTCCATTTTTAGGGGAAACTCTGTCAAAATTTTTATAAACTTTGACACTTAGAAAAATATAAGTTTTTGAGAAACTTATCCCCTAAAAATATACCTCAAAACATTATCAAGGTTTCCCTAATTTTTGGTGATAAGAAATGGTGATTTCTTCAAAAATAAAAATAGATATTATGTATATATATTTTTGAGAGAAAAATATATATTATTTTATCACCAACTTTTATGCTAAGTGTATATAGTATGTGTTATACGTGCTAGTGTATTAAGACTTAAAAATACACTAAATACTCATGAGGAGTACAAACATAAAAATACACATACAACATACAAGATACATAATTCGGGTGCAAAGTGCAAAACATGAGATACTTATATTAATTTTTGAGAAAATAATATAAGTAAGATACTTAGTTAAAAATATAAAATATTTTTAACACAAGAATATATACACAAAAGAGAGTGACTGTACTTGTGCGACGCAAGTCTAGTGACTAACGTTAAGAAAACGCGTATAGGTTACGACGTTAATTAAGCAAATCCGGTGAAGTTTACGACGCAAGGAACGCAAAGTTGTGAGTTCATGCTCCCCCTTTTCTTTTAACTGTTTTCAGTTTTTATAACTTCGGGGGTGAAATACATGTACAAAAGTACAATATTTATAAATGGTATGATATAAATACAAGAAGTACACTTGGTGAGAACGAGAACCAAGTGTGACAAAATATAAGACAATAAGAAACGCGCTTGGTGAGGACGAGAACCAAGTTGGACGCGTTATGAGAAATGATAAAAAGAAACGCGCTTGGTGAGGACGAGAACCAAGTAGGATGCGTTATGAGAAATAGTGTCACGAATAGGGTACAGAAGCACCATTAATCGTGTACATACTTAGACCGCAGAACAAAAGGTTAGATCTAACGGGTGCCTGGCAGCCACACTCTCGGTGAGGGCGAGAATCGAGTAGTGCTTTTGTGTCTCAGAATATACCAATTAAATGCCTTAGGTTTGGTGACTTCCTATGTCGTGTCACATGTTAATGGCTTTGCAACCCATTAACAGTCCTGATATTTACAGGAATACTTTATTTACATAAAATTCATACCATACTAAAAATTGATGAATACTTGAGTACGTGGGGTACTCAAGAAAAGAATGAATTATACTTGAAGTACGTGGGGTACTCAAGAAAAGAATGAATTATACTTGAAGTACGTGGGGTACTCAAGAAAAGAATGAATTATACTTGAGTACGTGGGGTAATCAAGAAGAAATTGAATTATACATGAGTACGTGGTGTACACATGAAACTGAATTAATATATGAAAACTTGATTTATTCACAAACTATGTTTTCATACAAAATATACAAACGTGAAATACAAAACTGCATGAATTCACACCAACATTATGTTGACGTTTTTCCAAAACTCACATGTATTTCAGGTAACTAGGATGGATGTGCGCGTGGTCTTACTCATGCTCGTGGATGTCGCATGTTTACCTTTCGTATGCAATGAGAACCTTTCATGATCACACCTCGTGCTTCCGCCGCAGAAAGGGGTGTGACAGATTGGTATCAGAGCTGCGATTGTACTGAACCAGGATTCCTTCTCGAGTCTAGTCTACAATCTCTAGGATCCATTCATGAAAACAATTTTTCAAAGAGTTTTCATTGCATAAAACGTCCCGCGACATCCACTACCTGAAACTGTCTACATGAGTCTAGAAAAGACACTACGAGACTTAGAGTGCACTAGAGTAGCACTTGTCTTTAACTGAGAAACTACTTGCAATTATGTGTGATAATTAGCATATACTAGAAGTAGAATGTCACAAATATACGTGACTTTATCTGAAAGCGATGGCCCATCTGAAGGAAGAAATACGAGGATGAAACGAACTGTGCGGACTGTGCAAGGAGTTACGTAATTATGGATGCATACATAATTATGGAATTCAGTGCACAGAAACCACAGCAAGTCTTGTCACGTATAGATCCCCTCAGTGCAAGCCTACTAAGTACTCTGCTGGAGTAATAATTGTTTGATGTCACTTATGTGGTATATATACCTGTGAATATATATGCTACTAATGTCTAGTATGACGATATCAAACAAATGCCTAAACCTATTGGGTTGTGTTCGTCAGAACACGGCACCCAGAAGAGCTGTGAACGCTCGTGACCAACCTCCTCCTCCCCCACTGCCAAGACTTGCCGAAGAGCTGGAAGCTCCACTGGAAGAAAGGATCTCCGCTGCTATCACCCAATACGAGGCGAACCGTACTCAAGACAGTGGTGGCCCAAGCAACGCTAGACGTAATGGGAATGGAGATTCATCTGGAGGCAGATCAGCTCAAGGCTGCACTTTCAAGCAGTTCCTCGACTGCAAGCCGATGAACTATGACGGCACAGTAGGCGCAGTAGCATTTGTGCGCTGGACGGAGAAGACTGAAGCTACTTTTCGCATGAGCAAGTGTACCGCGGATCAACAAGTCACCTTTGCTACTGGGTTGTGTGTCGATGAAGCTCTGACTTGGTGGAACCTGCAAGTCCAAACCTTGGGCGATGATGCCGCTTATGGCCTAACTTGGGATGAGCTAAAGGAAAGAATGCGAGAGAAGTACTGCTCTCGTGCTGAACTCCAAAGGCTGGAGATGGAGTTCTGGCACTTGACCATGGAAGGTGCTGACATTAATGGTTATACTCGAAGGTTCCACGATCTGTCCAGAGTGCTTCCCTACATGGTGACTCCCGAATTCAAGCGCGTTGAACGCTACATTTGGGGACTGGCCCCAGAGTTTCGTGGCATGGTGACGTCGGCCAAACCACAAACGATCACTGAGGCTGTAACTCTGGCTGTCAGCCTTACTGAAGATTGTGTTCGCATGAAGAAGCTATCCCTGAACCCAACAGAAAAGTCTGAAACACATGCTGAGTCATCTGGGGACAAGAAGAGGAAGCATGCAAACCTGAATCAGGCAATTCGTAACAACAAGAGTTCCAACAAGAAGCGTGACCCCAACCCGCCTCAGGAGGCGAAATCTCTTGCAGCCATGAACGACGCTCCAGCAAAGGGATACCTGGGCACCTTGCCCAAATGCCATCGGTGTAAACGCCATCACGAGGGAGCTTGTCGCATCTCAAAGTGTGACAAGTGTGGAAAGTTGGGTCACCGCACTGAAGACTGTTGGAGTAAGAGGAATGGGAATGGAAATCGTAATGGGGCTGATGATAGGAACAATGGTGGAAATGGAAATGGTGCAGGTAACGGGAATGGGCGAAACCAAGGATACTTCAGATGTGGAGGCAAAGATCATTTCATGAAGGATTGCCCAGAAGGAAACAATGCTCAGGCCCGAGCATTTGTGATTGGAGCAAGGGACGCACGCGAGGACCCTAATGTGGTCAACGGTACGTTCCTCATTAACAATCACTTTGCATCCATATTATTTGACACTGGCGCCGATTATAGCTTCATGTCTGTGGAATTTAAACGCACACTCGGAATAGAATCTAGTAGATTAGAAATTCCTTATTCTATAGAACTAGCCAATGGTAAACTTATTGAATCGGGCGAAGTTGTCAGAGGCTGCACATTAGAACTTGGTGAACGAAGATTTAGCATCGACCTCTTACCTATTCAATTGGGTAGCTTCGATGTAGTAGTCGGAATGGACTGGTTGTCCAAGAACAAAGCTGAGGTTATTTGTCATGAGAAAATCATTCGCATCCCTTTAGCGAATGGTGAAACTCTCATCATGCATGGAGAAAAACAAAACGCGCCTCTTCGAATCATCAGCAGCATGAAGGCACGGAAGTGCTTAAGGAAAGGATGTGTTGCCTTCCTAGCACACGTTTTAGACACGAAGGCTGAGGAGCCTAAACTCAAAGACATTCTTGTGGTGAAGGAATTCCCTGATGTTTTTCCCAAAGATCTGCCAGGACTACCTCCGCAACGACAAGTCGAATTTCATATAGACTTGGTTCCAGGAGCCGCTCCTGTGGCCAAGGCTCGCTATCGACTTGCTCCATCCGAAATGCAAGAATTATCTACACAACTCCAGGAGTTGTTGGATAAAGGATTCATAAGGCCAAGCTTCTCACCTTGGGGAGCTCCAGTATTATTCGTAAAGAAGAAGGATGGAACACTGCGGATGTGTATCGATTACAGGGAACTGAACAAGCTCACGATCAAGAATCGGTACCCGCTACCAAGGATTGATGACTTATTTGATCAACTGCAAGGATCAAGCTACTATTCCAAGATCGACCTTCGATCTGGATATCATCAGCTGAGAATACAAGAGGAAAGCATACCCAAGACTGCATTCAGAACGCAATATGGGCACTACGAATTTCTTGTGATGCCGTTTGGGCTGACGAATGCACCAGCGGTCTTCATGGATCTGATGAACCGCGTTTGCAAACCATATCTCGATAAATTCGTGATTATATTTATCGATGATATCCTGATTTATTCGCGAACGAAAGAAGAACATGAGCAACATCTCAGAACCATCTTGAAACTACTGAAGAAAGAGAAGCTTTATGCAAAGTTCTCGAAATGCGAATTCTGGATTCGCGAAGTACAATTTCTTGGTCACGTTGTGAATGAGAAGGGCATTCATGTAGACCCGTCCAAGATAGAAGCAATAAAGAATTGGGAAGCCCCCAAGACCCCAACTGAAGTTCGACAAGTTTTGGGCTTAGCGGGCTACCATCGGCGATTCATTGAGAATTTCTCAAGGATAGCTCAACCGCTAACGACCCTTACACAGAAAGACAAGAAGTACGACTGGGGTCACAAACAAGAAGAAGCCTTCCAGTTACTTAAGAGCAAGCTATGCGATGCACCGATACTATCATTACCCGAAGGCACTAAAGACTTCGTGGTATACTGCGACGCCTCACGACAAGGCTTGGGTTGCGTGCTCATGCAACGCCAAAAAGTCATCGCTTACGCTTCAAGACAACTGAAGGTACATGAAAGAAACTATACCACGCACGACCTGGAGCTAGGTGCGGTAGTATTCGCCTTAAAGATTTGGCGACATTATTTATATGGTACTCGATGTACAATCTTCACAGATCACAAAAGCTTACAACACATATTTGATCAGAAGGAATTGAATATGCGCCAGCGACGTTGGGTCGAGCTGCTGAACGATTATGACTGTGAGATTAAGTACCATCCTGGAAAGGCAAACGTTGTAGCGGACGCGTTGAGCCGAAAAGAAAGGGTTAAGACCCTAAGGGTTCGAGCATTGGAAATGACGATTCGAACGAACCTCACTGCATGCATTCGGGATGCACAACAAGAAGCTCTTAAAGAAGAGAACCGTAAAGCTGAATACCTACGGGGTATGCTGAAATACATGGTGCCAAACGAAGAGGGAGCCTTATACTTCAGGAAGCGTATTTGGGTTCCACTCTATGGTGGCATACGAGAAGTCATCCTTAATGAAGCCCACGAATCGAGATATTCGATCCATCCAGGATCGGACAAAATGTATCAAGACTTGAAGGAATATTACTGGTGGCCGAGGCTTAAAAGCGACGTTGCTGTTTATGTTGGAAAATGCCTAACCTGTGCCAAGGTTAAGGCAGAATATCAGAAACCGTCCGGCCTACTACAACAACCAGAGATTCCCGTGTGGAAGTGGGAACAAATCTCGATGGACTTCATAACGAAATTACCCAGGACCCCGAGAGGGCACGATATGATATGGGTAATAGTTGATCGATTAACGAAGCCTGCGCACTTCCTACCGATCCGAGAAAAAGACAGCACTGGAAAGCTTGCTGAAATATACTTAAGAGAAATTGTGGCACGTCATGGAGTGCCAATCTCAATCATTTCAGACAGAGATGGACGCTTTGTCTCAAGAATCTGGCAATCATTTTAGGAAGCCTTTGGATCTCAGTTAGATCTAAGCACGGCATTCCATCCACAAACAGACGGCCAGAGCGAACGGACTATACAAACGTTAGAAGATATGCTTCGCGCATGTGTCATGGATCTAGGCGGCAGCTGGGATACTCATCTACCTTTAGTTGAGTTTTCCTACAATAACAGTTATCATACGAGCATAAAAGCCGCGCCGTTCGAAGCTCTGTATGGCCGCAAGTGCCGATCGCCCTTATGTTGGGCAGATGCCGGAGATAAACGTATGGTTGGTCCTGAACTTGTACAAGAGACAACCGACAAGATTGCGCAGATCCGAGAGCGCATTAAGGCGGCTCGAGATCGACAAAAGAGCTACGCCGATCCGAAGAGAAAATCAGTAGGATTCAAGGTGGGAGACAAAGTGTTGTAAAAAGTCTCACCTTGGAAGGGCGTAGTCAGATTTGGAAAGCGTGGAAAGCTGAATCCACGATATATCGGACCATTCAGAATGTTGAAGAGAATTGGTACCGTGGCATACAAGTTGGAGTTACCGGAAGAACTTAATGGAGTACATGATATGTTTCATGTATCCAATCTGAAGAAGAGTCCAACACAAGAAAACGTGATCATCTCGATGGATGAAGTGCATATTGATGAAGCCCTCCGATTTACAGAACAACCCGTTGAGGTTACCGACTGGAAAGTCAACAAGACCAGGAGGAGCAGCGTAAAACTTGCCAAAGTACGTTGGAGCTCTAAGCACGGACCCGAGTACACATGGGAACGTGAAGACCAGTTCAAGGAAAAGTATCCCCACCTATTAAAGAAAACTCCAGCGAGAGTTAGTTCAGGCTGAATTTCGGGACGAAATTCTTTTAACGGGGGGAGACTGTGACAACTGGCACAAACCGGTAATTTCCGTACACTTTAGTTATTATTTAATGACTGCAATTATGTGCTTAATTGTTAGCAATGTCTGAACACATGATTAAACAAGTGAATTCATGCACGTTGTATACTACAAAATATTGCTTTATGCATAAACGAGAGCGTTGCGTCAAAAATAATAGTAAACTCACCGGTAAGACACACTGTGTCAACAGAACTGCAAAAAGCAGTCAGACAATAAAATTGGAGCCTAGGTGTAGGTCCGACAACAAGAATGCATTAAAACCCAAGAGTACATACAAGGGTTTAATATATATGCAGTACGAAAGCAAAAATAAGCACTAAAAAGCACCCGAAACGCACTTTAAGTGCAGAATTTTATATAATTCAGCTCAATTCAGCATTTAAACATATGAATATTATGCAGAAATTTCGTTTTATCATCCAGAATATTTCCCTAAGTGTTGGGAATTGAAAGGGTACAAGAAGGGTACTTAAAAGACACTAAAAAGTGTGATTTAGCACTTTAACGAATCGGTATCTAACCGAACAACCGGATATTACCCGGAACACCAAAATAATGCTAGAAGCATTGTTTTTATTTTTCTAAGATAGTTAGGGTCCCCGAATACCCTAACACACTATATATTACATGACACACTTAAACCACAAACTAAACATTTGATTTCTAACTAGATTGGTAACTAAACAATTAAAACTCAACTAATACCCCCCCCCCCCCCACTTGATGGCCGGTTAGGGGACATGTTCCCCACATAGGATCTTCTTTGATTATTTTATAAGATTATGTTGAGAATATGCTAAGCAAAGATGCCATATGCTTTACATGTTGGAGAAAGATTTTGATAAAAACCTAAGGGCCATCCTTTTCTTCCATTCATCATCTTCAACCTACAACACATCTCCCTCTCTCTCTAAACTCTTGGCCTAACACCCCTCACATGCAACCACCATTTTCACTCATCATCTAAGCATTCTAAGGTCACTAGAAGGTGTAAGAAGGTCACTAACGAAGCTCGGTGCAAGCGGATCTTAAAGGACCTTCTTCATTTGCTTTTATCCACTTCATTTACCCTCTTGAACTTCCCTAGCCTTGTGCTAGTAGTAAGTTCTTCAAATCTTCATATTGTTCTTGTTTATGATGGTTAATAGATGATTTAATGGCTAAAAATCATGAAACACTAAAGAACTTACATTAAAGTGTTGAACATAAGATGAATAAGGTGGATAAAGAGAAGATATGTGTGTAAATCTTGTGAAACTTGTCTAGTTATGATTATTTGATGTTGTGGTTAGTAAAAGCAAGATGGATCATCATCTAGACATACTAGTCCATGTTAGAAAGCATGAACTAGTAGGATGTAAAAGTTAGAAAATTAAAAGATGATGGATCCATCCATTCATAAGACATGAACTTGAGTAAAAGTAATTTTCTTGTAAAATAAGACTCTAAACATGTAGATCTAAGGATCTACAAGGGGTTTTTCGGAAGAACCAAGCAAAAATATTAGTCTTGTTTAAAACCCGGATCTTATCCGAACTAAAAGCATTTTTAATAAATAAACAAGTGTGTAGACACTTGTGTCACAAGAAAAATTTAACAAAGAAATATTTTTGTAAACCTTGACTAGAAGTTGTGAAACTTCATATTCTTTAAAAATAAAGTTTTTAAGAAATTAAACTTATTTTTAAAGATAACAAGACTTACTAAATGTGCTAGTGAGTTACTACACATTTTTGTAAATATTCAAGTTCATGAAATGGAGAAATTAGTGATTATTGTTGATAATTGTTGTTGATGATTGTTGACGATTTAAAAGAAAATAAACACATGTTTTGAAAACATGGGAAACCTCCATTTTTAGGGGAAACTCTGTCAAAATTTTTATAAACTTTGACACTTAGAAAAATATAAGTTTTTGAGAAACTTATCCCCTAAAAATATACCTCAAAACATTATCAAGGTTTCCCTAATTTTTGGTGATAAGAAATGGTGATTTCTTCAAAAATAAAAATGGATATTATGTATATATATTTTTGAGAGAAAAATATATATTATTTTATCACCAACTTTTATGCTAAGTGTATATAGTATGTGTTATACGTGCTAGTGTATTAAGACTTAAAAATATACTAAATACTCATGAGGAGTACAAACATAAAAATACACATACAACATACAAGATACATAATTCGGGTGCAAAGTGCAAAACATGAGATACTTGTATTAATTTTTGAGAAAATAATATAAGTAAGATACTTAGTTAAAAATATAAAATATTTTTAACACAAGAATATATACACAAAAGAGAGTGACTGTACTTGTGCGACGCAAGTCTAGTGACTAACGTTAAGAAAACGCGTATAGGTTACGACGTTAATTAAGAAAATCCGGTGAAGTTTACGACGCAAGGAACGCAAAGTTGTGAGTTCATGCTCCCCCTTTTCTTTTAACTGTTTTCAGTTTTTATAACTTCGGGGGTGAAATACATGTACAAAAGTACAATATTTATAAATGGTATGATATAAATACAAGAAGTACACTTGGTGAGAACGAGAACCAAGTGTGACAAAATATAAGACAATAAGAAACGCGCTTGGTGAGGACGAGAACCAAGTTGGACGCGTTATGAGAAATGATAAAAAGAAACGCGCTTGGTGAGGACGAGAACCAAGTAGGATGCGTTATGAGAAATTGTGTCACGAATAGGGTACAGAAGCACCATTAATCGTGTACATACTTAGACCGCAGAACAAAAGGTTAGATCTAACGGGTGCCTGGCAGCCACACTCTCGGTGAGGGCGAGAATCGAGTAGTGCTTTTGTGTCTCAGAATATACCAATTAAATGCCTTAGGTTTGGTGACTTCCTATGTCGTGTCACATGTTAATGGCTTTGCAACCCATTAACAGTCCTGATATTTACAGGAATACTTTATTTACATAAAATTCATACCATACTAAAAATTGATGAATACTTGAGTATGTGGGGTACTCAAGAAAAGAATGAATTATACTTGAAGTACGTGGGGTACTCAAGAAAAGAATGAATTATACTTGAGTACGTGGGGTACTCAAGAAGAAATTGAATTATACATGAGTACGTGGTGTACACATGAAACTGAATTAATATATGAAAACTTGATTTATTCACAAACTATGTTTTCATACAAAGTATACAATCGTGAAATACAAAACTGCATGAATTCACACCAACATTATGTTGACGTTTTTCCAAAACTCACATGTATTTCAGGTAACTAGGATGGATGTGCGCGTGGTCTTACTCATGCTCGTGGATGTCGCATGTTTACCTTTCGTATGCAATGAGAACCTTTCATGTTCACACCTCGTGCTTCCGCCGCAGAAAGGGGTGTGACAATTTCAAAGCTCTAAAATGAAGTTAAAGTATAGGGAACTTAAAATGTGCTCAAAAATATCTCAGATGTCGGTTCGTTTGGCCGTACGATCGCGATGTTCGCTTAATTACGACGGAATGCGCATAAGCGCGAAAAACGATCCAAATGACGCGACGAATGGATTTTTCTCAAGCCTAAACACTAAAATAAAATATTTTAGTGCTTACATAAATTTTTGGATGTCCGGAGGTATTCAGAACGTAAGTTATGCGCGAAAATGCAAACTTGTGCACTTTTTGACGCTTTTAGTCCCTGAATGACCCAAAAGTTTATTTTAGCACACCGAACCCCTCAAAGCCTATTTCTAAGCTATATAAAGGATATTTTAGGTGTGTTTAACTTATGGTCATGTTCCGAAATGTTCGTTACAGTTCAAATTGGCATACTTTCGCAGTTTGTCAAATTTAGTCCCTTTAGGCGAATTAACTTGTTTTTGCCATACCAAAGCCTTCAAAACTTATTTCTAAGTTATGTAAAGGTTATTTAAGGTAAGTGAAGCCTATTTCACTATTTCGGAGTGTTTGTTGCAATAAACTGGTTATATTAACGCATCAGTGCGCGTATAACCTTCTAGAAAGCGATTTAGAACCCGAAATCGAACCAGAATTGATATGTGCAAATGATACACATATTTGTACAACTCCCGAGTATGAAATACAATATTTCATTGGTTCGGTATTTGTTTGATGGTCACAGTGACCCAGGTGTCACACAAAACATGGACAAATAGACTTTCATTGTTATTAAGTAACTAATGCCTCGTCCATTCCTATGTGAGCGTACACAAATATCATCATCAAACATCATCAACTATGGTACCTGAAACACATGTGAAAATACGTCAGCATAAAAATGCCGGCGAGTACATAGGTTTTATATGAGTGTCAGATTCATGGCTCGTTTTACATGTTGCAATACTTATTTAAAAACCTTATTTTGAAAAGTATAGTATTGCGACATAATTAACCAACTCAAATCAAGTTGGATATGATTTATAAAATCTCGTAGCCATGATTCTTAACTCCAAAACATTTGTTTTATGAAATCAAGTTGTAAAACATATCGTAGAAACTTGTTAACAAAACTCGTATGGTTTATATTATTCAGAAAACATCATTATGTGACATCGTTTCAAAATCGTTTACCTAAGAGATCTAGATAACGCAACGATATATAATGTGTTAAAAGCACTTATATATAGGAAGTACCAGCGGCGTATCCACCATGCTTTCAACACATTACACCCGCCCCGTTACCTAATCACTTCCCTAACCCAATGGTTCAAACATTTACAAATGGTTCACATACATCAAACGATTACAAATGGTTCACATACATCAAATGGTTACAAATGGTTCACATACATCCAACGATTACAAATGGTTCACATACATCAAATGGTTACAAATGGTTCAAAACGTAAAACAATTGCGCTAGCATGTTAAGTGAACATACATAGCAAAACATAATGAAATCATGTACAAATAGTGTACTAATGAACATAGCAAGTATATGATATGAAAACATGGAAAGCACGAAAGTAACAAGTAGGCAAATGTGTTCCACCCCAAAACGTTTGAAAGACAGTAAAAGAGGGGACTATGTACTCACTTGAGGGTTCTTAGAAGTCTTGAACAACAACCAAGCAAAGCTAGAGCGATTACAGAATCAAACGGCACCTAATATAGGTAACTATGTTAATAAACGGACCTAATCGGAGGATCGGGTAGCATGAGGGTTCGTAAACCAAATGAGTGTAAGAACTCATGCAATATGGTTTAACAAAGCCTACATACTAAAACGAAACGAAACCTATGCTAAGTGCTTACGACCCATTACGACTCGTTAAGATAGCTTACACTACTTTAACGCGTCATTCGCGTAAAACGCGTTCGGAATGCCTAACTAGTCCTATGACAAGTATTATATGCCTTAACACGTCTAATAATGTTACCTAATGAGTTTAGATGTCAAAATTTAGGTTATATATGCTTAAAATTAATTTATGCGCAAAAGGGCATTTTGGTTGGATCCTACTGATCGACCAAACGGGTCACTAAACATGTTTGGTTGGATCCTAATGATCGACCAAACGGGTCTAGTTCGAAAGTCTAAGCGGTTGTTTAGACCGCTTGACTTACGACTCTACATAAGCACTAAACCTAAAGTGACGAGCTAAACATGTTAAAAAATGTTTAACGAAGTTAGAAAACAAGTTTGGTATCAAAACAAACGGTTTTGATACCTAAAAGTAGTTTGGTTACAAAATACGCAAGAATACGCATTTTGGCCGAAACTACGACTCGCCACTATGCCTAGATAACGTGGTAATCAGTAGGTATAGTCATAAGAGACTAAAACCATCATGATTACGCTCACGTTATGAAGTTCAAACGAACTTCGTTTTGACCATAAACTGGTCAATGCAGAAAGTCAAACAAAGTTTGACTTTCACGCTAAAAATGCATAAAAGAACGAAAGAGGACTTACAAAAGGTCCAAGGAGGTTTGATCCAATTTATTCTCAGGTACGAAGTGCAAGACTTCAACTTAGAGAATGAAAATCAGATCAAATGTGAGTTTGAGAGCAAAGGGGGTGGGGTTTATATAGTTTTTGCACAACCGTTAAGATCGTTCATCATAAAACGAGCTTCGATCTCATCCGTACACATGTGCCCATGGTTTTGTGAAACCATGGGAGCCCCTAGTTTCATTAAAAACATGTGAAAATGAGGGGGAACAAATGGAACAAGCTGGAATTTAGATTTTTCATTTTGGTCCCTTCCTAAGATAACTATGGCAGAATGTCAATTTTGGTCCCTGAATGTGCAAAACATGGGTTTTGATGCATTTTTGACACGTTTAAGCCCCGTTAATCCCATTTCAAGGCTCTAAAATGAATTTAAAGTATTGGGAACATGAAATATGCTAAAAAATATCTCGAATGTCGGTTCGTTTGGTCGTACGGTTGCGTTGTTCGGTTAATTACGACGAAACACGAACGAACGCGAAAAACGATCCAAATTACGCGACAAATGGAATTTTATCATGCCAATCACTAAAATAAAATATTTTAATGATTACATAAAGTTTTGGATGTCCGGATGTATTCAGAACGTAAGATATGCGAGAAAATGCAAACTTATGCACTTTTTGACGCTTTTAGTCCCTGAATGACCAAAAAGTTTATTTTAGCACACCAAACCCCTCAAAGCCTATTTCTAAGCTATGTAAAGGATATTTAGGGTATGTTTAACTTATGGTCATGTTCCAGAATGTTCGTTATAATACAAATCGGCATACTTTCGCCGTTTGTCGAAATTAGTCCCTGTAAGCGAATAAACTTGATTTCGCCACACCAAACGCTCCAAAACTTATTTCTAAGTTATGTAAAGGTTATTTAAGGTATGTTAAGCCTATTTCACTATTCCGTAGTGTTCGTTGCATTAAACTGGTTATATTTGCGCATCAGTGCGCGTATAACCTTCCAGAAAGCGATTTAAAGCTTCAAATCGAAAAAGAATTGAAATGTGCAAACGATACACATATTTTTTACAAATCCCAAGTATGAAAAACAATATTTCATTAATTTGGTAATTGTTTGATGGTCGCAGAGACACAGGTGTCACAGTCTCCCATACTTTAGGAAATTTCGTCCCGAAATTTATTCGTAGGAGTCTGTCTGTGACGTTGTGTTAAATAATTGCCTTGCATGGAATATAGGGTTTTTTTATCTATTTGCGTAGAATAACCCATCAAAGATATGCAAGGAATAATCCTGTTTTCTCTCAACGGACATTTTTCAGAAACAAAAATGAACGGAAAATTAAGGATATTCATTTCCTTCGATGGATATTCTTCAGAAACGAAAATGAACGGAATGAGTCATTTTCCACAATGGGTTTTCTTCAGAAACAGAAATGAAGTAAAAATCAAGGATATTCATTTCCTTCGATGGATATTCTTCAAAAACGAAAATGAACGGAATGAGTCATTTTCCACAATGGGTTTTCTTCAGAAACGGAAATGAAGGAAAAATCAAGGATATTCATTTCCCTCGGTGGATATTCTTCAGAAACGAAAATGAACGGAATGAGTCATTTTCCACAATGGGTTTTCTTCAGAAATGGAAATGAAGGAAAAAATCAAGGATATTCATTTTGTAACAACTGTGCTTGTAATCACTATGAACAGTTCTATTATCAATAAAACAAGGTTATTTGATCCCAATGTTTGTTTGATTGTGTTTTACATTTTTCATGTTTTGACTTTTGTTCAATTTCAAACTCTACATCGCTTTCTGGAGAGTTATACGCAAACTAGTGCGTAAACGTACTCAGTTTAATGCGAGAAATACTCCGGAACATCAACATATACTCAGCATACCTTAAATAACCTTTACATAACTTAGAAATAAGTTTTGAAGGCTTTGGTATGGCAAAAAAAACAAGTTAATTCGCTTACAGGGACTAAATATGACAAACTGCGAAAGTATGTCAATTTGAACTGTAACGAACATTCCGGAACATAACCATAAGTTAAACACACCTTAAATATCCTTTACATAGCTTAGAAATAGGCTTTGAGGGGTTCGGTGTGCTAAAATAAACTTTTGGATCATTCAGGGACTAAAAGTGTCAAAAAGTGCACAAGTTTGCATTTTCGCGCATAACTTACGTTCTGAATACATTCGGACATCCAAAAATTTATATAAGCATGACTATATTATATTTTAGTGTTCGCCATAAGAAAAATCCATTCGTCGCGTCATTTGGATCGTTTTTCGCGCTTATGCGCATTCCGTCGTAATTAAGCGAACATCGCGATCGTACGGCCAAACGAACCGACATCCTAGATATTTTTGAGCATGTTTTGAGTTCCCGATACTTTAACTTCATTTTAGAGCCTTGAAATGAGGTTAACGGGGTTCAAACGCATCGAAAATCGCTTAAACGGGCTGCAGGGACCATTTCTGCCAATTTTGAAAGTTTGCTGAAACAAGGGGGCAGTGGCGTAGCGCCACTGCATGTAGCCTTACCAGTCGCGCTACGCGACTGCCTACTCTGGGCAGAAACATCAGTTTAGTGACCAGATTCAGTGTTTTGCAATTCCAATCAATTTTTCAACACCCCAAAGGGCAAGTACACTTGTCAACACCCTATGGTGAGTGCCAAAGAGCCACCACAACTTTCCGACAAGTGTTCGGACGAGATCATTTCCCCTTTTCAAAGAAACGATCTCAACGGTGGACCGAAAACTATATATACCCCATGCCTTTCATTGTTTTAAGCACTAGAAATTTGATTTGAGAAACTCTAAGTTGAAACATTTGTTTCATACCTGAGATTTTTGAATCAAGTTTAGCATTCGGGGACCCTTCGTAAGTATTCTTTCG
Source organism: Helianthus tuberosus (assembly GCA_030545235.1). Lineage (NCBI taxonomy): Eukaryota > Viridiplantae > Streptophyta > Magnoliopsida > Asterales > Asteraceae > Helianthus > Helianthus tuberosus. The sequence continues at coordinate 122,270,381 of CM060451.1, read as the reverse complement.
TTCTTTTCCTTATTTTATTGCTTTTCGAGTCAGAAAGTCAAACTTTGTTTGACTTTCAGCGTTGACCAGTAATGGTCAATGCGAAGTTCGTTTGAACTTCGCAACGTGAGTGTAATCACGTTGGTCATAGTCCCTTGGGACTATGCCCACTGATTACCACGTTGTCTAGAGTCGTAGGGTAGGCGATCTGATAAATCGCCTATACCTTCGAACTCGACCCATTTGGTCGATCATTAGGATCCGACCAAACACATTAGGTGACCATAGTAGGTAGGAAATAACCTTCCGAGGTTATACCCTATGGTCACGACGTTTAAGTAGTTGTATGATAGGTAGTTTATATGCCTTAGGTAAATTACCAGAATACCCTTTTCATACATAATTGGTAATTAAGCATATGTAACCTAAACCTTTGTCACATAACTGATTATGTAACATGTTTAGGCATATAACACTTGTCATAGGGCTAGTTAGGCGGTCCGAACGCGTTTCACGCGAACGACGCGTTAAAGTAGCATAAGCTACCTAAACGGGTCGTAATGGGTCGTAAACAATTATGTTAGGTTTCAATTAGTATGTAGGCTTTGTTGAACCATACTACACGAGTCTCAATACTCGTTTGGTTTACAAACCCTCATGCTACCCGATCTTCCGATTTAGGTCCGGTTTATTAACATAGTTACCTATATTAGGTGCCGTTTGATTCCGAGATCTATATCATTGCTTGGTGGTTATCTTTAGACATCTGAGCAATCTCAAGTGAGTACATAGACCCCTCTTTTACTGTTTTCCAAACTGTTTTGGGGTGAAACACATGTGCCTACTTGTTACTTTCATGCTTTCCTGTTTTCACATCATATACCGGCTATGTTTGTTAGTACATTATAGTACATGATTTCATTACATTTCATGCTAGGTGTGCCCATTGTGTGCATTACTTGGTACATCGTTTTACATTACATTTCATGCTAGGTGTGCCCATTGTGTGCATTACTTAGTACATCGTTTTACATTACATTTCATGCTAGGTGTGCCCATTGTGTGCATTACTTAGTACATCGTTTTACATTACATTTCATGCTAGGTGTGCCCATTGTGTGCATTACTTAGTACATCGTTTTACATTACATTTTCACGCTATGTATGTTCATTTGATTACATACTTAGTGCATCACATGCTTCCATTTTTGGTATAACATTTGGTTTGTTTAACATGGGACAATACATTCATTAACATTGATCATGCCATTCGTTAGTAGGTAGTGGTACCATAGGAATTGACAACTCCCGTTCCGGACATCCCAGGGAAAGGGGATGAAAGGAATGACCGAATTCGATATACATAACTTAGATAAACCTTTAATTTGTTTAAGGGTTTATCGCCACAGTCTCAAGGCTTGGATGTATGCATTTTAACAATACCGCATAAATGTTTGTATCAGTATAGCATGCATTTGTTACACAAAACATAACTTTGATTTAAACTATGTTTTACTTCAATACCTTGTTTTTGTGCATTTTACATATGGTTTAGTTGATATATATATTTCACTACCATACATGACATCTTGGTTATACATTACATGATCCACATTGAACATAAACAATTTGACATTGATATACACATTTGGTGGTTTACATTGGACATAGACATTTTGATATGGTTTACACAATAACACTTGACAATTGGTTTGTACATGAACATTTTACATCTTGAATGGTTTGGTTTGATTAAGTGATTAAGTAACGATACGTGTGTAATATGATACAAACATGGTGGATACGCCGCTGGTACTTCCTATATATAAATGTTTGTATAATATTACATAGCGTAACGTTGTTTGAATCATTTCAGTTTGATACATATAACATTTTATACAAATAACATACTTTTCATAAGACATTGTTTTACAACCAACTTATCTTACACAAATTCATTTTTACATGGTTATTCATTTAACCTTACATTTACTTACATATCAACTGATCTTATCGTTTTTCAAATGATTTACAAGACAAAGCAAATTACAAGGTTCATGACTAAACATTTTCTCAAATACAAGTCATGAATCCTATTTTCACAAACCTATGTATCTCACAAGCATTTTTATGCTGACGTACCTATTTTCACATGTGTTTTCAGGAGCTTTTCCGTAGGATGTTGATCATGACACTAAGGCGGACCTGTGCCTTAGAGACTTAAAATAAAGCTAGACTATGTTTAATTATGTTATAAACTCTCTGTATTTCCTGTTTAAGACAATGTAACATCCTTGTTTAATAAATAAAATACAACTTTATATGCCATGGTTATGAAACAATTTATTCTGTTGCGACACGCCCCGATGTTTCCGCCGCGGTTTGTTGTTTTACGCGGTCGGGGTGTGACAGAAGAGTTGGTATCAGAGCCAATGGTTATAGGGAATTAGGTTATTAGTAGTGCTTTGACCTAGACTATAACTTTTCTAGGACCCTAACACGAGTTATCTTGTGTTTAGATCTTAAAACATGTACATCACCTATCCTTAGGTGATTATCAAAACAAGAACCAAAAATTTTTCCGAAACGATTTTTGAAAAACAATCATCTGTTTTTGAATGATTTATTACAAGGTTTTGAACCCTCAATTGTAAGGTTTTGAATTCTCTTTTATATGGTTTTGAACCCTTTTCATTTTGGTTTTTGGCCTTGTGCCTTCAAATTTTCAAAATCTCATCAAAAGTTTTGGGTTTTAAATAATGTGAACACGTGCAAACTGGAAGGGTGAATGCCTGTATTCTGAGTTTTCTGTCTAGGCAAGCACTTCGTATACATCTCAACCAGACGCGAGACCAGTTGTGCTTACCTGGGAATTCTTGGGATGAGTGTTCACTTATAGGCGAGCATGTCTTCATTATACATTATTTTTGATCCATTTACTTTGATTAGTCACTGTGTGTCGTTTGTTTGCTTTGTGATACGGACGAATGACCACCATCTATGCTGTTTGCAATTCTTGTTTTTATCATCTCATTCTTTTCATCCAATCATCTCACTCGTTTCCTTTCATGTTTTCCTCTTTTAGAATGCCTCCTCGACGCGACAACCTGATAGCAACTGCCGAACTGGCAGAAATTATTGCGCAGCAGATGGCTGCCCAATTCCCAAATCTCTTTGCTCAATGGAACCAAGCCAACAACAATAACAACAACAATGTTCCATGCAAATACAAGGATTTTAATCAGGCTAAACCACTCAAGTTTAGTGGTTCTGAGGGAGCGACTGGGCTTCTTCAGTGGTTTGAGAGCAGTGAGAATACTTTCCGCCACGTGCAGTGTCCGGATAATCGCAAAGTTGAGTTTGCTTCGAGCGTATTTCAGAAGAGGGCTTTGACATGGTGGAACGGGGTTATGAGGGATAGGGGTGCAGAAGTTGCTCTTGCACAGACTTGGGCTGAACTTAGAGCTCTTATGATGAGGGAATTCTGTCCTCGTCATGAGCAACGAGCTTTGGAGAAGGAATTTGATGATTTGAAGCAAGATAGTGGTGAGCACAGGGCTTATACTGATCGGTTTGAAGAGTTGAGTCTTCTTTACCCGACAATGGTTACCCCACTCGACAAGGCTATCGAGAGATACATCGACGGCCTACCTGACTCGGTACAAGACATCCTTACTGGTAGTAACCCTGCCACACTCCGTCAGGCAATCGAGTTATCAGCGACGCTGACTGAGTCGCAGATCCGGAAGAACAAGTTACACAGGAAGGGTGACAAGGGCAAGAAACAATCGGCTGACAAGGGTGATAGCAAGAAAGGTCAAAACTTGAATGGAAAGAACTCTGGTTCTTCGAAGAGGTCAAGGAAGCGTAAGGCTTCCCAAAATTTTGCTATCACTGCCCAAGCTAATCAGGCAGCTCCCAACCAACCCGCACAGCTTCCAGCAAAGAAACCTTATACAGGGAATGCACCTTTGTGCAATAGATGCAACAGTCACCATCAGCCGCAACATCAGTGCCGTTTCTGTACTAGCTGTGGGAAGTCAGGTCATCTTGCCGATGTTTGTCGGTTTGCTCAAAATCGCGCAGTTCAAAACCCGGCTCAACAAGTTGCACAGCCTCCTGCTCCGCAACAGGGTCAAGCTGCACGACCACAATACCCACCAGGTGCTTGTTACAATTGTGGGGATCTGACCCACTATAGGAATCGGTGCCCAAGACTGGCGAACCAGAACCAGAACCAGAATCAGGCTCCGGCTCGAGGCCGAGTCTTTAACATGAATGCCCAAGAGGCACAGGCTGACGATAATGTGGTGAACGGTACGTTCTTTATTAATAATCAGCCTGCATCTGTTCTTTTCGATTCTGGTGCCGATAAGAGTTTCGTGTCTTTGTCTTTTGAGCAAATGCTTCGCGTGTCTAGAACGAAACTAGGCAAATCTTTGACAGTAGAAGTTGCTAGTGGTGAACCCATTGTTCTTAATTCTGTTCTACGCAACTACCAATTGAACCTTAACGACCATCTTTTTCCTATTGACCTCGCGCCTATGCAACTCGGAAGCTTCGACGTTATTGTGGGAATGGATTGGTTATCCAAACATCACGCAGAGATAGTTTGTTCTGAGAAGATTGTTCGTGTGCCGCTTTCGACAGGCGAGATCCTGCAGGTTCAAGGTGAGAAGCCTACCGTTGGTCTCAAACTCATGTCTTGTTTTAAAGCTCGGAAGTATCTGCAGAAGAACTATGTGGCTTTCTTAGCACATGTTACAGAAGATAAAGGCAAGGGTAAGTCTATTTCAGATATTCCTGTCGTTCGGGATTATTCTGAAGTGTTCCCTGAAGATTTACCTGGTCTACCTCCAGCACGCCAAGTCGAGTTCCGCATTGATCTCGTACCTGGTGCAAATCCCATTGCCAGAGCTCCATATCGTCTTGCACCGTCTGAGATGCAAGAGTTGTCTAAACAGCTTCAGGAGCTCTCTGACAAAGGTTTTATCCGTCCTAGTTTTTCACCTTGGGGTGCTCCCGTTCTTTTTGTAAAGAAGAAGGATGGATCCTTTAGGATGTGTATCGATTATCGTGAGCTTAACAAGCTTACCATCAAGAATCGATATCCCTTACCTCGCATAGACGACCTCTTTGATCAGTTACAAGGCGCTTCTTATTTTTCGAAGATTGATCTACGTTCCGGGTATCATCAACTTCGCGTGCAAGAAGAAGATATTCCGAAGACAGCGTTCCGCACTCGGTATGGGCATTATGAATTCACAGTCATGCCATTCGGTTTGACTAATGCTCCTGCTGTTTTCATGGACCTAATGAATAGGGTCTGTAAACCTTATTTGGATCAGTTCGTCATTGTTTTTATTGACGATATCTTGATTTACTCTAAGACGCGAGCTGATCACGAGCAACATCTTCGTCTTACTCTTGAACTCCTAAAGAAAGAGCAACTTTTCGCCAAATTCTCCAAGTGTGAATTTTGGCTTAAAGAAGTTCAATTTTTGGGGCATGTTATCAACGAACGAGGTATTCATGTAGATCCCTCCAAGATCAGTGCGATTAAGGATTGGGATACGCCTACTACTCCTACTGAAGTTCGTTCTTTTCTTGGTCTAGCGGGTTATTATCGCCGCTTCATAGAAAACTTCTCAAAGATTGCAGTTCCTTTAACTGCTCTAACTCAGAAGAAAATGCCCTTTTATTGGGGAAACAAACAAGAGGAAGCTTTTCAACACCTGAAGCAGAAGCTTTGCGATGCGCCTGTTCTATCATTGCCTGAGGGTGATGATGATTTTGTTGTGTATTGTGATGCATCGAAATTGGGTCTTGGCTGTGTTCTTATGCAAAGGAACAAAGTCATAGCTTATGCATCGAGGCAGTTGAAGATACATGAGAAGAACTACACCACTCATGATCTTGAGTTGGGTGCAGTTGTCTTTGCTCTCAAAATCTGGAGACACTATTTGTACGGTACAAAATGTGTGGTTTTCACTGACCACAAAAGTCTTCAGCATATCTTCAACCAGAAAGAACTCAACATGAGACAGCGACGTTGGGTTGAGCTTTTAAACGACTATGACTGCGAAATTCGCTACCATCCTGGTAAGGCGAATGTCGTAGCTGATGCATTGAGTCGTAAGGAACGTACTAAGCTTCATTGTGTACGTGTTCAATCTGTTATTCAAGCTCGATCCGATATTCAAGCACGCATTTCTCAAGCTCAACAATTTTGTGTTTCACAAGGATTGATGGATAAGGAATTTCCCTATCACATAACGCCTGCACTAGAACTGAAGGACAATGGATCATATTACTTCATGGACCGTTTGTGGGTCCCAAGCCAGGATGATCTTCGTGCCTTGCTTATGGATGAAGCCCATAAGTCTCGTTATTCTATTCATCCGGGCTCAGATAAAATGTATAAGGATCTTCGTACTCACTATTGGTGGCCTGGTATGAAGAAAGACATTGCCTTATACGTATCCAAATGCCTTACTTGTCTTAAGGTTAAGGCTGAACATCAGCATCCTTCTGGTTTATTGGAACAACCAGAGATCCCAGTTTGGAAATGGGAAAACATTACTATGGATCTTGTTACCAAACTCCCGCGCACAAAGAAAGGTCATGATGCCATCTGGGTAGTCGTTGATCGTCTTACAAAGTCAGCACATTTCTTGCCAATCCGTGAGGATTTTTCTGCTGACAGACTTGCTCAAATCTATGTGGATGAAATTGTAGCTCGACATGGTGTTCCTTTGAACATCATTTCTGACAGAGATGCTCGTTTCACTTCTCATTTTTGGAGAACCATGCAATCTGCTATGGGGACCCAACTTAATCTGAGCACAGCTTATCATCCGCAAACGGATGGTCAATCTGAGAGAACAATCCAGACTCTGGAGGATATGCTAAGAGCTTGTGTGATCGATTTTGGTGGTAGCTGGGATTCACATCTTAAATTGATTGAATTCTCCTACAACAACAGTTATCACACTAGCATCAAAATGGCTCCTTTCGAAGCTCTCTATGGTCGAAAATGTCGTTCACCAGTCTGCTGGAATGAGATTGGCGAGGCTCAACTTACTGGACCTGCCCTCATTTTAGAGACAACTGACAAGGTCAAGAAAGTTCGTGATAACCTTCAGGCAGCTAGAAGCCGTCAGAAGATTTACGCGGATCCAAAACGCAAAGCCTTGGAATTTCAAGTCGGTGATCGAGTATTACTTAAGGTCTCACCTTGGAAAGGTGTGATCAGATTTGGAAAGAAAGGAAAACTTGCACCTAGATACGTTGGACCATTCAAGATCGTCGAAAGAATCGGAAAGGTAGCCTACAGACTTGAGTTACCTCCTGAACTTGGAAATGTTCATCCAACTTTTCACGTGTCCAATCTCAAGAAGTGTTCAGCTGATGAGAACTTCTCTATACCGCTTGACGAAATTCGTGTTGGCAAAACACTGAAATTTGTTGAGAAACCAGTGGAAATCATGGAACGTGAAGTCAAGTGGCTTAAACGCAAGCGCATTCCTTTGGTCAAAGTTCGCTGGGAAGCTAAACGTGGACCTGAGTTTACTTGGGAACGCGAAGATCAAATGAAGGCGAAATATCCACATCTTTTTCCACGAGTTTCCTCTAAATAAATTTCGGGACGAAATTTCCACAAGTAGGGGAGACTGTAACAACTGTGCTTGTAATCACTATGAACAGTTCTATTATCAATAAAACAAGGTTATTTGATCCCAATGTTTGTTTGATTGTGTTTTACATTTTTCATGTTTTGACTTTTGTTCAATTTCAAACTCTACATCGCTTTCTGGAGAGTTATACGCAAACTAGTGCGTAAACGTACTCAGTTTAATGCGAGAAATACTCCAGAACATCAACATATACTCAGCATACCTTAAATAACCTTTACATAACTTAGAAATAAGTTTTGAAGGCTTTGGTATGGCAAAAAAAACAAGTTAATTCGCTTACAGGGACTAAATATGACAAACTGCGAAAGTATGTCAATTTGAACTGTAACGAACATTCCAGAACATAACCATAAGTTAAACACACCTTAAATATCCTTTACATAGCTTAGAAATAGGCTTTGAGGGGTTCGGTGTGCTAAAATAAACTTTTGGATCATTCAGGGACTAAAAGTGTCAAAAAGTGCACAAGTTTGCATTTTCGCGCATAACTTACGTTCTGAATACATTCGGACATCCAAAAATTTATATAAGCATGACTATATTATATTTTAGTGTTCGCCATAAGAAAAATCCATTCGTCGCGTCATTTGGATCGTTTTTCGCGCTTATGCGCATTCCGTCGTAATTAAGCGAACATCGCGATCGTACGGCCAAACGAACCGACATCCTAGATATTTTTGAGCATGTTTTGAGTTCCCTATACTTTAACTTCATTTTAGAGCCTTGAAATGAGGTTAACGGGGTTCAAACGCATCGAAAATCGCTTAAACGGGCTGCAGGGACCATTTCTGCCAATTTTGAAAGTTTGCTGAAACAAGGGGGCAGTGGCGTAGCGCCACTGCATGTAGCCTTACCAGTCGCGCTACGCGACTGCCTACTCTGGGCAGAAACATCAGTTTAGTGACCAGATTCAGTGTTTTGCAATTCCAATCAATTTTTCAACACCCCAAAGGGCAAGTACACTTGTCAACACCCTATGGTGAGTGCCAAAGAGCCACCACAACTTTCCGACAAGTGTTCGGACGAGATCATTTCCCCTTTTCCAAGAAACGATCTCAACGGTGGACCGAAAACTATATATACCCCATGCCTTTCATTGTTTTAAGCACTAGAAATTTGATTTGAGAAACTCTAAGTTGAAACATTTGTTTCATACCTGAGATTTTTGAATCAAGTTTAGCATTCGGGGACCCTTCGTAAGTATTCTTTCGTTCTTTTCCTTATTTTATTGCTTTTCGAGTCAGAAAGTCAAACTTTGTTTAACTTTCAGCGTTGACCAGCAATGGTCAATGCGAAGTTCGTTTGAACTTCGCAACGTGAGTGTAATCACGTTGGTCATAGTCCCTTAGGACTATGCCCACTGATTACCACGTTGTCTAGAGTCGTAGGGTAGGCGATCTGATAAATCGCCTATACCTTCGAACTCGACCCATTTGGTCGATCATTAGGATCCGACCAAACACATTAGGTGACCATAGTAGGTAGGAAATAACCTTCCGAGGTTATACCCTATGGTCACGACGTTTAAGTAGTTGTATGATAGGTAGTTTATATGCCTTAGGTAAATTACCAGAATACCCTTTTCATACATAATTGGTAATTAAGCATATGTAACCTAAACCTTTGTCACATAACTGATTATGTAACATGTTTAGGCATATAACACTTGTCATAGGGCTAGTTAGGCGGTCCGAACGCGTTTCACGCGAACGACGCGTTAAAGTAGCATAAGCTACCTAAACGGGTCGTAATGGGTCGTAAACAATTATGTTAGGTTTCAATTAGTATGTAGGCTTTGTTGAACCATACTACACGAGTCTCAATACTCGTTTGGTTTACAAACCCTCATGCTACCCGATCTTCCGATTTAGGTCCGGTTTATTAACATAGTTACCTATATTAGGTGCCGTTTGATTCCGAGATCTATATCATTGCTTGGTGGTTATCTTTAGACATCTGAGCAATCTCAAGTGAGTACATAGACCCCTCTTTTACTGTTTTCCAAACTGTTTTGGGGTGAAACACATGTGCCTACTTGTTACTTTCATGCTTTCCTGTTTTCACATCATATACCGGCTATGTTTGTTAGTACATTATAGTACATGATTTCATTACATTTCATGCTAGGTGTGCCCATTGTGTGCATTACTTGGTACATCGTTTTACATTACATTTCATGCTAGGTGTGCCCATTGTGTGCATTACTTAGTACATCGTTTTACATTACATTTCATGCTAGGTGTGCCCATTGTGTGCATTACTTAGTACATCGTTTTACATTACATTTCATGCTAGGTGTGCCCATTGTGTGCATTACTTAGTACATCGTTTTACATTACATTTTCACGCTATGTATGTTCATTTGATTACATACTTAGTGCATCACATGCTTCCATTTTTGGTATAACATTTGGTTTGTTTAACATGGGACAATACATTCATTAACATTGATCATGCCATTCGTTAGTAGGTAGTGGTACCATAGGAATTGACAACTCCCGTTCCGGACATCCCAGGGAAAGGGGATGAAAGGAATGACCGAATTCGATATACATAACTTAGATAAACCTTTAATTTGTTTAAGGGTTTATCGCCACAGTCTCAAGGCTTGGATGTATGCATTTTAACAATACCGCATAAATGTTTGTATCAGTATAGCATGCATTTGTTACACAAAACATAACTTTGATTTAAACTATGTTTTACTTCAATACCTTGTTTTTGTGCATTTTACATATGGTTTAGTTGATATATATATTTCACTACCATACATGACATCTTGGTTATACATTACATGATCCACATTGAACATAAACAATTTGACATTGATATACACATTTGGTGGTTTACATTGGACATAGACATTTTGATATGGTTTACACAATAACACTTGACAATTGGTTTGTACATGAACATTTTACATCTTGAATGGTTTGGTTTGATTAAGTGATTAAGTAACGATACGTGTGTAATATGATACAAACATGGTGGATACGCCGCTGGTACTTCCTATATATAAATGTTTGTATAATATTACATAGCGTAACGTTGTTTGAATCATTTCAGTTTGATACATATAACATTTTATACAAATAACATACTTTTCATAAGACATTGTTTTACAACCAACTTATCTTACACAAATTCATTTTTACATGGTTATTCATTTAACCTTACATTTACTTACATATCAACTGATCTTATCGTTTTTCAAATGATTTACAAGACAAAGCAAATTACAAGGTTCATGACTAAACATTTTCTCAAATACAAGTCATGAATCCTATTTTCACAAACCTATGTATCTCACAAGCATTTTTATGCTGACGTACCTATTTTCACATGTGTTTTCAGGAGCTTTTCCGTAGGATGTTGATCATGACACTAAGGCGGACCTGTGCCTTAGAGACTTAAAATAAAGCTAGACTATGTTTAATTATGTTATAAACTCTCTGTATTTCCTGTTTAAGACAATGTAACATCCTTGTTTAATAAATAAAATACAACTTTGTATGCCATGGTTATGAAACAATTTATTCTGTTGCGACACGCCCCGATGTTTCCGCCGCGGTTTGTTGTTTTACGCGGTCGGGGTGTGACAGAAGAGTTGGTATCAGAGCCAATGGTTATAGGGAATTAGGTTATTAGTAGTGCTTTGACCTAGACTATAACTTTTCTAGGACCCTAACACGAGTTATCTTGTGTTTAGATCTTAAAACATGTACATCACCTATCCTTAGGTGATTATCAAAACAAGAACCAAAAATTTTTTCGAAACGATTTTTGAAAAACAATCATCTGTTTTTGAATGATTTATTACAAGGTTTTGAACCCTCAATTGTAAGGTTTTGAATTCTCTTTTATATGGTTTTGAACCCTTTTCATTTTGGTTTTTGGCCTTGTGCCTTCAAATTTTCAAAATCTCATCAAAAGTTTTGGGTTTTAAATAATGTGAACACGTGCAAACTGGAAGGGTGAATGCCTGTATTCTGAGTTTTCTGTCTAGGCAAGCACTTCGTATACATCTCAACCAGACGCGAGACCAGTTGTGCTTACCTGGGAATTCTTGGGATGAGTGTTCACTTATAGGCGAGCATGTCTTCATTATACATTATTTTTTATCCATTTACTTTGATTAGTCACTGTGTGTCGTTTGTTTGCTTTGTGATACGGACGAATGACCACCATCTATGCTGTTTGCAATTCTTGTTTTTATCATCTCATTCTTTTCATCCAATCATCTCACTCGTTTCCTTTCATGTTTTCCTCTTTTAGAATGCCTCCTCGACGCGACAACCTGATAGCAACTGCCGAACTAGCAGAAATTATTGCGCAGCAGATGGCTGCCCAATTCCCAAATCTCTTTGCTCAATGGAACCAAGCCAACAACAATAACAACAACAATGTTCCATGCAAATACAAGGATTTTAATCAGGCTAAACCACTCAAGTTTAGTGGTTCTGAGGGAGCGACTGGGCTTCTTCAGTGGTTTGAGAGCAGTGAGAATACTTTCCGCCACGTGCAGTGTCCGGATAATCGCAAAGTTGAGTTTGCTTCGAGCGTATTTCAGAAGAGGGCTTTGACATGGTGGAACGGGGTTATGAGGGATAGGGGTGCAGAAGTTGCTCTTGCACAGACTTGGGCTGAACTTAGAGCTCTTATGATGAGGGAATTCTGTCCTCGTCATGAGCAACGAGCTTTGGAGAAGGAATTTGATGATTTGAAGCAAGATAGTGGTGAGCACAGGGCTTATACTGATCGGTTTGAAGAGTTGAGTCTTCTTTGCCCGACAATGGTTACCCCACTCGACAAGGCTATCGAGAGATACATCGACGGCCTACCTGACTCGGTACAAGACATCCTTACTGGTAGTAACCCTGCCACACTCCGTCAGGCAATCGAGTTATCAGCGACGCTGACTGAGTCGCAGATCCGGAAGAACAAGTTACACAGGAAGGGTGACAAGGGCAAGAAACAGTCGGCTGACAAGGGTGATAGCAAGAAAGGTCAAAACTTGAATGGAAAGAACTCTGGTTCTTCGAAGAGGTCAAGGAAGCGTAAGGCTTCCCAAAATTTTGCTATCACTGCCCAAGCTAATCAGGCAGCTCCCAACCAACCCGCACAACTTCCAGCAAAGAAACCTTATACAGGGAATGCACCTTTGTGCAATACATGCAACAGTCACCATCAGCCGCAACATCAGTGCCGTTTCTGTACTAGCTGTGGGAAGTCAGGTCATCTTGCCGATGTTTGTCGGTTTGCTCAAAATCGCGCAGTTCAAAACCCGGCTCAACAAGTTGCACAGCCTCCTGCTCCGCAACAGGGTCAAGCTGCACGACCACAATACCCACCAGGTGCTTGTTACAATTGTGGGGATCTGACCCACTATAGGAATCGGTGCCCAAGACTGGCGAACCAGAACCAGAACCAGAATCAGGCTCCGGCTCGAGGCCGAGTCTTTAACATGAATGCCCAAGAGGCACAGGCTGACGATAATGTGGTGAACGGTACGTTCTTTATTAATAATCAGCCTGCATCTGTTCTTTTCGATTCTGGTGCCGATAAGAGTTTCGTGTCTTTGTCTTTTGAGCAAATGCTTCGCGTGTCTAGAACGAAACTAGGCAAATCTTTGACAGTAGAAGTTGCTAGTGGTGAACCCATTGTTCTTAATTCTGTTCTACGCAACTGCCAATTGAACCTTAACGACCATCTTTTTCCTATTGACCTCGCGCCTATGCAACTCGGAAGCTTCGACGTTATTGTGGGAATGGATTGGTTATCCAAACATCACGCAGAGATAGTTTGTTCTGAGAAGATTGTTCGTGTGCCGCTTTCGACAGGCGAGATCCTGCAGGTTCAAGGTGAGAAGCCTACCGTTGGTCTCAAACTCATGTCTTGTTTTAAAGCTCGGAAGTATCTGCAGAAGAACTATGTGGCTTTCTTAGCACATGTTACAGAAGATAAAGGCAAGGGTAAGTCTATTTCAGATATTCCTGTCGTTCGGGATTATTCTGAAGTGTTCCCTGAAGATTTACCTGGTCTACCTCCAGCACGCCAAGTCGAGTTCCGCATTGATCTCGTACCTGGTGCAAATCCCATTGCCAGAGCTCCATATCGTCTTGCACCTTCTGAGATGCAAGAGTTGTCTAAACAGCTTCAGGAGCTCTCTGACAAAGGTTTTATCCGTCCTAGTTTTTCACCTTGGGGTGCTCCCGTTCTTTTTGTAAAGAAGAAGGATGGATCCTTTAGGATGTGTATCGATTATCGTGAGCTTAACAAGCTTACCATCAAGAATCGATATCCCTTACCTCGCATAGACGACCTCTTTGATCAGTTACAAGGCGCTTCTTATTTTTCGAAGATTGATCTACGTTCCGGGTATCATCAACTTCGCGTGCAAGAAGAAGATATTCCGAAGACAGCGTTCCGCACTCGGTATGGGCATTATGAATTCACAGTCATGCCATTCGGTTTGACTAATGCTCCTGCTGTTTTCATGGACCTAATGAATAGGGTCTGTAAACCTTATTTGGATCAGTTCGTCATTGTTTTTATTGACGATATCTTGATTTACTCTAAGACGCGAGCTGATCACGAGCAACATCTTCGTCTTACTCTTGAACTCCTAAAGAAAGAGCAACTTTTCGCCAAATTCTCCAAGTGTGAATTTTGGCTTAAAGAAGTTCAATTTTTGGGGCATGTTATCAACGAACGAGGTATTCATGTAGATCCCTCCAAGATCAGTGCGATTAAGGATTGGGATACGCCTACTACTCCTACTGAAGTTCGTTCTTTTCTTGGTCTAGCGGGTTATTATCGCCGCTTCATAGAAAACTTCTCAAAGATTGCAGTTCCTTTAACTGCTCTAACTCAGAAGAAAATGCCCTTTTATTGGGGAAACAAACAAGAGGAAGCTTTTCAACACCTGAAGCAGAAGCTTTGCGATGCGCCTGTTCTATCATTGCCTGAGGGTGATGATGATTTTGTTGTGTATTGTGATGCATCGAAATTGGGTCTTGGCTGTGTTCTTATGCAAAGGAACAAAGTCATAGCTTATGCATCGAGGCAGTTGAAGATACATGAGAAGAACTACACCACTCATGATCTTGAGTTGGGTGCAGTTGTCTTTGCTCTCAAAATCTGGAGACACTATTTGTACGGTACAAAATGTGTGGTTTTCACTGACCACAAAAGTCTTCAGCATTCTTCAACCAGAAAGAACTCAACATGAGACAGCGACGTTGGGTTGAGCTTTTAAACGACTATGACTGCGAAATTCGCTACCATCCTGGTAAGGCGAATGTCGTAGCTGATGCATTGAGTCGTAAGGAACGTACTAAGCTTCATTGTGTACGTGTTCAATCTGTTATTCAAGCTCGATCCGATATTCAAGCACGCATTTCTCAAGCTCAACAATCTTGTGTTTCACAAGGATTGATGGATAAGGAATTTCCCTATCACATAACGCCTGCACTAGAACTGAAGGACAATGGATCATATTACTTCATGGACCGTTTGTGGGTCCCAAGCCAGGATGATCTTCGTGCCTTGCTTATGGATGAAGCCCATAAGTCTCGTTATTCTATTCATCCGGGCTCAGATAAAATGTATAAGGATCTTCGTACTCACTATTGGTGGCCTGGTATGAAGAAAGACATTGCCTTATACGTATCCAAATGCCTTACTTGTCTTAAGGTTAAGGCTGAACATCAGCGTCCTTCTGGTTTATTAGAACAACCAGAGATCCCAGTTTGGAAATGGGAAAACATTACTATGGATCTTGTTACCAAACTCCCGCGCACAAAGAAAGGTCATGATGCCATCTGGGTAGTCGTTGATCGTCTTACAAAGTCAGCACATTTCTTGCCAATCCGTGAGGATTTTTCTGCTGACAGACTTGCTCAAATCTATGTGGATGAAATTGTAGCTCGACATGGTGTTCCTTTGAACATCATTTCTGACAGAGATGCTCGTTTCACTTCTCATTTTTGGAGAACCATGCAATCTGCTATGGGGACCCAACTTAATCTGAGCACAGCTTATCATCCGCAAACGGATGGTCAATCTGAGAGAACAATCCAGACTCTGGAGGATATGCTAAGAGCTTGTGTGATCGATTTTGGTGGTAGCTGGGATTCACATCTTAAATTGATTGAATTCTCCTACAACAACAGTTATCACACTAGCATCAAAATGGCTCCTTTCGAAGCTCTCTATGGTCGAAAATGTCGTTCACCAGTCTGCTGGAATGAGATTGGCGAGGCTCAACTTACTGGACCTGCCCTCATTTTAGAGACAACTGACAAGGTCAAGAAAGTTCGTGATAACCTTCAGGCAGCTAGAAGCCGTCAGAAGATTTACGCGGATCCAAAACGCAAAGCCTTGGAATTTCAAGTCGGTGATCGAGTATTACTTAAGGTCTCACCTTGGAAAGGTGTGATCAGATTTGGAAAGAAAGGAAAACTTGCACCTAGATACGTTGGACCATTCAAGATCGTCGAAAGAATCGGAAAGGTAGCCTACAGACTTGAGTTACCTCCTGAACTTGGAAATGTTCATCCAACTTTTCACGTGTCCAATCTCAAGAAGTGTTCAGCTGATGAGAACTTCTCCATACCGCTTGACGAAATTCGTGTTAGCAAAACACTGAAATTTGTTGAGAAACCAGTGGAAATCATGGAACGTGAAGTCAAGTGGCTTAAACGCAAGCGCATTCCTTTGGTCAAAGTTCGCTGGGAAGCTAAACGTGGACCTAAGTTTACTTGGGAACGCGAAGATCAAATGAAGGCGAAATATCCACATCTTTTTCCACGAGTTTCCTCTAAATAAATTTCGGGACGAAATTTCCACAAGTAGGGGAGACTGTAACAACTGTGCTTGTAATCACTATGAACAGTTCTATTATCAATAAAACAAGGTTATTTGATCCCAATGTTTGTTTGATTGTGTTTTACATTTTTCATGTTTTGACTTTTGTTCAATTTCAAACTCTACATCGCTTTCTGGAGAGTTATACGCAAACTAGTGCGTAAACGTACTCAGTTTAATGCGAGAAATACTCCGGAACATCAACATATACTCAGCATACCTTAAATAACCTTTACATAACTTAGAAATAAGTTTTGAAGGCTTTGGTATGGCAAAAAAAACAAGTCAATTCGCTTACAGGGACTAAATATGACAAACTGCGAAAGTATGTCAATTTGAACTGTAACGAACATTCCGGAACATAACCATAAGTTAAACACACCTTAAATATCCTTTACATAGCTTAGAAATAGGCTTTGAGGGGTTCGGTGTGCTAAAATAAACTTTTGGATCATTCAGGGACTAAAAGTGTCAAAAAGTGCACAAGTTTGCATTTTCGCGCATAACTTACGTTCTGAATACATTCGGACATCCAAAAATTTATATAAGCATGACTATATTATATTTTAGTGTTCGCCATAAGAAAAATCCATTCGTCGCGTCATTTGGATCGTTTTTCGCGCTTATGCGCATTCCGTCGTAATTAAGCGAACATCGCGATCGTACGGCCAAACGAACCGACATCCTAGATATTTTTGAGCATGTTTTGAGTTCCCTATACTTTAACTTCATTTTAGAGCCTTGAAATGAGGTTAACGGGGTTCAAACGCATCGAAAATCGCTTAAACGGGCTGCAGGGACCATTTCTGCCAATTTTGAAAGTTTGCTGAAACAAGGGGGCAGTGGCGTAGCGCCACTGCATGTAGCCTTACCAGTCGCGCTACGCGACTGCCTACTCTGGGCAGAAACATCAGTTTAGTGACCAGATTCAGTGTTTTGCAATTCCAATCAATTTTTCAACACCCCAAAGGGCAAGTACACTTGTCAACACCCTATGGTGAGTGCCAAAGAGCCACCACAACTTTCCGACAAGTGTTCGGACGAGATCATTTCCCCTTTTCCAAGAAACGATCTCAATGGTGGACCGAAAACTATATATACCCCATGCCTTTCATTGTTTTAAGCACTAGAAATTTGATTTGAGAAACTCTAAGTTGAAACATTTGTTTCATACCTGAGATTTTTTAATCAAGTTTAGCATTCGGGGACCCTTCGTAAGTATTCTTTCGTTCTTTTCCTTATTTTATTGCTTTTCGAGTCAAAAAGTCAAACTTTGTTTGACTTTCAGCGTTGACCAGTAATGGTCAATGCGAAGTTCGTTTGAACTTCGCAACGTGAGTGTAATCACGTTGGTCATAGTCCCTTGGGACTATGCCCACTGATTACCACGTTGTCTAGAGTCGTAGGGTAGGCGATCTGATAAATCGCCTATACCTTCGAACTCGACCCATTTGGTCGATCATTAGGATCCGACCAAACACATTAGGTGACCATAGTAGGTAGGAAATAACCTTCCGAGGTTATACCCTATGGTCACGACGTTTAAGTAGTTGTATGATAGGTAGTTTATATGCCTTAGGTAAATTACCAGAATACCCTTTTCATACATAATTGGTAATTAAGCGTATGTAACCTAAACCTTTGTCACATAACTGATTATGTAACATGTTTAGGCATATAACACTTGTCATAGGGCTAGTTAGGCGGTCCGAACGCGTTTCACGCGAACGACGCGTTAAAGTAGCATAAGCTACCTAAACGGGTCGTAATGGGTCGTAAACAATTATGTTAGGTTTCAATTAGTATGTAGGCTTTGTTGAACCATACTACACGAGTCTCAATACTCGTTTGGTTTACAAACCCTCATGCTACCCGATCTTCCGATTTAGGTCCGATTTATTAACATAGTTACCTATATTAGGTGTCGTTTGATTCCGAGATCTATATCATTGCTTGGTGGTTATCTTTAGACATCTGAGCAATCTCAAGTGAGTACATAGACCCCTCTTTTACTGTTTTCCAAACTGTTTTGGGGTGAAACACATGTGCCTACTTGTTACTTTCATGCTTTCCTGTTTTCACATCATATACCGGCTATGTTTGTTAGTACATTATAGTACATGATTTCATTACATTTCATGCTAGGTGTGCCCATTGTGTGCATTACTTGGTACATCGTTTTACATTACATTTCATGCTAGGTGTGCCCATTGTGTGCATTACTTAGTACATCGTTTTACATTACATTTCATGCTAGGTGTGCCCATTGTGTGCATTACTTAGTACATCGTTTTACATTACATTTCATGCTAGGTGTGCCCATTGTGTGCATTACTTAGTACATCGTTTTACATTACATTTTCACGCTATGTATGTTCATTTGATTACATACTTAGTGCATCACATGCTTCCATTTTTGGTATAACATTTGGTTTGTTTAACATGGGACAATACATTCATTAACATTGATCATGCCATTCGTTAGTAGGTAGTGGTACCATAGGAATTGACAACTCCCGTTCCGGACATCCCAGGGAAAGGGGATGAAAGGAATGACCGAATTCGATATACATAACTTAGATAAACCTTTAATTTGTTTAAGGGTTTATCGCCACAGTCTCAAGGCTTGGATGTATGCATTTTAACAATACCGCATAAATGTTTGTATCAGTATAGCATGCATTTGTTACACAAAACATAACTTTGATTTAAACTATGTTTTACTTCAATACCTTGTTTTTGTGCATTTTACATATGGTTTAGTTGATATATATATTTCACTACCATACATGACATCTTGGTTATACATTACATGATCCACATTGAACATAAACAATTTGACATTGATATACACATTTGGTGGTTTACATTGGACATAGACATTTTGATATGGTTTACACAATAACACTTGACAATTGGTTTGTACATGAACATTTTACATCTTGAATGGTTTGGTTTGATTAAGTGATTAAGTAACGATACGTGTGTAATATGATACAAACATGGTGGATACGCCGCTGGTACTTCCTATATATAAATGTTTGTATAATATTACATAGCGTAACGTTGTTTGAATCATTTCAGTTTGATACATATAACATTTTATACAAATAACATACTTTTCATAAGACATTGTTTTACAACCAACTTATCTTACACAAATTCATTTTTACATGGTTATTCATTTAACCTTACATTTACTTACATATCAACTGATCTTATCGTTTTTCAAATGATTTACAAGACAAAGCAAATTACAAGGTTCATGACTAAACATTTTCTCAAATACAAGTCATGAATCCTATTTTCACAAACCTATGTATCTCACAGGCATTTTTATGCTGACGTACCTATTTTCACATGTGTTTTCAGGAGCTTTTCCGTAGGATGTTGATCATGACACTAAGGCGGACCTGTGCCTTAGAGACTTAAAATAAAGCTAGACTATGTTTAATTATGTTATAAACTCTCTGTATTTCCTGTTTAAGACAATGTAACATCCTTGTTTAATAAATAAAATACAACTTTGTATGCCATGGTTATGAAACAATTTATTCTGTTGCGACACGCCCCGATGTTTCCGCCGCGGTTTGTTGTTTTACGCGGTCGGGGTGTGACACATTTCCCTCGATGGATATTCTTCAGAAACGAAAATGAACGGACTGAGTCATTTTCCACAATGGGTTTTCTTCAGAAACGGAAATGAAGGAAAATCAAGGATATTCATTTCCCTCGATGGATATTCTTCAGAAACGAAAATGAACGGAATGAGTCATTTTCCACAATGGGTTTTTATCAGAAATGGAAATGAAGGAAAAATCAAGGATATTCATTTCCCTCGATGGATATTCTTCAGAAACGAAAATGAACGGAATGAGTCATTTTCCACAATGGGTTTTCTTCAGAAACGGAAATGAATAGGGTTAACTCTAGACACATGACAAAACTTGCTGTGGTTTTTGTGCACTAAATTCCATAATTATGTACGCGTCCATAATTACGTAATTCCTTGCACAGTCCGCACAGTGCATTTCATAATGTGTAGGGGAAGAAAATCAATCCTGTGATGAGTGTGACTAGACTACCACAGGGTCCTTTTAATTAGATCGACAAGTGATCTCTTTAGTTAGACCACCAAGGAGTCTTTTCAGCTATATCATCACATGATATTCCTAACCAGATTTTTGGATCAATCTGTCTAACTAGACCACTCAAGGGGTCCAATTATAGAATAGTACTTCATGTGACACCTGTGTCACTGAGACCATCAAACAAATTCCCAACCAATGAAATATTGTATTTCATACTTGGGATTTGTAAAAATATGTGTATCGTTTACACATATCAATTCTTGTTCGATTTCAAACTCTATATCGCTTTCTGGAGAGTTATGCGCAAACTGATGCGTAAACGTAATCAGTTTAATGCGAGAAATACTCCAGAACATCAACATATACTCAACATACCTTAAATAACCTTTACATAACTTAGAAATAAGTTTTGAAGACTTTGGTATGTCAAAAACAAGTTAATTCGCTTACAGGGACTAAAGTTGACAAACTGCGAAAGTATGCCAATTTGAACTGTAACAGACATTCCGGAACATGACCATAAGTTAAACAAACCTTAAATATCCTTTTCATAGCTTAGAAATAGGCTTTGAGGGGTTCGGTGTGCTAAAATAAACTTTTGGGTCATTCAGGGACTAAAAGCGTCAAAAAGTGCACAAGTTTGCATTTTCGCGCATAACTTACGTTCTGAATACATCCGGACATCCAAAAATTTATGTAAGCACTAAAATATTTTATTTTAGTGTTTGGCATAAGAAAAATCCATTCGTTTCGTCATTTGGATCGTTTTTCGCGCTTGTGCGTATTCCGTCGTAATTAAGCAAACATCGCGTTCGCACGGCCAAACGAACCAACATCAGACATATTTTTGAACATGTTTCAAGTCCACAATGTTTAGGCATCATTTTAGGGCCTTAAAGTTGGCTTTACGGGCCTTAGAAGTGTCGGAAATGGCCTTAAACACGTGTAGGGACCAAAACTGACATTTCTGAAACTTGTTTCTGATCTGCAACTCTCAGGCGGCCCGCCTCAGTTTCTGTTAATCCCCACGCGGGCCGCGTCCGACTCTCTGATCAGATTAGATCGAACAGTCAGCATGTTCCAGCTGTTTTAACCACAACCACAAGCTCACAACTTGCCTATTCAGCTGATAAGGACCATTTTTAGCCACCACAACTTTGCAACATATGTACGGGTAGGATTTGAGCACGGTTTCCATGAAACGATCTTAACGGTGGACCGAAAACTATAAATACCCCACCCCCCATTGCTTAAAAACCACAAGAATCTGATCTTAAAGACTCTAAGTTGAAACCATTGTTTCATACCTGAGTTATTTCGATCTAGATTAGCATTCGGGGACCCTTCGTAAGTATTCTTTCGTTCTTTTCATTATTTTATTGCTTTTCGAGTCAGAAAGTCAAACTTTGTTTGACTTTCAGCGTTGACCAGCTTATGGTCAATGCGAAGTTCGTTTGAACTTCGCAACGTGATTGTAATCACGATGGTTATAGTCCCTTGGGACTATGCCTACTGATTACCACGTTGTCTAGGGTCGTAGGGTAAGCGATCTAATAAATCGCTTATACCTTCAAACCCGACCCAGTTTGGTCGATCATTAGGATCCGACCAAATACATTAGGTGACCATAGTAGGTAGGGAATAACCTTCCGAGGTTATACCTTATGGTCACATCGTTTAAGTAGTTGTATGATAGGTAGTTTATATGCCTTAGGTAAATTACCAGAATACCCTTTTCATGTATAATTGGTAATTAAGCATATGTAACCTAAACTTTTGTCACATAACTGATTATGTAACATGTTTAGGCATATAACACTTGTCATAGGACTAGTTAGGCAGTCCGAACGCGTTCTACGCGAACGACGCGTTAAAGTAGCATAAGCTACCTAAACGGGTCGTAATGGGTCGAAAGCACTTAGGTTAGGTTTCATTTAGTATGTAGGCTTTGTTAAACCATATGACACGAGTCTCTATACTCGTTTGGTTTACGAACCCTCATTCTATCCAATCATCCGATTTAGGTCCGGTTATTAACATAGTTACCTATATTAGGTGTCGTTTGATATCCGCGATCTCTAGCATTGTTTGGTTGTTACTCAAGGACTACTAAGCAATCTCAAGTGAGTACATAGACCCCTCTTTTACTGTTTTCCAAACTGTTTTGGGGTGGAACACATGTGCCTACTTGTTACTTTCATGTTTTCCTGTTTTCACATCATATACCTGCTATGTTCGTTAGTACATTATAGTACATGATTTCATTACATCTTATGCTAGGTGTGCCCATTGTGTGCATTACTTAGTACATCGTTTTACATTACACTTATGCTATGTATGTCCATTGTGTGCATGCTTAGTACATTGTTTTACATTACATTTCTGTTGCATATGCTCATCCAGCATGTGAACACATTATACTGTATTTTGAACCGTTGTATCTATGAACCGTTTGTATCTGTGAACCGTTTGTATCTGTGAACCGTTTGTATCTATGAACCGTTTGTATCTGTGAACCGTTTGTATCTGTGAACCGTTTGTATCTGTGATCCGTTTGTATCTGTGAACCGTTTGTATCTGTGAACCGTGTGAACCGTATTTGACCATACATAAACATTTCTACAATTGTTAAACATTACTTTGGTGGTTTGGTTTGATTAAGTGATTAAGTAACGATGCATGTGTAATATGATACAAGCATGGTGGATACGCCGCTGGTACTTCCTATATATAAGTGTTTGTATGGTATTACATATCGTAGCGTTATTTGAATCATTTCAGTTTATGACATAGAACATTTTATACAAATAACATACTTTTCACAAGACATTGATTTACAAACAACTTATCTTATACAAATTCATTTTACATGGTTATTCCTTTAACCATACTTTATTCTCTTATTTATACATATCATCTGATCTTATCGTTTTTCAAATGATTTACAAAACAAAGCAAATTACAAGGTTCATGACTAAACATTTTTTTTAAACATAAGTCATGAATCCTATTTTCACAAAACCTATGTATCTCACAGGCATTTTTATGCTGACGTACCTATTTTCACATGTGTTTTCAGGAACTGTTGCATAAGATGATCAAGATACAAATAGGCAGACTTGGGCTTTAGTGACAATAAAAGATGCAAGACTAGTTAATTATGTTGTATTTCCTTGTTTGTTAAGACATTGTAACACTATTAATCAATAAAACGAAACTTTAATTGCCATGGATTTGAAACATTAATTCTGTTACAACACTCCCCGACGTTTCCGCCACGTTTTGTATGTTCTACGTGGTCGGGGTGTGACAGAATAGATGGTATCAGAGCCAATGGTTATAGGGAATTAGGTTAGTAGTAATACTTTGACCTAGTCTATAACCTTCTTAGGACCCTAACGCGAGTTTACTTGCGTTTAGTCATAAAACAATACCGTCACCTATCCTTAGGCGACTACCACAACAAGAACATAAATTTCAAAACCGCTTTGAAAACTAATCATCTGTTCTAGGATGATTGATTACAAGGTTTTGAACCCTCTATTGTAAGGTTTTGAACCCTCTGTTATATGGTTTTGAACCCCTTTGAATTTTCAAAATCTCGTCAAGGTTTTGGGTTTTAAATAATGTGAACACGTGCAAACTGGAAGGGTGAATGCCTGTATTCTGGGTTTTCTGTCTAGGCAAGCACTTCGTATACATCTCATCAGACGCGAGACCAGTTGTGCTTACCTGGGAATTCTTGGGATGAGTGTTCACTTATAGGCGAGCATGTCTTCGCGATACATTATTTTTGACCCATTTACTTTGATTAGTCACTGTGTGTCGTTTGTTGCTTGGTAGTAACAAACAAATGACCACTATCCTTGCTTTCATCAGATTTGTTTCATCTCATTCTTTTCGTCTAATTCTCTCACTCGTTTCTTTTCATGTTTCCTCTTTTAGAATGCCTCCTCGACGCGAAAGCCAGATAGCGACTGCCGAACTGGCAGAAATCATTGCGCAGCAAATGGCTGCTCAATTCCCAAACCTCTTTGCTCTATGGAATCAAGCCAACAACAACAACAATGGTCCATGTAATTTCAAGAGTTTTAACTCGGCAAAACCACTCAAGTATAGTGGTTCTGAGGGAGCGACTGGGCTTCTTCAATGGTTCGAGAGCATTGAGAATACTTTCCGCCACGTGCAGTGTCCTGACAATCGCAAGGTCGAGTTTGCTTCGAGTGTGTCCCAGAAGAGAGCCCTTACGTGGTGGAACGGGGTTATGAGAGATCGTGGTGCAGAGGTTGCTCTAGCACAGACATGGGCTGAACTTAGGGCCCTTATGATGAAGGAATTCTGTCCTCGACATGAGATCAGGGCCTTGGAAAGGGAATTCGACAATCTTGAGCAAGACAGCGGTGAGCATCGAGCCTACACGGACCGTTATGAGGAGTTAAGTCTGTTATGCCCAAACATGGTCACGCCTTTGGATAAGGCAATCGAAAAGTACATTGATGGCCTCCCTGATTCAATACAAGACATTGTGACTGGTAGCAACCCTACTACAGTTAGACAGACCATTGAGCTATCTGCAACCTTGACTGAATCAAAGATCAGGAAAGGTAAACTTTTCCGAAAAGGTGACAAGAAACCGGTCGAGGAATCGAAACCAATCGAGGAATCAAAGATCATGGATGAACAGACTGGATCCCCTAAGAGGTCAAAGAAGCGAAAGGCTTCTCAGAACTACGCTGTGGTCGCTCACAATGATCAAGCCGTCCCCAACCAACCAGCTCAACCCCCTGCCAGGTGTCACACCCTGGCTTTGCGGAAGCGTGGTTATTTTGGTGTGACTTCATAATACCATAGCTTAACCATAACAAGCTATATGAAATAAAAACCATGCAAGATCATCCATTTAATTAAGTTTTAGAAACCAAATACAACGTCATTGTTTTAAAAAACACGAACATCAACATGACATAAACACAGTTTAAGGACTGTGACTTGTCCAGGAAAGAGTCACATTCCCCAAACCCGGATGACCTCGTAACTAGTGCAGCGGAAAACGTGTCATACCGCGCCAGATCCTTTAATTCCCTGAAATACATGTAAGTTGAAAAAAATCAACAATAATGTTGAGCGAGTTCATGTGTTTAGTATGTGCGCGCGAATAAACCTTTGTAATCATTGTAAGTATGAATGTTTTGTAAACTCTGGTATGAAAGAAAATAAGGAAACATATCAGTTATTCTGTATCCACATGGTCCAACCTGCGGGCGCATGGGAGGGGATAGGACAAGGTCACCACATGGTCCAACCTGCGGGCGCATGGGTGGTGTTACGACAAGGTCACCACATGGTCCAACCTGCGGGCGCATGGGTGGTGTTAAGACGGGGTCACCACATGGTCCAACCTGCGGGCGCATGGGTGGTGTTAAGACAAGGTCACCACATGGTCCAACCTGCGGGCGCATGGGTGGTGTTTGTTATGCTCAAATAGGCCTATCACTCGTATCCCTCGATCGTACTACGAGGACTAATGTTCTTAAGGTTTCACCTACCCAATCACATAACCTAATAGCTCCTTCCTTAGCTGACCATACCATGTAAGAAACATTCGTAATCATAGTAACATGTATTTCACCCCCGCAGTTAAAAACTGAAAACAGTTAAGAGAAAAGGGGGACATGAACTCACAGTGAAGCGTCTCTACCAAGTATCTCCTGCTCACGCAGCTGTGTGACGACCTACACGTACTAATTCTATTAGACGGACGGTCGTGCCTTAGCTTCATGGTTTATGTTTTTGGGAAATAGTTAGACAACTATTTCGTGTTTACATTTTGTATATACTTGGTAGTTATTCTCCTTCCCAAGGATGGGGGATTCAATACATGTGCGTTCAAATTATATCATTAAGTCTCACTTAATATATGTATATATTTCCAATTTCACATAATTTTTCTCCAATAATACGTTGTTAAAATACGCGTTCATAAATATTTCCGTAAGTGCGTAAGTTACGTTTAACAATCGAGTGGTAATATAATTACCGGTGTAACTTATATATTCATGGTGAAAGCGTTCGCATTATTTTGGATTCGTTAACGTTCGTAAATATTATTTTTACTCTAAAAATAATATTTATGTATTTTCACAAAATAATCATAAACAGTGTGTGAAAAATATATATTTATCACGTTAAATTTTGTGAAAATCCCACCTCCGAATATTTAGTAAATAAAGTCATGGCGAAATTCATATTTCGAAAACATGTCAAAGATAATTCTAACACTTGTCGTGTAAATAGTTCTAAGTGTTAGGTTTTTAGAAAAATTTCGCCAGAGTTTCCTCTGTAACTGGAGGTGGCCACGCTTTCAAGCGTATCATTTTCTTTAACAAATCAACTCAACAATTTTCTTTATTTGACCAGAACAACTTTTATCACAACAACTAATCAACATATGTGTAAATTGCCAAAAATTACATGAACTTGCAGTTTTTCCCAAAACTGTGGTGTAAATCCCCTTAAGTTTAGTAGATCTTCATATAAGGTAATTTGATCTTGTAAAAACCTCGTTTTTAGAGAAAATCCATCTTTACAACTTCCAGTCATCTTTTACAAAAACTGTTATTTTGTCGGATCTTTTCGTTTCACAAGTGTTTACACACTTGTGGTTTATAAAAATCATTCTTGTTAGTGTAAGATCCATTTTTTTAGAAAGCATGATTCCTTTAACGCTTGGTCCTTTGAAAATACCACTTGCAGATACGTAGATCTGCTAGTTTTAAACAGTATTCCACAAGTAAAACATTTTTACACAAGTTCATGTTTCATGTGTGGTAGAGTTTCACCTTTTAACCCTTGTTACTTCTAAAATAGTCTTATGTCATGATCCAAGAACATGACTACACTGGGTTAAACGATGATTCGAGCTACCACAACATAGATCGGGTCTAAATAATCACAACTTTCAATTACTACAACATTTACACAACATGTGAGTTTTTATCCAATACTTATAGCATTTTTAGTAGACTTTAAAGTATCATCTTGTAAGATTTCGAGTTTTAACCGTTACAATTCGTATTAACCACTTTAGATTAGTTCAAGAAGGTGTTTTAAGCAACATACCACTAGCTCAAGGCTAGGGAAGAATCTATGCGAAAAACGCGTGGATAAAAGCAAAGTAGAGAGGTCCTTCGCCTTCCGATTGCACCAAGCTTCCTAATATGCGATCCTTATCACTTGTGTACCCTTGGAATGTGAAGATTAGAACCGAAAATGATGGATGGAGGGTGGGTGGTGCTTGGCCGTAAGCTTATAGAGAGAAAGAGAGAGTTCTTGTGTTCAAGTGTTGTGATGAAATGAATGG
Organism: Helianthus tuberosus; assembly: GCA_030545235.1. Lineage (NCBI taxonomy): Eukaryota > Viridiplantae > Streptophyta > Magnoliopsida > Asterales > Asteraceae > Helianthus > Helianthus tuberosus. The sequence continues at coordinate 122,242,386 of CM060451.1, read as the reverse complement.
TGTGTTAAGCTTCTAACTTATAGACAAATCACAAGTTAATTACCCAATGGTTGCTATGTCTTCTAGATATTATGCAAGAGAATTATAATAATTAAACCAAGTACAAGGGTGTCCCCTTCTAGTTAGGGACGGTTGGAGAGGGGGGGGGGGGGTCTAGTCCATTTTCAACTAGTTAGTTAGGCACATTAGTTAGGTTAAGTATGTTAGTTAAGTGTTTAACTCGGTTACTAATGTGTAGTGTGTTACAATGGGTGTTAGGGTATTCAGGGACCCTAACTGGCTCAGAAAAAAATAAATAATGAAAATAACAATATTTTCATGTTTCGGGTATAGTCCGGTTGTTCGGTTGGATAGTAATCCGTTAAAGCGTTAACAAGGCTTTAAAGTGTCGTTATTGCTCTCTTTAGTGACACGGCTTATTCCTGACACTTTGGAAAGTCTCTAGTAATATTTTTCTCATGTTTTGGCACTTTATTAGTTAGCTAAAAGCTGAATTATTATGTAAAGTGCTGAGTTTTGTAGTTAGAGTACGTTTTAGGCACATCCAGTCATTGTGACTTATTCCTAGAGACGCAGTTCTACAACCCTTGTATCCCTACACTCACCACTAGTGTAGCAAAATATCTCAGGCTCTTACAGGCCTTTAGAGGCAGTGTTTGCCTGATGCTGGCTTTATCAGCATGTTCAATAGGTTATCCGTTATAGTGCTACTGTGCTTTTTGTGCATCATGTTTGTCACTAAGGTTCAGTCATGTAAATAATGTAGTGACAGCAAGTAAAGTATGATGCAAGTAAGTACATGTATCAGTATTCAAGTAGCAGTTTATTCACAAGTTCAAGTAAGCACAGTAATTCAGCAGTAATTAATTACTAATCAAGTCGTACGGATACCTGGTTTAGTGCGGGTTGTCACATTCTCCCCCCGTTAAATAAATTTCGTCCCGAAATTTAAGTTCTGCTTGTAGATGCAGGGTTCTTAGGAAAAAGGTGGGGGTATTTCTCTTTCATCCGGTCCTCACGTTCCCAGGTGTATTCAGGACCATGTCTGGCATTCCAACGAACTTTGACGAGCTTGACACTGCTCCGGCGGGTCTTGTTAACTTTCCAATCCGTGACCTCAACAGGTTCTTCAACGAAGTGGAGCGTGTCGTCAACATGAATCTCGTCGGTGGGAATGGCAACGGTGACTTGAGTTGGACTTTTCTTTAGATTGGATACATGAAAGGTGTCGTGAACACCATTCAGTTCAGCAGGTAGGTCCAACTTGTATGCTACTAGTCCTATTCTTTCCAGAATTCTGAAGGGACCAATGTAGCGCGGATTTAACTTCCCACGCTTTCCGAAGCGTGCCACCCCTTTCCAGGGTGAAACTTTCAATAACACCATTTCTCCAACTTGGAAATCCACATGTTTTCGGTTTGGATCCGCATAGGCCTTCTGTCTGTGGCGAGCTGCTTCGATGCGTTTAAGAATCTGCGCGATCTTGTCTGTCGTCTCTTGGACGATTTCGGGACCAGCAAGCTGCCTATCACCTGCGTCAGCCCAACATAAGGGTGATCGGCACTTGCGTCCGTAAAGGGCTTCAAATGGCGCGACACCAATACTGGTGTGGTAGCTGTTGTTGTATGAAAATTCGACCAAAGGTAAATGTTTATCCCAGCTACCGCCCAAATTCATAACACACGCCCTCAGCATGTCTTCCAAAGTCTGTATCGTTCGCTCGCTCTGGCCGTCAGTTTGCGGATGAAACGCAGTGCTCAGATTTAATTGTGAGCCAAAGGCTTCTTGGAAGGATTGCCATATCCTTGACACAAACCTTCCGTCTCTATCAGAGATGATTGAGAGAGGTACTCCATGGCGCGCGACGATCTCTCTCATGTAAATTTCAGCCAATTTGCTCGTATTATCCTTCTCTCTGATAGGTAAGAAGTGTGCTGACTTCGTTAATCGATCCACTATCACCCAGATAGTGTCATGGCCTCTTGGCGTTCTTGGCAATTTTGTAACAAAATCCATTGAGATTTGTTCCCATTTCCACTTGGGAATCTCAGGTTGTTGCAGAAGTCCTGAAGGCTTCTGGTATTCCGCTTTAACCTTAGCGCACGTTAAACATTTGCTCACGTACACAGCAACATCGCCTTTCATCCTAGGCCACCAATAATAATCTTTGAGGTCCTGGTACATCTTATCCGCTCCAGGATGGATAGAGTACCGTGATTTGTGAGCTTCATCAAAAATAACTTTCCTCAAACCACCAAACAGAGGAACCCAAATCCTTTTCTCGAAGCATAACGTTCCTTCCTCGTTTGGTACCAGTAGCTTCTCCATCCCACGGAGATATTCTTCTTCAAGGTTTCCTTCCTTGAGAGCTTCCTTTTGCGCGGCACGAATGCGCAAGGAAAGATCGGTTCGGATAATCATTTCTAAAGCTCTAACCCTTATGGGCTTGATTCTCTCTTTACGACTTAGGGCATCGGCGACTACATTCGCCTTCCCTGGATGATACTTTATCTCGCAGTCGTAGTCGTTCAACAATTCAACCCATCGTCTTTGCCTCATATTCAACTCCTTCTGGTTGAATATATGCTGTAGGCTCTTGTGATCTGTAAAGATTGTACACTTCGTACCATAAAGGTAGTGTCTCCAGATCTTTAAAGCAAAAACCACTGCGCCAAGTTCCAAATCATGTGTGGTATAGTTCTTTTCATGCACTTTCAGTTGGCGCGATGTGTAAGCAATAACCTTTTGGCGTTGCATCAGCACGCAACCCAATCCTTGGCGCGAAGCGTCGCAGTATACCACAAAATCATCTGTACCTTCCGGTAGTGCTAAGATTGGCGCATTGCAGAGCTTATCCTTCAGTATCTGGAATGCTTCTTCCTGTTTGATTCCCCAATCAAACTTCTTATCTTTCTGGGTGAGGAGCGTCAAAGGTTGAGCGATTTTTGAAAAATCCTCAATGAACCTTCGATAGTAGCCAGCCAAACCCAAGAATTGTCGAATCTCGGTTGGCGTCTTTGGCGTTTCCCAACTCTTGATCGCTTCGATCTTTGTGGGATCAACATGGATTCCATTTCCATTTACCACGTGTCCAAGGAATTGGACTTCACGTAGCCAAAATTCGCACTTGGAGAATTTGGCATACAGCTGTTCCTTCTTCAGCAACTCCAAAATAGCTCTTAGATGCTGTTCGTGCTCAGCCTTTGTCCTTGAATAAATCAAGATATCATCGATAAACACGATCACGAACTTGTCCAAGTACGGCTTGCAAACTCTATTCATCAAGTCCATAAAGACAGCAGGTGCGTTCGTCAAACCAAACGGCATAACAAGGAACTCGTAGTGTCCATAACGAGTTCTGAAGGCTGTCTTCGGGATACTCTCCTCTTGTATCCTTAACTGATGGTATCCAGATCGAAGATCGATCTTTGAATAAAAGCTTGAGCCTTGCAGTTGATCAAACAGATCATCGATTCTTGGCAGAGGATATCTATTCTTGATCGTCAGCTTGTTCAACTCCCGGTAGTCGATGCACATTCGAAAACTACCGTCCTTCTTCTTGACAAACAGGACCGGAGCTCCCCAAGGCGAGAAGCTTGGTCGGATAAAACCCTTTTCTAACAACTCTTGAAGCTGTGTCGACAGTTCCTGCATCTCAGACGGAGCAAGTCTATAAGGTGCCTTAGCCACAGGCGCGGCGCCTGGAACTAAGTCAATGCGGAACTCTACTTGTCTCTGAGGTGGCAGTCCAGGTAAGTCCTCTGGGAAGACTTCTGGGTATTCCCTCACGACAGGGATGTCTTCGATTCTTGGCTCAGCAGCTTTCTTATCCACGATGTGTGCCAGGAAGGCAACACATCCCTTCTGTAAACACTTCCGCGCTTTCAGGCAGCTGATAATCCTTAACGGTGTATCACGCTTCTCTCCGTGAACCACAATTGTCTCGCCATCTTCGGTTGGGATACGAACAATCTTTTCGTGACAAACTATCTCAGCCTTGTTGCCTGATAACCAATCCATTCCTACTACCACGTCGAAGCTTCCCAACTGGACTGATAGTAGATCTAAAGCAAACTCACGCTCTCCTAATTCGATCACACAACCTCTGATAACTTCATTGGCTTCTACTAACTTCCCATTGGCCAATTCGATTGAGTAGGGAATATCTAACTTATTAGCGGCTAACCCAAGCATATTCTTAAATTCTAACGACACGAAGCTATAATCGGCACCAGTATCAAATAAAACGGATGCATAGCGTTGGTTTACAGGGAACGTACCAGTAACAACATTGGGGTCCTGGCGCGCTTCCCTAGCTTCGATTTGGAACACTCTTCCATGGGCTTGGTTTAACTCTGGGCAGTTCTTCTTAAAATGCACGATATCACCGCAGTTATAGCATCCAAGTCTTTGCCCGTTTCCACCTCCATTTCCAGCTTGGTTGTTGTTTTGGTTTGCATTGCCAGCCTGATTCGCAAAGTTGCCTCGATTCCCGTTTCCTCCATAGTTTCCTTATGGGCGATTACCACCACGATTATTATTCCTATTCCCAAATCCTCCTTGGCCTTCCCGGCCGGCATTAGCCCAACAAGAATCCTTCAAGTGGCCCGGCTTTCCACATGCTTCGCATACTTTCACACTACAATGGCCAGTATGATGGCGTTGACAGGTATTACACTTGGGCTGGGTGCCCTGATATCCTTTTCCTTTCTTTCCACTACCAGCTGTAACCTGAGCTGGCGTGCCTGATCCTCCTTTCTTAACCGCCACACTGGCGCCCTGCTTGAAGTTTGAGAATTTCCGTTTGCTACCTCCTAATGACTCGACGTGAGTCTCTTTCTTCTTATGCTCAGCATCATCAAACTTGTTCAGGCGAATGGCCTCCTCTGTGAGAGCCACGCTCAAATCAATCGCCTCAGTAATGGTCGCAGGCTTGGATGAGGTTACCATGCTTATGATTTGAGGAGCTAGTCCCCAAATGAAGCGTTCAATTCTCTTGAACTCAGGAGTGACCATGTAGGGTACCACATGCGATAAGTCATGGAACCTCTGAACGTATTCTGCGATCTTTGGACCGTCCATTCTCAAGTGCCAGAACTCGGTCTCCAATCTCTGGATTTCTGCGTGGGAACAGTACTTTTTGCGCATAAGTTCCTTTAGTTCGGTCCAGGTCAGCGCGTAGGCAGCAGCTTCACCAAGTGTCTGTACTTGCAGATTCCACCAAGAGAGGGCTCCATCCAAGAATAGCCCTGAGATATAGGTGACTTGCTGATCCAGTGCGCATTTGCTCATGCGTAGAACAGATTCGGTTTTCTCGGCCCAACGAACAAAGGCGACAGCACCTCCTGTGCCATCAAAGTTGACCGGTTTGCAGTCTAGAAACTGCTTGTAGGTGCATCCTGCACGTACGTTATAACATGCGATTGGCATTAGCATCATTGCTAAAGATATCCAATTAGGTCATGGCAGGTCTAAATGACTTGGTATTACCATGAGGTGGATTATTGTTGTTGCCAGTGTTGCCAGAGTTGCTTCCACTAGTCCCTCCTTGAGAGGCGGCGTATTGTGCAATGGCAGCAGCGATAATTTGCTGGAGTTCTGCCTCATTAGTAGGCATGTGTGTCTCACGTCTCGGCGGCATCTTCTAAAAGATGGTTTACGTTGGTCAGGTCATAATAAGTAGAGTGTACGTAAGTATACAACAATATCAACACATAACATCTCATGTTATCAATCACATAACATCTCATGTTATAAATAGATCACCCATATTGATAGCCTCTGCAATGGTTGAGGGCTTTGAGGTAGTAACCATACCCCTGATCTGGGGTGCAAGTGTCCAAATGAATCGTTCAATCCTTTTGAACTCCGGTTGGACTAAGTAGGGGGGCGACCCTAGATAAGTAGTGCGATCGCTGGACAAGTTCAGGAATTTCTGGTTCGTCCATTTTCAAACTCCTGAACTCCACCTCAAGCTTCTAAATTCCAGTCCTAAAACAACATTTCTTCTCAATCGTTTCCTTGAGCTCGTCCCAGCTCAGTGCATAAGCAGCGTCTGTGCCAAGGGTCTGAACCTGGAGGTTCCATTAAGAGAGTGTGCCATCTAGAAATATCCCCGAGATATAGGTAACACTCTGTTGGGGCGAACAGTTACTCATTCTTAGAATGGAGTCGGTCTTTTCGGATCAACGAACAAATGCAACGGCGCCTCCTGTTCTGTCAAAGTTCAAAGGCTTGCAGTTCAGGAACTGTTTATAGGTGCAGCCAGTTGGAGGGTTATTTCCAGTAATGTCATCGTTGTACTTAGAGCAGAGGGCTTCATGTCGTGCATTTATCTGTGAGATGCGTTCTTGCAGCTCGGCTTCTGTCCTTGGCAACGTACTTGTGTTTGTGTCACGTCTGGGTAACATTCCCCTTTGTCGAAGTGGTGTGAAGCGGGTTAGACAACATTTCAATTGTCTATGAGGTGTATATAGCAACATAAGCCATCATGTAATCACCCAATTTCACACGCAAATATACTCACTGTATGAGTGGGGAAGTAAATTTCTGAGCCTTCACATAGGCTTGCCAATTTGGCTTGTTGCTCGTAATAGAATGAACTCGAGGCTACATCGCCCTGGGTCATTCGTGTTTAAGTTATTTCCTGCTGCATTGGTTATCATTAGCTTGACCCGCAGAGTCCACCAGGATTCCTGTGCACTACAAATCGTTATTACGTGGGCCCCCGTAATAATAAATTATCTTGCACAGTTACCCCAAATTTTCTCTCGTCTAAGCAGATGATCAATCAAGGAGCAACAGTAGGTGCATTGGCATGAACAGGGTCATGCTCCAATGCGAGGTCAGGAGCAGCGCCTGGCTCAGGGGCCACGGCTGGCTCCGGATCAAAAAAAAAACTCCATCTCAAGATCAGCTGGATCAATAAACACAGGGGGTTACAGGATCCTCCAAGGGCTGGTCCAAGTGTATGAACTCAAGGTCATGGTCTGGATCAAAACCAGGTGGAAAAGCAGGATCAACCTCAATATCGTGACCAAACTCAAAGCTGTAGGCGGGATCCGGTGCAGCTGATGATGCCATATCAGGGTCGGCGTCGCGTGAGTGGTGCTGCATTCCCTGTATGTGCGAAGATGCGGATGTCAGAAACTCAAATGAGTCTGGGATAGGGGAATGGACATGAGTTTCCCCTACAGGAGCGTCCGCATGCAGTAGTCTAATACCAGCAGTAATAGGGCCCTGCCCTCGAATGGGTCCTCCTCCAGTAGATCGTTATCGTCGTCAGAGGTCACGTCGGGAGGGGGGGCATATCAACAACAGGATAAGCGGCAAGGGGGCAAATTCCCAACAAGATGGCCATCAGTAGGCTCTGCTACGACTTCAGGCAGCGCAAAAGGGCTGAAAGTCATCATTGTCTGTGCCGGTAGTATCGGAAATGTACACCTCGTGCTTCGATGAAACTATGTCGTCTGATACTATGGCCATGGGATTCGTAGTGTCCATCTTTCTAGTACATGATGAAAGCATGACGTTTGTAACACAAACACATATACGTATAATAATCAATCATATAGTCATATAAACATGTTAGTCAATCAAATAATTCTCCTAGTCCCACTGGCCAAATTCCTCCCAGTCTCTAAGACTGCTCTATCCTCCACCTCGACCTCTTAGATCGAGCCTCGGTCCCCTTGACCGAGCCTCAGCCTTCATGACTGAGCCTACTCTTCCTAGCCTCACTAGCCAACTACCTCGGTCACCTAGACCGAGCCTCGATCCTCCAGACCGAGCCTCAGCCCTCCAGGCTGAGCCTATAATAAATCAACGTGCTCAACTACCTCGGTCACCTAGACCGAGCCTCGATCCTCCAGACCGAGCCTCAGCCCTCCAGGCTGAGCCTATAATAAATCAACGTGCTCAACTACCTCGGTCACCTAGACCGAGCCTCGATCCTCCAGACCGAGCCTCAGCCCTCCAGGCTGAGCCTATAAATAATAAAATGTGCTCAACATTTGTTTGTAAAAAGTTTTGGATCTGGACTTAAGTGGTATGCAGTAAAATGTTTTCGTGAGAGCCCTAGTGATCATAGTCTAGACTCGAGAAAGAATCCTAGTTCGCTATGATCAGAGCTCTGATACCAAGCTGTCACACCCTGGCTTTGCGGAAGCGTGGTTATTTTGGTGTGACTTCTTAATACCATAGCTTAACCATAACAAGCTATATGAAATAAAAACCATGCAAGATCATCCATTTAATTAAGTTTTAGAAACCAAATACAACGTCATTGTTTTAACAAACACGAACATCAACATGACATAAACACAGTTTAAGGACTGTGACTTGTCCAGGAAAGAGTCACATTCCCCAAACCCGGATGACCTCGTAACTAGTGCAGCGGAAAACGTGTCATACCGCGCCAGATCCTTTAATTCCCTGAAATACATGTAAGTTGAAAAAAATCAACAATAATGTTGAGCGAGTTCATGTGTTTAGTATGTGCGCGCGAATAAACCTTTGTAATCATTGTAAGTATGAATTTTTTGTAAACTCTGGTATGAAAGCAAATAAGGAAACATATCTGTTATTGTGTATCCACATGGTCCAACCTGCGGGCGCATGGGAGGGGATAGGACAAGGTCACCACATGGTCCAACCTGCGGGCGCATGGGTGGTGTTACGACAAGGTCACCACATGGTCCAACCTGCGGGCGCATGGGTGGTGTTAAGACGGGGTCACCACATGGTCCAACCTGCGGGCGCATGGGTGGTGTTAAGACAAGGTCACCACATGGTCCAACCTGCGGGCGCATGGGTGGTGTTTGTTATGCTCAAATAGGCCTATCACTCGTATCCCTCGATCGTACTACGAGGACTAATGTTCTTAAGGTTTCACCTACCCAATCACATAACCTAATAGCTCCTTCCTTAGCTGACCATACCATGTAAGAAACATTCGTAATCATAGTAACATGTATTTCACCCCCGCAGTTAAAAACTGAAAACAGTTAAGAGAAAAGGGGGACATGAACTCACAGTGAAGCGTCTCTACCAAGTATCTCCTGCTCACGCAGCTGTGTGACGACCTACACGTACTAATTCTATTAGACGGACGGTCGTGCCTTAGCTTCATGGTTTATGTTTTTGGGAAATAGTTAGACAACTATTTCGTGTTTACATTTTGTATATACTTGGTAGTTATTCTCCTTCCCAAGGATGGGGGATTCAATACATGTACGTTCAAATTATATCATTAAGTCTCACTTAATATATGTATATATTTCCAATTTCACATAATTTTTCTCCAATAATACGTTGTTAAAATACGCGTTCATAAATATTTCCGTAAGTGCGTAAGTTACGTTTAACAATCGAGTGGTAATATAATTACCGGTGTAACTTATATATTCATGGTGAAAGCGTTCGTATTATTTTGGATTCGTTAACGTTCGTAAATATTATTTTTACTCTAAAAATAATATTTATGTATTTTCACAAAATAATCATAAACAGTGTGTGAAAAATATATATTTATCACGTTAAATTTTGTGAAAATCCCACCTCCGAATATTTAGTAAATAAAGTCATGGCGAAATTCATATTTCGAAAACATGTCAAAGATAATTCTAACACTTGTAGTGTAAATAGTTCTAAGTGTTAGGTTTTTAGAAAAATTTCGCCAGAGTTTCCTCTGTAACTGGAGGTGGCCACGCTTTCAAGCGTATCATTTTCTTTAACAAATCAACTCAACAATTTTCTTTATTTGATCAGAACAACTTTTATCACAACAACTAATCAACATATGTGTAAATTGCCAAAAATTACATGAACTTGCAGTTTTTCCCAAAACTGTGGTGTAAATCCCCTTAAGTTTAGTAGATCTTCATATAAGGTAATTTGATCTTGTAAAAACCTCGTTTTTAGAGAAAATCCATCTTTACAACTTCCAGTCATCTTTTACAAAAACTGTTATTTTGTCGGATCTTTTCGTTTCACAAGTGTTTACACACTTGTGGTTTATAAAAATCATTCTTGTTAGTGTAAGATCCATTTTTTTAGAAAGCATGATTCCTTTAACGCTTGGTCCTTTGAAAATACCCCTTGCAGATACGTAGATCTGCTAGTTTTAAACAGTATTCCACAAGTAAAACATTTTTACACAAGTTCATGTTTCATGTGTGGTAGAGTTTCACCTTTTAACCCTTGTTACTTCTAAAATAGTCTTATGTCATGATCCAAGAACATGACTACACTGGGTTAAACGATGATTCGAGCTACCACAACATAGATCGGGTCTAAATAATCACAACTTTCAATTACTACAACATTTACACAACATGTGAGTTTTTATCCAATACTTATAGCATTTTTAGTAGACTTTAAAGTATCATCTTGTAAGATTTCGAGTTTTAACCGTTACAATTCGTATTAACCACTTTAGATTAGTTCAAGAAGGTGTTTTAAGCAACATACCACTAGCTCAAGGCTAGGGAAGAATCTATGCGAAAAACGCGTGGATAAAAGCAAAGTAGAGAGGTCCTTCGCCTTCCGATTGCACCAAGCTTCCTAATATGCGATCCTTATCACTTGTGTACCCTTGGAATGTGAAGATTAGAACCGAAAATGATGGATGGAGGGTGGGTGGTGCTTGGCCGTAAGCTTATAGAGAGAAAGAGAGAGTTCTTGTGTTCAAGTGTTGTGATGAAATGAATGGTGTGTTAAGCTTCTAACTTATAGACAAATCACAAGTTAATTACCCAATAGTTGCTATGTCTTCTAGATATTATGCAAGAGAATTATAATAATCAAACCAAGTACAAGGGTGTCCCCTTCTAGTTAGGGACGGTTGGAGAGGGGGGGAGGGTCTAGTCCATTTTCAACTAGTTAGTTAGGCACATTAGTTAGGTTAAGTAAGTTAGTTAAGTGTTTAACTCGGTTACTAATGTGTAGTGTGTTACAATGGGTGTTAGGGTATTCAGGGACCCTAACTGGCTCAGAAAAAAAATAAATAATGAAAATAACAATATTTTCATGTTTCGGGTATAGTCCGGTTGTTCGGTTGGATAGTAATCCGTTAAAGCGTTAACAAGGCTTTAAAGTGTCGTTATTGCTCTCTTTAGTGACACGGCTTATTCCTGACACTTTGGAAAGTGTCTAGTAATATTTTTCTCATGTTTTGGCACTTTATTAGTTAGCTAAAAGCTGAATTATTATGTAAAGTGCTGAGTTTTGTACTTAGAGTACGTTTTAGTCACATCCAGTCATTGTGACTTATTCCTAGAGATGCAGTTCTACAACCCTTGTATCCCTACACTCACCACTAGTGTAGCAAAATATCTCAGGCTCTTACAGGCCTTTAGAGGCAGTGTTTGCCTGATGCTGGCTTTATCAGCATGTTCAATAGGTTATCCGTTATAGTGCTACTGTGCTTTTTGTGCATCATGTTTGTCACTAAGGTTCAGTCATGTAAATAATGTAGTGACAGCAAGTAAAGTATGATGCAAGTAAGTACATGTATCAGTATTCAAGTAGCAGTTTATTCACAAGTTCAAGTAAGCACAGTAATTCAGCAGTAATTAATTACTAATCAAGTCGTACGGATACCTGGTTTAGTGCGGGTTGTCACACCAGGAAACCCTACAACGGAACTGCACCCTTGTGCAACCAATGTGGCCTACATCATCATGCTGGGGTGAAGTGCCGCACATGCCAAGTTTGCGGACTTATAGGTCATACAGCTAGGGTTTGCCCAACCGCAGCTGCACCAAATCAAGCTGGCAACAATCCTGCTCAAGCTCGTTTTCCACCTGGATCTTGCTACAACTGTGGCGAGATGGGCCATTTTCGTAGGAATTGCCCAAGGCTTGCTAATGCAAATCCAGTGCAGGGATGAGCATATGACCAACCAGAAGACAACATCGTTTAGAAATAATCACGTCTTATGTATTATTTTCTTTTGTTGTCACGATCCATGAAACAGTTGTTGTTATCGTTGTTTATAAATAAATCTTTTATATACATTACAATGTATTTATGTGGTTGCATGTATAAACAACATATCCCCTATAATACCAACAATCAAGGAACCGCATTCCTTGAAGAACAGACTACCCCCAAATTTCTTCCATTGTATGATCTCTTGCGTTTTCCACGAAAATCCTAAGTACCCGTTTCTTCCAAGAGAAACGAAGTACGAGGTGCCAAGTTAATAGCAATCAATAACAAGATAATAACAATTAAACAACTATGTGATTATGTGCTTATGAACATTACAAGACAAACTGTGCGGACTGTTTAAGGAATTACGTAATTATGGATGCATACATAATTATGGAATTTAGTGCACAGAAACCACAGCGAGCTTTGTCATGTACCTAGAAGTTAACCCTATTCATTTCCAATTCTGATGAAGTATCCGTTGAGGAAAAATGAACTAGCTATTCATTTTTCACTTCTGAAGAATATCCGTTGAGGAAATGAATATCCGTTTATCCTTCATTTCCAATTCTGAAGAATACCCGTTGAGGAAAATGACTCCGTTTGTTCATTTTTTTCGTTCTGAAGAGTATCCGTCAAGGGAAATGAATATCCGTTTATTAAATCCTTCATTTCCGAACCTGAGGAAACAACCGTTGAAAATGACTCCGTTAGTTCATTTTCGTTTCTGAAGATTATCCGTTGAGGAAATGAATATCTGTTGCTTAATCTTTCATTTCCGAACCTGAGGAAACAACCGTTGAAAATGACTCCGTTTGATCATTTTCGTTTCTAAAGATTTGTCCGTTGAGGAAATGAATATCCGTTTGACTATCCTTTTTCATTTCCGTTTCTGAGGAAGCAACCGTTGAAAATGACTCCGTTTGTTCATTTTCGTTTCTGAAGATTTGTCCGTTGAGGAAATGAATATCCGTTTGTCTATCCTTTTTCATTTCCGTTTCTGAGGAAGCAACCGTTGAAAATGACTCCGTTTGTTCATTTTCGTTTCTGAAGATTTGTCCGTTGAGGAAATGAATATCCGTTTGTTTATCATTTTCATTTCCGTTTCTGAGGAAGCAACCGTTGAAAATGACTCCGTTTGATCATTTTCGTTTCTAAAGATTTGTCCGTTGAGGAAATGAATATCCGTTTGACTATCCTTTTTCATTTCCGTTTCTGAGGAAGCAACCGTTGAAAATGACTCCGTTTGTTCATTTTCGTTTCTGAAGATTTGTCCGTTGAGGAAATGAATATCCGTTTGTCTATCCTTTTTCATTTCCATTTCTGAGGAAGCAACCGTTGAAAATGACTCCGTTTGTTCATTTTCGTTTCTGAAGATTTGTCCGTTGAGGAAATGAATATCCGTTTGTCTATCATTTTCATTTCCGTTTCTGAGGAAGCAACCGTTGAAAATGACTCCGTTTGTTCATTTTCGTTTCTGAAGATTTATCCGTTGAGGAAATGAATATCCGTTTGTCTATCATTTTCATTTCCGTTTCTGAGGAAGCATCCGTTGAAAATGACTCCGTTTGTTCATTTTCGTTTCTGAAGATTGTCCGTTAAGGAAATGAATCCCCGTTTGTTTATTCCTTCATTTCCGCTTCTGAAGAATACTCGTTGAGGAAAATGACTCTGTCTATTCATTTTTGTTCTGAAGAATGTCCGTTAAGGAAATGACAGGATTATGCTTTACATATCTCTGGTGGTTATCTGACACAAAGTCACAAATAGACTCCTACGAATTAATTTCGGGACGAAATTTCCTAAAGTAGGGGAGACTGTGACACCTGTGTCACTGAGACCATCAAACAAATTCCCAACCAATGAAATATTGTATTTCATACTTGGGATTTGTAAAAATATGTGTATCGTTTACACATATCAATTCTTGTTCGATTTCAAACTCTATATCGCTTTCTGGAGAGTTATACGCAAACTGATGCGTAAACGTAATCAGTTTAATGCGAGAAATACTCCGGAACATCAACATATACTCAACATACCTTAAATAACCTTTACATAACTTAGAAATAAGTTTTGAAGGCTTTGGTATGTCAAAAACAAGTTAATTCGCTTACAGGGACTAAAGTTGACAAACTGCGAAAGTATGCCAATTTGAACTGTAACAGACATTCCGGAACATGACCATAAGTTAAACAAACCTTAAATATCCTTTTCATAGCTTAGAAATAGGCTTTGAGGGGTTCGGTGTGCTAAAATAAACTTTTGGGTCATTCAGGGACTAAAAGCGTCAAAAAGTGCACAAGTTTGCATTTTCGCGCATAACTTACGTTCTGAATACATCCGGACATCCAAAAATTTATGTAAGCACTAAAATATTTTATTTTAGTGTTTGGCATAAGAAAAATCCATTCGTTTCGTCATTTGGATCGTTTTTCGCGCTTGTGCGTATTCCGTCGTAATTAAGCAAACATCGCGTTCGTACGGCCAAACGAACCAACATCAGACATATTTTTGAACATGTTTCAATTCCACAATGTTTAGGCATCATTTTAGGGCCTTAAAGTTGGCTTTACGGGCCTTAGAAGTGTCCGAACGCGTTCTACGCGAACGACGCGTTAAAGTAGCATAAGCTACCTAAACGGGTCGTAATGGGTCGAAAGCACTTAGGTTAGGTTTCATTTAGTATGTAGGCTTTGTTAAACCATATGACACGAGTCTCTATACTCGTTTGGTTTACGAACCCTCATTCTATCCAATCATCCGATTTAGGTCCGGTTATTAACATAGTTACCTATATTAGGTGTCGTTTGATATCCGCGATCTCTAGCATTGTTTGGTTGTTACTCAAGGACTACTAAGCAATCACAAGTGAGTACATAGACCCCTCTTTTACTGTTTTCCAAACTGTTTTGGGGTGGAACACATGTGCCTACTTGTTACTTTCATGTTTTCCTATTTTCACATCATATACCTGCTATGTTCGTTAGTACATTATAGTACATGATTTCATTACATCTTATGCTAGGTGTGCCCATTGTGTGCATTACTTAGTACATCGTTTTACATTACACTTATGCTATGTATGTCCATTGTGTGCATGCTTAGTACATTGTTTTACATTACATTTCTGTTGCATATGCTCATCCAGCATGTGAACACATTATACTGTATTTTGAACCGTTGTATCTATGAACCGTTTGTATCTGTGAACCGTTTGTATCTGTGAACCGTTTGTATCTGTGATTCGTTTGTATCTGTGAACCGTTTGTATCTGTGAACCGTGTGAACCATATTTGACCATACATAAACATTTCTACAATTGTTAAACATTACTTTGGTGGTTTGGTTTGATTAAGTGATTAAGTAACGATGCATGTGTAATATGATACAAGCATGGTGGATACGCCGCTGGTACTTGCTATATATAAGTGTTTGTATGGTATTACATATCGTAGCGTTATTTGAATCATTTCAGTTTATGACATAGAACATTTTATACAAATAACATACTTTTCATAAGACATTGATTTACAAACAACTTATCTTATACAAATTCATTTTACATGGTTATTCCTTTAACCATACTTTATTCTCTTATTTATACATATCATCTGATCTTATCGTTTTTCAAATGATTTACAAAACAAAGCAAATTACAAGGTTCATGACTAAACATTTTTTTTAAACATAAGTCATGAATCCTATTTTCACAAAACCTATGTATCTCACAGGCATTTTTATGCTGACGTACCTATTTTCACATGTGTTTTCAGGAACTGTTGCATAAGATGATCAAGATACACATAGGCAGACTTGGGCTTTAGTGACAATAAAAGATGCAAGACTAGTTAATTATGTTGTATTTCCTTGTTTGTTAAGACATTGTAACACTATTAATCAATAAAACGAAACTTTAATTGCCATGGATTTGAAACATTAATTCTGTTACAACACTCCCCGACGTTTCCGCCACGTTTTGTATGTTCTACGTGGTCGGGGTGTGACACTTCATAACCCAAGGGACTTAACTACAATGTAGAAGTCCATTAAGGATTTAAGATAGTACCCTTGGATATCCTACTATGAATCCCTTATACGAAGATATGGAAGATTCTACGAGGATTTGGATAACAAAAATTTGGATCACACAAAAACATAAAAGGGAACACATAAGCACATAATCACATAATTGTTTAACTTGACCTTTAATTTGTTATCTTTGGACACGGATATTTAAAGCACACCAGGAATCCAATTCGTGGATTTTATTTGGCACTTTAATCATTTTCAAGAATCTATCTATGAAGATAGGAATATCTTAATAGGAATTCGGCTTTGTCCTTATTGAATCATAATGTACGTATTGAATCATACAAAGATTCAATTAAGGGCTCCGATGAACGATATCCATCCACAAGGATCTTAATTATGAGGATAGAGAGATCCTATACGGATTTTGGAATTTGTGTAACGAGAGGTGTTTCGACACCTTGCACTAGGAGTGCTTAAGTCGATACACAAGGTAGGAAGTTCATGAGTTTGAGGTGCTAGATATGTCAAGGCGACATATGAAGCAGAATTTGGAGGTTGAGCAGCAGCAGGATTTGCAACAGCTTTGCTTTGGATTACAAAGAGGCACATGTTAAACAAATGTCCCCATCGTCCACTGTGGGTACATTTGAAACAGGGTATTTGATTCGGATGATGACGGTGGCATTGATTGCACCAAGGAGTAGTTCCCTTATACGGCTTCATCCCTGAGGCGAGTCATGCTGATAGCTAAATCAACGGTCCTCTGGAGTACGACGCCTATTCGCTGGGTAACTGCAGCACCTGGTTCGGACATTTGAGTGTTGTTGCGATGAAGAGGCATCTTGAAGATAATGGAAGGCATAGGAGGAAACAAGTGAAAGATAGTCAAAAGAGGATGGCAACGCATGAAGATTGTGACCATTTGTTTGTTACCGAAGGCAAACAAATGAGACGGTGACTAATCAAAGTAAATGGGTCAATATAATGTAACGCGAAGACATGCTTTAGCCTATAAGTGGACACTCACTCCAAGAGTTCCCAGGTAAGAATGACTGGTCCGATTATGTGGATTTGTACGAACACTCTAGCCTTAGACAGAAAACTCAGAGTACAAGCGTCCACCCTTCCGAATTGCACGTGTTCACATTATAAGACCCAAACTTTGACAGGATCTTGAAAACTTTGAAGGTTCAAAACCTTATAATAAATCATCCTAGAACAGATGATTAGTTTTCAAAGCAGATTCAAAATTTATGTTCTTGTTGTGGTTGTCACCTAAGGATAAGTGACGGTATTGTTTTAAGATCTAAACACAAGAATCTTATGTTAGGGTCCTAGGAAGGTTATAGACTAGGTCAAAGCATTACTAATAACCTAATTCCCTATAACCATTGGCTCTGATACCAAGTTTTCTGTCACACCCCGACCATGTAAAACAACAAAACGTGGCGGAAACGTCGGGGAGTGTTGTAACAGAATCATTGTTTCACAACCATAGATTAAACAGTTTCATTTTATTGAATTAAATGTATTACTTTACATTGGAATTAGAAACAAAACATTGGACAAATAGACTTTCATTGTTATTAAGTCACTAAGGCCTCGTCCATTCCTATGTGAGCGTACTCAAATATCATCATCAAACATCATCAACTATGGTACCTGAAACACATGTGAAAATACGTCAGCATAAAAATGCCGGCGAGTACATAGGTTTTATATGAGTGTTAGATTCAAGGCTCGTTTTACATGTTGCAATACTTATTTAAAAACCTTATTTTGAAAAGTATAGTATTGCGACATAATTAACCAACTCAAATCAAGTTGGATATGATTTATAAAATCTCGTAGCCATGATTCTTAACTCCAAAACATTTGTTTTATGAAATCAAGTTGTAAAACATATCGTAGAAACTTGTTAACAAAACTCGTATGGTTTATATTATTCAGAAAACATCATTGTGTGACATCGTTTCAAAATCGTTTACCCAAGTGATCTAGATAACGCAACGATATATAATGTGTTAAAAGCACTTATATATAGGAAGTACCAGCGGCGTATCCACCATGCTTTCAACACATTACACCCGCCCCGTTACCTAATCACTTCCCTAACCCAATGGTTCAAACATTTACAAATGGTTCACATACATCAAACGATTACAAATGGTTCACATACATCAAATGGTTACAAATGGTTCACATACATCCAACGATTACAAATGGTTCACATACATCAAATGGTTACAAATGGTTCACATACATCAAATGGTTACAAATGGTTCAAAACGTAAAAAAATTGCGCTAGCATGTTAAGTGAACATACATAGCAAAACATAATGAAATCTTGTACTAATAGTGTACTATTGAACATAGTAAGTATATGATATGAAAACATGGAAAGCACGAAAGTAACAAGTAGGCACATGTGTTCCACCCCAAAACATTTGAAAAACAGTAAAAGAGGGGACTATGTACTCACTTGAGGGTGCTTAGATGTCTTGAACAACAACCAGGCAAAGCTAGAGGGATCACAGAATCAAACGGCACCTAATATAGGTAACTATGTTAATAAACGGACCTAATCGGAGGATCGGGTAGCATGAGGGTTCGTAAACCAAATGAGTGTAAGAACTCATGCAATATGGTTTAACAAAGCCTACATACTAAAATGAAACCTATGCTAAGTGCTTACGACCCATTACGACTCATTAAGATAGCTTACGCTACTTTAACGCGTCGTTCGCGTAAAACGCGTTCGGAATGCCTAACTAGTCCTATGACAAGTATTATATGCCTTAACATGTCTAATAATGTTACCTAATCAGTTTAGATGTCAAAATTTAGGTTACATATGCTTAAAATGAATTTATGCGCAAAAAGGGCATTTTGGTAATTTTCCTAAGGCATATAAATTACCTAACATACCACTAAGTAAATGAAGTGACCATAAGGTATAACCTCGGAAGGTTATTCCCTATACAACTATGGTCACTAAACATGTTTGGTTGGATCCTAATGATCGACCAAACGGGTCTAGTTCGAAAGTCTAAGCGGTTGTTTAGACCGCTTGACTTACGACTCTACATAAGCACTAAACCTAAAGTGACGAGCTAAACATGTTAAAACATGTTTAACGAAGTTAGAAAACAGGTTTGGTATCAAAACAAACGGTTTTGATACCTAAAAGTAGTTTGGTTACAAAATACGCAAGAATATGCATTTTGGCCGAAACTACGACTCGCCACTATGCCTAGATAACGTGGTAATCAGTAGGTATAGTCATAAGAGACTAAAACCATCGTGATTATGCTCACGTTATGAAGTTCAAACGAACTTCGTATTGACCATAAACTGGTCAATGCAGAAAGTCAAACAAAGTTTGACTTTCACGCTAAAAATGCATAAAAGAACGAAAGAGGACTTACAAAAGGTCCAAGGAGGTTTGATCCAATTTATTCTCAGGTATGAAGTGCAAGACTTCAACTTAGAGAATGAAAATCAGATCAAATGTGATTTTGAGAGCAAATGGGGTGGGGTTTATATAGTTTTTGCACAACCGTTAAGATCGTTCATCGTAAAACGAGCTTCGATCTAATCCGTACACATGTGCCCATGGTTTTGTGAAACCATGGGAGCCCCTAGTTTCATTAAAACCATGTGCAAATGAGGGGAACAGCTGGAACAAGCTGGAATTTAGATTTTTCATTTTGGTCCCTTCCTAAGATAACTATGGCAGAATGTCAATTTTGGTCCCTGAATGTGCAAAACATGGTTTTTGATGCATTTTTGACACGTTTAAGCCCCGTTAATCCCATTTCAAGGCTCTAAAATGAAGTTAAAGTATAGGGAACATGAAACATGCTAAAAAATATCTCGGATGTCGGTTCGTTTGGTCGTACGGTTGCGTTGTTCGGTTAATTACGACGAAACACGAACGAATGCGAAAAATGATCCAAATTACGCGACGAATGGAATTTTATCATGCTAATCACTAAAATAAAATATTTTAATGATTGCATAAAGTTTTGGATGTCCGGATGTATTCGGAACGTAAGATATGCGCGAAAATACAAACTTATGCACTTTTTGACGCTTTTAGTCCCTGAATGACCAAAAAGTTTATTTTAGCACACCGAACCCCTCAAAGCCTATTTCTAAGCTATGTAAAGGATATTTAGGGTATGTTTAACTTATGGTCATGTTCCGGAATGTTCGTTACAGTACAAATCGGTATACTTTCGCAGTTTGTCGAAATTAGTCCCTGTAAGCGAATAAACTTGATTTCGCCACACCAAACCCTCCAAAACTTATTTCTAAGTTATGTAAAGGTTATTTAAGGTATGTTAAGCCTATTTCACTGTTCCCGAGTGTTCGTTGCATTAAACTGGTTATATTTGCGCATCAGTGCGCGTATAACCTTCCAGAAAGCGATTTAAAGGTTGAAATCGAACAAGAATTGATATGTGCAAACGATACACACATATTTTTTACAAATCCCAAGTATGAAACACAATATTTCATTAATTTCATATTTGTTTGATGGTCGCAGAGACACAGGTGTCACATGTTTACACAAATTCACACCATGAATCGCAATCCAAATCAAGAACACTAACGTTGGAGCAAAGAGAAGGGCTAACGAGGAAGTGAGAGGCGAATCAAGAAGCTGAACAAGAAGCTATTTGCACAAAGGGGGGGTCTCCTGGCCGTCGCACTCTAAGGGGGTGTTAGGGTTTCTGTTTTGTTTTTTTCTTATTCCCAAGATATGTACGTATAATTAAAACACAATGGAAGTTGGGCTTAATGGGTTGCAAGGAACAAGAGGGTGTGGATTGGGCTTATTGTTTCGCATGGAGGACATGGGGCGGGGGTTGGGCCGATTAGTGGCGCAATGGGGAAGGGGGTGGGTTTGGTTTGGGTTTATAATGTAACGGTTTCACGTAATTCGCAAAACGACTAATTAAGATATCCCGTGTCGCAATTTAACACACTACAATGTTTCATTGCACAAAATAACGTTTTCCAATATTTCAGTTTCGGGTTTCGGTTTCCCGTAATTCACATTACACATTACCAACCTCACAATCGTTTAAATAAAATCAACCACCATATTCAATTCATTTAACATACATGTAATTACACAGTAAAACGAAACGTTCAGGGATTTAAACGAGTTGTCACATCATCCCCAAGTTGAAAGAAATTTCATCCCGAACTTTAGCACATGGTCACTGAGGAAGCTAGTTGTGTTGTGCGTTTTCCTGGGGTATCACAGCAAAGCACTTATATATAGGAAGTACCAGCGGCGTATCCACCATGCTTCGACCACACCACTTCCGTCCCATGAATAGTTGTCACACCTTGTCGACATGGTTAAGACGCTTATATATAGGAAGTACCAGCGGTGTATCCACCACGCTTAACCATGCTTTTAACGTTATGGCATCATTGAAACTTACTGCGATCTCCGTGCACTTACCAAAATAATCCTGTGTGCACCCGTGATTAGTTTGGTCCTTGCACGTTTATCGTAACTTATTCCAAGGACGCGTAGTTGGGGTAAAACACATTATATCGTGATATACTATGTAGTGCTAGTTATATATTATGTGTGTGAATTTAGACTAGGTGTGAGGACGAGGGAGAGAGAGAGAGAGAGTCGATATCGCATATTGTGGCGACATCGAGCAATAGAACGAGTATGAGAATTAACGTCGAGAATCTTACCATCAGCAACGTCGTACTGCGCCTGGTTGGTGTTGATGTTGAAGACTCCTGCTGGGGCTGTGGTTGCTGCTGGAGCTTCTGCTGCTTGTGTTGCGGCTGCTGTTGCTTCTAGTGCGGCGGCTGCTGGGGGTGCGGGTTGCGTTGGCGGTGTGGGGAGTACTTGCGTGCCTTGAGGTCGCGGCCCGGTGCGGCAGTGATGGGTGAAGTGACCAAAACAGTTGCAATTTGCGTAAAAGCGACAGTTGGCTCCTGACTGGTGATGATAAGTATACTTTGGGCACAGGGGAAGAGTTCTAGTGTAGGCGCGCTTTTGGTGGACTGGAACTGCTCGGAGAGGTTCGGGGTTTAAACTGTTTGAGGTGGAGCTGTTCCTGAGTAATTAAAACTCGAGTTCTTTCACTTGCGACTAGGCTTGTCGGTGTCTTGCGGCTGCGTGGCATCGTCAGTTGACTCGGTGGTAGCTTGGTTAGCCTTCTTGGTGGCATCCTTGGAGAAGAATCCCGCCAAGACTCGTTTGTCATTGATTTCTGCAGCCAAGAGATAGGTTTCTTCGATGGTATTCGGTCTTGCAGCTTCAACAAAACTGCCCACACACTCAGGAAAAACACGGATGTACTTCTTGATGGCCTTTTCGGGAGTGTCGACTTGGCTTGGTCAGATGATACTAAGCTGTTTGAACCTTGCTGTGAGGCCGGCGTTGTCACCTTCAACTTGCTTGATTTCCCAAAATTCATTTTCCAGCTTCTGAACTTCATGGGAAGGGCAGTACTCTTCCTTCATTAGCTCCTTCAGCTCATCCATGGAGAGCGCGTAGGCTGCATCATTCCCACGTTTGGTATGCTCAGCTGTCCACCAGTCGAGGGCTCTTGATTGAAATACTCCTATGGCGCATGTGGTGCAAAAATACTCGGAGCACCCGCTCTGACACAGGGTAACCTCGATGGTATCGAACCACTGAAGTAGCTGAGATACGCCTCCTTCGCCTGTGTAGACCATCAGGTCATAGGCTTTGAACTGCTTGTAGGAGAATGTAGACTTCAGCGTGTTGGACTTAGAGTCTTCCGATGTCTGAGTATCGTTGAGGGATTGAATCTGCGAGACGATCTGAGGAATAACCTTGGCCATTTCCTTGGCCACGAGTGAGGCGATCCTCTTGTCGGCGTTTCTTCGGGCTTGACGTCGCGAGTTGGAAGCGTTCGAGGACATCTAGACAAAGAGGGAGATTTGGAGTGTGATTCGATCATAATGATTTTTTTTTAGAATGCGATGCGTTTTACACGTTAAAACTTGTCATAGATGATATAGTAATACGTTTTCACATAGGAGCCACATAGGAGACACGAAATTCCTAGATTTTCACGTATTCACATAAGCGTATGCGATCGTACATCGTATATTAGATACGTATATACTTATATGCTTGTATATATAGCACGAGGACGCGTTTAAGAGGGAGAGTTGATAGACTTGCTAGTTTTGTTGAGGACATTCGGCTCTTATTTTAGATTATGATGGTTTTACGAGTTGTGCATACATAAAGCGGGGAAGTGAAAAATCGGTAAATCGAGAAATCGATAAAGTGTAAAATTTTCAATTTAAAACATATAAACGTAATAATTTCGATGATGCGTAAAAATCCGCGATTGCAGGCTAGAAAATAGATGGAGTGCCTTGGGTTTTAGACATCGACTACCCAAAGTGGTTCAACTATTCTCAACATGCTCGAGCACACGCTTGGCCTAATAGACTATGCTCTCACCGGGATGCAGCTACGACATTCGTCCTTCCAGTTAATACGCGGCTCGAGTCGTTGATACAGTTGAGACTTTGGTGAGAGCTTTTAAAAGCCATTTTAGGGAGTAGAACGAGTCATTAAGATGCGGGTTTCACCCCTAACTTAACAACTTCGCTCCTAGTTGTGCTTGTGCTCACCGAATCAATTCGGGAGTTCCACTAGATAGAAATGGAGATTTCTGTTGAGATGTTGATATCACTCCTAACTCAACAAAAGGTTCTCGTGCTAAGAATAATGCGCTGAGTGAGTGATCTTATCGAGAGTTCTTGGTTTTCACACCTATTCTCGACACAATCACCCGGTTGTGTTATATGAGCGTTTTCAAACATGTTTATTGTGTTAGCCTTAGGAAAGGCAAATATGTGTTTTTCAGCCTTAGGAAAGGCTGCCTTCATACTACGCTATAGTATGTGGGTTTGTACGAAGGTGTAGTATACCATCGTAAATTCGAGCAAGAGTATAACAGCATATAGGTTTGTACAATACCCCAAGTGGGTTCGTACGATGGGTCTGTTGGTACTTAGACTATAGACTAGGCCCGTTTAACATGACTGGACCTAATTCCCTATAGTTATGGCTCTGATACCAATTTGTCACACCCCAACCGATGGCGGAATCATCGAGGCGCGGCACTAGGCGAATCAGATTGCTCAAGAGTATCCATACCAACTATTTAGTGACAATATTTAATGCGTTCATTATCCCATACTAATAAACAATATTTTAGCAAACAGTTATATAGATTTCATGTCTCTCAAACAACACAAATCCGACAACCTAGATTTTATGTGAGTTGCTAGACTTCCTAATCTTGGTTCATGATATCCAGCGATTATCCTGCAACATAAGTTAAAATAATGTCAATACAAAAATGTATTGGCGAGTATACAGGTTTGATATAATAGTAAAGTAGATAAAGTGTTGCGAACTTCCTCATACATAAACATGATACAACACAACACATATACTCATAAGATAATTGTGACACTCTAGGTTTTCCCGAGCAACCTCCTTGTTTAGCATTATGTGTGCATATACCATGGTTGCAAAAGTCGCTAGGCGCTCCCTAGTCGGATTCGAGAGTACTCGGGAGTACTCGGCTTAGGCGGAGATTACTCGGGGAGTAATTGGCCTGGGAGACCAGTACTCGTGCATCGGCAGCCTACCTTGTAGCGAGTACTCAGGGAGTACTCGGAGCCTAGGCGGGACTTTTACAACCATGGCATATACTATTAAATGAAGATTTGTGAATTATCTTGATGTATTATGTGATGCTTATATTAAATTAGGTGTATGTAATATATATATATATATATATATATATGTATAAGTGAGCCGAGACCACGAACCCGACTCGAGACCACTCGGTCTCGAGTGAACAGTTGGGCCGTTTGGGCCGCACCCCTCCTTTAATCAATTCGAAGCCCATTAGGGTGCACCAACATGGAACGGGCATAAAACCCATGCTCCTAACCGACCTTGCCATTTTTGGGCAACCAACACTCCCTCACTCTCATTCACTCTCCTTCTCCCTCTCCTCTCATCTTTCTCTCACTAACACCCTAAGTCTCAACATCTCCTCTCTCTCTCGGATTCAACCGGCAGCATTAAGACTCTCGGATCAAGCTCATTACCCTCACTTGGAACTTCTTTCACCGACTCTCCATACCCTCCATATTCAACCGGTTAGTGTTTTGTAGTTATGTTAATCTTTGGGTAACTTTAGGATGCATGATGACACTACTTGTTGAATGAATGGGTTGTTTATTAAGATGTTTGCTTTGAATGTTTAAGTGACGATTAAAGTGTGAACTCTTGTATAAAAATGTCTTGCTAGGAATGATTTGAATGATAAATGATTGATAGTTTAGGATGTTAATGACCACCCGATTCATGTTGATATTATAGAACAAATGTGTGTTGATGATGGTTTCCAAGATTGTCGTGATATATGTTCACATGATTCTTGAATGAATTTAAATAAGAAGAGGTGGTTTAATTAGATGAATTTAATGAAGAACAGTATGAATATGGGATGAATATGTGTTGAACATTTGAAAAATGCTTGTTTGATCCGTTTTGATCTAGTGTTAGACAAGAAAACATGTTGGTGAAATTGTATATGTTAGTACATAGGATCATGGAAATGAAATTCTATTGGATAGTACAAGTTGGACAGGTGTGTGAGTCGAGACCCCCGGTTTCGACTCGAGACCATCAAAGAGACAACTCGAGACCAGGCAGCAGACAACAAGGACTCGAGACTAGCTACTTCTCGACTCGAGATCTCATGATCTCGACTCGAGACTGTACTCGAGACCTCTAAGGTTGCTACTCATATATACATCACTCGAGAGCAGAGGTTGCGACTCGAGACCAGCCATCCACAACTCGAGACCCCTTGGTTGCGACTCGAGACCGCATGATCTCGAGTCGAGACCACCTGGTCTCGACTGGGCTGTCCGACTCGGTTATTGGGCCACCAAATGTGACAACGTGTTTTGGGCTTGTATCTGTGCTACTGTGCCATGTGCTGATTGACTGTTTAAGGATTAGAACAGGCCCAATAACTTAAAAGATAATTGTATGTTATGTATTCTATGTGTTAAGTTATGTGTAAAATATACGTGACTTGCCTGTACCCAAACCTGACCTATACTGGTAACCATGCTAGGACGTGGTGACCAGCGTGCTTGACCAAGTAAACTAATCTGCCGAGCAACCCAAGGTGAGTTCACACACTAAAAGCATGCATCCCAAGAAGGGACACGAACAAACTAAAGAATGCTTTCAAACTAATATTTCCGAGGGAAAATGCGAATGGGTATATTTTAAATTAATCTTTTCGGGGGAGATACGTTTGGATAATATTTATATCACAACTAGAAAAACTAAACGAATCTCTATCATGTAAAGTCCCTGCTTAGAGTACCGATTAATCGTCGTGGGCGAACGGGTTATTAGTTGATAGCGCTATTAGGTTTGACAACCTCACACCGTGACCGGGGGAGATCGGGCGTGAACTAGTAGACCTTGCATCTTGGTCAATGACGATAGACATTGACTCGGGGCACAAAAATCTTCTTGTCAACAGTTTCGGTAACGCCAGTTTAGTAAGCTTTCATATGGGGTAGCTCCCCATGACGTGAATATAAATGCTCTATCTAAACAATCTACATTTTCGACAAGTTAAAACTGGATATCTCGTGAACTCGCCAACATTATGTTGACACCCTACTGCATGCTTTGCAGGTACCCTTTGACTCAGGAGCTTGCAGCTTGGGGATGTGTAGTGGTCGTCTTAACCCATGTGTTGGGTTCTAAATAAACCTGAACTATGAACTTTATTTTAAACTGTTTTGTCTATGCTTCCGCTCTTTACTTAAACCGTTATTTGAACTTAAATCTTAGAACTTGACTATGGTATTTGCTAACCTGTGTGGTTGGTGATCAATATTATTATTAACTAAATACTCAGTATAATTAGTGGTTGGATCCTGGTCATGTCACCCGCATCGCGGTGGTACTCCCCATGTGGTTTTGAGGGTGTGACAGATTGGTATCAGAGCCATTGGTTATAGTGAACTCGGTTTTAAAAAGGAAGTCTTTTAAAGAAAAACCAGACTATAACCCGTGACTCGTGACGACGCTACACTCCAATGGCAAGACTCAACGTACTAGACCCCATAGCTTGGACTTGTGTTTACTTGCTTGTTCACTTTATGCTTTATGTTCTACTATACGTACTGGTATACCTAGCTAGATAGATACACCCCTCTTCTATCTCATACTCGCTACATTACGACATCACACTCATACTGTGTTTTCTGGTTATGAAGACAATTAGTGGACGCAGAAAAGGAAACGTTAACATGACTCAGGCTCAGTTCACTAACCTGATCAACACGTGTCACACCATGGCTTTGCAGAAGCGTGGTTAATTTGGTGTGACTTCTTAATACCATAGCTTAACCATAACAAAGCTATATGAAATAAAATCATGCAAGATCATCCATTTGATTAAGTTTTAAAACCAGAGTAACATACCATTGTCTTACAACATCATAACATAAAACATTGTCTTGAAAAACATAGACATCAACATGAAATAAACGCAGTTTAAGATTTGTGACTTGTCTAGGAAAGAGTCACATTTCCTAAACCGGGATGACCTTGGAACCCTTATGCAGCGGGAAAACATAACATACCGCGCCAGATCTTTAATTTCCTGAAATACATGTAAGTTGAAAAATCAACAATAATGTTGAGCGAGTTCATGTGTAAGTGAGTAAGTAAACCTTTGTGAGTATAAAAATAGTCTTGGTATGTAGCAAATAAGGGAATTGAGATCACCAATGGTTTGCAAGGCCACTGATATATGTGAAGTGCAAATAGGGAGACTCAAACCTAGCAGATTTCGCCACGGCATTAGTATGTGGACAAAGTCACCCCAAGGTCCGTTTCTAGTTTGGCCTGGGGCTGGGCTCGCTACACCCAGATAGATCTACCGCTCCTGTCCCTCGGTCCCGCCATGAGGACTAATGGCCTCATGTTGCTCCTACCCACTCACATGATCTAAGTAGTAAACCTCCTTACGCTAACCATACCGTGTATAAAGTACTTGTAATCAAAGTAACATGTATTTCACCCCCGTAGTTAAGAAAACTGAAAACAGTTAGAGAAAAGGGGGACATGAACTCACAGTGGTGTGTCTCTACCAAGCATGCTGTAACAACTGTGCTTGTAATCACTATGAACAGTTCTGTTATCAATAAAACAATGTTATTTGATCACAATGTTTGTTTTGTTATGTTTTATATTTTTCATGTTTTGACTTTTATGTAATTTCAAACTCTACATCGCTTTCTGGAGAGTTATACGCAAACTAGTGCGTAAACGTACTCAGTTTAATGCGAGAAATACTCCGGAACATCAACATACACTCAACATACCTTAAATAACCTTTACATAACTTAGAAATAAGTTTTGAAGGCTTTGGTATGGCAAAAACAAGTTAATTCGTTTACAGGGACTAAACTTGACAAACTGCGAAAGTATGACGATTCGTACTGGAACAGACATTCCGGAACATAACCATAAGTTAAACACACCTTAAATATCCTTTACATAGCTTAGAAATAGGCTTTGAGGGGTTCGGTGTGCTAAAATAAACTTTTGGGTCATTCAGGGACTAAAAGTGTCAAAAAGTGCACAAGTTTGCATTTTCGCGCATAACTTACGTTCTGAATACATCTGGACATCCAAAAATTTATGTAAGCATGACTATATTATTTTTTAGTGTTCGCCTTAAGAAAAATCCATTCGTCGCGTCATTTGGATCGTTTTTCGCGCTTATGCGCATTCCGTCGTAATTAAGCGAACATCGCGTTCGTACGACCAAACGAACCAACACCCGGCATATTTTTGAACATTTTTCATGTCCACAATGTTTAGGCATCATTTTAGGGCCTTAAATTTGGCTTTACGGGCCTTAGAAGTGTCAGAAATGGCCTTAAACACGTGCAGGGACTGAAACTGTCATTTTTCAAACATGTTTGCTGATCAGAAGGGCCAGGCGGCCCGCATTGTGTTTGCCTGATCCTGAAGCGGGCCGCTTCCCACTATCAGAAGAGATTCAATGCATTTAACATCAGTTGCAGCTGTTTGATTCACACCCACACATTCCCAATAGCCTAGTCAGCTGATAAGGATCACATTTTAGTCACCACAACTTGCCAACAATTGTACGGTTGCGATTAAAGCGCGGATTCCATGAAACGATCTCAACGGTGGACCGAAAACTATAAATACCCCATCACCCCAATGCAAAACTTACTAGAAATTTGATTTGAGAAACTCTAAGTTGAAACATTTGTTTCATACCTGAGATTTTTGAATCGAGTTTAGCATTCGGGGACCCTTCGTAAGTATTCTTTCGTTCTTTTCCTTATTTTTACTGCTTTTCGAGTCAGAAAGTCAAACTTTGTTTGACTTTCAGCGTTGACCAGTAATGGTCAATGCGAAGTTCGTTTGAACTTCGCAACGTGATTGTAATCACGATGGTCATAGTCCCTTGGGACTATGCCTACTGATTACCACGTTGTCTAGGGTCGTAGGGTAAGCGATCTGATCAATCGCTTATACCTTCGAACCCGACCCAGTTTGGTCGATCATTAGGATCCGACCAAATACATTAGGTGACCATAGTATAGGGCATAACCTTCCGAGGTTATACCTTATGGTCACATCGTTTAAGTAGTTGTATGATAGGTAGTTTATATGCCTTAGGTAAATTACCAGAATACCCTTTTCATGTAGAATTGGTAATTAAGCATATGTAACCTAAACTTTTGTCACATAACTGATTATGTAACATGTTTAGGCATATAACACTTGTCATAGGACTAGTTAGGCGGTCCGAACGCGTTTCACGCGCACGACGCGTTAAAGTAGCATAAGCTTCCTAAACGGGTTGTAATGAGTCGTAAACAATTATGTTAGGTTTCATTTAGTATGTAGGCTTTGTTAAACCAAATGACACGAGTCTCTACACTCGTTTGGTTTACGAAACCTCATTCTATCCAATCATCCGATTAAGGTCCGGTTATTAACATAGTTACCTATATTAGGTGCCGTTTGATTCCGAGATCTTTAGCAATACTTGGTGATTATCTTAAGGCATCTGAGCTATATCAAGTGAGTACATAGACCCCTCTTTTACTGTTTTCCAAACGTTTTGGGGTGGAACACATGTGCCTACTTGTTACTTTCGTGCTTTCCTGTTTTCACATCATATACCTGCTATGTTTGTTAGTACATTATAGTACATGATTTCATTACATTTCATGCTATGTATGTCCATTGTGTGCATACTTAGTACATTGTTTTACATTACATTTCTGCTATGTATGTTGACTGATAGCATGCTAGCACATTGATTTACAAGACTTTTCTACTTTGTATGTTAACTTAGCATACTTAGTACATTGTTTTCATATGACATGTATACAACTTCTATGACATTTGGTTTGCACAAACGGGTCTTTATTACGTTCATTAACATTTGCTACGCCGCTCGGTAGTAAGTAGTGGTACCATAGGACTTGACAAATCCCATTCCTGACATCCCGGGTTTGTTTGGATGTAAGGAATGACTGAATCCGAATACAATTCTTTTGATAACCTTGACTGAAAGGGTTATCCGACTGTCTCAAGGCTTGAATGTATGCGTTAACTTACCACATAAATGTTTGTATCACTTTGCAAAACATAACTTTTTGATATATTCAAAATACTTTGTTTTGTACATTTTACTTATGGTTTAAGTAGTCTTATTTTACTTACCATACATAACATTTGTTACACATTACTTGACTACTTTTGGACTATCAACATTTGACATGGTTTATACAAGGACTATTGACTATTGGTTTAAACATAGACATTATACTTTGTTGGTTGGTTTAAGTGACTTAAGTAACGAGATGTGAGTAATATAATACAATCATGGTGGATACGCCGCTGGTACTTCCTATACATAAGTGATTGTATTATATTACATATCATAGCGTTATTTAAATCATTCATTTTGGACTTATACATTTTACACAAGTGACATGTTTTTACAAGACTTTGGTTTACAATACAGTTTATTTTATACAATTCATTTTGCATGGTTATTCATTTAACCATACATTATTCACTTATCTATACATATCATCTGGACTTATTGTTTTTCAAGCGATTTACAAAACAAATCAAATTACAAGGTTCATGACTAAACATTTTCTTAAACTTAAGTCATGAATTCTATTTTCACAAAACCTATGTATCTCACAGGCATTTTTATGCTGACGTACCTACTTTCACATGTGTTTTCAGGTGCTTTTCCGTAGGATGACGATCATGACACTAGGGCGGACCTGTGCCTTAGAAACTTAAAATGAAGCTAGACGATGTTTAATTATGTACTAAACTCTTAAATTTCTGTTTGAAACAATGTAACACTTATGTTGATAAATAAATACAACTTTGTATGCCATGGTTATGAAACAATTAATTCTGTTACAACACTCCCCGACGTTTTCCGCCACGTCTTGTATGATATACGTGGTCGGGGTGTGACACATGCCTCCAAATCGATCAGCTGAATGACGACCTACACGTGCTAACTCTATTAGACGGATGGCCGTGCCTTAGCTTTATGGTTTAAGTTTTTGGGAAATAGTTAGGCAACTATTTCGTGTTTACATTCTGTATACTTGGTAGTTATTTCTCCTTCCCAAGGATGGGGGATTTGATACATGTGCGTTCGTATAATTTGGATTACACTATTAAGTCTCACTTAATATATTTTCTTTCTAACTTCCAAAATATAAATATTCTTCTCAAAAATATTATATTTTAATACATGTGATTTTCCCAAAATAATACTTAGTAATATTATTTTTACTCTAAAAATAATATTTACGTAGTTCACAAAATAATCATAAACACTTATACAAGTGATGTTGTGAAAAATATATACTAAATATATATGTATCACGTTTTATTTTGTGAAATCCCACCTCCGATGTTTTGTAAATATAGTCGTGGCGAAACTTATATTTTGAAAACAAGTCAAAATGTATTTCTAACACTTATAGTGAAAATATTTCTAAGTGTTAGGCTTTTGGAAAAATTTCGCCAGAGTTTCCTCTGTAACTGGAGGTGGCCACGCTTTCAAGCGTATCATTTTCTTTTATAAATCAAATCAACAATTTTCTCATTCAACCAAAACAATGTTCAAATCACAAACTAGTCAAAATATATATATAAATCGCATAAAATTTCATGAACTTGTGATTTATCCAAACTGTGAAGTAAATCTCATTACTTTTAGTGGATCTTTATATAAAACAATCCGATTTTGTAAAAACCTCGTTTTTAGAGAAGTTCCGTCTTTACAACTTCTTGTCATTTTTTTCAAAAATAGTTATTTTGTCGAAACTTTGTGTTACACAAGTGTTTACACACTTGTGTGTTCTAAAAACCATTCTTGTTAGTGTAAGATCCATTTTTAGAAAGCATGATTTCTTTAACGCGTGGTCCTTTGAAAATACCACCCGTAGATCCGTAGATCTGCTAGTTTTAAACATTATTGTACAAACTAAAACACTTTTACACAAGTTCATGCTATGTGTGTGGTAGAGTTTCATCTCCTAACCCTTGTTACACTTAAACAAGCTTTATGTCATAATCCAAGATCATGACTAAACCGGGTTAAATGATGATCCGAGCTACCACAACATAGATCGGGTCCAAATAATCACACAATTCAAATACTACAAGTTTTACACAACACATGAGCTATTAACCACCATTTTTAGTGTTTTAAGTAGACTTTTATGCTTCATCTTGTAAGTTATCGAGTTTTAACCGTTACAAATCGTTTTAACCACTTTAAGATAGTTCAAGAAGGTGATTTAAGCAACATACCACTAGCTCGAGGCTAGGGAAGAATCTATGCGAAAAACGCGTGGATAAAAGCAAAGTAGAGAGGTCCTTCGCCTTCCGTTTGCACCAAGACTCCTTATATGCGACCCTTAACACTTGTAGATGATTGGAATGGCTTGAACAAGATCGAAGGATGGATGGATGGTTGTTGT
Source organism: Helianthus tuberosus (assembly GCA_030545235.1). Classification (NCBI taxonomy): domain Eukaryota; kingdom Viridiplantae; phylum Streptophyta; class Magnoliopsida; order Asterales; family Asteraceae; genus Helianthus; species Helianthus tuberosus. The sequence goes on along the minus strand of CM060451.1, from coordinate 122,209,245 downwards.
TGTTCTCGGCCGTGAGGAGCAAGGAGAGGGAGAGAGAGTTTAGTTGTTGATTTGTGGAGTGTAAGTGTTAAGTGTGCTAACCCTTGATCTTATAGACAAAACTTTGTGTAATTAACCAATGGATACTATGCTTCCTAGATATTAAACATCAAGATTATAATAATAATATAGAGGACATGGTATGTCCCCCTCTAGTTGGGGACGGTTAGTGAGGGGGGGGGGGGGGGGTCCTCGGTTCGATTCTAACTAGTAGTTAGGTTAATAGTTAGGTTAAGTAAAGTAGTTAAGTGCTTAACCCGGTTAGTGGTGTGTCACGCGTTACAAAGGGTGTTAGGGTAATCAGGGACCCTAACTGGCTCAGAAAAAGATAAATAATGAAAATAACAATATTTTCATGTTTCGGGTAATGTCCGGTTGTTCGGTTGGATAGTAATCCGTTAAAGTGCTTAACAAAGCTTTAAAGTGTCGTTAATACCCTTTTTAGTGACACAACTTATTTCTGACACTTTGGAAAGTGTCTAGTAATATTTTTCTCAAGTTTTGGCACTTTATTAGTTAGCTAAAAGCTGAATTTTTGTGTAAAGTGCTGAGTTTTTGTACTTAGAGTACGTTTTAGGCACATCCAGTCATTGTGACTTATTCCTAGAGACGCAGTTCTACAACCCTTGTATTCCCTACACTCACCACTAGTGTAGCAAAATAGTTCTGGCTCATACAGGCCTTAGAGGCAGTGTCTGCCTGATGCTGGCTTTATCAGCATGTTCAATAGGTTATCCGTTTATAGTGCTACTGTGCTTTTGTGCATCATGTTTGTCACTAAGGTTCAGCATATAAATAATGTAGTGACGGTAAGTAAAGTATGATGCAAGTAAGTACATGTATCAGTATTCAAGTAGCAGTTTATTCACAAGTTCAAGCAAGCACAGTAATTAAGCAGTAATTAATTATTAATTAAGTTGTACGGATACCTGGTTTAGTGAGGGTTGTCACATTCTCCCCCCGTTAAATAAATTTCGTCCCGAAATTTTAAGTTCTGCTAGTAGATGCAGGGTTCTTAGGAAATAAGTGGGGGTTTTTCTCTATCATCCGGTCCTCACGCTCCCAGGTGTACTCAGGACCGTGTCTGGCATTCCAACGAACTTTGACGAGCTTGACACTGCTCCGGCGGGTCTTGTTTACTTTCCAATCCGTAACCTCCACCGGTTCTTCAACGAAATGGAGCGTGTCGTCAACATGGATCTCGTCGATAGGAATGGCAATGTCATCTTGAGTTGGACTTTTCTTCAGGTTGGATACATGAAATGTATCGTGAACAGAATGGAGTTCAGCAGGTAGGTCCAACTTGTATGCTACTAGTCCTATTCTTTCCAGAATTCTGAAAGGACCAATGTAGCGCGGATTTAACTTCCCACGCTTTCCGAAGCGTGCCACACCCTTCCAGGGTGAAACTTTCAATAACACCATTTCTCCAACTTGGAATTCCACATGTTTCCGGTTTGGATCCGCATAGGCCTTCTGTCTGTGGCGAGCTGCTTCGATGCGTTTTAGAATCTGCGCAATCTTGTCTGTCGTCTCTTGGACGATTTCGGGACCAGCAAGCTGCCTATCACCTGCGTCAGCCCAACATAGAGGTGATCGGCACTTGCGTCCGTAAAGGGCTTCAAATGGCGCGACACCAATACTGGTGTGGTAGCTGTTGTTGTATGAAAATTCAACCAAAGGCAAATGCTTGTCCCAGCTACCGCCCAAATCCATAACACACGCTCTCAGCATGTCTTCCAAAGTCTGTATCGTTCGCTCGCTCTGACCGTCAGTTTGCGGATGAAACGCAGTGCTCAGATTCAATTGTGAGCCAAAGGCTTCTTGGAAGGATTGCCATATCCTTGACACAAACCTTCCGTCTCTATCAGAGATGATCGAGAGAGGTACTCCATGGCGTGCGACGATCTCTCTCATGTAAATTTCAGCCAATTTGCTCGTATTATCCTTCTCTCTGATAGGTAGAGAGTGTGCGGACTTTGTTAATCGATCCACTATTACCCAAATAGTGTCATGGCCTCTTGGCGTTCTTGGCAGTTTTGTAATAAAATCCATGGAGATTTGTTCCCATTTCCACTTGGGAATTTCAGGTTGTTGCAGAAGTCCTGAAGGCTTCTGGTATTCCGCTTTCACCTTAGCGCATGTTAAACATTTGCTCACATAAACAGCAATATCGCCTTTCATCCTAGGCCACCAATAGTAATCCTTGAGATCTTGGTACATCTTATCCGCTCCAGGGTGGATAGAGTACCGCGATTTATGAGCTTCATCGAAAATAACCTTCCTTAAATCTCCAAACAAAGGAACCCAAATCCTTTTCTCAAAACATAACGTTCCTTCCTCGTTTGGTACCAGTAGCTTCTCCATCCCACGGAGATATTCTTCTTCAAGGTTTCCTTCCTTGAGAGCTTCTTTCTGCGCGGCACGAATGCGCAAGGAAAGATCGGTCTGGATAATCATTTCTAAAGCCCTAACCCTTATGGGCTTGATCCTCTCCTTTCGACTTAGGGCATCGGCGACTACATTCGCCTTCCCTGGATGGTACTTTATCTCGCAGTCGTAATCGTTCAGCAACTCAACCCAACGTCTTTGCCTCATATTCAGCTCCTTCTGGTTGAATATGTGTTGTAGGCTCTTGTGATCTGTAAAAATTGTACACTTCGTACCATAAAGGTAGTGTCTCCATATCTCTAATGCAAATACCACTGCGCCTAGCTCCAAATCATGTGTGGTATAGTTCTTTTCGTGCACTTTTAATTGACGCGATGCGTAAGCAATAACCTTTTGGCGTTGCATCAACACACAACCCAATCCTTGACGTGAGGCGTCGCAGTATACCACAAAATCATCTGTACCTTCCGGTAGTGCTAAGATTGGCGCATTGCAGAGCTTATCCTTCAATATCTGGAACGCTTCTTCCTGTTTGATTTCCCAATCAAACTTCTTATCTTTCTGCGTGAGGAGCGTCAATGGTTGAGCGATTTTTGAAAAATCCTCAATGAACCTTCGATAGTAGCCAGCCAAACCCAAGAATTGTCGAATCTCGGTTGGCGTCTTTGGCGTTTCCCAATTCTTGATCGCTTCGATCTTGGTTGGATCCACATGGATTCCATTTCCATTTACCACGTGTCCAAGGAATTGGACTTCACGTAGCCAAAATTCGCACTTGGAGAATTTGGCATACAGCTGTTCCTTCTTCAGCAACTCCAAAATAGCTCTTAAATGTTGTTCGTGCTCAGCCTTTGTTCTTGAATAAATCAAGATGTCGTCGATAAACACAATCACGAACTTGTCCAAGTACGGCTTGCAAACTCTATTCATCAAGTCCATAAAGACTGCAGGTGCGTTTGTCAAACCAAACGGCATAACAAGGAACTCGTAGTGTCCATAACGAGTTCTGAAGGCTGTCTTTGGGATACTCTCTTCTTGTATCCTTAACTGATGGTATCCAGATCGAAGATCGATCTTTGAATAAAAGCTTGAGCCTTGCAGTTGATCGAATAGATCATCGATTCTTCGCAGAGGATATCTATTCTTGATCGTCAGCTTGTTCAACTCTCTGTAGTCGATGCACATACGAAAACTACCGTCCTTCTTCTTGACAAACAAGACCGGAGCTCCCCAAGGCGAGAAGCTTGGTCGGATAAATCCCTTGTCTAACAACTCTTGAAGTTGTGTCGACAGTTCCTGCATCTCAGACGGAGCAAGTCTGTAAGGTGCCTTAGCCACAGGTGCGGCGCCTGGAACTAAGTCAATGCGGAACTCTACTTGTCTCTGAGGTGGCAGTCCAGGTAAGTCCTCTGGGAAGACTTCTGGATATTCCCTCACGACAGGGATGTCTTCTATTCTCGGCTCAGCAGCCTTCTTATCCACAATGTGTGCCAGGAAGGCAACACATCCCTTCTGCAAACACTTTCGCGCTTTCAGGCAGCTGATAATTCTTATCGGCGTATCACGCTTCTCTCCGTGAACCACAATTGTTTCGCCATCTTCGGTTGGGATACGAACAACCTTTTCGTGACAAACTATCTCAGCCTTGTTGCCTGATAACCAATCCATTCCTACCACCACGTCGAAGCTTCCCAACTGGACTGGTAGTAGATCCAAAGCAAACTCACGCTCTCCTAATTCGATCACACAACCTCTGATAACTTCATTGGCTTCTACTAACTTCCCATTGGCCAATTCGATTGAGTACGGAATATCTAACTTATTAGCGGCTAAACCAAGCATATTCTTAAACTCTAATGACACGAAGCTATAATCGGTACCAGTATCAAATAAAACGGATGCATAGCGTTGATTTACAGGGAACGTACCAGTAACGACATTGGGGTCCTGGCGCGCTTCCCTTGCTTCGATTTGGAACACTCTTCCACGGGCTTGGTTTAACTCTGGGCAGTTCTTCTTGAAATGCCCGATATCACCGCAGTTAAAGCATCCAAGTCTTTGCCCGTTTCCACCTCCATTTCCAGCTTGGTTGTTGTTTTGGTTCGCATTATTGCCTCGATTCCCGTTTCCTCCATTATTTCCTTGTGAGGGATTACTACCACGATTATTATTCCTATTCCCAAATCCTCCCTGGCCTCCCCGGCCAGCACTAGCCCAACAAGAATCCTTCAAGTGGCCCGGCTTTCCACATGCTTCGCATACTTTCACACTACAATGGCCCGTATGGTGGCGTTGACAGGTATTACACTTGGGCTGGGTGCCCTGATATCCTTTTCCTTTCTTTCCACTACCAGCTGTAACCTGAGCTGGTGTGCCTGATCCTCCTTTCTTAACCGCCACACTGGCGCCCTGCTTGAAGTTTGAGAACTTCCGTTTGTTACCTCCTGATGACTCGACGTGAGTCTCTTTCTTCTTAAGCTCAGCATCATCAAACTTGTCCAGGCGAATAGCCTCCTCTGTGAGAGCCGCGCTCAAATCGATCGCTTCAGTAATGGTCGCAGGCTTGGATGAGGTTACCATGCTTATGATTTGAGGAGCTAATCCCCAAATGAAACGTTCAATCCGCTTGAACTCCGGAGTGACCATGTAGGGTACCACATGCGATAAGTCATGGAACCTTTGAACGTATTCTGCGATCTTTGGACCGTCCATTTTCAAGTGCCAGAACTCGGTTTCCAATCTTTGGATTTCCGCGCGAGAGCAGTACTTCCTGCGCATAAGTTCTTTCAGTTCGGTCCAGGTTAGCGCGTAGGCAGCAGCTTCACCAAGTGTCTGTACTTGCAGATTCCACCAAGATAGGGCTCCATCCAGAAATAGCCCAGAAATGTAGGTGACTTGCTGGTCTGGTGCGCATTTGCTCATGCGAAGAACAGATTCAGTTTTCTCGGCCCAACGAACAAAGGCGACAGCACCTCCTGTGCCATCAAAGTTGACCGGTTTGCAGTCTAGAAACTGCTTGTAGGTGCAACAAGAAGGTCAACTGGTGCATCAGCAATAAGTGGGGGATCAACATGATCAGCAACAATGACATGATCGCCCTCCAACAATGGAGCATCTACAGGGTGATCATCAATAGGTGGGTCAGCAAAGACAGGCTCAATAATAGGTGCGTCAGCATGAACTGGGTCATGCTCAAGTACTGGGTCAGGAGCAGGGTTAAGTGGTTGCTCGGGATCAACGAAGGCCATCTCAAAATCAAACTCAGGGTCGATGGGATCAACTGGGTCGACTGGATCCTCCATAGGCTGATCCATGGGTATAAACTCTATATCCTCATCTGGGTCGAATCCTGGGGAAAAGACAGGATCGGAATCCTCCAAATCATCGTGGTCGAAAGCAAAACTAGGAATAGGGGCAACAGAGGATGCCTGGTCGGGATCTGATCCGTGAGAAAAGTGCTGCGCACTCTGGGTGTGTGAAGGTGCGGAAGCCACAGACTCGAAAGAGTCTGGGACCGGAGAGTGAGCAGAAGAGTCACCTGCAATCAACAAAAGATCACCAGCAGCAAGAAGGGCCTCGCCCTGAACCTCATCCTCCAAAGGCTCGTCATCATACAGATCGACGTCGTCGTCAGCGTCGGCGTCGAGGGGTAAATCGTAAGCAGGATATGAAGCAAGTGGTATGGGAGCAGGGATCACCACTAATGGTAGGTCCCTGGCCAAAGGGCCATGAGCGAGCTCATCAGCACCATCAGGTAAAGCGAAGGGCTGGAAATCATCCTCATCCATGCTCGTAACGTCGGATGTGTGAACCTCACGCTCAGAAGACTCTAGGTCGTCCGATACTATAGGTCTAGGTCCTGTGGTGTCTGAATCACCAGTGCCAGAGGTGTCCATAGTGTCTGTAACATAAACACAAACATGCACAAACAGTCAATCATATAATCAAATAATCACATAAGTCACCAAGTAAGCATTCAAATCATTCTCCTAGTCCCACTAGCCTCCCAGTCTCCTAGACTGATACTCCTAGTCTCACTAGCCAAATTCTCCCAGTCTCTAAGACTGCTCTATCATCTACCTCGACCTCTTAGATCGAGCCTCGGTCTCCAATACCGAGCCTCAGCCTCCAAGACTGAGCCTACTCTTCCTAGTCCAACTAGCCAACTACCTCGATCTCTCAGACCGAGCCTCGGTCTCCAATACCGAGCCTCAGCCTCCAAGACTGAGCCTACTCTTCCTAGTCCAACTAGCCAACTACCTCGATCTCTCAGACCGAGCCTCGGCCTCTCAGACCGAGCCTCAGCCTTTCTAGACTGAGCCTATAAATAATGAATAAAATGTGCTCAACATTTGTTTGTAAAAAGTTTTGGATCTGGACTTAAGTGGTATGCAGCAAAAATGTTTTCGTGAGAGCCCTAGTGATCATAGTCTAGACTCGAGAAAGAATCCTAGTTCGCTATGATCAGAGCTCTGATACCAAGCTGTCACACCCTGGCTTTGCGGAAGCGTGGTTAATTTGGTGTGACTTCTTAATACCATAGCTTAACCATAACAAAGCTATATGAAATAAAATCATGCAAGATCATCCATTTGATTAAGTTTTAAAACCAGAGTAACATACCATTGTCTTACAACATCATAACATAAAACATTGTCTTGAAAAACATAGACATCAACATGAAATAAACGCAGTTTAAGATTTGTGACTTGTCCAGGAAAGAGTCACATTTCCTAAACCGGGATGACCTTGGAACCCTTATGCAGCGGGAAAACATAACATACCGCGCCAGATCTTTAATTTCCTGAAATACATGTAAGTTGAAAAATCAACAATAATGTTGAGCGAGTTCATGTGTAAGTGAGTAAGTAAACCTTTGTGAGTATAAAAATAGTCTTGGTATGTAGCAAATAAGGGAATTGAGATCACCAATGGTTTGCAAGGCCACTGATATATGTGAAGTGCAAATAGGGAGACTCAAACCTAGCAGATTTCGCCACGGCATTAGTATGTGGACAAAGTCACCCCAAGGTCCGTTTCTAGTTTGGCCTGGGGCTGGGCTCGCTACACCCAGATAGATCTACCGCTCCTGTCCCTCGGTCCCGCCATGAGGACTAATGGCCTCATGTTGCTCCTACCCACTCACATGATCTAAGTAGTAAACCTCCTTACGCTAACCATACCGTGTATAAAGTACTTGTAATCAAAGTAACATGTATTTCACCCCCATAGTTAAGAAAACTGAAAACAGTTAGAGAAAAGGGGGACATGAACTCACAGTGGTGCGTCTCTACCAAGCATGCTGTAACAACTGTGCTTGTAATCACTATGAACAGTTCTGTTATCAATAAAACAATGTTATTTGATCACAATGTTTGTTTTGTTATGTTTTATATTTTTCATGTTTTGACTTTTATGTAATTTCAAACTCTACATCGCTTTCTGGAGAGTTATACGCAAACTAGTGCGTAAACGTACTCAGTTTAATGCGAGAAATACTCCGGAACATCAACATACACTCAACATACCTTAAATAACCTTTACATAACTTAGAAATAAGTTTTGAAGGCTTTGGTATGGCAAAAACAAGTTAATTCGTTTACAGGGACTAAACTTGACAAACTGCGAAAGTATGACGATTCGTACTGGAACAGACATTCCGGAACATAACCATAAGTTAAACACACCTTAAATATCCTTTACATAGCTTAGAAATAGGCTTTGAGGGGTTCGGTGTGCTAAAATAAACTTTTGGGTCATTCAGGGACTAAAAGTGTCAAAAAGTGCACAAGTTTGCATTTTCGCGCATAACTTACGTTCTGAATACATCTGGACATCCAAAAATTTATGTAAGCATGACTATATTATTTTTTAGTGTTCGCCTTAAGAAAAATCCATTCGTCGCGTCATTTGGATCGTTTTTCGCGCTTATGCGCATTCCGTCGTAATTAAGCGAACATCGCGTTCGTACGACCAAACGAACCAACACCCGGCATATTTTTGAACATGTTTCATGTCCACAATGTTTAGGCATCATTTTAGGGCCTTAAATTTGGCTTTACGGGCCTTAGAAGTGTCAGAAATGGCCTTAAACACGTGCAGGGACTGAAACTGTCATTTTTCAAACATGTTTGCTGATCAGAAGGGCCAGGCGGCCCGCATTGTGTTTGCCTGATCCTGAAGCGGGCCGCTTCCCACTATCAGAACAGATTCAATGCATTTAACATCAGTTGCAGCTGTTTGATTCACACCCACACATTCCCAATAGCCTAGTCAGCTGATAAGGATCACATTTTAGTCACCACAACTTGCCAACAATTGTACGGTTGCGATTAAAGCACGGATTCCATGAAACGATCTCAACGGTGGACCGAAAACTATAAATACCCCATCACCCCAATGCAAAACTTACTAGAAATTTGATTTGAGAAACTCTAAGTTGAAACATTTGTTTCATACCTGAGATTTTTGAATCGAGTTTAGCATTCGGGGACCCTTCGTAAGTATTCTTTCGTTCTTTTCCTTATTTTTACTGCTTTTCGAGTCAGAAAGTCAAACTTTGTTTGACTTTCAGCATTGACCAGTAATGGTCAATGCGAAGTTCGTTTGAACTTCGCAACGTGATTGTAATCACGATGGTCATAGTCCCTTGGGACTATGCCTACTGATTACCACGTTGTCTAGGGTCGTAGGGTAAGCGATCTGATCAATCGCTTATACCTTCGAACCCGACCCAGTTTGGTCGATCATTAGGATCCGACCAAATACATTAGGTGACCATACTATAGGGCATAACCTTCCGAGGTTATACCTTATGGTCACATCGTTTAAGTAGTTGTATGATAGGTAGTTTATATGCCTTAGGTAAATTACCAGAATACCCTTTTCATGTAGAATTGGTAATTAAGCATATGTAACCTAAACTTTTGTCACATAACTTATTATGTAACATGTTTAGGCATATAACACTTGTCATAGGACTAGTTAGGCGGTCCGAACGCGTTTCACGCGCACGACGCGTTAAAGTAGCATAAGCTTCCTAAACGGGTTGTAATGAGTCGTAAACAATTATGTTAGGTTTCATTTAGTATGTAGGCTTTGTTAAACCAAATGACACGAGTCTCTACACTCGTTTGGTTTACGAAACCTCATTCTATCCAATCATCCGATTAAGGTCCGGTTATTAACATAGTTACCTATATTAGGTGCCGTTTGATTCCGAGATCTTTAGCATTACTTGGTGATTATCTTAAGGCATCTGAGCTATATCAAGTGAGTACATAGACCCCTCTTTTACTGTTTTCCAAACGTTTTGGGGTGGAACACATGTGCCTACTTGTTACTTTCGTGCTTTCCTGTTTTCACATCATATACCTGCTATGTTTGTTAGTACATTATAGTACATGATTTCATTACATTTCATGCTATGTATGTCCATTGTGTGCATACTTAGTACATTGTTTTACATTACATTTCTGCTATGTATGTTGACTGATAGCATGCTAGCACATTGATTTACAAGACTTTTCTACTTTGTATGTTAACTTAGCATACTTAGTACATTGTTTTCATATGACATGTATACAACTTCTATGACATTTGGTTTGCACAAACGGGTCTTTATTACGTTCATTAACATTTGCTACGCCGCTCGGTAGTAAGTAGTGGTACCATAGGACTTGACAAATCCCATTCCTGACATCCCGGGTTTGTTTGGATGTAAGGAATGACTGAATCCGAATACAATTCTTTTGATAACCTTGACTGAAAGGGTTATCCGACTGTCTCAAGGCTTGAATGTATGCGTTAACTTACCACATAAATGTTTGTATCAGTGTATCATGCATCACTTTGCAAAACATAACTTTTTGATATATTCAAAATACTTTGTTTTGTACATTTTACTTATGGTTTAAGTAGTCTTATTTTACTTACCATACATAACATTTGTTACACATTACTTGACTACTTTTGGACTATCAACATTTGACATGGTTTATACAAGGACTATTGACTATTGGTTTAAACATAGACATTATACTTTGTTGGTTGGTTTAAGTGACTTAAGTAACGAGATGTGAGTAATATGATACAATCATGGTGGATACGCCGCTGGTACTTCCTATACATAAGTGATTGTATTATATTACATATCATAGCGTTATTTAAATCATTCATTTTGGACTTATACATTTTACACAAGTGACATGTTTTTACAAGACTTTGGTTTACAATACAGTTTATTTTATACAATTCATTTTGCATGGTTATTCATTTAACCATACATTATTCACTTATCTATACATATCATCTGGACTTATTGTTTTTCAAGCGATTTACAAAACAAATCAAATTACAAGGTTCATGACTAAACATTTTCTTAAACTTAAGTCATGAATTCTATTTTCACAAAACCTATGTATCTCACAGGCATTTTTATGCTGACGTACCTACTTTCACATGTGTTTTCAGGTGCTTTTCCGTAGGATGACGATCATGACACTAGGGCGGACCTGTGCCTTAGAAACTTAAAATGAAGCTAGACGATGTTTAATTATGTACTAAACTCTTAAATTTCTGTTTGAAACAATGTAACACTTATGTTGATAAATAAATACAACTTTGTATGCCATGGTTATGAAACAATTAATTCTGTTACAACACTCCCCGACGTTTTCCGCCACGTCTTGTATGATATACGTGGTCGGGGTGTGACACATGCCTCCAAATCGATCAGCTGAATGACGACCTACACGTGCTAACTCTATTAGACGGATGGCCGTGCCTTAGCTTTATGGTTTAAGTTTTTGGGAAATAGTTAGGCAACTATTTCGTGTTTACATTCTGTATACTTGGTAGTTATTTCTCCTTCCCAAGGATGGGGGATTTGATACATGTGCGTTCGTATAATTTGGATTACACTATTAAGTCTCACTTAATATATTTTCTTTCTAACTTCCAAAATATAAATATTCTTCTCAAAAATATTATATTTTAATACATGTGATTTTCCCAAAATAATACTTAGTAATATTATTTTTACTCTAAAAATAATATTTACGTAGTTCACAAAATAATCATAAACACTTATACAAGTGATGTTGTGAAAAATATATACTAAATATATATGTATCACGTTTTATTTTGTGAAATCCCACCTCCGATGTTTTGTAAATATAGTCGTGGCGAAACTTATATTTTGAAAACAAGTCAAAATGTATTTCTAACACTTATAGTGAAAATATTTCTAAGTGTTAGGCTTTTGGAAAAATTTCGCCAGAGTTTCCTCTGTAACTGGAGGTGGCCACGCTTTCAAGCGTATCATTTTCTTTTATAAATCAAATCAACAATTTTCTCATTCAACCAAAACAATGTTCAAATCACAAACTAGTCAAAATATATATATAAATCGCATAAAATTTCATGAACTTGTGATTTATCCAAACTGTGAAGTAAATCTCATTACTTTTAGTGGATCTTTATATAAAACAATCCGATTTTGTAAAAACCTCGTTTTTAGAGAAGTTCCGTCTTTACAACTTCTTGTCATTTTTTTCAAAAATAGTTATTTTGTCGAAACTTTGTGTTACACAAGTGTTTACACACTTGTGTGTTCTAAAAACCATTCTTGTTAGTGTAAGATCCATTTTTAGAAAGCATGATTTCTTTAACGCGTGGTCCTTTGAAAATACCACCCGTAGATCCGTAGATCTGCTAGTTTTAAAATGAAGCTAGACGATGTTTAATTATGTACTAAACTCTTAAATTTCTGTTTGAAACAATGTAACACTTATGTTGATAAATAAATACAACTTTGTATGCCATGGTTATGAAACAATTAATTCTGTTACAACACTCCCCGACGTTTTCCGCCACGTCTTGTATGATATACGTGGTCGGGGTGTGACAGAAGAGTTGGTATCAGAGCCAATGGTTATAGGGAATTAGGTTATTAGTAATGCTTTGACCTAGACTATAACTTTTCTAGGACCCTAACACAAGTTATCTTGTGTTTAGATCTTAAAACATGTACATCACCTATCCTTAGGTGATTATCAAAACAAGGAACCAAAATTTTTCCGAAACGATTTTTGAAAAACAATCATCTGTTTTTGAATGATTTATTACAAGGTTTTGAACCCTCTATTGTAAGGTTTTGAACCCTCTGTTATATGGTTTTGAACCCTTTTCAGTTTGGTTTTTGGCCTTGTGCCTTCAAATTTTCAAAATCCCGTCAAACGTTTTGGGTTTTAAATAATGTGAACATGTGCAAACTGGAAGGGTGAATGCCTGTATTCTGAGTTTTCTGTCTAGGCAAGCACTTCGTATACATCTCAACCAGACGCGAGACCAGTTGTGCTTACCTGGGAATTCTTGGGATGAGTGTTCACTTATAGGCGAGCATGTCTTCATTATACATTATTTTTGATCCATTTACTTTGATTAGTCACTGTGTGTCGTTTGTTTGCTTTGTGATACGGACGAATGACCACAATCTATGCTGTTTGCAATTCTTGTTTATATCATCTCAATCTTTTCATCCAATCATCTCACTCGTTTTCTTTCATGTTTTCCTCTTTTAGAATGCCTCCTCGACGCGAGAACCAGATAGCTACTGCCGAGTTGGCAGAAATTATTGCGCAGCAGATGGCTGCTCAATTCCCAAATCTCTTTGCTCAATGGCAACAAGCCAACAACAACAATAATGCTCCATGCAAATACAAGGATTTTAACTCGGCTAAACCACTCAAGTTTAGTGGTTCTGAGGGAGCGACTGGGCTTCTTCAGTGGTTTGAGAGCATAGAGAATACTTTTCGCCACGTGCAGTGTCTCGAAAATCGCAAAGTCGAGTTTGCTTCGAGCGTATTTCAGAAGAGGGCTTTGACATGGTGGAACGGGGTTATGAGGGACCAAGGTGCAGAAGTTGCTCTCGCACAGACATGGGCTGAACTTAGAGCCCTTATGATGAGGGAATTTTGTCCTCGTCATGAGCAGCGAGCCTTGGAGAAAGAGTTTGATAATTTGAAGCAAGATAGTGGAGAGCACAGGGCATATACTGACAGGTTTGAAGAGTTGAGTCTGCTTTGCCCGACTATGGTTACCCCACTCGACAAGGCCATCGAAAGGTACATCGACGGCCTACCTGACTCAGTGCAGGATATCCTTACTGGTAGTGACCCTGCCACACTCCGTCAGGCGATAGAGTTATCAGCGACACTGACTGAGTCGCAGGTTCGTAAGGGAAAGCTGCATAAGAAGGGTGACAAGGGTAAGAAGCAAGCATCTGGCAAAGGGGATGGTAAGAAGGGTGAAAACAAGAATGGGAAGAATTCTGGTTCCTCAAGGAATTCTAGGAAGCGAAAGGCTTCCCAAAATTTTGCCGTTACTGCACATGCTCAGGCTGCACCAAATCAGCCTGCGCAGCCACTAGCCAAGAAGCCTTTTTTTGGCAATGCACCTTTGTGCAACAGGTGTAACGGCCATCATCAACCACACCTCCAGTGTCGTCAGTGCACCAACTGCGGAAGATCTGGTCATCTTGCTGTCAACTGCCGCATTCCTGTCAATCAAAACCAGGCAGTTCATAACCAAGCTCAACAAGTTGCTCAGCCTCTTGCTCAGCAACAAGGCCAAGCTGCACGACCTCATTTTCCTCCTGGTTCGTGCTACAATTGTGGGGATCTGACCCACTACAGGAACCGGTGCCCAAGGCTAGTCAACCAGAACCAGAATCTGAATCAGGCTCCGGCTCGAGGCCGAGCCTTTAACATGAATGCCCAAGAGGCGCAGGCGGATGATAACGTGGTGAACGGTACGTTCTTTATTAATAATCAGCCTGCATCTGTTCTCTTTGATTCGGGTGCCGATAAGATTTTTGTGTCATTGTCTTTTGAGCCGATGCTTCGCGTGTCTAGAACGAAACTAGGAAAACTTTTGACAGTAGAAGTTGCTAGTGGTGAACCCATTATTCTTGATTCTGTTCTTCGCAACTGCCAATTGAATCTTAACGACCATCTTTTTCCTATTGACCTCACGCCAATGCAACTTGGAAGCTTCGACGTTATTGTGGGAATGGATTGGTTATCCAAGCATCACGCAGAGATAGTTTGTTCTGAGAAGATTGTTCGTGTGCCGCTTTCGACAAGCGAGATCCTACAGGTTCAAGGTGAGAAACCGTCTGGTGGTCTCAAGCTCATGTCTTGTTTTAAAGCTCGGAAGTATCTGCGGAAGAACTATGTGGCTTTCTTAGCACATGTTACAGAAGATAAAGGCAAGGGTAAGACTATTTCAGATATTCCTGTCGTTCGGGATTATTCTGAAGTATTCCCTGAAGATTTACCTGGTCTACCTCCAGCACGCCAAGTCGAGTTCCGCATTGATCTCGTACCTGGTGCAAATCCCATTGCCAGAGCTCCATATCGTCTTGCACCGTCTGAGATGCAAGAGTTGGCTAAGCAGCTTCAGGAGCTCTCTGATAAAGGTTTTATCCGTCCCAGCTTTTCACCCTGGGGTGCTCCCATTCTTTTTGTCAAGAAAAAGGATGGATCCTTTAGGATGTGTATCGATTATCGTGAGCTTAACAAGCTTACCATCAAAAATCGATATCCTCTACCTCGCATAGATGATCTCTTTGATCAGCTACAGGGCGCTTCTTATTTTTCGAAGATTGATCTACGTTCTGGGTATCATCAACTTCGGGTGCATGAAGAAGATATTCCCAAGACAGCGTTCCGTACTCGATATGGGCATTATGAATTCACAGTCATGCCATTCGGTGTGACTAATGCTCCTGCTGTTTTCATGGACTTAATGAATAGGGTCTGCAAACCTTATTTGGATCAGTTCGTCATTGTTTTTATTGACGACATCTTGATTTATTCTAAGACGCAAGCTGATCACGAGCAACATCTTCGTCTTACCCTAGAACTCCTAAAGAAAGAGCAACTTTTCGCCAAATTCTCCAAGTGCGAATTTTGGCTTAAAGAAGTTCAATTTTTGGGGCATGTTATCAACGAACAAGGTATCCATGTAGATCCCTCCAAAATCAGTGCGATTAAGGATTGGGATACGCCTACTACTCCTACTGAAGTTCGTTCTTTTCTTGGTCTAGCGGGTTATTATCGCCGCTTCATAGAAAACTTCTCGAAGATTGCAGTTCCTCTAACTGCTCTAACTCAGAAGAAAATTCCCTTTTATTGGGGATACAAACAAGAAGAAGCTTTTCAACACCTGAAGCAGAAGCTTTGCGATGCGCCTGTTCTATCATTACCTGAGGGTGATGATGATTTTGTCTTATATTGTGATGCATCGAAATTAGGCCTTGGTTGTGTTCTGATGCAAAGGAACAAAGTCATAGCATATGCATCGAGGCAGTTGAAGATACATGAGAAGAACTACACCACTCATGATCTTGAGTTGGGTGCAGTTGTTTTCGCTCTAAAGATCTGGAGACATTATTTGTACGGTACAAAATGTGTGGTTTTCACTGACCACAAAAGTCTTCAGCATATCTTCAACCAGAAAGAACTCAACATGAGGCAACGACGTTGGGTCGAGCTTTTAAACGACTATGACTGCGAAATTCGCTACCATCCTGGTAAGGCGAATGTCGTAGCTGATGCATTGAGTCGTAAGGAACGAACTAAGCTGCATTGTGTTCATGTCCAATCTGTTATTCAAGCTCGATCTGATATCCAAGCACGCATTTCTCAGGCTCAACAATCTTGTGTTTCACAAGGTTTAATGGATAAGGAATTTCCCTATCACATAACGCCTGCTCTTGAACTGAAGGACAATGGATCGTATTTCTTCATGGACCGTTTGTGGGTCCCAAGCCAGGATGATATTCGTGCCTTGCTTATGGATGAAGCCCATAAGTCTCGTTATTCTATTCATCCGGGCTCAGATAAGATGTATAAGGATCTTCGTATTCACTATTGGTGGCCTGGTATGAAGAAAGACATTGCCTTATACGTATCCAAATGCCTTACTTGTCTTAAGGTTAAGGCTGAACATCAACGTCCTTCGGGTTTATTGGTACAACCAGAGATCCCAGTTTGGAAATGGGAAAACATTACTATGGATCTTGTTACCAAACTCCCGCGCACAAAGAAAGGTCATGATGCCATCTGGGTAGTCGTTGATCGTCTTACTAAGTCAGCACATTTCTTGCCAATCCGTGAGGATTTTCCTGCTGACAGACTTGCACAAATCTATGTGGATGAAATTGTAGCTCGACATGGTGTTCCGTTGAACATCATTTCTGACAGAGATGCTCGTTTCACTTCTCATTTTTGGAGAACCATGCAATCTGCTATGGGGACCCAACTTAATCTGAGCACAGCTTATCATCCGCAAACGGATGGTCAATCTGAGAGAACAATCCAGACTCTGGAGGATATGCTAAGAGCTTGTGTGATCGATTTTGGTGGTAGCTGGGATTCACATCTTAAATTGATTGAATTCTCCTACAACAACAGTTATCACACTAGCATCAAAATGGCTCCTTTCGAGGCTCTCTATGGTCGAAAATGTCGTTCACCAGTCTGCTGGAATGAGATTGGCGAGGCTCAACTTACTGGACCTGCCCTCATTTTAGAGACAACTGACAAGGTCAAGAAAGTTCGTGATAACCTTCAGGCAGCTAGAAGCCGTCAGAAGATTTACGCGGATCCAAAACGCAAACCCTTGGAATTTCAAGTCGGTGATCGAGTATTACTTAAGGTCTCACCTTGGAAAGGTGTGATCAGATTTGGAAAGAAAGGAAAACTTGCACCTAGATACGTTGGACCATTCAAGATCGTCGAAAGAATCGGAAAGGTAGCCTACAGACTTGAGTTACCTCCTGAACTTGGAAATGTTCATCCAACTTTTCACGTGTCCAATCTCAAGAGGTGTTCAGCTGATGAGAACTTCTCCATACCGCTTGACGAAATTCGTGTTGGCAAAACACTGAAATTTGTTGAGAAACCAGTGGAAATCATGGAACGTGAAGTCAAGTGGCTTAAACGCAAGCGCATTCCTTTGGTCAAAGTTCGCTGGGAAGCTAAACGTGGACCTGAGTTTACTTGGGAACGCGAAGATCAAATGAAGGCGAAATATCCACATCTTTTTCCACGAGTTTCCTCTAAATAAATTTCGGGACGAAATTTCCACAAGTAGGGGAGACTGTAACAACTGTGCTTGTAATCACTATGAACAGTTCTGTTATCAATAAAACAATGTTATTTGATCACAATGTTTGTTTTGTTATGTTTTATATTTTTCATGTTTTGACTTTTATGTAATTTCAAACTCTACATCGCTTTCTGGAGAGTTATACGCAAACTAGTGCGTAAACGTACTCAGTTTAATGCGAGAAATACTCCGGAACATCAACATACACTCAACATACCTTAAATAACCTTTACATAACTTAGAAATAAGTTTTGAAGGCTTTGGTATGGCAAAAACAAGTTAATTCGTTTACAGGGACTAAACTTGACAAACTGCGAAAGTATGACGATTCGTACTGGAACAGACATTCCGGAACATAACCATAAGTTAAACACACCTTAAATATCCTTTACATAGCTTAGAAATAGGCTTTGAGGGGTTCGGTGTGCTAAAATAAACTTTTGGGTCATTCAGGGACTAAAAGTGTCAAAAAGTGCACAAGTTTGCATTTTCGCGCATAACTTACGTTCTGAATACATCTGGACATCCAAAAATTTATGTAAGCATGACTATATTATTTTTTAGTGTTCGCCTTAAGAAAAATCCATTCGTCGCGTCATTTGGATCGTTTTTCGCGCTTATGCGCATTCCGTCGTAATTAAGCGAACATCGCGTTCGTACGACCAAACGAACCAACACCCGGCATATTTTTGAACATGTTTCATGTCCACAATGTTTAGGCATCATTTTAGGGCCTTAAATTTGGCTTTACGGGCCTTAGAAGTGTCAGAAATGGCCTTAAACACGTGCAGGGACTGAAACTGTCATTTTTCAAACATGTTTGCTGATCAGAAGGGCCAGGCGGCCCGCATTGTGTTTGCCTGATCCTGAAGCGGGCCGCTTCCCACTATCAGAACAGATTCAATGCATTTAACATCAGTTGCAGCTGTTTGATTCACACCCACACATTCCCAATAGCCTAGTCAGCTGATAAGGATCACATTTTAGTCACCACAACTTGCCAACAATTGTACGGTTGCGATTAAAGCACGGATTCCATGAAACGATCTCAACGGTGGACCGAAAACTATAAATACCCCATCACCCCAATGCAAAACTTACTAGAAATTTGATTTGAGAAACTCTAAGTTGAAACATTTGTTTCATACCTGAGATTTTTGAATCGAGTTTAGCATTCGGGGACCCTTCGTAAGTATTCTTTCGTTCTTTTCCTTATTTTTACTGCTTTTCGAGTCAGAAAGTCAAACTTTGTTTGACTTTCAGCGTTGACCAGTAATGGTCAATGCGAAGTTCGTTTGAACTTCGCAACGTGATTGTAATCACGATGGTCATAGTCCCTTGGGACTATGCCTACTGATTACCACGTTGTCTAGGGTCGTAGGGTAAGCGATCTGATCAATCGCTTATACCTTCGAACCCGACCCAGTTTGGTCGATCATTAGGATCCGACCAAATACATTAGGTGACCATAGTATAGGGCATAACCTTCCGAGGTTATACCTTATGGTCACATCGTTTAAGTAGTTGTATGATAGGTAGTTTATATGCCTTAGGTAAATTACCAGAATACCCTTTTCATGTAGAATTGGTAATTAAGCATATGTAACCTAAACTTTTGTCACATAACTGATTATGTAACATGTTTAGGCATATAACACTTGTCATAGGACTAGTTAGGCGGTCCGAACGCGTTTCACGCGCACGACGCGTTAAAGTAGCATAAGCTTCCTAAACGGGTTGTAATGAGTCGTAAACAATTATGTTAGGTTTCATTTAGTGTGTAGGCTTTGTTAAACCAAATGACACGAGTCTCTACACTCGTTTGGTTTACGAAACCTCATTCTATCCAATCATCCGATTAAGGTCCGGTTATTAACATAGTTACCTATATTAGGTGCCGTTTGATTCCGAGATCTTTAGCATTACTTGGTGATTATCTTAAGGCATCTGAGCTATATCAAGTGAGTACATAGACCCCTCTTTTACTGTTTTCCAAACGTTTTGGGGTGGAACACATGTGCCTACTTGTTACTTTCGTGCTTTCCTGTTTTCACATCATATACCTGCTATGTTTGTTAGTACATTATAGTACATGATTTCATTACATTTCATGCTATGTATGTCCATTGTGTGCATACTTAGTACATTGTTTTACATTACATTTCTGCTATGTATGTTGACTGATAGCATGCTAGCACATTGATTTACAAGACTTTTCTACTTTGTATGTTAACTTAGCATACTTAGTACATTGTTTTCATATGACATGTATACAACTTCTATGACATTTGGTTTGCACAAACGGGTCTTTATTACGTTCATTAACATTTGCTACGCCGCTCGGTAGTAAGTAGTGGTACCATAGGACTTGACAAATCCCATTCCTGACATCCCAGGTTTGTTTGGATGTAAGGAATGACTGAATCCGAATACAATTCTTTTGATAACCTTGACTGAAAGGGTTATCCGACTGTCTCAAGGCTTGAATGTATGCGTTAACTTACCACATAAATGTTTGTATCAGTGTATCATGCATCACTTTGCAAAACATAACTTTTTGATATATTCAAAATACTTTGTTTTGTACATTTTACTTATGGTTTAAGTAGTCTTATTTTACTTACCATACATAACATTTGTTACACATTACTTGACTACTTTTGGACTATCAACATTTGACATGGTTTATACAAGGACTATTGACTATTGGTTTAAACATAGACATTATACTTTGTTGGTTGGTTTAAGTGACTTAAGTAACGAGATGTGAGTAATATGATACAATCATGGTGGATACGCCGCTGGTACTTCCTATACATAAGTGATTGTATTATATTACATATCATAGCGTTATTTAAATCATTCATTTTGGACTTATACATTTTACACAAGTGACATGTTTTTACAAGACTTTGGTTTACAATACAGTTTATTTTATACAATTCATTTTGCATGGTTATTCATTTAACCATACATTATTCACTTATCTATACATATCATCTGGACTTATTGTTTTTCAAGCGATTTACAAAACAAATCAAATTACAAGGTTCATGACTAAACATTTTCTTAAACTTAAGTCATGAATTCTATTTTCACAAAACCTATGTATCTCACAGGCATTTTTATGCTGACGTACCTACTTTCACATGTGTTTTCAGGTGCTTTTCCGTAGGATGACGATCATGACACTAGGGCGGACCTGTGCCTTAGAAACTTAAAATGAAGCTAGACGATGTTTAATTATGTACTAAACTCTTAAATTTCTGTTTGAAACAATGTAACACTTATGTTGATAAATAAATACAACTTTGTATGCCATGGTTATGAAACAATTAATTCTGTTACAACACTCCCCGACGTTTTCCGCCACGTCTTGTATGATATACGTGGTCGGGGTGTGACACATGCCTCCAAATCGATCAGCTGAATGACGACCTACACGTGCTAACTCTATTAGACGGATGGCCGTGCCTTAGCTTTATGGTTTAAGTTTTTGGGAAATAGTTAGGCAACTATTTCGTGTTTACATTCTGTATACTTGGTAGTTATTTCTCCTTCCCAAGGATGGGGGATTTGATACATGTGCGTTCGTATAATTTGGATTACACTATTAAGTCTCACTTAATATATTTTCT
Organism: Helianthus tuberosus; assembly: GCA_030545235.1. Taxonomy (NCBI): domain Eukaryota; kingdom Viridiplantae; phylum Streptophyta; class Magnoliopsida; order Asterales; family Asteraceae; genus Helianthus; species Helianthus tuberosus. Next base: position 122,188,000 of record CM060451.1, on the reverse strand, counting down.
TTCTAACTTCCAAAATATAAATATTCTTCTCAAAAATATTATATTTTAATACATGTGATTTTCCCAAAATAATACTTAGTAATATTATTTTTACTCTAAAAATAATATTTACGTAGTTCACAAAATAATCATAAACACTTATACAAGTGATGTTGTGAAAAATATATACTAAATATATATGTATCACGTTTTATTTTGTGAAATCCCACCTCCGATGTTTTGTAAATATAGTCGTGGCGAAACTTATATTTTGAAAACAAGTCAAAATGTATTTCTAACACTTATAGTGAAAATATTTCTAAGTGTTAGGCTTTTGGAAAAATTTCGCCAGAGTTTCCTCTGTAACTGGAGGTGGCCACGCTTTCAAGCGTATCATTTTCTTTTATAAATCAAATCAACAATTTTCTCATTCAACCAAAACAATGTTCAAATCACAAACTAGTCAAAATATATATATAAATCGCATAAAATTTCATGAACTTGTGATTTATCCAAACTGTGAAGTAAATCTCATTACTTTTAGTGGATCTTTATATAAAACAATCCGATTTTGTAAAAACCTCATTTTTAGAGAAGTTCCGTCTTTACAACTTCTTGTCATTTTTTTCAAAAATAGTTATTTTGTCGAAACTTTGTGTTACACAAGTGTTTACACACTTGTGTGTTCTAAAAACCATTCTTGTTAGTGTAAGATCCATTTTTAGAAAGCATGATTTCTTTAACGCGTGGTCCTTTGAAAATACCACCCGTAGATCCGTAGATCTGCTAGTTTTAAACATTATTGTACAAACTAAAACACTTTTACACAAGTTCATGCTATGTGTGTGGTAGAGTTTCATCTCCTAACCCTTGTTACACTTAAACAAGCTTTATGTCATAATCCAAGATAATGACTAAACCGGGTTAAATGATGATCCGAGCTACCACAACATAGATCGGGTCCAAATAATCACACAATTCAAATACTACAAGTTTTACACAACACATGAGCTATTAACCACCATTTTTAGTGTTTTAAGTAGACTTTTATGCTTCATCTTGTAAGTTATCGAGTTTTAACCGTTACAAATCGTTTTAACCACTTTAAGATAGTTCAAGAAGGTGATTTAAGCAACATACCACTAGCTCGAGGCTAGGGAAGAATCTATGCGAAAAACGCGTGGATAAAAGCAAAGTAGAGAGGTCCTTCGCCTTCCGTTTGCACCAAGACTCCTTATATGCGACCCTTAACACTTGTAGATGATTGGAATGGCTTGAACAAGATCGAAGGATGGATGGATGGTTGTTGTTGTTCTCGGCCGTGAGGAGCAAGGAGAGGGAGAGAGAGTTTAGTTGTTGATTTGTGGAGTGTAAGTGTTAAGTGTGCTAACCCTTGATCTTATAAACAAAACTTTGTGTAATTAACCAATGGATACTATGCTTCCTAGATATTAAACATCAAGATTATAATAATAATATAGAGGACATGGTATGTCCCCCTCTAGTTGGGGACGGTTAGTGAGGGGGGGGGTCCTCGGTTCGATTCTAACTAGTAGTTAGGTTAATAGTTAGGTTAAGTAAAGTAGTTAAGTGCTTAACCCGGTTAGTGGTGTGTCACGCGTTACAAAGGGTGTTAGGGTAATCAGGGACCCTAACTGGCTCAGAAAAAGATAAATAATGAAAATAACAATATTTTCATGTTTCGGGTAATGTCCGGTTGTTCGGTTGGATAGTAATCCGTTAAAGTGCTTAACAAAGCTTTAAAGTGTCGTTAATACCCTTTTTAGTGACACAACTTATTTCTGACACTTTAGAAAGTGTCTAGTAATATTTTTCTCAAGTTTTGGCACTTTATTAGTTAGCTAAAAGCTGAATTTTTGTGTAAAGTGCTGAGTTTTTGTACTTAGAGTACGTTTTAGGCACATCCAGTCATTGTGACTTATTCCTAGAGACGCAGTTCTACAACCCTTGTATTCCCTACACTCACCACTAGTGTAGCAAAATAGTTCTGGCTCATACAGGCCTTAGAGGCAGTGTCTGCCTGATGCTGGCTTTATCAGCATGTTCAATAGGTTATCCGTTTATAGTGCTACTGTGCTTTTGTGCATCATGTTTGTCACTAAGGTTCAGCATATAAATAATGTAGTGACGGTAAGTAAAGTATGATGCAAGTAAGTACATGTATCAGTATTCAAGTAGCAGTTTATTCACAAGTTCAAGCAAGCACAGTAATTAAGCAGTAATTAATTATTAATTAAGTTGTATGGATACCTGGTTTAGTGAGGGTTGTCACAACACGGTGGCTACAGCTTTCGCAGCTCACCCTGGAGGTCAGCATGCACCTGCGCAACCACGTGTTTGTACTTTCAAAACTTTCATGGATTGCAAGCCTCTCCCTTTCAATGGCACTGAGGGTGCCATAGGTCTTCTACACTGGATTGAGAAGGCCGAAGCTGTTTTTGCTGTCTGCGAGTGTCCCCCTGCTAATTGGGTGAAGTTTGCTACTGGTACGCTTGAAGGAAATGCGCTTTCATGGTGGAAAGCGCAGATTCAGATGCTTGGTTTGGAAACTGCTAATGCTACTGCGTGGGAAGATTTCAAGGACATGATCAAGGAAGAGTACTTCCACAGGGATGATATCCACAAGCTCGAAAACGAGTACTTCGAGCTTAAGATGGTTGGATCAGAGATTGAGACCTACACCAAGCAGTCCAATGATTATGCTGCCCTCTGCCCTAACATGTCTCGACCTGCTTACCGAAGAATCCAGCTCTACCTCAAGGGTCTAGTTCCAGAAATCCAGAGCCATGTGACCTCAGCCAACCTCACTACGATTCAGCCAGTCTTCCGTCTTGCTCACAAACTCACTGATCAGGCTGTGGAACAGGGCAAGCTGTCCAAAAGGATCAGTGCTACTGCCGGAACTTCTAGTGATCACAAACGAAAGTGGGATGGAAATCAGGGTAAGGATGCTAACCCTACTCAGGCCCTAGCCCAGCAAAAGAAAACTGAAAACAACAAGGGCCCTCAGCAGCAGGGAGGCTACCAGGGCCATCTCCCCAAATGTAACAAGTGTGGCCGACATCACAATGGGCCCTGTACCAGGAACAAGTGTCAGCTATGCAACAAGATGGGGCATGAGGCAAGGGATTGTAGGAGTCCTCGTCCCGCAGGGCAGAACCAACCACAGCAGCAGCAACATCATGGGAATATCAAGGGTTTTTTCCAGTGTGGAGCTGAGGGGCACATTAAGAGGAACTGCCCCCATTTAAATCAGAATGACAACAATCAAGGCGCTGGAAACAACAATTAAAACAACAACAATGCTGGAAATGGCGCAAGAGGAAGGGTTTTTGTGATTGGAGCTGGAGAAGCTAGGAATGATCCCAACATCATGGCAGGTAAGTTCCTACTCGATGATCGTTATGTTTCTGTATTATTTGATTCTGGAGCCGATGCTAGCTATGTATCCCTACGTATTAGTAAGAAGCTTAAGCATACGTCTACGTTATTAAGATCTAAGCATACCGTCGAGTTAGCGAATGGTAGAAACATTGAGGCCTCACACGTGATAAGTAACTGCAAACTAGTATTGTCTGGTCAGACCTTTAGCATCGATCTTTTCCCTATCGTTCTTGGAAGCTTCGACGTCGTCATTGGTATGGATTGGTTATCCAAACATCGGGCTGAAATTCTCTGTCAAGAGAAAATGGTTCGTATTCCCCGTCGTTCTGGCAAACCCCTTATCGTTCAAGGTGATAAAGGCGGAGAAGTCACATGTCACACCCCGACCACGTAAAACAACAAAACATGGCGGAAACGTCGGGGAGTGTTGTAACAGAATTAATTGTTTCACAACCGTGGATATTAAAGTTACGTTTTATTTATCAAACAAGAGAGTTACATTGTCTTAAACAAGAAACAAAGAGTACATAACATAAATCAACTAGTTCTTGCTTTGTTTTAAGTCACTAAGGCACAGGTCTGCCTAAGTGTGTCTCGAACATCCTATGTAACTGCTCCTGAAAACACATGTGAAAATAGGTACGTCAGCATAAAAATGCCTGTGAGATACATAGGTTTTGTGAAAATAGGATTCATGACTTGCGTTTAAAGAAACTGTTTAATAAAAGTAGCCATGAATCTTGTTGAGTGGTTCCTTTCATAAATCATTTAAAAAGTGATAAATAAACCAAATGATATATATGTATAAAGGAATAATGTATGGTTAAGTAAATAATCATGTAAAATGAGTTTGTATAAGTTAAGTTATTAGTAAAACGATGTTTATGTGAAGATTGTATTGTATATGTAATATGTCTAAACTGAAATGGTTTAAATAACGCTACGATATGTAATACCATAAAAACACTTATATATAGGAAGTACCAGCGGCGTATCCACCATGTTTTTATCGTATTACACGTCACCTCGTTACTTAAATCACTTACCCAAACAACCACCAAAATGTAATGTTTAACAATTGTAGAAATGTTTATGTATGGTCAAATACGGTTCACACGGTTCAGTAGTTACAAACGGTTCACATAATCAAATGGTTATAACAGTTCACATAGTCAAATGGTTACAACGGTTCACATAGTCGAATGGTTACAACGGTTCACATAGTCAAATAGTTATAAACGGTTCAAAATGTAATATAATGTGTTCATATGCTGGATGAGCATATGCAACAAAATGTAATGTAAAAACAATGTGCTAGCATGCTGAGTAAACATACATAGCAAAACAAGGTAATGTAAATCAATGTGTCCATATGTTGAGTAAACATATGTAACTAATGTAATGTAAATCATGTACTATATATGTACTAATGAACATAGCAAGTATATGATGTGAAAACATGGAAAGCATGAAAGTAACAAGTAGGCACATGTGTTTCACCCCAAAACAGTTTGAAAACAGTAAAAGAGGGGTCTATGTACTCACTTGAGATTGCCTAGAAGTCCTAGGATAACCACCAAGCAAAGCTAGAAGATCACGGAATCAAACGGCACAGAAGGTCCCCGCAAGCTCTTGATCCGATTTACTCTCAGGTATGAAGCATAAACTTCAACTTAGAGAGCCAAAATCAGATTCAAGTGTGCTTTGGGAGGAAGTGAGGGTGGGTATTTATAGGAATTCAAGAACCGTTAAGATCGTTCATCGAAAACTGAGCTTTGATCTGGACCTTACATGTGTGCCCATGGTTTTCTTAAACCATGGGAGCCCCTAATAATGGACTAGGTTCATTGAATACCAGCCCATGGTTTTGCAAAACCATGGGTTAAAACCATCAACACTTCAAAATGGACTAGGTTCATTGAATCTGGTCAGAAATTTCAAAAATGGTCCTTGCACTTGTAAAACTTGATTTTTTTTTTTTGCACTTTTAAGCCCCGTTAACCCCATTTCAAGGCTCTAAAATAAAGTTAAAGTATAGGAAACTCAAAACATGCTCAAAAGTATCTCGGATGTCGGTTCGTTTGGTCGTACGGTTGCGTTGTTCGGTTAATTACGATGGAAGCCGTAACAGACGCAAAAACGGTCCAAATTGCGCGACGAATGGATTTTTCTCATGCCAATCACTAAAATAAAATATTTTAATGATTACATAAATTTTTGGATGTCTGGATGTATTCAGAATGTAAGTTATGCGCGAAAATGGAAACTTGTGCACTTTTTGACGCTTTTAGTCCCTGAATGACCCAAAAGTTTATTTTAGCACACCGAACCCCTCAAAGCCTATTTCTAAGCTATGTAAAGGACATTTATGGTATGTTTAGCTTATGGTAAGGTTCCAGAATGTCTGTTACAGTTCTAATTGGCATACTTTCGCAGTTTGTCAAATTTAGTCCCTGTAAGCGAATTAACTTGATTTTGCCATACCAAAGCCTTCAAAACTTATTTCTAAGTTATGTAAAGGTTAGTTAAGGTATCTTAAGCATATGTTGATGTTCCGGAGTATTTTTCGTGTTAAACTGATTACGTTTACGCACCAGTTTGCGTATAACTCTCTAGAAAGCGATTTAAAGCTTGTAATTGAACAAGAATTGATATGTGAAAAAGATACACATATTTATACCAATCCCAAGTATGAAATACAATATTTCATTGGTTTGGTATTCGTTTGATGGTCACAGTGAAACAGGTGTCACAGTCTTTCGTCCCGAAATTTATTCGTAGGAGTCTGTCTGTGACTTTGTGTCAAATAATCCACCAGAGATAAGCAAGGCATAATCCTGTCATTTCCTTAACGGACATTCTTCAGAAATGAAAATGAACGGATGGAGTCATTTTCCTCAACGAGTATTCTTCAGAAGCGGAAATGAAGGATTAAACAACGGATATTCATTTCCTCTACGGACAATCTTTAGAAACGAAAATGAACAGACGGAGTCATCTTCAATGGTTGCTTCCTCAGAAACAGAAATGAAAAGGATAAACAAATGGATATTCATTTCCTCAACGGGTAATCTTTAGAAACGAAAGTGAACAGACGGAGTCATTTTCAACGGTTGCTTCATCAGAGTTGGAAATGAAGGATTTAACTAAACGGATATTCATTTCCCTCAACGGATATTCTTCAGAAGTGAAAATGAATGGATGATTCATTTTCCTCAACGGGTTCTTTGTCAGAAACGGGAATGAAGGAACAATCAATGGATATTCATTTCCCTCGACGGATACTCTTCAGAACGAAAATGAACAAACAGAGTCATTTTCCTCAACGGGTATTCTTCAGAATTGGAAATGAAGGATTAAACAAACAGATATTCATTTCCCTCAACGGATATTCTTTCAAAAGCGAAAAATGAATAGCTAGTTCATTTTTCCTCAACGGATGCTTCATCAAAAATGGAAATGAATAGGGTTAACTCTTGACACATGACAGAACTTGCTGTGATTTCTGTGCACTAAATTCCATAATTATGTATGCATCCATAATTACGTAATTCCTTGCACAGTCCGCACAGTTTGTTTTGTAATTGTTTAGGGGAAGAAAATCAAACCTGTGATGAGGGTGACTAGACTGCCGTAGGGTCCTTTTAATTAGATCGACAGATGATATTTTTAATTAGGCCACCAAGGAGTCCTTTCAGCTATATCATCACATGATATTCCAACCCAGATTTTTGGATCAATCTGTTTAACTAGACCACTCAAGGGGTCTAATTATGGAGTAGTACTTTATAATCCAAGGGACTTAACTACAACGTAGAAGTCCGTTAAGGATTTTAGGTAGTACCTTTGGGTATCCTACTATGAATCCCTTATACGAAGATATGGAAGATTCTACGAGGATTTGGATAACAAAATTTGAATCACACAAAAATATAAGAAAATGAACATATAAGCACATAATTGTTTTCTTGGATATTAATTGTTATTATCTTGTTATTGATTTGAACATGGGTATTCAAGGCATACCAGGAACCTAGTTGATGGACTTCAACGTCCTCAAGCATCTATCTGAAAAGATAGGATGATCTTCTAAAATTTCGATTTTTGATCACAAGGAATCACCACATTCGAATTAAGGTATACAACGATTATGGACTTACGGGAATATCCTTAGGTACCCCATTAAGGAGTGGGTATTCGTCCAGAGTTGTAACTTGCGCCTTGTACTTCGTTTTCCTTGGAAGAAACGGGTACTTAGGATTTTCGTGGAAAACGCAAGAGATCATAAAGTGGAAGAATTTTGGGGGTAGTCTGTTCTTCAAGGGATAGGGTTCCTTGATTGTCGGTATTGTAGGGGATATGTTGTTTACACATCCAACCACATCAATATTTGTATATTGCATTGTAAAATAAAAGCTTTATTTATAAACAACGATAACAACTGTTTCATGGACCTTGACAACAAAAGAAAATAATACATAAGACGTGATTATTTCTAAACAGCGTTGTCTTCCATTCGGTCAGATGCTCATCCCTGCACTGGATTCGCATTAGCAAGCTTTGGGCAGTTTCTTCAGAAATGGCCCATCTCGCCACAGTTGAAGCAAGAACCTGGTGGAAAACGACCTTGAGCAGGATTGTTGTTAACTTGATTTGGTGCAGCTGCTGTTGGGCAAACCCTCGCCGTATGACCTATAAGTCCACAAACTTGGCATGTGCGGCACTTCACACCAGCATGATGATGTAGGCCACATTGGTTGCACAAGGGTGCAGTTCCGTTGTAGGGCTTCCTAGTAGGAGGTTGAGCTGGTTGGTTGGGGACGACTTGACCATTGTGAGCGACCATGGCGAAGTTCTGAGAAGCCTTTCGCTTCTTTGACTTCTTAGGGGATCCAGTCTGTTCATCCATGGTCTTTGATTCCTCGATTGGTTTCTTGTCACTTTTTCGAAAAAGTTTACCTTTCCTGATCTGAGATTCAGTCAACGTTGCAGCTAGCTCAATGGCCTGTCTAACTGTAGTAGGGTTGCTACCAGTCACAATGTCTTGTATCGAGTCAGGGAGGCCATCAATGTACTTTTCGACTGCCTTATCCAAAGGTGTGACCATGTTTGGGCATAACAGACTTAACTCCTCTTAACGGTCTGTGTAGGCTCGATGCTCACCGCTATCTTGCTTAAGATCATCAAATTCCCTTTCTAGAGCCCTTAGCTTATGACGAGGACAGAATTCCTTCATCATAAGAGCCCTAAGCTCGGCCCAAATCTGTGCTAAAGCAACCTCAGCACCACGGTCTCTCATCACCCCGTTCCACCATGTAAGAGCCCTCTTCTGAAACACACTGGAAGCAAACTCGACCTTGCGATTATCAGGACACTGAACGTGACGAAATGTACTCTCAGTGCTCTCGAACCATTGTAGGAGCCCAGTTGCTCCTTCAGAACCACTAAACTTGAGTGGCTTAGCCGAATTGAAACTCTTGAAATTGCATGGAGCATTATTGTTGTTGTTGGCTTGGTTCAGTTGAGCAATAAGATTTGGGAAAGCAGCAGCCATTTGTTGCGCGATGATTTCTGCCAGTTCGGCATTCGCTATCTGATTGTCGCGTCGAGGAGGCATTCTAAAAAGGGGAAATAAGAGAGAAAACAAATGAAATGGCATTGGGTAAGAATAGGATGTTATAACTACCGACCAAAATCATGGGTGATGGTCATTTGTTTGAACCACGAAGCAAACAAATGACACACAAAGGCTGAATCAAAGCAAGTAGGTCCTTATAATGTATCGCGAAGACATGCTCGCCTATAAGTGGACACTCACCCCAAGAGTTCCCAGGTAAGAGTGACTGGTCCGATTATGTGGATTTGTACGAACACTCTAGCCTTAGACAGAAAACCCAGGGTACAGGCATTCACTCTTCCAGTTTGCACGTGTTCACACTATTTAAGACCCAAAACTTTGACGAGATTTTGAAAACTCAAAGGGGTTCAAAACCTTATAATAGAGGGTTCAAAACCTAGTAATCAATCATCCAAGGACAGATGATTAATTTTCAAAGAGGATTCGGAATTGATGTTCTCGTTGTGGTTATCACCTAAGGATAGGTGAAATGCATGTTTTAAGATCTAAACACAATATAACTTGTGTTGGGGTCCTAGAAAGGTTATAGTCTAGGTCAAAGCATTACTAATAACCTAATTCCCTATAACCATTGGCTCTGATACCAACTTTTCTGTCACACCCCGACCACGTAAAACAACAAAACGTGGCGGAAACGTCGGGGAGTGTTGTAACAGAATTAATTGTTTCACAACCGTGGATATTAAAGTTACGTTTTATTTATCAAACAAGAGAGTTACATTGTCTTAAACAAGAAACAAAGAGTACATAACATAAATCAACTAGTTCTTGCTTTGTTTTAAGTCACTAAGGCACAGGTCCGCCTAAGTGTGTCTCGAACATCCTTTGTAACAGCTCCTGAAAACACATGTGAAAATAGGTACGTCAGCATAAAAATGTCTGTGAGATACATAGGTTTTGTGAAAATAGGATTCATGACTTGCGTTTAAAGAAACTGTTTAATAAAAGTAGCCATGAATCTTGTTGAGTGGTTCCTTTCATAAATCATTTAAAAAGTGATAAATAAACCAAATGATATATATGTATAAAGGAATAATGTATGGTTAAGTAAATAATCATGTAAAATGAGTTTGTATAAGTTAAGTTATTAGTAAAACGATGTTTATGTGAAGATTGTATTGTATATGTAATATGTCTAAACTGAAATGGTTTAAATAACGCTACGATATGTAATACCATAAAAACACTTATATATAGGAAGTACCAGCGGCGTATCCACCATGTTTTTATCGTATTACACGTCGCCTCGTTACTTAAATCACTTACCCAAACAACCACCAAAATGTAATGTTTAACAATTGTAGAAATGTTTATGTATGGTTAAATACGGTTCACATGGTTCAGCAGTTACAAACGGTTCACATAATCAAATGGTTATAACGGTTCACATAGTCAAATGGTTACAACGGTTCACATAGTCGAATGGTTACAACGGTTCACATAGTCAAATAGTTATAAACGGTTCAAAATGTAATATAATGTGTTCATATGCTGGATGAGCATATGCAACAAAATGTAATGTAAAAACAATGTGCTAGCATGCTGAGTAAACATACATAGCAAAACAAGGTAATGTAAATCAATGTGTCCATATGTTGAGTAAACATATGCAACTAATGTAATGTAAATCATGTATAATATATGTACTAATGAACATAGCAAGTATATGATGTGAAAACATGGAAAGCATGAAAGTAACAAGTAGGCACATGTGTTTCACCCCAAAACAGTTTGAAAACAGTAAAAGAGGGGTCTATGTACTCACTTGAGATTGCCTAGAAGTCCTAGGATAACCACCAAGCAAAGCTAGAAGATCACGGAATCAAACGGCACAGAAGGTCCCCGCAAGCTCTTGATCTGATTTACTCTTAGGTATGAAGCATAAACTTCAACTTAGAGAGCCAAAATCAGATTCAAGTGTGCTTTGCGAGGAAGTGAGGGTGGGTATTTATAGGAATTCAAGAACCGTTAAGATCGTTCATCGAAAACTGAGCTTTGATCTGGACCTTACATGTGTGCCCATGGTTTTCTAAAACCATGGGAGCCCCTAATAATGGACTAGGTTCATTGAATACCAGCCCATGGTTTTGCAAAACCATGGGTTAAAACCATCAACACTTCAAAATGGACTAGGTTCATTGAATCTGGTCAGAAATTTCAAAAATGGTCCTTGCACTTGTAAAACTTGATTTTTTTTTGCACTTTTAAGCCCCGTTAACCCCATTTCAAGGCTCTAAAATAAATTTAAAGTATAGGGAACTCAAAACATGCTCAAAAGTATCTCGGATGTCGGTTCGTTTGGTCGTACGGTTGCGTTGTTCGGTTAATTACGACGGAAGCCGTAACGGACGCAAAAACGGTCCAAATTGCGCGACGAATGGATTTTTCTCATGCCAATCACTAAAATAAAATATTTTAATGATTACATAAATTTTTGGATGTCCGGATGTATTCAGAATGTAAGTTATGCGCGAAAATGCAAACTTGTGCACTTTTTGACGCTTTTAGTCCCTGAATGACCCAAAAGTTTATTTTAGCACACCGAACCCCTCAAAGCCTATTTCTAAGCTATGTAAAGGAAATTTATGGTATGTTTAGCTTATGGTAATGTTCCGGAATATCTGTTACAGTTCAAATTGGCATACTTTCACAGTTTGTCAAATTTAGTCCCTGTAAGCGAATTAACTTGATTTTGCCATACCAAAGCCTTCAAAACTTATTTCTAAGTTATGTAAAGGTTAGTTAAGGTATGTTAAGAATATGTTGATGTTCCGGAGTATTTTTCGTGTTAAACTGATTATGTTTACTCACCAGTTTGCGTATAACTCTCCAGAAAGCGATTTAAAGCTTGTAATCGAACAAGAATTGATATGTGCAAAAGATACACATATTTATACCAATCCCAAGTATGAAATACAATATTTCATTGGTTTGGTATTTGTTTGATGGTCACAGTGACACAGGTGTCACATCACAGGCATCATTTCATTCTTAAAAGCCCAGAAGTGTTTACGAAAGGGGCACACCGCTATCTTAGCACTTGTCGCCGACACACAGGAAAAGGAAAAGAGGATCGAAGATTTTCCAGTTGTACGCGACTATCCCGAGGTATTTCCTGAAGAACTACCTGGACTCCCTCCTCACCGTCAGGTCGAATTCCAAATCGAACTAGCTCCCGGAGCAGCACCTATAGCTCGTGCACCTTATCGACTAGCTCCCGCAGAACTGAAGGAACTTTCTACACAACTGCAATAACTGTTGGACAAAGGATTTATCCGTCTTAGTTCGTCACCCTGGGGAGCGCCAGTGCTCTTTGTCAAGAAGAAGGACGTCACATTCCGTATGTGCATCGACTATCGTGAGCTAAACAAGGTTATCATCAAGAATCGTTACCCACTCCCACGCATCGACGATCTATTCGATCAATTGCAAGGATCAAGCTACTACTCCAAGATCGATTTGCGATAAGGTTATCATCAGTTGAGAGTCCGCGACAAGGATATCTCCAAGACTGCTTTCAGAACCCGTTATGGTCACTATGAATTTCTCGTCATGCCTTTTGGAATGACCAACGCGCCTGCGGTCTTTATGGATCTCATGAACCGAGTGTGCAAACCCTACCTCGACAAGTTTGTGATTGTCTTTATCGACGACATCTTAATCTACTCGAAAAGTCAAGAGGAGCATGAGCAACACCTGCGTCTTATTCTCGAACTCCTTCGCAATGAACAACTGTACGCCAAGTTCTCGAAATGTGACTTCTGGCTTCGAGAAGTCCACTTCCTTTGACACGTGGTCAATAAGGATGGAATACACGTCGATCCAGCTAAGATCGACTCTATAAAGAATTGGCCTACACCTAAGACACCGACCGAAGTTCGCCAATTCTTGGGATTGGCAGGATACTATCGTAGATTCATCAAGGGATTTTCAAAGATCGCTCAACCCCTCACGACTCTCACCCAGAAGGGTATTGCTTACAAGTGGAATGATGCTCAGGAGTCTGCTTTCCGGAAGCTAAAGGATAATCTCTGTAGTGCTCCTATTCTCTCTTTACCTGAAGGTATCGACGACTTTGTGGTTTACTACGATGCGTCTATTCATGGGCTCGGTTGCGTGTTGATGCAACGCGAGAAAGTTATCGCTTACGCTTCTCGACAACTTAAGATTCACGAAAGGAACTACACTACGCACGACTTGGAGTTGGGAGCAGTGGTTTTTGCTCTTAAGATATGGAGACATTACCTGTACGGTACCAGGTGCACCATTTACACCGATCACAGGAGTCTCGAGCATATCTTCAAGCAAAAGGAGTTAAACATGCGACAGCGTCGATGGGTCGAGCTCTTGAATGATTATGAATGCGCGGCGGACGCCCTCAGTCGAAAGGACACTACACCTAAGCACGTGCGAGCGTTACAACTTACCATCCAATCTAACCTCCCTACTCAGATACGAGATGCTCAGGTTGAAGCATTGAAACCAGAGAACATCAGGGCGGAGTCCCTACGCGGGTCAAGGAAGTGATTAGAACAAAAAGAAGACGGTGCTTACTACGTAACCGGGCGTATATGGGTCCCACTTTATGGAAACTTACGCGAGCTTGTGATGGATGAAGCACACAAGTCTCGTTACTCAGTACATCCTGGTTCGGATAAGATGTACCGTGACTTAAAGACTACATATTGGTGGCCAGGTATGAAAGCCAACATAGCAACCTACGTTAGCAAGTGCTTGACCTGTGCTAGAGTCAAGGTCGAATACCAGAAGCCGTCAGGCTTGTTGCAACAACCGGAACTGCCAAAATGGAAATGGGAGCAAATTTCCATGGATTTCATCACAGGCTTGCCAAAATCTCAGAGCGGGAATGACACTATCTGGGTCGTCGTGGACCGCCTAACCAAGTCTGCACATTTCCTCACGATCAAGGAAACCGATAAGTATTCGAAGCTTGCTGCAATCTACTTGAAGGAAATAGTTGCTAGGCACGGAGTGCCAACCTCTATCATTTCTGACCGTGACCCACGCTTTACATCTAAACTATGGTAAGCTACGCATAAATCTTTTGGCTCACGTCTGGACATGAGTACTGCTTACCACCCACAGACCGATGGTCAAACGGAACGTACCATTCAAACGCTTGAAGACATGCTGAGAGCATGTGTTATTGATTTTGGAAACGGGTGGGAACGACACTTACCATTGGTAGAGTTCTCCTACAACAACAACTACCACACTAGCATTCAGGCAGCACCCTTTGAGGCATTGTATGGTCGTAAATGCCGATCACCCTTATGTTGGGCGGAAGTTGGCGAAAGCCAAATTACTGGCCCGGAACTCGTAGTCGAGACTACGGAAAGGATTGCCCAGATCAGACAACGCATGGCGGCAGCTCGTGACCGTCAGAAAAGTTACGCTGATAAGCGTAGGAAACCGCTAGAATTCCAGGTCGGTGACCGGGTTCTACTTAAAGTCTCACCCTGGAAGGGCGTGGTTCGTTTTGGAAAACGGGGCAAGCTAAATCCGCGATATGTTGGACCATTCGAAATTACCGAGAAGATCGGTAAGGTTTCTTATAGATTGAATCTGCCGGAAGAACTGAGTGTAGTGCACAATGTCTTTCACGTGTCTAATCTGAAGAAGTGTCTGTCAGATAAAACACTCATCATCCCTTTTAAGGAACTCACTTTTGACGAACAGCTACACTTTATTAAGGAACCGATTGAGATCACGGATCGAGAAATCAAAGTCCTCAAATGTAGCCAGATACCTATCGTACAAGTTCGTTGGAACTCGCGCCATGGCCCAGAGTTCACCTGGGAACGGGAAGACCAGATGAAACGCAAATATCCTCAGTTGTTCCCTAACGAAACTCCCAGCACTGAAACTACAACCGAATTTCGGGACGAAATTCCAAACTAACAGGGGGATGATGTGACACCTCGTTGAAACGTTCTCACTCGCACTAGCTTGACAGTGACTGCCTTAACTTTCGGGACGAAAGTTCTTAAAACTTAGGGATAATGTGACACTCTAGGTTTTCCCGAGCAACCTCCTTGTTTAGCATTATGTGTGCATATACTATTAAATGAAGATTTGTGAATTATCTTGATGTATTATGTGATGCTTATATTAAATTAGGTGTATGTAATATATATATATATATATATATATATATATATATATATATATATATATATATATATATATATGTATGTATGTGTAAGTGAACCGAGACCACGAACCCGACTCGAGACCACTCGGTCTCGAGTGAACAGTTGGGCCGTTTGGGCCGCACCCCTCCTTTAATCCATTCAGAGCCCATTAGGGTGCACCAACATGGAACGGGCATAAAACCCATGCTCCTAGCCGACCTTGCCATTTTTGAGCAATTAACACTCCCTCTCTCTCACACACTCTCCTTCTCCCTCTCCTCTCATCTTTCTCTCACTAACACCCTAAGTCTCAACATCTCCTCTCTCTCTCGGATTCAACCGGTAGCATTAAGACTCTCGGATCAAGCTCATTACCCTCACTCAGAACTTCTTTCACCGACTCTCCATACCCTCCATATTTAACCGGTTAGTGTTTTGTAGTTATGTTAATCTTTGGGTAACTTTAGGATGCATGATGACACTACTTGTTGAATGAATGGGTTGTTTATTAAGATGTTTGCTTTGAATGTTTAAGTGACGATTAAAGTGTGAACTCTTGTATAAAAATGTCTTGCTAGGAATGATTTGAATGATAAATGATTGATAGTTTAGGATGTTAATGACCACCCGATTCATGTTGATATTATAGAACAAATGTGTGTTGATGATGGTTTACAAGATTGTCGTGATATATGTTCACATGATTCTTGAATGAATTTAAATAAGAAGAGGTGGTTTAATTGGATGAATTTAATGAAGAACAGTATGAATATGGGATGAATATGTGTTGAACATTTGAAAAATGCTTGTTTGATCCGTTTTAATCTAGTGTTAGACAAGAAAACATGTTGGTGAAATTGTATTGGTTAGTACATAGGATCATGGAAATGAAATTCTATTGGATAGTACAAGTTGGACAGGTGTGTGAGTCGAGACCCCCGGTTTCGACTCGAGACCATCAAAGAGACAACTCGAGACCAGGCAGCAGACAACAAGGACTCGAGACTAGCTACTTCTCGACTTGAGATCTCATGATCTCGACTCGAGACTGTACTCGAGACCTCCAAGGTTGCTACTCATATATACATCACTCGAGAGCAGAGGTTGCGACTCGAGACCAGCCATCCACAACTCGAGACCCCTTGGTTGTGACTCGAGACCGCATGATCTCGAGTCGAGACCACCTGGTCTCGACTGGGCTGTCCGACTCGGTTATTGGGCCACCAAATGTGACAACGTGTTTTGGGCTTGTATCTGTGCTACTGTGCCATGTGCTGATTGACTGTTTAAGGATTAGAACAGGCCCAATAACTTAAAAGATAATTGTATGTTATGTATGCTATGTGTTAAGTTATGTGTAAAATATACGTGACTTGCCTGTACCCAAACCTGACCTATACTGGTAACCATGCTAGGACGTGGTGACCAGCGTGCTTGACCAAGTAAACTAATCTGCCAAGCAACCCAAGGTGAGTTAACACACTAAAAGCATGCATCCCAAGAAGGGACACGAACAAACTAAAGAATGCTTTCAAACTAATATTTCCGGGGGAAAATGCGAATGGGTATATTTTAAATTACTATTTTCGGGGGAGATACGTTTGGATAATATTTATATCCCAACTAGCAAAACTAAACGAATCTCTATAATGTAAAGTCCCTGCTTACAGTACCGATTAATCACCGGGGGCGAACGGGTTATTAGTTGATAGCGCTATTAGGTTTGACAAGCTCACACCGTGACCGGGGGAGATCGGGCGTGAACTAGTAGACCTTGCATCTTGGTCAATGACGATAGACATTGACTCGGGGCACAAAAATCTTCTTGTCAATAGTTTCGGTAACGCCAGTTTAGTAAGCTTTCATATGGGGTAGCTCCCCATGACGTGAATATAAATGCTCTATCTAAACAATCTACGTTTTCGACAAGTTAAAACTGGATATCTCGTGAACTCGCCAACATTATGTTGACACCCTACTGCATGCTTTGCAGGTACCCTTTGACTCAAGAGCTTGCAGCTTGGGGATGTGTAGTGGTCGTCTTAACCCATGTGTTGGGTTCTAAATAAACCTGAACTATGAACTTTATTTTAAACTATTTTGTCTATGCTTCCGCTCTTTACTTAAACCGTTATTTGAACTTATATCTTTGAACTTGACTATGGTATTTGCTAACCTGTGTGGTTGGTGATCAATATTATTATTAACTAAATGCTCAGTATAATTAGTGGCTGGATCCTGGTCATGTCACACGCCTCGCGGTGGTACTCCGCATGTGGTTTTGAGGGTGTGACAATAATACTACCAGCTAAGTCCCGAGATGACTGCGAAGGAGAGCCAACAGGGCGTGCTATCCTTAACTAGACACCATCGGGTGTGAGTCGAACTATAGTACCATACTAGCTAAGGTGGAACGTAACGAGTAAGAGCCCTAGCACATATGTATCGAGCATCACGTGTAAATATGTAAGCCAGTCATTCACATGTGATAGTAGTTTTGAGTGTGTACTGAGTTTTGATAAGTGCGCTTTATATATGAACGTATGTTACACCCCAAAAGTGTGTTTTAAAGCGTAAAAAGGGGTCAAGTATACTCACAGTGTGCGTTTAGCAAGTAAACACAATCTGGATTGGATTGAAGGGAGCGCCTTGAGTTAGCCTGTGCACGGAAACAGAAACGTAAGTCTTCCTCAGGGCTGTATGGTTGAAAACAGAATGTCGAAAGGGTTAAGTGTTCAACAGGTGATCTGAACGGATGGGTTCCATCTGAACGGATGGTCATCCGGACGGATGGTCATCCGGGCGGATGGCCATTCGAACGGATAGCCATTCAAACAGTTTGTGGGTGTTTGTGAATCGTTAAAATTTGATGTTTGATTAAAAGCGTTTAAACATGGAGATTGTCAGGGTCAGGTCATCCGGTAGGATGGTCATCCGGACGGATGGCCATTCAGTCGAATGATCTGTAGTTGAAGTTTTGTAAAATTTTCGAAGTAAAAGTTCTTGAGTTAACGGAGACAGCGTGACGACGTGTCAAACAACGGAATATACCAAGTCCTGTTCATTCGGCCAGATGGTCTCAGCCCATTTGGACAAATGCGCTGTTCTTGATGAAGATTCATGTCTGACCCGTTAATCGGACCATCTCTCCGGTGGAAATCCGTTTTCAAGCCGGATTTCGACTAACGAACGAGTCGAGAGTCTGATTGAGTCCAGATTCCATCAAAGTTATGTAGAAAGTGAAGAAAAGTTTGAAAAGTGTTGCAATTTTTCATAACTTAGTTGAATAGTGTGGAAATCCTTTAGATCTGGAACCAATCTTGATTGAATGATGCTTCCACAGCAGTTGCCTGAGCGAACCGAGCGGAGTCCACCTTCAAAAGGTCCAAATCAGTCGATTCCGAGGAAAAAGTTAGTGTTTGTGTGTGGCATTGATGAAGAAGATGATGTAGAAGATATTAGAGATGAAGATTAACGAAGGTTTGAGTGAAAAAGATTATAAAATGGCCTTGAATCAAGACAGAGACCTGGGGAGCAGATGAGAGAACCAAAGTGTTGAAATGAGACACAATGGCCCTATTTATAGGTGAGGTTGGGATTTAAGGCAGTGCGCTAGAATGGGTTCAGATGGGTGGTGTTCGGATGGCTCTGTCCGGACGAATGGTCATCCGGTCGGATGCGGATGATCATCCGGGCAGATGGCCATTCAGACGGCTGAGCTTGTGTTAGTTAGTTTTCTAGCTTTAGTTCGTTTGACGTGTTTTGTTGCATTAATCTTGTGGGTACTCTAAGCGTTTTAGTGGGATAAGAAGTATCGTGTTATGTTGCGTTTCAGTGCTATAAATTGAGTTGCGCGTGCCAGCGTCTGCGCGTTTAAACAAGTTTTAATACTTAGATATTTATATCTAACTATTATTATAATATAATAGGTCATAGCATAAGTAACTGCGTTTCGAGTTTGCATTGAGTTTGCGTTGTGATGAGCGAGAGCGAGTAGTTTAGATACTCACGTGATGTCATCGTGTAAGTGTTAGCGTTATGAGCGGATGCGTTGTGATGTGCGATATAGCGTGTGTAATAAGCGATGTAGTGCGAAAATATGCGAAGTAGCGTAGTTTACGATATAGTTTACATTATGATCCAAATCTCTGGTGCTAGGCGTAACGAGAGTAACAAGCGCGAAAGTGCGGGTTATTACATGTTGAGTTCCATTTTCAGCCTAATCTACTGTGACAACTGTACTCTGTAATCGATGTACGATGTAAAACAATGATGATTATTAATAAAACAATGTGCTTTGGTGTTACTATATGTGTTTTGATGTTATTATGTGTGTATTTGTGTTTGGTGAATTTTCAATTAGATTCGACTCCGATTTCAAGCTTTAAATCGCTTTCTGGAAGGTTATACACGCACCGAAGCGTAAATATAACCAGCTTAATGCAACAAACACTCCGGAATAGTGACATAGGCTTAAAATACCTTAAATAACCTCCACATAACTTAGAAATAAGTTCTGGATGGTTTGGTGTGTTGAAATCAAGTTTGTTCGATCGCAGGGACTATTTGTGTCAAACTGCAAAACTATACCGATTTGTATAGAAACGAACATTCCGGAACTTGATCATAAGTTAAACATACCCTAAATATCTTTTACATAGCTTAGAAATAGGCTTTGAGGGGTTCGGTATACTAAAATAAACTTTATTGATCAATAGGGACTAAAAGCGTCAAAAAGTGCACAAGTTTGCATTTTCGCGCATATCTTACGTTCTGAATATATCCAGACATCCAAAAATTTATGTAATCATTGAAATATTTTATTTTAGTGATTGGGATGCTAAAACTTCATTCGTTTCGCCTGTTTTGCTAGTTGCCCAACCTTAGATTAACAAGTGTATGGCCAAGATTTGAGCTTCACAACACTTGGAATGATCCTAGAACTCCTAACTTACTATAAATAGCAACCCCCCACTTCACTTCATTCTCACACTTGATCTGAAATCAGCTCTAAGTTGGGGTGTTTACACTTCATACCTGAGCTATTTTAGATCAAACATCCTTCTTGGACCCTTTGTAAGTCCTCTTCTTGCTTGTTCTTGTATTTCAAGCATGAAAGTCAAACAAGTTTGACTTTCAGCTTTGACCAGTCAATGGTCAACACAAAGTTCCATTGAACTTTGCAACGTGAGCGTAATCACGATGGTTATAGTCCCTTGTGACTATACCTACTGATTACCACGTTGACTAGGCGTAGTGACGAGTCGTAGTTTCGGCCAAAATGCGTATTTATGCGTATTTTGTAACCAAACTACTCTTGGGTATCAAAACCGTTTGTTTTGATATCAAAAACTTGTTTTCTAACTTAACTAAACATGTTCTAGCATGTTTAGCTCGTCACTTTTAGTTGAGTGCTTGTGTAAAGTCGTAAGTCAAGCGGACTAAACACCCGCTTAGACTTTCGAACTCGACCCGTTTGGTCGATCATTAGGATCTGACCAAACATGTTTAGTGACCATAATTGCATAGGGAATAACCTTCCAAGGTTATACCTTATGGTCACTTAGGTTTAATTAGTTGTATGATAAGTAGTATATATGCCTTAGGTAAATGACCAAAATGCCCTTTTCATGCATAATTGGTAATTAAGCATATGTAACATAAACTTTTGTCACGTAACTAATTATGCAACATATTTAAACATGTTTAGGCATATAACACTTGTCATAGGACTAGTTAGACGTCTCGAATGCGCTTTTGCGCGCACGACGCGTTAAAGTAGCGTAAGCTACCTTAATGGGTCGCAACGGGTCGAAAGCACTTAGGTTAGGTTCCGATTTAGGATGTAGGCTTTGTTAAACCATATCACATGAGTTCCAACACTCATTTGGTTTACAAGACCTCATTCTGTCCGATCTTCCGATTTAGGCGTCTATTGTTTGACTAGTGATTCGATTACTAGGTGCTGTTTGATTTCTTTGGTTTGCTCGAGTTTGTTGAAGTTCTATTGATTGAGGATACTTTGCACTCCATGTGAGTACATAGTTCCCCTATTTTACTGTTTTCAATTGTTTTGGGGTGATTCATATGTGCTAAATGTTTTCGAGGTTTTAACGATGGTTTTCAAAACGATTTTTGATATTATAACGATGATTTCAAAAACGATTAAGATGGTTTATATTAAACTAATAACGATTTCAATAAAGTGAATAAACTAGTTGGTTGTATTTACATAACGAATGACATTCATTAGCATTGATCAAGCCGACTAGTATTAGGTTATGGTACCATAGGATCTGACAAATCCCATTATCGTACTGCACCCATGGTTATGTGTGGGTTAGGTGGGTAATGACTGAATCTGAATGTTAATTTACCCTTTGGTGGTTTATTAATGCGAGAGCGAGATAGTCGAGTCACGAAGGTTTGAATGTTATTAGCGAGGCGACCATAAATAGTTTTCACACTTAAAACGAGGATGATTTAAACGATTTAAACGAATTAACGATTTGGGAACGATTCACACAAGATTAAACGAGTTGGATAAACGATTGGTTTTTGGTTAAGTATTTAGATAACGGGACGGGGGTAATGTTGTGAAAACATGGTAGATACGTTGCTGGTACTTCTTATATATAAGTGTTTTCAACATATTACATACCGTAGCGTTATTTAGTTCACTTGGGTAAACGATTTTGAAACAATGTCACTTAACGATGTTTTCGAAAGGATATAAACCATACGAGATTTATTAAACGAGTTAATACGAGATGTTTTACAATTTGCTTTACTAAAACAAATGTTTTTGGGTTAAGAATCATGGCAACGAGGTTTTATAAACTATAACCCGCTTGATTTGAGATGGTTTATTAAGTTGCAATATTATACTCTTTTCAAAACAAGGTTTTTAATAAAGTATTGCAACATTTAAACTAGCCATGAATCCGACACTCCTATAAAACCTATGTACTCGCCAGCATTTCTTGCTGACTTTGTTTTTACATATGTTTCAGATGTTGATGCTTGATGATGATTACTACGATGCATGAGTCACTTAGGATCTGGACGAGGCCTTAGTGACATAATAACAATATTAGTCGATATGTAACTTGTTTGTTTTGTGTTAAAACAATGTAAATTACTTAATGAATCAATAAAACGAAACTTTTTGAATCCATGGTTGTGAAACAATAATTCTGCCACGACACTCCCCGACGTTTCCGCCGCGGTTTTGTTGTTTTAACGCGGTCGGGGTGTGACATCTACACCAACAGCAACACCCTCTTGTTGCTTAGGAGCAGATTTCTTTGGAGAGTTAGACACTCTCTCCTCATTATCACCACTCTTCTCTAGTTATTTCCCTTTCTGTTTCTCACTGATTTGTGTTTCATTCTTTTTGTCAGGACAGCAGCTTGCTACATGTCCCTTGGTGTGACACTTGAAGCACGATCTTTTTGCCGAAGGCTTCTTAACTGAAGCCTTTGAACTAGATCCTTCATTAAATGATGATGTCTTAGAAGGACTTTGTTTAGTTTGCTCAGATTCAGATTTTTCTAAGTTTTTATTTTTAGCGAACTCCAAATTTGATTCACGTTCAATAACAGTGGTTTCGTTTTTCATGTCACTTCCTTGAACAAAATTTACCTTTTTAATAAAATTTTATTTTTTTTATTTTTAGGAAGTGAACCTTTTGTTTTCAAAATGGGTTCCCTGTTATTTTCCTTCTTAACACTAACATCATCATACTCAGACACATCACCTTGTTCTGATGTGGAACAACTTGGTGCAGTTGACACAAAATTTGTTAACTCATCTTCATCTGGCAAGAACGAATAGTCATGACTAAAAGTGGAATCTCTGGTCTTGTCATTACTCTTCTTCAAGCCACTCTGGTCTTGTCATTACTCTTCTTCAAGCCACCCATCATATGTTTCATAACAAAAGTGGAATCTCTGAATTGACTTAATTTCTTTTCAAGTTCAACGATTTTTAGTTGTGCTTCTGACAACTCTTCGCATTTTTCAGAAAACTCTTTTGTTTTCTCACTCATCGTATCATGAGTTAAGTCTATAATTTGAAGTTTTTCATTTAATTTGCAGGTTAAGACGTCAATCTCATTTTCATAACCTTTAATTTTCTTCAAATATAAAGACTCATTTCTTTCTACAAAAATGTTAGATTCTTTTATGCTCGACATCTCATTGATCAGACTTTTGAGTTGATAACCTATCAACCTCACCCTGTAATTCCCAACATTTAAAAAAAACAGAATTAACAGAATTAGATTTACCTCTCCTGTTGATTTGTCTAAGTTGGCCATGAGAGCAGCAAGTTCAGCTGCCATCTTTTTATATGCAGCATCTTTCTCATCATCAGACTTTAGGTTTTCCTCATGAACTTCTATAATCTGATCAGCATCAACCTTTTCAGCTTCACTCTCAACCTTTTCAGCTTCACTTTCCTTCTCTACTTCAGTATCTACCTTTGCTTCAGCATTATCATCTGGGATAATCATTTCCATGAATGCATGTGTAACATTTTCATCACCTTCCAAATGAATGCTCCAATCATATGAACCCTCTCGTGCAGTAGAAATCAAAGCCTTAGAGCCAGAGTTATTTGATGCATTCCTTTTACTTGAACTTTGACCCGAAGACTCTGTCTTTGGTCTTTGACATTCCCTAGCAAAATGTCCATAACTCTGACAGTTAAAGCACCTAACTTTGGTCATGTCAAAACCAACACTCTTACCAACGAACTTTCTTCCTGTTCTATTCATAAACCTCTTGACTCTTCTAGAAATCATGGCCATTTGCCACTGTAGATCCATTTCTTCTAAGTCATTAGTGTCACATCCCAAAAACGTCGCAGCGGAATATTAAACGTAGTGGAGACGGAAGTTGTTGCCCATTTATATCTTGTCGAGCGATGCATTTTATTGTTGGACATATTGGTTTATTTTTAACATAAGTTATTAAACATTACGTTTTAAGTCACGGCACAACTACATAGTTAAGATGTCTTTGATCCTCGCGGATCTTATTACAAAAGTCCCAGAAAGTTTAAAAGTTGTCCAACATATTTAAACAAAACAACATGCATCATCAAACACAAGATACGCCATGATTTCCCGAAGCCGAATTCAAGTACCTGCACGTTAAAATCAAGTGTCAACACAAAGGAAGGTGAGTTCACTTATTCGTTTACTAAGAGATTTTATTCCGAGGAAAACTTTATGTTTAGGTGTTTATTTAAAAACATCCATTTAATTATTAGAAAGTCCATTTTACTTTCTTAATAAAATTCATGGGCCTTCCGTCGCAGTTTCTCGAACCCGACAATATTGTTACTACCCAAGTTTTGTATATTAAATTATTGCGTCAACTTTCAGACTCGTATGTTAGCTAGACGATACGAACTATATGTTAACCATGCAAGGATAATCAAAGCTAGACAATAAACAGAATATTAATTCGTCGTTTGACATTGACACGGGGCGACCGGTCACGACGGGGTTGTCAACCTGATAGATCTACCAACAATTCATCGCGTACAATACTTAACTGATTAAACGACATCATGGGCGCAGGGTTCTTTCTCGAAGAACAATATGATGTCTGCCTCACGTACAATATATATATCCTACTAATATGACAATTTAATACACGAAGATTTACGAATTCCCCTGTCACTCAAATGTTGAGACCCAGTCCGGAATTCATCCCCAATCCGTACGGTCTCGTTTCACTTAAGAAATACCGCACTTACAATATTCATTCTTCAAAATCGTTTTACATCGAAACGTATAACTTATCAAATGCATATATTTTCAGCGAAAATATATATTTTATATTAAAAGGTATGTTTTATTTCGAAAACATTATTAAACCCTTCTAACGACGTGTTCCACCCCCAAAATATATACAAAGCAGTAAAAAGAGGGGTTTAGTGACACTCACCTTTGGGTGCGTATTTTAATACCGCAATCCCAGAGATTGATTTTTATATACGTCCTAATATAGGAACAATTCTTAATCGATATATATTTAATACAAAAATCCTAAGTTTCTCCGTTTCTTAGAATTATCACATAACTTTGAGATTTTCTCGAAAAGTTGTCATTTTTTATTATGTTGGCACGTTAATATATATTTATGAGTCCATATATATATATATATATATATATTTATGATTTTTGCGACTTGAACGATTTTATTGGTGACCATTATTGTGTAAATCCGTTAACTCTCCCGTTTATACGTAATATATCTACGATTTGCGCGTCGTATTGTATATACATAAACGTTCACAGAATTTAATACCGAACACGCAAAATATTACTAACTTATCTATTTTGTCATTTTTAAAACAATTATACATAAAACATCTCATATGTACCAAATTCATGCTCGACAAACAAGTTACACATTTAACGCAATTTTACCGTTTCTAACGCACAAAACGCACATGCATACAGGCGTAGTGTAAATTTCCCACTATCAAATTAACACTTAAAATATTATCACATTTACATGTTTAAATCACTTAACACATTTTATCACATAAGATTCACTGAAAATTCACCCATACTAGTGTTCATTGAAAAATGCGTATTTTAGCGATTCGGTAACGTTTTCGGGCGTTGGACGACACGTATGACTAACCAAACACCAAGTAAACTTAAAATTAGTTAAAATACTTGTTTTTAAACTATAAACATCAGTTTATTTACTGATTTAAATCAGTTTTATAAAAATCACCCGAAAAGCCGATTTTTAACCGTTTTAACGCATAGTTTTGCGTTAAACGTTACTATAATCATCCCAACTCGAAACGACTTGATATTTTAACACAATACATGTTATTTACTGATTAAAATAGTGGTTATAATCAGATTAGTGCAGTTTTTGTGTAAGTCACATAAATCATGCGATTTCACGTATTTTACAACTTTTAATGCACCAAGTACAACATGCAAAGCTAGCAAACATTATGATAAAGTTATATATCATTAAACACTTCAAAATAACTTTAACATGCAAAGCTAGCAAACATTATGATAAAGTTATATATCATCAATTGTGATGTGTGCAAAAACAATGCAGAATGTTTAAACATTAACAATCAGGTCGATCTTTCGATACGCAGAGAAAGTCCAATGTTTAAACAAAAAAAATAAAAACAAGTTGAATATGTTTAGATCTTAACCACCAGTTCGATATTCACATATACGCAGAGGTGATCCAAGATTTAAACGAAACACCAAGAAAAATAAAGCAGAATGTTTAGGCACTAACATCCAGTTCGATACTCACGTATACGCAGAGGATGTCCAATGCTTAAACAAAATAAAGAAATCAAACAAGTTTAAATCTTTGCAAAATGAAATGCACAATCACAGTGACTTTTTCAGCAAGTTGTGAAAGTTCACAAACTGACCAGTTTTTATGCTCTTTTAGCATTCAGCGATTACTGAGTAGGTACACAATCACGAAGGATAAAACTAAGAACTATGCTTTCAACCGCGTTTCCCACTAGAACTAGGATTTTTCATTTAAGTTTGTATCGTTATCGCAAATCTACTAATCTAGCTTAGCCTATCGTCACATCTTTAGTGAGACCGTTTATCACCTTTTAACTTTCCATTTCTTTAGCGTACTGTGACAGTCTACTGATGTACTATCATTTCCTCTTTTTCACAACAAAACTCTTTTTCATTTTTTCAATGTTTTTGGATTTTCAGAAATTTTTTACTCCCCCTAAAATTCAAAATCATTTAAAGAAAATTTGAAAACAAACTGTACAAATAAAATGACAACTGTTGTGAATTGCTTCAAATCACCATCCACTTGGCATAAACAATCAGAACTCCCCCTGACAACAAACTATTTTCCCATTATGATTTCAAAACACTTAAGTTTGTTTTAATCAAAATGGTTTTTCCGGAAAATTAGTTTTGTTGGGGTTTCATCACATTGTTTTCTCAACCACTTGTATGAAAGTTAAATCAAGTTCAACTTAATGACCTTGATTAACCACATGTAGGAACAAACACCTAACCACTTGTAGGTTCATATCAACATTCCCACTTGTAAATCAAAATATGACAATTTCAATTTTGAAAATACCACTTGTAGGTCGAAATTTCACAGTTGTGAATTTCTCAAGAAAGATGCTGATTCCTGCTCCACGATTACCAACTTGGGAGCTCCGGCAAGTCCTGATTTTTAGTCATGATAGGTTCTATCCTAGTTACTAACCTGGGATGACCCATCTTCATTTGGTTTCTTCGTTTTCTTTTCATAAAATTCCTTTACCCCTTTGACCTTCTTGTCAACCATTTTTCCAAAAATATTTTTAACTGTGGGGTTAAAGGCTTTTTCAACATCAAATTCTTTCTTTTCAAAAAAGAATTGATTTGAAATTTCAACTTTTCCAATTTTTTATTTTAATTTTTCAGCCCGCAATGGTGGAAAGTTTGCATCATCCAATGGCGGCACTGAATTTTCTCTTTTTAGCTCAACTTGAGGCTCCTCTGACTTTGACGAGTCAGATTCATCGCCAAAAAATAGCTCCTCTGATTTTGACGAATCAGAATCATTGCTAGAACTATCATCTGATTTCTTAACAACCCACCTTTGGTTGTTAAGATTCACTTTTCTTTTATAAAAACCTTTTGAACACTCACCAACCTCAAATTTTGAATTTTTGAAAACTTTAAACTATTCGGTTGGTGATTTGGTTTTTTCAACTTCTTTTTCTTTGAATTTTTCAGAGACTCCCTGTTTTGTATTGATTGCCTTTGAACAATTTCTGGCAATGTGACCAACTACTTTGCAGTTAAAACAGGTTCTTGTCTCTTTCTTATGTTGAGCAACATCTTTCATCATTTCTTCTTGCTTCTTTGCAAGGAATTCTTTGTTCGTCTGCTTCCTGAACAAATGCTCTTTTTCTTCTTCTGATGATGTTCCTGAAACAAAAACAGTTTTTGGTTTATAAGTTTTCTTATTTTTATGATTTTCTGGTGGAATAAAACCTAATCCCTTCTTTTTGAAATTACCGTTATGGTTTGGTTTCTTTTGAAAACCAGAACCAGAACTGTAACCTTTTTTCTTGTTTAACCTTTGTTGAACTCTTGAGGTGTACTTTTTAGGTTTTTCAGAAAGATTTACATCTTTTATTTCAGAAATATCGATTTCTGTTAGTTTGAAAACCTTTTTAATCATTTCAGTTTTAACACCTCTTATTGGAAATTCTTCATCAGAATATAATTTGTCAGAATCATTCAAAGTGTATGCTACTTTGAATGTTTCATCATTCAAATTATTTTGTGATAACAGAAAATCTTTATTGTAAACCCGTTTGCCCTTTTTGACTGATGAACTTGAAATGTCGGACTCAGACTTTGACTCTGACTTTAACTCCTCCGTTTCATCTTTATCCAACACCTGATCAACAACTTTCTTAATTAACTCGGACTCATGATCAGTGTCGGATGATGTAAAAGTGACATCAATGTTGTCTGGCAAGTTATCTGAATGCTCAGATTCCCACTGTAAGTTGGTTGCCTTTTTGACTCTTTCTAAATTTGGATTTCGTGGAGAATATCCATTTTGGAACGGGGGTGGACACTTGTTATAGCCAAAACTTTGTTTCTTACCAGAATTCTTTACTCCAGTATCCTCTTTTGTTTCGGAATTCTTCACTTCAGATGTTTTTTCTTCAAATGCCTTCATGCCTTCCACTGTAGGGTAAATCCTGTCAATCACATAAGAAGAACATGAGTAAATTTTCAACAACTTGTTTACTCTTTCAGTTTCTATCCTCTGAATTTCCAACTTCTGTTCAAGCTCAGCACACATATCAATATAATAATTGACCATTTCCTGCTTGATCATGTATGCTCCATTGAGTGTCTTCATGGCTGTAGCTTGTTCACTGCTTGACTCGTTGTATTGATTCATGGCTTTGTTTAAGACATCATACGATTCTTTCAACCTGTTCATGTTGTGAATCAACTCGTTGTTGTATTTTTTCAGAGTCTCATAGTTTTCACAATTTTCAGACATCTTTTCTGCATCAGCTTCCTTTTTAATCTCGAAAGCTGGAACTTCTTTGACCTTTATCACTCGGACCTCTTCTTCATCATTTTTGCCTTTCATTCTTTCTGCATCTCTCTCAGCTAGAAATTGTAAGTGCTCTTTCCTTTTTTTCTGCCCAATAATCATCATCACTATCATTTTGTTTTTTAACCTTCTGCTTTGCCACTCGAGCCCTTTCAGCATCTCTTTCTGCTAAATATTTTAAGTGCTCTTTCATACTATCTGCCCAATACGAATTATCATCATCACTGTCTTTAACAACTTGAGCAACAAAAGCTTTAGCCTTTAAGATCTCTTCATCCGGACAATATTTGTCCCAGCTAAAACCTTCTGGCAATCTTTCATCCTCTTGATCTATTATACCATAACAAGCTTTTCTTGATGACTCCTCGATCGCCTTTTTAGCATGAGCAGTTTGTGATTGTTGTTGATACGGCTGTTGAGCAACTTGATGATAAATCGCTTTCCGATAATAATCATTGTTTCCAAAAGGATTTTGAGCTCTACTTGCTTCGTGGATTGTGCATTCTCGCTTGAAATGCCCTTTTTCCCTGCAACGAAAACAAGTAACTTTAGATTTATCAAATCCTAAAGTAGAAACATTAGCATCACGGAAATCATCTCTTCCTGTAATCTGTTTAAAATTTTCAGCTCTTCTCAACACGCTAGCTAAACACCACTTTATATCCATTAATTCCATCTCCTCAGCATCGATCTGATCGTAATCCTCTTTTGTCAACATTGGATTTCCGATCCTTCCTGCAACCAAACTCCCATAAGATTCTAAAACAGTCACCAACAAAGACATATGACTTTTGGCTACTTCTTCAGAGTAATTTTGATCATTCTCAAGATTTAGTGCAATGTTGCATTGTAGAACTTTGCCACTCTTTGTTGCTGAAAAATTTGGATCGAATGATGGATATGAAGAGAATCCAGTTTTGCTACTTGATCCTTGTGATGAACCTCCAGACGAGCTTTTTGCATTGAAAGCAGTTTCAATCTTTGGTGCAATGTTGGTCTTATCACTAACTCCACCTTTGTAATACAGACCAATGTCTTGTTCACCATCATAGTTCTTCATTCTTGCTATCTTTCGTTGTTCCATCTCTTGAGCTTTGAGTTGTTCAATAAAATCGCTCAGCGTTAGATTGTCAAATTCAGGTTTATTTTTCAACATCATAAGATACGTGCCCCAAACATCATGTGGCAATGCATCGGCCAATTTTTCAATCAATTCTTCTTTATCTTTATCGATGTTCAATCTTTTCATATTTTTTACCAAATTGCAATATCTTTCTATAATCTGCTTGGTGTTTTTAGTCCACGAAATAGGTCAAATTCTTTCTTAAAAAGCGACATTTTGTTCTTGATCATCTCTTTACTTCCAACAAACTTTGATTTTAATTCTTTCCGTATCGAATGAGCACTTCCGTTGTGTTGAAGTAAAATCAAGATTTCTTCTTTAATAGCTTGCTGCAAGAGACTAACCATCAACTTTTCATTTTTGTATTTCTTTTTCTCATCAACATCTAGATCTCTAATGTCAACTTTCTGTCCGTTGTCCTTAACCGGTCTAATATATCGAAATTCAGTATATTCCCATGCATCTAGGTAATATGCTTGAACCCAATTTTCTAAACGTTCTGCCCATCCACTATACTCCTCAATACTCATAAGCTTAGGCGGTTTTTGCGTAGTGCCTGTTTCATTTTCTAACACCGTGTTCTGAGTAATAGTAATCGGACTAGCAAACGCGTTGTAGAATTCGTTTTCCATGACTCGGTATCAAAAGTTCACAAACACAAACTTTCAAACAAACTTGATGATTTTCAAACGAAACGCCCCTTTCAAGCGAAATGATCCTCTTCAAGCAAAAACAACCTTTCAAACGAAATGAACTGTCTTTCACACGAAATGGAGTCTTTTAAGCGAAATGATCCAACTAATGTTCAATCCGTACGAAATGCAATGTAGTTTCAAACGAAATGGCACTTGGTGTGAAATAAAGACCCGTTTCGTGCGAAATGAGATGATGTTTCACACGAATTGGAACTTGATGCGAAATGGAGGCTTATTTCGTGTGAAATGGCAGCAAAGTCAAACGAAATGATATCCAATTCGTGCGAAATGGAGCTGACATCACACTTTCGAACAGTTTTTGATAAAATTGATCAAGTTTTACTTCGATTTTAAATCTGATACTTTCAAGGATTGATTAAAACTGTATTTCGCACGTTATATGTGAAAATCAAGTCATTTTAACCGTAAAATCTTGTTTAATTTTGAAAAATGTGAAGAAAGAGAGTAGAAATCAGAAATTTTCAGCCGAAATGGTAAGAACTCTTCCTCCTGAGCTCTGATACCACTTGTAGGATCGTTTGCACGACCAAACGAGTCATTCAGAAGAGATCTCATCCAATACGAGTGGCGGAAACAAACGTATCGAAGTTATTTCAGCTGAATTGCACTTAGAATCACTTTAATTGTCTCTTGTATTGATATCAGATCGTTTTACAATGTTGGAGACACTTCGGCAGAGCTTCGCTACTGGAATCGAAACGTTACAAATGATTTGAACAAGGCACCTATTTATAGGCAAGCCATTCCGCACGAAACGGCTCACACGAAATGAACTTCTCATTTCGTACGAAATGGCCAATGCCATTTCGTGCGAAATGGCCAGAATATCCATTTCGTGAGAAATGGATACTTCCTATATTTTTCTCACTTTTCTCGTACAACGTGCCCTGATCTATCTAATCTAATACAAGACTCGATACAAGACGAAGTCGACAGACATATGCACCAATAGCTAGTCAGTTAGCAAATACGTCGGAGCAATTTGTTCTGCAAGTCAGTCAGCAAATCCGCCGGAAAATCCTGAAAATCCAATCTTTTCAAAACTTGAAAAGATTTCTCCAAATCTTTTTTACACTTTCTTGCAGAATCAACAAAGCAAAGTATCAACATTTTTCAAGAAAAAACTGAAGAACACAAAGAACAAATCTTCACATTTTTCTTCAAAATCTTCAAGTTTCCTGCAACAAAAATACTAAAAACAACAAAATTAAAAAAGCCACAAATTCACAGAACTATATCAAAATTCCAAAAATTTCGAAACCCTAGTTCCAGCCTCCAAAATTTCAAACTAGCCTTCAGAATAACCCAAAAATCCACCTTTTCTGCAGCACATAATTCTGAACCGAGCCAATCAAGAGCCTAATGCTCTGATACCAATTGTAGGTCCCTTAATCCTATGGATCTTTCACAGAATTGTCTATCTAACCTAGAGTGAGGAATCCTCTAGATCTCTATTGATTATCTATTAAAATGATTACAATCAATCAAGACCACCAAATTCGTCCAAGCCACTTGCTATTACGATTTGACTCTCTAAAAGTGATTAAGGTGATTAACCTAAACCCTAATACAAAGCTTTATTTATATAGGACAAGTTTGCAACTTGGGCTAGGTCATGGGCTGCGAATTGGACAGGCCCATTCGCCTACCATTCCCCAAATGTGGGTTTGGTTTGGCCAAATCACTCCAAATTCACTAATACAAAGCTAAACCCGCTAACCGTTTATCATTTCACGAATTACAAGAATCTAAAGACCAAATCGAAAAGTTATTGTCACAAATATGCACCAACAACCTCCCTAACCAAATTCGAAACGCTGAGGTTGAGGCGTTGAAGGAGGAAAACCTACTAGCTGAGTCCATGTGGGGCATGGAAAAGCAGCTCGAACTAAAAGACGATGACATACACTATTTCATGGAATGTATATGGGTTCCATCTTACGGAAACCTCCGAGAGCTTGTGATGGATGAAGCACACAAGTCTCACTACTCAATACATCCCAGTTCTGAAAGATGTATCACGATCTCAAGATCCTGTACTGGTGGCCTAACATGAACGCGACGATCGAAAAGTACGTTAGCAAATGGTTGACCTGTGCCAGAGTCAAGATCGAATACCAAAAGCCGTCGAGATTACTACAACAGCCAGAGTTGCCAACATGGAAATGGGAGTAGATTTCCATGATCTCGTCACCAGTTTACCGAGGTCCCAAAGCGGAAACAATACCATTTGGGTGATCGTAGACCGTTTAAAAAAGTATGCGCACTTCCTTACGATCAAGGAAACCGACAAGTTTTCAAAACTTGCAACCATCTACTTGAAAGAACTAGTTGCTAGGCACTGAGTGCCAACTTCTATCATCTCTGATCGTGACCCACGTTTTGCATCCTATTTGTGGTAGGCTATGCACAAATCCTTCGGCTCATGTTTGGACATGAGCACCGCTTATCACCCGTAAACCGATGGTCAGACTGAACGTACCATCCAAACACTTGAAGATATGCTAAGAGCATATGTTATTGACTTCGGTAACGATTAGGAATGACACTTACCTCTGGTAGAATTCTCTTACAACAACAGTTACCACAGTAGCATTCAGGCGGCACCATTCGAGGCATTATACGGACGTAAATGCCGGTCACCTTTGTGTTGGGCGGAAGTTGGCAAAAGCCAGATCACCGACCCAGGACTTGTACTTGACACCATGAAAAATATTCCCAGATTAGACAATGAATGGTGGCAGCTCGTGACCGTCAGAAAAGCTACGCTGATAGGCGTAAGAAAACTATAGAATTCCAGGTCGGGGACCGGGTTCTACTAAAAGTCTCACCTTGGAAGGGTGTGGTACGTTTTAACAAAAGGGATAAGCTTAATCCATGATACGTTGGACCTTTTGAAATTACCGAGAGAATCGGTAAGGTAGCGTATAAACTAAACCTGCCTGAAGAGTTGAGTGCGATACACAACGTTTTTCACGTGTCAAATCTGAAGAAGTGTCTGTCAGATGAGACTCTCATTGTTCCTTTAAGGAACTCATGATCGATGGTCAACTTTGCTTTGTCGAGGAACCGGTTGAGATCATGTTCGAGAAATCAAAACCCGCAAGCGTAGCAGGATACCTATTGTTCGAGTTCGTTGGAACTTACGCCATGGCCCAGAGTTTACCTGGTAACAAGAAGACCAGATGATGCGCAGGTATCCCCAGTTGTTTAACAATACTTCCAGCATTGAGGCTACTACTGAATTTTAAGACGAAATTCCAAACCAACAGGGGGATGATGTGACACCCCACGAAAACGTTTAAAGACACTAGCTTGTCAGTGGCTCTGCACTAAATTTCGGGATGAAATTTCTTTAAACTTGGGGATAATGTGACACTTCGGGTTTTTCCTTCAAGTTCCATTATTTGTTGCAAATACGTGAAAGTAATAAATATGAGTATTTGTTTAAAAGTTGTTATATGAATATGCTATGTGGAATGTATGATAGATGATGTAATATTGTGATTATTATTATTATTAAACGACCGCACACTCATCCCTACCCGTACACTCTGCATGAACAAGGATTCCTATTATTGATTAAATTATGTGATATCACGCTTGACATTTATTCAGCCGCACATCACCCCTAATCGCACATCCCTCTAAGTTGACTGTTGGGCCACACACTTTCACATGGTTAAAGGTCGCACACACACATAGAATCAGGCCCATGTCACAAGCCCACAACCCACCATTTGCCCTAGTGAAATTGCACGGTCATTTGGACCGCACACATACTCATGTGTGCGGTATCTTTGCCTATATATATATACATGTGTTTCCAACTTTAGGGAATGTTTTCCCAATCATTTTGATGGCAACAATCCCTAGAACATTCCCTTTATCTTTCTCCATCAACTTTCTCTCTCTAAAAACCCTAAAAACATCTCCTTACTTTTTGGTAAGTTGACAGTATCACACCCCCAAAATCCACAAGCGGAGTATCACCGCAGGAGGCGTGACATGACCATGATAAAGCCACCAATCATATTGAACAATGTATTAAAGTAAATATAAAACCAACCAACAATATAATTGGTGTCCAAAACAAATTAACCAAGTTCAAGTTATCAGCGGAAGCATAAAGTTTAAAACCAAAACATAAGTTATAAGCTCATAAAGTTTAACATGGAACTCAACAGTCCATGTCCCACAACGACCTCGTCCTCCTGTGCAAGCTCCATCTAAGCACCTAAAGGCCTGCAAGGCATATAGTAACGAATCAACAACAAAGTTGAGCGAGTTCACAGTTGGGTGTTCGTTTTAGGTTGTTTCAAAAACATAGTTTTCCTTTAGCTGGCTTACTTGCCGTGGGGGTTACCCCATAGTTGAAAAATAAGATTTAACCATTTCCTTTTACTCTGGCTCCCAGCCGTGGGGGCTACCCCATGAAAATCCCACTAGACCCGTTACCATATCGACTACTGACTGAGAAAGTTGGGTGCCCTAAGTCAATGTCTATCATCATTGACGTGCCCAGATCCATTAGTCCACTCCCGTCCTCTGCGGTACGGTCTGAGGCTTGTCAAACCTAATAGCGCTATTTAACTAATGACTCGTTCACCATTGGCCCAGCGATTAAGTCGATATAAAAATGAGCGACTTATGATAGAGTTTTTGGTCTAGTAACAATGTTGTCACCCTTCAGTTAAGAGGGTGGAGGTACGTGTCCCATATAATGAGATCACGCAGGTTCCAATGTTGTTACCCTTCAATTAAGAGGGTGGAGGTACGTATCCTACTCAAGGAGAATACGCAGGTTTCCCTTCAATCAATTACCCATTCCCAACCACCGGGAATCCCATGCCTTGTAGAAAGTGTGAACTCACCTTCGGTTAGCTCGGCAGATAAACAAAAGGTCAATCGAGCAGCTAGTGGTCAACCACGTCCTAACATGGTTACCATACAAGTCAGGCCTAGGTTCAAGTAGTGCACGTAGGTTTACACATAAGCTAACAAGTTACAACACATAACGATCATGGCAAACACTTAGAACACGTTAACAGTCAAGTACACACATAAGGCTGAAGCTTGTGTGGCTCAGATGATTGGGCCATTGAGCTTGTGCGAGCCCAATCATCTTGTGCAATCCAATATTAAAGCCCAATAAAACCGGCCCAACCTGTTGTGCGTCCAACACAATCTTTGGTTACTCACAACGGGTTGTGCGATTGAAAAACACACCCGGCCCAATACATGCAACCCAAAATTCACACGGCCCAAACAAATAAATAGACATTCAACTTGTGCAGTCCAGTTACACTTGTGCGATCCAATATAACTTGTGCGATTGGGGTTTTGGGTTATTCGGCCCAACATCTTAAACATTTATGTGGCCCAACATCTTGTGCGATCAGCTCAACCTTGTGCGATTCACAAGATGTTGTGCGACTGAGCTTGAAAGGGTTATACGTTGTGCTTTAACTGTTGTACCCTAACATATTTTAGCTTGTGCGACTGGCCTTGCGTGACCGGCCTTGTGCGACTGGCCTTGTGCGATCAGTTATATCTTTCCTAAATTCATGCAATCAGTTTACTAATTCCAATTAATTTGCATGATCTAATTAACAGTTTCCAATCATACAAAAATCGATCAAACTAGGGTTTTAACATCAAATTCTTATGAACCCTAATCATATTCAAAACATAAACAACCACCATAACATTAAACACATTAACATGGCTCATGTTCTTGATTACTAGAATGCACCCTAACATGACAACACAACAAATCATTCGCATATACTTTCATAACAGCCGATTAACATGCATTCGGTTCTAGATCATCATTAACATCACATAATTATCAAACCCTATATAGATCTAAACATACTACACATGTGAGCCGATTTACATGAACACCAAACCTCAACAATTTATATCATAATCAATCACAAATCATCCCTGAATCATTATGTAGGTTCATATGAATCACAACATCGTCTATCATTCAAATAATAGTTAAAACACTAATCGGTTAGAAGGTAGAACAAAGATTGATCCGAACAAGAAGGCTTCGAGAAAGAGGATGTTGCTGCCGTCGAGTTCGAGAGAGAGGGAGAGAGATTTAGGGTTTGCTAAACTTTGTGTGTTTTGGTAAAGTGTAGGATTTATACTAACACCCTTAGTGTTATACGAAATAGGAAGTGGGCCGAACCCATCATGGGCTGCCCTTGGGTTCGAATACAAGGAGTGTGGACCGAGAGGATATTATGCGATTACATTATATATATGTACATTATACACAATCACATAATACAAACATAATATTTCATTTAAAACCACGTATCACTTAATCACCTATCGTTCAAACAAGTTACATCAAAGTACGACTAAAGGTTTGAAATACGAGTTGTCACAGACAGCGGTGCTATCCCTTCACAGCAGCCTTCTTCCACGGCAACATTACCCTATTAAAGATAGCAAGCAAGCCTTGTTTCATCATCATTACTACATAACTCTTGTGCCACACACTATCCGGTTTGCATATCACCATTATTTGGA
The DNA here is from genome assembly GCA_030545235.1 of Helianthus tuberosus. Classification (NCBI taxonomy): domain Eukaryota; kingdom Viridiplantae; phylum Streptophyta; class Magnoliopsida; order Asterales; family Asteraceae; genus Helianthus; species Helianthus tuberosus. Next base: position 122,150,309 of record CM060451.1, on the reverse strand, counting down.
TGTTCATACATGATAAAGGTTCAAACTTGATTGATGATTTGTATGATTAAATGATTGTACATGATTACACTTGGTTGATAATTGCTTCTGTGCAATGTTTTGACAAGGACCATTGATGTTAGAAGGTAGACGTTGCTTAGGAAGATTAGGGCCTTGTCGTGCTACCAAAGTTTAGATCCTTATGAATACGCTTGAAATCTGTTTATGATGATTGTTAGAAGTTAGGATATATGTGATATAGTGTAAAGATCAACCTGATTTATGTGCATGAATGTTTGAATAGATGATGATCTTCAAATCTGATCGAATTAGGTAAATGATGGATATTTTGATGTTATATGTGTAACAACTGTGCTTGTAATCACTATGAACAGTTCTGTTATCAATAAAACAATGTTATTTGATCACAATGTTTGTTTTGTTATGTTTTATATTTTTCATGTTTTGACTTTTATGTAATTTCAAACTCTACATCGCTTTCTGGAGAGTTATACGCAAACTAGTGCGTAAACGTACTCAGTTTAATGCGAGAAATACTCCGGAACATCAACATACACTCAACATACCTTAAATAACCTTTACATAACTTAGAAATAAGTTTTGAAGGCTTTGGTATGGCAAAAACAAGTTAATTCGTTTACAGGGACTAAACTTGACAAACTGCGAAAGTATGACGATTCGTACTGGAACAGACATTCCGGAACATAACCATAAGTTAAACACACCTTAAATATCCTTTACATAGCTTAGAAATAGGCTTTGAGGGGTTCGGTGTGCTAAAATAAACTTTTGGGTCATTCAGGGACTAAAAGTGTCAAAAAGTGCACAAGTTTGCATTTTCGCGCATAACTTACGTTCTGAATACATCTGGACATCCAAAAATTTATGTAAGCATGACTATATTATTTTTTAGTGTTCGCCTTAAGAAAAATCCATTCGTCGCGTCATTTGGATCGTTTTTCGCGCTTATGCGCATTCCGTCGTAATTAAGCGAACATCGCGTTCGTACGACCAAACGAACCAACACCCGGCATATTTTTGAACATGTTTCATGTCCACAATGTTTAGGCATCATTTTAGGGCCTTAAATTTGGCTTTACGGGCCTTAGAAGTGTCAGAAATGGCCTTAAACACGTGCAGGGACTGAAACTGTCATTTTTCAAACATGTTTGCTGATCAGAAGGGCCAGGCGGCCCGCATTGTGTTTGCCTGATCCTGAAGCGGGCCGCTTCCCACTATCAGAACAGATTCAATGCATTTAACATCAGTTGCAGCTGTTTGATTCACGCCCACACATTCCCAATAGCCTAGTCAGCTGATAAGGATCACATTTTAGTCACCACAACTTGCCAACAATTGTACGGTTGCGATTAAAGCACGGATTCCATGAAACGATCTCAACGGTGGACCGAAAACTATAAATACCCCATCACCCCAATGCAAAACTTATTAGAAATTTGATTTGAGAAACTCTAAGTTGAAACATTTGTTTCATACCTGAGATTTTTGAATCGAGTTTAGCATTCGGGGACCCTTCGTAAGTATTCTTTCGTTCTTTTCCTTATTTTTACTGCTTTTCGAGTCAGAAAGTCAAACTTTGTTTGACTTTCAGCGTTGACCAGTAATGGTCAATGCGAAGTTCGTTTGAACTTCGCAACGTGATTGTAATCACGATGGTCATAGTCCCTTGGGACTATGCCTACTGATTACCACATTGTCTAGGGTCGTAGGGTAAGCGATCTGATCAATCGCTTATACCTTCGAACCCGACCCAGTTTGGTCGATCATTAGGATCTGACCAAATACATTAGGTGACCATAGTATAGGGCATAACCTTCCGAGGTTATACCTTATGGTCACATCGTTTAAGTAGTTGTATGATAGGTAGTTTATATGCCTTAGGTAAATTACCAGAATACCCTTTTCATGTAGAATTGGTAATTAAGCATATGTAACCTAAACTTTTGTCACATAACTGATTATGTAACATGTTTAGGCATATAACACTTGTCATAGGACTAGTTAGGCGGTCCGAACACGTTTCACGCGCACGACGCGTTAAAGTAGCATAAGCTTCCTAAACGGGTTGTAATGAGTCGTAAACAATTATGTTAGGTTTCATTTAGTATGTAGGCTTTGTTAAACCAAATGACACGAGTCTCTACACTCGTTTGGTTTACGAAACCTCATTCTATCCAATCATCCGATTAAGGTCCGGTTATTAACATAGTTACCTATATTAGGTGCCGTTTGATTCCGAGATCTTTAGCATTACTTGGTGATTATCTTAAGGCATCTGAGCTATATCAAGTGAGTACATAGACCCCTCTCTTACTGTTTTCCAAACGTTTTGGGGTGGAACACATGTGCCTACTTGTTACTTTCGTGCTTTCCTGTTTTCACATCATATACCTGCTATGTTTGTTAGTACATTATAGTACATGATTTCATTACATTTCATGCTATGTATGTCCATTGTGTGCATACTTAGTACATTGTTTTACATTACATTTCTGCTATGTATGTTGACTGATAGCATGCTAGCACATTGATTTACAAGACTTTTCTACTTTGTATGTTAACTTAGCATACTTAGTACATTGTTTTCATATGACATGTATACAACTTCTATGACATTTGGTTTGCACAAACGGGTCTTTATTACGTTCATTAACATTTGCTACGCCGCTCGGTAGTAAGTAGTGGTACCATAGGACTTGACAAATCCCATTCCTGACATCCCGGGTTTGTTTGGATGTAAGGAATGACTGAATCCGAATACAATTCTTTTGATAACCTTGACTGAAAGGGTTATCCGACTGTCTCAAGGCTTGAATGTATGCGTTAACTTACCACATAAATGTTTGTATCAGTGTATCATGCATCACTTTGCAAAAGATAACTTTTTGATATATTCAAAATACTTTGTTTTGTACATTTTACTTATGGTTTAAGTAGTCTTATTTTACTTACCATACATAACATTTGTTACACATTACTTGACTACTTTTGGACTATCAACATTTGACATGGTTTATACAAGGACTATTGACTATTGGTTTAAACATAGACATTATACTTTGTTGGTTGGTTTAAGTGACTTAAGTAACGAGATGTGAGTAATATGATACAATCATGGTGGATACGCCGCTGGTACTTCCTATACATAAGTGATTGTATTATATTACATATCATAGCGTTATTTAAATCATTCATTTTGGACTTATACATTTTACACAAGTGACATGTTTTTACAAGACTTTGGTTTACAATACAGTTTATTTTATACAATTCATTTTGCATGGTTATTCATTTAACCATACATTATTCACTTATCTATACATATCATCTGGACTTATTGTTTTTCAAGCGATTTACAAAACAAATCAAATTACAAGGTTCATGACTAAACATTTTCTTAAACTTAAGTCATGAATTCTATTTTCACAAAACCTATGTATCTCACAGGCATTTTTATGCTGACGTACCTACTTTCACATGTGTTTTCAGGTGCTTTTCCGTAGGATGACGATCATGACACTAGGGCGGACCTGTGCCTTAGAAACTTAAAATGAAGCTAGACGATGTTTAATTATGTACTAAACTCTTAAATTTCTGTTTGAAACAATGTAACACTTATGTTGATAAATAAATACAACTTTGTATGCCATGGTTATGAAACAATTAATTCTGTTACAACACTCCCCGACGTTTTCCGCCACGTCTTGTATGATATACGTGGTCGGGGTGTGACAGAAGAGTTGGTATCAGAGCCAATGGTTATAGGGAATTAGGTTATTAGTAATGCTTTGACCTAGACTATAACTTTTCTAGGACCCTAACACAAGTTATCTTGTGTTTAGATCTTAAAACATGTACATCACCTATCCTTAGGTGATTATCAAAACAAGGAACCAAAATTTTTCCGAAACGATTTTTGAAAAACAATCATCTGTTTTTGAATGATTTATTACAAGGTTTTGAACCCTCTATTGTAAGGTTTTGAACCCTCTGTTATATGGTTTTGAACCCTTTTCAGTTTGGTTTTTGGCCTTGTGCCTTCAAATTTTCAAAATCCCGTCAAACGTTTTGGGTTTTAAATAATGTGAACATGTGCAAACTGGAAGGGTGAATGCCTGTATTCTGAGTTTTCTGTCTAGGCAAGCACTTCGTATACATCTCAACCAGACGCGAGACCAGTTGTGCTTACCTGGGAATTCTTGGGATGAGTGTTCACTTATAGGCGAGCATGTCTTCATTATACATTATTTTTGATCCATTTACTTTGATTAGTCACTGTGTGTCGTTTGTTTGCTTTGTGATACGGACGAATGACCACAATCTATGCTGTTTGCAATTCTTGTTTATATCATCTCAATCTTTTCATCCAATCATCTCACTCGTTTTCTTTCATGTTTTCCTCTTTTAGAATGCCTCCTCGACGCGAGAACCAGATAGCTACTGCCGAGTTGGCAGAAATTATTGCGCAGCAGATGGCTGCTCAATTCCCAAATCTCTTTGCTCAATGGCAACAAGCCAACAACAACAATAATGCTCCATGCAAATACAAGGATTTTAACTCGGCTAAACCACTCAAGTTTAGTGGTTCTGAGGGAGCGACTGGGCTTCTTCAGTGGTTTGAGAGCATAGAGAATACTTTTCGCCACGTGCAGTGTCTCGAAAATCGCAAAGTCGAGTTTGCTTCGAGCGTATTTCAGAAGAGGGCTTTGACATGGTGGAACGGGGTTATGAGGGACCAAGGTGCAGAAGTTGCTCTCGCACAGACATGGGCTGAACTTAGAGCCCTTATGATGAGGGAATTTTGTCCTCGTCATGAGCAGCGAGCCTTGGAGAAAGAGTTTGATAATTTGAAGCAAGATAGTGGAGAGCACAGGGCATATACTGACAGGTTTGAAGAGTTGAGTCTGCTTTGCCCGACTATGGTTACCCCACTCGACAAGGCCATCGAAAGGTACATCGACGGCCTACCTGACTCAGTGCAGGATATCCTTACTGGTAGTGACCCTGCCACACTCCGTCAGGCGATAGAGTTATCAGCGACACTGACTGAGTCGCAGGTTCGTAAGGGAAAGCTGCATAAGAAGGGTGACAAGGGTAAGAAGCAAGCATCTGGCAAAGGGGATGGTAAGAAGGGTGAAAACAAGAATGGGAAGAATTCTGGTTCCTCAAGGAATTCTAGGAAGCGAAAGGCTTCCCAAAATTTTGTCGTTACTGCACAGGCTCAGGCTGCACCAAATCAGCCTGCGCAGCCACTAGCCAAGAAGCCTTATTTTGGCAATGCACCTTTGTGCAACAGGTGTAACGGCCATCATCAACCACACCTCCAGTGTCGTCAGTGCACCAACTGCGGAAGATCTGGTCATCTTGCTGTCAACTGCCGCATTCCTGTCAATCAGAACCAGGCAGTTCATAACCAAGCTCAACAAGTTGCTCAGCCTCTTGCTCAGCAACAAGGCCAAGCTGCACGACCTCATTTTCCTCCTGGTTCGTGCTACAATTGTGGGGATCTGACCCACTACAGGAACCGGTGCCCAAGGCTAGTCAACCAGAACCAGAATCTGAATCAGGCTCCGGCTCGAGGCCGAGCCTTTAACATGAATGCCCAAGAGGCGCAGGCGGATGATAACGTGGTGAACGGTACGTTCTTTATTAATAATCAGCCTGCATCTGTTCTCTTTGATTCGGGTGCCGATAAGATTTTTGTGTCATTGTCTTTTGAGCCGATGCTTCGCGTGTCTAGAACGAAACTAGGAAAACTTTTGACAGTAGAAGTTGCTAGTGGTGAACCCATTATTCTTGATTCTGTTCTTCGCAACTGCCAATTGAATCTTAACGACCATCTTTTTCCTATTGACCTCACGCCAATGCAACTTGGAAGCTTCGACGTTATTGTGGGAATGGATTGGTTATCCAAGCATCACGCAGAGATAGTTTGTTCTGAGAAGATTGTTCGTGTGCCGCTTTCGACAAGCGAGATCCTACAGGTTCAAGGTGAGAAACCGTCTGGTGGTCTCAAGCTCATGTCTTGTTTTAAAGCTCGGAAGTATCTGCGGAAGAACTATGTGGCTTTCTTAGCACATGTTACAGAAGATAAAGGCAAGGGTAAGACTATTTCAGATATTCCTGTCGTTCGGGATTATTCTGAAGTATTCCCTGAAGATTTACCTGGTCTACCTCCAGCACGCCAAGTCGAGTTCCGCATTGATCTCGTACCTGGTGCAAATCCCATTGCCAGAGCTCCATATCGTCTTGCACCGTCTGAGATGCAAGAGTTGGCTAAGCAGCTTCAGGAGCTCTCTGATAAAGGTTTTATCCGTCCCAGCTTTTCACCCTGGGGTGCTCCCATTCTTTTTGTCAAGAAAAAGGATGGATCCTTTAGGATGTGTATCGATTATCGTGAGCTTAACAAGCTTACCATCAAAAATCGATATCCTCTACCTCGCATAGATGATCTCTTTGATCAGCTACAGGGCGCTTCTTATTTTTCGAAGATTGATCTACGTTCTGGGTATCATCAACTTCGGGTGCATGAAGAAGATATTCCCAAGACAGCGTTCCATACTCGATATGGGCATTATGAATTCACAGTCATGCCATTCGGTGTGACTAATGCTCCTGCTGTTTTCATGGACTTAATGAATAGGGTCTGCAAACCTTATTTGGATCAGTTCGTCATTGTTTTTATTGACGACATCTTGATTTATTCTAAGACGCAAGCTGATCACGAGCAATATCTTCGTCTTACCCTAGAACTCCTAAAGAAAGAGCAACTTTTCGCCAAATTCTCCAAGTGCGAATTTTGGCTTAAAGAAGTTCAATTTTTGGGGCATGTTATCAACGAACAAGGTATCCATGTAGATCCCTCCAAAATCAGTGCGATTAAGGATTGGGATACGCCTACTACTCCTACTGAAGTTCGTTCTTTTCTTGGTCTAGCGGGTTATTATCGCCGCTTCATAGAAAACTTCTCGAAGATTGCAGTTCCTCTAACTGCTCTAACTCAGAAGAAAATGCCCTTTTATTGGGGATACAAACAAGAAGAAGCTTTTCAACACCTGAAGCAGAAGCTTTGCGATGCGCCTGTTCTATCATTGCCTGAGGGTGATGATGATTTTGTCGTATATTGTGATGCATCGAAATTAGGCCTTGGTTGTGTTCTGATGCAAAGGAACAAAGTCATAGCATATGCATCGAGGCAGTTGAAGATACATGAGAAGAACTACACCACTCATGATCTTGAGTTGGGTGCAGTTGTTTTCGCTCTAAAGATCTGGAGACATTATTTGTACGGTACAAAATGTGTGGTTTTCACTGACCACAAAAGTCTTCAGCATATCTTCAACCAGAAAGAACTCAACATGAGGCAACGACGTTGGGTCGAGCTTTTAAACGACTATGACTGCGAAATTCGCTACCATCCTGGTAAGGCGAATGTCGTAGCTGATGCATTGAGTCGTAAGGAACGAACTAAGCTGCATTGTGTTCGTGTCCAATCTGTTATTCAAGCTCGATCTGATATCCAAGCACGCATTTCTCAGGCTCAACAATCTTGTGTTTCACAAGGTTTAATGGATAAGGAATTTCCCTATCACATAACGCCTGCTCTTGAACTGAAGGACAATGGATCGTATTACTTCATGGACCGTTTGTGGGTCCCAAGCCAGGATGATATTCGTGCCTTGCTTATGGATGAAGCCCATAAGTCTCGTTATTCTATTCATCCGGGCTCAGATAAGATGTATAAGGATCTTCGTATTCACTATTGGTGGCCTGGTATGAAGAAAGACATTGCCTTATACGTATCCAAATGCCTTACTTGTCTTAAGGTTAAGGCTGAACATCAACGTCCTTCGGGTTTATTGGTACAACCAGAGATCCCAGTTTGGAAATGGGAAAACATTACTATGGATCTTGTTACCAAACTCCCGCGCACAAAGAAAGGTCATGATGCCATCTGGGTAGTCGTTGATCGTCTTACTAAGTCAGCACATTTCTTGCCAATCCGTGAGGATTTTCCTGCTGACAGACTTGCACAAATCTATGTGGATGAAATTGTAGCTCGACATGGTGTTCCGTTGAACATCATTTCTGACAGAGATGCTCGTTTCACTTCTCATTTTTGGAGAACCATGCAATCTGCTATGGGGACCCAACTTAATCTGAGCACAGCTTATCATCCGCAAACGGATGGTCAATCTGAGAGAACAATCCAGACTCTGGAGGATATTCTAAGAGCTTGTGTGATCGATTTTGGTGGTAGCTGGGATTCACATCTTAAATTGATTGAATTCTCCTACAACAACAGTTATCACACTAGCATCAAAATGGCTCCTTTCGAGGCTCTCTATGGTCGAAAATGTCGTTCACCAGTCTGCTGGAATGAGATTGGCGAGGCTCAACTTACTGGACCTGCCCTCATTTTAGAGACAACTGACAAGGTCAAGAAAGTTCGTGATAACCTTCAGGCAGCTAGAAGCCGTCAGAAGATTTACGCGGATTCAAAACGCAAACCCTTGGAATTTCAAGTCGGTGATCGAGTATTACTTAAGGTCTCACCTTGGAAAGGTGTGATCAGATTTGGAAAGAAAGGAAAACTTGCACCTAGATACGTTGGACCATTCAAGATCGTCGAAAGAATCGGAAAGGTAGCCTACAGACTTGAGTTACCTCCTGAACTTGGAAATGTTCATCCAACTTTTTACGTGTCCAATCTCAAGAGGTGTTCAGCTGATGAGAACTTCTCCATACCGCTTGACGAAATTCGTGTTGGCAAAACACTGAAATTTGTTGAGAAACCAGTGGAAATCATGGAACGTGAAGTCAAGTGGCTTAAACGCAAGCGCATTCCTTTGGTCAAAGTTCGCTGGGAAGCTAAACGTGGACCTGAGTTTACTTGGGAACGCGAAGATCAAATGAAGGCGAAATATCCACATCTTTTTCCACGAGTTTCCTCTAAATAAATTTCGGGACGAAATTTCCACAAGTAGGGGAGACTGTAAAAACTGTGCTTGTAATCACTATGAACATTTCTGTTATCAATAAAACAATGTTATTTGATCACAATGTTTGTTTTGTTATGTTTTATATTTTTCATGTTTTGACTTTTATGTAATTTCAAACTCTACATCGCTTTCTGGAGAGTTATACGCAAACTAGTGCGTAAACGTACTCAGTTTAATGCGAGAAATACTCCGGAACATCAACATACACTCAACATACCTTAAATAACCTTTACATAACTTAGAAATAAGTTTTGAAGGCTTTGGTATGGCAAAAACAAGTTAATTCGTTTACAGGGACTAAACTTGACAAACTGCGAAAGTATGACGATTCGTACTGGAACAGACATTCCGGAACATAACCATAAGTTAAACACACCTTAAATATCCTTTACATAGCTTAGAAATAGGCTTTGAGGGGTTCGGTGTGCTAAAATAAACTTTTGGGTCATTCAGGGACTAAAAGTGTCAAAAAGTGCACAAGTTTGCATTTTCGCGCATAACTTACGTTCTGAATACATCTGGACATCCAAAAATTTATGTAAGCATGACTATATTATTTTTTAGTGTTCGCCTTAAGAAAAATCCATTCGTCGCGTCATTTGGATCGTTTTTCGCGCTTATGCGCATTCCGTCGTAATTAAGCGAACATCGCGTTCGTACGACCAAACGAACCAACACCCGGCATATTTTTGAACATGTTTCATGTCCACAATGTTTAGGCATCATTTTAGGGCCTTAAATTTGGCTTTACGGGCCTTAGAAGTGTCAGAAATGGCCTTAAACACGTGCAGGGACTGAAACTGTCATTTTTCAAACATGTTTGCTGATCAGAAGGGCCAGGCGGCCCGCATTGTGTTTGCCTGATCCTGAAGCGGGCCGCTTCCCACTATCAGAATAGATTCAATGCATTTAACATCAGTTGCAGCTGTTTGATTCACGCCCACACATTCCCAATAGCCTAGTCAGCTGATAAGGATCACATTTTAGTCACCACAACTTGCCAACAATTGTACGGTTGCGATTAAAGCACGGATTCCATGAAACGATCTCAACGGTGGACCGAAAACTATAAATACCCCATCACCCCAATGCAAAACTTATTAGAAATTTGATTTGAGAAACTCTAAGTTGAAACATTTGTTTCATACCTGAGATTTTTGAATCGAGTTTAGCATTCGGGGACCCTTCGTAAGTATTCTTTCGTTCTTTTCCTTATTTTTACTGCTTTTCGAGTCAGAAAGTCAAACTTTGTTTGACTTTCAGCGTTGACCAGTAATGGTCAATGCGAAGTTCGTTTGAACTTCGCAACGTGATTGTAATCACGATGGTCATAGTCCCTTGGGACTATGCCTACTGATTACCACATTGTCTAGGGTCGTAGGGTAAGCGATCTGATCAATCGCTTATACCTTCGAACCCGACCCAGTTTGGTCGATCATTAGGATCTGACCAAATACATTAGGTGACCATAGTATAGGGCATAACCTTCCGAGGTTATACCTTATGGTCACATCGTTTAAGTAGTTGTATGATAGGTAGTTTATATGCCTTGGGTAAATTACCAGAATACCCTTTTCATGTAGAATTGGTAATTAAGCATATGTAACCTAAACTTTTGTCACATAACTGATTATGTAACATGTTTAGGCATATAACACTTGTCATAGGACTAGTTAGGCGGTCCGAACGCGTTTCACGCGCACGACGCGTTAAAGTAGCATAAGCTTCCTAAACGGGTTGTAATGAGTCGTAAACAATTATGTTAGGTTTCATTTAGTATGTAGGCTTTGTTAAACCAAATGACACGAGTCTCTACACTAGTTTGGTTTACGAAACCTCATTCTATCCAATCATCCGATTAAGGTCCGGTTATTAACTTAGTTACCTATATTAGGTGCCGTTTGATTCCGAGATCTTTAGCATTACTTGGTGATTATCTTAAGGCATCTGAGCTATATCAAGTGAGTACATAGACCCCTCTTTTACTGTTTTCCAAACGTTTTGGGGTGGAACACATGTGCCTACTTGTTACTTTCGTGCTTTCCTGTTTTCACATCATATACCTGCTATGTTTGTTAGTACATTATAGTACATGATTTCATTACATTTCATGCTATGTATGTCCATTGTGTGCATACTTAGTACATTGTTTTACATTACATTTCTGCTATGTATGTTGACTGATAGCATGCTAGCACATTGATTTACAAGACTTTTCTACTTTGTATGTTAACTTAGCATACTTAGTACATTGTTTTCATATGACATGTATACAACTTCTATGACATTTGGTTTGCACAAACGGGTCTTTATTACGTTCATTAACATTTGCTACGCCGCTCGGTAGTAAGTAGTGGTACCATAGGACTTGACAAATCCCATTCCTGACATCCCGGGTTTGTTTGGATGTAAGGAATGACTGAATCCGAATACAATTCTTTTGATAACCTTGACTGAAAGGGTTATCCGACTGTCTCAAGGCTTGAATGTATGCGTTAACTTACCACATAAATGTTTGTATCAGTGTATCATGCATCACTTTGCAAAACATAACTTTTTGATATATTCAAAATACTTTGTTTTGTACATTTTACTTATGGTTTAAGTAGTCTTATTTTACTTACCATACATAACATTTGTTACACATTACTTGACTACGTTTGGACTATCAACATTTGACATGGTTTATACAAGGACTATTGACTATTGGTTTAAACATAGACATTATACTTTGTTGGTTGGTTTAAGTGACTTAAGTAACGAGATGTGAGTAATATGATACAATCATGGTGGATACGCCGCTGGTACTTCCTATACATAAGTGATTGTATTATATTACATATCATAGCGTTATTTAAATCATTCATTTTGGACTTATACATTTTACACAAGTGACATGTTTTTACAAGACTTTGGTTTACAATACAGTTTATTTTATACAATTCATTTTGCATGGTTATTCATTTAACCATACATTATTCACTTATCTATACATATCATCTGGACTTATTGTTTTTCAAGCGATTTACAAAACAAATCAAATTACAAGGTTCATGACTAAACATTTTCTTAAACTTAAGTCATGAATTCTATTTTCACAAAACCTATGTATCTCACAGGCATTTTTATGCTGACGTACCTACTTTCACATGTGTTTTCAGGTGCTTTTCCGTAGGATGACGATCATGACACTAGGGCGGACCTGTGCCTTAGAAACTTAAAATGAAGCTAGACGATGTTTAATTATGTACTAAACTCTTAAATTTCTGTTTGAAACAATGTAACACTTATGTTGATAAATAAATACAACTTTGTATGCCATGGTTATGAAACAATTAATTCTGTTACAACACTCCCCGACGTTTTCCGCCACGTCTTGTATGATATACGTGGTCGGGGTGTGACAATATGAAAGCTTGAAGAATCTGATAATGTTAAGCATTTTGGTATGAGCATTTAGATTTGTTTGCAAATGATTGTCAAAAACGTGAATGTTGATGTGTACGAGAATATCTGTTTTTGTCTTATTTGATTTGATCTTGAAATCTGTGACATAATGTGTTTGGAATAAGATGCCGCACACCAACAAGAGGGTACAACTCAAAAGGCGTATCGTACAACCCAGCACAACACACTGCACACCCGAGTGTGCCAGGTGTGCCGCACATTCGTAAAATGTACAATTTATGGTACACAACGTACAAAAAATGATGTCGGGTCGCACGCTGGGGTGATCGCACAATGGGTTGGTCGCACACTCCTGCTGTACAAACTATTGATGCACGATGTATAACCATTTATTGCATGACCACACACCTTGGACAGGCCGCACACTAGAGTGTGGGCCGCACACTCTATGTGGGATGTTCAATGGTGGGCCGCACACTCACATGATGGGCCGAATTAATTACTGGACCGTACACTTATAAACAAGCCGCACACTCTCGTATTGGACTGCAAACTGTTTGGACCGCACACCACGTGTTATATTTTGGGCTACCTGAATTACTGTTTATCTGTTGGGCTGGTTGTATAAAACTATATGTTGGTGCACAAATGTCTGTTAACTTCGTCTTTATAGAGTCTTATGTCTAGATAGGATTAGCTAGCACACAGCAGGTTAAAAGGTAGGGTTTGTGTGGATTTGGGTAATTTCGCTTGAAATGGCCAGTGCCACTTTCAAGCGAAATCACCTCAACTATATATAGGTGTGTTGCTAGTTCATTTGTAACTTTTCCGATTCAGAGCCGAGGTGCTGCAAGTTTGTCAAACGATCTGTAAAAGCTTTGGAATCATTAATAAGAAGATAATTAAAAGGAATCAAGTTGTTACACGTCTATTTCTCTGATTCCACCTTTGAAATAGATCGTAAACTCTTCTGATTGACTCGTTAGGGTCACACAACGATCCAACAAGTTTGTAGGACCGGTTTTGACTCCGAAACGATTGCAAAACGAACGTGTGACATGCGGAAACCGTACACGAACGTGACCTAACACACAAAATGTAATATAAACGTGACTCTATTAGAAATATGACAAGTACAAGCTCCTTGAATCACTTTCTCTCTCTAGAATCTCTCTCTAGATCTAGAGCTCTCTAAATGTCAAATGAGCAAAAGTTCTATAACTATGACATAACATCCCTATTTATAGGCCAAGGCTTTTAATGAGACTTCTCATTAATTACAAGATTGCCACCTTGCCTTTTGACTAGTTATTACAATATAAGCTTGTTATCTTCAGTTTCTCGCTACGGCTCGGATTGACGAAGGCGATAGACATAAATGCACTAACAGACTCCCCTTTGGATATTGCCGCAGTCAATCTCGTAGCGTCTTGTCTTTCTCTCTCTCTTTGAGTCTTCTTGAAGCTTTAACACGTTTTCATCAACGTAGACTCCCTCTTGCTAGAACAGAATCCCCGTGGATCTGTCTTCAGCTTCAGCTCCCCTTTCTGTAGACTCTTTTCTTCAGCAGGCTCCCTCTTTCGTCAAGCTTCCATGCTTTGGGATGGACAACTTGCTTTCCGTATACAATCTCTTCTAGAATAGTTACATGGCTCCTTGAATCCACGCTTCCTCTTGCGTTGAGCTCGTCTTCAGACTCCCCCTTAGACTCGGCTGTCGGGATCGTAGTCTGGATTAGTATCTGCAACTCTCAAACATTTCTAAGTACAAACATTTTGTACATTCGATTATCCAGGAATTGTGACCTGGCTCTTTTAAACTTTCTAAATCAAGATCCTGGCTTTAAGATATAATGATATGAATATATCCAGGAATACTTGATTCCCTCCCCCTATCAACAATCTTCATTGATTTGGCAGTATTTAAGAATCCAACATCAAAAACTGACTTTTTTACAGACTTTAACAATATAAGTATCCAAATCCCTCACAGTTAATCATCCAAGTCCAACTTAATGACCTTGGAGATATCACAAACTGTTTTTGATTTTTGATTTTAAAACTTCAAGTTTCAAATTAATGAACTTGTTTATTTTTCAGAAACACAATCAGCATACTAAGATTTTGAAACTTAGCATCCCAGACATCGGTTGTCGAAAATAAAGTGAAATCAAAATCTTTTGTATTTTTCTGAAATATAAAGCAGTAAAAAAATATTTAAAAACATATTTACAGACAATATTTTTGTTTGAGTTCGCGTCAGAGGATCATATCAGTTTATGACAAATCACTAGCACTGTTGAGCTTTAAACACTTTAAGTTCTAAACAATTCACATTGATTGACAATATTGTTGTCCACTTAAACTCAATCTAAAAACTTTTGAAATGCTTACCGATACATTAAGGTATATTAATTTGCACTAAATTCTTATGGACCCCACGATCTCAGCATATCCCCTCATCATGCAATACACTGACTCAAGTAATGCCTTTAAACTTTCATCAACTGTGATATGTATAAAAACAACGCAGAATGTTTAAACATTAACAATCAGGTCGATCTTTCGATACGCAGAGAAAGTCCAATGTTTAAACAAAATAAGAAATAAAAACAAGTTGAAATTGTTTAGGCTTTAACCACCAGATCGATACTCCCGTATACGCAGAGGTGATCCAAAGCTTAAACAAAACACCAAAGAAAATAAATCAGAACGTTTAGGCACTAACATCCAGGTCGATACTCACGTATACGCAGAGGATGTCCAATGCTTAAACAAAATAAAGAAATCAAACAAGTTTAAATCTTTGCAAAATGAAATACACAATCACAGTGACTTTTTCAGCAAGTTGTGATAGTTCACAAACTGACCGGTTTTTATGCTCTTTCAGCATTCAGCGATTACTGAGTAGGTACACAGTCACGAAGGATAAAACTAAGTACTATGCTTTCAACCGCGTTTCCCACTAGAACTAGGCTTTTTCATTTAAATTTGTATCGTTATCGCAAATCTACTAGTCTAGCTGAGCCTATTGTCACATCTTTAGTGAGATTGTTTATTGCTTTTTAACTTTCCATTTCTTTAGCGTACTGTAATTGTCTACTGATGTACTATCATTTCCTCTTTTTACACAAAAACTCATTTTTGAATTTTTATCATGTTTTTGGCTTTTTCAAATTTTCTAATGTTTTTGAATTTTCTGACAATAATACTCCCCCTAAAATGCAAAATCATTTAAAAGAAAATTTGACAACCCGATACTGATAGCTTCGTCTCGCCATCCATTTTCTGCATCTCATGCTCTATTTTGCAGAAAATATAACGTACCCCCATGATTTACAACACATTGATATTTTACAGTTTGAAACCCGTTTTTCAATCTTGTGAAATTAATCATGTTTGTTCCGCCGTGAGGGTTTCGGCATATTCAAGTAACAATTTTTTTAATTTTTGAATTTTTGACAAATTTAAAAACAAACATATTTTTGGTTTTTCAAATTTTTGACAAACTAAAACAAATTTTTGGTTTTTAAATTTTTCAATTTTTAGGGTTTTTGAAATATTGTTTATTTATGTACAGAAATCAAACAAACTCCCTGTTTCAACCAACACAGGGTTCAGCAGCCTCCTCTTCCCCTTGTGCCAGGCTGCTCTGAATTCCATTTTCACAATCTTCAGTTTTCTTGAGCACCTGCATATTCCACTAATTCAATCACTTGAACAAGTTAGCCCAGGTCTGCTTGACCTTAGGCATTTCAACACAATATATTTCATTCAACTTTGGAAAATCTTTGTCATCTTTCACAAAGACTTTATCAATTTTGACTTCAACTTTTTCGTCGTTTACCGAAGTCATCGGTTTCTTAACCGACCATGTTTGATCTTTTGGTGTACCTCGCTTGTAAAAATGTGAATTTTTTTGAACATTTTGATTCTGAACAACATTGGTTTTCCAAAACTATTGGGATTTTGTCATATCAACTGATGTTTGCCAACTTTGCATTGTTCTGAATCTGGGTGTGTGAGAATTCCAGGTCTATCTTGAATCAAACCTATTCGAGTTTGATTTCCAAGTTTGATTTGAAGCAAACTTGTTTGTGTTATACCTCCAAGTTTGTTTTGAATCAAATCTGGTCGACCTTTGTTTCACATCCTCAGATTTTTGTTTCTCAACATCATCAGAGTTCTTTTTGTCAACATCAACAGGTTTCAGATTTGGACACTTGCGTGCAAGATGTCCTGTTTGATCACATTTGAAACATGTTCTCTTGGACACATCTTTAACCTGTGGTTGTTGCTTTTTCTTTTGAGCATAGAACTCTTCATTAGACTGACGCCTAAATTGGAGTTCTTTCTCTTCTTCTGAACTTGTTCCATGAACAAAATTCATCTTTGCCTGATAATTTGGCATTTCATTTTTCTTCCAATTCTGTTTCTTCTTATAACCCAACCCAGCCTTCATGTTTTTCTTCTTGAAACCAGGTTTGTTATAAAAAGTTTTGTGACCTTTTCCAGCAAACTTTGAAATTTCAGATTTTTCAATTTCAACCATCTTGAAAACTTTGTCAATCTTGTCTGAAATCACATTCTGAATCGGGAATACAATATCTAAGAATAATTTGTCCGATCCAATCATGGTATAAACCAATCCTTTTGAATCATTATTCAAATTTTTCTCAGATTTTGAGTTTTTCAGATATCCATCATGAAAATTACCTTCATTTTCATCCTGTGATTCAGATTTACCTGTTTCAACTGACTCTTCTTTCAACACACTTTCAACGACCTTACCTACCACCTCTGAATCACTAGAATCATCAGATTTGGAATAGGTTACGTCAATGTTATCTGGCAATTGATCTACCATGTTGAAAGCTTTTTCGACCTTTTCATCATCATAAAATGCAAA
This sequence comes from Helianthus tuberosus, assembly GCA_030545235.1. Classification (NCBI taxonomy): domain Eukaryota; kingdom Viridiplantae; phylum Streptophyta; class Magnoliopsida; order Asterales; family Asteraceae; genus Helianthus; species Helianthus tuberosus. The sequence continues at coordinate 122,132,970 of CM060451.1, read as the reverse complement.
CTTTTCCGGTGGTGGAACTTGATGAAATTCTGAACCAATGCCCTTTATTGAAAATACGTTCAAGCACATATGATTTTTCTTTCAAATTTTCATTTTCTTTTTCTAAATTTTTACAATTTTCTGAAATCTTTTCATTATTATCTTTCAAAACTTTATCATTTTCAAGCATTTCTTTTTATTTATTTTTAAAAACTTTTTCTATTTTGGTAAATTCAATGTCTCTTGTTCTGAACTTTGCGTCTTTCTCAGTACAAGCACTGCACGTTTCCATGCATTTCTTGCACTGTTCAACGATTTTGATTTGAGTTTCAGAATCAGAATTTACCTCAGTGATTGGCACCTCGGTGTTTACTGCAACTTCTGATTGATCAGCATCTTTCTTTTTCTCATCACCAACACCAGCATCACTATTCACTTCACTCGAACTTTCTAGCTTCTCCTTAGCTTCTTCAACTTGCTGTTCTTCTGTAACAGCTTCTTTTTCAACAACTCTTTCTTCTACCTTATCTTCCTCTTCTATCTTCACATCCTCCACTTTCACAGCTTTGTCTTTAGCTTCTTCAGCAACTTTCTTCAAATTGTTCACCATCTCATCAACATTCTTCTTCATTCTCTCTTCATCCCTCTTCCTCAGACTTGAAGTCATAACATCTCTAAGAAGTTTTTCAAACTTTTTCACATATGTTTTATCCTTTCCAACATTTGTATAGTACTCAACGGATCGAGAGATTACTAAAAGAACATCATCAAAGATTATGTCTTTCTTGGGAACAACAGGTTCACCATTTCTGTTGACGTAGCATTCTCGCTTCTTATCCCATCTCTTATTGCTGACAGCACTGTCATACTCTTCTTGCATTTCATCCATTCTGTTCCAAGCAATGTTTCTTTCTCGGTATGTTTTTTCACTCAGAATCTCTTCTTTTGTTTTCTCTTTGATTTCAGCAACAAAAACATAATGTTTGCTTTTTGATATTATTCTGCCATGAGCTGTGACTTTTTCATCAACACAATCACTCAGAATGTCTTCTTGACTTCCCTTTTTAATTTCAGCAGCCAATCCTGAATCAGATGGAATGTATTTGTCCTAACTGAAACCCTCTGCCACTTTTTCATCATCTTGATGTATAAGTAAAGCTTTCTTCTTGGGATTATTTTCGATCATTTTTGGCTCTTCTTTGCTACGATGGTAAATCGCCTTTCGGTAATAATCATCATTGAAGGGATTTTCATTTCCATCAACTGCAGAATTATGACATTCTCTCTTGAAATGACCTCTTTGCTTGCATTTGAAACAAGTCACTTTGGATTTATCAAATCCCAGCTTAGTGGATGGACCACCGATAGACTGCTTTCCAGTAATCTCCATATATCTCTGAGCTCTTCGGATGCAACTAGCTAAACACCAGTGAATATGAATGAGTTCCATCTCTTCCGGATCAATCTGGTCATAGTCTTCTTTGGCCAATTCAGAATTTCCAATTTTGCCAGCTACTAGACCTTCATATGATTTCAGAACAGATGCAAGAAAACTCATTTGTTGCTTGGCTGCATTTGTCACACCCCGACCACGTATAACATACAAAACGTGGCGGAATACGTCGGGGAGTGTTGTAACAGAATTAATTGTTTCATAACCATGGCATACAAATTTGTATTTTATTTATCAACACAAGAGTTTCATTGTTTTAAACAGGAATCAAAGAGTTTATAACATAATTAAACTAGTCTATCTTCCGTTTTAGTCTCTAAGGCACAGGTCCGCCCTAGTGTCATGATCATCATCCTACGCAAAAGCTCCTGAAAACACATGTGAAAATAGGTACGTCAGCATAAAAATGCTTGTGAGATACATAGGAATTGTGAAAATAGGGTCCATGACTTGCAAGTTTAAGAAAATGTTTAATAAAGTTTAGTCTTGAACCTTGTAAATTGTTTTGTTTTGTAAATCATTGAAAAAGCGATGATATGTATAAATAAGAGAGTAATGTAATGTTAAATGAATAACCAAGTAAAAATGAGTTTGTATAAGATAAGTTGTTTTGTAAATCAATGTCTTGTGAAAATAAGTTGTTTATGTAAAACATAATATGTCAAGTAATGAAATGATTTAAGTAACGCTACGACATGTAATGTCATACAAACACTTATATATAGGAAGTACCAGCGACGTATCCACCATGCTTGTATCATATTACACACGCCTCGTTACTCGAATCATTTACCCAAACCAACCACCAATGTATTGTTCATGTATAAATGAATTGTCATGTGTTATTGTGTAAACCATATCGAAATATCTATGTCCAATGTAAACCACTAAATGTATATATCAATGTCAAAATGTTTATGTTTAATGTAGATCATGTAATGTGTACCCAAAAATATCATGTATGGTAAGTGAAATATATCAACTAAACCATATGTAAAATGCACAAAAATAAGGTATTGAAGTAAAACATGGTTTAAATCAAAGTTATGTTTTGTGGAACAAATGCATGCTATACTGATACAAACATTTATGCGGTATTGTGAAAATGCATACATCCAAGCCTTGAGACTGTGGCGATAAACCCTTAAACAAATTAAAGGTTTATCTAAGTTATGTATATCGAATTCGGTCATTCCTTCCAATCCAAACAAACCCAGGATTTCAGGAACGGGAGTTGTCAATTCCTATGGTACCACTACCTACTAACGAATGGCGTAGCTAATGTTAATGAATGTATTGTTCCATGTTAAACAACCCAATTGTCATACCAAAATGTAAGCATGTGATGAAAACAACTGTACTAAGTACGCACACAATGGGCATACATAGCATGAAATGTAATGTAAAGCAATGTACTAAGTACGCACACAATGGGCATACATAGCATGAAATGTAATGTAAAACATGTACTATAATGTACTAACGAACATAGCAGGTATATGATGTGAAAACATGGAAAGCATGAAAGTAACAAGTAGGCACATGTGTTTCACCCCAAAACAGTTTGGAAAACAGTAAAATAGGGGTCTATGTACTCACTTGAGATTGCTCAGAAGTCCTAAGATAACCACCAAGCAATGCTAGAGATCACGGAATCAAACGGCACCTAATATAGGTAACTATGTTAATATACCGGACCTAAATCGGAAGATCGGATAGAATGCGGGATCGTAAACCAAACGAGTATGGAGACTAGTGTAATATGGTTTAACAAAGCCTACATACTAAATGAAACCTAACATAAGTGCTTACGACCCATTACGACCCGTTTAGGTAGCTTATGCTACTTTAACGAGTCGCTCGCGTGAAACGCGTTCGGACCGCCTAACTAGTCCTATGACAAGTAAAATATGCCTTAACATATCTAATATTGTTACCAAAACAATTTAGATACCAAAATTTATGTTACATATGCTTAAAATGAATTTTGGCGTCAAAAAGGCATTTTGGTAATTTACCTAAGGCATATAAACTACCTATCATACAACTACTTAAACGAAGCGACCATAAGGTATAACCTCGGAAGGTTATTCCCTATATACTATGGTCACCTAATGTGTTTGGTCGGATCCTAATGATCGACCAAATGGGTCGGGTTCGAAGGTATAAGCGATTTATCAGATCGCTTACCCTTACGACCCGAGACAACGTGGTAATCAGTAGGCATAGTCACAAGGGACTATAACCATCGTGATTACAATCACGTTGCGAAGTTCAAACGAACTTCGCATTGACCATAAACTGGTCAATGCAGAAAGTCAAAAAAAGTTTGACTTTCGGACTCGAAAAGAAATAAAAGAACGAAGGAACACTTACGAAGGGTCCCCGAATGCTAATCTAGATCAAAATAGCTCAGGTATGAAACAAAGGTTTCAACTTAGAGCACATTAGATCAGATTCTTGTGAGGAAAAGTGAAGGGTGGAGGTGGGTATTTATAGTTTTCGGTTCACCGTTAGGATCATTTCTTGGAAAAGGGGGCACGATCTAAGCCGTACACTTGTTGGAAAGTTGTGGTAACTCATTTGCCATCCACCATAAGAGTTTGACACTTGGCCTTTGGAGAGTGTTAAGGGCTGTTAAAAGCTGAAAAAAAACGTTTTGCTGCATCTGGCCCCTGTTTACGGACCTAGTTTGGCAGATTTACAGTTTCAGTCCCTGCAACCTCAAAACTTGGTTTTCGATGCGTTTTTTTGACACGTTTAAGCCCCGTTAACCCCATTTCAAAGCTCTAAAATGAAGTAAAGTATAGGGAACTTAAAATGTGCTCAAAAATATCTCAGATGTCGGTTCGTTTGGCCGTACGATCGCGATGTTCGCTTAATAACGACGGAATGCGCATAAGCGCGAAAAACGATCCAAATGGCGCGACGAATGGATTTTTCTCAAGCCTAAACACTAAAATAAAATATTTTAGTGCTTACATAAATTTTTGGATGTCCGGATGCATTCAGAACGTAAGTTATGCGCGAAAGTGTAAACTTGTGCACTTTTTGACGCTTTTAGTCCCTGAATGTCCCAAAAGTTTATTTTAGCACACCGAATACCTCAAAGCCTATTTTGAAGCTATGTAGAGGATATTTATGGTATGTTTAACTTATGGTCATGTTCCGGAATGTTCGTTACTGTTCAAATTGGCATACTTTCGCAGTTTGTCAAGTTTAGTCCCTGTAAGCGAATTAACTTGTTTTTGCCATACCAAAGCCTTCAAAACTTATTTCTAAGTTATGTAAGGGTTATTTAAGGTATGTTAAGTATATGTTGATGTTCCGGAGTATTTGTCGCATTAAACTGATTACGTTTACGCACCAGTTTGCGTATAACTCTCCAGAAAGTGATATAGAGTTTGAAATTGAATAAAAGTCAAAACATGAAAAATGTAAAACATAACCAAACAAACATTGGGATCAAATAACATTGTTTTATTGATAATTGAACTGTTCACAATGATTACAAGCACAGATGTTACAGTCTCCCCTACTTATGGAAATTTCGTCCCGAAATTTATTTAGAGGAAACTCGTGGGAAAAGATGCGGATACTTCGCCTTCATTTGATCTTCGCATTCCCAAGTAAACTCGGGTCCACGTTTAGCTTCCCAGCGAACTTTGACCAAAGGAATGCGCTTGCGTTTGAGCCACTTGACTTCACGTTCCATGATTTCCACAGGTTTCTCAACAAATTTCAGTGTTTTACCAACACGAATTTCGTCAAGTGGTATGTGGAGGTTCTCATCAGCTAAACACCTCTTGAGATTGGACACGTGAAAAGTTGGATGAACATTTCCAAGTTCAGGAGGTAACTCAAGTCTGTAGGCTACCTTTCCGATTCTTTCGACGATCTTGAATGGTCCAACGTATCTAGGTGCAAGTTTTCCTTTCTTTCCAAATCTGATCACACCTTTCCAAGGTGAGACCTTAAGTAATACTCGATCACCGACTTGAAATTCCAAAGGCTTGCGTTTCGGGTCCGCGTAACTCTTTTGACGGCTTCTAGCTGTCTGAAGGTTATCACAAACTTTCTTAATCTTGTCAGTTGTCTCTAAAATGAGGGCAGGTCCAGTAAGCTGAGCCTCGCCGGTCTCATTCCAGCAGACTGGTGAACGACATTTTCGACCATAGAGAGCCTCGAAAGGAGCCATTTTGATGCTGGTGTGATAACTGTTGTTGTAGGAGAATTCAATTAACTGAAGATGTGTATCCCAACTACCACCAAAATCGATCACACAAGCTCTAAGCATATCCTCCAGAGTCTGGATTGTTCTCTCAGATTGACCATCCGTTTACGGATGATAAGCTGTGCTCAGGTTAAATTGGGTCCCCATAGCAGATTGCATGGTTCTCCAAAAATGAGAAGTGAAACGAGCATCTCTGTCAGAAATGATGTTCAAAGGAACACCATGTCGAGCTACAATTTCATCCATATAGATTTTAGCAAGTTTGTCAGCAGAAAAATCCTCACGGATTGGCAAGAAATGTGCTGACTTAGTAAGACGATCAACAACTACCCAGAGGCATCATGACCTTTCTTTGTGCGTGGAAGTTTGGTAACAAGATCCATAGTAATGTTTTCCCATTTCCAAACTGGGATCTCTGGTTGCACCAATAAACCCGAAGGACGTTGATGTTCAGCCTTAACTTTGAGACAAGTAAGGCATTTTGATACATATAAGGCAATGTCTTTCTTCATACCAGGCCACCAATAGTGAATACGAAGATCCTTATACATCTTATCTGAGCCAGGATGAACGGAATAACGCGATTTATGGGCTTCATCCATAAGCAAGGTGCGAAGATTTTCTTGGCTTGGGACCCACAAACGGTCCATGAAGTAATACGATCCATTGTCCTTCAGTTCCAGATCAGGAGTTATGTGATAGGGAAATTCTTTATCCATCAAACCTTGTGAAACACAAGATTGTTGAGCCTGAGAAATACGGGCTTGGATATCGGATCGAGCTTGAATAACAGATTGAACACGAACAGAATGAAGCTTAGTACGTTCCTTATGACTCAATGCATCAGCTACGACATTCGCTTTACCAGGATGGTAGCGAATTTCGTAGTCATAGTCGTTTAGAAGCTCGACCCAACGTCGTTGCCTCATGTTGAGTTCTTTCTGATTGAAGATATACTGAAGACTTTTGTGGTCTGTGAAAACCACACATTTTGTACCGTACAAATAGTGTCTCCAGATCTTTAGAGCGAAAACAACTGCACCCAACTCAAGATCATGAGTGGTGTAGTTCTTCTCATGTATCTTCAACTGCCTCGATGCGTATGCTATGACTTTGTTCCTTTGCATCAGGACACAGCCAAGACCCAATTTAGATGCATCGCAATAAACGACGAAATCATCATTGCCCTCAGGCAAAGTTAGAACAGGCGCGTCACAAAGTTTCTGCTTCAAGTGTTGAAAAGCTTCCTCTTGCTTGAATCCCCAATCAAAGGGTTTGTTCTTCTGAGTTAGAGCAGTTAGAGGAACTGCAATCTTTGAGAAGTTTTCAATGAAGCGGCGGTAATAACCCGCTAGACCAAGAAAAGAACGAACTTCAGTAAGAGTAGTAGGCGTATCCCAATCCTTAATCGCACTGATCTTGGAGGGATCTACATGAATGCCTCGTTCGTTGACAATATGTCCTAAGAATTGAACCTCTTTAAGCCAGAATTCACACTTGGAGAATTTGGCGAAAAGTTGCTCTTTCTTTAGAAGTTCCAGAGTAAGACGAAGATGTTGCTCGTGATCAGCTCGCGTCTTAGAATAAATCAAGATGTCGTCAATAAAAACAATGACGAACTGATCCAAATAAGGTTTGCAGACCCTATTCATTAAGTCCATGAAAACAGCAGGAGCATGAGTCAGACCGAATGGCATGACTGTGAATTCATAATGCCCATAACGAGTACGGAACGATGTCTTGGGAATATCTTCTTCATGCACCCGAAGTTGATGATACCCAGAACGTAGATCAATCTTCGAAAAATAAGAAGCACCCTGTAACTGATCAAAGAGGTCGTCTATGCGCGGTAGGGGATATCGATTCTTGATGGTAAGCTTGTTAAGCTCATGATAATCGATACACATCCTAAAAGATCCATCCTTCTTCTTGACAAAAAGAACGGGAGCACCCCAGGGTGAAAAGCTAGGACGGATAAAACCTTTGTCAGAGAGTTCCTGAAGCTGCTTAGACAACTCTTGCATCTCAGACGGTGCAAGACGGTATGGAGCTCTGGCAATGGGATTTGCACCAGGTACGAGATCAATGCGGAACTCGACTTGGCGTGCTGGGGGTAGACCAGGTAACTCTTCAGGGAAAACTTCAGAATAATCCCGAACGACAGGAATATCTGAAATAGACTTACCCTTGCCTTTATCTGCTGTAACATGTGCTAAGAAGGCTACATAGTTCTTCCGCGGATATTTCCGAGCTTTAAAACAAGACATGAGTTTGAGACCACCGGCAGGCTTCTCACCACGAACCTGTAGGATCTCGCCTGTCTAAAGCGGCACACGAATGATCTTCTCGAAACAAACTACCTCTGCGTGATGCTTGGATAACCAATCCATACCCACAATGACGTCGAAGCTTCCAAGTTGCATAGGCGTGAGGTTGATAGGAAAAAGATGGTCGTTAAGGTTCAACTGGCAGTTGCGTAGAACAGAATCAAGAACAATGGGTTCACCACTAGCAACTTCTACTGTCAAGGGTCTTCCTAGTTTCGTTCTAGACACGCGAAGCATTGGCTCAAATGACAATGACACAAAACTCTTGTCGGCACCAGAATCGAAAAGAACAGATGCAGGCTGATTATTAATAAAGAACGTACCGTTCACCACATTATCGTCTGCCTGCGCCTCTTGGGCATTCATGTTGAAGACTCGACCCCAAGCCTGAGCCTGATTCTGGTTTGCATTCACCAATCTTGGACATTGATTACGGTAGTGAGTCAAATCCCCACAGTTATAACAAGCACCTGGTGGGTAGTGTGGTCGTGCAGCTTGACCCTGTTGCTGAGCAGGAGGCTGAGCAACTTGTTGAGCTGGGTTCTGAACTGCCCGGTTCTGAACAAACCGACAAACATCGGCAAGATGACCCGACTTCCCACAGTTAGTACAGAAACGGCACTGATGTTGCGGCTGATGGTGACTGTTGCATCTATTGCACAAAGGTGCATTCCCTGAATAGGGTTTCTTCGCTGGAGGCTGTGCGGGTTGGTTAGGAGCTTCCTGGTTAGCTTGGGCAGTGACAGCAAAATTTTGGGAAGCCTTACTCTTCCTTGACCCTCTCGAAGAACCAGAATTCTTTCCATTCTTGTTTTGACCTTTCTTGCTATCTTCCTTGTCAGCCGACTGTTTCTTGCCCTTGTCACCCTTCCTGTGTAACTTATTCTTCCGAATCTGCGACTCAGTCAATGTCGCTGATAACTCGATTGCCTGACTGAGTGTGGCAGGGTTACTACCAGTAATGATGTCTTGCACTGAGTCAGGTAGGCCGTCGATGTACCTTTCGATAGCCTTGTCGAGTGGGGTAACCATAGTTGGGCAAAGCAGACTCAACTCCTCAAACCTATCAGTATACGCCCTGTACTCACCACTATCTTGCTTCAAATCATCAAACTCTTTCTCCAACGCTCGTTGTTCATGACAAGGACAGAACTCCTTCATCATAAGAGCTCTAAGTCCAGCCCATGTCTGTGCTAGAGCAACTTCTGCACCACGGTCTCTCATTACCCCATTCCACCATGTAAGAGCCCTCTTCTGAAACACGCTCGAAGAAAACTCGACCTTGCGATTATCAGGACACTGCACGTGGCGAAAAGTATTCTCAATGCTCTCGAACCATTGAAGAAGCCCAGTCGCTCCCTCAGAACCACTAAACTTGAGTGGTTTAGCCGAGTTAAAATCCTTGTATTTGCATGGAGCATTGTTGTTGTTGTTGGCTTGGTTCCATTGAGCAAAGAGGTTTGGGAATTGAGCAGCCATCTGCTGCGCAATGATTTCTGCCAGTTCGGCAGTCGCTATCTGGTTTTCATGTCGAGGAGGCATTCTAAAAGAGGAAAACATGAAAGGAAACGAGTGAGATGATTGGATGAAGAGAATGAGATGAAACAAAATCAACAAAAGCAAAGATGGTGGTCATTCGTCCGCATCACAAAGCAAACAAAGACGCACAGTGACTAATCAAAGTAAATGGGTCAAAAATAATGTATTGCGAAGACATGCTCGCCTATAAGTGAACACTCATCCCAAGAATTCCCAGGTAAGCACAACTGGTCTCGCGTCTGATGAGATATATACGAAGTGCTTGCCTAGACAGAAAACCCAGAATACAGGCATTCACTCTTCCAGTTTGCACGTGTTCACACTATTTAGAACCCAAAACTTTGACGAGATTTTGAAAATTTGAAGGCACAAGGCCAAAAACCAAACTGGAAGGGTTCAAAACCATATAATAGAGGGTTCAAAACCTTACAACAGAGGGTTCAAAACCTTGTAATAAATCATTCAAAACAGATGATTGTTTTTCAAAAATCGTTTTGGAAAATTTGGTTTTTTTTTTTTTGTTTTGATAATCACCTAAGGGTAGGTGATGTGCATGTTTTAAGATCTAAACACAAGATAACTTGTGTTAGGGTCCTAGAAAGGTTATAGTCTAGGTCAAAGAATTACTAATAACCTAATTCCCTATAACCATTGGCTCTGATACCAACTCTTTTGTCACACCCCGATCACGTATAACATACAAAACGTGGCGGAATACGTCGGGGAGTGTTGTAACAGAATTAATTGTTTCATAACCATGGCATACAAAGTTGTATTTTATTTATCAACACAAGAGTTTCATTGTTTTAAACAGGAATCAAAGAGTTTATAACATAATTAAACTAGTTTATCTTCCGTTTTAGTCTCTAAGGCACAGGTCCGCCCTAGTGTCATGATCATCATCCTACGCAAAAGCTCCTGAAAACACATGTGAAAATAGGTACGTCAGCATAAAAATGCCTGTGAGATACATAGGATTTGTGAAAATAGGGTCCATGACTTGCAAGTTTAAGAAAATGTTTAATAAAGTTTAGTCTTGAACCTTGTAAATTGTTTTGTTTTGTAAATCATTGAAAAAGCGATGATATGTATAAATAAGAGAGTAATGTAATGTTAAATGAATAACCAAGTAAAAATGAGTTTGTATAAGATAAGTTGTTTTGTAAATCAATGTCTTGTGAAAATAAGTTGTTTATGTAAAACGTAATATGTCAAGTAATGAAATGATTTAAGTAACACTACGACATGTAATGTTATACAAACACTTATATATAGGAAGTACCAGCGGCGTATCCACCATGCTTGTATCATATTACACACGCCTCGTTACTCGAATCATTTACCCAAACCAACCACCAATGTATTGTTCATGTATAAATGAATTGTCATGTGTTATTGTGTAAACCATATCGAAATGTCTATGTCCAATGTAAACCACTAAATGTATATATCAATGTCAAAATGTTTATGTTTAATGTAGATCATGTAATGTGTACCCAAAAATATCATGTATGGTAAGTGAAATATATCAACTAAACCATATGTAAAATGCACAAAAACAAGGTATTGAAGTAAAACATGGTTTAAATCAAAGTTATGTTTTGTGGAACAAATGCATGCTATACTGATACAAACATTTATGCGGTATTGTGAAAATGCATACATCCAAGCCTTGAGACTGTGGCGATAAACCCTTAAACAAATTAAAGGTTTATCTAAGTTATGTATATCGAATTCGGTCATTCCTTCCAATCCAAACAAACCCAGGATTTCAGGAACGGGAGTTGTCAATTCCTATGGTACCACTACCTACTAACGAATGGCGTAGCTAATGTTAATGAATGTATTGTTCCATGTTAAACAACCCAATTGTCATACCAAAATGTAAGCATGTGATGAAAACAACTGTACTAAGTACGCACACAATGGGCATACATAGCATGAAATGTAATGTAAAGCAATGTACTAAGTACGCACACAATGGGCATACATAGCATGAAATGTAATGTAAAACATGTACTATAATGTACTAACGAACATAGCAGGTATATGATGTGAAAACATGGAAAGCATGAAAGTAACAAGTAGGCACATGTGTTTCACCCCAAAACAGTTTGGAAAACAGTAAAAGAGGGGTCTATGTACTCACTTGAGATTGCTCAGAAGTCCTAAGATAACCACCAAGCAATGCTAGAGATCACGGAATCAAACGGCACCTAATATAGGTAACTATGTTAATATACCGGACCTAAATCGAAAGATCGGATAGAATGCGGGTTCGTAAACCAAACGAGTATGGAGACTCGTGTAATATGGTTTAACAAAGCCTACATACTAAATGAAACCTAACATAAGTGCATACGACCCATTACGACCCGTTTAGGTAGCTTATGCTACTTTAACACGTCGCTCGCGTGAAACGCGTTCGGACTGCCTAACTAGTCCTATGACAAGTAAAATATGCCTTAACATATCTAATATTGTTACCAAAACAGTTTAGATACCAAAATTTATGTTACATATGCTTAAAATGAATTTTGGCGTCAAAAAGGCATTTTGGTAATTTACCTAAGGCATATAAACTACCTATCATACAACTACTTAAACGAAGCGACCATAAGGTATAACCTCGGAAGGTTATTCCCTATATACTATGGTCACCTAGTGTGTTTGGTCGGATCCTAATGATCGACCAAATGGGTCGGGTTCGAAGGTATAAGCGATTTATCAGATCGCTTACCCTTACGACCCGAGACAACGTGGTAATCAGTAGGCATAGTCACAAGGGACTATAACCATCGTGATTACAATCACGTTGTGAAGTTCAAACGAACTTCGCATTGACCATAAACTGGTCAATGCAGAAAGTGAAACAAAGTTTGACTTTCGGACTCGAAAAGAAATAAAAGAACGAAGGAACACTTACGAAGGGTCCCCGAATGCTAATCTAGATCAAAATAGCTCAGGTATGAAACAAAGGTTTCAACTTAGAGCACATTAGATCAGATTCTTGTGAGGAAAAGTAAAGGGTGGAGGTGGGTATTTATAGTTTTCGGTTCACCGTTAGGATCATTTCTTGGAAAAGGGGGCACGATCTAAGCCGTACACTTGTTGGAAAGTTGTGGTAACTCATTTGCCATCCACCATAAGAGTTTGACACTTGGCACTTGGCCTTTGGAGAGTGTTAAGGGCTGTTAAAAGCTGAAAAAAAACGTTTTGCTGCATCTGGCCCCTGTTTACGGTAGTTTGGCAGATTTACAGTTTCAGTCCCTGCAACCTCAAAACTTGGTTTTCGATGCATTTTTTTGACACGTTTAAGCCCCGTTAACCCCATTTCAAAGCTCTAAAATGAAGTTAAAGTATAGGGAACTTAAAATGTTCTCAAAAATATCTCAGATGTCGGTTCGTTTGGCCGTACGATCGCGATGTTCCCTTAATTACGACGAAATGCGCATAAGCGCGAAAAACGATCCAAATGGCGCGACGAATGGATTTTTCTCAAGCCTAAACACTAAAATAAAATATTTTAGTGCTTACATAAATTTTTTGATGTCCGGATGCATTCAGAACGTAAGTTATGCGCGAAAGTGTAAACTTGTGCACTTTTTGACGCTTTTAGTCCCTGAATGTCCCAAAAGTTTATTTTAGCACACCGAACACCTCAAAGCCTATTTCGAAGCTATGTAGAGGATATTTATGGTATTTTTAACTTATGGTCATGTTCCGGAATGTTCGTTACTGTTCAAATTGGCATACTTTCGCAGTTTGTCAAGTTTAGTCCCTGTAAGCGAATTAACTTGTTTTTGCCATACCAAAGCCTTCAAAACTTATTTCTAAGTTATGTAAGGGTTATTTAAGGCATGTTAAGTATATGTTGATGTTCCGGAGTATTTTTCGCATTAAACTGATTACGTTTACGCACCAGTTTGCGTATAACTCTCCAGAAAGTGATATAGAGTTTGAAATTGAATAAAAGTCAAAACATGAAAAATGTAAAACATAACCAAACAAACATTGGGATCAAATAACATTGTTTTATTGATAATTTAACTGTTCACAATGATTACAAGCACAGATGTTACAGCATTGATGCTTATAGTCGGAGAATTCTTCAATTTGAGAGCAATGTTGCAGAGAACTTCTTTAGATTCTTCAACACTTGCTTTTGATGAAGACGATTGATATCCCGGATTGTAGCTTGATGAGCTTGTCAGAGGTTCTTTTGTTTTCACACCACTGAATGCTGTTTTGGTGATTCACTAACTTTCACCGAAGGTATTGCACCTTTGTAATAAAGACCGACATTCTGTTGATGCGAAGAACTGCTCATCTTGTTCTGCTTTTGCAATTCAAGTTCATGACTTCCTATCTTTTCTATCAAGACATCAAGAGAAATTGTATCATATAAAGCATCATTTTTCAATATGAATACAAACGTTTGCCACTGATCAGCTCGTGGTAACGCTTCTATGATCTTATCAATTATTTCTTCTCGAGTTTTCGCACGGAATTAGCTTTTGTGGTTAATTCCGTTTGAAACTGCTTTATTTTCACACGAAATCACTTATTCCGTTTGAAAGTGCTGTTAGTTCACACGAAATTACTGATTCCGTTTGAAAGTTTCACACGAAATTAGCTATTCCGCACCAAACCTGATTTCGTTTGAATTGGGTATTTCGTATGAAAAGATATTTCGCTTGAAAAGAGTTATTCCGCGTGAAATCTAATTCCGTTTGAAGCTGATTTCACGTGAAGTGATTCCGTTTAAAAATTTTTCTAAGTGTTTGTTGACTGTTTCAGATACGTAAAGATGGATGAGTTCATGAATCCGTTTAGTGAGATATTTGCTTTCACGGGAAACAGCGGAGATGATACATCAAACAACACAAATGAGAATACTCCGAGTGCGAAGAAAACTCTTTCTGATGCATTGAGTGTGGAGAGTGCTTATGGGACGTACAACAAACCTCCCAAACTAATGGCGATTGAAGAATACAATAGATGGGCTAAAAGGTTTGAGGAGTGGCTAAAAGTGTTTGCATATCCAAGCTGGAAAAGCTTGAAGAATGGTTACAATATCAGAAGATCAGATTATGAAAATTTAGAAGGCACTGATAATGTAGAAAGTTTTGTTGCTGAACAAAAGTGCATTGCATTGCTTAATCAGTCTATGAGAGACGACATAATATCGTTGATTGAATACACAAATGCAAAAGATCTATGGGAGAAACTGAGAGTAAAATGTGTGGGTAGTGCCGAGATAGTTAAAAACAAAAAGAAATTGTTAAGAAAAGAATTTGATTTGTTTGGATGTTTGAAAAACGAATCTGTGCCAAAGATGATTGAAAGATTCGGGCATTTGAAGCTGGAACTTGCAAGACATGGAATCGTGTACACTCAAGAAGAATTGGTTGACAAACTGTTTGACTCGCTGCCTGATGATAAAGACTAGCAGTATTTTGCTTTGATGCTGAAAAACACTGTGACAACTCGAGTTTCCGACTTTCTTTTTCGCATTTAGTGCACGTTGACTTTGACTGTGTAGTTGTTTGACTTGTTTAACTTGTAACTGTATACGTTATTTTATAATGAACGCATTGTGGTTGCATGATTTTGTGTTTGGCTTTATAACATGAAACACCTGTTGAAAACTTAAACTGTTTAAAATATGAAAGGACCCGACGAAACAGACTGTTTCGCCATATACATCCCGACGAAACTGAGGTGTTTCGCCATCAAGCAACTCGACGAAACAGTGTGTTTCGCCATAGAACTTCACGACGAAACTGATGTGTTTCGTCGGCCCATTGATTCGCAAAGCCCATTTAGGGCCCAGAACGGTAATTCGTGGCTATTAAGTAAAACCGACTTCCTGTTTCACACTTTTAACAAAAATAGAAACCCTAGAACCCTCCCTTTTGAAAAGGCGATAACCATCTTCAACCATCATCTTTCTCTCTCGAATCCTCCCTTGTTCATCCCGAATATCTCGGTTAGTGCGTGCTCGTCTAAATCGGTTTCTTTGTCCCTTGATTTCTTTATACATGTTGTGTTTATGCTTGATTTCTGGATTATAGGAGGGTATGTTGATGATACTCGGTTCTGAATGTTGTTTATATGGCCTGATTTTGAATACACTTTAGTATCTTGATAGGAATCGATGATATGATGTTGTATGTTAATCTATATGTTGTACACATAACCTAGGGTTCGTGCTAGACGTTAAGAACGGTGATGCTTATGTTATGATGATGTTACGATGATTCTGTGTTGAATGATTTCTGTATGATTGAGGAATTGCTGTTTTACGGCTATTGGGTTTATGTGTTTTTTCGCATCTGCTGTAACTGATGTCTGCGAAACTGAACTGTTCGACGAAACAGAACTCTCGGCGAAACAGAGTTTGTTTCGCCAAGAGTAGTCGACGAATCAGAAGTTCTGTTTCGCCAGGGGGGACACCTCGACGAAACAGAATGTGTTTCGTCACTATCTGTGTTTCGCCACTATCTGTGTTTCGCCAACATGCGTGTTTCGCCGAATAGCTGATCTGTGCAGTAACTTGAGTTAATTCTGTTAAATGCTAACTGGAATATTTGACTGCGGTTAAGTGTAACCATCTTGTATATGATTGTGATTACGTGCTACATGTTTATACGTGCATAACTTGGACACAAACTGATTTCACATACGTGCATACTTTAGGACGTGATTGACTTACTTTGAGTACATACCTAGCATACCGAGCGAAACAAGGTGAGTTCACACTCTTACCAAGGCATGGGATTCCCGGTGGGTTGGGAATGGATTAAGATACTATAAAGGAACCTACATATCCTCCTTGGGTAGGATATGTACCGCCATCCTCCATGGGTAGGATGCCAATATTAATCCTGCGTATTCTCCTTGGGTAGAATACGTACGTTCGTCCTCCTTGGGTAGGACAACAACCTTAACTATACTAGAACGATCTTCGCAAACATGCCTGGAATGGCCGCGAACTATACTTTAATCTTCGCAAACATGCCTGGAGGGCCGCGATACAAACATAACCACTCTAGAAAACATGGGAAACCCCCACTAATCTTCGCAAACATGCCTCGAGGGCCGCGATGCTATTACATACGATTTACGAAATGTACATTATAACTGAATAACCAACTGTGAACTCGCTCAACTAGTTGTTGACTCTCTGTTACATGCCTTGCAGGACCATAGGTACTTTTGGAGCTTGCACGGGAGGCACAGTCGTTGTGGACATGGATCGTGAATGTGTTGTTAAACATTATAACATTTTGTTCTTAACTTATGTTGGGTTTACATTAAATGCTTCCGCGACACACTTGTTTATATTTGGTTTTGTAAACACCTATCGTATTGATGAATGACTTTTGATATACATACTTATGTTCAATATGATTGGTGGCTTGATCCTGGTCATGTCACGCCTCCAAGCGGTAGTATTCCGTGTGTGGATTTTGGGGGTGTGATAGATTGGTATCAGAGCCATTGGTTATAGAGAACTCGGTTTTAATAAGGAGAAAACGTTTTTATTAAAACCAGACTATAACCAGAACAGTGCTCAACGATCCACAACGACGCCTCGCTCCACGTGCAAGACTCATCACTCTAGGTAATATGGTACATGTCTTATTGCCTACTTGCTAGAATTGCATAGAACTTTGCTCCGGGTATGCTTAGGTTAACTTGACACTATTGCATGAGAACACTTGTGTGATTATTCCCTTTTGTTATCGCACTACTCGCGAACCTCTCTCACTTATGTCATATTTAATATGAAGATCATGTCTGGACGTATCAACATGACGCAAGCCCAACTGACGACTCTTATTAACGAGCGAGTTGCTGAGGCACTTGCAGCCGCACAAGCAGGAGGTATACCCTGCAGTTGTAACTCACCCTAGGATCTTTAGATCCTACACTCCTAAACCAACTCTTGTGTTTTAATCTTGTACTGGATTCTTATATACAACAGGTCAGCACGCTCAGCCACCTGTTTGTACCTTCAAAACTTTCATGGACTGTCGTCCTACTACTTTTAGTGGCACGGAAGGAGCGGTTGGACTCCTCCATTGGTTTGAAAAGCTCGAGTCCGTATTCGAATTGTGCGAATGCCCTGAGGCTCGCAGGGTGAAGTACGCCACTGGTACACTAGAAGGCATTGCGCTGACTTGGTGGAATGCGCAAGTGCAGATGTTAGGATTGGCTGTTGCTAACGCCACACCCTGGAATGATTTCAAAGATTTGATTAAAGAGGAATACTGTAGCCGTGATGATATTCATAAGCTGGAGGTAGAGTTTTATCACTTGAAAATGACTGGGTCAGAAATTGAAGCATACACCAGAAGATCGAATGAGCTGGCTATTCTGTGTCCTACTATGGTGGACCCTCCCATTAAGCGTATCGAACTGTATCTCAATGGTCTGGTGCCGGAGATTCAAAGCCACGTAACCTCAGCGAATCTTAACACTATTCAACAGATCGTCAAGCTAGCTCATCGCCTCACCGATCAGGCGGTGGAACAGAACAGGCTGCCTAAACGTATCAGCGCTACTACCGTTACCACTCCAGTTACTCCTGCTATTCCCAGTGACAACAAGCGGAAATGGGAAGGGGATTCCAGCAGGGGTTCAGCTACTGTACAGTCTCAAACACAACAGCAGCGCAAGACTAGTGATTACCAGAGTCTGAGTCAGCAATCGTCTGGTAGTCAGGGGCAGAGTGGATATCGGGGAAATCATCCACTATGTAACAGGTGCAACAAACACCACAGTGGTCAGTGTCGTAAGGGCCGCTGTCAGAGATGTCTAAGGGTAGGTCATGAAGCTAAAGATTGCAGGAGCTCAAGGCCTGCTAATCAGAACCAGCAACAACAGTCACCCGTTCCACGAAACCAGTCACAGCAACAACAGCCAGGAAATAAGGTATGCTTTCAGTGTGGGGCTGAAGGTCACTTCAAGCGGAACTGCCCCCAGTTAAACCAGAATCAGAATAACAACAACAATAATCAGGGCAGTGGGAACAACAATGGGGGAAACAACAACAACAACAATGGTGCAAAGGGTCGTATGTTTGTGATTGGTCAGAGTGACGCAAGGAACGATCCTAATGTGATTTCGGGTAAGTTTCTTCTCGACGACTTTTATGTTACGGTATTATTTGATTCGGGTGCGGATATCAGTTATATGTCTCTGAAAGTTAGTAAAATGCTTAAACGCGCACCAGCATTGTTAAGCACCAAACATGTAGTAGAGTTAGCTAACGGTAAAAGTCTAGAGGCCACACACATAGTTCAGGGTTGTAATCTTATCCTCGCTGGTCAGACTTTCTCTATAGATCTCATTCCTATAACTCTGAGTAGTTTCGACATTGTCATCGGTATGGATTGGTTATCCCAACAGCAAGCAGAGATCCTATGCAAGGAGAAGATCATTCGTATTCCTCGTTCTGGCAAAGAACCTCTCGAAATTCAAGGCGACAAGAGTGGTGTCGTTAGTGGCATCATCTCCTTCTTGAAGGCTCAGAAGTGTCTGCGAAAAGGTCACATAGCTATTTTAGCACTCGTTACTGATACATCGACGACAGAGAAAAAGATTTGGGATATTCCTGTAGTACGCGACTTTCCTCAAGTATTTCCTGAAGAGTTACCTGGGTTACCGCCTCATCGCCAGGTCGAATTTCAGATCGAGCTAGCTCCAGGAGCAGCACCTATAGCTCGAGCGCCTTACCGCTTAGCTCCAACTGAACTGGAAGAACTGTCTAAGCAATTGCAAGAACTCTTGGAAAAGGGTTTCATACGTCCTAGCTCTTCGCCATGGGGAGCTCCAGTATTATTTGTAAAGAAGAAAGACGGTACCTTTCGTATGTGCATAGATTACCGCGAACTGAACAAGGTGACGGTGAAGAACCGTTATCCACTTCCACGTATCGATGACTTATTCGACCAGTTGCAAGGGTCGAACTATTACTCAAAGATTGATCTAAGGTCAGGTTACCATCAACTGAGAGTCCGGGATGAGGACGTCTCCAAAACAGCATTCAGAACTCGCTACGGCCATTACGAGTTTTTAGTCATGCCTTTCGGGCTAACGAACGCGCCTGCGATTTTCATGGATCTTATGAACAGAGTGTGCAAACCTTATCTTGACAAGTTTGTTATTGTTTTCATTGACGACATCCTGATTTACTCGAAGAATCGGGAGGAACACGAACAGCATTTACGACTTATTCTGGAACTCCTTCGAACGGAACAGCTGTACGCTAAGTTTTCAAAATGCGACTTCTGGCTTCGTGAAGTCCACTTTCTAGGCCACGTGGTAAACAAGGATGGGATTCATGTCGATCCATCCAAGGTAGATTCGATCAAGAACTGGCCTGCACCTAGCACACCAACAGAAATACGCCAATTCTTGGGTTTGGCGGGTTATTACAGACGGTTTATCAAAGACTTCTCAAAGATTGCACAGCCGCTTACATTACTGACACAGAAAGGTATTGCTTACCGTTGGAGTGATACACAGGATACAGCGTTTCAGCACTTAAAGGATAGACTTTGTAGCGCACCTATCCTCTCATTGCCTGAAGGCACGGACGACTTTGTAGTCTACTGCGATGCATCTATCCAAGGTCTTGGATGTGTGTTGATGCAACGGGATAAAGTTATTGCTTATGCTTCGCGCCAACTTAAGATTCACGAACGGAATTACACTACACACGATTTAGAGCTTGGAGCTGTTGTTTTTGCGCTCAAGATATGGCGACATTATCTGTATGGCACCAAGTGCACCATTTACACCGATCACAGGAGTCTTGAGTATATTTTCAAGCAGAAAGACCTGAACATGCGACAACGTCGATGGGTCGAGCTACTGAACGATTACGAATGTGCTATAAAGTACCATCCAGGCAAGGCCAATGTGGTGGCCGACGCCCTCAGTCGGAAGGATACTATACCTAGGCGTGTACGAGCGTTGCAACTCACTATTCAGTCTAGTCTTCCTTCACAGATACGAGATGCTCAGGTAGAAGCATTGAAACCGGAAAACGTCAGGGCTGAAGCTCTACGCGGCTCTAGGCAAAGGTTAGAACAAAGGGCAGACGGCGCCTACTACGTAACAGGACGCATCTGGGTCCCACTCTATGGCAACCTACGCGAGCTTGTAATGGATGAAGCTCATAAGTCTCGCTACTCAGTACATCCTGGTTCAGATAAGATGTACCACGACCTCAGAACTACATATTGGTGGCCTAGCATGAAAGCCCACATAGCAACTTACGTTAGCAAGTGTTTGACTTGTGCGAGAGTCAAAGCAGAATATCAGAAACCATCAGGCCCACTCCAGCAACCTGAGATACCACAATGGAAATGGGAGCAAATTTCCATGGATTTTGTTACTGGTCTACCCAGATCTCAACGTGGGAATGATACTATTTGGGTGATCGTGGATCGACTCACAAAGTCTGCTCACTTCTTGGCTATCAAGGAAACGGATAAGTTCTCCACTCTAGCAGACATATACCTTAAGGAAGTTGTCTCGAGGCACGGGGTGCCCACATCTATTATCTCTGATCGTGATGCACGTTTTACTTCAGAACTGTGGCAAGCAATGCACAAATCTTTTGGCTCTCGATTAGACATGAGCACAGCTTATCATCCTCAGACCGACGGGCAGTCTGAGCGAACTATTCAAACTCTAGAAGACATGCTTCGGGCATGCGTAATTGACTTTGGCAAGGGCTGGGAAAAGCATCTGCCACTTGTGGAATTTTCATACAACAACAGTTACCACACCAGCATTAAAGCTGCTCCATTTGAGGCATTGTACGGGCGTAAATGCCGATCACCTCTTTGTTGGGCAGAGGTGGGTGACAGTCTGATCACAGGTCCAGAAATGGTAGTTGATACTACTGAAAAGATTGCTCAAATACGACAACGCATGGCGGCAGCACGTGACCGTCAGAAAGTATACGCCGATAAAGACAGGAAAATACTCGAATTCCAAGTTGGGGATCGAGCACTACTCAAAGTTTCACCCTGGAAGGGTGTTGTTCGTTTTGGCAAACGAGGCAAACTCAATCCACGATATGTTGGACCATTTGAAGTCATAGAGAAAATAGGCAAAGTGGCCTACAGACTGAACTTACCAGCTGAACTCAGTGCAGTTCACAACGTCTTTCACGTGTCGAATCTGAAGAAGTTTCAGTCAGATGAGACCCACATAGTTCCTCTGAAGGAGCTCACTATCGACGAACAATTACATTTCGTCGAGGAACCAGTTGAAATCACGGACCGGGATGTTAAGGTCCTCAAGAACACCAGAATACCACTTGTTCGAGTTCGTTGGAACTCCCGTCGTGGCCCAGAGTTTACCTGGGAACGCGAAGACCAAATGGAACTCAAATATCCCCAGTTGTTCGAAAACAATGCAACTACTACTGAGGCTGAAGCTACTACAGAAGTTCGGGATGAAATCCCAACTCAACGGGGGGATGATGTGACACCCCAGGAAAACCAGTAAACGATAACTTACCTAGCTTCCTCAGTAACCGCATGCTAAATTTCGGGACGAAATTTCTTTCAAGTTGGGGATAATGTGACAACTCGAGTTTCCGACTTTCTTTTTCGCATTTAGTGCACGTTGACTTTGACTGTGTAGTTGTTTGACTTGTTTAACTTGTAACTGTATACGTTATTTTATAATGAACGCATTGTGGTTGCATGATTTTGTGTTTGGCTTTATAACATGAAACACCTGTTGAAAACTTAAACTGTTTAAAATATGAAAGGACCCGACGAAACAGACTGTTTCGCCATATACATCCCGACGAAACTGAGGTGTTTCGCCATCAAGCAACTCGACGAAACAGTGTGTTTCGCCATAGAACTTCACGACGAAACTGATGTGTTTCGTCGGCCCATTGATTCGCAAAGCCCATTTAGGGCCCAGAACGGTAATTCGTGGCTATTAAGTAAAACCGACTTCCTGTTTCACACTTTTAACAAAAATAGAAACCCTAGAACCCTCCCTTTTGAAAAGGCGATAACCATCTTCAACCATCATCTTTCTCTCTCGAATCCTCCCTTGTTCATCCCGAATATCTCGGTTAGTGCGTGCTCGTCTAAATCGGTTTCTTGGTCCCTTGATTTCTTTATACATGTTGTGTTTATGCTTGATTTCTGGATTATAGGAGGGTATGTTGATGATACTCGGTTCTGAATGTTGTTTATATGGCCTGATTTTGAATACACTTTAGTATCTTGATAGGAATCGATGATATGATGTTGTATGTTAATCTATATGTTGTACACATAACCTAGGGTTCGTGCTAGACGTTAAGAACGGTGATGCTTATGTTATGATGATGTTACGATGATTCTGTGTTGAATGATTTCTGTATGATTGAGGAATTGCTGTTTTACGGCTATTGGGTTTATGTGTTTTTTCGCATCTGCTGTAACTGATGTCTGCGAAACTGAACTGTTCGACGAAACAGAACTCTCGGCGAAACAGAGTTTGTTTCGCCAAGAGTAGTCGACGAATCAGAAGTTCTGTTTCGCCAGGGGGGACACCTCGACGAAACAGAATGTGTTTCGTCACTATCTGTGTTTCGCCACTATCTGTGTTTCGCCAACATGCGTGTTTCGCCGAATAGCTGATCTGTGCAGTAACTTGAGTTAATTCTGTTAAATGCTAACTGGAATATTTGACTGCGGTTAAGTGTAACCATCTTGTATATGATTGTGATTACGTGCTACATGTTTATACGTGCATAACTTGGACACAAACTGATTTCACATACGTGCATACTTTAGGACGTGATTGACTTACTTTGAGCACATACCTAGCATACCGAGCGAAACAAGGTGAGTTCACACTCTTACCAAGGCATGGGATTCCCGGTGGGTTGGGAATGGATTAAGATACTATAAAGGAACCTACATATCCTCCTTGGGTAGGATATGTACCGCCATCCTCCATGGGTAGGATGCCAATATTAATCCTGCGTATTCTCCTTGGGTAGAATACGTACGTTCGTCCTCCTTGGGTAGGACAACAACCTTAACTATACTAGAACGATCTTCGCAAACATGCCTGGAATGGCCGCGAACTATACTTTAATCTTCGCAAACATGCCTGGAGGGCCGCGATACAAACATAACCACTCTAGAAAACATGGGAAACCCCCACTAATCTTCGCAAACATGCCTCGAGGGCCGCGATGCTATTACATACGATTTACGAAATGTACATTATAACTGAATAACCAACTGTGAACTCGCTCAACTAGTTGTTGACTCTCTGTTACATGCCTTGCAGGACCATAGGTACTTTTGGAGCTTGCACGGGAGGCACAGTCGTTGTGGACATGGATCGTGAATGTGTTATTAAACATTATAACATTTTGTTCTTAACTTATGTTGGGTTTACATTAAATGCTTCCGCGACACACTTGTTTATATTTGGTTTTGTAAACACCTATCGTATTGATGAATGACTTTTGATATACATACTTATGTTCAATATGATTGGTGGCTTGATCCTGGTCATGTCACGCCTCCAAGCGGTAGTATTCCGTGTGTGGATTTTGGGGGTGTGATAAACACAGTTGAACCAACCAAACTGGCGGTTGATTTATTAATCGAAAGATTGGAAAGTCATGATTTGGAGATCAGGAAATCGAACAAAGTCAACAACTCCTCATATCAGCAGAATGTTGAGCTGTATTACCGAGGAAGTATGATCCCGAAATCTGTGTCACCAAAAACAGCATTTTCAGTAGAAAATTCAAACATGATGAATCAAGAAACTTCAAGTAGTGGCTATCATGGTGGTTCATCGTCAACCACGTCAAGTCAATCAGTTCCAAAGAATCAATTCCAATGTAACATTGCTGTGGATCTCAAGAATGCACAAAATTTCAGTGAGGAATCTGCAAAGCAGCAAATGGTGTTTTTAGCGTCTATGTTAGAGTCTTATGAGAGCCTTGTTGCTGCCAAGATTGGAAACACTAATCTCACCAAGGAGGATTATGATCAGATCGACCCAGAAGAGATGGAGTTGATCGATATCAGGTGGTGTATAGCTAGTGCAGTTAGACGAGCTCAAAGGTTCATGGAGATTACAGGAAGACATTCAATTGGAGGACCGTCTACTAAACTTGGTTTTGATAAGTCGAAGGTCATGTGCTTTAAATGTAAACAAAAAGGTCATTTTAAAAGAGAATGTCGAAATGCATATGCTGATGATACGACAAATCCATTTCGTGAAGATTACTACAAAAGAGCAATCTATCATCAGAACAAATCTGAACCCCCCAGAATGAAGCAGATAGAAGAAAATCCCAAAGAAAAATCCAGAGCACTTGCTGTTATCCATGATGATGAGGGATATGATTGGAGTGAAGTGTTACCAGAAGAAGACGTAGTGGGCTATGCGTTTGTGACAAAGATTGTTCCTTTCAAAGACACCAGAACAGAAGAAGTGAAATACGTCAACAGAAAGATGATAGCTCAGAACAGGATGAACAGAATCTATCGTACATACAAAGAAGCTAAACAGGCGAAAAGATGGGATGCTGATAGAGAATGTTACCTAGATCCAAATGGTAACATAGCTGTTGATCCAGCTACTGTTGATGTTGAAACGTTTATCAAACAAATTGCTGATGAAGAAGAAGCCAGACAGAGAGAGTGGTGGGGAGGAGGAAAAGCTGAAGAAAAAACTGATGAAAAAGTCAAAGATAAAGAGAAAGAGAAAGAAAAAGAAAAAGAGTTGCAGCCAAAGAAAGTTGATGATGGGATTATTGATACAACACAAGAATTCACGGCTGAGAATTTGAAGAAGATGGCTGACAAAGTGTTTGCTGCAAAAAAATTAGAGGTAGTTTATGGTTCTGGCACTGAGTCTAAAAGCAAGGTCAGTCAGAATGATGCAATCAATGAGTCAGGTAAGAAAGCTAAAAATGAGAGTGACTGCAAAAATTGCATGAAAGACTGCAAGGTTTGTAGTACAGTTGCTTATCTCAACGGTGAAAAGACCGCAGAACTGAAAAAAAGAGTCAGTGACGTTGAAGATCAGATCTTAAACCGTGACAAAATGTTAAAAGCTTCAAATGAACGTTTAAAAGAATTAACTGAGAAAATTGAAAATGATAAAAATGACATAGAAAGAATTAGGAAAGAAAACGAAAAGCTAATTCATGAAAATCGTCAACTTTCAGAAAATTTTGAGAAGCTAAAACGAACGGTAAAAGATTCTGATGAGAGAAATGGTAAGACATACAAAGAAAATGTTCAATTGTCAGGTGTTCTTAGGGTAAAATAAGAGCTCATCAATCAACAACTGGATGAAATTGCTATGTTGAAGCTTCAGTTTCAAGAAGCTAAAATTGAGAATGAACGCATTCAGTTTAAACTGAACAGTTACAACTCCGCAAGTTTTGTTCTTCAACATATCGTTCCTAAACCAATTGGAAAGAACAAAGCAGGCGAAGATGTATACTTTGATGGAACCGGGGTTGGGTTTCATCAGGTTCCACCACCAGTTCTAAATAATTTTTCAAAGAAAAAGTCCGGGTTGATTAATGATGAAGAAGAAAATGAAGTTAAGCTTCCAGACACGATTGATGTCACATTTACCACATCATCTGATGAAGATAGTGTTCAATCTGAAGTTGTAAAAAGCATGGTTGAAAATGTTTTAAAGTCTGAAAGTGACACTACTGAGGATGATGAATGCTTTTTGGATAAATACATTCCAAAATCAAAATCCAAAAACAACTTAAGTGATGAGCCTAATCTTGTGATGTACAAGATGTCGGGATCTGATAAGTTGTATTCGGATCGTGATTTTCCTTTGGAGAATGTGAATGTTGGTAAATTGAGAAATGTGTTCAAGTTGAGATTGATGTGTCTGAGATTGAAGGTTTGAAACATTCTAAGAGACATTTGAATTTTGAAAAAGATAAGTCTTATTATAAGAAACCTATTGTATCGCCGCGTTTTTCTAACAACTATCAAAACAGATGGTCGGGTGGATATCAGGGTGGTAAGAAAAATCAAAGAAGGAATTTTCAAAACAACAAGTTTGTAGAGAAAAAAATGTTTGTAAAAAGCTTGAGTTCTCATTCCGAGCAGGAATATGAAATTTTTTCAAAAACAAATGAAGAGTTTTTTGAAGAAAAGGCTTCACAACCTCAGACCGAAGGCACAAGTCGGGTAGTTGATACTCGTACATGTTTCAAGTGCAACAAAGTTGGACATATTGCACGAAAGTGCACCAACTTTAAGCCTAAGTCTGAAGTTGTTGAAAGTCAGAAAAAGAAAGTTGATGCAAAAGGGAAAGCTCCAATGGTTGTTGAGAAAATTTTGAAAAATGAGAACACAAAATTCAAATCTGAACCTGTTAAAAGGATGGAAAATAAAATTGACAAATTTTACAAACGGGTTGCTTCATCTCAACAAGCATGGAAACCAAAATCAGTTGAAAAGAAACCAAGTTCTCCAAAATCAAACCTTCTAAGTTTTCAAAATCTCGTCAAAGTTTTGGGTTTTAAATAGTGTGAACACGTGCAAACTGGAAGAGTGAATGCATGTACCCTGGGTTTTCTGTCTAAGGCTAGAGTGTTCGTACAAATCCACATAATTGGACCAGTCACTCTTACCTGGAAACTCTTGGGGTGAGTGTTCACTTATAGGCGAGCATGTCTTCGCGATACATTATTTTTACCCATTTACTTTGATTAGTCACTGTGTGTCGTTTGTTTGCTTTGTGATGCAAACAAATGACAACCATCTTTGCTGTTGTCAATTTTTGTTTCATCTCATTCTTTTCACCCAAACATCTCACTCGTTTCTTTTCATGTTTCCTCTTTTAGAATGCCTCCTCGACGCGAAAACCAGATAGCGACTGCCGAACTGGCAGAAATCATTGCGCAGCAAATGTGTTAGGCCCTAAAGTGTGAGACTGACGCATCAAATTAACACAACGGGTTATGGTTGCGAACTGGGCTTTACCGGGTTAGTTATATTAGGTTTTGGACCTTTATAGGTCACTTGGGCCAAGCTTTAGGCCATGTGGGCCAAGCAGGCCCAAGGGGAGCCCATGTAGGGACTTGGGCTTGAGTTAGTATATAAACAAGTTTTCAACTTGTTTTAGGGTTTGAACCTCATTGTTACAAAAGTTCTAAAGAAGCTAGAGAGAGGCGATTGTGGTGTAGGAACTTGTACCAGACGGTTTTGCTAGTTGATAGTAATAGAATCGTGTGCAAGTTTGAAAGTGATTCGGTATTGTGTTCTTCGTTTTTCAATTACTTTTCGGTTTATCTTGAATCACATCAAGTTTGGATTCCGCATAAACTTGGTGTTGTTTGATATCATTGAAAGATCCGGTTTAACGGGACTTACAAGTGGTATCAGAGCCATTAGAACTTGTTTCTAGGCTCGGTGTGATATCAAGGATTCAAGATTTTCGCTATTTTTTGGTTGGTGTTCTTCGTGTTCTTCACGTTCTTCGTAGTGTTCATCGAATTTTATCTAAAATCACTATCTTTTGGTTTTTGATTTGTTTGAAAGTTGTTATAAGATAAACGGAAATTTTCCTTTTGAAATTTTTAAAAGATTCGTTGTAATCTTTCCAAAATTTTCGAAATCACAAAATTTTTTAAATCCCAAAATTTCCGTGATTGGTTTGACTTAAAAAATTGTGTTTAAAAAAAAACATTTTTTATTTCAAAATTGGTCTCGACTCACTGCCTTCAACATCTCTGCAACAATTTTCAAGGTCTTAACTTCCACTGTGAGGTCTCGAGTCCCCTTCAACAACCTTCTTCATCGGTCTCGAGTCATCTCAACCAAGGTCTCGACTCGTCAATTATCATCTGCTGCCTAGGTCTCGACTCATCACCTCACGGTCTCGACTCTTCGTCTTCCCAAACGATCTCGAGTCACAACCTCGGTTCCGACTCGCAACCGCCTTCACCGGATTCGACTCATCAATTTTCATAGTCTCGAGTCGCAACCACGGTTCCGAGTCGCAACCGAGATCTCGAGTCATCTCGTTTTGTTTTCGAGTCGCAATCATCAAAGGTCTCGAGTCATTGATCATCTGAGTCACAACAATCTTTCACGGAACCTGCAACTCCGTCTCTGGTCATCGTTCATCATCATCTTTGTCGACTGCCGTCCTCCTCCGACAACCTGCAACTCCGGTCATCTTTTCATCCGGCCATCACACCTCCGTTCATCACCAGTGTCACCGTCGGACCTCCATAAGCAAACCTCCACGTTCACTCCTTCATCTTCATCCGAACCACCTGCTCTCAACATCAACCCAACCACCGTGCATTGTTCCACTCTTCTTCATCATCATCTTCCGTTCTCTTGTCGTCCATACATAGTCATCATCATCCGAACACCCTCCATCATCACGTAAACTCCGATCAACATCTCCGTCTCATCCATCACCTCCGATCACTTTTCGTCACATATTTATCACTCAAAATCTGCAATCGTCGATAACCATCACCTTCGTCGTTGCTGGTTGATTAAAAACGAAGAAGAAGATCACAGAAAGATTATCTTGGCGGCACATTTGTTTTAAAAGTAAAATCAGGGTTTTTGGTTAAAGGGATGATTGGACAGACGTTTAGTATTCTATTATGTTTTTTTAATAATATCTAATTAATAATTATAAAAATTATTATATTATTAATCATTATATAATTATTATTAATCATAAGATCATCATTACTTAATCATTAATAATAATAATAAGTATTCTCTTATATATAAAAAAAAAATTGTTTGTGATAACGGTTTTGACAGATTTTGAGGTGCGGTTTAGAAAGAGGGTTCATTCGACTGCTGAGTGTTTGAGTTAGCGAGTGCACGGGTTCTTGTTTGGTTTGTGTTTTGAGGAGAAAAACAAAAGTATCAACCACCCGCTGAAATTATGGCATTTGTGTTTCACAAACCTGCGGCTCAAGAAATTACTCGTGAAGAGATACTTTCTGTTTTCTGTACTCCTGAGTGTAGGGAAAGGGTTGAAGCTTACAGAATACACAATGCTGAGCTGATTCAAGATTATCAAGATATAAATATAAAAACTTTACTTTATCGAAAAACGAAAAACTTTATAAAGAAAAAATTGAGGCTCAGCGAAAAGATATCATCAAACTCAAAGATGATGTAAGTGTAAAAACAGCCCATTTCTTAGAAGCTCAGGAGAAAGTAT
This sequence comes from Helianthus tuberosus, assembly GCA_030545235.1. NCBI lineage: Eukaryota > Viridiplantae > Streptophyta > Magnoliopsida > Asterales > Asteraceae > Helianthus > Helianthus tuberosus. Next base: position 122,103,185 of record CM060451.1, on the reverse strand, counting down.
GCATTTTGACTAAAGAACTGGAAGATATCAGAGATAGATATCAAATAAATGAACTTAATATTAAGAAATATGATTCTTCCAGCAAACTAGTCAAAAACTTGTGTGATCAACAGCTCGCATACAAGGAAAATAAAGGGCGTGGTTTGGGTTTTAATCAGGCTCCTCCTCCTTATAATGACAATTATACATATTTACCTATGACTGAGGAGGAGCTGATGAATGAAAGTAAAATGACTTATGGTCCTAAAACTGATAAGTCATCAATCAATAGCAGACCTGTTGATAAACGAGCGACTCCTCCAATAAATTTTGTTGCTAAGGGTACAATTGATCCTAATGCTTCGTCTACATGTGCAGATGAAGTAGTTGAAGTAATGGTTGAAAAAGTAGTTGGGGATGAACAAGCATCAGAGTCTCATTCTTCTGAAAATTTAATAAATAAACTCAATTCAGACTCTATTGCGACGTTTGATATTTTTAAATCAGTTTTTCGCTCTGTGATTAATTTCAGGCCTGATGATTTGGGCGAAAACGTTGATGCTTGTGTAACAGAGACTGAAATGGCAAACGAAACGAATGAGCCAGCTGAACCATCTAATTCCAAGTGACTTTCTTTCTTGGGGTCATGTACAATATTAGTTCTGAACAGAAGGACAGCCAAGATATCCCCGGATGATTCAACAATATAAAGACCCGAAACCTCAGACGTTAGCTATCTATCAACGCAAGATTTAAGACCATAAAATCATACGCCATTGGTATGTTACCCACATGGTACATAGTTCGTTATGTTTATAACACTTAGTATCTTTTATCATTTTGAGCGTCAAGCCTATCGACATATCGCAGTAGATCCTAGTCTTTTCAGCTATGGCACCTTACATGTGTTAGTCAAACCCTTTAACACGAACATTTATTTCACTTCCCATGTCATGCAATTTTCTTTTTGGCTTTTTCATTTTTCTAATGTTTTTGTATTTTTCTCATTTTCTCCCCCTAAAACAATGCATATATATACAGCAAACTCTTTTTGTGTTTTTCTTTTTCTGAGTTTTCTATCTATATATACAGATTCAATTGAACTTCCTGCTGGTACAGTTGAAGCGATATTGCCAAGATTGAGTTATGAAGGGAAGTATCCACCTCTGGTTAAGAAGTTTGTGCATCCATATTGGCGTCTTTTGCTGCACATGTTTGTTTTATGTATGACAGAGAACAGAGGAGGCACAGATCAGTTAAACATTACTCAGTTGGCTGCTTTTGTTTGTGTGATAACAAATGAGCCTTTCAATTATTCAAAGTATATTTTGGAAGCAATGAAGAGGAATGTGTTTGGAGTTAGAAAGGACAAGTTTCTCATGTATCCAAGGTTTTTGCAAATGATTTTTAATGCTCGTTATCCAGAGTTGGAGAGATCTGGTAATACATTGGAGTTGAAGCCCATGGGTCCAGCTTGTTTTGGTGCTCTCACTCCGAAGAAGGGTACTGAGAAGAAATTTGAAGGATTGATTGAGTTAGAGAAATTTGGTCAATTTGCAGAGACTGAAGATTTTGTTGCTAATCCAATCATTGTGCAACCTGTTTCAGTGAATGTTGCGCCTGCAAATGCTATAGTTGCTGAAGAACATGATATCCAAATGGGTATTGAAGATGAGCCTGAGACAGAGATTTTAACAATTGACTCTGACGATGAAGGCATTGAGATTATGTGTGATTCTGGGGAAGATGAAGAGCTTCCTCCTGAAGCTGAAGTTGATACTGCTGTTTCTGCTGTTCCACCTGTGATTACTGCTAAAGTTTCTGGTACTTCTTCCGACAAACCAGAACTCTCCGATTCTGTCAAAGCTGATGACATGAAGGATGAAGAGAATACATGCGTGAACAAGGCTCCAAGTGCGCAAGCTAAACAATCTGAACCTTTTGTTTGTGATGACAAAGTTCAGATCAAGCAACAAGAGCCGAAGCGAGCAGGTAAAGGACGCGGAAATAAGAAGCCTAAACATCAAAGACGATCAGGCTCTCCACAGTCCTCAACGGGCAGTAATAGTCCTCAAAAGGCCCGTGATGTGAAAAATGCCTTTGTTAAGCCAGTCTGAATGGCAAATGTGAGAAATATGCATTTGACTGTGCTAACAAGGGTTTCAGAAAGACTGGTGAGATTTCTGAACAAGACTTGCTGTCTAAGGAAAACAAGAAGAATCAAAGGAAATCTCCACCACAGAAGGCCCCTGCAAATGACAAGTACAGGCACCCAAATTCATCTTCGTCTGCAGGAAATGTGCAACACAAACAAGCACAGAAAGGACCGGTTCGTCCTTCAGGGTCTGCAAGAGCAAATCTAACTGATCAGAATGCTTTCTACATGAAGAGACAGACATGCTTCAATTGCGGCATTGCCGGTCACATTGCTCAAAATTGCACACATCGTCCCTACGTACCCTATTATATGCAAAATCAGAGGGTTACACCAAAGGGTAACTACCATTCCAAGCCGATGAAGGTATCATCACCTAAGGCAATGAAGAATGTGAATCCCAAGGTTAAACCTTCTGATGGGGATTGGAACGCTGCTAAAAACAAACGCAAGGCTGTTCAAGAACAAAAACGTATTTCTAAAAAGGAATCAGCTAAAGTTGCTCAACCGAAGGCAACAAACACTTTTGTTAAACCGAAACAAATTTGGAAACCTAAATCCAAGGTAGCAACGTCTCCAATCCTTGAAACAAAAGGGGACTTGTGTTTGAAAGAAGTGTCTTACTTTGATGCTTTAGGAAATCCCAGGACCACGATGGCCTGGGTACCCATGTCTTACTAATCTCCTTACCTTTCAGGAACAACCAAGGAGGAGCTGTTGAGAATCTCTGGAATGTTGATAGCGGTTGTTCCAGAGATAAAAACGGGTAACATTTCACTGTTGCAAAAAGTTCAATTTTTTTACAGATGATATGTTTCCTTTGGAGGAGATTAGAGAAGTAAGATAAGATCAGCAAAAGTTACCGTTTAAATTCAGTACTTTGATTTGCATTTGATTAGTCTTCAATCTGATGACAGAACGGTTAAACAAAAATATTTTCTCTCTTTCTTAGTTTATTATTTTGTATATAAAGTGTCCTTTCTCTAGTAAATGGTAAATTTGCGCAAAAATACAAGATTTATGCACAAATTTAGGGGGGGAGAGGAACATATAGATAGAAAACTCAGAAAAAGAAAAACACAAAAAGAGTTTGTTGTATATATATGCATTGTTTTAGGGGGAGAAAATGAGAAAAATACAAAAACATTAGAAAAATGAAAAAGCCAAAAAGAAAATTGCATGACATGGAAAGTGAAATAAATGTTCGTGTTAAAAGGTTTGACTAACACATGTAAGGTGCCATAGCTGAAAAGACTAGGATCTACTGCGATATGTCGATAGGCTTGACGCTCAAAATGATAAAAGATACTAAGTGTTATAAACATAACGAACTATGTACCATGTGGGTAACATACCAATGGCGTATGATTTTATGGTCTTAAATCTTGCGTTGATAGATAGCCAACATCTGAGGTTTCGGGTCTTTATATTGTTGAATCATCCGGGGATATCTTGGCTGTCCTTCTGTTCAGAACTAATATTGTACATGACCCCAAGAAAGAAAGTCACTTGGAATTAGCTCATTTTTATTTGAATGTCTGTATGTTGTCCCGATACACACAATTTTGATCTGATTCTGAAATCTTCTCTGAAAAAAGTCGTGTACCTCCTCTGCTGCATCCAGATATATGCTGACCTGGAGGTGCTAGGCAACATCAGCCTCTGCTGCATCCAGATACATGCTGACCTAGCTGTACGTTGTCGCTCTGTAGATCAATTAAACACCCGAAAGAGGCCCTCAAGTGCCCAAAAGAAACCCAAGAAACCTATATCAAACCGAGAAAAACTCATTTAATCTGTATATTATACCATCTCTGCAAAAGATCTATTCTGTTCTCTTCTCAACCTATTCCCAGTTAAGATTTCAGAAATCTGGATTGGACTTGTGAAATATGTGGTAGGGAAGATACTCGCATGATAGAGTGTGCTGTTTATATTTCCAGAATTTGATTAGTATTTATTTGGGTGTTCATTGTTAAGAAATCAAAACATGATAAAACATATTATATGCAGACCTAGACACAGTCAGGATATCTTAAAGGATGACATCAGTATACTCACCTGCTACGATGAATCGTTGTGCTTACCTTGATCGCAGGGGTATGTCTTGGAATGGGACACACGGGTATAATAGTATAATATTTCCTAAAGCATATCACGAAGTTGAAAAATTGAAAGTTGAGCGTTAAAGTTTAAGTGGACAAACATATTGGCAATCGCATAGACCAGTTTGATTAGGCTCGTACTGAAAAGTGTTCCTTAGTCTGCCTGAGAACGAATTTTGATCCCATTGCAATTGTAATTGTATATTATGGTAGTTGTTTATATTTTGAGTTTTTATTTGTTTTAATTCTTAAAATTAAAAAAAAATTGAAAAATTCAAAAATACAAAAATAGTGTCTTGCTTTTCTATAAAACCAAAAATCCAAAAATAGAGTGTTTATTTGTTTTCTTAAAAAAAATTAAAAATATAACTGTTCTTGAAGATTTGATTGATCATCAAAAGTTGAAAGAATTTAAATTGTGAAATCCGAGTATAAATACTTGGATGTACCTAGTGTTCATATGGTACTCTCCCTGTTGCATAAGAAATGTTTGCTTATGAGTTTGTAAGCATGTGCAGAACTTGATTTCATTCAAGAACAGGGATTGATGAAGATTGAGATGCTGTTAGTTGCTGAAGAAGTCTGAAGCAGCACAACAACAAGATGTACCTGAGTCAGAAGAACCGGATACGAAACGCCATCTGGCAATAAAAGTACATTTGAAGAAGTACCTGTGAACCTGCTTGAAAGACAAAGATTGAAGAAGAAAAGAGCTGCTGAGAATCCTCCTCTCACATTCTTTTTAACAAAGATTTTCAAGCAAATGCTGATCGAGATCCTGATATGAAGCTAACCACAAGAGCTGAAGAAAGAGACCCAGTGCTGAGAGTTCAGAAGTCAAGAACTTCCACAACATCTGCAGCATAGCGACAACCATAGACTTCGTTGAAGACGTTGCTGATTTCATGTTATGAAGACAATTTGATGGCATCAGTCTAGGGGGAGATTGTTAGGCCCTAAAGTGTGAGACTGACGCATCAAATTAACACAACGGGTTATGGTTGCGAACTGGGCTTTACCGGGTTAGTTATATTAGGTTTTGGACCTTTATAGGTCACTTGGGCCAAGCTTTAGGCCATGTGGGCCAAGCAGGCCCAAGGGGAGCCCATGTAGGGACTTGGGCTTGAGTTAGTATATAAACAAGTTTTCAACTTGTTTTAGGGTTTGAACCTCATTGTTACAAAAGTTCTAAAGAAGCTAGAGAGAGGCGATTGTGGTGTAGGAACTTGTACCAGACGGTTTTGCTAGTTGATAGTAATAGAATCGTGTGCAAGTTTGAAAGTGATTCGGTATTGTGTTCTTCGTTTTTCAATTACTTTTCGGTTTATCTTGAATCACATCAAGTTTGGATTCCGCATAAACTTGGTGTTGTTTGATATCATTGAAAGATCCGGTTTAACGGGACTTACAAAATGGCTGCTCAATTCCCAAACCTCTTTGCTCAATGGAACCAAGCCAATAACAACAACAATGCTCCATGCAAATACAAGGACTTTAACTCGGCTAAACCACTCAAGTTTAGTGGTTCTGAGGGAGCGACTGGGCTTCTTCAATGGTTCGAGAGCATTGAGAACACTTTCCGTCACGTGCAGTGTCCTGACAATCGCAAGGTCGAGTTTTCTTCGAGTGTGTTTCAGAAGAGGGCTCTCACATGGTGGAACGGGGTTATGAGAGACCGGGGTGCAGAAGTTGCTCTAGCACAGACATGGGCTGAACTTAGTGCCCTTATGATGAGGGAGTTCTGTCCTCGTCATGAACAGCGAGCTTTGGAGAAAGAGTTTGATGATTTGAAGCAAGATAGTGGTGAGCACAGGGCGTATACTGATAGGTTTGAGGAGTTGAGTTTGCTTTGCCCGACTATGGTTACCCCACTCGACAAGGCTATCGAAAGGTACATCGATGGTCTACCTGACTCAGTACAAGACATCATTACTGGTAGTAACCCTACCACACTCCGTCAGGCGATCGAGTTAGCAGCGACATTGACTGAGTCGCAGGTTCGTAAGGGAAAGCTGCACAAAAAGGGTGACAAGGGTAAGAAGCAGGCATCTGACAAGGAGAATGGTAAGAAAGGTGAAAACAAGAAGGGAAAGAATTCTGGTTCCTCAAAAGGGTCTAGGAAGCGAAAGGCTTCCCAAAACAAGAAGGGAAAGAATCAGCCTGCGCAACCACTAGCCAAGAAGCCATATCTTGGCACTGCACCTTTGTGCAACAGGTGTAACGGCCATCACCTACCACATCTCCAATGTCGTCATTGCACTAACTGTGGGAAAATTGGTCATCTTGCCGCTACTTGTCGCATTCCTGTTAATCAGAACCAGGCAGTTCAGAACCAAGCACAACAAGTTGCTCAGCTTCTTGCTCAGCAACAAGGTCAAGCTGCACGACCTCATTTTCCTCCCGGTTCGTGCTACAATTGTGGGGATCTGACCCACTACAGAAACCGGTGCCTAAGGCTAGCAAACCAGAATCAGAATGCAAATCAGAATCAGGCTCAGGCTTGAGGTCGAGTCTTCAACATGAATGCTTAAGAGGCACAAGCAGACAACGAAGTGGTGAACGGTATGTTCTTTATTAATAATCAGCCTGCATCTGTTCTTTTCGATTCTGGTGCCGACAAGAGTTTTGTGTCATTGTCTTTTGAGCCAATGCTTCGCGTGTCTAGAACGAAACTAGGAAAACCCTTGACAGTAGAAGTTGCTAGTGGTGAACCCATTGTTCTTGATTCTGTTCTACGCAACTGCAAGTTGAACCTTAACGGCCATCTTTTTCCTATCAACCTCACGCCTATGCAACTTGGAAGCTTCGACGTCATTGTGGGTATGGATTGGTTATCCAAGCATCACGCAGAGGTAGTTTGTTTCGAGAAGATCGTTCGTGTGCCACTTTTGACGGGCGAAATCCTACAGGTTCGTGGTGAGAAACCTGCTGGTGGTCTCAAACTCATATCTTGTTTTAAAGCTCGGAAGTATCTACGGAAGAACTATGTGGCCTTTTTGGCACATGTTGTAGCAGATAAGGGCAAAGGTAAATCTATTCAAGATATTCCTGTTGTTAGGGATTATTCTGAAGTACTCCCTGAGGATTTACCTGGTCTACCCCCAGCACGCCAAGTCGAGTTCCGCATTGATCTCGTACCTGGTGCAAATCCCATTGCCAGAGCTCCATATCGTCTTGCACCATCTGAGATGCAAGAGTTGTCTAAGCAGCTTCAGGAGCTCTCTGACAAAGGTTTTATACGTCCTAGCTTTTCACCTTGGGGTGCTCCCGTTCTTTTTGTCAAGAAGAAGGATGGATCCTTTAGGATGTGTATCGATTATCGTGAGCTTAACAAGCTTACCATCAAGAATCGATATCCCCTACCGCGCATAGACGATCTCTTTGATCAGTTACAGGGCGCTTCTTATTTTTCGAAGATTGATCTGCGATCTGGATATCACCAACTTCGTGTGCATGAAGAAGACATTCCCAAGACAGCATTCCGCACTCGTTATGGGCATTACGAGTTCACAGTCATGCCATTCGGTTTGACTAATGCTCCTGCTGTTTTCATGGACTTAATGAATAGGGTCTGCAAGCCTTATTTGGATCAGTTCGTCATTGTTTTTATTGATGACATCTTGATTTACTCTAAGACGCGAGCTGATCACGAGCAACATCTTCGTCTTACTCTGGAACTCCTAAAGAAAGAGCAACTTTTCGCCAAATCCTCCAAGTGTGAATTCTGGCTTAAAGAAGTTCCATTTTTAGGACATATTGTCAACGAACGAGGTATTCATGTAGATCCCTCCAAGATCAGTGCGATTAAGGATTGGGATACGCCTACTACTCCTACTGAAGTTCGTTCTTTTCTTGGTCTAGCGGGTTATTACCGCCGCTTCATTGAGAACTTCTCAAAGATTGCAGTTCCTCTAACTGCTCTAACTCAGAAGAACAAGCCCTTTGATTGGGGATTCAAGCAAGAGGAAGCTTTTCAAAACTTGAAGCAGAAGCTTTGCGACGCGCCAGTTCTGACTTTGCCTGAGGGCAATGATGATTTCGTCGTTTATTGCGATGCATCTAAATTGGGTCTTGGCTGTGTTCTGATGCAAAGGAACAAAGTCATAGCATATGCATCGAGGCAGTTGAAGATACATAAGAAGAACTACACCACTCATGATCTTGAGTTGGGTGCAGTTGTTTTTGCTCTAAAGATCTGGAGACACTATTTGTACGGTACAAAAATGTGTGGTTTTCATGGACCACAAAAGTCTTCAGCATATCTTCAATCAGAAAGAACTCAACATCAGGCAAGGACGTAGGAGCATTAGTCTTTTCTCCTTCAAGGCATGTGAGGACATAGGAGCATTAGTATTTTCTCCTTCAAGGCATGTGAGGACATAGGAGCATTAGTATTTTCTCCTTCAAGGCATGTGAGGACATAGGAGCATTAGTATTTTCTCCTTTAACTGTGTCGATTACCCTCGACTGTGTCGATTAACCTCGACTGTGTCAATTTCCCTTACCTGTGTCGATTTCCCTCGACTGTGTCGATTAACCTCGACTGTGTCGATTTCCCTCGACTGGGACACCGAAGCACTCAAGAGGTCACATAAGGACCATGAGTGGGGCTCGGCCGTACCCGTTAGATCTAACCCTCGTCCCTAATTAAGTATTAATGGCATCTCAATATCTAGTTTAAGCTCACATGATCTAGTATTTTCTAGGCTTTTCTTAAAGCACATCATATTGCACTCACCACGAGTGCTTCTCGTATTCTCAAATCATATTGCACTCGGTTCTCGTTCTCACCAAGAGTGCTTCTTGTATTTTTACCCTTTGTAAAAATTATAATATTTGTAACATGTATTTCACCCCCGAGAGTTATAAAACCAAAAACAGTTCGAGAAAAGGGGGAGCATGAACTCACAACTTTGCGTTCCTGTGCGTCGTAAACTTCACCGGATTTGCTTAATTAACGTCGTAACCTATACGCGTTTTCTTAACGTTAGTCACTAGACTTACGTCGCACAAGTACAGTCACTCTCTTTTGTATATATTCTTGTGTTAAAAATATTCTATATTTTTTAACTAAGTGTTTTACTTATATTATTTTCTCAAAAATTAATATAAGTATCACATGTTTTGCACTTTGCACCCGAATTATGTATCTGGTATGTTCTATGTGTATTTTGTGTTTATACTTCTCGTGAGTATTTAGTGTATTTTTAAGTCTTAATACGCTAGCACGTATAACACATACTATATACACTTAGCACAAAAGTTGGTGATCAAATAATATATATTTTTCTCTCAAAAGTATACATACTTATATCCATTTTTATTCTTGAAGAAATCATCATTTCTTATCACCAAAAATTTGGGAAACCTTGGTAATACTCTTAAATACATTTTTAGGGAATAAGTTTCCCAAAAACTTATATTTTTCTAAGTGTCAAAATTTATAAAAATTTTGACAGAGTTTCCCCTAAAAATGGAGGTTTCCCATGTTTTCAAAACATGTGTTTATTTTCTTTTAAATCGTCAACAATCATCAACAACAATTATCAACAATAATTATCAACAATAATCACTAATTTCTCCATTTCATGAACTTGAATATTTACAAAAATGTGTAGTAACTTACTAGCACATTTAGTAAGTCTTGTTATCTTTAAAAATAAGTTTAATTTCTTAAAAACTTTATTTTTAAAGAATATGAAGTTTCACAACTTCTAGTCGGTTTTTACGAAAATTATTTCTTTGTTAAAGTTTTTGTTACACAAGTGTCCACACACTTGTTTGTTCATAAAAACACCTCTAGTTCATGAAAGACCCGACTTAAAATGAGACTTGTATATATTTTACTTGGTTCTTCCGAAAAACCACTTGTAGATCTTTAGATCTACTAGTTTAGAACTTCATTTTACAAGAAAAATTACTTTTACACAAGTTCATGTTTAATAGTAGTAGTGTTCATCATCTAGTCCTTTTTATACTTTAACATACACTAGCTCATGTTCTAAGAACATAACCTAGCCGGGTTAGATGACGATCCGAACTACTACTAGCATTAAACAACACAAAATAATCATCACAAAACAAGTTTAACAAGTTTTACACAAATATCCATCTATTAACCATCATATTCATCACTTTAATAGACTTTTAGTTGGTGATTTAGTATGTTCATGATTTTCAACCGACAAATCTCTTATTAACCACTCTAGACAAGATCAAGAAGGTGTTTTAGAGCACTTACTACTAGCACAAGGCTAGGGAAGTTCAAGTGTATAAATGAGGTGGATAAAAGCAAATGGTGAAGGTCCTTCAAGATCCGCTTGCACCGAGCTTCGTTATTGACCTTCTTACACCTTAATATCACTTTGGAATGGATGGATATGGATCGAAAATGGTGGTGGCTTGAGGGACCCTTATGGCCGTGAGCTAGAGGGGGGTAAGGTGAGAGTGTTTTGTTGGTGTTGAATGATAAGTATGAATCATGGTCTTGTGGTTTTTATAATTATCTTCCAACATAGCATTATCCTCTAGACAATATGTCCTCAAGATATCAAACATGATCCCATATTATATTCAAAGAAATCAAAGGGGGTGTACCCCTTGTCTAGGGCCGGTTATGGGGGGGGGGGTATATTGGTTGGATTCCAAATGTATAGTTAAGTATCTAGTTACATGTTAAGCACTAGGTGTAGGTGTTTAAGTATGTTAAGTAGTATGTAGTGTGTTAGGGTGTTCGGGAACCCTAACTAGCTTTAAAAAAAAACAAAACAATGCTTCTAGCATTATTTTGGTGTTCCGGGTAATATCCGGTTGTTCGGTTAGATACCGATTCGTTAAAGTGCTAAATTACACTTTTTAGTGTCTTTTAAGTACCTTTCTTGTACTCTTTCAATTCCCAGCACTTAGGGAAATATTCTGGATAAAAAAACGACATTTCTGCAGAATATTCGTATGTTTAAATGCTGATTTATTGCTGAATTATATAAATTCTGCACTTAGAGTGCGTTTCGGGTGCTTTTTAGTGCTTATTTTTGCTTTCGCAATGTCTATAAATTAAACCCTTACATGTACTCTTGGGCTTTAATGTATTCTTGTCATCGGACCTACACCTAGGCCTCAATTCTAATGTCTAACTGCTTTCTGCAGTTCTGTTGACACGATGTGTCTTACCGGTGAGTTCACTAATATTTCTGACGCAGCGCTCTCGTTTATGCATAAAGCTATATTTTGTAGCACAAAATGTACATGAATTCACTTGCATGGAATTCAGAAATTTATTTGTCTGGTAAACCAGATCATGCACAGTCATTTAAGCGCAAATCACTGTTCATTTCGTGTACGGAATGTACGAAAAAGTGACGGTTGTCACAGTCTCCCCCCGTTAAAAGAATTTCGTCCCGAAATTCAAGCGATGCCATTGGTCGCAGGGGAGTTGTGAAACCAATTTGGTCACTTAGTTTCATGATTTGTCTTCATGTTCCCATGAAATCTCTGGGTCATGTCATGAATTCTATCATACTCAAGTAGATCAATCATGACTTTTCTGTATCTTGTGGACTCTTGGTCCATTACCTCAACCGGTTTCTATATTATCACGGACTCTTGGTCCAAAACCTCAACAGGTTTCTATATTATCACGGACTCTTGGTCCAAAACCTTAACAGGTTTCTATAGTAATTCTTGTCGTTTGTCATTGACGTGAATCTTATTTGTGGGAACAACGACTGCTCCTTGAGTCAGACTCCTCTAACGATTAGACACATGAATGTGTCGCGATCACTACTGATCTTTTTCTGGGAGTTTTCATCTTGTGAATAATGGTTCTGATCCCTACACCGGGGATTCAACCTTTTCGTTTTCCAACTCACACTACGCCTTTTCTAGGCGAGGCTCTCATTTTAGTCATACTTCTTGTCTCATATTCTTACGATTTCTGCCGCTCATCGGCGTAATCTTTCTGTATTCTGCGGGCTGTCCTGATATGATCACATTTCTGAAGGATCTGGCCCCTAGTTCTCCTGGGCCATCTCGGGCCAGTTGACTGTTTATTTCTGGTCTCCGTTCAACATGACGGAAATTTACTCATTATGTTCCGTCTAAAGCTTTACACGAAGCGGTTTAGACGGCGGTGTGATAGATACCGTTGTAGGAAAACTCCACTAAGGGCAAGTGAGTGTTCCGACTTTTCATCAAAGTTTATCACACAAGAACGTATTGTGTTCATACAGTCTGCATCGTTCAGCAGCTTAGTTCATATTCGAGTTCTTACTATTATCGGTGTGCTGCAACCCTTGTGATCAATAAAGATCGTGCAACGTTTTCTTTCAGGTAATGACGTCCAGTTTGCGGCGCGCAATTACTGTATCTATCTCAAGGTCTCTTCTCATGATTCCTTAATCAATGTGTCGCGTATGCAATGTCGTGGTCTCGCTGCATCGACATACAATCGAGACTTGTCGAGAGATGTCACATAATTGCAACTCTAGCTCCTTAGCTCTTGGTTGCAGGGTTAGCGTGAATTTCGTTCTTATCCACCATGTACCTTAAAGTTTTCATTTTGCGAGTTCGAAATCCGCTTTTTGTCATCATTGCACATAACTGTGCTTTCTCTAAGAGTTGCAAGGTAAATTGCGGCTGTTGCTCACGACCTTCCTTGGTCGTTGGCCATATAAGAATGTAGTCAATAAGTATATGACTTATCCAGTTATGGCTCACACGTTCGATTCATGAGGTCCATGAATATTGTCGATGCATGTGTTAAGCCAAATGATACGACAAGGATCTCGTAATGCTCGAAGCAAGTCCTAAAGGTCGTTTTAGGGATATTTCCTCTTGTATTCACAGTGGAGGACCTCTTGTCCTCAAGTTGATCCTTGGCAAAGGATTCTGAATCTCAATTTTCTGAAGTTTATGTAAAGTGGAGACTACCAACTTTCTCCTTGTCTCCTTAACTAAGGATGTTATGTCCTTAATTTCCTCTGCCTGGCAGCTCTTGTAGTTATAACAGAGTTTCATGCTTCGCTAATGAAGCTAGTCGGTATGGCGTCATTCATCACTGGCGCTGCTCCTGGCACATGATTTATCCCAAACTCCTCTCGTCGCTACAGAGAGGCGTTCCTGGCAAGTCTTCTGAAAAGGCTACTGGGACTTCTTCCATCACGGGGATGTTCTCAGGCTCTGCAGTCTACTCGGAGGCGTTTCTATGCCTTTTCGACCAATGAGGGATGTCGTAGATCTACCGCCTTGTGGGGTCTAGCATCCTTGCACCTATTGCAGGAAGTTTGGGTTTCATCATTCGCAAGAGGGATGCGACTGATTTCCTCACATCAAACGACGTCAGCTGTATACTTGGATTTCTGATCCATGCTGACTAACATATTATGACTTCGCGAGTCAATGGTAACAGAAGGTTCCGGCCTTCTGAGTCCCTAAATGCAATCCTCAACTGCTTCGTCTGTTTAAACTATCCTTCTATATGCCCATTTCTAAAGAATACGGGACGTCTATCTTACTTGAGACTAGGCCAAGCAGTTTCTAAAGTTCTAAGCATGCAAGGTTGAAGTTGATGCCAGTATTAAAAATAGATGCATAAGGTTGGTTAATAGGGAACGTACCCGTAACCGCATCTGGATCCTGGCGTGCTTCAAGAGTTTCGGTCGTGAAAACCCTTCCTTGCTTGCTTCTTCCTAGGGCAATCTTTCCTAAAGTGCCCTGCTTCACCACATCTGTAGCAGCCTGGCATTCTCTTATTTCTTCCACCTGGGTCCTTCGCCCAACAGGCATCCTTGTTGTGCCCTTCTTTTCCACACTTTCCGCACTTAGGCTTCAGACATCGACCTTCATGGTGAAAATTGCATTCTCCGCACTTCGGCTTAGTCCCCGAGTATATTTTACCACCAGCCTTATTAGTGGCTCTATCAGTTTTCCTGTCATGTGGCGGATTCACTTTCTTTCCTTTGTTTGCTTTAGAGCTTCCATAGTTGACTTGGGTGCTCATCTTTAGGTTTGAGGACTTCCTCTTCTTGTTGCTTGACGACTCCACATGAGTCTCTTTCTTGTTATCCTCAGATTCTGAAAATTTTCCCGCACGTAGAGCTTCTTCATTAAGAGTGACACTCATATCGATAGCCTCTGCAATGGTTGAAGGCTTTGAGGTAGTAACCATGCTCCTGATCTGAGGTGCAAGTCCCCAAATGAATCGTTCAACCCTTTTGAATTCCGGTTTGACTAAGTAGGGGACGACCCTAGACAAGTCGTGAAACCGTTGGACATATTCATGAACCTTCGGTCCGTCCATTTTCAAGTTCCAGAACTCCACCTCAAGCTTCTGGATTTCAGCTCTAGAACAGTATTTCTTTTCCATCATTTCCTTGAGCTCGTCCCAGCTTAGTTCATAAGCAGCATCCGCACCAAGGGTTTGAACCTGAAGGTTCCACCAGGAGAGTGCGCTATCTACAAATAACCCTGAGATATAAGTAACACTCTGTCGGGGCGAACAGTTACTCATTCTTAGAATGGAGTCAGTCTTTTCTGCCCAACGAACAAATGCAACGGCACCTCCTGTGCCATCAAAATTCAATGGCTTGCAGTCCAGGAATTGTTTATAGGTGCAGCCAGTTGGAGGGTTATTTTCAGTAGTGCCATCGCTGTGCTTAGAGCAGAGGGCTTCATGTCACGCAATTGCCTGTGAGATGCGTTCTTGCAGCTCGGCTTCTGTCCTTGGCAACGTACTGGTGTTTGTGTCTCGCCTGGGCGGCATTCTCTTCTGCCAAAATGGTATGAAGTAGGTTAGACAACATTTCAATTGTCTATGATATACATAGCACCATAAGCCACCCAATTTCACACGTATATATAATCAGTGTATAAGTGAGGAAACAGTTATTGAGCCTTCACATAGGCTTGCCAACTTGGCTTATTGTTTGAAATGAACTCGAGGCTACATCGCCTTGGTCATTCAAGTTTTAGTTATTTCCTGCTACATTGGTTTAGCTTTACTGGTGCGTATATTTCCCCTTTGATGGGGTTATCCGTGTCGAGGTGGTAGGGAGTGTATCGTCACTGATTCTTCCTGAATGTCATTCCACCTCTCTCTTAAATATCGTTTTCTCAAACGTCTCATATGCCGGTAGAAGTGTCAGTCACGAAGTAGGCTAAGACAGGCTTCCTACTTTCTAACGTGCTAAAGCACTGATCTATGTGTTGTTCTACCAGATGAAGGTGAGGACACCTATAGATTAATTTTGTATGGTCTTCATTAGCTCGACCCGCAGAGTCCACCAGGATTTCTGTGCACTACAAGTCGTTATTACGTGGGCCCCCGTAATAATAAATTGTCTTGCACAGTTACCCCAAATTTTCTCTCGTCCAAGCAGATGATCAATCAAGGAGGGGACACTATTGTCCTTATACCTCTTTTCATGGAAAGGACCTTTGCGATGGTCCACGCGCTAACATTCGTTATTGTTACGCGCGTATAGGCACGATGATTAGATGGAATAGGAATAGGGAGAATTCCTAGTAGTTGGAGGGGCACCTTCGAGATGAACACTTCATCTTCCTTTTCTGGTCAAGTATGTCGTCAATCTTACTTCACATAAGCCGCAGGGATCTCGTCCCGTTGATTGAGAATTCGATCAAGGTTGCCGCCTCTGCCTCGTCATCATCACCGTAGTTAGGCATCTTCACGATCGAGAGGGAAGAGCAGCCATCTCCTACGGAAGCAAGCTCAGCATCTTGTTTGGTAATCACTCCCAGCCATGAGCGTTGCAAAGGATGCGAGGTCGGTAGCTTCATCGTGCGAGTCACGTATAGTAATAGGAGTCGGAGTCGAAAGTATCTTATTCACGTCAATAATCATTCCGTACACTTATTTGTATGTATGTATATCAATAACATATATGCTACTTAGCATAATCAAGCATTTTAATGCATTATATCACGTATAACTCTCGTTTTTGGGGGGTCATTTTGTTTTTGGCAAGTCTAACTCGTGTAGACTATGCTTTGGTTGGCACCTTATTTTAAAGGTATTCCTCACTAATGTCCTTGCCTTGTCACTTTTGAAAAGTGTCTGACTTATGGATCTTGGCGCTTTCGTGAATGCAATGAAAACCTTTTTGTAAAATGTTTTCGTGAGAGAACTCTAGTGATTGTAGTCTAGACTCGAGAAAGAATCCTAGTTCACTACAATCGAAGCTCTGATACCAAACTGTCACACCCTGTTTTTTGCGGAAGCGTATGATGTGTGACTAGTTTGTTATCATTGCATTCAATCGTAATAAGCAACTACATGATCAAAACGATGTTCATCCATTCATGAAAATTTGAGTATTACAAACACTTGTTATTTAAGTTTTCAAAACACGACCTTTGACAAGGTTACTATTCAAAAAAAGTGGATGACATCTAAACTTGTAGTCTACTTCTAGTTACGACACTTGCGCCGAAGATCCATCCGGTCACCTGAAATACATGTAATTTTGGAAAACATCAACATAAAGTTGAGCGAGTTCATGCATTTTTGTATTTCACGTTTTTATACTTTGTATGAAAACATAGTGTGTGTCATGTATAATTCAAGTCTTTCTTGAGTACCCCACGTACTCAAGTATAATTCCCGTTTTCTTGAGTACCCCACGTACTCAAGTATCATTCAAGTTTTCTTGTGTACCCCACGTTTTAAATGATTGTGAGGCATGTGAGGACATAGGAGCATTAGTATTTTCTCCTTCAAGGCATGTGAGGACATAGGAGCATTAGTATTTTCTCCTTCAAGGCATGTGAGGACATAGGAGCATTAGTATTTTCTCCTTTAACTGTGTCGATTACCCTCGACTGTGTCGATTAACCTCGACTGTGTCAATTTCCCTCGACTGTGTCGATTTCCCTCGACTGTGTCGATTAACCTCGACTGTGTCGATTTCCCTCGACTGGGACACCGAAGCACTCAAGAGGTCACATAAGGACCATGAGTGGGGCTCGGCCGTACCCGTTAGATCTAACCCTCGTCCCTAATTAAGTATTAATGGCATCTCAATATCTAGTTTAAGCTCACATGATCTAGTATTTTCTAGGCTTTTCTTAAAGCTCATCATATTGCACTCACCACGAGTGCTTCTCGTATTCTCAAATCATATTGCACTCGGTTCTCGTTCTCACCAAGAGTGCTTCTTGTATTTTTACCCTTTGTAAAAATTATAATATTTGTAACATGTATTTCACCCCCGAGAGTTATAAAACCAAAAATAGTTCGAGAAAAGGGGGAGCATGAACTCACAACTTTGCGTTCCTGTGCGTCGTAAACTTCACCGGATTTGCTTAATTAACGTCGTAACCTATACGCGTTTTCTTAACGTTAGTCACTAGACTTGCATCGCACAAGTACAGTCACTCTCTTTTGTATATATTCTTGTGTTAAAAATATTCTATATTTTTAACTAAGTGTTTTACTTATATTATTTTCTCAAAAATTAATATAAGTATCACATGTTTTGCACTTTGCACCCGAATTATGTTTCTGGTATGTTGTATGTGTATTTTGTGTTTATACTTCTCGTGAGTATTTAGTGTATTTTTAAGTCTTAATACGCTAGCACGTATAACACATACTATATACACTTAGCACAAAAGTTGGTGATCAAATAATATATATTTTTCTCTCAAAAATATACATACTTATATCCATTTTTATTCTTGAAGAAATCATCATTTCTTATCACCAAAAATTTGGGAAACCTTGGTAATACTCTTAAATACATTTTTAGGGAATAAGTTTCCCAAAAACTTATATTTTTCTAAGTGTCAAAATTTATAAAAATTTTGACAGAGTTTCCCCTAAAAATGGAGGTTTCCCATGTTTTCAAAACATGTGTTTATTTTCTTTTAAATCGTCAACAATCATCAACAACAATTATCAACAATAATTATCAACAATAATCACTAATTTCTCCATTTCATGAACTTGAATATTTACAAAAATGTGTAGTAACTTACTAGCACATTTAGTAAGTCTTGTTATCTTTAAAAATAAGTTTAATTTCTTAAAAACTTTATTTTTAAAGAATATGAAGTTTCACAACTTCTAGTCGGTTTTTACGAAAATTATTTCTTTGTTAAAGTTTTTGTTACACAAGTGTCCACACACTTGTTTGTTCATAAAAACACCTCTAGTTCATGAAAGACCCGACTTAAAATGAGACTTGTATATATTTTACTTGGTTCTTCCGAAAAACCACTTGTAGATCTTTAGATCTACTAGTTTAGAACTTCATTTTACAAGAAAAATTACTTTTACACAAGTTCATGTTTAATAGTAGTAGTGTTCATCATCTAGTCCTTTTTATACTTTAACATACACTAGCTCATGTTCTAAGAACATAACCTAGCCGGGTTAGATGACGATCCGAACTACTACTAGCATTAAACAACACAAAATAATCATCACAAAACAAGTTTAACAAGTTTTACACAAATATCCATCTATTAACCATCATATTCATCACTTTAATAGACTTTTAGTTGGTGATTTAGTATGTTCATGATTTTCAACCGACAAATCTCTTATTAACCACTCTAGACAAGATCAAGAAGGTGTTTTAGAGCACTTACTACTAGCACAAGGCTAGGGAAGTTCAAGTGTATAAATGAGGTGGATAAAAGCAAATGGTGAAGGTCCTTCAAGATCCGCTTGCACCGAGCTTCGTTATTGACCTTCTTACACCTTAATATCACTTTGGAATGGATGGATATGGATCGAAAATGGTGGTGGCTTGAGGGACCCTTATGGTCGTGAGCTAGAGGGGGGTAAGGTGAGAGTGTTTTGTTGGTGTTGAATGATAAGTATGAATCATGGTCTTGTGGTTTTTATAATTATCTTCCAACATAGCATTATCCTCTAGACAATATGTCCTCAAGATATCAAACATGATCCCATATTATATTCAAAGAAATCAAAGGGGGTGTACCCCTTGTCTAGGGCCGGTTATGGGGGGGGGTATATTGGTTGGATTCCAAATGTATAGTTAAGTATCTAGTTACATGTTAAGCACTAGGTGTAGGTGTTTAAGTATGTTAAGTAGTATGTAGTGTGTTAGGGTGTTCGGGAACCCTAACTAGCTTAAAAAAAAACAAAACAATGCTTCTAGCATTATTTTGGTGTTCCGGGTAATATCCGGTTGTTCGGTTAGATACCGATTCGTTAAAGTGCTAAATTACACTTTTTAGTGTCTTTTAAGTACCTTTCTTGTACTCTTTCAATTCCCAGCACTTAGGGAAATATTCTGGATAAAAAAAACGACATTTCTGCAGAATATTCGTATGTTTAAATGCTGATTTATTGCTGAATTATATAAATTATGCACTTAGAGTGCGTTTCGGGTGCTTTTTAGTGCTTATTTTTGCTTTCGCAATGTCTATAAATTAAACCCTTACATGTACTCTTGGGCTTTAATGTATTCTTGTCATCGGACCTACACCTAGGCCTCAATTCTAATGTCTGACTGCTTTCTGCAGTTCTGTTGACACGATGTGTCTTACCGGAGAGTTCACTAATATTTCTGACGCAACGCTCTCGTTTATGCATAAAGCTATATTTTGTAGCACAAAATGTACATGAATTCACTTGCATGGAATTCAGAAATTTATTTGTCTGGTAAACCAGATCATGCACAGTCATTTAAGCGCAAATTACTGTTCATTTCGTGTACGGAATGTACGAAAAAGTGACGGTTGTCACAGTTTGTGGGTCCCAAGCCAAGATAACCTTCGCACCTTGCTTATGGATGAAGCCCATAAGTCACGTTATTCTGTTCATCCTGGCTCAGATAAGATGTATAAGGATCTTCGTATTCAGTATTGGTGGCCTGGTATGAAGAAAGACATTGCCTTATATGTATCAAAATGCCTTACTTGTCTTAAGGTTAAAGCTGAACAGCAGCGTCCTTCTGGTTTATTGGTGCAGCCAGAGATCCCAGTTTGGAAATGGGAAAACATTGCTATGGATCTCATTACTAAACTTCCGCGCACAAAGAAAGGTCATGATGCCATCTGGGTAGTTGTTGATCGTCTTACTAAGTCAGCGCATTTCTTGCCAATCCGTGAGGATTTTTCTGCTGACAAACTTGCTAAAATCTATGTGGATGAAATTGTAGCTCGACATGGTGTTCCTTTGAACATCATTTCTGACAGAGATGCTCGCTTCACTTCTCATTTTTGGAGAACCATGCAATCTGCTATGAGGACCCAACTTAATCTGAGCACAGCTTATCATCCGCAAACGGATGGTCAATCTGAAAGAACAATCCAGACTCTGGAGGATATGCTTAGAGCTTGTGTGATCGACTTTGGTGGTAGTTGGGATTCACATCTTCCGTTGATTGAATTCTCCTACAACAACAGTTATCACTCCCGCATCAACATGGCTCCTTTCGAGGCTCTCTATGGTCGAAAATGTCATTCACCAGTCTGCTGGAATGAGATCGGCGAGGCTCAGCTTACTGGACCTGCCCTCATTTTAGAGACAACTGACAAGGTTAAGAAAGTTCGTGACAACCTTCAGACAGCTAGAAGCCGTCAAAAGAGTTACGCGGACCCAAAATGCAAGCCCTTGGAATTTCAAGTCGGTGATCGAGTATTACTTAAGGTCTCACCTTGGAAAGGTGTGATCAGGTTTGGAAAGAAAGGAAAACTTGCACCTAGATACGTTGGACCATTCAAGATCGTCGAAAGAATCGGTAAGGTAGCCTACAGACTTGAGTTACCTCCTAAACTTGGAAATGTTCATCCAACCTTTCACGTGTCCAATCTCAAGAGGTGTTTAGCTGATGAGAACCTCCACATACCGCTTGACGAAATTTGTGTTGACAAAACACTGAAATTTGTTGAGAAGCCAGTGGAAATCATGGAACGTGAAGTCAAGTGGCTTAAACGCAAGCGCATTCCTTTGGTCAAAGTTCGCTGGGAATCTAAACGTTGACCCGAGTTTACTTGGGAACGCAAAGATCAAATGAAGGCGAAATATCCGCATCTTTTCCCACGAGTTTTCTCTAAATAAATTTCGGGACGAAATTTCCACAAGTAGGGGAGACTGTAACATATGTGCTTGTAATCATTATGAATAGTTCAATTATCAATAAAACAATGTTATTTGATCCCAATGTTTGTTTGGTTGTGTTTTACATTTTTCATGTTTTGACTTTTATTCAATTTCAAACTCTATATCGCTTTCTGGAGAGTTATACGCAAACTGGTGCATAAACGTAATCAGTTTAATGCGACAAATACTCCAGAACATCAACATATACTTAACATACCTTAAATAACCTTTACATAACTTAGAAATAAGTTTTGAAGGCTTTGGTATGGCAAAAACAAGTTAATTCGCTTACAGGGACTAAACTTGACAAACTGCGAAAGTATGCCAATTTGAACAGTAACGAACATTTCGAAACATGACCATAAGTTAAACACACCTTAAATATCCTTTATATAGCTTTGAAATAGGCTTTGAGGGGTTCGGTGTGCTAAAATAAACTTTTGGGTCATTCAGGGACTAAAAGCGTCAAAAAGTGCACAAGTTTGCACTTTCGCGCATAACTTACGTTCTGAATACATCCGGACACCCAAAAGTTTATGTAAGCACTAAAATATTTTATTTTAGTGTTTGGCATAAGAAAAATCCATTCGTCACGCAATTTGGATCGTTTTTCGCGCTTGTGCGCATTCCGTCGTAATTAAGCGATCATCGCGATCGTACGACCAAACGAACCAACATCCGGCATATTTTTGAGCATGTTTCATGTCCACAATGTTTAGGCATCATTTTAGGGCCTTAACATTGGCTTAACGGGCCTTAAACGTGTCGGAAATGGCTTAAATACGTAACAGGGACCAAAACTGTCATTTATGAAAGTTGGTTTCTGACCAGTCAGGCCAGGCGGCCCACGTAAAACCAGGGCTATCCTTTACGTGGCCCGCGTCAGGCTCCCAGATCAGATAAGATCAATTAATCAGCAGATTACAGCTGTTAAACTCCCAACCACACACCCACACTTGCCCTTTCAGTTCATGAGGGGCCATTTTTAGTCACCACAACATTCCATCAAGTGAACGCCTTAGATTTGATCACGGTTTCCAAGAAACGATCCTAACGGTTCGGGAAATCCTATAAATACCCACATCCCCCAACTTCAAAACCCACTAGAATCTGATTTGAGAAGCTCTAAGTTGAAACCTTTGTTTCATACCTGAGCTACTTGAATCAAGAATAGCATTCGGGGACCCTTCATAAGTATTCCTTCGTTCTTTTATTGCTTTTCGAGTCCGAAAGTCAAACTTTGTTTGACTTTCTACGTTGACCAGTTTATGGTCAATGCGAAGTTCGTTTGAACTTCGCAACGTGATTGTAATCACGATGGTTATAGTCCCTTGTGACTATGCCTACTGATTACCACGTTGTCTAGGGTCGTAAGGGTAAGCGATCTAATAAATCGCTTATACCTTCGAACCCGACCCGTTTGGTCGATCATTAGGATCCGACCAAGCACATTAGGTGACCATAGAGTATAGGGAATAACCTTCCGAGGTTATACCTTATGGTCGCTTCGTTTAAGTAGTTGTATGATAGGTAGTTTATATGCCTTAGGTAAATTACCAAAATACCCCTTTGATGCCAAAATTCATTTTAAACATATGTAACATAACTTTTGACACCTAAACTGATTTGACAACAATATTAGACATGTTAAGGCATCTGTTACTTGTCATAGGACTAGTTAGGCGGTCCGAACGCGTTTCACGCGAACGACGCGTTAAAGTAGCATAAGCTACCTAAACGGGTCGTAATGGGTCGTAAGCACTTAGGTTAGGTTTCATTTAGTATGTAGGCTTTGTTAAACCATATGACACGAGTCTCCGTACTCGTTTGGTTTACGAACCCTCATTCTATCTAAATCCTCCGACATAGGTCCGGTTTATTAACATAGTTACCTATATTAGGTGCCGTTTGATTCCGAGATCTCTAGCATTGCTTGGTGGTTATCTTAGGACTTCTGAGCAATCTCAAGTGAGTACATAGAACCCCCTCTTTTACTGTTTTCAAACTGTTTTGGGGTGGAACACATGTGCCTACTTGTTACTTTCGTGCTTTCCTGTTTTCACATCATATACTTGTTATGCTCATTAGTACACTATTAGTACATGATTTACATTCCATTTCATGCTATGTATGTCCATTGTGTGCATACTTAGTACATTGTATTACATTACATTTCTGCTATGTATGTTGACTGATAGCATGCTAGTACATTGATTTACATGACTTTTCTGCTTTGTATGTTAACTTAGCATACTTAGTACATTGTTTTCATATGACATGTATACAATTGCTATAACATTTGGTTTGCACAAACGAGACTTATATACGTTCATTAACATTAGCTACGCCGCTCGGTAGTAAGTACTGGTACCATAGGACTTGACAAATCCCATTCCTGACATCCCGGGTTTGTTTGGATGTAAGGAATGACTGAATCCGAAAACATTTCTTTTGATAACCTTGACTAAAAGGGTTATCCGACTGTCTCAAGGCTTGAATGTATGCGTTAACTTACCACATAAATGTTTGTATCAATGTAACATGCATTACTTTGCAAAACATAACTTTTTGATATATTCAAAATACTTTGTTTTGTACATTTCTACATTTGGTTTATGTGACAATACTTTACTTACAATACATAACATTTGTTACACTTTACTTGACTACATTTGGACTTTTTAAACATTTGACATGGCTTATACAAGACTTTTTGACAATTGGTTTAAACATGGATTTTATACATTGGTGGTTTGTTTAAGTGATTTAAGTAACGAGACGTGTGTAATATGATACAAGCATGGTGGATACGCCGCTGGTACTTCCTATATATAAGTGTTTGTATGTTATTACATACCGTAGCGTTATTTGAATCATTTCAATTTAGACATATAACATTTTATACAAATAACATATCTTTCACAAGACATTGCTTTACAAACAACTTATTTTATACAATTCATTTTACTTGGTTATTCATTTAACCATGTAATTCTTTTATGTATACATATCATCTGATCTTATCGCTTTTTAAATGATTTACAAAACAAAACAATATACAAGGTTCATGACTGACTGTTACTAAACAATCTTTTTCTTAAACTTAAGTCATGAATCCCATTTTCACAAACCTATGTATCTCTCAGGCATTTTTATGCTGACGTACCTATTTTCACATGTGTTTTCAGGAGCTTTTGCGTAGGATGATGATCGTGACACTAGGGCGGACCTGTGCCTTAGAGACTTAAAATGAAGATAGACTTAGTTTAATTATGTTATGAACTCTTTATTTTCCTTTTTAAGACAATGTAACTCTTATGTTAATAAATAAAGTACAACTTTGAATGCCATGGTTATGAAACAATTAATTCTGTTACAACACTCCCCGACGTTTTCCGCCACGTTTTGTATGTTATACGTGGTCGGGGTGTGACAACATTGTTAGACAAATTGGAAAGAGATCAAGACTGAAGACTCGACGCCGAAGACTTCGTCAACATCCAAGGGGGAGTCTGTTGGTGCACAAATGTCTGTTAACTTCGTCTTTATAGAGTCTTATGTCTAGATAGGATTAGCTAGCACACAGCAGGTTAAAAGTTAGGGTTTGTGTGGATTTGGGTAATTTCGCTTGAAATGGCCATGTCACTTTCAAACGAAATTAAACTTTGTAATTTCGCTTGAAATGGCCAGTGGCACTTTCAAGCGAAATCACCTCAACTATATATAGGTGTGTTGCTAGTTCATTTGTAACTTTTCCGATTCAGAGCCGAGGTGCTTCCAGTTTGTCAAACGATCTGTAAAAGCTTTGGAATCATTAATAAGAAGATAATTAAAAGGAATCAAGCTGTTACACGTCTATTTCTCTGATTCCGCCTTTGAAATAGATCGTAAACTCTTCTGATTGACTCGTTAGGGTCACACAACGATCCAACACTATACGTGATTCGTATGTATGTAACATGTTACTTGTGTGAATACATGTATAAATACGTGGATTACTTGTAAACGAATCTAATTAGTATTGGTAACCATAATAGGACGTGATTGACCAAAGTTGTTTTTGACAAGTAAAATACCGCCGAACAAAACAAAGGTGAGTTCACACACTTTACTAAAAGCATGTATTCCCGGTGCTTGGGAACAAAACAAATGACACTTTCCCAGGTTTGGGATTACTTACTATTCCTGGTTTGGAATACGGTTAATTACTATTTATATTTCATGAACAAGTGTACGAAATGAAACTCTATCACGAAGTCCCCACTTTCTATATCGATTAGTCGCTGATGCCTGACGAACGGGATATTAGTTGATATTGCTATTTAGGTTTCACCAACCTCAAACCGTGCCTGGAGTGGATCGGTTATGAACTAATAGGCCTTGGCAAACCATCAATGATGATATACATTGATAAATGGGGCAACAATGATGTAACAGGTCGCAAAAGTATTCGGTATACGTAGTTTAGTAGCTTATATATGGGATAGCTCCCCATGGCATGATATAAATGAGTCACTAACAAACACAATGTTTTTTGGAATTAAACCTGGATAAAACCGTGAACTCGCCAACTTTATGTTGATACCCTACTGCATGATTTGCAGGTACCCAGTGATTGCTCAGGAGCTTGCAGCGGGGAGTGTAGTGGTCGTAGGAACCCGTGTTGGGTTTTCTATTAATACTTATGAACTTTAAACTACTGTTTTTAACTGTTAACTTATGCTTCCGCTGTTGACTTTAATTACTGCTTTTAAACTATGAACTTTGGACTCTAGTCACTAATCGTATTGGTTGTGATAAAAATTGTTCTATTATTATATTGTTCAATATGATTGGTTCTTTGATCCTGGTCAGTCACATGCCTCGCGGTGATACTCCGCATGTGGAAATTGAGGGTGTGACATAATATAATAAAAGCACTTATATATAGGAAGTACCAGCGGCGTATCCACCATGCTTTTACCATATTACACACGTCTCGTTATCTAAATCACTTACCATAAACCAATGTCTTGTATAAACCAATGTCTCGCATAAAACAACAAATGTCTTGTATGGTATAAACCACAAATGTCTTGTATGGTAAACAAAAGGTCTTGTTTAAACCATAAGATGATGTCTTGTATAAACAACCAAAATGTCTTCTCTTGTCTTGTCTTGTTTAATCAGAAAGTTTTGTCTTATAAAACAATTGCTTTTATTGTGTAAACATATATATATGGATTGTTGGCGAATACTGTCGCAGCCCCCGACCCTACCCTGGGTGAACCAGTCAGATGGTATCGGTGTTTATTAAATTTACAGCGGAATAAATCATCAGGATCGTAGTTAGGAAATAATTTCAGAGTTTGTAAGACACCAAAATTTTTAATATAAAACAAATGGGTTAAAACCCATATTCCATTCAAATGTTTTATATGGATAAACCCTACCTAAAACGCATTTGAAAACATTTTATCAGCAAGAAATACTCGCGAGTTCATTCCAATTTATAAAAGGACACATTGTTATATTTTACAGTATCACGAGCGATTACAATATTTATATCTATCAATTACTCAAAACAGTATTGCGACTGGGCCCAATCCCCTATGCTCGTGGTCATATTACTATTGGATCATGTCACCTAATAGTAACGTTGGACAAGTGATGTACATGAAACCCCACATACCGGCAGTAATTTCAGAATACAAAGACTTAATCACTGTAAGTATAACTGATAAACATTTAGGGTTTTGCAAAGCATTTTAAGTAAAAAGAATGTCTCACAATAATGTGAGAAAAAGGAGAATAACTCAATTTGTAAACTTAGGGTTTAACTAATAGCCTCCTGGTATAATTCCTGAGTTCCTAAAAATATATACAATGCACACGTGTTAATATAATAACCCAACTCAACTTTATCGATACTTCACGAGATCAAAACCCCAACGTAGTTAACAAAGTGTAGCCTTATTCAGGAAGCACCTTGACATCCATTGCTGGGTTAAGGATCGATGGGACAGGGTATTGAATTAGTGATCAGGGGTTAAAACACTTACAACGGGGCAAAGCTTCACAGTTTAGGGGTATACTATCAAAGAAACAGAGAAAAGAAGTAGAGCAATTCGCCAAAGTTTGAGCGAAAAGGTGTAAAAGCTTCAGTCCCAAGGTCCTGCATTTATAGTCCACCTGAGACTCTCCCGCGCGTCGCGCATGGGGACGAGGTCCCTTCCGTGTGTCGCGGGTGGTGTCCACTAGTCCTAGACTAGCCTTCTTTGCAAGTATAGGCCTGTTGTTCGATCTTATCAAGTGTTACACGTATAGGTAATACTCCGCACATCGCGGGAGATTTAGGGGATCCCCCCATGTGTCTCTGGGGGTCCCTGTTTCTAGTTTCTTTTGTTTTTCCATTTCAGGTCTCGTCATACAAGTTCGGGGTCTCTATCAGTAAGGTGTTTTTGAGTGTTATTACATCCTCCCTACCTTGTTTTAAATCTCATCCTCGAGATTTACTGGAACAAGTAAGGATACTTTCTTTTCGTTTCATACTCTAGCTCCCATATGTATTCTGGTCCTCTTTTCGAATCCCATTTTACTTTGACTAGCACTAACCTCTTGTGCTTGAGATTCTTGATCTTTCTATCTTCAACGTGTGTTGGCTTTTCCACAAACTTAAGCTTTTCATTTACCTCTATGTCTTGAAGAGGTACTACCAATGATTCATCTGCTAAACATTTCTTTAGGTTACATACATGGAATAAATCATGTATTCCTGCCATCTCTTCAGGTAACTGTAGCTGATAAGCTACTGATCCTATTCGTTTGATAATTTCAAAAGGTCCAATGTACCTTGGGCTTAACTTTCCTTTCTTATCAAATCTGACGACTCCTTTCTATGGTGAGACTTTAAACAGTACATTGTCTCCGATTTGAAACTCTAATGGTTTATGCATGTTATCTGCATAACTCTTTTGACGGTTTCGTGTTGTTTTCAGTCTTTCCTTGACTTGAATTATTTTGTCAGTTGCTTCTTGTACAATTTTAGGTCCTGACAATTGTTTTTCTCCAATTTCTGCCCAACACACAGGTGTTCGGCATTTCCATCCATAGAGTGCTTCGAATGGTGCAGCATTAATGCTTGTATGATAACTATTGTTGTAAGAAAATTCTATTAATGGTAAGTGCTCGTCCCAACTTCCTCCAAAGTCTATCACACAGGCTCTGAGCATGTCTTCCATAGTCTGAATCGTCCTTTCACTTTGTCCATCTGTTTGAGGATGATAAGCTGTACTTCAATTTAATCTGGTTTCCATAGCTTTTTGAAAACTGTCCAAAAATGAGAAGTAAAACGACTATCTCTGTCAGACACAATAGATAAAGGGATTCCATGTAGTGAGACTATTTCATCTACATACAGCTTAGCTAATTGTTCCATACTAAAAGTTTCTTTCATTGGTAAGAAATGTGCAGATTAGTTCATCTATCCACAATCACCCAGATTGTGTCATTACCTTTTCGTGTGTTGGGTAATTTGGTAACAAAATCCATTGTTATCAATTCCCATTTTCCAAATTGGCATTTCCAATTGCTGAAGTAACCCTGAGGGCTTCTGATGTTCAGCTTTAACTTGTGAGCAAGTTAAACATTTAGCAACATAACTTGCTATGTCCTTTTTCATTCCTATCCACCAAAAGTGTGTCCTTAGATCTTGATACATATTGTCACTTCCAGGATGCATCGTATACTTAGATTTATGAGCTTCTTCTAGAATTTGGTTTCGTAGGTTCCCTTGGATAGGTAACCAGATTCTTTTCTTATTGAGTCTCCAAATTCCATCTGCTCCTTTTTCTAATTCTTTAATACTTCCTTTTAATCCTTCAAAATCATCCTTGATTTCTGCTTCCTGTACCTTTTTCAATTGTTCATTTAAATCTATCTGTAGGTTTAATCTGAGAGCATGTACCCTTTTTGGCTTCTCATGATACTTTCAGCTTAAAGCATCAGCTACCATGTTAGCTTTTCCTGCGTGATATTGGATATTACAATCATAATCGCTATGGATTTCCATCCAACGTCTTTGCCTCATGTTTAATTCTTTTTGCTCGAAAACATACCTTAAACTTTTATGATCTGTGAAGACAGTGAACTTACTACCGTACAGATAATGTCTCCAAATTTTGAGGGCAAAAATTATCGCTCCTACCTCTAGATCGTGCGTTGTATAATTTTCTTCATGCTTCTTTAGTTGTCTAAAGGCATAAGCAATTACCTTCTGACGTTGCATCAGCACACATCCAAATCCTAATTTAAATGCATCACAGTAGACTGTGAAGTCTTCAGTTCCTTCTGGAAAAGCAAGTATTGGTGCGTTAGTTAATCTTTGCTTCAGAACCTTGAATGCTTCCTCCTGTTTTAGTCCCCATTCAAACTTAACTGATTTACATGTTAGGTTGGTTAATGGAATGGCTATTCTAGAAAAATCTTGGATGAAACGCCTATAATATCCTGCCAATCCAAGAACACTTCTTACTTCTGTTGGTGAATCAGGGACTTTCCATTTGGTAATAGCTTTGATCTTTGTAGGATCTACGTGAATTCCTTCATGATTAACTAAGTGTCCAAGAAATTGTACCTCTTGCAACCAGAATTCACATTTTGAGAATTTAGCATAAAGCTTTTCCTTTCTCAATAATGATAGAAGTGTAACACCTGTGCCTCCACGGCTGTCAAACAAATGTCAAACCAATGAAATATTGTATTTCATACTTGGGATTTGTAAAAATATGTGTATCGTTTGCACATATCATTTCTTGTTTGATTTCAAGCTTTAAATCGCTTTCTGGAAGGTTATACGCGCACTGATGCGTAAATATAACCAGTTTAATGCAACAAACACTCCGGAATAGTGAAATAGGCTTAACATACCTTAAATAACCTTTACATAACTTAGAAATAGGCTTTGAGGGGTTCGGTGTGCTAAAATAAACTTTTGGGTCATTCAGGGACTAAAAGTGTCAAAAAGTGCACAAGTTTGCATTTTCGCGCATAACTTACGTTCTGAATACATCCGGACATCCAAAAATTTATGTGAACATGACTATATTATGTTTTAGTGTTCGCCATAAGAAAAATCCATTCGTCGCGTCATTTGGATCGTTTTTCGCGCTTGTGCGCATTCCGTCGTAATTAAGCGAACATCGCGTTCGTACGGCCAAACGAACCGACATCCGTCATATTTTTGAACACATTTTAAGTTCCCTATACTTTAACTTCATTTTAAAGCTTTGAAATGGGGTTAACGGGCCTTAAACGTGTCGAAAATGGGCTGATTGCATAACAGGGACTAAAACTGTAATTCTGCCAAACTTAGGCCTAGCGGTGCGCTACACTTTTAGTGTAGCGGTGCGCTAGGGGTCTGCAGAACAAGATCAGACTTAACAGTCAGCATTTTCCAGCTGTTGCAACCTCACCCACACCTTTCCCACTTGCCTAATCTGTTGATAAACATCATTTTAGCCACCATGAGTTTCCGACGCTTGTACGGCTTGGATTATGGCACGATATTCAACAAACGATCTTAACGGTGGACCTTATACTATAAATACCCCACCCCCCCATTGCTTCTAAACCCACAAGAATTCTGATTTGAGAGCTCTAAGTTGAAACCATTGTTTCATACCTGAGTTCTTAGATCGGGATTAGCATTCGGGGACCCTGGGTAAGTATTCTTTCGTTCTTTTCCTTATTTTATTGCTTTTCGAGTCAGAAAGTCAAACTTTGTTTGACTTTCAGCGTTGACCAGTAATGGTCAATGCGAAGTTCGTTTGAACTTCGCAACGTGAGTGTAATCACGTTGGTTATAGTCCCTTGGGACTATGCCTACTGATTACCACGTTGTCTAGGGTCGTAGGGTAGGCGATCTAATAAATCGCCTATACCTTCGAACCCGACCCAGTTTGGTCGATCATTAGGATCCGACCAAATACATTAGGTGACCCTAGTATAGGGCATAACCTTCCGAGGTTATACCCTATGGTCACATCGTTTAAGTAGTTGTATGATAGGTAGTTTATATGCCTTAGGTAAATTACCAGAATACCCTTTTCATGTATAATTGGTAATTAAGCATATGTAACCTAAACCTTTGTCACATAACTGATTATGTAACATGTTTAGGCATATAACACTTGTCATAGGACTAGTTAGACGGTCCGAACGCGTTTCACGCGCACGACGCGTTAAAGTAGCATAAGTTACCTTAATGGGTCGCGATGGGTCGAAAGCACTTAGGTTAAGTTTCATTTAGTATGTAGGCTTTGTTAAACCATATCATATGAGTTCCTACACTCATTTGGTTTACAAACCCTCCTGCTACCCAGTCTTCCGATTTAGGTCCGGGTTATTTATGTAGTTACCTATATTAGGTACCGTTTGATTTCCGGGACTCCTCTAGCTTATTTGGTAGTTGTTCAAGACTCCTAAGCACTCTCAGGCGAGTACATTATTCCCCTCTTTTACTGTTTTCAACTGTTTTGGGGTGACTCATATGTGCTAAATGTTTTATCAATGGTTTCAAGAACAATTACAATGTGGTTTCAAGAACAATAACAATTATTTCAAGAACGCTAACAATGATTTCAAGAACGAATACAATGATTTCAAGAACGAATACAATGATTTCAAAAACTAATAACAATTTCAAAAAGTGAACAAACTTGTTGGTTGTAGTTTACATGACCGATGACATTCATTAGCTATGATCAAGCCGACCAGTATTAGGTTATGGTACCATAGGATCTGACAAATCCCGTTATTTACTGCACCCATTGTTATGTGTGGGGTTGTGGGTAGCGACTGAATCTGTAATCATTAACTTACCCTTTGGTAAGGGTTTGTTAAGAACGAGAACGAGAGCGAGTTGGAACGAGGAACGCGTCAAGAAGGTTTGAATGTTATTAGAGAATCGACCATAAAGTAGTTTCACAATTAAAATATTAACTTACCCTTTGGTAAGGGTTTGTTAAAACAAGAACGATTTGAACGATTAAAACAAGATGGTTTAACGATTGGGTAAAC
The DNA here is from genome assembly GCA_030545235.1 of Helianthus tuberosus. Lineage (NCBI taxonomy): Eukaryota > Viridiplantae > Streptophyta > Magnoliopsida > Asterales > Asteraceae > Helianthus > Helianthus tuberosus. The sequence goes on along the minus strand of CM060451.1, from coordinate 122,070,793 downwards.
ATTTGTACATGATTGACATTTGATCATGTATTTTCTACAAAACATAAGATTTGATTTAAACCAAGTTTTACTTCAATACTTTGTTTTTGTGCATATGGTTTAGTTGAGACATTTCACTTGCCATACATGGATACTTGACATAGACATTTGACATGGATATTTGACATAGACATTTGACATGGATATTTAAACATAGACATTTTACATTGTTTGGTTTGGTTTGGTTAAGTGATTAAGTAACGATGCGTGTGTAATATGATACAAACATGGTGGATACGCCGCTGGTACTTCCTATATATAAGTGTTTGTATGGTATTACATATTGTAGCGTTATTTGAATCATTTCAGTTTGAGACATAGAACATTTTGTACAAGTAACATACTTTTCACAAGACATTTATTTACAAACAACTCATCTTATAAAGACTCATTTTACATGGTTATTCATTTAATCATGCATTATTCTCTTATTTATACATATCATCTAAAACTTATTATTTTTCAAATGATTTACAAAGACAAAGCAAATTACAAGGTTCATGACTAAACATTTTCTTAAACTGAAGTCATGAATCTTATTTTCACAAAACCTATGTAACTCGCCAGCATTTCTTTGCTGACCTCGTTTTCACATATGTTTCAGGTATTGTTGGATGATATCGATTGATAAGATGCATGCTCACATAGGACTGGACAAGGCCTTAGTGACTCAATAACAATGATAGACTATGTTTAAATAGTGTATTTAGATTACCAGACGATGTAATTACTCAATGTTTATTAAAACGAAACACTTTTGATATCCATGGTTATGAAACATTAATTCTGTTGCAACACGCCCCGATGTTTCCGCCGCGATTTGTTGTTTTACGCGGTCGGGGTGTGACAGAAAAGATGGTATCAGAGCCAATGGTTATAGGGAATTAGGTTATTAGTAATGCTTTGACCTAGTCTATAACCTTCTTAGGACCCTAACGCGAGTTTACTTGCGTTTAGTCATAAAACAATACCGTCACCTATCCTTAGGCGACGACCACAACAAGAACATAAATTTCAAAACCGCTTTGAAAACTAATCATCTGTTCTAGGATGATTGATTACAAGGTTTTGAACCCTCTATTGTAAGGTTTTGAACCCTCTGTTATATGGTTTTGAACCCCTTCGAATTTTCAAAATCTCGACAAGGTTTTGAGTCTTAAATAATGTGAACACGTGCAAACTGGAAGGGTGAATGCCTGTATTCTGGGTTTTCTGTCTAGGCAAGCACTTCGTATATATCTCATCAGACGCGAGACCAGTTGTGCTTACCTGGGAATTCTTGGGATGAGTGTTCACTTATAGGCGAGCATGTCTTCGCGATACATTATTTTTGACCCATTTACTTTGATCAGTCACTGTGTGCCATTTGTTGCTTTGTAGTAACAAACAAATAACCACTATCCTTGCTTTCATCAGATTTGTTTCATCTCATTCTTTTCGTCTAAATTCTCTCACTCGTTTCCTTTCATGTTTCCTCTTTTAGACAATGCCTCCTCGACGCGAAAACCAGATAGAGACTGCCGAGCTGGCAGAAATCATTGCGCAGCAAATGGCTGCTCAATTCCCAAACCTCTTTGCTCAATGGAACCAAGCCAACAACAACAACAATGTACTATGCAAATACAAGGATTTTAACCAGGCTAAACCACTCAAGTTTAGTGGTTCTGAAGGAGCGACTGGGCTTCTTCAATGGTTCGAGAGCATTGAGAATACTTTCCGCCACGTGCAGTGTCCTAACAATCGCAAGGTCGAGTTTTCTTCGAGTGTGTTTCAGAAGAGGGCTCTCACATGGTGGAACGGGGTTATGAGGGATCGTGGTGCAGAAGTTGCTCTGGCACAGACATGGGCTGAACTTAGGGCCCTGATGATGAGGGAATTCTGTCCTCGTCATGAGCAGCGAGCTTTGGAGAAGGAATTTGATGAATTGAAGCAAGATAGTGGTGAGCACAGGGCGTATACTGATAGGTTTGAGGAGTTGAGTCTGCTTTGCCCGACAATGGTTACCCCACTTGACATAGCTATCGAAAGGTACATCGATGGCCTACCTGACTCGGTACAAGACATCCTTACTGGTAGTAACCCTGCCACACTCCGTCAGGCGATCGAGTTATCTGCGACATTGACTGAGTCGCAGATTCGGAAGAACAAGTTACACAGAAAGGGTGACAAGGGTAAGAAGCAGGAGTCTGACAAGGATGATGGCAAGAAAGGTCAAAACAAGAAGGGTAAGGAAGGTGAGACGTCAAAGAAATCAAAGAAGCGAAAGGGTGCCCAAAATTTTGCTGTTACAGCACAGACTGCTCAGAACCCGCGGAACCAACCAGCTCAGCACCTGCAAAGAAAGCATATGCCGGTACCGCACCTTATTGTGCACGCTGCAACGGTCATCACGCAGTACAACAAGCTTGCTGGCAATGCACGACGTGTGGTAAACTTGGGCATTTGGCCAAGGTTTGTCGTTTGGGACAAAATCAGGCTGCTCAGATTCAAGCTCCGGTTCAAGGGAATGCTGTGAGATTTCCACTGGGTTCATGTTTCAACTGCGGAGAGATTGGTCATTTCCGTCACAACTGCCCGAGACTGATGAATGCAAATGCTAACGCAAACCCGAATGCGAACGTCAACGTCAATATAAATCCAGCACGCGGTCGAGTGTTTAACATCAATGAGGCACTCAATGTTGAAGGAGTGAACAATTAGTATTTTGTTTTTTCCTCTGGTTGGTATCTTGTAACGTTTAAAGACAATGCGGTTGTTATATAAATAAAAATTTGTGGTTTTATTTTCTAACTAATGCAATTGTATGAATGTTTGATCCAACCTTATGATGTCAACACAAAGACAAAACTACTCGTGTGGTTCTGTCATTTTTATGATCACTTGTGATCTCCCTAAGAACCTCAAACACTTGTTTCTTTTAAATCTAAAGTATCTTATCGTCTTGCACCGTTCGAGATGCAAGAATTATCAAAACAGCTTCAAGAGTTGTCTGATAAAGGATTCATCCGTCCGAACTTTTCACCTTGGGGAAACTCTTGTTCTCCTTGTGAAAAGAAAAATGGATCTTTTCGAATGTATATCGATTAACGTAAGCCTAAGTAAGCTTACCATCAAGAATCGATATCCCCTACCTTAAATCAACGATTTCTCCGATCAACTGCATAGCGTTTCATGCTTTTCCAAGATCGATTTGCGTTTTGGGTATCATCAACTTTGTATTCTCAAAGAAGATATTCCCAAAACGGTTTTCTGCACGAAGTATGGCCATTACGAGTTTACAGTCATGCCATTTAGGTTGACAATTACTCCAGCCATCTTCAAGGACTTTATAAATAGAGTCTGCAAGCCTTATTTGGATCAGATCGTCATTGTTATTATTGATGACATCTTGATCTATTCATGTCCTGAGCCGATCACGATCAACACCTTCGTTGACATCGGAGCCCTGATTGAATTCCTTGTACACTTTAAAAGTACAAAACAACTCAATTAGGACAAACCAAATTCCTTTTAAGATCTTCCTATCTTCATAGTTAGATTCTTGAAAATATTTAAAGTGCCAAAGGAAATCCACGGATTAGGTTTCTGGTATGCTTTAAATACCCGTGTCCAAAGATAACAAATTAAAGGTCAAATTGAACGATTATGCGATTGAACGAGTATGCAATTATGTGACTATGTGTTTATTCATCTTGAGTTTTCATTTATGCATTTTTGTGTTTTTAATACTCTGGATATTCGTTATCCAAATCCTCGCAGAATCTTTCATATCTTCATATGAGGGATTCGTAGCAGGATATTCAAAAGGTACTACCTTCAATCCTTAACGGGCTTCTATATAATAGTTAAGACCCTTGGATTATATAGTACCACTCCATGTTTTATAAGAGACCCTTTAGTGGTCTAGTCAAAAAGATTGATTCACAATTTGGTTAAAAGACGACATCTAGTGATGTAGCTGGACAGACTCCTTGATAGTCTATTTAGATCATTTAATGATTTAGTCAAAAGGACTCTATGGCGGTCTAGTCACACTCATCACAGGATTGTTCATTTGGTTTTCCCCTACACATTATAAAATAGACTGTGTGAACTGTGCAAGGAATTGTCTGATTATGGACGCGTACATAATTATGAAATTTAGTGCACAGAAACCTAGTAAGGTTTATTATGTGTAAGAACCGATAGTGACAACAATAACAAAATGATAACGATGTAATGGAGGCACGGTGGACGCACCAATGACGCTTCATATACTTGTATATAAGTGTCCCTCTTACATTGCAAACATAATGTTATTAAGGTTACTAGAAGTTCAAGAACCCTAACCAATATTGTTCGATCTTTTCAACTTCATGTTTTAAACTCTCACAAGTTTCCTCTAAATTTCGGGACGAAATTTCCTAAAGTAGGGGAGACTGTAACACCTGTGCCTCCACGGCTGTCAAACAAATGTCAAACCAATGAAATATTGTATTTCATACTTGGGATTTGTAAAAATATGTGTATCGTTTGCACATATCATTTCTTGTTTGATTTCAAGCTTTAAATCGCTTTCTGGAAGGTTATACGCGCACTGATGCGTAAATATAACCAGTTTAATGCAACAAACACTCCGGAATAGTGAAATAGGCTTAACATACCTTAAATAACCTTTACATAACTTAGAAATAGGCTTTGAGGGGTTCGGTGTGCTAAAATAAACTTTTGGGTCATTCAGGGACTAAAAGTGTCAAAAAGTGCACAAGTTTGCATTTTCGCGCATAACTTACGTTCTGAATACATCCGGACATCCAAAAATTTATGTGAACATGACTATATTATGTTTTAGTGTTCGCCATAAGAAAAATCCATTCGTCGCGTCATTTGGATCGTTTTTCGCGCTTGTGCGCATTCCGTCGTAATTAAGCGAACATCGCGTTCGTACGGCCAAACGAACCGACATCCGTCATATTTTTGAACACATTTTAAGTTCCCTATACTTTAACTTCATTTTAAAGCTTTGAAATGGGGTTAACGGGCCTTAAACGTGTCGAAAATGGGCTGATTGCATAACAGGGACTAAAACTGTAATTCTGCCAAACTTAGGCCTAGCGGTGCGCTACACTTTTAGTGTAGCGGTGCGCTAGGGGTCTGCAGAACAAGATCAGACTTAACAGTCAGCATTTTCCAGCTGTTGCAACCTCACCCACACCTTTCCCACTTGCCTAATCTGTTGATAAACATCATTTTAGCCACCATGAGTTTCCGACACTTGTACGGCTTGGATTATGGCACGATATTCAACAAACGATCTTAACGGTGGACCTTATACTATAAATACCCCACCCCCCATTGCTTCTAAACCCACAAGAATTCTGATTTGAGAGCTCTAAGTTGAAACCATTGTTTCATACCTGAGTTCTTAGATCGGGATTAGCATTCGGGGACCCTGGGTAAGTATTCTTTCGTTCTTTTCCTTATTTTATTGCTTTTCGAGTCAGAAAGTCAAACTTTGTTTGACTTTCAGCGTTGACCAGTAATGGTCAATGCGAAGTTCGTTTGAACTTCGCAACGTGAGTGTAATCACGTTGGTTATAGTCCCTTGGGACTATGCCTACTGATTACCACGTTGTCTAGGGTCGTAGGGTAGGCGATCTAATAAATCGCCTATACCTTCGAACCCGACCCAGTTTGGTCGATCATTAGGATCCGACCAAATACATTAGGTGACCCTAGTATAGGGCATAACCTTCCGAGGTTATACCCTATGGTCACATCGTTTAAGTAGTTGTATGATAGGTAGTTTATATGCCTTAGGTAAATTACCAGAATACCCTTTTCATGTATAATTGGTAATTAAGCATATGTAACCTAAACCTTTGTCACATAACTGATTATGTAACATGTTTAGGCATATAACACTTGTCATAGGACTAGTTAGACGGTCCGAACGCGTTTCACGCGCACGACGCGTTAAAGTAGCATAAGTTACCTTAATGGGTCGCGATGGGTCGAAAGCACTTAGGTTAAGTTTCATTTAGTATGTAGGCTTTGTTAAACCATATCATATGAGTTCCTACACTCATTTGGTTTACAAACCCTCCTGCTACCCAGTCTTCCGATTTAGGTCCGGGTTATTTATGTAGTTACCTATATTAGGTACCGTTTGATTTCCGGGACTCCTCTAGCTTATTTGGTAGTTGTTCAAGACTCCTAAGCACTCTCAGGCGAGTACATTATTCCCCTCTTTTACTGTTTTCAACTGTTTTGGGGTGACTCATATGTGCTAAATGTTTTATCAATGGTTTCAAGAACAATTACAATGTGGTTTCAAGAACAATAACAATTATTTCAAGAACGCTAACAATGATTTCAAGAACGAATACAATGATTTCAAGAACGAATACAATGATTTCAAAAACTAATAACAATTTCAAAAAGTGAACAAACTTGTTGGTTGTAGTTTACATGACCGATGACATTCATTAGCTATGATCAAGCCGACCAGTATTAGGTTATGGTACCATAGGATCTGACAAATCCCGTTATTTACTGCACCCATTGTTATGTGTGGGGTTGTGGGTAGCGACTGAATCTGTAATCATTAACTTACCCTTTGGTATGGGTTTGTTAAGAACGAGAACGAGAGCGAGTTGGAACGAGGAACGCGTCAAGAAGGTTTGAATGTTATTAGAGAATCGACCATAAAGTAGTTTCACAATTAAAATATTAACTTACCCTTTGGTAAGGGTTTGTTAAAACAAGAACGATTTGAACGATTAAAACAAGATGGTTTAACGATTGGGTAAACATTTGTACATGATTGACTTTGATCATGTATTTTCTACAAAACATAAGATTTGATTTAAACCAAGTTTTACTTCAATACTTTGTTTTTGTGCATATGGTTTAGTTGAGACATTTCACTTGCCATACATGGATACTTGACATAGACATTTGACATGGATATTTGACATAGACATTTGACATGGATATTTAAACATAGACATTTTACATTGTTTGGTTTGGTTTGGTTAAGTGATTAAGTAACGATGCGTGTGTAATATGATACAAACATGGTGGATACGCCGCTGGTACTTCCTATATATAAGTGTTTGTATGGTATTACATATTGTAGCGTTATTTGAATCATTTCAGTTTGAGACATAGAACATTTTGTACAAGTAACATACTTTTCACAAGACATTTATTTACAAACAACTCATCTTATAAAGACTCATTTTACATGGTTATTCATTTAATCATGCATTATTCTCTTATTTATACATATCATCTAAAACTTATTATTTTTCAAATGATTTACAAAGACAAAGCAAATTACAAGGTTCATGACTAAACATTTTCTTAAACTGAAGTCATGAATCTTATTTTCACAAAACCTATGTAACTCGCCAGCATTTCTTTGCTGACCTCGTTTTCACATATGTTTCAGGTATTGTTGGATGATATCGATTGATAAGATGCATGCTCACATAGGACTGGACAAGGCCTTAGTGACTCAATAACAATGATAGACTATGTTTAAATAGTGTATTTAGATTACCAGACGATGTAATTACTCAATGTTTATTAAAACGAAACACTTTTGATATCCATGGTTATGAAACATTAATTCTGTTGCAACACGCCCCGATGTTTCCGCCGCGATTTGTTGTTTTACGCGGTCGGGGTGTGACAAGAAGTACTTGTAAATGCTCGACATATTCTTCCTTACTCTTGGAGTAGATCAGTATATCATGTATGAAGACAATTATGAATTTATCCAGGGATGGTTTACATATCCTGTTCTGTCACACCCCGAAATATCAGAGCATTGGCGTGACTGGACTGGTATCTTCATTGCACAGCGGAAGCAAATAATCTAAGTCTTTTAGAAATTGAACGCCCATTAAGTACTCGAATCCTCAATGGTTCTCCTATTCCAACCGTGCCATAATTTCTGAAATGCAACCTGAGAAAGAAACATGCGAAAAAGTCAACATAAAGTTGAGCGAGTGCATAGTTTGTTTGTGTGCTAGCAATCTTGTAATTCTTTGAGAGACTTCTTTGGAAACATGTATGAAAAGCGTGTATGAACATACTAAATGAATGTTTGTACAAGGTCATTAAGGCATGTGAGGACATGGGGAGTACTTGTTGTGACTCCCTGTCGGAGTACTCGTTCTGACTCCTTGTCGGAATACTCGTTCTGATTCCTTATCGGAGTACTCGTTCTGACTCCTTGGCGGAATACTCGTTCTGATTCCTTATCGGAGTACTCGTTCTGACTCCTTGGCGGAATACTCGTTCTGATTCCCTATTCGGAGTACTCGTTCTGACTCCATGGGACACCGAAGCACTACTAGGTACTAGTTTTGACCAGGAGTGGGGTTCGGCCGTACCCATTAGATCTAACCTTCGTCCCAAATTATGAATGTATGCCATTTCAGTATTCAGTCTAGCATTTCAGTATTAAGTCTATGCTCACATGACCTAGTCGTTCATAGGCAATTCATATCGTATAAGTATTCCTATCATGTATTTGTAGACATTGTAACATTTGTATCTTGTAAACTCTTGTATTTGTATTATCCCGTAGTTTAGAAAACTAGAATTCGTGTGTATGCACATTTCGAAAAATATGCTTGTTTGAAAAACCGGTATAAAACATAAGTTTCTCGTAAACCATTTGTGTCAGTTAACACTTGTTTGTAAAATGGTTTAGAAATATGTAATTCATGTTTATTGAAAACCTTGTATACTTCGCAAAAAGTGCATGTCTTTCCACCCCGAAAACATTTTATAAAAATGTAAAACCGTAAAAAGGTGGGGTTATGAACTCACCTGAATATTCTTGTGCAAAGCTAGCTATATACGGCTTTGTGATGTCGTTTCCAAGACTTGACTTGCCAGCGTGCGTTCTACAATATTCCTAACATGGAATATTTAAATAAGTTTCTAAATGAACACGGTAACTAAACCACGTGTCACCGAGCTCTACCGAGTCGTTAATCGAACGATTCCACGGTTAAGTTGTTACTTTAACGAAAATGACTAAACTAAGCTTTGTCGCCCCGAGAAATCGTTTGTGTATATAGGAATATTCGTATGAAAGTAATATATAATAAACTTGTATTATATATCGCGGTTCGTATGATCTTTGTCAAAATATTCGTTTATGCCGCTTAGGCGTATAAAATAAATATTAAAAGTTATATTTATTTTATAAAAGAATCGTCGAGTTGTCGTGTTTGAAAATAAATATGACTATATTTATTTTAGAAAGAATTCGACTTGTTTGTGTCGGAAATAAATATATAACCATATTTATTTATGAAATGATTCGTTTTGTACGATATTTGAAAATAAATATCTAAACTATATTTATTTTTATAAAATGAATGCGTGTTATCGGCTTTTTGAAACACTCTAAGTAATTATATTGATTTTGTAAAAAGAATTTGTCGAGTTTTCGAAGTTTAAAATAACTAGATTGATTGTTGTAAACGATTCCCAAAATCGTTGTTTTCGTAAGTTGTAAAGTGCCGTTGTAAATAATTATTCATTCGTGTTTATTAAAGTTTCTCGGATACAAAAAGTTGCGTCTTTTAATAAAACGCGTTAGTTTTAAAGGATTTTCTCGAAAAACGGGCAGAGTTTCCTCTGTTTTTGGACGCCCCGACAACACAAGTTGTCTTTATATTTTCAAAATTCAATCAATACTCAACAATAATTACGTATCATCAATTTATATAAACGAAATAATAAATCAAAGTACTCTTTAACTATTACTATCGTTATTTTGTTTGGTTCGAGCTCGTTATCACGTAAGTCTAAAAACACGAAAATACTAAACGTGTCATTAGTTTTTACCAAGTCTTCATGTCGAAACGCGGACTGAGTTGACCCGGGTTGACTCGCTGAGTTGACTGAGTCAACCGAGTTTGACCCGAGTTGACCGAGCCAAAACTGAAGCTGACCGAGCCGCTTGACCCGAACCGTCAGACGTGGCCCGGACCGTCTGAACCGAACTTTCTGTTGTCAGTTGTTGACCGAGCCCGAAACAAAACCCGAAACCTCGATTCTGAACCGAACACAACCTGGTGTTGAACATATCTGACCTGAATCACCTGTACCCGAGCTGAGCACCACCATAACTGCACCTATCGTGAACCCACCATCGCGCCACAGCCGTAAAACACCACCACCGCCACCTGTGGTGGTTCCCACGTCCCGTTCAGCCTTGAGTCACCACCGAAAAAACATCATAAACCTGGATCTGAGGCCCAAAACTGAAAACCTGATCGGAATACGGTGAAGCTCGTCGGGAACATAATCACCACCGCCGTCTCCTCCACCGCCGCCGCCGTGAGCGGCGGTGCCGCTCCATCACCTCTTTCTCTCTCTCTCTATCTGTCTCGTCTCTCTCTCTCTATCTGTCTCATCTCTCTCTTCTTCTCGTTCCGTCATCACACCACCACCGTGACGGTGGCGGTCGGAGAAAGCAGCACCGCCGGCAGCCGGCACCGGCTGGGCTCACCGCCGGTTCTTCACCAGAGAGGAAACAGGGGTTTCGTCAAAGGGGGGTGGGTGTTGTCGGCCTGAACAGGGAATCGAGAGGGAGGGAGGGGCTGTTTGGCAGTGGAAGTGTGTATATGAGTGTATTGTGGGTTTATTTGTTGAGGAGAAGGAGGAGGTAGTTCTGTGTATTAATAGAGTGAGGGAAGTTGGAAAGTTTTTATTGTCTTTCATGTATTACAATCAGGTCAGTTGTTTTATCCATTAAGATAAGATTTCTTGTAGAGATCTTATAGATCTTGTGGGGATTTGTGTGTTTCAACTTTTGAAACACAATCTCTTGAAGAGATTTTGTAAAATTTGGTAAGGATTTTGAAGTCCTGATAAGATTTTAAGATCTAATTACATTAGGTGCAGGTTTAGGCTTGTGGGTTTTGGGCTTGGGCCCAGGGCCCACAAGCCCACTTCATGTGTAAGTGGTCCGTAATTCCTACGAGACCCGATATCGCAACCCAAACTCCATAAGCATAATATATTCATGTAACATCCATATTTGTCGGTGTCGTCAGTATTTCGTACGGTATCAGTCCGTTGTCATTTGATGTTCCGCAGATTCCACGCGAATCTTCATACGCGTACTGTAGAGTCGGATAAGCGTTCCTAGGCACTCCAAAGACCTAATTAAGTTAATTTGCGCTGTAATCACTATTTATTATTGCGTTAATCACCTGTTAATCACGTAATTAAGGGCATAAATTACTGGTTGTCACATTCTCCCCCTGTTAATAAAATTTCGTCCTCGAAATTTAGACTACGTTAACTCCTTAGAGTTATGTTAAGCGTAAGTAAATGCGAATAATACCAAATTGAACGATCATGAAATCGAATCAAGACTTATTCAAATGATGTGAATTCAAGGAAGTATCACAAGATGCAAATGATTTCTAGAAATGATCGCATCCAATAAATGAACTTAGATTTCAACAAGCTCAAATGTAATAGTTTGCATGAAACGCTCGATCGTGGTCAGCGCAAGCTGCAAGTTCTACCGACGCCACAAGGTGTCGTAGTGAATGAAGCAATTCAATAATAGCGGTGATTGAACAAGTATCACCTGTGTTTTGCATCAAATGCTCAATCATAATTAGCCCAAGCTACAAGTTTGTACTGACACCACAAGGTGTCGTAGTTAACAAACGACTTAATGGAGTCGTAGACCAAACAAATCTACTACGACTCGGAACAATGAAACGCTTGTTAAAACGAATTCGAATATGATGTTTTCAATACATCATATGGTGTCTTGAATTGAATATGTGTAGTGAACAAGTTCAAACAATTGAATTTGATTTCGGCGCAAGCCGACAATAATTACATGTATCGACAAGAAAACTTTCGGCATGGTCACAACGAAAACCATGTATGTAACTTGAAAAGAAAAGAAATTTCAAGAAAATGTGTTGACTTGACAACAAAGAAGCCAACAATTACAGGAATGCGGGTCATTCGAATCACAAATCAATAATTAGGTTTAGCGAAACAATATTTGAACTTTGATGAAACGCTTATTTGAAACGAAACCACATGCGTAACAAACGATGCATGCGTAGCATATGAATTTTCAAGAAATGAAGCAAATGAGTATTCGCTATACTGAAAGAAATGATCGTGATACAATGACCATTAAGAGGAGTAGAGATTCAAAAATCTACTCAGTAAATGTGAAAGTCGAAATTTCAATAAAAGAAATTTAAGGACCTTACCTGGGGTTGCATGTAATAACCGGTTGTTAGGTGACATTACCATGGAATGTCGAACATAGCGCATTCGTCGTTACTGAGATAGGGGGACACGGAGACATGCGTCTTCTTCTTAACATGACTTGTGTCGTTTGCAGGACCGCGTGCCAAACTGCCGCTTCCTCGAAAGTCGTATGTGACGTACTTCAACCTCCGTTGATGTATAGCTTAAGTTTCACGTATACCTGTGCACTAGCGTTTCGTTATGCGTAGGCTGCCTGCTCGGGAAGTCAAAATATCATAGACGATATGAATAATAGTGTGTGCCCGAGTTAATATTCGCAGTTCCTACGTGATGACCTTTAATGAACTTCAACATGAGTTTCCGAAGGTCTTAAATGCATGTTTCCTAAACTCTCAGAGTTTTGTGTACTGTATGTAATTGTTTTTGTGTACCATGTGTATAGCACCACAATAGCGTATGTTTGTAAGCAAAAGTTTGACTGTTTGTTTTCGGTAACGGTTGGAGATCATATTCAAGTACTAGGCGTTCTGTATGTATTCAACGTTTTAATAATCTAAGTCCCCAGAGAAATATGAGGTTAGAACCTAGGTATCTCTACATAGAACCCTATTCGCTGTAACCTATAGCTCTGATACCAATATGTCACACCCCGAAATATCAGAGCATTGGCGTGACTGGACTGGTATCTTCATTGCACAGCGGAAGCAAATAATCTAAGTCTTTTAGAAATTGAACGCCCACGAAGTACTCGAATCCTCAATGGTTCTCCTATTCCAACCGTGCCATAATTTCTGAAACGCAACCTGAGAAAGAAACATGCGAAAAAGTCAACATAAAGTTGAGCGAGTTCATAGTTTGTTTGTGTGCTAGCAATCTTGTAATTCTTTGAGAGACTTCTTTGGAAACATGTATGAAAAGCGTGTATGAACATACTAAATGAATGTTTGTACAAGGTCATTAAGTCATGTGAGGACATGGGGAGTACTTGTTGTGACTCCCTGTCGGAGTACTCGTTCTGACTCCTTGTCGGAATACTCGTTCTGATTCCTTATCGGAGTACTCATTCTGACTCCTTGGCGGAATACTCGTTCTGATTCCTTATCGGAGTACTCATTCTGACTCCTTGGCGGAATACTCGTTCTGATTCCCTATTCGGAGTACTCGTTCTGACTCCATGGGACACCGAAGCACTACTAGGTACTAGTTTTGACCAGGAGTGGGGTTTGGCCGTACCCATTAGATCTAACCTTCGTCCCTAATTATGAATGTATGGCATTTCAGTATTCAGTCTAGCATTTCAGTATTAAGTCTATGCTCACATGACCTAGTAGTTCATAGGCAATTCATATCGTATAAGTATTCGTATCATGCATTTGTAGACATTGTAACATTTGTATCTTGTAAACTCTTGTATTTGTATTTTCCCGTAGTTTAGAAAACTAGAATTCGTGTGTATGCACATTTCGAAAAATATGCTTGTTTGAAAAACCGGTATAAAACATAAGTTTCTCGTAAACCATTTGTGTCAGTTAACACTTGTTTGTAAAATGGTTTAGAAATATGTAATTCATGTTTATTGAAAACCTTGTATACTTCGCAAAAAGTGCATGTCTTTCCACCCCGAAAACATTTTATAAAAATGTAAAACCGTAAAAAGGTGAAGTTATGAACTCACCTGAATATTCCTGTGCAAAGCTAGCTATATACGGCTTTGTGATGTCGTTTCCAAGACTTGACTTGCTAGCGTGCGTTCTACAATATTCCTAACATGGAATATTTAAATAAGTTTCTAAATGAACACGGTAACTAAACCACGTGTCACCGAGCTCTACCGAGTCGTTAATCGAACGATTCCACGGTTAAGTTGTTACTTTAACGAAAATGACTAAACTAAGCTTTGTCACCCCGAGAAGTCGTTTGTGTATATAGGAATATTCGTATGAAAGTAATATATAATAAACTTGTATTATATATCGCGTTTCGTATGATCTTTGTCAAAATATTCGTTTATGTCGTTTAGGCGTATGAAATAAATACGAAAAGTTATATTTATTTTATAAAAGAATCGTCGAGTTGTCGTGTTTGAAAATAAATATGACTATATTTATTTTAGAAAGAATTCGACTTGTTTGTGTCGGAAATAAATATTTAACCATATTTATTTATGAAATGATTCGTTTTATACGATATTTGAAAATAAATATCTAAACTATATTTATTTTTATAAAACGAATGCGTGTTATCGGCTTTTTGAAACACTCTAAGTAATTATATTGATTTTGTAAAAAGAATTTGTCGAGTTTTCGAAGTTTAAAATAACTAGATTGATTGTTGTAAACGATTCCCAAAATCGTTGTTTTCGTAAGTTGTAAAGAGCCGTTGTAAATAATTATTCATTCGTGTTTATTAATGTTTCTCGGATACAAAAAGTTGCGTCTTTTAATAAAACGCGTTAGTTTTAAAGGATTTTCTCGAAAAACGGGCAGAATTTCCTCTGTTTTTTTACGCCCCGACAACACAAGTTGTCTTTATATTTTCAAAATTCAATCAATACTCAACAATAATTACGTATCATCAATTTATATAAATGAAATAATAAATCAAAGTACTCTTTAACTATTACTTTCGTTATTTTGTTTGGTTCGAGCTCGTTATCACGTAAGTATAAAAACACGAAAATACTAAACGTGTCATTAGTTTTTACCAAGTCTTCATGTCGAAACGCGGACTGAGTTGACCCGGGTTGACTCGCTGAGTTGACTGAGTCAACCGGGTTTGACCCGAGTTGACCGAGCCAAAACTGAAGCTGACCGAGCCGCTTGACCCGAACCGTCTGACGTGGCCCGGACCGTCTGAACCGAACTTTCTGTTGTCAGTTGTTGACCGAGCCCGAAACAAAACCCGAAACCTCGATTCTGAACTGAACACAACCTGGTGTTGAACATATCTGACCTGAATCACCTGTACCCGAGCTGAGCACCACCATAACTGCACCTATCGT
Source organism: Helianthus tuberosus (assembly GCA_030545235.1). Lineage (NCBI taxonomy): Eukaryota > Viridiplantae > Streptophyta > Magnoliopsida > Asterales > Asteraceae > Helianthus > Helianthus tuberosus. The sequence goes on along the minus strand of CM060451.1, from coordinate 122,055,489 downwards.
GAACCCACCATCGCGCCACCGCCATAAAACACCACCACCGCCACCTGTGGTGGTTCCCACGTCCCGTTCAGCCTTGAGTCACCACCGAAAAACATCATAAACCTGGATCTGAGGCCCGAAACTGAAAACCTGATCGGAATACGGTGAAGCTCGTCGGGAACATAATCACCACCGCCGTCTCCTCCACTGCCGCCGCCGTGAGCGGCGGTGCCGCTCCATCACCTCTTTCTCTCTCTCGGTCTCTCTCTCTCTATATGTCTCGTCTCTCTCTCTATATGTCTCGTCTCTCTCTTCTTCTCGTTCCGTCATCACACCACCACCGTGACGGTGGCGGTCGGAGAAAGCAGCACCGCCGGCAGCCGGCACCGGCTGGGCTCGCCGCTGGTTCTTCACCAGAGAGGAAACAGGGGTGTCGTCAAAGGGGGGTGGGTGTTGTCGGCCTGAACAGGGAATCGAGAGGGAGGGAGGGGCTGTTTGGCAGTGGAAGTGTGTATATGAGTGTATTGTGGGTTTATTTGTTGAGGAGAAGGAGGAGGTAGTTCTGTGTATTAATAGAGTGAGGGAAGTTGGAAAGTTTTTATTGTCTTTCATGTATTACAATTAGGTCAGTTGTTTTATCCATTAAGATAAGATTTCTTGTAGAGATCTTATAGATCTTGTGGGGATTTGTGTGTTTCAACTTTTGAAACACAATCTCTTGAAGAGATTTTGTAAAATTTGGTAAGATTTTGAAATCCTGATAAGATTTTAAGATCTAATTATATTAGGTGCAGGTTTAGGCTTGTGGGTGTTGGGCTTGGGCCCAGGGCCCACAAGCCCACTTCATGTGTAAGTGGTCCGTAATTCCTACGAGACCCGATATCGCAACCCAAACTCCATAAGCATAATATATTCGTGTAACATCCATATTTGTCGGTGTCGTTAGTATTTCGTACTGTATCAGTCCGTTGTCATTTGATGTTCCGCAGATTCCACGCGAATCTTCATACGCGTACTGTAGAGTCGGATAAGTGTTCCTAGGCACTCCAAAGACCTAATTAAGTTAATTTGCGCTGTAATCACTATTTATTATTGCGTTAATCACCTGTTAATCACGTAATTAAGGGCGTAAATTACTGTTTGTCACATGTTCATCATGTCCATAAATGCTACTAAGGCATTTATCAAACCGAACGGCATGATTGTAAATTCTTAATGGCCATACCTTGTTCTGAAAGCAGTCTTAGGAATGTCCTCTACCTGTACCTTCAGTTGATGATATCCTGAGCGTAAGTCAATCTTTGAGAAGAATCGAGCTCCTTGAAGTTGATCGAATAGATCATCGATTCTCGGTAGTGGGTACCGATTTTTTATCGTAATCTTATTCAATTCTCTGTAACCAATACACATGTGCATCGATCCATATTTCTTCTTGACGAAGAACACAGGTGCTCCCCAAGGTGATGAGCTAGGTTGTATGAAACCTTTCTCTAATAGTTCGTCTAGTTGCTTCTTCAATTCCAGCATCTCCGTCGGCGCTAGGTGTGACACCCGGCTATTCTGAGCTTGTACTGTACTAGTTTGACACGTGTTATGATTATATATAGGCACTAAATTATCAAATATGATATTAATTTGAGGTATTTGAAATTTTGATAAACTCAAACTTTGTTAAAATTAAGTTGGCAACAATAAGTTAAACTCTTATCGCGTAACGAACGAAATGCGAAACGAACGTCAGTGACTGTCCGGATAACGTTAAAATCCTAAAAATATTCTGTTATGATTAAAATCCTATTTTTAATCATATTCGTAAAGAAAAATTAATTAAAACGCTTAAATTTTTTGTTTTGAGAATTTAAGCGCGTACTGCTCAATACAGCGCGTATACTACGAAACGCAGACGACGCAAACTAGTTTAGGTGAACAAAATATTGTTTTGCAATATTATGGTGATTTTATCTTTATGGAATGATATGGATTCGCTCCGAGGATCGATTCCTTGACCGATGAATGCGATGAACACGTATCTTGTGCGGAATCCAAGTACGTGTGTGGATCAGACACAAAGAAGTAATTAATTGTTGATTTCTATTGATATTTGACAAGTACAAAACCACAAAATCAAACAGAAAGAGTTTCCCACTCAAATCACAAAGATCTCTAAAGAACAAGACCCAACACACATATATATATGCCATGTGGGTTCGTACGAAGCTGATATGACTCCCTTCGTACGAAGTGAGTCCCTTCGTACGAACCGGCTTTATCTCCCCTTCGTACGAACCAACTACATTATACATGAACTTTATGTTCTGCATTGTTCAGCACTAGTCTTGTATCATCTGAGTAAGCTACGATACGTGATTGACGGAAGTGATAGACATAATGCACTCACAAATGATAAAAATAATTTTAAACGCCTTAAAACGCAAATAAAACGCAAAATAAAAAACTTGATAACTAGTTAAATACCTGTGTATTGCATGTATATGTGTATGTAGGAGAGAGAATGTGTGAGAGATGGGAAAGGTGGCGGCATTGTGAGCCCACCAACACGCCATAGTTGCCATGTGTTGCATTCTTGTAAAGACATAATCATTACATACCTTCTAACACATCACTTAAACCATATTCCCAAGATTGAAACTTTTCAAAACAACTTCTTCCTTCCTTGATACATCTCAGCCGAAACTGTGGCACCCGAGGAAAATCCACAATCGTCTTGATCTACTTATCCTGATATCACTTCACTCCTCCGATACTGCTTATCAAATTTCGGGACGAAATTTCTTTCAAGTTGGGGATGATGTGACAACTCGGACTTCCAAGGCTCTTTCGTGGATACCGTTTTACTTGTGATTCATTCCACATTGTAACTATGTATTACTGATGGAAATTTCCAATAAAAGTGTTTGCTATATTTTGATTCATTATACGCTCCTATTTAGTTATTTACTTGTTGGCTAGTGGCACACTCTATCTCGATCGCACAACTCTTACACTTGTGGATCATGGTGATTTTCGGCCCACACTGCACACACCAAACCAACCCAATCGGCCAAGCCCAAGCCCGTCTCCCATGATGCGCATACAAGGGGGATAGGTGTGAATGATTATGATTTTAGAAAACATAACAAACCCTAACACTCCCCTCACCCTTCCTTGCATCGACGGCAGCCCTTCACCCTCGAAGTCTTCATCGTTTAGCATCATCCTTCCTTTGCCTCAACTTTCTTGCACTCACACATCACTTCTCGGTTAGTGATCATATTCATAATTAAGATGTTTTGTATGATTGATTTGTTTGTACTTGTGTTAAATGTTATGATGTGGAGTCTTGGTTTTGAATGAATTGCAATTGTGATCACACATGTCAACAAGAAAACGTAGGGATTCACTCATGATCTATTATACATCGAATACACGTTGCTAGAACCGTTAATAATTAAGCATGCTTATGATTATGAATTATTGAATCTGAACTAGGATGTTATGCATTTAGTTCATGTTGTATGATGATGTTGGTTTGAAGAATTGTTGCTTGGATTGGTCCGATTGTGCATGATGATGTTGGACAAAATCATAGGAATTATTGATTTAAATTGCTTTGGTAACTGTTATATGTTGAATGTTCAAATGATAGATCTAGGGTTCATACAAATTAATGGAATATGGAAACTGTTGGATGATTGGGTTACAAATTAAGATATGAAACTGATTTCCCTAAACTTCGGCCAATCGCACAAGGGAATTGGATCGCACAAGAGATCCACAGTTACACAAGTCCGAATGGACAACACCCGGATCGCACAAGCCCAGCCCAGTCGCACAAGGTTAATGGTTGGGCTGAACCTTCCACTTGGGCCGCACACTGGCCCAAAAGCCAATCGCACAAGCCGACTCAGTCGCACAAGCCGATCCAGTCGCACAAGGCAGCCCAATCATACAATGAAGTGTTGGGCTGTGGTGTTTGGGCCGAGCTCATGACCTTAGAAAGATACGAAATCATTTGGGCATTGTACGCGACTGGACCGCACTTCATGATACGTGTATTTTGACTGCCAACCCGTTATGTGATGACTTGAAATAGTAACATGAACATGTATTCGGTTTAGATGTTACTGTGTGCTATATGACAATGCTTATTATCTGTGCTAGTATGTGGTATGATTGTATGTCAAAACTGATCATTGTGGTAATCATACTAGGACTTGATTAACTAAGTATGAACAAGAAATTAGTCTTACCGAGCAAATCAAAGGTGAGTTCACTTCTCTCAAAACAAGCATGCGTCCGGTGGGGACAATCAAACAGGCAAACGATTAAATGGATTTTCATAAACCCACATCCTTGTAGGGGATGTGAGGTGGTTTTCAAAAAGAACCCACATCCTTGTAGGGGATGTGAGGCGGATTTCACAAACCCATATCCTTGCAGGGGATATGAAACAGTTTTTCAGTAAATGTTGATGTTGGATAATACACTTACTTTCTATCATTTAAGTCCCATCATACTACCGGGTTAGTTTCTTGTAGGGCAACGGGGTTATTAGTTGATAGCGCTATTAGGTTTGGCACCCTCACGACGTACCTGGATAGGACGGGCGTGAACTAATAACTTTAAAATCATGACCAATGTTTGATAGAGCATTGGAGAAGGGCAAAAAGGGCCGTCTGCGGTATCGATTTATTATCAACATAACATATCATAAGTCACTACTTGGTAACAAACGGCTAATCTAAACGTGAACTCACCAGCGTTGTCTGATACACACACATGGAACATGCTGTCTGGAATGCTGGAGTGGTCATGGGTCGTGGCAGTTGGAATGCTTCTTGACGTTTTATTGCTTTAAACATTTCGTTAAACTTAATGAACAAATTATTATGCTTCCACTGAACATGTTGATTTCCTAAACTAATGTTTGAATTATACTTTATCATTTAATGAAAGTTTTGTTTTACTCATGGTTCAATGTGATTGGTGGCTAGATCCTGGTACGTCACACACCTCGCGGGGGTTTCCGCTTGTGGTATTTTGGGGGTGTGACAGTTTGGTTTCAGAGCCACTGGTTATAGTGAACTAGGTTTTAAAACGTTTTTATAAAACCAGACTATAACCAAACAATATCGAAAACGACCATGACACTCAGCTCCAGATTTGCAAGGTTCATCTCTCGTTTACTTATTGCATAGCATATCTAGGGTACACTTGTGTATGATGTTGCATGTGATTGCACACTTAGCACTATAGACTGAATTCACTGTGTTACTTGCCTATGTTATGTGGTTGATAGAGCCGCAATGCGATATTCCTCTAGACTTTCATGATTCATGTTTTATGGTGTCTTTTGTCTTGCTACTCGAATTTGAGGAACCTTTTAGCATGAGTTGGGAGGAGCTGAGATGAACATGCAAATTGCATTGTTATTATGGGTGCATACATAATAATAATGTGGGGTGCATGTGAGTCCCAGTGAGGCCTAACGAGTGTAAAAGGGGTTCTGCTCTGTTGTCTGATGTAAACTCAATAGTCTGTAGAAGTCATTGTGAGGTTTGACTCCTACCTTATCTCGACCCTTAACCTTTTTCCCTTTTCTTATATAGAATCATGAGCGGACGAGGGCATGGGCGTGGTCACATTGCGATGACTCAGGCCGAGTTGACAAACTTGATTAACACACGTGTGGCTGAGGCTTTGGCAGCCTATCAAGCTGGTTAACAAGCGAATCAGAATCAAAACAATCCACCTGTGTGTATGTTTAAAATGTTCATGGATTGCAAGCCTCAAACTTTCAGTGGAACTGAGGGTCCCGTAGGACTGCTCCGTTGGTTTGAGAAAGCCGAATCCGTCTTTGCTATGTGTAACTGTCCAGCTGGGGACAGGGTGAAATTTGCTTCTGGCACTTTGGAGGACGGTGCTTTGACTTGGTGGAATGCTCAGGTGCAGATGCTGGGCATTGAGATGGAAAACGCTACCACTTGGGATGATTTTAAGGAGTTGATGAGAGAGGAGTATTGTCCTCGTGATGAAGTGCAAAAGTTGGAAAACGATTACTATAACTTGAAGATGGAGGGATCTGAGATCGAGGCTTATACGAAACGGTCTCACGAGCTGGCAAACATATGTCTGAATCTATCCCGACCACCACCCCGCAGGATCAAACTCTACATTAAGGGATTGGCACCACAAGTTAAGGGATTAGTCACTGCAGTGAATCTCTACCACGGATTATCAGATTGGCTCATAAAATCACGGATCAGGAGGTGGAGCGTGGCTCGCTGCCACCCCGTGTTGCTACTGCTATTGCTGCTACTGTTACCCCCACCACCGACAACAAGCGTAAGTGGAATGACGCGGATAAGGCGACTAACTCGAATCAGTCACAAAAGAAGCCTGATAACAACAATAGCCGCAGCTTCAGTCAGTCATCGTCAGTCAACCAGAATCAGAACAATAGTCAAGCTTCGGGCTCCTATGTAGGGAAACAGCCGAAGTGCAACAGGTGTGGTTTTCACCACTATGGCTCGTGTAACCTGGCGTGTCAAAGGTGTGACAAGGTGGGTCACATGGCGAAAGATTGTAGAGCTCCACAACCCAAGCAACAACCTCAGCAACAGCAACAGAGGTAACAGCCCCAGCAGAATTGGGGTAATCAGAGAGGATGCTATCAGTGCGGCAGTGAAGGGCATTTCAAGAAGGATTGCCCACAATTGAATCAGAACGCCAACAATAACAATGGGGGTAATCGCCAGAATAACAACAACAACAACGCAGGGAACAACAACAATGGGAATAACGGTGGGAATGGCGCTCGCGGGAGAGCGTTTACGATTGAAGCAGGTGATGCAAGGAACGATGGCAATGTCGTGGCTGGTACGCTCTCTATCAATGGTATTTTCGCTACTGTATTATTCAACTCTGTTGCCGACTGGAGTTATGTGTCTTTGGGGTTCAGTCATCAGTTAGGTTTGACCCCTGCGCCTCTTGTAAACAAACACGTAGTGGAATTGGCTGATGGCAAGTCGATAGAAGCCACACATGTACTCTTAGGGTGTAAACTCGATCTTTTGGGTCAAGTGTTCGACATTGACCTTCTCCCCATCACTCTTGGTAGTTTTGATATAGTTGTTGGTATGGACTGGTTGTCAAGGCACCAAGCCGAAATACTTTGCAAGGAGAAAATCGTGCGTGTACCACTCCCTAGTGGGGAATCGTTATCTTTCCAGGGTCATCGAAGTAAACCGTCAGCATCATTTCATATATGAAAGGCTAGAAGTGCTTACGTAAGGGCTAATCTGCTATTTTAGCACTTGTTACTGACACTTCGTCTGAAGAAAAGAAAATCGAAGGTCTACCCGTTGTTTGTGAATTTCCTGATGTTTTCCTTGAAGAACTTCCTGGCTTGCCTCCGCACCGTCAAGTGGAGTTTCAGGTCGACCTTACACCAGGAGCATCCCCGATTACGCATGCTCCTGATCGTCTTGCACCTGGAGAGTTGCAAGAGTTGTCTAACCAACTTCAAGAACTGCTGGATAGAGGCTTCATCCGACCTAGTTCTTCACCTTGGGGAGCCCCGGTTTTGTTTGTAAAGAAGAAGGACAGATCCTTTGACATGTGTATAGATTATCGCGAACTCAACAAGGTGACAGTCAAGAATCGTTATCCTTTACCTCGCATTGACGAGTTATTCGACCAGTTGCAAGGGTCGAGCTTCTACTCAAAAATTGTTCTAAGATCGGGCAATCATCAGATGAAGTCCGAGAAGAGGATCTTCCCAAAACAGCCTTCAGAACACAGTATGGCCATTACGAGTTTCTAGTCATGCCATTCGGGTTAACCAATGCACCAGCGGTATTCATGGATCTCATGAACCGCGTATGTAAACCATACCTTGATGATTTTGTCATCGTGTTTATCGATGACATTCTGATTTACTCTAAGAGCAAGGAGGACCACGAACGGCACTTGCGTCTTATCCTGGAGCTCCTGAGGAAGGAGCAGCTTTACACGAAATTTTCTAAGTGTGACTTTTGGATTCGAGAAGTACACTTCCTTGGTCACATAGTTAACGAGCTGGGAATACATGTGGATCCCGCTAAAATCGACTCTATCAGGAATTGGGCAGCGCCAAAGAATCCTTCGGAGGTGCGACAATTCCTGGGTCTCGCTGGATACTATCGAAGATTCATTGAGGGTTTTTCAAAGATCGCTCAACCTCTCACTGCCCTGACACAGAAAGGTATGGTGTATTCTTGGGGAACGAAGCAGGAGGACGCCTTCTAACTTCTGAAGCAAAAACTCTGCAGTGCACCGATTCTGTCCTTACCTGAGGGTACCGAAGATTTTGTGGTGTACTGTGACGCCTCTATTCAGGGTCTCGGTTGCGTGCTGATGCAACGCGAGAAGGTGATAGCTTACGCCTCTTGACAGTTGAAGGTCCATGAAAAGAATTACACGACTCACGACTTAGAGTTGGGGGTCGTGGTGTTTGCGCTTAAAATCTGGAGGCATTACTTGTACGGTACTAAATGTACTATTTATACCGACCATAGGAGCCTTCAGCATATCTTTGACTAGAAAGAATTGAATATGCGACAGCGTCGCTGGGTAGAGCTCCTAAACGACTATGATTGTGCAATAAAGTATTATCCAGGTAAGGCTAACGTTGTAGCTGATGCTCTTAGTCAAAAGGAAACGAAACCCAAACGTGTCCACGCCTTGCAGCTCACCATCCATTCTAACCTACCTGAGCTGATCCGTTCTGCACAAATTGAGGCACTAAAAGAGGAAAACCTTAGAGCTGAGTACTTGCGGGGCATGGAAAAACGACTCGTAGAGAGATCTGACGGCATTTACTATTTCATGGAACAAATATGGATTCCCTTGTTTAGAAATCTTAGAGAGCTTGTGATGGACGAAGCGCACAAGTCTCGATACTCTGTTCATCCGGGTTCAGATAAGATGTATCAGGACTTCAAAGTCCTATACTGGTGGCCGAAGATGAAAGCCCACATTACGACGTACGTGAGTAAATGTTTGACTTGCGCGAAAGTCAAGGTGGAATACCAAAAGCCCTCTGGTCTGCTTCAGCAACCGGAGATACCTATGTGGAAATGGGAGCAAATTGCTATGGATTTCGTTACTGGATTGCCAAGAACTCAAAACGAAAATGATACCATCTGGGTGATTGTTGACCATCTCACAAAGTCTACGCACTTCCTCGCAATCAAAGAAACTGACAAGTTCTCGCAGCTAGCTGGTATTTATTTAAAGGAAGTAGTTTCCAGGCATGGGGTGCCAACCTCCATTATCTCTGACCGTGATCCGTGTTTCATATCTGATTTATGGCAAGCGATGCATAAATCATTTGGCTCACGCCTTGACATGAGCACTGCCTATCACCCTCAAACGGATGGTCAGAGTGAGCGAACCATCCAGACATTAGAAGACATGCTGCGGGCATGTGTCATCGATTTTGGTAAGGGGTGGGAGAGACACTTGCCCCTGGTGGAGTTTTCCTACAATAACAGTTACCATACCAGCATACAGGCAGCTCCGTTCGAAGCTTTATACGGACGGAAATGTCGATCTCCTCTCTGTTGGGCTGAAGTGGGTGATAGCCAAATCACGGGTCCTGAACTTGTGCTCGAAACTTCTGAGAAGATTATGCAAATCAGAAATCGTATGGCGGCAGCGCGCGACCATTAGAAAAGCTACGCTGACAAGCGTAGGAAACCCTTGGAGTTCGCTGTTGGTGATCGTGTCATGCTGAAAGTCTCACCCTGGAATGGTGTGGTACGCTTTGGGAAACGCGGCAAACTAAATCCACGTTATGTTGGGCCATTCAAAATTCTGGAACGAATTGGTAAAGTGGCCTACAAGCTTGAGTTACCTGCTGAGCTGGGCAACGTTCATGATGTCTTCCATGTCTTGCAACTAAAGAAGTGTTTGTCCGATGAAACACTTGTTGTACCATTCCAAGAATTGAAAATCGACGATAAATTGCAATTTGTCGAAGAACCATCGAAATTATGGACCGGGAAGCCAAGGTTTGTAAACACGGTCGAATTCCAATCGTGAGAGTTCGTTGGAACTCAAGGCGTGGACCGGAGTTCACATGGGAGCGCGAAGATCAGATGAAGCTCAAGTATCCTCAACTATTCCCAACTGACCAATCTAATCCTGATGCAACGAGTGAATTTCGGGATGAAATTCCCTTTCAAGTTGGGGATGATGTGGCACCCGAGGAAAATCCACAGTCGTCTTGATCTACTTATCCTGATATCACTTCACTCCTCTGATACTGCTTATCAAATTTCGGGACGAAATTTCTTTCAAGTTGGGGATGATGTGACAACTCAAATTTCCAAGGCTCTTTCGTGGATACCGTTTTACTTGTGATTCATTCCACATTGTAACTATGTATTAGTGATGGAAATTTCCAATAAAAGTGTTTGCTATATTTTGATTCAATATATGCTCCTATTTGGTTATTTACTTGTTGGCTAGTGGCACACTCTATCTCGATCGCACAACTCTTACACTTGTGGATCATGGTGATTTTCGGCCCACACTGCACACACCAAACCAAACCAACCCAACCGGCCAAGCCCAAGCCCGTCTCCCATGATGCGCATACAAGGGGGATAGGTGTGAATTATTATGATTTTAGAAAACATAACAAACCCTAACACTCCCCTCACCCTTCCTTGCATCGACGGCATCCCTTCACCCTTGAAGTCTTCATCGTTTAGCATCATCCTTCCTTTGCCTCAACTTTCTTGCACTCACACATCACTTCTTGGTTAGTGATCATATTCATAATTAAGATGTTTTGTATGATTGATTTGTTTGTACTTGTGTTAAATGTTATGATTTGGAGTCTTGGTTTTGAATGAATTGCAATTGTGATCACACATGTCAACAAGAAAACGTAGGGATTCACTCATGATCTATTATACATCGAATACACGTTGCTAGAACCGTTAATAATTAAGCATGCTTATGATTATGAATTGTTGAATCTGAACTAGGATGTTATGCATTTAGTTCATGTTGTATGATGATGTTGGTTCGAAGAATTGTTGCTTGGATTGGTCCGACTGTGCATGATGATGTTGGACGAAATCATAGGAATTATTGATTTAAATTGTTTTCGTAACTGTTATATGTTGAATGTTCAAATGATAGATCTAGGGTTCATACAAATTAATGGAATATGGAAACTCTTGGATGATTGGGTTGCAAATTAAGATATGAAACTGATTTCCCTAAACTTCGGCCAATCGCACAAGGGAATTGGATCGCACAAGAGATCCACAGTCACACAAGTCCGAATGGACAACACCCGGATCGCACAAGCCTAGCCCAATCGCACAAGGTTAATGGTTGGGCTGAACCTTCCACTTGGGCCGCACACTGGCCCAAAAGCCAGTCGTACAAGCCGATCCACTCGCACAAGGCAGCCCAAGTACGACTGGCTTGTGCAACTGGATCGGCTTGGACAACACCCGAATTACCACAATGATCATTTGGGCATTGTACGCGACTGGACCGCACTTCATGATACGTGTATTTTGACTGCCAACCTGTTATGTGATAACTTGAAATAGTAACATGAACATGTATTCGGTTTAGATATTACTGTGTGCTATATGACAATGCTTATTATCTGTGCTAGTATGTGGTATGATTGTATGTCAAAACTGATCATTGTGGTAATCATACTAGGACTTAATTAACTAAGTGTGAACAAGTAATTAGTCTTACCGAGCAAATCAAAGGTGAGTTCACTTCTCTTAAAACAAGCATGCGTTCGGTAGGGACAATCAAACAGGAAAACGACTAAATGGATTTTCATAAACCCACATCCTTGTAGGGGATGTGAGGCGGTTTTCAAAAAGAACCCACATCCTTGTAGGGGATGTGAGGTGGATTTCACAAACTCATATCCTTGCAGGGGATATGAAACAATTTTTTAGTAAATGTTGATGTTGGATAATACACTCACTTTCTATCATTTAAGTCCCATCATACTATCGGGTTAGTTGCTTGTAGGGCAACGGGGTTATTAGTTGATAGCGCTATTAGGTTTGGCACCCTCACGACGTACCTGGATAGGACGGGCGTGAACTAATAACTTTAAAATCATGACCAATGTTTGATAGAGCATTGGAGAAGGGAAAAAAGGGTCGTCTGCGGTATCGAGTTATTATCAACATAACATATCATAAGTCACTACTTGGTAACAAACGGGTAATCTAAACGTGAATTCACCAGCGTTGTCTGATACACTTATTTGCATGCTTGCATGCCCTTAGGTACACACACATGGAACATGCTGTCTGGAATGCTGGAGTAGTTATGGGTCGTGGCAGTTGGAATGCTTCTTGAAGTTTTATTACTTTAAACATTTCGTTAAACTTAATGAACAAATTATTATGCTTCCGCTAAACATGTTGATTTCCTAAACTGATGTTTGAATTATACTTTATCGTTTAATGAAAGTTTTGTTTTACTCATGGTTCAATGTGATTAGTGGCTAGATCCTGGTACGTCACACATCTCGCGGGGGTTTCCTCTTGTGGTATTTTGAGGGTGTGACAGAAACCCACTCAAGAACACCCACATTTCATTTTTCAAACTTATTTCTTGAAGATCATGGGCATTTCAAGCTAGTTTCGGGTTGTTTTGAAGATCTAAAGTGGATTTCAAGGTGATTTCAAAGAGGAACACGCTTGTTTTCATCAAGACTCTCATCATAAAAACCCACTTTGTTCTTGAAAGGTATAAAATTTTACTTCTTTTAAAACTCATTTGATGATGATGATGAGCATGATTCTCAAATACTTGGATTCTCACAGTTCTTGAAATCAAACTAACAAATGATTTTTATTAAAATAAAAATGTTGAGATATGTATGTATATATATGGCCGTATGTATGTATATGTGATTAGATTTTGTGTTTTGAATTTTGATTGAAAAGTATCTTGTAATGTGATTGTTTGAATGAACAAAGGTTTTGTGTTAAAGTGTGATTGTTATGAAGGGATGATTGAATCTTGGATTTGATTTGAAATGATTTTGATATATGTGTGTATATAGCCGAATACATACATGCATGTATGTTAAAGATTGAGTTTTGATTAAACAATGATTTTGATATTAGAAAGTATGCATGTTCAAATAAAAAAGGAATTCTTATGAAAAATGCCAAAACAAAGTCTTGAGATTTGAAATAAATACAAGTAAAATGAAATTTTGGAAATTTATATACATGTATGTATATGGACGAAAATATGTATGTGTGTATGTAAATTTGTAGGTTGTTTGCATGTTTATAAATGTTAAAGTATGATGCATGTGTTTGATGATTTTCAATGATTGATGAATGATTGATCAAGAATTTAGTTATGGATAAGTTATAGGATCATAATAAATGTAAGAATAAGTTTGTTTAATCTTGAATGATGATTGTGAAGTAAATGTGCACAAGGTGTTTGTACACAGGCTTGTAGAATGATTTAATGATCATAACAAAATGGAAATGTTTTGGTATGATAAAGATTCATACAAATTGGAATATAAACATGTAAAATGTTGTTATATGATGTATTTTGATGTTATATAAATTATGTCATAAACTTGGTAGCTTTGCATGTTGTACATGTAGCTTGAAAAGTAGTAATTTGGGTGAATTTGCATGATTTTTGTGTTATACATGAGACCTGTATTATCATGAGTAAAATTATCATTTTGATCAGTAGATAACATGTGTATTGTTAAAATATTAAGTCATGATGATTTGGAATGGTTACGGTAAAGTTCGGTACGAAACTATGGCTTAAAAACGGTAAAAATCGGCTTTTAAAGTGATTTTTGCAAAACTGTCTTAAATCTGATTATAAACTGATATTTTATAATAACTATAATTATTTTAACTTATATTAAGTATCTTTGGTGATTGGTTGGTCATACGTGAATTCCGACGCCCAAAAAACGCTACCGAAACGGTAAAATACGCATATTTCAACGTACGCGATAACAGAGCGCTCAAGAGTGAACTTTGTGTGTTACAGATTGATATGTGAATATGAATATGTGTAATGTGATTTATTAAGTGATTTCATGATAATGTGAATTAATGCTATGTTTAAGTGTTTGTGCGGTAGAAACGGTAAACTAGATAAAAAACCGCGTTATGTGTGAAAATAGTGATAGACATGAAAAATTATGCTTGAATTAACTTGATGAGTTATTTGGCATATTAAGTGTTTAAATGTAATATATGTGTTAAATAACGTAATACGTGAATTACGATATATATACCGAATATGTCCATACTTATGCAGATATATTACGAATCGCAACTCGTAGATATATATTGTAAATAAGTAGACATAATAAAGAGTCACCAATAAAATCGTGCAAATTGAGAAAATCTTAATATGTATATATATATATATATATATATATATATATATATATATATATATATATATATACTATATTAATAAGCATATCCGAAGGGCAGAAATGGTCATTTGCCACTTACAACCCATTAAAGCTTATTGTACAACCATATAAAGCACACCATGTTAAATCCTTGAATTTTTGGGCGGGCAAACCATTTTTTGGGCGGCCAGATTCAATTTTTGAATTCTTTTACTCCTCCAAACTCCCAAGGCACCCATTACCATATTCTCTCACCATCAACTTTTATGTCTCTCACTGTTCTTCTGTCTTCTCCCAGGGAAACCCTAATATTGCCACCGCCCACCGCCAAAACACCGCAGCAACAACAAAAGCCCCAAATACCTTCTCTCTTTAAAGAACTCAATGCCATCAGCCACCATCGCCTCCTACGAATCGGCTCCTCCCACATAACTTTCACAGCTCATAACCCACCACAACTTCTTGATTTAAGGTCGTATCATACCTGGATCGGCGGTTTACTGGGCCAAATATGCAAATCCCAGGGCATCAAGTACACATACGGCTCCGACCGGGTAGAATCCGGACACACCCTGAAAGCCGACGTCGTTGCTGTGAAGCCCACCCACGTGTTCAACACCGCCGGTCTACCGAACTGTCACACAAGGTGGTACATGTTTGATTTTTATGTGGTTTTGAATAAGTGTTTGTGAACCCGTTTGATTTTGATTGGTTTGTGTTTCAGGGTCTGTGTTCAAACATCCAAATCCTCTACAAATTAAAGAAGGTCAGTCAATTCAATAATTTTTCGCTTTTAGTTTTTTTTTTCAAGTTTCTGTTAGGGTTTTGTATTTTTTGTTCAAATTTAGAGCATAATCTGATATAAATCGATGTTTCTACTGTAATCATGAGCTTGTATGTGATTATTTGGTCAATAATCGTGTTTTTGAGGAAACCGAGTGGTGGATTAGGAATAATGGCAACAAAAAACTCGAGATAAGAGCAAAACAGTGAAGATGGGAGTAAGGATTGTTACTCAATTGACTGGTTATACGCAGCCTTGGTGTCATGGGATTAAAGATGGTGTCGTGTTGTCTTTTGGTTAATCTAATGGTGTTAGTGGTGATATGGATTCGTCTACAGCTCCAAAGTCTGGTATATGTTAATGGAGTTTATTTAGTTAGATGCTTTTAAAGATGATTTTAGTATGATTTGTTTATCAAATCTTTTCATTTTCATGTTTATGTAGATTTTTGTTCTAGGGGTTTGATGATGTTGGTTGTTCATATTTAGTAGCTAATTAAACACTACAATGTGACGCCATCCGAACCATAATTTGGCGGAGAAGATAGGTGTTATAATCCGGCAAAAGCGAGAAGCCGTCAAAATCAAGATGAACTCCGTGAGCACAAAGTGACGCCACTCCGAACCATAATTTGGTAACCATAATTTGTCAGATTATTTACATTTGTGATCTTGTAGTTATTAATTTGAGTTGCTTGCAGGAGCTATGATGCAAGTGACATTGAAAATACTGGAAATAGTTTGTACGCGATTGGTTTATCATGGCGAGTCACCAAGAGAGATCTTGAGAAGCATCTCTCTGCAGAAGGAAAGGTATGTCCGAGACGATGTCTATAAAAATCTCATTTTTTTGAAAATTTTCAATGAATTATATTAATTGTAAGGCTTTCATTGGGCGGTTCTGCGTTCTATGTGCTGGTGTGTTTAGGGAACTCTGTTTTTTTATTGCTGATGGTACATGTATTTTGAGGAAAATACCGGACTGCAACGACACTGTATTCAATACTGCAAAGGTTTGATTACTGTAATTATGCACAAGCCTCCATTCCAATATTTGATTTCTTTCTATAATTTTCTGGTAGCTGATAGTGTGGGGGTGTTTGGACTTGAGGGTATGGGCTTGATTATGTTTGAGCATCTCTGCTTTAAGTATATGGGTTGATACCCATCTAACGGGGTGGCTTTAGGGCATTTCATAATTTTTTTAATATTATTAAATTGTGTGTAATTTATTTTAGTATCCAATTTTTCTGGTATTCAAGAATTAACAATGTGGTAAGAACTATCTAGGATTAATTTTATAAATCTTATATATTATCTGGCTCCTTGTGAAAGTGAAGCTATCACCTCGGTTTTTGGGACTAGCATGCTCCTAATGCTACTGTATTATCATTGTTACAGTGACGGAAATTCACAATATTGACGAGCAAGATATTATACTAAGTTTGTTAATTGTCATTTTGTCATTAAAGCTGTACATTAATGGTGATAAGCTCTAAAAATTTGTTGTTCATGTATCTTAGGAATTCACTCCAGATGCAGGAAGGTATGATGTGATATGGATTCAGTGGTGCCTTGGCCATCTCGCTGACGATGACTTTGTGTTATTCTTCGAGAGAGCAAAGGTATAATCACATCCTTTTTCCTCCTACTTATACAAGTTGTATTGTACAAGTCTTTGTGGTTTCAACACATGGTTTTTTATTAAAGACGCCAAAACGAAAGTTGGGAGGTCTCATTTTATGTTTTTATAGTTCGTTGGCTTTTTGAGACTTTGCATACTGGTAGCCGATACGAATTGGTTATAATATTGAGATAATATCAAACAGAAATAGAATTAATATATTCTGTAGTTATCTATATTACCTATACATTGGGTTAAATTGCTGTTGTTCTGACACGTACGTTTATTTATGTGTAGGCTGAGCTTAAACCTGGTGGATTTTTTGTTTTGAAAGAAAACCTTGCAAGATCTGGCAGGTTTTCTTTGTGTCACCTCTGTTTGTGTTGGATAATGAAGATAAGAGCCTTAAAAAGGCCACACATGTACTTCAAGGAATTCTTTAATCGGTGTGGTTTTCACATCTACGAGATGAAGGTAATTCCAGTTATGGTTCGAGGTTTTCATGTTGGCTAAATGCTCACTTCATTTTCTAACTTTTTTTATTTATCTTTTTTTATGGTAAAAGATGACATGGTTGAATGGTTTTTAGAAGTTATTAATTGCAAATTTGTCTTTTCCTATTTTATAAAAATTGTGCTGAAGTTATTTTTTATCACATAATATTTATAGTTTTTAGTTGGAGTGTATTTTTGACGTTTGACCAATGGTTGACCCCTTTGCTTATGTGTATTATATAAACTTCAGGATCAAAAGGGATTTCCAGATGAACTATTTCCTGTGAGAATGTATGCATTGACAACAGAAATTCCTAAAAGAGTTGATACCTCAAGACCAAAAAGAAAGTCAAATAGACCGGCCGTCATCAAATAATGTGGTGTTGCTACACAGGCTCGAGTTTAGGGTCCTCTTTTGTCTGTAGGAGTTGTGATTTTGTGTCATAGCATGAAAACAATGTTTGTGAGTATTATGACATCAAAAGATGGTCTATAAGAAGAAAGAACGATTGATGCTTTTTGTTCAGAGTGCATAAGGCTAGAACCAAATTCACAATAGCTTTACGTTTTTTTCATTCTCTGATTGAATAAAAGTTATAATTGGTTCGATTAGTCTCGGTTTGAACTGTTAGCTATTTTTGAACCAAACCAACATGAAAACTCATCATTTTAGATTACAAAAGTAATAATAATGCAGTGTGACTTAGGGCATGTTTGGCTAAGCTTTTCCAACCAATTTATTGACTTAATCAAAAAGCCAATAAGGAGTTTTAGTGTTTGGCTAACATAAAAGTCTTTTTTAAAATGACTTTTTGAAAAGGAAAATGAGTTTTCGAGAAGTTAACATGTTGTGACTTCTTGAGCAACTTATAACTTTTCAAACATCAAATTACCAAATTACCCCTTATTTTAATACCCATATATGAAAGAATGTCCCTTTTAGTCATTTTACATCAATAAACTAAGCCAAACACTTTTTAAAAAACAACTTATTGACTTATTGGCTTTTCCCACCTCATAAGCTAATCAAAATACATTTTTTAAAAACTCATTTTCAAAAAGTCATAAGTCAATAAGTCCTTTTCCCAAAAGTCCTTTTTAACTTAAATAAGCTTAGCCAAACATGCCCTTAGTTTAAACTCTTAGCTTGTTAAGAAAAACAAGTTAGGCGGATTGGTTTGATTAGTTTTGAGCTTATGGTTGTGCTTTTGTTGGCTTGGCGCAGTTCGGTTTGTTTACGTCATTTTAAAACTCTTTAAATCCCCATGGCCGGTTTTGAAGTACCTTAACCGAAAATTTAGATTTTAGTTATGACCCAACTGAACCGAACCTTATCATGCACACCATTAGAATTACTAACAAGTGTTGTGTTTTCCATTACATCACGAATTTGGTTTTGGTTATGGCTCAAAACCGAACCTTCCCGTTCATAGTCCTAAACTCACTAACCTAAGTGATATGTTTCCCGCCGCATCACGCGGGTAAATGACTAGTATATATATATATATATAGGATTAGGTTCAAACGTGAACAAAATCCCAAGAGTGAACTGCGTGAACTGATCTGGGCCCTTGATTTTTATGATCTTGTGATTAAAGTGAGTGGCATGATGGTAATTATTTGGTTAATTTTTTTCATTTAATTAAATACAAAAAAGGGTATATGTGTAATTTCAATCTTAAATTGATTGCATAAATCTCTCACAAATCAAGTAATCAATTATCCTCTTAAATTGATTGCATAAATCTCTCACAAATCAAATCAAGGATTAGGAAAGATGTAACTTAATTCAATTATTAAAATAATTATTTGTTTAAATGGGATGTACACATGTGTATTCTGATTTTGCCCTCTTTTTAATGCGATGTACACATGTGTATATCGTCTGTTTTTATGATATCTCCGAATTTTTTTTTGTATTGAATGTTGATGTACACCTGTGAATTACTGTACACATATGTACGATGCTGAGTACACATGTGTACTGTTCTATTTATATCCAAGTACACATGTGTATACCGTTGAAATATGAAGGTTACGTGGATCTTAAAAATCAAAATTTGAATTCTGGTGATGAAATCTGAAATAAAAATTAAAATTGAAATCTGGTGATTTGTTGTTTGTTTTGATAATTATCTTATTAATAAATAAACATAATGTGCATAATGAATTTAAATTAGGAAAGATGTAACTTAATTCAATTATTAAAATAATGATTTAAATCTAATTTTTTATATAATTACAATCCTACCCTTAACAACTAAAAAGGAAATCAAGGGTCCATATCTGTTCACGCAGTTCACTCTTGGGAGGTTGTTCACGCTGGAACCCTACCCTATATAGGATTATATATATATATATATATATATATATCTATATATATATATATATATATATATATAGTGTGAGGTTCATTGGGGAACACTAAAAAAGTGGGGAACCGACTCAAACGAACTCTGATTGGACTCATTCCAGCGACGTTGGAACCGGCTCGTCGAACCCTAACTAGGATCTCTTAACCCTAAACCCTAAATATATTAGGGTTTGGCTTTTAGGGTTTAGCTTTAGGGTTTAGCCTTAGGGTTTAGCTTTAGGGTTTAGGGTTTAGCTTTAGCCTTTAGGGTTTAGCTTTTAGGGTTTATAGTTTAGATTTTACGATTTAGCTTAGATTTTAGCCTTATTTTTTAGCTTTAGGGTTTAGAGTTTAGGAGTAAGGATTTAGTGTTTAGGGTTAAGAGATCTTAGTTAGGGTTCGACGAGCCGGTTCCAACGCCACTGGAATGAGTCCAATCGGAGTTCGTTTGAGTCGGTTCCCCGCTGTTCCCACTTTTTTAGTGTTCCCCAATGAACCTTCCCCTATATATATATATATATAAATGCCAACATAATCAAAATAAAGACTTTCCATAAAAACCTCAAAGATATGTAAAAATTCTAAGTATTGGAGAAGCTTGATTGTTTGTAGAACAATTAGTTATTAAATTATTCCTATTTAAATTAGGATATGTAGATTTGATCTGATGGATTGCGATATTAAAACGCACCCAAACGTGAGTGTCACGAATACCCCTCTTTTTACTGTTTTATATACTGTTTTTTTTTTGGGGGGGGGGGGAACATGTCGTTAAAAAGAATAATGAAATGTTTTAGTGTGAAACATGCTTTTGAATAAATGTGTTTTAGTGAGTGTCACGAATACCCTTTTTTTACTGTTTTATATACTGTTTTGAGGGAAGAACACGCTTTTAAAAGGATAATTTTATATTTTTATATTAAACTTGCCTTTGGATAAATTACAAATATATTTTCGTGGAAAATATGATTTTTGAATGATATGATATATGGAAAAACATGGATTTGGAAAGGTGTATGACTTAAACTTTTTTCGAGGAAAACGAGTTTTATTGATATAAATATGTTTAGGGGAGAAACGAGATTTGATTGATATAAATATGTTTCTCGGAGAAGCAGGATTTGTTTTAAATATGTTTCGAGGAGAAACGGGAAAAGGTTACGGTATTTTGGGTAAAACGATCATAAAATAAATTAAATTTGGTTAGTACAAGTTCAACCCAGCTTCCAAGAGGCAACTGAAACTTGTACAACCTCCGATATTAAATTGTTATTTAGTAGGTTATATGTATTAGTGAATTGAGGAGGGCACTCAGATGCATCATAGCTGTTTTTAATCACTTAAGTATGGTACGCGTGGGATTGTTGATAGATCTATTGGGTTGACTACCCCATCGTGACCGGTCGCTCCGGTGTACATAGCGGCGAACGAATTCTGTAATTGTCTAGTATGGATTAAAACCTCAATCTTGATACATAGCTCGTACGTCTTGCAAACTTACGAAATTGAAAGCATAACCAAAATTTAATACCAAAATAAAATCATGAATAATAGTTTTCATCAGGAATATGCTTCCGGGGCCAATTCGAAAGATTTTGTCCATTGATGAGAAGTGCAGACATTGCATAAAAATGTGCAAAATCTGTGCTGAAAAAGAAAATGCTTTGAAATCCAAGATTAATGATTTCACCCAAATGGAAAATGTTTTGAAAGAAACAAACCAGAAAATTGATTTGTTGAAAGACGAACTTATTTTAAAAGAAAAATTAATCAAAGGTTCTAAAGATAAAATTGATCTTTTAGAAGAAACTGTGAGAAAGGGTGAATCTAAAGTAGCAGGATTTCAAAAGATTAATGAAACGCTCACTTTCGAATTTAGAACAATTAAAGAAACGTATGATGAACTGAAAAGGGTTGTTACTGAGGCAGAAGAACGTGATTATCAAAGACGAGAATTAAACAATAAACTACAAACAACTCTTGAAGAAAAAGAAAAATCAATCAACATGTTTCTTAATGAAATTGCAAAATTAAAACTTCAACTTGAAGAAGCTAAAATCGAAAATGAGCGTATCAACTTGAAGCTGAAAAGCTATTATTCATCTAGCTTTGTTCTTGACTATGTGATTCCAAAACCAATTGGAAAGAACAAACACGGTGAAGATGCTTATAGCAATGGAAGTGGGATTGGGTACAACCGTGTTCCACCACCCGTGAACAGTGATTTTTTGAGAAGTAACTTGGGGGTGGACAAAGCTTTAAACATAAAAACTGAATCTGAAATTAACAAGTTACCAGAAAACCTTGATATCACTTTTGAGAAATCTTCTGATGAAGAAAAACTTAACTCAGAATTGGTAAAAAATGTTGTAAATGATGTCTTAAAAAGTGAAAGTGACAATCCAAGTGAATGTTTTGAAGATGACGAGTGCTTTATGAATAATTACATTCCTAAATCCAAAGACAACTTAGATGATGAACCTACTCTGGTCATGTACCAGATGAATGGATCGGATAAGTAGTATTCGGATCAAGATTTTCTGATTCAAAACGTTAATTTGGATAAAATTGAGAAGGTTTTCAAGTTGGTTGAAGTTGAAGTTTCAGAAGTTGAAAAGTTGTCAAGTTCAAAAGGATTTCTGAAGGCTAAAACTTATTACCACAAATCTAAACCACAATTTCAAAACAAATATCAAACTGGTGGTAACGGGCGTTGGGGTGGTAAGTCGAAACAGAAAAGAAGTTTTCAGAAATCAAACAATGTGAAGAAAACTGAATTTGTTGGAAGTTCAAACTCTTTCGGTGATCAAGAATCCGGAATCGAACGAAGAGTTCTTTGCTAAGAAAGTAACACAAAAATAGTCTGAGGGCACAAGTCGGGTTCCCGATAACTGAACTTGTTTTAAATGTAACCAGGTTGGTCACATTGCACGAAAGTGTACCAACAACAGGCCTAGGACTGTTATTGTGAAAAACGAGCAGAAACCTAACGATGTTAAAGGAAAGGCTCAAATGTTTGTGGAGAAAAAGATTGATTCTAAACACAAATTTCAACCAGTAAAACAGTTTTTTCAAAACTAGAGAAACTGGTGAAACGTTCAAGAAAAATGTTCAAAACCAACAAACATGGAAGTCAAAATTTGAAGCTAAAACATCAGTTGCTCCAAAATCGAAACAAGCTTCTGTGACTGCTCAAGTCAAGAAGCATGTTCCAAAGGTTTCTGTTACCAAAACAAACTCTTCCAACCGCTCAGGTAGGAAAGTATGTTCCTAAAGGTTCAGTTGATGGTAAGAAAACAGAAACTTCTTCGATCCCACAGGTCAAGAAGTACGTTCCAAAGTCTATTCAACCAAATGTTCCAAAACCAAATTTGAACAAAAAGGTTGAGGTTGAAACAGAAAATGTTTTGGAGGTTAATGATAAGAACTTTCCTATTCTTTCCATGATCAGCATCGAGCTTCCTGAGTCAAAAGAGGCTTGGGTTGCTTCATTCAACTGATCAAATTTGATGCGTGCAGGAGCTCCCGAGATCAATCTCAAAGTGGATAATGGATAGTGGAGCGTCCAGGCACATGACAGGGATGCTCGCCCTGCTGTACGGCGTTTGAGCGATAAGAGGTGGCTATGTTGTTTTTGCGGGAAATCAGGGAGGAAGGATTGTTGGGGAAGGAACTTTTCGAATGGAAAGGTGTCTTTTGAAAATGTAAACTACATTGCCGAAATAAAAAACAATCTGTTGAGTATCTCGCAGATTTGTGACAAGAAGTTTACTTCACACGTTAATGACCAAAAATGTCTGATACTCAAACTGGGATTTGTCATCCCTGAAGAGTGGGTACTGATGCGGGCACCGTGAGAGAACGATCTTTATGTTCTTGATATGAGCATCGCGACAACTACAAATAACAAACCGCAGTGCTTTGTATCTAAGGAAACTGAAAAGGAATCGATCTTGTTGCACCGTAAAATGGCTCATATCCATTTATGGAAAATGAATCCTCTAGTTCATAATAATCTGGTGGAGGGTGTCAATTTAAAGAATTTCCAACTGGACGACGAGTGCATTAGCTGCAAAAAGGGGAAACAAACCAAAAAGTCGCACCCGAGGAAACTTTTAATCAAGAAGCAACCGAAGAGGCTACACATGGATCTTTTTGGTCCTGTAAATGTAAAGAGCATATCAGGAGATTTGTATTGCCTTGTGGTAACAGATGATTACTCGAGATTTTCTTGGGTACTGTTTCTAGAGACTAAAGATGAGGTTTTCATGAGTTTGTTGAAGCTGTTTAAGAAGCTGGAGAATCAGTACAAAGTTCCAATTAGACGAATCAGAAGCAACAATGGTACTGAATTCAAAAATAGAAAAATGGCAGAATTTTGTGATGATAAGGGTATTTTACACGAATTCAGCGCTCCGTATACTCCACAACAGAATGGAGTGCTAGAACAAAAGGATCGAACACTGATAGAGGCTGCTCGAACTATGTTGGCTGATTCAAAGCTCCCTGTGAGTTTCTGGAGCGAAGCAGTAGCCTCTGCATGCTACACCCTAAATCGAGTGTTGACAGTTAAGCCGCACAACAAGACATGTTTTGAGTTGCTGATGAACCGAAAGCCAAATCTAGAGTATCTTGAACCTTTTGGTTCTCCGTGCACAGTTATAGATCCAGATGGCAAATTTGGGGCAAAGTGCTTGGAAGGATACTTCGTCGGATATGCTAGTCCACTAAGACATCTATTTGTACCAAGTCTCAAACGAATCATTGAAGCTCAACATGTTAACTGCCAGGGGTATACTATGCCTAAACAAAAACCTGGTGTTGCGTGGATGTTCGACTACGAGGGGTTGTGGAATTACTTCGAGCTTCCAGAGGAACCATCAGATGATGAATTGGTAAAGCTGTATCAGCAACATCTGTCTTCTTCACAAGAACAAGCACCAAGACCGATGGTGATTACTAATGATCATCCTGGAGGTGTAAATGATTCGGAAGCGGCCCCCAGTAAAACTCAGAACGATACTCAAACTCAGACCTCTGAAATAGTTGCTCTAGCAGAAAATGCTCCGGCCACAGTGTTCGACAACGCAAATGATTCTGATTCAGACAGTCCCACGTTTGAACAGGGAGATATTGACTCTGAGGGGGAGCAGATCCAATTTAATGTTCAGATAAATGAAGTCATTCAAGATGCAGAGCAGAATGTTACAAACCTAGAGAATGAGGTGATAGTTTCCGATGAGATGATGCCACGGACACTTTCCTATCACCCCGAGGAGTTTATCATAAGAGAGCTTCAATCTGGTGTTCAAAACAGACGCCAAATTGATCAGAGCCTTTCGTACTTTATACTAAGATTGCTCCATTACAAAACAATTTTTCTCTCAAGTGTTTATTTCGCAGGTTGAGCCTAAGACTTACAAGGAAGCACTAACGGAGGAATCGTAGGTGAATGCAATGCAAGAAGAACTTGGTCAATTTGAGAAGCTAGGGGTTTGGAAGCTAGTAGATTTACTCGACGGCCACAGAAAGACAAACACAAAGTGGGTCTTTAAGTGCAAAAGAGATGATAGAGGAGTGGTTGTGCGCAACAAAGCTCACCTAGTCGTTTAGGGTTTCAGTCAGCAAGAAGGGATTGATTTCACCGAAGTGTATGCTCCCATTGCTCGATTAGAGGCGATTAGAATCTTTCTCACTTTTGCCTCATGGAAAGGGTTCAAGGTGTATCAGTTAGATGTCAAGTCAGCATTCTTATATGGAAAAGTGAAAGAAGAGGTGTACGTCGGTCAGCCGCCGGGTTTCACTGACCCTATCCACAAAGATAAGGTCTACCTCCTAGACAAAGCCTTATACGGGTTGCACCAGGCCCCGAGAGCCTGGTATGAGACACTTTCTCAGTACCTGTTGATGAACAACTTCACACGAGGGAAGGTAGATGCAACTCTCTTCATAAAAGAAGTTGGTGGTCATCTTCTAATAGTTCAAATATACGTTGACGACATTATCTTTAGGTGTAGCAACGACTAACTATGCAAAGAATTTGAAAAAGTCATGAAGCAGAAGTTTGAAATGAGCTCAATAGGAGAGATGAAGTTTTTCCTCGGCTTGCAGGTCGATCAACTGCCAGGAGGGATCTTTATTCATCAAACGAAGTACGTTCATGATGTGTTAGAGAAAGTCAACATGTCAGGGACCTCTGCTATGTCTACCCCATTAGCAACCAACCATGGTATCAATTCGGATCTCACAGGAGAAAAGGTTGACGAAACCTTGTACCGGTCGATGATTGGTTCGCTCATGTACTTAACCGCGTCAAGACCTGATATAATTTACCCAACTTGCCTCGTGGCACGCTACCAATCAAGTCCGAAGGCTTCTCATTGGATCATCATCAAGCGGATCTTACGATACTTGAAAGGAACTCCGAGCTTAGGCTTGTGGTATCCTAAAGCTAACGACTTCAATCTTGAGGGCTACTCCGATTCAGATTACGGCTGCTGCAAACTCAACGCAAAGTCTACAACGGCTGGCTGCCAGTTCTTTGGAACACACCTGGTAACATGGCAGTGTAAGAAACAGACCACGATCGCTCTCTCTACATGTGAAGCTGAGTACGTCTCGGCTAGCAGCTGTTGCTCACAGTTATTGTGGATTCAACAGCAGATGAGAGACTATGGTCTGCAATTTCTTAACTCGCCCATATTTGTAGATAATGAGGCAGCTATAAATATCACCAAAAACCCAGTACATCACGCTAAAACTAAACATATTGATATTCGACATCACTTCATACGTGACTGTTACGAGAAGAAGTTGAATAGAATTGAAAAAAATCCACACCGACGAACAAAAGGCTGACCTTCACTGTAAACCGTTTGATAAATCACGTTTTCATTATCTTCTGAAACTAAACGGTATGAAGCTTTTGTCGTCAGTGGGAGACATAGTTGGCGTTGATGAAGATTCCAGTGTAGAGGATGTTGAGAAGCAATCTGCATTAGTTTGTCAAATTTTTAAATGTTTTGGTTTTTAGGGGGAGAAAATGTTGTAGAAAATACAAAAACATCAAAAACTGTAAAAATACAAACACAGTAAAAATGTAAAAAACATAGAAAAAGTCAAAAAGAGGAAATGATAGAGCATCAGCTAGACTGTCACAGTACGCTAAATATTTGGAAAGTTTAAAAGCGTTAAACCGTCTCACTGATATTGTGTCAGTAGGTTTTTACACATTTAGTAGATTGAATCAATATCTTGCTTATCTCATGGGGAACATCTCTCGGATATATGGGTAGCACCTGAAATCTTGTTTGAAAGATTGCCTAATTCTGAGATACTAGGTCTTTATACTGTTTGATATCTGGGGTATTATACCAGGTCTTCTGATTTTGCATCATCAATGACCTAGACCTCGTATAATACTTTATGCGCTTTAAATAGCTTTCCTTCTGCATAAAAATTGAGAAATATCGAAAGATATAAATCAAGTGCAGTTGTAAAGAAGATCCCAAGTGGGACACACCTAAAGTCGAGCCATCATCTCTCTAACTGAACGGAAGTTCTAACCTGAGCTCTCATGGTCTCGCACTACCCAGAGAACAGATATCAATATAGTATATTCACTTGTAAGACCGAATTTGGGGAATCTGGATACGAGAGTATATTCTGAGGTGGGACACGCGAATAAGTTAAGTGCATAAAACATTAAACTCGAATCTCGAATCAGTTGAACTCTGTATGAGAATTTAAGTGGATCAGTATACTGACAATCTAGGTGAATCATTTAAAACTTAAAGTGTTTATAAGCTCAACGGTGCTTGTGACTTGCCGGCAGTTGATATGATCCTCTAACACAACTCACAAAAATATGTTTGTAAATAGTTTGTTATTTCATTTTCAGATTAAAACCCAAAAAGATTTTCAGTGTCTTTTAATAAAAAGATTTTAAATTACAAAAAGATTTTATTTCTGCGTTATTTTCGACAAACCAGTGTTGGAAAGCTAATCTTCAGATTCTGAGATGCAGAGAAAGATCCTGAATAGACTAGGTGGGAGCTAATATGAAAGTGTTGGGAAACTGAAAAGCAGAACAAGCTCATTAAGTTGAAACTTGTATTTTTGATAAACTTGAAAAATTTGATCAAAAATGTCAGATGGTTCGTAAATCGAGTCAACCAAGGTCTTTAAGTTGGACTTGATCGGCAAATCAAGTAACCCGGGTCATTAACTTGGACCTGGATACTTGAGTGGATGTTAAAATCTAATAAAATTTGAAAAAGTTTGAAAAAATTGAAAAAGTTTTGGAATTTGGAGGTCCATCCGAACGAATGGACTTAGTCCATCCGAACGTATGGAACCAACAAGTCCATCTGGAAAATTGTGCTCATCCGGACGGATGGACGTGGGTGATATAAATAGCTCATCCGGAAGAAAGTGGCTCATTCGAACCATTTGCCATCCGAGAGATATCACTATTTTCTCTCAACCTTTTCGATTAAATCTAGCCGTTACTCTGCCAAATTTTATACTTAAGGGTGTTGATTAGCACAACATCCAACATGGTGAAGGTAGATTCTCAAAAACACTTCATTAAAGTGTTCAATTTCTCGATTCGGACATTGTCGGCATTATATCTTAGATTCAGATACTTTTAGGGTGTTTTTGATGAAATTGATCTTGGATTTGTGTTAATCGGCATCTTAATTGCATGTTTAAACCATCAATTTGATAAAATCTAACAACAATTTGACTTGAAAACTTTGAATCATGAACTGATAGTTCATCCGAATGAAGCTCCGGATGAGCTCATCCGGACGGATATAGGCTTTTAGTCTGAACAGTACTTGTTGTTCATCCGGATGATATTGCCCATTCGGATCAGGACCATACAAACCAATTGCTTTGATGTTCATCCGGACCAACCATCTGGACCATGTCCATCCGGATGGAATATGAATGATAGTTGAAAATTTTTCTAAGTGTTAGAAATTTTTCATTGTCCAACATTGTCTCGATAAACGTGCAATATCTCATGATGTTATTTGTGCAGGCTAAAAGTTTGGATTTTCAAAACAAGCACAATATCTGCTGTACTCTAGACAAAACATTGCCTAAAATGGGTCCGTTCGTAGAAATTATCGAGGATAGCAGGATTCACAAGGCGTTGACGGATCAGCATAAATGTTATGAATCTCATGTGAGGGCATTCTGGAATTATGAGCATTATGTCGAAGATGATAAAGCAATTCACTCAGCAGTAAAGATGAAAGACGAGAACAACAAAGACATAGATTGTGACAACCTGAGATTTCAAGGTCTTTCCTATACGCATCACTTGTTTCACAATCCTATTTTTACAATTTGTTTTACGTGGTATCGTGTGTAGTTTATTTGAATGATTAAAGTATTATGATGCTTGGTTATTAAATGTTGATGATTAATGTTTAATGTGAAATGGAAACCCATGTCGACGAAGATTAAAGTTCTTCGCCCAAACCCAAGTCGACGAAGACTAGGTCTTCGTCACAACCAACCTTCGACGAAGGTTAGAAGTTCGTCACAACCAGCACGGCGAAGAATACTCTTCACCAAGTGAGACTTCGCCAAAAAGGGCCTCGGCCTAGGGTGGTTCGCGGCCCAACTGTTATGTGTTTGTATAACTTCTCGTAATCAGTAATCAGTAGACGTAAACACAAAACCCTAAAGCACTCTTTCCCTCTCCTTCCTGTGCGATGGAAGTTGGCATTGATCAAAGCTCTCCCTTGCGGATCCTCTCATCTCTCTTGTGTTAGAAATCAGTTAGTATATTCATAATTGGTTTTAGCTTGCATTTATAAGTGCGTTGTGTGATCGTGTGTATCAGTGTGTAGGGATCAAAACATAAACTAGGGTTTCAGTTATAGGATCGTAACTCAAAAACATGTGATTGATTATGATATGAAACTATGCTTGTATCTGGTGATTAGAAACTTGGGATGTATAAACTGATGAATTGTGGTTACGGTTCGAAAGATGAATGGGAACTATTACACTTTGAATATTTGATGATTGTTCATAATTGAGATGCATAATTTTGATTGAAAGGTGTCGCTTAATCTAAATGGAAAACTGTCAAACTGTTAACATCAATCAAGAGGTTATAACTGTCTGTTGACGAGTGATGAAGTACTCCCCGACGAAGAACCTAGGACGACGAAGATTAATCCTTCGTCGACTGGTTCTTGACGAACCTCCTTGAATCTTCGCCGCACTCATTCACGACGAAGGTTAATCCTTCGTCGACTGGTATTTGACGAACCCCTGGGAACCTTTGTCACATTCATTCCTGACGAAGAATAAACCTTTGCCATGGGGGCTCTTCGCCGTGAAGGCTCATGGTCAGAACAATGAGACTGTTGTGAAGTATAGGATAGTGAATAGTTGGATTATAAATGCTATTTGTTGCATGATAACAATGCTTTTTAAGAAAGAGTAATCTAATCTGATTTGTGTGAGTAGAAACTCTTCTGTTATATGTTGTAATTGTGTCAGTCACATGGGATGTGGAATCGTATGAGAATTGTGACAACTGTCAAATTTGCATGCATCCGTACAATTAATTAATATTTAATTTGTGTTTAATGACCGTGCTTGATTACGACTGTGATTAAACTGCTTTCTGTTTTCTGTTACATACATACATACACATGCATCACATTTCATACTGTCACTTCATTTATTTTATACAAACATTAGTGACAAACTTGATGCACAAAGCACAGTTAGCACACAGAGCGGAAAACCCAGAAAACATGCTGACAATGCCAGCACCTAGACAGACAATGTTTTTGAGGCCAGTATGAGCCAGAGACAGGGTACTACACTAGTAGGGAGTGTAGGGAAGTGAGGACCACAAAACTGCGTCACTAGGTGATAGTTATAGTGCCGGGAAGTGCCTAAAACACACTTTAAATGCAGAATTTTGCACTAAATAACCAAAATTCAGCATTTAATAATGCTAGTAAAGTGCAAAAACTTGGCAAACTAGTCCTAGACACTTTCCAAAGTGTAGGGAATTAAATGTGTCACTAAAAGCATTATAAAAGACACTTTATGGATTAATTTAGCACTTTAACGGGCAACACCCAACCGAACAACCAGACTTTACCCGGAACACAAAAATATTGTCAAACACATTGCTTTTATTTTTCTGAGCTAGTTAGGGTCCCCGAACACCCTAACACACTATATAATTAAACACACACATAAGGCACTAACTAAAACACTTGGTTCCTAACTAGATTGCAACTAAGCCATTTGAAACCCAACCCCATACCCCCCTGGAAACGGTCACCATGGGTGTCCCCACCCATGGATTTCTTTGATTATTAAATGAGATCATGTAGTTGGATAAAAGAACATAATACACATAGGTTATTAAGGTTTGAGGATTATAAGAAGAACTAGAGGGTTACCACTCCCTCACTTCACAACACAACATCAAACTCATCTCTTCTCCTCCTTTCTTCTTCTTGTTCGACCGACCCCAAGCACACCACCATCACCACCTTCAAGTTTTCTTTCATGCAATCTCTAGTGATCCAAGGGTGTTAAAGATCATACAAGCAAGCTTGGTGTGTTCGGAAGTTCAAGGACCGCTCTCGTTTTCTCTTATCCACCACTTTTACACACTTGAACTCCCCTAGCCTTGTGCTAGTAGTAAGTGCCTTAGATCTTCATACTTTTCATATTTTTGTTGGTTAATAGTGAAAAGAATGGTGAAAATATAAGAACTCTGAAGAACATAAACAAAGTCTTGAAGTATAAACTAACTAGAGATGAAGTATGGTTAAAATGAAGATGAAATCATGTTGTTCTTATGTTGTTATGTTGATTGTTGTTTACTAGATAAAATGATATGGTTCATCATATAGACTTGCTAGATCATGTTTAAAGACATGAACTAGCAAGATGTGAAAGATAGAAATGTTGCGGATGATGGAATCATCCACACATAAACTATGAACTCGAATAAATGAAAGTTTCTTGAAAAATAAAGGCCAAAATAAGATATAAACTTGTAGATCTAAAGATCTATGAGTGGTTTTTCGAAAGAACCAAGTGAAAAGTATAGTTTTGTTAAAACTCGGATCTTACATAAACTAAACCCATTTTTAGTGGATAAACAAGTGTAGGAACACTTGTGTAAAAAGAAAATTTCACAAAGAAATATTTTTAGAAAATATTACTAGAAGTTGTAACTGTTCAAACTCTTTAAAAATAAAGTTTTTAAGAAACTAATCACATTTTTAAAGATAACAAGACTTACTAAGTGTGCTAGTAAGTTACTACATGTTTTTTTTATAAACCTTCAAGTTCATGAGTTTATGGTTATGCTTGTTTTTGACAAATTTGGTAAATAAAGGTTGTATATCGTTGATTGAGAATTGATTGAATGATTTTACAAAAGAAAATGGTACGCTAGTAAGCGTGGACGCCTCCATTTACAAGGGAAACTCTGGCGAAATTTTTCTAAAATCCAACACTTAGAAAATATTTTTCTAAACAAGTGTTACAAGTACATTTTATAACTTGTGTATCAAATATAAACTTCGCCATAAATTTTTTTACGAAATACAAAGTATCGGAGATTGGTTTTCGCAAATAAAAATGGGTAAATATTTATTTAGAATATATATTTTATATACTGAGACACTTGTGTGAGTATTTGTATATTTTGTGAACTAGTTATATTATTTTAGGGTAAAATAATATAACTTACAAAATACGCTGGAAATTACAACTCCTAAAGAATACCAAAAATTGCAAGGAATAAAATATTTAAGTTACACACGTAATATTGTGAAACCGAACAAGAAAACGTAACTTATGAAAATATTCCGGGATATACCATTACACTACATTTTTGGTAAATATTATTTTGGGAATGAAAGAAGTGAAAATATGATTTCGTAAATATTACCAAGTATATCATATTTTTGACGGCGAGAAAATATATTATTTTTCGGAGATAAAAATATATTTTCTTAGTATATTTAGAAGATATATAATTTTTGAGAAAAATATATATATCCTGGGACAATACATGATTGAACAAAATAAGTTTATATATATTTAAGTGAGACTTGAAATATATGGTTTTGGAAATATATATTGGGAATATACTAACATATTTTTTTTGGAAGAATACACCGAAATACGACGCCATTACTTGGCAAGATATATATATACAAATACGAAAATACATGTATGAGATACTCCCATCCTTGGGAAGGAAAATACTGTGACACCTGGGTCACTGCGACCATCAAAAAAATACCAAGCCAATGAAATATTGTATTTCATACTTGGGATCTGTATAAATATGTGTATCTTTTGCACATATCAACTCTTGTTCGATTTTAAGCTCTAAATCGCTTTCTGGAAGGTTATACGTGCTCGGATGCGTAAATATAACCAGTTTAATGCAACGAACACTCCAGAATAGTGAAATAGGCTTAACATACCTTAAGTAACCTTTACATAACTT
This sequence comes from Helianthus tuberosus, assembly GCA_030545235.1. Taxonomy (NCBI): domain Eukaryota; kingdom Viridiplantae; phylum Streptophyta; class Magnoliopsida; order Asterales; family Asteraceae; genus Helianthus; species Helianthus tuberosus. Next base: position 122,022,267 of record CM060451.1, on the reverse strand, counting down.
AGAAATAAGTTTTGAAGGCTTTGGTATGGCAAAATCAAGTTATATCGCTTACAGGGACTAAACTTGACAAACTGTGAAAGTATGCCAATTTGAACTGTAACGAACATTCCGGAACATGACCATAAGTTAAACATACCATAAATATCCTTTACATAGCTTAGAAATAGGCTTTGAGGGGTTCGGTGTGCTAAAATAAACTTGTGGGTCATTCAGGGACTAAAAGCGTTAAAAAGTGCATAAGTTTGCACTTTCGCGCATAACATACGTTCTGAATACATCTGGACATCCAAAAATTTATGTAAGCACTAAAATATTTTATTTTAGTATTTGGCATAAGAAAAATCCATTCGTCACGCCATTTGGATCGTTTTTTGCACTTATGCGCATTCCGTCGTAATTAACCGAACATCGCAACCGTACGGCTAAACGAACCGACATCCGAGATATTTTTAAGCACATTTTAAGTTCCCTATACTTTAACTTCATTTTAGAGCTTTGAAATGGGGGTTAACGGGCCTTAAACGTGTCGGAAATGAGCCTATTACACAGTAGGGACCAAAACTGTAAATCTGCCAAACTTGGTCCTTGCGCACCTCAACAATGGGAGTGTTGCGGTGCGCAAGCAGGGGCCAGATGCAGCAAAACATTTTTCTCAGCTGTTAACTGCCCTTAAACACTCCCCAAAGGCCAAGTGCCACATGTTAATCTCTTGTGGTGGCCAAAATCAGTTACCACAACATTCCGACAAGTGTACGGGCTAGATCATTCCCTCTTCTCCAAGAAACGATCCTAACGGTGAACCAAAAACTATAAATACCCACCTCCACCCTTCACTTTTCCTCACAAGAATCTGATCTAATGTGCTCTAAGTTGAAACCTTTGTTTCATACCTGAGCTATTTTGATCTAGATTAGCATTCGGGGACCCTTTGTAAGTGTTCCTTCGTTCTTTTATTGTTTTTCGAGTCCGAAAGTCAAACTTTGTTTGACTTTCTGCGTTGACCAGTTTATGATCAATGCGAAGTTCGTTTGAACTTCGCAACGTGATTGTAATCATGATGGTTATAGTCCTTTGTGACTATGCCTACTGATTACCACGTTGTCTAGGGTCGTAAGGGTAAGTGATCTAATAAATCGCTTATACCTTCGAACCCGACCCATTTGGTCGATCATTAGGATCCGACCAAGCACATTAGGTGACCATAGTATATAGGGAATAACCTTCCGAGGTTATACCTTATGGTCGTTTCGTTTAAGTAGTTGTATGATAGGTAGTTTATATGCCTTAGGTAAATTACCAAAATACCCCTTTGATGCCAAAATTCATTTTTAAACATATGTAACATAACTTTTGACATCTAAACTGATTTGACAACAATATTAGACATGTTAAGGCATATGTTACTTGTCATAGTACTAGCTAAGCGGTCCGAACGCGTTTCACGTGAACGACTTTGTTAAACCATACTACATGAGTTCCTATACTCGTTTGGTTTACGAACCCTCATTCTATCTAAATCCTCCGATATAGGTCCGGTTTATTAACATAGTTACCTATATTAGGTGCCGTTTGATTCCGAGATCTCTAGCATTGCTTGGTGGTTATCTTAGGACTTCAGAGCAATCTCAAGTGAGTACATAGACCCATCTTTTACTGTTTTCAAACTGTTTTGGGGTGGAACACATGTGCCTACTTGTTACTTTCGTGCTTTCCTTTTTTCACATCATATACTTGCTATGTTTATTAGTACATTTATAGTACATGATTTCAATACATTTCATGCTATGTACGCCCATTGTGTGCATACTTAGTACATTGTTTTACATTACACTTATGCTATGTATGTCCATTACGTGCATACTTAGTACATTGTTTTACATTACACTTATGCTATGTATGTCCATTACGTGCATACTTAGTACATTGTTTTACATTACACTTATGCTATGTATGTCCATTACGTGCATACTTAGTACATTGTTTTACATTACACTTATGCTATGTATGTCCATTACGTGCATACTTAGTACATTGTTTTACATTACACTTATGCTATGTATGTCCATTACGTGCATACTTAGTACGTTGTTTTACATTACACTTATGCTATGTATGTCCATTACGTGCATACTTAGTACATTGTTTTACATTGCATTTCTGTTGCATATGCTCATCCAGCATATGAACACATTATACTACATTTTGAACCGTTGTAACTATTTGACTATGTGAACCGTCGTAACCCTTTGGTTATATGAACCGTTTGTAACTGTTGAACCGTGTGAACCATTTGTATCTGTTGACATGATTTACATTTGACAATAGACATTTGACTATACATAAACATTTCTACAATTGTTAAACATTGCATCTTGGTGGTTTGGTTTGAGTAAGTGATTTAAGTAACGAGGCGTGTGTAATATGATACAAGCATGGTGGATACGCCGCTGGTACTTCCTATATATAAGTGCTTGTATGATATTACATATCGTAGCGTTATTTGAATCATTTCAATTTGAGACATATAACATTTTATACAAATAACATACTTTTCACAAGACATTGTTTACAAACAACTTATCTTATACAAACTCATTTTACATGGTTATTCATTTAACCATACATTATTCTTTTATCTATACTTATCATCTGAACTTATTGTTTTTTTTTAAACGATTTACAAGACAAAGCAAATTACAAGGTTCATGACTAAACATTTTCTCAAACATAAGTCATGAATCCTATTTTCACAAAACCTATGTATCTCACAGGCATTTTTTTGCTGACGTACCTATTTTCACATGTGTTTTCAGGAGATGATGCATAGGACTTATCAAGACATACTTAGGCGGACCTGTGCCTTAGTGACTTAAAACGAGACAAGAACTAGTTAATTTATGTTATGTACTCTTTGGTTATTGTTTAAAATAATGTAAACTTTCATGTTTGATTAATAAAATGAAACTTCAATTTCCATGGTTGTGAAACATTAATTCTGTTACAACACTCCCCGACGTTTCCGCCATGTTTTGTATGTTCTACGTGGTCGGGTTGTGACAAATACGAAGATAAAATACTTGGGAAGTAGGAATATGAAATATTGTTTAGCAAATAATCCAAACGTTAACTAGTGATTATAACTTGGAATAATGTCAAGAAATCGTAACTCAAAAACATAAATACTAAGACAAGGCACGACCCGTTCGTCTAATAGACATTAGACCATTGTAGGAAGTCGTGTTTGTCGTGGAGATTTGGGTTACAAGTACGAAGACGCAATACAGTGAGTTCATATCCCCCCCTTCTCTTAATTGTTTTCAGTTTTATAACTTCGGGGGGTGAAATACATGTTACAATTATTAAGGACATTTTTATACATGGTATGGTTAGCTTAAGGAGGGTTTGGGACGTTCAGATCATGTGAGTGGGTAGGTGGAACTTAAGGCCATTAATCCTCATTGTAGGACCGTGGGTCATGAGTGATAGATCTATTCGGGTGTAGCGAGCCCCACTCCTGAGTCCGCTGAGTGGACCATGAGGTGACTATGAGCCCGACGCCAAAATCTGCTAGGTTTGAGTCTTCCTGCATCACTTTACACATATCATTGGCTTTGCAACCCAATGGTGATCTCTTTTTCCTTAATTGCTACATACCAGGGATTTTCATACATACATACACATTACAAAGGTTTATACATACTCACTTACACATGAACTCGCTCAACTTTATGTTGATTTTTCAAACTACATGTATTTCAGGGAATTAGCGGATCTGGCGAAGTATGCATAAGTCAAGCTGCGTTGAATAAGATGTCATCCAGGGCACTAGGTTTGGGTGGTGTAACCCTTACCTGGACGGGTTGCATGTCTTAAACCTCGTTTTAATTAAAAGTCTTTTGTTGTGTCTTATGAACACGTTTTAGACAAGTATGGTTTGTAAAATTATTTTAAGTATCGACTTTTCCAAACACTGATGTCGTAGTATTTTAAAACTTAATGAATGGATGAACGTCTTGTATTTTTATCATATAGCATTGTTATGATTGTTGCTATGGTATTAAGAAGTCACACCAAATAAACCCACGCTTCCGCAAAAGTCAGGGTGTGACAGCTTGGTATCAGAGCCTCGATCATAGCAAACTAGGATTCTTTCTCGAGTCTAGACTATGATCATCAGGGCTCTCACGAAAACATTTTCAAACATTTTTACATTGCATACGCAAAACGTCCAGATCTAGGAAACAAACACTTTTACAAACAAAAAAGGCACAAATACACATTTCCAAATTTATGTTTATAATTCAGTCTTAGAGACTGAGGGAGGATCAGTCTTAGAGGCTGAGGGAGGATCAGTCTTAGAGGCTGAGGGAGGATCAGTCTTAGAGGCTGAGGGAGGATCAGTCTTAGAGACTGAGGGAGGATCAATCTTAGAGGCTGAGGGAGGATCAGTCTTAGAGGCTGAGGGAGGATCAGTCTTAGAGGCTGAGGGAGGATCAGTCTTAGAGACTGAGGGAGGATCAGTCTTAGAGGCTGAGGGAGGAGGATCAGTCTTAGAGACTGAGGGAGGATCAGTCTTAGAGGCTGAGGGAGGATCAGTCTTAGAGGCTGAGGGAGGATCAGTCTTAGAGACTGAGGGAGGATCAGTCTTAGAGGCTGAGGGAGGATCAGTCTTAGAGGCTGAGGGAGGATCAGTCTTAGAGACTGGGGGAAATTTAGTCTTAGAGACTGAGGGAGGATCAGCCTTAGAGGCTGAGGGAGGATCAGTCTTAGAGGCTGAGGGAGGATCAGTCTTAGAGGCTGAGGGAGGATCAGTCTTAGAGGCTGAGGAAGGATCAGTCTTAGAGACTGGGGGAAATTTAGTCTTAGAGACTGGGAGGTTGGTCTTAGAGACCAGGGATTTAGTCTTAGAGACTGGGAGGTTGGTCTTAGAGACCAGGGATTTAGTCTTAGAGACTGGGAAGTTGGTCTTAGAGACCAGGGAGTTGGTCTTAGAGACCTGGGAGTTAGTCTGAGAAACTAGGGAGTTTAGTCTGAGAGACTGGGTGGGATAGTCTGGGAAGACTAGGACGAATATGTGGATACATGATTACATTATGAATTATCTTTATTTGCAATACACAAAGTGTTAAAGATTACTTTAAATATGCATGCTATGACTACTATATACCAGCACACATGTCACCTTCCTCAGGGAACGAATTGTCAGTTGATAACGACCCTACGGCCACCGCCACAGATGATGAGACCGTACCTGCGCCAGAGATGTTTACGTCAGACACTGAGAGTGACCCTGACATGCTAACCAAGGACGAGGACGACTTTCAACCGTCCGCGCTGCCAGACTTTGGCGATGAATTACCCTTGTTGATGGCTTCCTTGACGAAGATCCCTCTGTCATTCACGTTTTGGCCCATGACCACTTCATTCCTGGTCATCCCGTTGGTAAGCACACTATGGCTCCGAACCTCGCCAATGCGCCTCTTGTGGACATTCCTTCCGAAGGTTGGATACTCGACGAACAATTGATAACGATATTGACGTGATATTGATGGTCCTTCCGATAACGCCCACGATGATGGAAAGTTAACGAGAACGTCGTTACGAATTTCACTTTAAGACCCCTGTTGTCAAGCTACTCTCTGATTCTAGCATACATTCGATTTCAGACTCCTTCGAGTCTGTGACATCTGCAGCCTTACAGATAGCCGGATTACAGCTTTCTACTACTGACGCAAACAACGATGACATGACTGCCGCACTATCACCTGCTCAAGGCACCACACCGTTACGCGACCCAGAGCCTGCTCCTGGGCTAGCTTCTGCACCTTTTGTGTCCGCTTGATGTTGCACCTACTGAACCTGCACCTTTACTTGATCATGACCCTATTTCTTTTGATTTACCAGACAATGCATCCCTTATACCCGACCTAGCACCCGCATCTAATGATCTTCCTACCAGTTGAGACGTTTGATATTGCACCCACAACCGCTGACATTACTCCTTTCCCCTATGAAGACCGACGTCCATTGCGCCAACGTGCCTATCGCTTTCTTTCAAAACATACCCGCACCCCGGGAAGGTACTCCAGGTCAGCACCCGCATAACGATTCAATTGCTACAACAGTATTTTCCCGACTTCACAGGTCGCACCGTTTGCTACATTCACCTCTACAACGCCGGACGAGCCATTTCTATGGTTCCTATAATACACTATACTGATTTTAGACCTTTGCCATCCCTCACATTATGGAGGCTACACACGGGATGAGTGCTCCTGTAACATCAGCTACAGTTTAAGGATATAAGTCGCAAAGTTTTGGAGCTTGAGCTGACACCACGTTCTCCACACTGTCTATTGTCAGTATACTTTGATCCCCCACATTCATCAAGATTCCTTTTGACGCTCTCACCTGCTGCTATTACACCTCTCCCAGGTTTTGACGCTCGTTTCTTTATTGTTGAGCGGCGGAACAGTTAATGACTTCGACATATATACAAGCTCGCGAAGGAGTTCACGCATGATAAACGGTTTACTTTTCTTTCCTCCTCCACCACAGTCACCAGTTTAGTTGGTTACTGGATTAGGCGGATTGCATTACATTTGGGTAGGACATTAATGATAAGCCGAGATTGTGGAGACTTTTGAAGACCACATCTGACTACGTAATTTTGAAACACTAATATATTTAATGGACAAGGGAAGGGTGACCCTGTGTCCCTGTTGATGTAATACATTTTGGAAGACAATACAATTGTGGCCAGGGGATAATGAGAAGTCAATCATCATTAAACATGCGACAATACTTTGGGACCAATAACCGATGAAAGCTCAGTCGCTATGTCTTAGTTAAGCACGATTATTGATCTTTATGTGCGTGCTAAAATTGTAATGCTACGTGCTTACTTGTTATGCTCTCATTACCGAATTGCTTGGTTATACTATGATTATGCTATTGCTTGATTGGTTGGTATAATGACCTATTATGTGTATGCACATATGACCACTAAACAACTAAATGCACTCACTGAGCAAATAAGACCTGACCTGACCAATCTTCTTCTCAGAAGATGTCGACACAAGGGAACGTCAATGCCAACGACCCTCCGTCAACATCGACGGCACGACTACAAGAATGCATCTCATAGGCCATTGCACAGCTCGAGGCCCTTCGCTCCGAACACAGCAAAGGCTGCACCTACAAGCAGTTCTTGGACCATAAACCTCGAGAATTCGACGGCACTGGGGGTGCCTTAGCCTTCGTACGCTGGGTTGAGAAGACGGATTCTGTTTTACGATTGAGCAAATGTGACCCCGAACACCAGGTCACGTATATAGCTGGACTATTGGTAGATGGGGCTCTGTCATGGTGGAACCTTCAAGTACAGACAATGGGCGAGACCACTGCGTATGCTATGACGTGGGATGAAGTGAAAGATCTGATGCGTAAGAGATATTGCTCGAGGGCAGAAGTCCAAAAGTTGGAAACTGAACTGTGGAACTTGAAAATGGAAGGACCAAAGATAGCTGAGTATGTGCAGAGGTTTAGCGATTTATCACAAGTTGCTACGCTCCTGGTGGGACCAGAGTTTAAGAGAATTGAACGTTTCATAGGGGGATTGGCACCTCAGATTCTAAGCCTAGTGACAACATCTAAACCTTCAACGATCACCGAGGCTATCGACATAAGCGTGGCGCTCACTGAAGAAGCGGTTAGACTAGGAAAATTTTCTATTATGGAAGAGAAAAAGGAGACTCCTGTAGAGTCATCTGGAGACAACAAGAGAAAGCTCGCAAATTTCAAGAAGGTTACTCGGGCGAGTAACAAGAAAAAGGCCAAAAAGGGAAAGGACTACATGGGTCTCCCGCCTAAGTGTGACAATTGTCTACGTTTTCATGTTGGGCGATGTAAATATGGGAAATGTGATAACTGTGGCAAGAGGGGACACCCAAGAGAAACTTGCAGGCAAGATACTGAACGTAGAGATAAAGGCCAGGATGATAGCCAGAATCACGGAGGAAACAACGACGACGACAACTATCAAGGAAGGATGAGTGACAAACAAAAACGTGCTCAAGGTTGCCTTAACTGTGGGAGCAAAAAGCATTTCAGAAAATATTTCCCTAAAGATAATCAAGCACAAGAATGAAGGCTCAACACCGGAGCTAGGGAGGCACGCCAGAAATTCAAACGAGGACATCGGTATGTCCCGTATTACTCAATGTTATGCATCTGTATTGCCAAATACTGTTGCAAATTCTATGATTCGCCTCTCTAGAGTTTGAGAGTATACTTGGTTTAAGTAGCAAGTAAGTTAGATAATCCGCACACGATAGGACTAGCTAACGGGAAGCTAGTGAAAGTCAACGAAGTAATTGGAATCGGCAAGATAGAACCCTGAGAGCGTAAGTTAACGCTAGATCTATTGCCAGTTGAGTTGGGAAGCTTCGACGAGGTAATTGGGATGGATTAGTTGCCGAGCGATCGAGCGGAGATTGATATCCGCGCCCCGATGACGAATGAAGGTACGACCGTGACTCACGAAGCAGGATACACCTCTACAGATCACGAATTGCTTGGAGGCACGAAAGTTGTTGCGTAAAGAATGTGTTGTTTTCTTGGCTCATGTCGTGGACAAGGGAGCCGAAGAACCAAAACACGAAGATATTCCTGTGATAAGGGAATACCTTGGAGTCTTCCCCAAAGACTTGCCAGAATTATCTCCTCAACGACAAGTCGAATTTCGCATCGATTTAATTCCAGGCGCCGCATCTGTAGTTAATGCACCCTAGCGGCTTACACCTTCGAAAATGCAAGGATTAACAGTGTAGTTTCAGTAGTGGAAAGAGAAGGAAGATAACAGACCAAAATTTCTGTTTTGGGTAACCCCCGTTCTGCTTGACAAGAGAAAGGACGATGACTTTCAAATGAACATCAAACTACCAGGAGTCGGACGAGCTAGCCAACAAGAGTCAGCGACTCTTGCTAAGGATTGATGAACTACTTATTGGACTAACTGCGAGGATCCAACCCGTATGTCCCGACTGATCAATGATCAAGTAGCTGTAAATTCAGGAAGAAAATATACCGGGGGAAATTGTGGGACAATGACTTGTTTTAAACGTACACAAGAATGGCATTCCTACACGATGCGCAGAACGATTCTACACCGAATACGAAACTCCGAGAATCTAGGAAACATGTACTTAGGACCCTTGGGAACCCAGGACCAAATTCGCAAAGGTTGTTACTTAGGAACCACATCTGTTAACTCAAGCAGACACCATTAACCTGACCTATATGCCAGTTCCGTTGACCAAACCGAAAGTACTTAAATTTCTTTTACTTCTAATGAGTAGACACTTGCATCTCTACTCCCCTTAATGGTAGTTGCATCACGTTAATTTTCCTCACTGAGAACGAACACACATTTGCTTCGATACCTGGTCATTTCTTCATTTTAGCAGATACTCATTATTCCTTTTCTTGGAAACTTATTTGTCACACATGCACCAATTGCTATGCGTGCGACTTCATTTCGAATAAACACTCCATTGAAGTTCAAATATTATGACGCTAAATCTAATTACTGATTCGTGATTCGAATGACCTACATTATTGTGACTAGTGACTCTTTTGCTATCAAGTCAACACACTTGAAACTTCATTTATTTCAAGTTACATTCATAGTTTATCTTTGTGACCATGCCGAAATTCCTTTGTTGACGCATACGTTTATTATCGGATTACGCCAGAACCAAGTTCAATTGCTTGAACTTATCCATTTCGCATATTCAGTTTAAGACGTCATATGATGTATTGAGAGCATCATATTCAAATCATTGGCAAAGATTCTTTTGTTTCGAGTCGTAGTAGACTTTTTTGGTCTACGACTTCACTAAATCATTTGTTGGTTACGACACCTTGGTTACTCACTTCATACACGGATTTAATTGATTAATTGGTAACTTGCCCTAAACCCGTCTTGTTTATCACGATTAAATCGGTCTCAACACAGTTGTGTGATGAGGCAAAGGTACATAGATTCATTTCATATCACAGTGTACCTCCTAACGATTCTTTTATGATCGATCGAATGCCTTGCGGTACTTATTGCTTTCTCACCTTCGACCGAAAATAATGGCTCTTTGATGTTCCATACTCATACTCAACTGAAAACTCTATGACACTGTGTAAATCAAATCTTCAGGCTTGTTCGGTACATATTCATTTGATTTCCAACACGGTGAACTTGTTCAGTCACCACTATACTTGAATTATGTCGGTACGACACCTTGTGGTGTCATTACAAACTTGTAGCTTGTGCTAATCAGGGTCAACCATTTCACACAAAACTGCATATACTTTCGTTTGACTTGTCATTTAAACATTTCTGATGCAACTACGAATCACATCAGATTCGCTTGTACTTCATTCGGCGTACTTTCAAAATTTAAGAATGTCAACACACTAAACCTTACCAATCATTTATTCAGGAGATGACAGATCATTTTACTATTACATTTGAGTTGTTGATTTTGAATTCATATAGCGGACGCTATGGGTTGTGAAAACTCGTCTGCATATTGCAACCGACCGTTTGAGAATCTTATTAGTCAAATCTCCTCTTTTGTGGAACCCCTGCTAGCTGGATTACGCTAGACTATACGTCAAATACGTACTGTACCTTTGACATCAAATGCTATAAGCGCACACCTTTTAACCCTAGGATTCGGGTTGTTATATATTCTTGGGCTCACCTGATGTGAGTAAGGTTTGATTCGGTTTGGTGATTATCTACCTCGGTATTATTCATATACATACACGTGTAACGTAACCATAAGGAGATAAGGTAGTACAAATTTCGAGGGCGAAATTTTCTTAACGGGGGGAGAATGTGACAACTGTCAAATTTGCATGCATCCGTACAATTAATTAATATTTAATTTGTGTTTAATGACCGTGCTTGATTACGACTGTGATTAAACTGCTTTCTATTTTCTGTTACATACATACACATGCATCACATTTCATACTGTCACTTCATTTATTTCATACAAACATTAGTGACAAACTTGATGCACAAAGCACAGTTAGCACACAGAGCGGATAACCCAGAAAACATGCTGACAATGCCAGCACCTAGACAGACAATGTTTTTTAGGCCAGTATGAGCCAGAGACAGGGTACTACACTAGTAGGGAGTGTAGGGAAGTGAGGACCACACAACTGCGTCACTAGGTGATAGTTATAGTGCCGGGAAGTGCCTAAAACACACTTTAAATGCAGAATTCTGAACTAAATAACCAAAATTCAGCATTTAATAATGCTAGTAAAGTGCAAAAACTTGGCAAACTAGTCCTAGACACTTTCCAAAGTGTAGGGAATTAAATGTGTCACTAAAAGCATTATAAAAGATACTTTATGGATTAATTTAGCACTTTAACGGGAAACACCCAACCGAACAACCGGACTTTACCCGGAACACAAAAATATTGTCAAACACATTGCTTTTATTTTTCTGAGCTAGTTAGGGTCCCCGAACACCCTGACACACTATATAATTAAACACACACATAAGACACTAACTAAAACATTTGGTTCCTAACTAGATTGTAACTAAGACATTTGAAACCCAACCCCATACCCCCCCCCCCTTGGAAACGGTCACCATGGGTGTCCCCACCCATGGATTTCTTTGATTATTAAATGAGATCATGTAGTTGGATAAAAGAACATAATACACATAGGTTCTTAAGGTTTGAGGATTATAAGAAGAACTAGAGGGTTACCACTCACTCAGTTCACAACACAACATCAAACTCATCTCTTCTCCTCCTTTCTTCTTCTTGTTCGGCCGACCCCAAGCACACCACCATCACCACCTTCAAGTTTTCTTTCATGCAATCTCTAGTGATCCAAGGGTGTTAAAGATCATACAAGCAAGCTTGGTGTGTTCGGAAGTTCAAGGACCGCTCTCGTTTTCTTTTATCCACCACTTTTACACACTTGAACTCCCCTAGCCTTGTGCTAGTAGTAAGTGCCTTAGATCTTCATACTTTTCATATTTTTGTTGGTTAATAGTGAAAAGAATGGTGAAAATATAAGAACTCTGAAGAACATAAACAAAGTCTTGAAGTATAAACTAACTAGAGATGAAGTATGGTTAAAATGAAGATGAAATCATGTTGTTCTTATGTTGTTATGTTGATTGTTGTTTACTAGATAAAATGATATGGTTCATCATATAGACTTGCTAGATCATGTTTAAAGACATGAACTAGCAAGATGTGAAAGATAGAAATGTTGCAGATGATGGAATCATCCACACATAAACTATGAACTCGAATAAATGAAAGTTTCTTGAAAAATAAAGGCCAAAATAAGATATAAACTTGTAGATCTAAAGATCTATGAGTGGTTTTTCGAAAGAACCAAGTGAAAAGTATGAGTTTTGTTAAAACTCGGATCTTACATAAGCTAAACCCATTTTTAGTGGATAAACAAGTGTAGGAACACTTGTGTAAAAAGAAAATTTCACAAAGAAATATTTTTAGAAAATATTACTAGAAGTTGTAACTGTTCAAACTCTTTAAAAATAGAGTTTTTAAGAAACTAATCACATTTTTAAAGATAACAAGACTTACTAAGTGTGCTAGTAAGTTACTACATGTTTTTTTTTATAAACCTTCAAGTTCATGAGTTTATGGTTATGCTTGTTTTTGACAAATTTGGTAAATAAAGGTTGTATATTGGTGATTGAGAATTGATTGAATGATTTTACAAAAGAAAATGATACGCTAGTAAGCGTGGACGCCTCCATTTACAAGGGAAACTCTGGCGAAATTTTTCTAAAATCCAACACTTAGAAAATATTTTTCTAAACAAGTGTTACAAGTATATTTTATAACTTGTGTATCAAATATAAACTTCGCCATAAATTTTGTTACGAAATACAAAGTATCGGAGATTGGTTTTCGCAAATAAAAATGGGTAAATATATATTTAGAATATATATTTTATATACTGAAACACTTGTGTGAGTATTTGTATATTTTGTGAACTAGTTGTATTATTTTAGGGTAAAATAATATAACTTACAAAATACGCTGGAAATTACAACTCCAAAAGAATACCAAAAATTGCAAGGAATAAAATATTTAAGTTACACACGTAATATTGTGAAACCGAACAAGAAAACGTAACTTATGAAAATATTCCGGGATATACCATTACACTACATTTTTGGTAAATATTATTTTGGGAATGAAAGAAGTGAAAATATGATTTCGTAAATATTACCAAGTATATCATATTTTTGACGGTGAGAAAATATATTATTTTTCGGAGATAAAAATATATTTTCCTAGTATATTTAGAAGATATATAACTTTTGAGAAAAATATATATATTCTGGGACAATACATGATTGAACAAAATAAGTTTATATATATTTAAGTGAGACTTGAAATATATGGTTTTGGAAATATATATTGGGAATATATTAACATATTTTTATTTGGAACAATACACCGAAATACGACGCCATTACTTGGCAAGATATACAAATACAAATACGAAAATACATGTATGAGATACTCCCATCCTTGGGAAGGAAAATACGAAGATAAAATACTTGGGAAGTAGGAAAATGAAATATTGTTTAGCAAATAATCCAAACGTTAACTAGTGATTATAACTTGGAATAATGTCAAGAAATCATAACTCAAAAACATAAATACTAAGACAAGGCACGACCCGTTCATCTAATAGACATTAGACCATTGTAGGTAGTCGTGTTTGCCGCGGAGATTTGGGTTACAAGTACGAAGACGCAATACAGTGAGTTCATGTCCCCCTTTTCTCTTAACTGTTTTCAGTTTTATAACTTCGGGGGTGAAATACATGTTACAATTATTAAGGACATTTTTATACATGGTATGGTTAGCTTAAGGAGGGTTTGGGACGTTCAGATCATGTGAGTGGGTAGGTGGAACTTAAGGCCATTAATCCTCGTTGTAGGATCGAGGGTCATGAGTGATAGATCTATTCGGGTGTAGCGAGCCCCACTCCTGAGTCCGCTGAGTGGACCATGAGGTGACTATGAGCCCGACGCCAAAATCTGCTAGGTTTGAGTCTTCCTGCATCACTTCACACATATCATTGGCTTTGCAACCCAATGGTGATCTCTTTTTCCTTAATTGCTACATACCAGGGATTTTCATACATACAGACACATTACAAAGGTTTATACATACTCACTTACACATGAACTCGCTCAACTTTATGTTGATTTTTCAAACTACATGTATTTCAGGGAATTAGCGGATCTGGCGAAGTATGCATAAGTCAAGCTGCGTTGAATAAGATGTCATCCAGGGCAGTAGGTTTGGGAGGTGTAACCCTTACCTGGACGGGTTGCATGTCTTAAACCTCGTTTTAATTAAAAGTCTTTTGTTGTGTCTTATGAACACGTTTTAGACAAGTATGGTTTGTAAAATTATTTTAAGTATCGACTTTTCCAAACACTGATGTCGTAGTATTTTAAAACTTAATGAATGGATGAACGTCTTGTATTTTTATCATATAGCATTGTTATGATTGTTGCTATGGTATTAAGAAGTCACACCAAATAAGCCCACGCTTCCGCAAAAGTCAGGGTGTGACAAGAATAGGGTATTTGCTACGTGTGTACAGTGATCTTTGTGATGAATACAATCTGTGATAAATATATGATTTAATTGATTATGAAACTGATTTCATTGGTAACCATGGTAGGGTTTGGTTGACTAACTTGGACGGGTAACTAACATACCGAGCAAATCTAAGTTGAGTTCATTCCCCTTGAGCATGCATCCCGGTGGGTGGGACAATCATTGGGTATTCCTAAGAGGAATAAGTCTTTTTGGTAAAAACTGGAATGTTAGATAACACACTCATTTCCTATCACCTTAAGTCCCATCTTCTACCGAATAGTTACATGAGAGGTAACGGGGTATTAGTTGATAGCGCTATTAGGCTTGGCAACCTCACACCGTACCTGAGAGGACGGGCGTGAACTAATGACCTGAAATCATGACCAATGCTTAGATAGGGGGCATTGGAGATGGGCAAAACAATCTGGAAGCCATCTTATATGGTACTCGAGTTATTATCAACATTATAATCAATGAACTGAACTAAAACACTTGGTAACTAATGTTTTCGTAAAATTATGAACTCACCAGCATTGTCGGATACACTTGTTGCATGCTCGCGGGTCGTTAGGTACTGTGGACAAGGAACTTGCTATCTGGGATTGCTGGAGTGGTCATGGGTCGCACTGCTTGGATATGCATGACTTGCTTACTGATTTTGTTGGGTTTTTTCACATGTTTATCAAAGTATTTTTATCCTTATAAAATAAAAACGCAGCGGAAAATATTATTTAAAACATGTTACTTACAAGATATAAAACCCATTTTATATGTAAAACCCAATCCCCGGATCCATATACGAACATGCATGCTATCAAAAATTAAAACACAACCATAGGATGTTTAGTATACTACCTTCCAAGGAGTAAAGGATATGAAGAAGATGATGCTTCTTGAATGGTTGCCTTCAAGTGTAGAAGACCTCAAGCTTGTATACCCCAAGCCTTCCAACAAACACCTTAAGTTTAGCTAGGATTTTTACACTTATGAACTCACTAAGATTCCCTCAAGACAACCGCATCATGGCCGAAAATTATGAGTGGAATAATAGTGTTCTTGCACTTGAATGTTAAACTTGAAAAAGCCCTCTTAATCAATCACACCTTGGCCGATTTTGAGAGTATTTTTACAAGTTCTTCATTTGAAAATTATCTCCTAAAATTGGCATTGTGTTGGCCGATTTTTGAGAGTATTTTTTTTACAACTCTTGCTTCCATTTTTGTCTTGCAAGATCTTATTAAAACCAAGAGAGGTGTTGCCTCCTGTGACACCTGGGTCACTGCGACCATCAAACAAATACCAAACCAATGAAATATTGTATTTCATACTTGGGATTTGTATAAATATGTGTATCATTTGCACATATCAATTTTTGTTCAATTCCAAACTCTAAATCGCTTTCTGGAAGGTTATACGCGCACCGATGCGTAAATATAACCAGTTTAATGCAACAAACACTCTGGAATAGTGACATAAGCTTAACATACCTTAAATAACCATTACATAGCTTAGAAATAGGCTTTGAGGGGTTCGGTGTGCTAAAATAAACTTTTGGGTCATTCAGGGACTAAAAGTGTCAAAAACTGCACAAGTTTGCATTTTCGCGCATAACTCACGTTCTGAATACATCCGGACATCCAAAAATTTATGTAAGCACTATAATATTTTATTTTAGTGTTTGGCATAAGAAAAATCCATTCGTCACGCCATTTGGATCGTTTTTCGCGCTTATGCGCATTCCGTCGTAATTAACCGAACATCACGATCGTACGACCAAACAAACTGACATCCGAGATATTTTTGAGCATGTTTTGAGTTCCCTATACTTTAACTTCATTTTAGAGCCTTTAAATGAGGTTAACGGGGTTCAAACGCATCGAAAATAGCTTAAAAGGGCTGCAGGGACCATTTCTGCCATTTTTGAAACTTTTCTGAATCTGGTGCATGGTGGCGTAGCGCGAGCACTAAGGCCTTTACCGTCGCGCTACGCGAGCGCCTAATCTGAACAGAAAAACCAGATTCAATGTATTAACAGCTGTTAAACTCCCAACCACACACCCACACTTGCCCTTTCAGTTCATGAGAGGCCATTTTTAGTCACCACAACATTCCAACAAGTGTACGCCTTAGATTCGATCACGGTTTCCAAGAAACGATCCTAACGGTTCGGGAAATCCTATAAATACTCACATCCCCCAACTTCAAAACCCACTAGAATCTGATTTGAGAAGCTCTAAGTTGAAACCTTTGTTTCATACCTGAGCTACTTGAATCAAGATTAGCATTCGGGGACCCTCCGTAAGTATTCCTTCGTTCTTTTATTGCTTTCCGAGTCTGAAAGTCAAACTTTGTTTGACTTTCTGCATTGACCAGTTTATGGTCAATGCGAAGTTCTTTTGAACTTCGCAACGTGAGCGTAATCACGATGGTTATAGTCCCTTGTGACTATGCCTACTGATTACCACGTTGTCTAGGCTCAGTGACGAGCCGTAGTTTCGGTCAAAATGCGCATTCGTGCGTATTTTGTAACCAAACTACTCTTAGGTATCAAAACCGTTTGTTTTGATACCAAACTTGTTTTCTAACTTAGTTAAGCATGTTTCAACATGCTTAGCTCGTCACTTTTAGTTTTGTGCTTGTTTAGGGTCGTAAGGGTAAGCGATCTAATCAATCGCTTATGCTTTCGAACCCGACCCATTTGGTCGATCATTAGGATCCGACCAAACACATTAGGTGACCATAGTATATAGGGAATAACCTTCCGAGGTTATACCTTATGGTCGCTTCGTTAAGTAGTTGTATGATAGGTAGTATATATGCCTTAGGTAAATTACCAAAATACCCTTTTCATGTGTAATTGGTAATTAAACATATGTAACCTAAA
The DNA here is from genome assembly GCA_030545235.1 of Helianthus tuberosus. Taxonomy (NCBI): domain Eukaryota; kingdom Viridiplantae; phylum Streptophyta; class Magnoliopsida; order Asterales; family Asteraceae; genus Helianthus; species Helianthus tuberosus. Next base: position 122,004,687 of record CM060451.1, on the reverse strand, counting down.
CTTTCGTCACTTAACTGATTTATCAACAATATTAAACATGTTAAGGCATATTTTACTTGTCATAGGACAAGTTAGGCGTTCCGAACGCGTTTTACGCGAATGACGCGTTAAAGTAGCATAAGCTACCTAAACGGCTCGTAATGGGTCGTAATCACTTAGGTTAGCTTTCATTGTAGTATGAAGGCCTTGTTAAACCATATTACATGAGTTCCCCTACTCATTTGGTTTACGAGCCTCAGTCTATCCGATCTTCCGATTTAGGTCCGGTTTATTAACATAGTTACCTATATTAGGTGCCGTTTGATATCCGTGATCTCTAGCATTGCTTGGTGGTTATCTTAGGACTTCTAAGCAATCTCAAGTGAGTACATAGACCCCTTTTTTACTGTTTTCCAAACATTTTGGGGTGAAACACATGTGCCTACTTGTTACTTTCATGCTTTCCTGTTTTCACATCATATACATGCTATGTTCAATAGTACACTTATAGTACATTGTTTTACATTACATTTTATGCTACGTGTGCCCATTGTGTGCATACTTAGTACATTGTTTTACATTACCTTTCATGCTATGTATGCCCATTGTGTGCATATTTAGTACAGTTGTTTCACGTCACATGCTATGTATGTCTATTGTTGCATAATTAGTACAGTTGTTTCACGTCACATGCTATGTATGTCTATTGTTGCATACTTAGTACAGTTCACATGCTATGTATGTCCATTTGTTGCATACTTAGTACAGTTGTTTTCATCACATGCTTACATTTTGGTATGACATTTGGTTTGTTTTGATGGATCAATATACATTCATTAACACCGATCACGCCGTTCGTTAGTAGGTAGTGGTACCATAGGAATTGACAACTCCCATTCCTGAAATCCTGGGTTTGTTTGGATTGGAAGGAATGACCGAATTCGATATACATAACTTAGATAAACCTTTAATTTGTTTAAGGGTTTATCACCACAGTCTCAAGGCTTGGATGTATGCATTCTCACAATACCGCATAGATGTTTATATCAGTATAGCATGCATTTGTTCCACAAAACATAGCTTTGATTTAAACCATGTTTTACTTCAATACTTTGTTTTTGTGCATATGGTTTAGTTGATATATTTCACTAGCCATACATATCATTTTGGTTACACATTACATGATTTACATTTGACACATAAACATTATTGACATTGGTTATACATTACATGATTTACATTTGACACATAAACATTATTGACATTGGTTATACATTACATGATTTACATCTTGACATAAACATTTTGACATATTATTCAATACATTTGGCAATTGGTTTAAACATAAACATCTTACGTTGTTGGTTTGGTTTGAGTAAGTGATTTAAGTAACGAGGCGTGTGTATTATGATACAAGCATGGTGGATACGCCGCTGGTACTTCCTATATATAAGTGATTGTATGGTATTACATATCGTAGCGTTATTTGAATCATTTCAATTTGGACATATAACATTTTATAAATTTAACATACTTTTCACAATACATTGTTTTACAAATAACTTAATTAATACAAACACATTTCACATGGTTATTCACTTAACCATGTATTATTCTTTTATACATATATATCCTTTGGTTTATTTATCACTTTTCAAATGATTTACAAGACAAAGCAAATTACAAGGTTCATGACTAAACATTTTCTTAAACAATAAGTCATGAATCCTATTTTCATAAACCTATGTATCTCACAGGCATTTTTATGCTGACGTACCTATTTTCACATGTGTTTCAGGATATGATGCATATGATTTATCAAGATACACTTAGGCGGACTTGGGCCTTAGCGACAATAAAAGATGCAAGACTAGATATTTATGTTATGTTTCTTTGATTGTCAAGACATTGTAACTACTTTAATCAATAAAACAATATTTCAATTTCCATGTGTTATGAAACAATGATTCTGTTACAACACTCCCCGACGTTTTCCGCCACGTTTTGTTGTTCTATGTGGTCGGGGTGTGACAGAAAAGTTGGTATCAGAGCTCATGGTTATAGGGAATTAGGTTATTAGTAATACTTTGACCTAGTCTATAATCTTCCTAGGACCCTAACGCGAGTTTACTTGCGTTTAGTCATAAAACAATACTGTCACCTATCCTTAGGCGACAACCACAACAAGAACATAAATTTCAAAACCGCTTTGAAAACTAATCATCTGTTCTAGGATGATTGATTACTAGGTTTTGAACCCTCTGTTATATGGTTTTGAACCCCTTTGAATTTTCAAAATCTCGTCAAAGTTTGGGTCATATAATGTGAACACGTGCAAACTGGAAGAGAGAATGCCTGTACTCTGAGTTTTCTGTCGAAGGCTAGAGTGTTCGTACAAATCCGCAGTATCGGACCAGTCACTCTTACCTGGGAACTCTTGGGGTGAGTGTTCACTTATAGGCGAGCATGTCTTCAGTGATACATTAATATGATCCGCTTACTTTGATTTGTCACCGTCTCATTTGTTTGCCTTAGGTAACAAACAAATGATTGCCAATTCTTATGCATTGCCATTCTGTTTTGTTTATCCAATAACCTTTCACTTGTTTCTTCCTATGTCTTTCATTTTCTTCTAGAATGTCTCTTCCTCTCAGCACCGGTCAAATGTCCGAGCGAACAGCCAAATTTGCCCAGCAAATAGGCGAAGTGATTCAGAAATCTGTGGATTTAGGCATTGCCATGTCTCATCTCAACAATGAAGCCTCTCGTCTCAACAATGAAGCCACTCAAGAGTCACCAAAGGAAGCAGAAGTCAAGCCAGCACCACTAGCCAAGAAACCAAACGAGGAATCAAAGACCATGGATGAACGATCCCCTAAGAAGTCAAAGAAGCGAAAGGCTTCTCAGAACTTCGCCATGGTCGCTCACAATGGTAAAGCCGTCCCCAACCAACCAGCTCAACCCCCTGCTAGGAAGCCATACAATGGAACTGCACCCTTGTGCAACCAATGTAACCTTCATCATCATGCTAGTGTGAGGTGCCGCAAATGCCAGATTTGTGGACTTATAGGTCATACAGCAAGGGTTTGCCCAACTGCAGCTGTACCAAATCAAGCTGGCGACAATCCTGCTCAAGCTCGTTTCTCACGAGGGTCTTGCTACAACTGTGGCGAGATGGGCCATTTCCAAAGGGATTGCCCAAAACTTGCTAATGCAAATCTGACCCACGGATGAGCAGTTGGCTGAGTAGAAGATGTTGCTGTCTTATGCTTTTGTTTCTTTCGTTTTCTAGTAATGTGAAACAATATGTCTTGTTCATAAATAAAAGTTGTTGTTCGCAATTCTGATATACAAGAATAGTTACATATGTGTATGGCATTTCCCTATAATACCTACATTAAGGAACTATGTTCCTTACAAACTACTTTTGCGAATTTCCCATTTTTGTGTCTACTCATGATTCCCTCGAAAAATTTTAAGTACTCGTTTCATTCCAGGAGACGAAGTACAAGAAATAAAGTGAAATTATGAGTAAACGTGCTTTTTGCACATCTGTGCCTTTGAATCCTTGGTTAGATAACTAAGGATATTTCCAAATCTCATACCCATTACGTTCTGATTTTTCAACATGCATAACATAAGTTTTCAAAGCAACCTACATAATTTCAAAACATTCTATATATAGTTCGAAAACATTTTTTTATGGTGTATTTACTTAACATAACAAATGCACAAAGCTTTGTTTGTATTTTCAAAAACACCCTTCATGATTTCAAAATGTCTCAAATATCCTGAAAACAATATTAATACAATATATTTTCTTATCAAGTGCATGCTTTCAAAAGCATCATTCATGTTTTCCAAAAACCTTATACATAATTTCAAAATTCATCTCGCATGATTTTAAAACATTTTTATAAATATACTTATCTAAAAACCTACTTTATGATTTCAAAAGTATTATATATAAAGTTTCAAAAACATTTTTTAGAACCCCATGCATAGTTTTCCAAATATATTTTCCTCATACATTTACTTAACCTTCAAATTCTGCTTCATATGTTGCCTTGACATATCCAGCATCTCAACTTCATAAGCATTTTACTTCATGTTTTGACTTAAGCACGTCCAGTGCAAGGTTTCAAAACATCTTCAACTTCTAAAATCCATGTGGGATCTTTTTTTTTTTTTATCTTCACATTTAGACCCTTGTGGATAATTATCATTCAATCAGAGTCCTTAATTGGATTCCTTATGTACCTTAATTCGAACATTTCGGTTCCTTACAATCGAAATCGAATTTTCTTTTTGAATCTTTCTATCTTTATAGTTAGATTCTTGATAACGTTTAAAGTACCAAATGAAATCCACGGAATGGATTCCTAGTGTGCTTTAAATGCATGTATGCAATTAACAAGGCAAATTAACAAACAATTTTGTGGTTATGTGATTATGTGTTTATATATTTTGTGTTTTCTTTTATGCATTTTTTTGTGTTTTTGAATACACTGGATATTCGTTACCCAAATCCTCGCAGAATCTGTCATATTTTCATATGAGGGATTCGTAGCAGGATATTCAAAAGGTACTACCTTAAATCCTTAATGGGCTTCTATGTAATAGTTAAGACCCTTGGATTATATAGTACCACTCCATGATTCATAAGAGACCCTTTAGTGGTCTAGTCAAAAAGATTGATTCACAATTTGGTTAAAGAACGACATCTAGTGATGTAGCTGAAAAGACTCCTTGGTTGTCTATTAAAATCATTTATTGATTTAATAAAAGGGACCCTATGGTGGTCTAGTCACACTCATCACAGGTTTGTTCATTTGGTTTTCCCCTACACGTTATAAAATAGACTGTGTGAACTATGCAAGGAATTGTCTAATTATGGACGCGTACATAATTATGAAATTTAGTGCACAGAAACCCAGTAAGATTTATTATGTGTAAGAACCAATAGCGACAACAATAACAAAATGAGAACGATGTAATGGAGGTACGGTGGACGCACCAATGACGCTTCATATACTTGTATATAAGTATCCCTCTTACATTGCAAGCATGATGTTATTAAAGTTACTAGAAGTTCAGAACCCTAACCAATGTTGTTCGATCTTTTCAACTTCAGGTATTCAAACTCACACAAGTTTCCTCTAGATAAAATTTCGGGACGAAATTTCCTAAAGTAGGGGATACTGTGACACCTGGGTCACTGCGACCATCAAACAAATACCAAACCAATGAAATATTGTATTTCATACTTGGGATTTGTATAAATATGTGTATCATTTGCACATATCAATTTTTGTTCAATTCCAAACTCTAAATCGCTTTCTGGAAGGTTATACGCGCACCGATGCGTAAATATAACCAGTTTAATGCAACAAACACTCTGGAATAGTGACATAAGCTTAACATACCTTAAATAACCTTTACATAGCTTAGAAATAGGCTTTGAGGGGTTCGGTGTGCTAAAATAAACTTTTGGGTCATTCAGGGACTAAAAGTGTCAAAAAGTGCACAAGTTTGCATTTTCGCGCATAACTCACGTTCTGAATACATCCGGACATCCAAAAATTTATGTAAGCACTATAATATTTTATTTTAGTGTTTGGCATAAGAAAAATCCATTCGTCACGCCATTTGGATCGTTTTTCGCGCTTATGCGCATTCCGTCGAAATTAACCGAACATCGCGATCGTATGACCAAACGAACCGACATCCGAGATATTTTTGAGCATGTTTTGAGTTCCCTATACTTTAACTTCATTTTAGAGCCTTGAAATGAGGTTAACGGGGTTCAAACGCATCGAAAATAGCTTAAAAGGGCTGCAGGGACCATTTCTGCCATTTTTGAAACTTTTCTGAATCTGGTGCATGGTGGCGTAGCGCGAGCACTAAGGCCTTTATCATCGCGCTACGCGAGCGCCTAATCTGAATAGAAAAACCAGATTCAATGTATTAACAGCTGTTAAACTCCCAACCACACACCCACACTTGCCCTTTCAGTTCATGAGAGGCCATTTTTAGTCACCACAACATTCCAACAAGTGTACGCCTTAGATTCGATCACGGTTTCCAAGAAACGATCCTAACGGTTTGGGAAATCCTATAAATACCCACATCCCCCAACTTCAAAACCCACTAGAATCTGATTTGAGAAGCTCTAAGTTGAAACCTTTGTTTCATACCTGAGCTACTTGAATCAAGATTAGCATTCGGGGACCCTCCGTAAGTATTCCTTCGTTCTTTTATTGCTTTCCGAGTCTGAAAGTCAAACTTTGTTTGACTTTATGCATTGACCAGTTTATGGTCAATGCGAAGTTCTTTTGAACTTCGCAACGTGAGCATAATCACGATGGTTATAGTCCCTTGTGAATATGCCTACTGATTACCACGTTGTCTAGGCTCAGTGACGAGCCGTAGTTTCGGTCAAAATGCGCATTCGTGCGTATTTTGTAACCAAACTACTCTTAGGTATCAAAACCGTTTGTTTTGATACCAAACTTGTTTTCTAACTTAGTTAAGCATGTTTCAACATGCTTAGCTCGTCACTTTTAGTTTTGTGCTTGTTTAGGGTCGTAAGGGTAAGCGATCTAATCAATCGCTTATGCTTTCGAACCCGACCCATTTGGTCGATCATTAGGATCCAACCAAACACATTAGGTGACCATAGTATATAGGGAATAACCTTCCGAGGTTATACCTTATGGTCGCTTCGTTAAGTAGTTGTATGATAGGTAGTATATATGCCTTAGGTAAATTACCAAAATACCCTTTTCATGTGTAATTGGTAATTAAACATATGTAACCTAAACTTTCATCACTTAACTGATTTATCAACAATATTAAACATGTCAAGGCATATTTCACTTGTCATAGGACTAGTTAGGCGTTCCGAACGCGTTTTACGCGAACGACGCGTTAAAGTAGCATAAGCTACCTAAACGGGTCGTAATGGGTCGTAAGCACTTAGGTTAGGTTTCATTGTAGTATGAAGGCCTTGTTAAACCATATTACATGAGTTCCCCTACTCATTTGGTTTACGAGCCTCAGTCTATCCGATCTTCCGATTTAGGTCCGGTTTATTAACATAGTTACCTATATTAGGTGCCGTTTGATATCCGTGATCTCTAGCATTGCTTGGTGGTTATCTTAGGACTTCTAAGCAATCTCAAGTGAGTACATAGACCCCTCTTTTACTGTTTTCCAAACATTTTGGGGTGAAACACATGTGCCTACTTGTTACTTTCATGCTTTCCTGTTTTCACATCATATACATGCTATGTTCAATAGTACACTTCTAATACATTGTTTTACATTACATTTTATGCTATGTGTGCCCATTGTGTGCATACTTAGTACATTGTTTTACATTACATTTCATGCTATGTATGCCCATTGTGTGCATATTTAGTACAGTTGTTTCACGTCACATGCTATGTATGTCTATTGTTGCATACTTAGTACAGTTGTTTCACGTCACATGCTATGTATGTCTATTGTTGCATACTTAGTACAGTTCACATGCTATGTATGTCCATTTGTTGCATACTTAGTACAGTTGTTTTCATCACATGCTTACATTTTGGTATGACATTTGGTTTGTTTTGATGGATCAATATACATTCATTAACACCGATCACGCCGTTCGTTAGTAGGTAGTGGTACCATAGGAATTGACAACTCCCATTCCTGAAATCCTGGGTTTGTTTGGAATGGAAGGAATGACCGAATTCGATATACATAACTTAGATAAACCTTTAATTTGTTTAAGGGTTTATCACCACAGTCTCAAGGCTTGGATGTATGCATTCTCACAATACCGCATAGATGTTTATATCAGTATAGCATGCATTTGTTCCACAAAACATAGCTTTGATTTAAACCATGTTTTACTTCAATACTTTGTTTTTGTGCATATGGTTTAGTTGATATATTTCACTAGCCATACATATCATTTTGGTTACACATTACATGATTTACATTTGACACATAAACATTATTGACATTGGTTATACATTACATGATTTACATTTGACACATAAACATTATTACATTGGTTATACATTACATGATTTACATCTTGACATAAACATTTTGACATATTATTCAATACATTTGGCAATTGGTTTAAACATAAACATCTTACGTTGTTGGTTTGGTTTGAGTAAGTGATTTAAGTAACGAGGCGTGTGTAATATGATACAAGCATGGTGGATACGCCGCTGGTACTTCCTATATATAAGTGATTGTATGGTATTACATATCGTAGCGTTATTTGAATCATTTCAATTTGGACATATAACATTTTATACAAATAACATACTTTTCACAATACATTGTTTTACAAACAACTTAATTAATTCAAACACATTTCACATGGTTATTCACTTAACCATGTATTATTCTTTTATACATATATATCCTTTGGTTTATTTATCACTTTTCAAAAGATTTACAAGACAAAGCAAATTACAAGGTTCATGACTAAACATTTTCTTAAACAATAAGTCATGAATCCTATTTTCATAAACCTATGTATCTCACAGGCATTTTTATGCTGACGTACCTATTTTCACATGTGTTTCAGGATATGATGCATAGGATTTATCAAGATACACTTAGGCGGACTTGGGCCTTAGCGACAATAAAAGATGGAAGACTAGATATTTATGTTATGTTTCTTTGATTGTCAAGACATTGTAACTACTTTAATCAATAAAACAATATTTCAATTTCCATGTGTTATGAAACAATGATTCTGTTACAACACTCTCCGACGTTTTCCGCCACGTTTTGTTGTTCTACGTGGTCGGGGTGTGACACCTCCAACATTGCCCAATCACAAGATGCCTAGCCATGCAAATTGCATGTTTTATGATTGGACCATAATGTCTTGGGAAGAGGGGGGCCCACTCTTTTATTTAAAAAAAACATTTTTCTTTTTAAACAATATAAGTCTTACATATATATATATATATATATATATATTTTATAACTTTTATAAAATATAAAATCATATGTTATAAGACTTATACTATTTTTATTATGTTATTTAACCCATTAAATAACGAAATAAAATATTCTCTCAAAATAAATTATCCATATAATTTATTGGTTTGTCAAGTGTAATTATTTAGAAAACCGATTTCTAAATATTATAAGTGTTAATATTTATTTGTTTGATCATATCATAAATAAATATTATAAGTGTTTGTCTAGCTTGTATTTGGGTAAGCCTCGACTTGGATCATAACGTACTAGCCACATCAATCTAATATGTGTCTTGGGCATACAGAATCCAACAATCTCCCACTTGCACAGATACATAGAAGATTGATGCAAGTAGAAAAGACCACCTAACTATAGTTTTCTACCCCTAATATGTATGACTATATTTCCCATTCAATAACATCATCCCCTTCAAGTCCATTACTTGAACATGATTTAGGTGAATCTATCATTTATCCCTTTGTTTCAGATGTCATGTCAAATCCAGAGACATAGAGTGATCACTCTCTGTTGATTTAACTTTAGGAGGCCTTAGACATCTTACTCTCAACGAATAAGAGGAACAAATCCCATCTTGACTACATACGTCTCTCACAATCACCTTGTACCACACCTGAGCTTAGCCTTATGTACTGTCATATTACTGACAGCGAAGAAATAAGTCAAGGCATAATATTTGGTGAATATCAAGACCCAATATGTATCTCAGGTCAGAGGATACTATGATATTCTCCTTTACTCAAATTTACTTATGATCAATCACAAATGATTCCATGCAGTAATATTTGAGAGCGAGTCAGTCCAATATTTGTATCCCACAAATATCTATGAACTTTGGCAGCAACACTTTGCTCTATATTCATACCTAATGAATATCCACCAATCCAAGTTCATAATAGTCTTACATTCATATTTGTTCCCACAAGTATGATCGACTACGGACATTTAGAATAAGAAACTCATTCACGGATTTAAACATGCTAATATGGAACATAACTCAACATACTATAAAGAGTTATAATAGTAGTTGTTCCAATATCCAAATACAAAATATATCAAATCCAATCACTAGAATCTCGAAGTCCTTAGGCACAAGTATGACCCTTCATGCTTTGCCCGTTCAAGGAGCTTCATGAGTGGATCCGTAATATTTTGATCAGTGTGAACTTTGCGAATACATATCTTTCCCCTTTTCAACTTCATCCCTTATGTAGTTGAAACTCCGCTCAATGTGCCTAGTCTTTTGATGTGCACGAGATTCCTTGATTTGAGTAATCGCACCATCGTTATCATAAAGATCTCTAGGAGTCCTGAATAGTAGGGACTACCCCTAGATCGGCAATAATTCAAGTGGCAGATCCATATGAATTATCTCAATCAATGAAGCGGCGATGTATTCTGATTTTGTAGTGGACAATGCTACCCTGATTGTGATCGAGAACCATCTTGATCAGTTTGGAAACTCGTATCCATGTAACCCTTTACAACGAATTCCGAAACTCGCATCCCTGTAACCCTTTACAACGAGTTCTTCTTCACAAGATCCATATATTAGAAATACATCCTTAGTCCTTCTAAGGTATTTCAATATATTTTTAATGGCCACCCAATGACCGTTACTCGCTGGTATCTTCTCGTCATGCTTAATGCGCATGACATGTCCGGTCTAGTGCATATCATTACATACATAATGAATCCTATAGCAGACGCATATGGGATTCCTTTCATTCTTTCTTGCTCATCCTTTGAGCTTGGACATTGAAATGCATTCAATATTGTCCCCTCTTGAATAGGTACCAAACCTTTCACTGAGTTCTCCATCTTGAACCTTTTCAAGACTTTGTCAATGTATGCACTTTAGTTTAAACCTATCAAGCACCTTGATCTATCCCTGTAGATCTTTATTCCCAAAATATAGGCGACTTCACCAAGATCCTTAATGGAAAAACAACTTCCAAGCCAGGTTTTTACACCTTCTATGGTTGGAATGTCATTTCCAAATAGTAGAATGTCATCGACATACAACACTAAGAAAGTAATAATGCTCCCACTAGCCTTCTTATACACAAGCTTTATCGACGTTCTTGATGAATCCATATTCCCTAATCTCTTCATCAAAACAGTGATTTCAACTTCTCGACGCTTGTTACAATCCACAGATTGATTTCTTTAACTTGCATACTTTGTTAGGATGTTTTTGATCGACAAAACCCTTAGGCTTAACCATATAGACATCTTCCTCAATATATCTATTGAGGAAAGCCATTTTGGCATCCATTTGCCAAATCTCATAATCATATTATGCAGGTATGGAAAATAACCTGAATCTACCACGTAGCATCCATCCATGAAATATCCATATCTTTTAGGTGGACTACTAATTCTACCAGATCTGCGAACGTTTTGTGTGTGTTGATCAACCACTTGATCGTTTTCTACAACCTCTAGTTGAGTGCTAGTTTAACCAAACGTGTGTCGGCTTGTGGTTCTTGATCCTCATCAAGTTCCACTGTTCTACTAATTCCTTCCACAAGGAACTTAGCTTCCAAGAACTCAGTGTTTCGAGCAACAAATACCTTTTTGCTCTGTTAGATCGTAGAATTAATATCCAATACCATCTTTAGGATATCCTACAAAGATACACTTAGTGGATCGTACTTCTAATTTGTTTGGGGTGTATTGCTTCACATAAGCTTCACAACCCATACCTTTAAATATGATAATGATGGAGCCCTTCCATGCCATATTTCAAAAGGTGTCTTATCCACTTTCTTGGTTTGGGCCACATTGAATGTACAGGCCGCGGAGAGCAAAGCGTAACCCCAAAATGATAGAGATAATGCGCTCCTAGCCATCATAGATCGAACCATATCCAAATAGAGTTTGATTCCTTCTCTATCGGAACGAAGAACTTTGATTGAGTTGATTTAGTACTTTATCTTTTGAAGGCTTTGAACATTTCAAAACTTCAACTTTGTGTCTCAACAAGTACACATAACTATAACTATTACAGTTGTTGGTAAAATTAATGAAGTATCTTTCACCATACCAAGTCATTGGCTTAAAAGGATCACATACATCCGAATGTATGATACCTAATAAATCTTTTGCCTTTTAGTTGGTACCACTAAAGGGTTTCTTGGTCATATTACTTCGTAAACAAGATTCACATGTATCAAATGAACCAATTTCATTTGTTTCCAAAAGACCATTCTTTTGAAGTGTTTGTATGCGATTCTGTTTGTATGACCAAGGCGATAATGCCAAAGATAGGTCTCACTCAAATCCATTTTGAGTTTCTTGGTGATTGCTTGGTACATTGTGCTATCAAATGACGTATTATCATGAACCAATTCATAAATACCATTTGAAAGCATAGCTTTAAAGTAAAACATGTCATTCATCGATATAAATGTCATTGTTTACAAACTTTAAATCAAAACCATATTGTCTTATAAGGGAAACTTGAATAATGTTCCAAGTCAAACTAGGAGCATATATAACATGTTTAAAACAATTTCCAAACCATTTGGAAGTTTCAAAACATAGTCTCCTTGGGCTTCAACTTGAACTTTCGCTCCATTGCCCAAGAGCAGACTAATGTCTCCCTTCTTGTAATGTCTATTTCTTTTGAACCCTTTTGCAACAAATTGCAAACATGAGTTCCACATCTGGTATCTAATACACATGTGTTTGAAGAAATAACATTAAGGTCAATATGTTTCATAAAGATTGTACCTGAGGTTTGCCTAGCATCCCTCTTGTTTTTCAACTCATCGAGATAGGTTGGACAATTCCTTTTCAAATACCCTATCTCACCTTACTCAAAGCATGGATCGTTTGTGGCAACCTTTGCCTTCTTCTCTTTTGGTTTCTCTTTAGTCTTTCTAATCTTTTTCCCTTTGAATTTCCTGTTACCATTTGCAACATTTGCTTTGGTGTCGGGGTGATGCCCTTTCTTGTTGCCACCCTCATTGATTGTTAGAATGGGTAAAGCCCTTTTACCCATGTTGAGCCTTTCGAGGTGATCAATGTGGCTTTTCATCTTAAAGACATAAGATGAGTCTGTTCTACCCTTAGGAACATTTCCTACAATTGGTTAATCATGTCGTATGTTCATGATGTTCAAAATCCTTTTGAATATCGGGAATCATAATTCCTAACATGAGGCAAGAGGCTTGCATAGTATCCTCGATATACTTAATCCAATCGTTATAGGCATGCTTATCTTCCATAAGAGGTTCATCGGGATTAGGATCGTTTTCAGTGATAGGTTACGGACGGTTTGGGTAATATTGTTAGCGGCCATCTATAAAATTTAACAAGGTTCAACTTTAGTATTTTCGATATTATTATATTTTAATCATTAATACCCTTTTATGTCCCATAGACAATTAATAATTAAAATCTAGAATCCAACATTACATTTAAATATTGGTTAGGTGACCTTTATCCCTCTATTTAAATTAACAAGGTAGTCAATGTTTGACGTTTGCAACCCTTTGCAACTTCTAGCCATATGGGATCGGTTAAACATCTGTATGTTTAGTTGGCATGTTTAATCCCATCAACACCTTTTGTTCGCCATGCTTTGGTGACCCTAAGTTCATGGTTTCCAAATCAAGTCGTCCAACTTACACACACGTGTGAGTTTATACACATAAGTGGTTAGGTGACCTTTATCCCACAAACATGGTAAACCCACCTCGAATATACAAGTTCCCTCAAATGTGGTTAGGTGAACTTTATCCCACAAAAGAGTTCCCAAGTGATTCGAGTGTTGTATAAAAGGATGGTGTTTGACTTGTTTTATAAAAGGGATTTTGAGTTTTTCAAAATTCTAGTTTAGAAAACTTTATGTACCATATATTTGCATGCATTCAAATCCTTGGTACTTTTGTGAAAACAAATTTTCAAGGTTCTTTTTAATAAAACCCATTTTATTATAAAATCATTAATTTTTAATAACCTTTTATTCACACATAAGTAAATACACATAGAATACATGAATACGCTTATGAATTCAATATGTATATAATATATGTATACACATAACAATCGAGCGAGTAAACTATCAACGCTCTAAAATACAAGGTTGCTCCAAAAATGACAAACGAGAACATAATAAAGAATTCAAGATGAACAACTTGTACGAGGTCCGAAAGACCTAGTGTCTAACGAGATTAGTACACATGTAGGTTATTGACACGTAAGGACGCTCACTTCGATATCATAATCCACGAAACGCAAATTTGTGAGTTCATGTCCCTCCTTTCACTGATTTCAATGTTTTGTTTTCAAAAACATCGAGGGGGAAATACATGCTAAAACTATTGGTATGCTAGATACGGAGTAGAAGATAACATGATCAATGTGTATAAGTAGGATGATAACATTAGTAACCATTAATCACGTAGTGACCAAGGTGCAAAAGGTGTAGATCTATTGGGCTTGAGGCACGCCCCACTCCTAGTTGTTAACCATGGAGTGCTTTTGTGATCCCAAATGATAACAAAGTGTTCTCGGTTTGGTTATTTACTTATGGTACATTTTGTCAGGGGGCTCGCTACCCACTGATAGATCCTTAAACAGACTCCATGTATGAATCAGAACATACCATGATTACAAGATGACATTTATGAGATTTCATATGATAACAAATACTGCATGAACTCGCTCAACTTTTGTTGATTTTTTTAACTACATGTATTTCAGGAAACAGGTCTTGAGCCAGTGATTCACTATGGGATTCGGGAAAACAAATGACAACGATGGCCACTTTTGGAGGGTTTGTCTTTTATATCCCAACTTCGTATGGGTATATAGGGGACAAAACCTCACTATGTTTTATGTCAAAAACTATCTTTTGTTATGTGTAAAATAACTTAGAACTATGCTATGTCAAACGTTGTTGAAACTTGGAAACTATGTTGAAAACTTGTAAACTTTTGTTGAAAACTATATATCTATGGCATCGTTGCTGGTTCATGTTGTTAATACATTTGGATGCAATGATTACCTTTCTTACGTCACACACAATACGCTTCCGCTACTAGCAGGGTGTGACAGATTGGTATCAGAGCTCCGATTGTAGTGAACCGGGGAAAAACTTTTATTAAAGTTTGGTCTACAATCACCGAAGGGCTCTCACATGAAAACAAAGTCAATAACATTACAAAAGTGATTTCTAAAGTATGACAAAATTGACAAAAGGTTTTCATTGTGTCACTATAACATGAGGATCTATCACGCGGGCTCAATCACTAGTAACGGATATGGATCAATACATGGATAGTCAATAAGGAATAGACTTGAAAACACTAAGGCTTACATGTGAAACATGAGAACAAAACATTGCATGAGATATATAGTGATTGCATGGAATACATCATAAGTAATAATACATTTTCTAACAAACATATATGCATATTGTACGGGTTGTTTGCCAGGATCAATGTCTTCATCTTCTTCTTCGGACCTTTCAGAGGTGGATCCGATGCTGGTAGTGTCGGATGATGAGTATGAGCCAGACATCATTATCATTTCTTCGGACGACGGTTCCGAGCACAGTGCCTCTTCAGACGATGACTACATGTTGGATGATTTCCAACCTTTTGCTCTTGCAGCTTTCGGGGAGGATCCCGTCCCACCTGAGGACGACGTGCTGGCTATGCCGCAGCCCCTTCATGATATTATTATCTACGTCCACCCGGAGGGTGAGCATATGGTTGTGCATCTGGCCGTACCACTATCTGTTGTTCCGTTTGTTGATCTTGAGGTCGATGACGACGTCCCAATAATACCTGTTAAGCACCTTGACGATGAGTTAGGTGACGGAGAGATTCATGATGTTGTTATACTTGAGTTACCCTCTCCGGTCGTGTCTGTTGTTGATATTTCATCTACCGCGTCTAGTATTGCTCCCTCTGCTCACACCCCTGCATCATCCCCTGATACCGTACTACCCACCCATGCTGTTGTACCACCTACCCCCACTACTGACCCCATGCACTTCCCAGGATTTCTACACTCCATGTATCCCCCACCTCATTACCAGTCTGGACCGTCATCATATCAGCCGTTATCTCATACACCCCAGGACCCCTATGCTGTGGGACCATCCCAGCCCGTCGGACTTGCCTCCGACTATGCTAGATTATATGCCGGGATATCCCCACCGGGCATGGACCCTTCGGACCCTTATCATCCTTCTCACTTTCCTCCGACTACCATGGAGGATAGGATGATATGCTACGACATCCAATTTTCCATACTCTTCCGTAGGACTCGAGAGCTTGATGCCCAGTTAGCTGCGGTCCTTGCCGCTATCACACCACCACCACCTGCATCACCACTGCCACCATTACCAGCGTCACCCCCTCCATCACCACCACCACTACCACAGTCACCACCCCCGCCATCTCCACACTAGTAGTCTGTCGGTTGTATGTTGGTCTTATGTTAGTCGTATGTATATAGCTATCTTTTGGGGAGACGATCACTTTTGTGAAGATCAAGGCTTATAAAGATCAAGACTTTTGAAGACAACTGGAAGACATGGAGATGCAATGTAGTAGAAAATCTTACTTTTGTATTGTGACTTGTACTGACTAGGGATATGTATCCCTAAGTCCTTTTGATCTTCATGAACAAATGTAACAAGTTGTCGTTATGTATAAAAGTATGTTTTCTGTATTTCACATTGTATTTCTTTTATGTTGTGGTTGATATTATGGTGATGTGATGATATTGTGGTTGATATTGTTATGACATGGTGGACTTATGGTTGATGTTATGTTATGGTGTGGTGTTATTCTACTTGTTGAGTTATACGACCATTGTGATGACTTTGTGTTATGCATGCTTGCGATTGTGTGGTTATATCATGTATATTTATATATACATTTCTTATGTATATAAACCCGATGTGTTTATATATATATTTATATACTTGGTAATATTTGTTATTAAATATTTGTCTAATGGAGGTCGATATATTATTTAGAAGACAATGCCGCCCCGTCGTGGAAGAACAAATACGAACCCGCTGCCGACAACACAAGAAGAATTGAACGAACGCATTTCCCAAGCGATTGCTCAATACGAAGCTAACCGCACTGAACAAAGCGGTGGAACAGGAGGTACTTCTGGAGGCAACCCTCCGACTGGTAATGCTTGGTTAATCTTTAACCTACGCGATACTCTCATCTATTCTAACCGTGCTCTTGATACTCACTCTTGAATTTGTGCATATGATAATTTCAGGTTGCACTTATAAGCAGCTCTTAGACTGCAAACCTCTAAATTTTGACGGTACGGGAGGTGCTGTTTCCTTCGTTCGCTGAACTGAGAAGACCGACTCAGTTATTCGAATGAGCAAGTGCCCTGCTGAACAAAGGGTTACTTATGTCACCGGACTATTCATTGATGGGGCACTATTGTGGTGTAACCTCCAGGTCCAAACGAAAGGCGAAACTACTGCGTATGGCCTGACCTGGGAGGAACTAAAAGAATTGATGAGGAAAAAGTATTGCTCAAGGTCATAAATCCAGAAGCTAGAAACGGAATTCTAGAATTTGAAAATGATTGGTGCGGATATTGCGGGTTACACGCTGCGATTTCACGATTTATCCCGTGTAGTCCCATACTTGGTGGATCCCGAATACAAGAGAATCGAAAGGTACATCTGGGGACTTGCCCCCCAAATACTAAGTCTGGTTACTACTTCTAAACCCATGGAGATCGGCGAAGCAATCGATTTAGCTGTAGCACTTACCGAGGAAGCACTACGTCAAGGAAAGTTTGATGAGTCTGGGTCGAACAAAAAGGAAACTGCTGTGGAAGCTTCGGGCTCCAATAAAAGAAAGTTTTCCCATTTTAAGAAAGGTTCGCGGGGAAGGAACAACAAGAATAACAATAACAGAGGAGAACCCGCAAAGGAAACTAGGGATGCAAAGGAATATGTTACCACTACCACCAACAACCCCGACAAGAAGTCTTACACGGGAACTGCACCGAAGTGCAACAAATGCCCCTTCCACCACTACGGGGAGTGTCGTGGCCCCAGGTGTAGCAAATGTGGTAGGTTTGGGCATCGCATTGAAGTGTGCCGGGGTACGAATACCAGGGATCAAGGTTGTTTTAATTGCGGAGACAAAGGGCACTTCAAGAAGGATTGCCTGAAAGAAATTCATGCTCGGGGAAGAGCATTTGTGATAGGAGCCAAGGACGCTCGCCAAGACCCGAATGTGGTCACCGGTACGTTCCCTATCAATAATCACTTCGCATCTATTCTTTTCGATACGGGAGCAGATTATAGTTTTATTTCTAAGGAATTTAGAGATATACTTGGGGTAGAATCGAGCAAATTAGACATTCCATACTCGATTGAATTAGCTAACGGGGAATTAGTAGAATCAGGGGAAATCATAAAGAAGTGCACCTTAGAACTGGGTGAATGAAAGTTTGACATAGATCTCTTACCAGTTCCGTTAGGTAGTTTCGATCTCGTTATTGGTATGGATTGGTTATCCGATAATCGAGCTGAAGTCATATGTCATGAGAAGATCATACGCATCCCCCTACCTGATGGAGAACATTTGCTAGTACACGGGGAGAAACAAGACACGCCCCTATGAATCATCAGTTGCATGAAATCTCAAAAATGTTTGAGGAAAGGATGTATCGCCTTTCTTGCTCATGTCGTTGACAAGAAGGTCGAGGAGCGCAAGGTGGAAGACATCCCTGTGGTAAGGGAATATCCCAAAGTCTTTCCAGAAGACTTGCCAGGACTGCCACCACAATGACTGGTGGAATTTCGTATCGGTCTTGTGCCAGGAGCGGCACCGGTGGCGAAAGCTCCATATAGACTCGCGCCCTCGGAGATGCAGGAATTATCTACTCAGCTTCAGGAGTTACTTGACAAGGGATTCATTAGACCGAGTTTCTCACCTTGGGGAGCTCCGGTGCTATTTGTCGAAAAGAAGGATGGAACCTTTCTAATGTGCATCGATTACAGAGAACTAAACAAGCTAACTATCAAAAATTGGTATCCTCTACCGAGGATCGACGACTTGTTCGATCAGTTGCAAGGTTCAAGCTTCTACTCCAAGATCGATCTGAGATCCGGATACCATCAGCTGAGGATTCAGGAGGAAAGCATTCCTAAGACAGCGTTTAGGACTCGCTATAGGCATTACAAGTTCCTTGTTATGCCTTTTGGCTTAACAAATGCTCCCGCCGTATTCATGGATTTGATGAATCGGGTATGTAAACCATACCTCGACAAGTTCATGATCGTATTCATTGATGACATTTTAATATACTCACGAACAGAGGCGGAACACGAACAACACTTGAGAACTATTCTAGAGTTGCTTAAGAAAGAACAATTGTTCGCCAAGTTCTCAAAATGCGAATTTTGGATTCGTGAAGTACAATTTCTCGGTCATGTGGTGAACGAGAAAGGAATACATGTTGATCCAGCTAAGATAGAGGCCATAAAGAACTGGAACACTCCAAAGACCCCAACGGAAGTAAGACAATTTCTGGGTTTAGCGGGATACTATTGAAGATTCATTGAGAATTTTTCTAAAATTTCTCAACCGCTAACCTCACTCACTCAAAAGGATAAAAAGTTCGATTGGGGTGAAAAACAATAAACGGCTTTTCAGCTACTTAAATATAAACTATGCCAAGCGCCAATCTTATCACTCCCTGACGGCACCGATGACTTTGTGGTGTATTGTGATGCATCGCACCAAGTGTCACACCCCGACTGCGTAAAACAACAAATCGCAGCGGAATCGTCGGGGAGTGTTGTAACAGAATCATTGTTTCAAAACACACGGAAATTTGAAGTTTCGTTTTATTAAACATTAATTATTTACATCGTCTGGAATCTAAATAAATAAGTTAAACATAGTCTATCATTGTTATTAAGTCACTAAGGCCTCGTCCAGTCCTATGTGAGCATGCATCCTAGCAATCAACATCATTCAACAACACCTGAAACATATGTGAAAACAAAGTCAGCAAAGAAATGTTGGCGAGTACATAGGTTTTTGAGAGTGTCGGATTCATGGCTAGTTTACATGTTGCAACACTTAATTTAAAAACCTTGTTTTGAAAAGTATAGTATTGCGACATAATTAACCAACTCAAATCAAGTTGGTTATAATTTATAAAATCTCGTAGCCATGATTCTTAACCCAAAACATTTATTTAATTAAATCAAATTGTAAAACATCTCGTAAAAACTTGTTAATAAATCTCGTTAATAAAATTCGTTAATAAAACTCGTATATAAAATTCGTTAATAAAACTCGTATGGTTTATATCATTTCGAAAACCTCATTTGTGTGACATCGTTTCAAAATCGTTTACCCTAGTGAACTAAATAACGCCACGGTATGTAATACGATGAAAACACTTATATATAGGAAGTACCAGCGGCGTATCCACCATGCTTTCATCACATTACACCCGTCCCGTTATCTAAACACTAACCAAAAACCAATCGTTTACCCAAATCATTTAATTCGTTAAAAATTGCTTTAGTCGTTTAAATCATTCTCGTCTTAATTGTAAACTACTTTTGATTGTCTCGCTAATAACACCCAAACCTTCGCAACTCGCCTATCGCTTCTCGCATTAATAAACCACCAAAGGGTAAATTAACAATCACAGATTCAGTCGTTACCCACCTAACCCACACATAACCATGGGCGCAGTCTGATAACGGGATTTGTCAGATCCTATGGTATCATAACCTAATACTGGTCGGTTCGGCCAAAACTAATGGATATTATTCGTTATGTAAATACAACCAACAAGTTTGTTCACTTAATCGAAATCATTATTAATTTAATATAAACCATTTTAATCGTTTTTTAAACCATTGTTATAATATCGAAAATCATTTTGAAAACCATCGTTAAAACCTCAAAAACATTTAGCACATATGAATCACCCCAAAACAATTGAAAACAGTAAAATAGGGGAACTATGTACTCACCTGAGAATGCTTAGAAGTCTTGAACAACAACCAAGCAAAGCTAGAGGGAGCACGGAATCAATCGGCAACCTAATAACTATATAAATAAACCGGACCTAAGTCGGAAGATCGGATAGGATGAGGTTTTGTAAACCAAATGAGTATTGGAACTCATATGACATGGTTTAACAAAGCTTACATTCTAAATCGAAACCTAACCTAAGTGCTTTCGACCCATTGCGACCCATTAAGGTAGCTTATGCTACTTTAACGTGTCGTTCGCGCAAAGCGTGTTCGAGGCGTCTAACTAGTCCTATGACAAGTATTATATGCCTAAACATATTGCATAACCAATTAAGTGACAAAAGTTTGTGTTACATATGCTTAATTACCAATTATGCATGAAAAGGGCATTTTGGTCATTTACCTAAGGCATATAAACTACCTATCATACAACTAATTAAACCTAAGTGACCATAAGGTATAACCTCGGAAGGTTATTCCCTATACAAATATGGTCACTAAACATTCTTGGTCGGATCCTAATGATCGACCAAACGGGTCGAGTTCGAAAGTCTAAGCGGGTGTTTAGTCCGCTTGACTTATGACTCTACACAAGCGCTAATCTAAAAGTGACGAGCTAAACATGTTAAGACATGTTTAGTTTAGTTAGAAAACAGGTTTTGATATCAAAACAAATGGTTTTGATACCCAAGAGTAGTTTGGTTACAAAATACGCATAAATACGTATTTTGGCCGAAACTACGACTCGTCACTGAGCCTAGATAACGTGGTAATCAGTAGGTATAGTCACTAGGGACTATAACCATCATGATTACGCTCACGTTATGAAGTTCAAACGAACTTCACATTGACCATAAACTGGTCAATGCAGAAAGTCAAACAAAGTTTGACTTTCACGCTAAAAATGCATAAAAGAACGAAAGAGGACTTACAAAAGGTCCAAGGAGGTTTGATCCAATTTATTCTCAGGTATGAAGTGCAAGACTTCAACTTAGAGAATGAAAATCAGATCAAATGTGAGTTTGAGAGCAAAGGGGGTGGGGTTTATATAGTTTTTGCACAACCGTTAAGATCGTTCATCGTAAAACAAGCTTCGATCTCATCCGTACACATGTGCCCATGGTTTTGTGAAACCATGGGAGCCCCTAGTTTCATTAAAACCATGTGCAAATGAGGGGAACAGCTGGAACAAGCTGGAATTTAGATTTTTCATTTTGGTCCCTTCCTAAGATAACTATGGCAGAATGTTAATTTTGGTCCTTGAATGTGCAAAACATGGTTTTTTGATGCATTTTTGACACGTTTAAGCCCCGTTAATCCCATTTCAAGGCTCTAAAATGAATTTAAAGTATAGGGAACATGAAACATGCTCAAAAATATCTCGGATGTCGGTTCGTTTGGTCGTACGGTTGCGTTGTTCGGTTAATTACGACGAAACACGAACGAATGCGAAAAACGATCCAAATTACGCGACAAATGGAATTTTATCATGCCAACCACTAAAATAAAATATTTTAATGATTACATAAAGTTTTGGATGTCCGGATGTATTCAGAACGTAAGATATGCGCGAAAATGTAAACTTATGCACTTTTTGACGCTTTTAGTCCCTGAATGACCAAAAAGTTTATTTTAGCACACCGAACCCCTCAAAGCCTATTTCTAAGCTATGTAAAGGATATTTAGGGTATGTTTAACTTATGGTCATGTTCTGGAATGTTCGTTACAGTACAAATCGGCATACTTTCACAGTTTGTCAAAATTAGTCCCTGTAAGCGAATAAACTTGATTTCGCCACACCAAACCCTCCAAAACTTATTTCTAAGTTATGTAAAGGTTATTTAAGGTATTTTAAGCCTATTTCACTATTATGGAGTGTTCGTTGCATTAAACTGGTTATATTTGCGCATCAGTGCGCGTATAACCTTCCAGAAAGCGATTTAAAGCTTGAAATCGAACAAGAATTGATATGTGCAAAAGATACACATATTTATACAAATCCCAAGTATGAAATACAATATTTCATTGGTTTGGTATTTTTTTGATGTTCGCAGAGGCACAGATGTCACACCAAGGTTTGGGTTGTGTATTAATGCAACGTGAAAAAGTCATCGCGTACGCGTCACGGCAGTTGAAAGTTCATGAAAAGAATTATACCACTCACGAACTAGAGTTGGGCGCAGTGGTATTCGCTTTGAAGATTTGGCGTCACTATCTCTATGGTACTAAGTGTACCATATTCACCGATCATAAGAGTCTTCGACACATATTCGACCAAAAGGAATTAAACATGCGCCAAAGGCGATGGGTGGAATTCTTGAACGACTATGACTGCGAAATCAGGTACCATCCGAGAAAAGCAAACGTTGTAGCGGATGCTCTCAGCCGGAAAGAAAGAGTTAGAACATTACGAGTACGGGCTTTAGAGTTGACAATCCAGACAAACTTCACTACTCGAGTGCGCGACGCACAACGGGAAGCCCTAAAGCCAGGAAATATACGAGCAGAATACTTGCGAGGAGCAAGGAAACAAATGGAAACAAACAAAGTTGACACTTTATATTTCCGGGGAAAGATCTGGATTCCCTATTTTGGTGGCCTACGAGACATAGTGCTGGATGAAGCACACAAGTCCAGATATTCGATACACCCAGGATCCGACAAGATGTATCAGGATTTAAAAGAATACTATTGGTGGCCTAAACTCAAGAAAGATATTGCGACCTATGTTGGGAATTGCCTAACTTGTGCAAAGGTCAAGGCCGAATATCAAAAGCCATCTGGGTTATTACAACAACCCGAGATTCCTGTTTGGAAATGGGAGCAGATATCAATGGACTTCATTACAGGACTCCGACGGACCTCTCGAGGTCATGACATGATTTGGGTTATCGTTGATCGATTAACCAAGTCGGCTCACTTCCTACCTATTCGTGAAAAAGACAGTACCGCGAAGTTAGCTGAAATCTACCTCAAAGAGATAATAGCACGTCATGGAGTGCCTATTTAAATAATCTCGGATCGTGATGGTCGCTTTGTGTCAAGGATTTGGCAATCCTTTCAAGCCTCGTTTGGATCTCGTTTGGATCTAAGCATGGCATTCCATCCGCAAACCGATGGCCAAAGCGAACGAACCATCCAAACATTAGAAGATAATATGGGCGGAAACTGGGACACTCATTTACCGCTGGTAGAATTCTCATATAATAACAGTTATCACACAAGCATCAAAGCCGCCCCATTCGAAGCACTATACGGACGGAAGTGCCGATCACCACTGTGTTGGGCAGAAGTCGAAGACAAACAACTCATTGGCCGTGAACTAGTCCAAGAGACTACTGAAAAGATAGCAAAGATACGAGACCGTATCAAAGCAGCTCGTGAAAGACAAAAGAGCTACGCAGACAAAAGACGTAAACCATTATCCTTCGAGGTTGGAGACAAAGTCTTACTAAAAGTCTCGCCTTGGAAAGGCGTAGCTAGATTCGGGAAACGCGAAAAACTGAACCCGAGATACATTGGGCCATTTGAAATTCTAGAAAAGATCGGTACCGTCGCGTACAAGTTGAAACTGTCGGAAGAACTCAGTAACGTACACGACACATTCCATGTGTCGACTCTCAAGAAAAGTCCGACCGTTGATACAGTTATCATCCCAGCGGATGAAATTCATGTAGACGACACACTCCAGTTTACCGAAGAACCCGTTGAGGTTATGGACCGGAAGGTCCACAAGACAAGGAGAAGTAATATCGAACTAGTCAAGGTCCGCTGGAATTCACGTCACGGACCCGAGTACACATGGGAACATGAAGATCAAATTAAGGCAAAATATCCCCACCTGTTCAAGAAGACTCCTGCAAAGGATGGCTCAACTTGAATTTCGGGACCAAATTCTTTTAACGGGGGGAGAATGTGACAACTGGCAAATAACTGGTAATTCCGTACAATCTAATCACTAGTTATATTTCTAAATCTCATGCATTTAGCATAATTTAATTACGTAACTGTGTCGTATACTGGATAACAGTGTCAGGACAAGAAAACAAAGCCAAAACATATGTTGGTTTTCGTCGTAATGTGAAACCAAACAAACAATGTCCTAAAAGTGTTGGTAAAAAGTGCTGCGTGCACTATTCACGGTTACACTATTCATGCCAGCAAACCGTGAAATCAGACCGAAACACTGAAAAACGACACTCGGATAACATAACTGAGTCCATTTATATAAGATAACATTATTATGAAAACATATCTTGCAAAGAAACAAGACTTTCCGGTATAACGCCCTAATCTCAAAAATGCCCGTTTTGGCTTAAAATATAGCATTTTTAACGCGTCCGAACCTATAACAAAGCATTTCCGGGACTTCGGAATTATGTCACTTGATGAAAAACACACTAAAACATTTTAAGGATATCAATGGGATGTCCCACAATCACAAGCTTCCGGTGTTACACCGCTATGCATTAAACTAGTCCGTTAGCGAACCGGTGAACTATTGAGCGGTATTTTCGCCACTATAACAACCAAACAAAGACCCTAGTGAACTAGTTAACCATATTTTGACGTCGCAATTACCCTAAATAAACGCCATAGTATCAATGGTGAATTAAAACCATAGCTCACGGTATTATATAGTACCTTTCGTATGCTACCCGGTATCGAACCGATGAGCGAACTAACGGTATTTTACCATCCGAAACTAATACCAACTAGTATAGTGAACTAGTTAATATCACTTAACATCCAAAACTATTAATTACACCCTAGTTTACCTAGTAAACATAACTACTATAAAAAAACTAACTACACTTAACATTATATATATGGATGTAACATTTAAAAAGAAAAAAATAATAATAATAAAATCATCACCATGCTCTCCATATTTCGTTCATAATAAGGGCCCAACAAAACTTCCTAACTTAGATTAGGAATGATGGTTTTTGGATAAGAAAGCATGGTCTAATGAGATTTCACCTCACTTGTAAGATTTCTTACAATTATAACACCACCTTTTCAAACTAACATTTCTCATTCAAAAAAATAGCTAATCACCTCCCTTTTCCTCTCTTACTTTCGACAGCCCCTAGTCCCCTTTACATCACCATTTTCATCTTCCCAAGTTCACAAATTAAACCTTAAAACTAGTACAAAGATGGCCTAGAAGCATTTCAAGCATGGAGTTTCACTAGGGACTTTCTTTAGAGCTTATCTTTCTTCTTATTATCTAATCTAGCTTGTGCACTTTGTAAGTCTACTAAACACCATATTTATGATTCTTATTATTAGTAGATTATTATTGTACAAGTTGATTATCTTGATATAAAAAGATGAAAATAAATCAAAAACCCTAAACACAAAGCTAATAAACACTAAATATGAATATATTATGTGTTGATTTATGTTGTTTAGTGTTAATATGTTCATGTTGAGTATGTTATTTTTGTTGAGATTAGTGAGTTAAAGTTTATATTTATGATGATCTTGTTGTTAGTTTCATGTAGTATTTTATATTTGTGTTCATCTTATCATGATGAACATAAATATGTGATTTAAACATGGTTATGTTTAAATCAAGAAAGATCATCATACTCATTTCATGAACTAATCATATAATTTTTGGATTACATAAAGAAACAAGGGTTTAAATAGGTTTAAAACTTAATCTTGGGAAGTTTAGTGAACTTTGTTTTTACAAGATAAATAAAACAACTTGTTTATTTCGAAAAATTACTTTAAAAAGTCTAACTTTTTATGTATAAAAAGTGTATTATGAAAGTTCATGAAATGTGGAGGTTATGTTAACATATAAACATGTATAAAAAGTGATACATTGAAACTTGCTTTGGAAAATTGATTGTGATTATGATTTAAACACGTTTTTATAACGTGGGAAACGTCATAGTTTTAGGGGAAACTATGGCGAATTTTTTTAAAAAATCTAATCGCGATTAAAGAGGGGATTAAAGGGTGATTAACAATGTTAAACGCGATTAGTGGTCATAAACGTCATTTTGGAAACCCTAATGAGAATATTTAAGTCTTAAATATTCAATAAGTTTTATGGACTAAAACTTACTCTTTTACAAAAATAAATGGTTAAAAGTGTAACCATATATGTATATATAATTTTTGGTAAAAATTATATATTTTTGGAAACTTGTCAAGTGCATGTAATATGTGCTATATGTGTATGTAATAGATACCTATAGGGTGACCAAAATAAATACACATACATGTTCCTACATGGTCCAAGAAATGCGACAATTAAATAAAATGGCTGAAATGGAAATACATAACACTTGATGACGACGAATTGGGCATATCGACATCGTGAACAAGTTACTACAATGTCGAATCTAAAAATAACATATTTTTAGACACTAAAACGAACACATAACTAAGTGACCTATAACAAGAATCCGGAAAGTCGAAAACTATAAAAATTACCAAGTATTTTTCATAGGAAAAATGAACTTATTTAAAGTTTGCTACTTGGTAACACTTTGGTAAAAATTGCAAGATTATGTTAATGGACCCATGAAGTTAGAATTGGGCCTATCAAAGTTGGTAATGGGCTAGGCCCAAATTCCTTAATACATGGGCTAGGGCCCAATGGCAATATAACATGGGCTCGGCCCAATAACAATATGACATGGGCTTGGCCCAATAACATTAAAACATGGTTTAGATACGATAACATAGATAACATGGGCTCGGCCCAATGACATGGGCTCAGCCCAATGACATGAGCAAAGGCTCAATGACATGCGTGCACTGCACGAGGACGTGTGAAGAACGAAGCCGTTCACACATAAGTCAATATACATAGAATACATGAATACGCTTATGAATTCAATATGTATATAATATATGTATACACATAACAATCGAGCGAGTAAACTATCAACGTTCTAAAATACAAGGTTGCTCCAAAAATGACAAACGAGAACATAATAAAGAATTCAAGATGAACAACTTGTACGAGGTCCGAAAGACCTAGTGTCTAACGAGATTAGAACACATGTAGGTTATTGACACGTACGGATGCTCACTTCGATATCATAATCCACGGAACGCAAATTTGTGAGTTCATATCCCTCCTTTCACTGATTTCAATGTTTTGTTTTCAAAAACTTCGAGGGGAAATACATGCTAAAACTATTGGTATGCTAGATACGGAGTAGAAGATAACATGATCAATGTGCATAAGTAGGATGATAACATTAGTAACCATTAATCATGTAGTGACCAAGGTGCAAAAGGTGTAGATCTATTGGGCTTGAGGCACGCCCCACTCCTAGTTGTTAACCATGGAGTGCTTTTGTGATCCCAAATGATAACAAAGTGTTCTCGGTTTGGTTATTTACTTATGGTACATTTTATCAGGGGGCTCGCTACCCACTGATAGATCCTTAAACAGACTTCATGTATGAATCAGAACATACCATGATTACAAGATAACATTTATGAGATTTCATATGATAACAAATACTGCATGAACTCGCTCAACTTTTGTTGATTTTTTTAACTACATGTATTTCAGGAAACAGGTCTTGAGCCGGTGATTCACTATGGGATTCGGGAAAACAAATGACAACGATGGCCACTTTTGGAGGGTTTGTCTTTTATATCCCAACTTCGTATGGGTATATAGGGGACAAAACCTCACTATGTTTTATGTCAAAAACTATCTTTTGTTATGTGTAAAATAACTTAGAACTATGCTATGTCAAACGTTGCTGAAACTTGGAAACTATGTTGAAAACTTGTAATCTTTTGTTGAAAACTATATATCTATGGCATCGTTGCTGGTTCATGTTGTTAATACATTTGGATGCAATGATTACCTTTCTTACGTCACACACAATATGCTTCCGCTACTAGCAGGGTGTGACATCTGTTTGTATGACCAAGGCGATAATGCCAAATATAGGTCTCACTCAAATCCATGTTGAGTTTCTTGGTGATTGCTTGGTACATTGTGCTATCAAATGACGTATTATCATGAACCAATTCATAAATACCATTTGAAAGCATAGCTTTAAAGTAAAACATGTCATTCATCGATATAATTGTCATTGTTTACAAACTTTAAATCGAAACCATATTGTCTTATAAGGGAAACTTGAATAATGTTCCAAGTCAAACTAGGAGCATATATAACATGTTTAAAACAATTTCCAAACCATTTGGAAGTTTCAAAACATAGTCTCCTTGGGCTTCAACTTGAACTTTCGCTCCATTGCCCAAGAGCAGACTAATGTCTCCCTTCTTGTAATGTCTATTTCTTTTGAACCCTTTTGCAACAAATTGCAAACATGAGTTCCACATCCGATATCTAATACCCATGTGTTTGAAGAAATAACATTAAGGTCAATATGTTTCATAAACATTGTACCTGAGGTTTGCCTAGCACCCCTCTTGTTTTTCAACTCATCGAGATAGGTTGGACAATTCCTTTTCAAATACCCTATCTCACCATACTCAAAGCATGGATCGTTCGTGGAAACCTTTGCCTTCTTCTCTTTTGGTTTCACTTTAGTCTATCTAATCTTTTTCCCTTTGAATTTCCTATTACCATTTGCAACATTTGCTTTGGTGTCGAGGTGATGCCCTTTCTTGTTGCCACCCTCATTGATCGTTAGAATGGGTAAAGCCCTTTTACCCATGTTGAGCCTTTCGAGGAGATCAATGTGGCTTTTCATCTTAAAGACATAAGATGAGTCCGTTCTACCCTTAGGAACATTTCCTTCAATTGGTTAATCATGTCGTATGTTCATGATGTTCAAAATCCTTTTGAATATCGGGAATCATAATTCCTAACATGAGGCAAGAGGCTTGCATAGTATCCTTGATATACTTATTCCAATTGTTATAGGCATCCTTATCTTCCATAAGAGGTTCATCGGGATTAGGATCGTTTTCAGTGATAGGTTACGGACGGTTTGGGTAATATTGTTAACGGCCATCTACAAAATTTAACAAGGTTCAATTTTAGTATTTTCGATATTATTATATTTTAATCATTAATACCCTTTTATGTCTCATAGACAATTAATAATTAAAATCTAGAATCCAACGTTACATTTAAATATTGGTTAGGTGACCTTTATCCCTCTATTTAAATTAACAAGGTAGTCAACGTTTGACGATTGCAACCCTTTGCAACTTCTAGCCATATGGGATCGGTTAAACATCTTTATGTCTAGTTGGCATGTTTAATCCCATCAACACCTTTTGTTCGCCATGCTTCAGTGACCCTAAGTTTATGGTTTCCAAATCAAGTGGTCCAACTTACACACACGTGTGAGTTTATACACATAAGTGGTTAGGTGACCTTTATACCACAAACATGGTAAACCCACCTCGAATATACAAGTTCCCTCAAATGTGGTTAGGTGACCTTTATCCCACAAAAGAGTTCCCAAGTGATTCGAGTGTTGTATAAAAGGATGGTGTTTGACTTGTTTTATAAAAGGGATTTTGAGTTTTTCAAAATTCTAGTTTAGAAAACTTTATGTACCATATATTTGCATGCATTCAAATCCTGGTACTTTTGTGAAAACAAATTTTCAAGATTCTTTTTAATAAAACCCATTTTATTATAAAATCATTAATTTTTAATAACCTTTTATTAACCAATTTTAATGATTTTGTTAAGAAGCAATTTTAAGCTTGTTGTTGATTATTAGTTTGTTAAGCATGCATATCCAAATATCATCCAAACAATAAAATAAGCAACCACACAAGCACAAACCACATATCAATAGGTGCATAACCATAGCCAATTATTTTTTACCACACTTGTTAGCCGAAACAAGTGTGTCAAAAGGTCCTTCCTAAGGGTGAATATTGACACAAATAATGTGTCGTTGAACTCCCACTTGATCCCGCATCCAAATGCTTCAAGTCTTCTTCTTGTGTTGTGATTTCTTCACATTCTTTGGGCTTCCAAATGTCTTTTATATTCAGCTCCAAACTCCTTTGGACTTCAAAATGTGTTTTGGTTATCGGGCTAAAATCCCGTTAAGAACTATGAAGTCCTTTAGGCCCGAAATTAGCCAAAACCAAAACCGCATTTTTGTGTGCATCTTCTTTTACAAAAGATATCCTAATATATTTTTTTAGTAAAATGAAATGCACCTAATCTATTTATTTTACATGCCAAATGAAAATAAATAAATTACATAACTTTACAAATGGAAGAACAAAAAATAATTAATTATTACAACCTTTGAAATAATTAAATATAAATCACGAACACAATCATTCAACATATTCACACAAGGTCATGGCTAGGTTATGAACACCAAAATATATATCCACATATATATAAAATTCAAGAAGCAAAAATGGTTTCCTTTTTACAACCTACTTTTCGGTCAAGAATGAAAAACCGAAAAAGTGGGTTTTTATCCAAACAAAACAATCATCCAAATGACATATTTTTTCAAGATATTTTTATGCATGTAAGAAAATAATCTTGAAAAACAAAAGGATAACCATATATAAAATTTCGGCCAAAGGGTTTTAACCAAACTCGAAACCCGAAAATTTCATATCCTATGAAGCATGCACTTATATAAGCGGCTCTAGATGCCATTGTTGGGTTTTTTCACATGTTTATCAAAGTATTTTTATCCTTATAAAATAAAAACGCAGCAGAAAATATTATTTAAAACATGTTACTTACAAGATATAAAACCCATTTTATATGTAAAACCCAATCCCCGGATCCATATACGAACATGCATGCTATCAAAAATTAAAACACAACCATAGGGTGTTTAGTATACTACCTTCCAAGGAGTAAAGGATATGAAGAAGATGATGCTTTTTGAACGGTTGCCTTCAAGTGTAGAAGACCTCAAGCTGGTATACCCCAAGCCTTCCAACAAACACCTTAAGTTTAGCTAGGGTTTCTACACTTATGAACTCACTAAGATTCCCTCTAGACAACCACATCATGGCCGAAAATTATGAGTGGAATAATAGTGTTCTTGCACTTGAATGTTATACTTGAAAAGGCTCTCTTAATCAATCAGACCTTGGCCGATTTTGAGAGTATTTTTACAAGTTCTTCATTTGAAAATTATCTCCTAAAATTGGCATTGTGTTGGCCGATTTTTTAGAGTATTTTTTTTACAACTCTTGCTTCCATTTTTGTCTTGCAAGATCTTATTAAAACCAAGAGAGATGTTTCCTCCAACATTGCCCAATCACAAGATGTCTAGTCATGCAAATTGCATGTTTTATGATTGGACCATAATGTCTTGGGAAGAGGCGGGGCCCACTCTTTTATTTTAAAAAAAACATTTTTCTTTTTAAACAATATAAGTCTTACATATATATATATTTTATAACTTTTATAAAATATAACATCATATGTTATAAGACTTATACTATTTTTATTATGTTATTTAACCCATTAAATAACAAAATAAATTATTCTCTCAAAATAAATTATCCATATAATTTATTTGTTTGTCAAGTGCAATTATTTAGAAAACCGATTTCTAAATATTATAAGTGTTAATATTTATTTGTTTGATCATATCATAAATAAATATTAAAAGTGTTTATCTAGCTTGTATTTGGGTATGACTCGACTTGGATCATAACGTACTAGCCACATCAATCTAATATGTGTCTTGGGCATACAGAATCCAACAATCTCCCACTTGCACAAGATACATAGAAGATTGATGCAAGTAGTAAAGACCACCTAACTATAGTTTACTACCCCTAATACGTATGACTATATTTCCCATTCAATAACATCATCCCCTTCAAGTCCATTACTTGAACATGATTTAGGTGAATCTATCATTTATCCCTTTGTTTCAGATGTCATGTCAAATCCAGAGACATAGAGTGATCACTCTCTGTTGATTTAACTTTAGCAGGCCTTAGACATCTTACTCTCAACGAATAAGATGAACAAATCCCATCTTGACTACATACGTCTCTCACAATCACCTTGTACCACAGCTGAGCTTAGCCTTATGTACTGTCATATTACTGACAGCGAAGAAATAAGTCAAGGCATAATATTTGGTAAATATCAAGACCCAATATGTATCTCAGGTCAGAGGGTACTATGATATTCTCCTTTACTCAAATTTACTTATGATCATTCACAAATGATTCCATGCAGTAATATTTGAGAGCGAGTCAGTCCAATATTTGTATCCCACAAATATCTATGAACTTTGGCAGTAACACTTTGCTCTATATTCATACCTAATGAATATCCACCTATCCAAGTTCATAATAGTCTTACATTCATATTTGTTCCCACAAGTATGATCGACTACGGACATTTAGAATAAGAAACTCATTCACGGATTTAAACATGCTAATATGGAACATAACTCAACATAGTATAAAGAGTTATAATAATAGTTGTTCCAATATCCAAATACAAAATAGATCAAATCCAATCACTAGAATATCGAAGTCCTTAGGCACAAGTATGACCCTTCATGCTTTGCCCGTTCCAGGAGCTTCGTGAGTGGATCCGCAATATTTTGATCAGTGTGAACTTTTCGAATACATATCTTTCCCATTTTCAACTTCATCCCTTATGTAGTTGAAACTCCGCTCAATGTGCCTAGTCTTTTGATTTGCACGAGGTTCCTCGATTTAAGTAATCGCACCATCGTTATCATAAAGATCTCTAGGAGTCCTGAATGGTAGGCACTACCCCTAGATCGGCAATAATTCAAGTGGCAGATCCATATGAATTATCTCAATCAATGAAGCGGCGATGTATTCTGATTCTGTAGTGGACAATGCTACCCTGATTGTGATCGAGAACCATCTTGATCAGTTTGGAAAATCGTATCCATGTAACCCTTTACAACAAATTCCGAAACTCGCATCCCTGTAACCCTTTACAACGAGTTCTTCTTCACCAGATCCATATATTAGAAATATATCCTTAGTCCTTCTAAGGTATTTCAATATATTTTTAACAGCCACCCAATGACCGTTACTCGCTGGTATCTTCCCGTCATGCTTAATGCGCATGACATGTCCGGTCTAGTGCATATCATTACATACATAATGAATCCTATAGTAGACGCATATGGGATTCCTTTCATTCTTTCTTGCTCATCCTTTGAGCTTGGACATTGAAATGCATTCAATATTGTCCCCTCTTGAATAGGTACCAAACCTTTCACAGAGTTCTCCATCTTGAACCTTTTCAAGACTTTGTCAATGTATGCACTTTAGTTTAAACCTATCAAGTGCCTTGATCTATCCCTGTAGATCTTTATTCCCAAAATATAGGCGACTTCACCAAGATCCTTAATGGAAAAACAACTTCCAAGCCAGGTTTTTACACCTTCCCTGGTTGGAATGTCATTTCCAAATAGTAGAATGTCATCGACATACAACACTAAGAAAGTAATAATGCTCCCACTAGCCTTCTTATACACAAGCTTTATCGACGTTCTTGATGAATCCATATTCCCTAATCTCTTCATTAAAACGGTGATTTCAACTTCTTGATGCTTGTTACAATCCACAGATTGATTTCTTTAACTTGCATACTTTGTTAGGATGTTTTGGATCGACAAAACCCTCAGGCTTAACCATATAGACATCTTCCTCAAGATATCTATTGAGGAAAGCCATTTTGGCATCCATTTGCCAAATCTCATAATCATATTATGCAGGTGTGGCAAATAATATCCTTATTGACTCTAGCATCGCCAAGGGCGAAAAGGTCTGATCACAATCAACCCCTTGAGTTTGATTGAAACCTTTTGCTACAAGTCTCGCTTTATAAGTATCCAAGTTACCATGCATATCAGTTTCCTTCCTGAAACCCCACTTACTTCCAACTACTTTGGAGTTAAGAGGTGCTACAACCAATTTCCATACTTGGTTGTCATACATGGACTGCATCTTTATGTTAATGGCTTCAAGCCATTTGTCACAATCGAATTTTGACAATGCATCATGGTATGTGGTTGATTCACCTGAATCTACCACGTAGCATCCATCCATGAAAAATCCATATCTTTCAGGTGGACTACTAATTCTACCAGATCTGCGAACGTTTTGTGTGTGTTGATCAACCACTTGATCGTTTCCTACAACCTCTTGTTGAGTGCTAGTTTTAACCAAACGTGTATCGGCTTGTGGTTCTTGATCCTCATCAAGTTCCACTGTTCTACTAATTCCTTCCACAAGGAACTTAGCTTCCAAGAACTCAGCGTTTCGAGCAACAAATACGAGCAACAAATACCTTTTTGCTCTGTTGGATCGTAGAATTAATATCCTATACCATCTTTAGGATATCCTACAAAGATACACTTAGTGGATCATACTTCTAATTTGTTTGGGGTGTATTGCTTCACATAAGCTTCACAACCCATACCTTTAAAGGGGGTGGCGGCGCAGCTTGTTGCCCGTCTACCAACCCATGATTTGTAATTTGCTCTAACCTTCTAATAAAAATATGATAATGATGGAGCCCTTCCATGCCATATTTCAACAGGTAGACCCACTTTCTTGGTTTGGGCCACATTGAATGTACAGGCTGCGGAGAGCAAAGCGTAACCCCAAAATGATAGAGATAATGCACTCCTAGCCATCATAGATCGAACCATATCCAAATAGAGTTCGATTCCTTCTCTATCGGAACGAAGAACTTTGATTGAGTTGATTTAGTACTTTATCTTTTGAAGGCTTTGAACATTTCAAAACTTCAACTTTGTGTCTTAACAAGTACACATAACTATAACTATTACAGTTGTTGGTAAAATTAATGAAGTATCTTTCACCATACCTAGTCATTGGCTTAAAAGGATCACATATATCCGAATGTATGATACCTAATAAACCTTTTGCCTTTTAGTTAGTACCACTAAAGGGTTTCTTGGTCATATTACTTCGTAAACAAGATTCACATGTATCAAATGAACCAATTTCATTTGTTTCCAAAAGACCATTCATTTGAAGTGTTTGTATGCGATTCTGTTTGTATGACCAAGGCGATAATGCCAAAGATAGGTCTCACTCAAATCCATTTTGAGTTTCTTGGTGATTACTTGGTACATTGTGCTATCAAATGACGTATTATCATGAACCAATTCATAAATACCATCTGAAAGCAAAGCTTTAAAGTAAAACATGTCATTCATCGATATAAATGTCAGTGTTTACAAACTTTAAATCAAAACCATATTGTCTTATAAGGGAAACTTGAATAATGTTCCATATCAAACTAGGAGCATATATAACATGTTTAAAACAATTTCCAAACCATTTGGAAGTTTTAAAACATAGTCTCCTTGGGCTTCAACTTGAACTTTCGCTCCATTGCCCAAGAGCAGACTAATGTCTCCCTTCTTGTAATGTCTATTTCTTTTGAACCCTTATGCAACAAATTGCAAACATGAGTTCCACATCCGGTATCTAATACCCATGTGTTTGAAGAAATAACATTAAGGTCAAGATATTTCATAAAGATTGTACTTGAGGTTTGCCTAGCATCCCTCTTGTTTTTCAACTCATCGAGATAGGTTGGACAATTCCTTTTCAAATACCCTATCTCACCATACTCAAAGCATGGATCGTTCGTGGCAACCTTTGCCTTCTTCTCTTTTGGTTTTGCCTTAATCTTTCTAATCTTTTTCCCTTTGAATTTACTGTTACCATTTGCAACATTTGCTTTGGTGTCGGGGTGACGCCCTTTCTTGTTGCCACCCTCATTGATCGTTAGAATGGGTAAAGCCCTTTTACCCATGTTAAGCCTTTTGAGGTGATCAATGTGGCTTTTCATCTTAAAGACATAAGATGAGTCCGTTCTACCCTTAGGAACATTTCCTACAATTGGTTAATCATGTCGTATGTTCATGATGTTCAAAATCCTTTTGAATATCGGGAATCATAATTCCTAACATGAGGCAAGAGGCAAGAGGCTTGTATAGTATCCTCGATATACTTAATCCAATCGTTATAGGCATCCTTATCTTCCATAAGAGGTTCATCGGGATTAGGATCGTTTTCAGTGATAGGTTACAGACGGTTTGGGTAATATTGTTAGCGGCCATCTACAAAATTTAACAAGGTTCAATTTTAGTATTTTCGATATTATTATATTTTAATCATTAATACCCTTTTATGTCTCATAGACAATTAATAATTAAAATCTAGAATCCAACGTTACATTTAAATATTGGTTAGGTGACCTTTATCCCTCTATTTAAATTAACAAGGTAGTCAACGTTTGACGATTGCAACCCTTTGCAACTTCTAGTCATATGGGACAGTTAAACATCTTTATGTTTAGTTGGCATGTTTAATCCCATCAACACCTTTTGTTCGCCATGCTTCGGTGACCCTAGGTTCATGGTTTCCAAATCAAGTCGTCCGACTTACACACACGTGTGAGTTTATACACATAAGTGGTTAGGTGACCTTTTTCCCACAAACCTGGTAAACCCATCTCGAATATACAAGTTCCCTCAAATGTGGTTAGGTGACCTTTATCCCACAAAAGAGTTCCCAAGTGATTCGAGTGTTATATAAAAGGATGGTGTTTGAGTTGTTTTATAAAAGGGATTTTGAGTTTTTCAAAATTCTAGTTTAGAAAACTTTATGTACCATATATTTGCATGCATTCAAATCCTTGGTACTTTTGTGAAAACAAATTTTCAAGGTTCTTTTTAATAAAACCCATTTTATTATAAAATCATTAATTTTTAATAACCTTTTATTAACTAATTTTAATGATTTTGTTAAGAACCAATTTTAAGCTTGTTGTTGATTATTAGTTTGTTAAGCATGCATATCCAAATATCATCCAAACAATAAAATAAGCAACCACACAAGCACAAACCGCATATCAATAGGTGCATAACCATAGCCAATTATTTTTTACCACACTTGTTAGCCGAAACAAGTGTGTCAAAAGGTCCTTCCTAATGGTGAATATTGACACAAATAATGTGTCGTTGAACTCCCACTTGATCCCGCATCCAAATGCTTCAAGTCTTCTTCTTGTGTTGTGATTTCTTCACATTCTTTGAGCTTCCAAATGTCTTTTATATTCATCTCCAAACTCCTTTGGAGTTCAAAATGTGTTTTGGTTATCGGGCTAAAATCCCGTTAAGAACTATGAAGTCCTTTAGGCCCGAAATTAGCCAAAACCAGAACCGCATTTTTGTGTGCAGCTTCTTTTACAAAAGGTATCCTAATACGTTTTTTTAGTAAAATGAAATGCACCTAATCTATTTATTTTACATACCAAATGAAAATAAATAAATAAATTACATAACTTTACAAATGGAAGAACAAAAAATAATTAATTATTACAACCTTTGAAATAATTAAATATAAATCACAAACACAATCA
This sequence comes from Helianthus tuberosus, assembly GCA_030545235.1. Taxonomy (NCBI): domain Eukaryota; kingdom Viridiplantae; phylum Streptophyta; class Magnoliopsida; order Asterales; family Asteraceae; genus Helianthus; species Helianthus tuberosus. Next base: position 121,966,285 of record CM060451.1, on the reverse strand, counting down.
TTCAACATATTCACACAAGGTCATGGCTAGGTTATGAACACCAAAATATATATCCACATATATATAAAATTCAAGAATAAAAAATGGTTTCCTTTTTACAACCTACTTTTCGGTCAAGAATGAAAAACCGAAAAAGTGGGTTTTTGTCCAAACAAAACAATCATCCAAATGACATAATTTTTCAAGATATTTTCATGCATGTAAGAAAATAATCTTGAAAAACAAAAGGATAACCATATACAAAATTTCGGCCAAAGAGTTTTAACCAAACTTGAAACCTGAAAATTTCATATCCTATGAAGCATGCACTCATATAAGCGGCTCTAGATGCCATTGTTGGGTTTTTTCACATGTTTATCAAAGTATTTTTATCCTTATAAAATAAAAATGCAACGGAAAATTTTATTTAAAACATGTTACTTACAAGATATAAAACCCATTTTATATGTAAAACCCAATCCCCGGATCCATATACGAACATGCATGCTATCAAAAATTAAAACACAACCATAGGGTGTTTAGTATACTACCTTCCAAGGAGTAAAGGATATGAAGAAGATGATGCTTCTTGAACGGTTGCCTTCAAGTGTAGAAGACCTCAAGCTTGTATACCCCAAGCCTTCCAACAAACACCTTAAGTTTAGCAAGGATTTCTACACTTATGAACTCACTAAGATTCCCTCTAGACAACCACATCATGGCCGAAAATTATGAGTGGAATAATAGTGTTCTTGCACTTGAATGTTAAACTTGAAAAAGCCCTCTTGATCAATCACACCTTGGCCGATTTTGAGAGTATTTTTACAAGTTCTTCATTTGAAAATTATCTCCTAAAATTGGCATTGTGTTGGCCGATTTTTTAGAGTATTTTTTTTACAACTCTTGCTTCCATTTTTGTCTTGCAAGATCTTATTAAAACCAAGAGAGATGTTGCCTCCAACATTGCTCAATCACAAGATGTCTGGCCATGCAAATTGCATATATATATTTTATAACTTTTATATATTTTAAAAAAACATTTTTCTTTTTAAACAATATAAGTCTTACATATATATATATTTTATAACTTTTATAAAATATAACATCATATGTTATAAGACTTATACTATTTTTATTATGTTATTTAACCCATTAAATAACAAAATAAAATATTCTCTCAAAATAAATTATCCATATAATTTATTGGTTTGTCAAGTGCAGTTATTTAGAAAACCGATTTCTAAATATTATAAGTGTTAATATTTATTTGTTTGATCATATCATAAATAAATATTATAAGTGTTTGTCTAGCTTGTATTTGGGTATGACTCGACTTGGATCATAACGTACTAGCCACATCAATCTAATATGTGTCTTGGGCATACAGAATCCAACAGATTTTACATACATTTGGTTTTGATACATTTAAACAATGATTTACCATTTGCTTCCGCTGAACATGTTAAACTTGGATTATGCGTATGAATGTTTTATCTTTATAAATGGAAACTTTGTTTAATATCTTGATACTAGTTCAATGTGATTGGTGGCTAGATCCCGGTACGTCACACGCCTAGCGGTGTTTCCGCATGTGCTATTTTGGGGGTGTGACAGTTTGGTATCAGAGCCACTGGTTATAGTGAACTAGGTTTTAAAACGTTTTATAAAACTAGACTATAACCGAACAGTTCAGAGAATCGAACATGACACTCAGCTCCAGATTGCATGGTTCGTCTCTTGTTTACTTATTGCACAGCATACCTAGTGTACATTTATGTATGACATTGCATGTGAACGCACACTTAGCACTACAGCATGAATTCCTATGTTACTAGCCTACGTTATGTGTTTGAAAGTGTGACGCTCCTCTAAACCTTCATGATCTATGTTATGGTGTCTTTTGTTTTGCTACTCGAAATTGAGGAACCTTTTAGCACGAGTTGGGAGGAGCTGAGATAAACATGCAAATCGCATCATTATTATGGGTGCACACATAATAATAATGTGGGGTTCATGTGAGTCCCAGTGAGGCCTGACAAGTGTGAAAAGGGTTCTGCTCCGTTGTCTGAAGTAATGATAGAACTCAGTAATCTATGGAAGTCATAGTGATGCTTGACTCCTACTCGAACCCGACTTTTAACCTTTTCCACTTGTTTATATAGAATCATGAGTGGACGAGCTGGCGGACGTGGTGGAGGCCGTAGCGGTGGACGTGGCAACATTAATATGACCCAGGCTGAATTGACCGATTTGATCAATACTCGTGTGGCTGAAGCCTTGGCAGCTCAGCAGGCTGGTATGATATGTGCCAAATACTCTTTATCCTTGTATCGCGTACTCGAATCTTACCCGTGTGTTGTGTTCTCTTTCGTCCTTAGGTCAACACGTGAATCAGAACAATCCGCATGTTTGCACGTTTAAGTCGTTCATGGATTGTAAGCCACAGACGTTCAGTGGGACTGAAGGAGCTGTGGGACTACTAGGTTGGTTTGAGAAGGCAGAATCGGTGTTTGCTATATGTAACTGTCCTGCTGGGGACAGAGTGAAGTATGCTCTGGGCACCCTGGAGGATGGTGCCTTGACTTGGTGGAATACCCAAGTCCAGAATCCAGATGCTGGGCATTGAGATGGCAAATGCAACGACATGGGAGGATTTCAAGGAATTGATGAGAGAAGAGTATTGTCCTCGTTATGGAGTACAGAAACTGGAGATCGGGTACTACAACCTGAAGATGGAAGGATCTGAGATCGAGGCGTACACGAAGCGATCTCACGAACTTGCGAATATGTGTCCTAACTTATCTCGACCACCACCTCGTAGAATCGAACTGTACATCAAAGGATTAGCCCCGCAGGTTAAGGGCTTGGTTACTGCAGCGAACCTCAACAACTTACCTCAGATCATCCGCTTAGCTCACAAGATCACAGATCAGGAGGTGGAGCGTGGCTCGCTACCACCCCGTGTTTCTGCTACTACTACTACTACTGCCACAGCTAGTACTCCTGCCACTGACAGCAAACGTAAATGGAATGATGTGGACAAGGTGTCCAATCCGAATCAGTCACAGAAGAAGCCAGACACCGGCAGCAACCGCAGTTTTAGTCAGTCGTCCTCAGTTAACCAGAATCAGGCCAGCAACTCGAATCAGGGTTCTTACGCAGGGAAGCAACCAAAGTGTAACAAGTGCAGCTACCACCATCGTGGGCCATGCACCCGAGTCTATCACAGGTGCAACAAGGTGGGCCATATGGCTAGAGATTGCAGGGCCCCACTCCCAAGGCAGCAGCAACAGCAACAACCCCCACAGCAGCAGCAGCAGGATAGGCAGCAGCCTCAACAAAACCAGGGAAATCGCAAAGGATGTTTCCAGTGTGGGGATGAGAGTCATTTCAGGAGAGATTGCCCTCAACTGAATCAAAATGCTGGTAATAACAATAATAACACTGGGAACAACAACAATGGGAACAATGGTGGGAATGGTGCGCGTGGAAGGGTGTTTACAATTGGTGCTGAGGAAGCTAGGAATGATGGCAACGTTGTGACTGGTACGTTTTCTGTGAACAATCTATTTGCTTCTGTTTTATTCGACTCTGGTGCCGATTGGAGTTATGTGTCTTTGGGGTTCAGTCGTCAGTTAGGATTAACTCCTACACCTCTTGTAACCAAACACATAGTAGAATTAGCTGATGGCAAATCGATTGAAGCCTCGCATGTTCTTTTTGGGTGTAAACTCGATCTTATGGGTCAAGTGTTCGACATTGACCTACTCCCCATTACTCTTGGAAGTTTTGATGTGGTCATTGGTATAGATTGGATGTCTAAGCACCAAGCGGAAATTCTCTGTAAGGAGAAAATCGTGTGTATCCCTCTCCCCAATGGAGAATCTTTGTCGGTCCAAGGTCATCGTAGTAGTGATGTGGTTGGCATCATCTCAGCCATGAAAGCTTAGAAGTGTCTAAGAAAGGGCTACCCTGCTATTTTAGCGCTTGTTACTGACACTCAGCCTGAAGAAAGGAAAATCGAAGACCTGCCAGTTGTTCGTGAGTTTTCCGATGTATTCCCTGAGGAACTTCCTGGTTTACCTCCACACCGTCAGGTGGAATTTCAGATTGACCTTACACCAGGAGCAGCCCCGCTTGCCCGTGCTCCTTATCGTCTTGCACCAGGGGAGTTGCAAGAACTGTCAAATCAACTCCAAGAACTGTTGGATAGAGGTTTTATCCGACCCAGTTCTTCGCCCTGGGGAGCCCCAGTTCTATTTGTGAAGAAGAAAGACGGGTCCTTTTGAATGTGTATAGATTACCGTGAACTCAACAAGGTGACCATCAAGAACCGTTATCCTTTACCAAGTATCGATGACCTGTTTGACCAGTTGCAAGGGTCAAGTTTTTACTCAAAAATCGATTTAAGATCAGGCTATCATCAGATGAGAGTCCGAGAGGAGGATGTCCCTAAAACAGCTTTTCGAACGCGGTATGGCCATTATGAGTTTCTGGTTATGCCATTAGGTTTGACAAACGCACCAGCGGTTTTCATGGACCTTATGAACCGCGTGTGCAAACCGTATCTCGACGATTTTGTCATTGTGTTCATCGATGACATCTTGATCTACTCTAAGAGCAAGGAGGACCACGAGCGACACTTGCGTCTTATCTTGGAGCTCCTGAGGAAGGAGCAACTCTACGCGAAATTCTCTAAGTGTGACTTCTTGATTCGAGAGGTACACTTCCTTGGCCACATTGTTAACGAAATGGGGATACACGTGGATCCTGCAAAAATTGATTCTATCAGAAATTGGGCGGCACCGAAGAATCCTTCAGAGGTGCGACAATTTCTCGGTCTCGCTGGGTACTATCGCAGATTTATTAAGGATTTCTCAAAGATCGCTCAACCTCTTACCTCGTTGACACAGAAAGGCGTTGTATACTCTTGGGGAACGAAGCAGGAAAATACTTTCCAACTCTTGAAACAGAAACTCTGCAGTGCACCAATCTTGTCTTTACCTGAGGGTACTGAAGATTTCGTAGTTTACTATGATGCTTCTATTCAGGGTCTCGGTTGTGTGCTAATGTAACGCGAGAAGGTAATAGCTTACGCCTCTCGGCAGTTGAAGGTTCATGAGAAGAATTACACGACTCACGACTTAGAGTTGGGGGCCGTGGTTTTCACGCTAAAGATTTGGAGGCATTATCTGTACGGTACCAAATGCACTATTTATACCGATCACAGGAGCCTACAGCATATTTTCGATCAGAAAGAGTTGAACATGCGACAGCGTTGGTGGGCAGAACACTTAAATGATTATGAATGTGCAATCAAGTATCACCCAGGCAAAGCTAACGTTGTAGCTGATGCCCTTAGTCGAAAGGAGGAAAAACCTAAGCGTGTGCGAGCCTTACAGCTCACTATTCACTCCAACCTCCCTGACCAGATCCGTTCTGCTCAAACTGAAGCGCTGAAAGAAGAAAACCTTAAAGCTGAGTATTTGCGAGGTATGGAGAAACGACTTGTGGGAAGATCTGATGGTATTCTTTGTTTTATGGAACGGATATGGGTTCCTTTGTATGGTGATCTTAGGGAGCTTGTGATGGACGAAGCGCACAAGTCTCGATACTCTGTTCACCCCGGTTCAGATAAGATGTATCAGGACCTCAAAGTCTTGTATTGGTGACCGAAGATGAAAGCCAACATCGCGACGTATGTGAGTAAATGTTTGACTTGTGCGAAAGTCAAGGTAGAGTATCAGAAACCCTTAGGCCTGCTTCAGCAACCAGAAATACCCTTGTGGAAATGGGAGCAAATTGCTATGGATTTCGTCACAGGTTTGCCAAGAACTCAAAACGGAAACGATACCATCTGGGTGATCGTTGACTGCCTCACAAAGTCAGCGCACTTTCTAGCAATCAAGGAAACTGATAAATTCTCACAACTTGCCGTTGTTTATCTAAAGGAAGTGGTTTCTAGGCACGGGGTGCCAACCTCTATTATCTCTGATCGCGACCCGCGTTTCATATCCAATTTATGGCAGTCGATGCATAAATCATTCGGCTCACGTCTCGACATGAGCACTGCTTATCACCCACAGATGGATGGTTAAAGTGAACGAACCATCCAGACACTTGAAGACATGCTGCGAGCATGTGTGATCGATTTTGGTAAGGGTTGGGAGAAACACTTGCCCCTAATAGAGTTTTCTTATAACAACAATTACCATTCCAGCATCTAGGCAGCTCCGTTCAAAGCATTGTACGGACGGAAATGCCGTTCTGCTCTTTGTTGGGCTGAGGTGGGTGACAGCCAGATCACAGGTTCGGAACTTGTACTCGAAACTTCTGAAAAGATTGTCCAGATCAGAAATCGTATGACGGCAGCGCGTGACCGGCAGAAAAGCTATGCTGACAAGCGTAGGAAACCCTTGGAGTTCGCTGTAGGCTATCGCGTTATGTTGAAAGTCTCGCCCTGGAAGGGTGTGGTGCGCTTTGGGAAGTGTGTCAAGCTTAATCCACGCTATGTCGGACCATTCAAATTCCTGGAGCAAATCGGTAAAGTGGCCTACAAGCTCGAGTTACCTGCTGAGTTAGGTAACGTTCATGATGTATTCCATGTTTCGCAACTGAAGAAGTGTGTCTCTGATGAAACACTTGTGGTACCACTTCAGGAACTGAAAATGGACGACAAATTGCAGTTTGTTGAAGAACCCATCGAAATTATGGATCGGGAAGTCAAGGTTCATAAGCATAGTCGAATTCCAATCATGAGAGTCCGTTGGAACTCAAGACGTGGACCAGAGTTCACGTGGGAACGCGAGGATCAGATGAAGCTCAAGTATCCTCAATTATTCCCAACTGACCAATCTAAGTCTGATGCAACTGGTGAATTTCGGGACGAAATTCACTTTCAAGTTGGGAATGATGTGGCACCTGCGGAAAATCCACAGTCATTCTGATTTAACATCTTGCCGCTTTGGATTACTTGCCAAATTTCAGGACGAAATTTCTTTCAAGTTGGGGATGATGTGACAACCCGAGATTTCAAGGTATTTCCTATATGCATCACTTGTTTCACAATCCTGTTTTTACAATTTGTTTTACGTGGTGTCGTGTGTAGTTTATTTGAATGATTAAAGTATTCTGATGCTTGGTTATTAAATGTGTGATGATTAATGCTTAATGTGAAATGGAAACCCATGTCGATGAAGATTAAAGTTCTTCGCCCAAACCCAAGTCGACGAAGACTAGGTCTTCGTCACAACCAACCTTCAGCGAAGGTTAGAAGTTCATCACAACCAGCACGGCGAAGAATACTCTTCGCCAAGTGAGACTTCGCCAAAAAGGGCCTCGGCCCAGGGTGGTTCGCGGCCCAACTGTTATGTGTTTGTATAACTTCTCGTAATCAGTAATCAGTAGACGTAAACACAAAACCCTAAAACACTCTTTCCCTCTCCTTCCTGTGCAACGGCAGTTGGCATTGATCGAAGCTCTCCCTTGCGGATCCTCTCATCTCTCTTGTGTTAGAAATCGGTTAGTATATTCATAATTGGTTTTAGCTTGCATTTATAAGTGCGTTGTTGTGTGATCGTGTGTATCAGTGTGTAGGGATCAAAACATAAACTAGGGTTTTAGTTATAGGATCGTAACTCAAAAACATGTGATTGATTATGATAAGAAACTATGCTTGTATCTTGTGATTAGAAACTTGGGATCTATAAACTGATGAATTGTGGTTACTGTTCGAAAGATGAATGGGAACTGTTACACTTTGAATGTTTGATGATTGTTCATAATTGAGATGCATAATTTTGATTGAAAGGTGTCGCTTAATCTAAATGGAAAACTGTCAAACTGTTAACATCAATCAAGAGGTTGTAACTGTCTGTTGACGAGTGATGAAGTACTCCCTGACAAAGAACCTAGGACGATGAAGATTAATCCTTCGTCGACTGGTTCTTGATGAACCTCCTTGAATCTTCGCCGTACTCATCCACGACGAAGGTTAATCCTTCGTCGACTGGTATTTGACGAACCCCTGGGAACCTTCGTCACATTCATTCCTGACGAAGAATAAACCTTCGCCATGGGGGCTCTTCGCCGTGAAGGCTCATGGTCAGAACAATGAGACTGTTGTGAAGTATAGGATAGTGAATAATTGGATTATAAATGCTATTTGTTGCATGATAACAATGTTGTTTAAGAATGAGTAACCTAATCTGATTTGTGTGAGTAGAAACTCTTTTGTTATATATTGTAATTGTGTCAGTCACATAGGATGTGGACTCGTATGAGAATAGGGTATTTGCTACGTATGTACAGTGATCTTTGTGATGAATACAATCTGTGATAAATATGTGATTTAATTGATTATGAAACTGATTTCATTGGTAACCACGGTAGGGTTTGGTTGACCAACTTGGATGGGTAACTAACATACCGAGCAAATCTAAGGTGAGTTCATTCCTTTTGAGCATGCGTCCCGGTGGGTGGGACAATCATTGGGTATTCCTGAGAGGAATAAGTCTTTTGGGTAAAAACTGGAATGTTAGATAATACACTCATTTCCTATCACCTTAAGTCCCAGCTTCTACCGAATAGTTACCTGAGAGGTAACGGGGTATTAGTTGATAGCGCTATTAGGCTTGGCAACCTCACACCGTACCTGAGAGGACGGGCGTGAACTAATGACCTTAAATCATGACCAATGTTAGATAGGGGGCATTGGGGATGGGCAAAACAATCTGGAAGCCATCTTGTACGGTACTCGAGTTATTATCAACATTATAATCAATGAACTGAACTAAAACACTTGGTAACTAACGTTTTCGTAAAATTATGAACTCACCAGCGTTGTCCGATACACTTGTTGCATGCTCGTAGGTCGTTAGGTACTATGGACAAGGAACTTGCTATCTGGGATTGCTGGAGTGGTCATGGGTCGCACTGCTTGGATTGCATCTCTTGCTTACTGATTTTATATACATTTGGTTTTGAGACATTTAAACAATGATTTACCATTTGCTTCCGCTGAACATGTTAAACTTGGATTATGCGTATGAATGTTTTATCTTTATAAATGGAAACTTTGTTTAATATCTTGATACTAGTTCAATATGATTGGTGGCTAGATCCTGGTACGTCACATGCCTAGCGGGGTTTCCGCATGTGGTATTTTGGGGGTGTGACATAGATGTGGCAGTTAAAATCACTGGTGGCGATATTCGAAGGGTTTTAGATTTAAAAGATAAAGATGAAGATCCAATAATCGTTCCAGAAAGACTGTGCAAAGGTTTGTGGATGAGAATGGGCTATACAGGTTTTGTAAATGATCCAGCATACACAAAGTCGAAGTTGTCAAAACCTTACAAGTTTCTTGTTCATTCAGTGATACACGCGTTAGGTCACATGAAGGGTGCTTATGATGAATCGGCAGATTATATTATGAACATTATCACTTGTTTGATTATGAATAGACCTTACAACATTTCACAAATGATTTTCAATCATATGTTGGATAACATCAAAGGTGAAAGATTCTTACAATATCCAAGGTTTGTGCAGATGCTGCTAGACGATCAGATCCCTAACTTACCAAAGGCAGATGATGACGAGTTGAAGTTAGATCATATGAACAACGAAACCTTGAAAAGGTTAGATGTATAAAGAGAAGTTGAAAAGGGAAAAGAGCCCAAGTTCAGAAAGAAGTTTGCTGCAATTGAAAAATCAGATTATCAAGCTCCAGCAGATGACAAATGGAGGCATGATAATAGTGATTCTGGAACTGAAACTAAGAAGATGCAGCCATTTAAGCCTAAGAAGACTAGGTGGTGGGTGAAGAAAGATGAAAAGAAGAAAAAGAAAACTCCAACAACTAGAACTCCAAAGGCTAAAACTCCAAAAGCTAAACCGAAGAGAGCTCCAAAGAAAAAGAAATCACCACCACATCTGGTTGATGAGCCAAATGATGTTCCTCCTGAAAATATTGATGTTATTATTGCAGCTGATGATCATGAGATTTTCTCTGGTGAAATTGAATACATTATAACTAATCAAGATGCTGCTAAAGCTACCCAGAATGTTGAAGTTGCAGCAGGTGGTGAGAAAAGTGATAAAATCTTTGAAGCTATGAAAGAAACGTTAGTTGAAGGTGAGGTGCATACAGATTCAAGCGAGACTGAAAGTGACATAGATGTTACACAGATGGCTCCAACAACATATGTCAGCGGCAAATTCAAAATTAAGGGCCCTTCTAAGAAGAAAAAGGGTTCAGATGATGAAGATGCAACTTATGAGCCTTCAGCTTCTGAAAAAGAAAAGTTACAGAAGCGTAAAGCTCAGCCTACAGGTGAAGTTTCAAGAAGGAGGAAAGTCAGAAAAACTACAGCTTCTATTCCTGAATAGATTCCGGAAGTTGAAAGGGTTGAAAACATTGAAATGGAGATTCCTGTCCAAAGTGAATTCAGAATGACTACACCTCCAACTTCTCCAATTCAAGAGTCAACTCCAGTTTAAGAAAAAGTTCATGTTACAACACCTGAGCAACCTCCAAAGACTGTTGAAGAACCGGGATCTACAACGAAGAAAATTCCAACTCCCAGGCAAGAAGGTTCACGTCAAGGTTTTCCAAAAGTTCCATCAAACCTTGATGCTGGTCCAACAGGTTTAGAAGATTTTGGAGATTTCTTTAATGATGCAAAAGTTAATGAATTATCGAAAAAGGTTGAAGAGTTAGAGAAAGCAAAAGCAGAATCTGAGGAGAAGCTGAAGCAAGTTGAAGCAGAGAATGTGGTACTAAAGAATGAGATCTTTGCAATGAATGAAAGGTTATTGAACATTGAGGCAGGCAACAATGCTTTGAACGAAACAATCGATGAGCTGTTGTCTATGAATTATGATCTGAATGATGCTGATACGACAATGAGCAATGCGAATGAAATCATGTAGAAGGAGATAGCAGATTTGAGGGAAGATAAGGAGAACAAGTCTAAGCAAATAGAGATGTTATATGTTGTTATTGAAGACAGACTTGGTATCAATGTGCATGCGGCTTTTGATGATACTGAAATCCGAAGAGCTGAGGCTCGGAGGATGGAAAGGCAACAAAAGGAAGCTGAAGAAGCCGCTGAAGCTGCAAAGGATAAAGGAAAAGGTGTTGTAGTTGATAATGAAGAAGTTCTTGGATCATCAAGTCAACAAGAACAACAACCAGATGTTGAAGTTAATGAAGAGAATGCTCTTGTCATCACACAGCTATTCGTCCTTGTTGGTGAATCAAAAATGGTATCTTACAGCAAAGAAGACAATGCAAAGAGAATAGGAGTTGAAAGACGTCGACTAAAAGCGAAGGAAGCAAAGAAAGCTCAGACTGATGAAATAGTTGACGAAGAGAATGATGATGAGGATGAAGAAGATGATGATTTGAAAGATATAGATGATTTGCATGAAAGTGATGATGATAAAGGTGATGATGATGATCAGGGTGGTAATGGTGGTGCTCTGATTGTGAGACAATCTGGTGCTAATCAACTTGATGATTACTTTAATGATGAACAGAATGAAGAAAGAGAAGATGTTCAGCCTAAGGGGGAGTCCACTTCAGGTTCTAAGCATGCTGATCTTGAAAAGGTATTCTCTAATACTCCCAAAGTTATTTATCTTAGTCATGATGTTGAAGAGGGAGAACTAGTTGAGAATTGGACGAGGGAATCAATGTTGGAAGCTTTGGGTTTGAATGATGAAAACTTCAAGTTTGACAATGAAGATGAGATTCCAACGGCTCCAGATAGTGAGTATGTGTTTAATTTTGTGGAAGATGTAGACGATTTCAATGATGTGATTCTTGAAGATGGGTCAGATTCTGACCAAGATGTTCCATTTCATTATTCTGGTCAAGACGATAATTTTCCTACTTTTGTCGAATTATTTCGCACTCACAATGAAGATGAACTCAGAAGGAAAGTTGCTGAGAAGATTAGTACAGATGGTCCTCCAAAGACACTTTCAAAGGAAGAACTTAGAGAAGAAAGAAAGAAATGGTTTAAGCAACCAATGGTTGAAGAAAGAAAGTTCAAGAGACCATTGAAGTTCTTCACACGGCATGCTGATGAATCACTTGGAGGCATTCTGTCATGGGGTTATCTGGAAGATATGAAGGTATATGCAATCAAACGTGAATATGGTGTTCAATATTTCAAGTTTCTTAAAGATATAAGGACACTACCTTGGTGGGATGTTGAAGAATTGGTGAAAACAAAGAATCTTCAGCAATGTCTACATGGTGCAGAAGTTAGATTTCATGAACAAAGGTTGTGGGGGTACATAGAGCAACAAGCTAAAATGAACTTTCCAGATTGGAGGCCTCATCGACCTAAACGCACAGTAAAGGTAGATCCTGTTGCTGGAGAGAAGGATATCACATTACATGTTAGACGACCACGATGTATGAAGAACATGCCTTTAAAGAAGATGGAGCAAGACTTCTATAAGGATTTCAAAGGGTGGGTCTTCAATCCAAAGACATGTGAAGCTGTGATAACGTTGTTTGACAAAAAGACAGGTTTCTGGAGATACATTCACGTGCTTGATCCAATGTGGCTTGTAAATTGCTCGAAGAAGGATATTGAATGTATATTCTTCAACAAGATTATGTATTATGAAGCAGACAAAGAGCAGGCGTTGAGATATCAGAAGTTGGTGAAGGTATGCTTTGAAAAAGACATTAATTCAGGACGTTATTGGGAATCGAAATGGAGAGATCTTGAATTAGAAGAATTTCTCAAAGAAGAGCGCCACAATGAGAGAATGGATAAAAAGATAGCTGAAGCTGCTCAGAGAGCCAAGTGGAGACTGGGAATGGGGCAGTTTGACACTGATCAAACTCCTATTGAAAGCGAAGAACGAAAAATTCCCAGGTGGTCCAAGACGATGGATGGTATTAAAGAATGGCGTGAATGGTGGATCAATGAAGGAAGGCACAAGTGAAAGAGAATGTTAGTAGAACGTGCAGAGGGAAGAAGAAGGAAGTACATGGAAAGATGACGCAACAGGAAGGCTTGGTCAAGACTGTACAGAAGACGACTACAGCTACATCCAAGGGGGAGTCTGTGAATGCACTATGTCTGTAGCTTTCGTCTGTATTGAGTCTTTGTTTGTCCTTTTTGATGTATTTGTAATGTTTATTATATGTTTTGTATGTAATCTGGTATGAAACGAAGTTTAGGTTTGATATGTAAGTCCATCCGGATGGATGGAGTCCATCCGGACGGATGGAGTCCATCCGAACGGATGGGTTGTAGTGATGTTTCATCCGGATGAGCAACCTCTATAAATAGAGGTGCTTGGGTCTTAGTTTTGTACTGAACATTTGTGCACCCAAGGCGAAGCCCTGCCAAAATTCTCTCAGGTTCTGTAATTCTTCTATTATCAATGAGAATGGTGTTTAACGGTATCTACGGTGTTATTCTCTTTACTACTTTCTTGGATTCCGCACACGTCAGTAGGTGTTAAGATCCGGTCTGAACGTTCGAAGACCCGAACTCACGGTCCTCACAATATATGTATTTCATATGTTTGTTTTAGAACAATATTCCATGTGATGTGTTGTTTGTTTAAACTCGTGAATCAATGTTTGCACAAGAAATTCTTCAGTTTAAAGAAGGTAACAAAATAGCAATTAAAAAAATATAAAGAGAGGATAACATGGCTTATGAGTTTGTGGTCCTTTAAATGTCAAATAAAGGGAGGCAATCGCTAGCCATTTATGTAAAAATGTGTCGACTTTTACTTACTAAAACCAGGTTAAATTTATATTTTGAAAAAAGAAAAAAGAAAACACGTCAAAAGAATTAGATGTATCCCATTAGTCAGCCCATGGCATAATCAAGTGTTTGCAACCTCTCAAAGTGTTATGCTAAAACATTGCATCATCTAAATAACAGTTTTATAAATATATTATATTGTCTAAACTCTAAAAGAACTATCTAAAAAACTGTTATTCAAATAATCCAACATTATTAGCAGAAAGTTTTGAGAGGTTGCAGATCATTAAAGAGGCCCTAAAATTCTAGCCCTTTTGACCCATAACCCATCTGATCCGCCCACTTTTCCACCTATAGATATTTATATACTATCAATTTTTAACAATCTTAGGCATTAGTTGTTGTATTGTTTGCTTTGAAAGTTGTACAATGGTATTTAGCATAGTATGAGATGATATATACAATGGGTTCTTAGTCTTATGCCATTTATATACTATTAATTTATATTTATATACTATTAATTTGAAACATTTGTGTGCATCTTTGGTTGTAAGTTGTGATTAAATGGTTGTACCTTAATCAAATATAGGTTGTAAGTTGTGCTTAAGTGGTTGTACCTTAATCAAATAATAATGGTTTCATTAACTTACCATATCCAATCTGTTTTGTATGCATGTATGGTTGTAAATTGTGCTTAAGTGGTTGTACCCTAATCAAATAATGGTTTCATTATCTTACCATATTCAATCGGTTTGATCTATTCAAGGTTGTGTTGTTTTATTTGTAAATTATTGTTATTTATAATAATCTAATTAATTTAGCCAAAATCTGCAACATATTGATGCAATGGTTGTTGTAATGTATTTTTTTTTGGTAAAGGGTTACCCCGATGAATTTTATAAATGAATCAAAAAAGTACAAGGGTGTGTCAAAGGGACACACCAACTAGACTTGACATACGAAGTCTAGGACACCACGCAACACAACCAACCAAACAACTAAACAAGTTAGACAGCCAAAAAAACAAACCAAACCCGAACTAAACAAGACACGAACAAACTACTAGCCCGGATCCACTACATCATCTTTGATATCTTCAATCTGCCATGAGCTGAAAATCCTCTCCCTAGCCGAGTTCACTCGAAATCTGAAACCCATCAGCCGCAAACGAACCGAACTTTTTATTATTTCAATCACCTGGGCAACCGTCCTCTTATTATTATTGAACAACCTGTTATTCCTCTCTTGCCAGATGTAATAAGAAGATGCTGCTATCAACAACTTACAAACAATATGATCTACTTCCTTCGATCTTGAATATTGCTCCACCCAAGTTAGTAACGATGGCCACATATTATCCACACTCGCCAAGTTTACCATCAGCTTCACATTACTCCACACTTGAGCTGCAAAGGAACACTGGAAAAACAAGTGATCCCGGCTATCACGGTCAAAATTGCATAGCGGACAGCACATTAGATTCAGATTTGTTTGACTACCCGCTTCCCAGACTGCCAATCTATCCTGGGTCTTTAATTTATTTCTGAAAGCCAGCCACATATGAAACGAGTGCCTCGGCACACATTGAGAAAACCAAACCATATTCGCCCACAAAGCATGATGTTCTCTACTTCGTATAGTGTTCCACACTTGAGCCGATTTGAACTCACCCATCTTCCCATCCAAATCTTTCCAAACCAGCCGATCCACCCCATTAGGAACTAGATTAGGGACCGAAATTGAGATTAAAACCGGAAAAAGATCAAACCAAGCTTGAGGCCATTTCCAGTTTCCATTCTGATCAATAACATCCTTAACCGTAGCCTGAAGGTTGAAACCCGCATTAGCAATGGACCTTGGTGTGATAAATGAACTAAGCGGACTCAAAGAGCACCACATATCACTCCAAACATTAGTTTGCGCGACACTTTTTAAAGAAGACCATATGTGTGGCCGAATGATATTGCCGATAGATAAAATTTTCCGCCATCCCCAGCTCATACTCCCCCGGCAAGGAACCTCCCAAAAACTTCTACCTTTAAGCTTATAATTATGAATCCATCTAACCCAAATAGACTCCCGATTAGTGATAATACTCCAAATATGGTTTGCCATAAGAGATTTATTAACATCCGAAATACTTCGAATGCCCAATCCACCTTCATCTTTAGGCAAACACACATCTTTCCAAGCTACCTTAGCACGAATTCTACCATCCGAACCTGCATTCCACAAA
Source organism: Helianthus tuberosus (assembly GCA_030545235.1). Lineage (NCBI taxonomy): Eukaryota > Viridiplantae > Streptophyta > Magnoliopsida > Asterales > Asteraceae > Helianthus > Helianthus tuberosus. The sequence continues at coordinate 121,950,322 of CM060451.1, read as the reverse complement.
AATCGATGAATTCTTTTCTCAAGCTCACTAATAACCCGAGCTGGGATAATAAAGACTGAAGCCCAATAGATGTGCATAGAAGAGAGAACCGAATTAATAAGCTGCAAACGGCCCGCAAACGACAGAGATTTGGTCACCCAATTAACAATCTTTTTATCCATACGCTCAATGAGGACTTCACAATATTTATATAAAAGTCTCGAGGATATAAGAGGAACCCCAAGATAACGGACCGGAAGGACACCCTCCTGAAATGGCATACTATCAAGAATTTCCTGCCTTATTGAAAAAGGAACATTGCAGAAGAAGACAGTGCTTTTAGCTGGACTAGGAGCTAGACCTGAAATATTAGTAAACGTCTCCAGCGCCTCCTTGATCTTTCTAACCGAAACAACATCACCATGAACAAAAACAAATAAATCATCAGCAAAAGATACATTAATAATTTTTTCCTTGGCACAGAGGGCATGATATTTATAGGAATTGTTAGCTGCTTACCGAAGCAAAAGCGATAAGACCTCCATAATTAGCGTGAATAAATAGGGCGACATTGGATCTCCTTGCCGTAATCCACGTTTGCCCTTAAAATTGTAACAACCGTCAATAAAACCGACACCCTCATAGTATTTCCGACACCCTAGTATATTTTAAAATGTCCCAATATGTCTTTAAATACAACCCGTATGTGAAAACCGAGCCCGAAATACAATATAGCATTAAAATTAAAATATAAAATCTGAAATATAAGTTGAGGCGGGCCGCGTAGGACCCACCCCAAGCTTACGCGGGCGGTATCAAGGATTAAAACTGATGTCGTTGATTTCTCTAGTTTAGGCGGGCCGCGTAAGACCCCGTTTAAGTTAACGCGGGCCGCGAGTGTCCCAAAATGTGGCGCAGCCTGGTGATGACACGTGTCATCATCGTGTCGAGCCTAGTAGATGACCCGGATAAGCTACGCGTTGACCCTGATTTGACGCGGGCCGTGTAAGCCCTGCTTATCCTTTACGCGGGCCGCATGAGACCCAAGTTCAGCACCTATATAAGAGAGCAACGGGTTTTCTTTTTCCGTCGCTCATTCCTTTCATTCTCAATCTCAATTTCTGTAGTAGGCTTATAATACGCGGGTATTATACCCCTAATTAGCGAGGTTCTGCTCCGTTGTAAGTATTATAACCCCAGTTTCGTAATAGATACGCTGCCCGATTGATTTAGGTTCCGTAACAACTGTCGTGGTTCTGCCCGACGTAGTTGTTGGAATGCCGTCTCGGGGAGGGTATCATTAATATTTTCAAAGCGTTATGATACTAACCTATGTACATTTGTATAAATTATAGATTATTCTCAGGAAACCCTTACGCGAAGTCTAAGATAGCAATGTGAGTTTATCCTCTTTTTGTTAACCTTTTTGTAATGTTTTACAAAACCTTAATTATTTTACAATGTGATTAAGCGGTGATTGAGTCTTTGTAGTTCTTCAATTACTGCCGGTATGTTGGGGTTTTGTATACAAAATTTACTACACTGTGAGTAGTAAGTCGGGATGACAATACGTTACCATTGGACAATGAGTTAGCCAATGTGTAATATGACCCACAAGTCAGTGGATTGACAGTACTAGACGGAGTAATTGTGTAGAAATAAACAATGTGATTGCTCTCAATACTGTTTTAATTGATAAAATGTTTCTTGATTAAACTGGGATTCACTCACCAGTATTTCCCACTGACAAATATTTTTAAAACGCGTTTCAGGTAACGCAATGTGACAGCCAATTAGTAAAAAGCCAGCTGGAGAGCACTGAAGGCTTGGAAAAAACGTGGCTATAAAAGTTACCTAATAAACGATGTTTTAAATTTAATAAAATAGGGTTTATCCCTATAAATGTATTGTAATAAGAAACTTGGGTTTTACCCATGTGATTATTAATATCAAATATGGTGGTTTTACTCTGATAAACATTTCCTAACTACGGTCCTGATGTAATTTCCGCTGCCAAATTAACGAAGCTGATACCACCGAAAATATGAGATCGCGTCCGCCCGTTCCCGGGACAGATAAGGGATTGGGGGTTGCGACAGAAGGTGGTATCAGAGCCTAGCCACTGGTCTGAGCCAAAGAAGTGTTCTGCTGACACTTAAACTCTAAATTTTGTGTTAGGAAATAAATTACGGAAATACGTGCATAACTGTAATTATTTGTTATGTGTTATTTTACTATTTGTTAGTTTACAGTATGAGTGATCAAGGAACCTCAGACATGAATCGTCAGTTGTCTGATTCACCTAGGAGGGAAGGTACCTCTTCACAGCCTGCCCTTTCTGGGTATTCTGCTGATCAGGAAGAAGGGTTGTTTGCTTTTAAAGCTCAATCAGAAGAGCCATTCCCTCATAAGAAACGAGGATGGTTCAGTAAGGAAGCCTTTGCACGTAAGAAAAGAATGCGAAAGTTGCAACAGCAAAGAGTTTTAGCAGCTGTTAAGCGAAAGACAGATGCCCATACACAGGATATGCTTATAAGAAGCCTAGCCAATTTTCATATCCTAGCTACAACTGCTGCTGAACCAAATCTGGAACAACTAGTAGCCCCACAACCAGAAAACCCAGATAAACCCATGGAGATAGAAAACCCTGAAAACCAAGTGGAGATGCATGATTTCAACCCAGAAGAAATCCCTAGGGTACCTGCACCAAACCCTCTAGACCCAAATTACAACCCCTGGTGGGACGATAATAGGGACTTTGTGCAACGTTACCCGATACATGAAGACACACCCATACAAAACATAGGAGCCTATCCAGGTATGGACCCTTTAGATCCCTATTACCACGATGAATATATTAGGGAAATCTTAAAAGATCCTTACCGATTTCAGGCACTTTCACCCCCATATCAGGAACCCGCACCCCAGATTCCGAACCCAGTCCTAGAACCTGCACCCCCAATGAGTGCAGAAAACGTACAAGAACTTAGGACTTTTGGGGAGGAAATTTTAGAAAGCAGTGAGAGAATGCGTCAGGTGGGAGAGCGTCTCGTATGGAAATACGATGAGCGCAATATGGATTTTTGGATAAATCCATATCCGTGAGGTGATAGAGGAGATGGTAATAATAATATAATATAATAAAATAAAAATAAAATAAAATATGTGTGTACGGATGCATATTACTATTAGTATAATTCTATTTCTGTTGGTATTGTAATTTTATTTCAGTACTAGTGTGTAATAGACGCATAGTATATGAATAGAGTATAGTCGCAATGATCGATGCTTTTGGCTAGATTACGTGCCATGTGATTAACTATATTAAATGTTATCTTGTGATATTAATGATTGGTAAATGTTTAAAATTCAGATGGCCGACGACAAAAATCAAGAAAATCTGAATAACGATAACCAGAGTAACATTAACGTGGTTAATGAGAATCCAAGCATCAATAACAATGGAAACCAAATGGATAATAGTGCTGTTCAACATATAGTAGCACATGGAATTATAGATGCAATGCCATTTATTATTCAAACCATTCAAGAAGCGAATAATAAAAGTAAGCATAGCAGTAAGCGACCCATTGAACCAGAACACAGTGTGAACAATGGACCTATACTTCAATTGCCTATTCCCAAAAGAAGAAGAACCGTGTCTTACGGTTGTTCTTACAAAGAATTCTGGTCTTGTAAACCAATAGAATTCTCGGGCAATGAAGAACCCATTGCAGCTCTACGCTGGATAGAAAAGACTGAGGCTGTTCTGAAAATAAGTAAATGTGCGGAAGGGGACAAGTTAATGTTTGCTTCCAATCTATTTAAGAATTCAGCCTTAGAATGGTGGAACACTATCCTTCAGTCTAGAGGAAGTAATAGGGTTTATAATATGGAATGGGAAGAATTTAGGAATATAGTAGAAAGGAAATTTTGCCCTCCTAATGAAAAGGAACAAATAGCAAACAAATTCCGAAATCTTAGGATGAATGGAGTGGATAGTAAGGGGTACACGAAGTTATTCTTTGAATATGCTAGAATAGTACCAACCCTTGCATCACCAGAATCGGTATTAATCTCCCGTTATATCTGGGGATTAATCGGAGAGATTAGACATGTAGTCAAAGCAGCTAGACCTCAAACTATAGAAGAAACTGTAGAACTAGCAAATACCTTGACAGATGAATTAATCCGTACAAGAGAAGAAGACCAGAGGAGAAACCTAACCCAAAGGCTTACTCAAGAATTCCGTTCTGGGAATTACAACCGTAGGAATATGGGTTCTACCTCTGCACCATACTGCAAGGTCTGCAAGAAAAAGCATTCGGGAAAATGCTCTACTCTTTGCAATTATTGCAAGATGCTAGGACACAAGGAAGAAAATTGCAGGAAGAAATCCAGTAATGGATTATGCTACAACTGTGGAGAAAAAGGTCATATCAGGCCAAATTGTCCGAAATTAGCTCCAGCCACAAACAACAAGAATACTAAAAATGCTAGAGCATTTGTTCTGATTGCAGAGGAAGCCAAAATGATTCCAGATGTCATAGCTGGTACGTTTTTAGTTAATGATGTTTTTGCTAAAGTATTATTCGACTCTGGTGCAAACCAAAGTTTTATTAATAATTCCTTTTTCAAATTTCTAAATCAGTCATTAACTAAACTACCACAAGAATGCTTAGTAGAGACAGCTAATGGAGAAACCGTTAGGATTTCTGAAATCTTGCAGTGAGCAAGAATAGAAATTTTAAATCAGAAATTTATTGCAAACCTTTATCCCATGAATCTGTCAGGATTCGATGTTGTTTTAGGAATGGATTGGTTAATAGCCAATAAAGCCAGTATTTTATGTGATCAAAAGTCAATTCAAGTAAATTCACCAAAAGGTAAAACGATCACAATTAAAGGAGATAAACCATCTAGAACTACAAAATTTATCTCTGTGATGAAAACTGCAAGTTATATAAGAAAAGGTTCTATAGTGTATTTGATTTCTATAATCACTAACACTAAAGAAAAGGAGTTAAAAGATATTCCAGTAGTATCTCAGTTTTCAGATGTATTTCCAGAAGAATTGCCAGGGCAACCTCCAGATAGAGAAGTTGAATTCGGAATCCATTTAATACCAGGAACAACACCGATTGCCAAAGCACCTTATCGTTTGGCACCTGCAGAAATGCAAGAATTGAAGAAACAATTAGACGAATTGTTAGAGAAAGGATTTATACAACCTAGTTTGTCACCATGGGGAGCGCCGATACTGTTTGTTAAAAAGAAAGACGGATCAATGCGTATGTGCATTGACTACCGTGAATTAAACAAGGTTACGATTAAGAATCGGTACCCATTACCGAGAATCGATGATCTGTTTGATCAACTGCAAGGAGCTCGATTTTTCTCTAAAATCGATTTAAGGTCAGGATATCATCAATTAAAGGTACAGGAAGAGGACATTCCTAAGACTTCATTCAGAACAAGGTATGGCCATTATGAATTTACTGTCATGCCATTTGGTTTAACCAATGCCCCAGCTGCATTTATGGACATGATGAACCGAATATGAAAGCCATATTTGGATAAATTCATAATTGTTTTCATAGATGATATTCTCATTTACTCTAAGAATAAAGAGGATCATGCAAAGCATTTGCACGCACTTTTAAGTTTATTAAGAAAGGAAAAGCTTTATGCTAAATTTTCCAAGTGCGAATTTTGGTTAAAGCAGGTACAATTTCTTGGACATTTAGTCAATCATGAAGAAATTCGTGTAGATCCCACAAAGATCGAGGCGATTACTAAATGGAAAACCCCTGAGTCACCAACCGAGGTTAGAAGTTTCTTAGGATTGGCCGGTTATTATAGAAGATTTATTCAAGATTTTTCTAGAATAGTCATTCCCTTAACTAAGCTAACCTGTAAATCTGTTAAGTTTGAATGGGGATTAAAACAAGAAGAAGCATTTAGAATCCTTAAGCAAAGATTAACCCATACACCCATACTAGCATTACCAGAAGGAGCTGAAGACTTTATAGTCTATTGTGATGCTTCTAAATTAGGTTATGGATGTGTACTGATGCAACGTCAAAAGGTTATAGCTTACGCATCTAGACAACTTAAGAATCATGAAGAGAATTATTCAACCCATGACTTGGAATTAGGAGCTATAATTTTTGCTCTTAAGATTTGGAGACATTACCTTTATGGTAGTAAGTTTACCATATTCACTGATCATAAGAGTTTAAGGTATATTTTCAAGCAAAAGGAGTTGAATATGAGACAAAGACGCTGGATGGAAATGCTTAGTGACTATGATTGTGATATCCAGTATCACGAAGGAAAAGCAAATGTAGTAGCAGATGCTTTAAGCCGAAAGTATCATGAAAAGCAAAAAAGGGTACGTTCTCTTAAATTAAATCTACAAGTAGATTTAAATGATCAGATAAGAGAAGCACAAGAATCAGTAATCAAGGAAGATACTGAAAAGCTAAAAGGTATGCTAAAAGAATTAGAACAAGGAACAGATGGAATTTGGAGATTCCATGAAAAGAGAATGTGGATACCTAAATTAGGAAACCTACGTCATCGTATATTAGAAGAAGCCTATAAGTCTAAGTATACGATGCATCCAGGAAATGATAAAATGTACCAAGATTTAAGAAAGAATTTTTGGTGGATAGGAATGAAAAAGGACATAGCAGCCTATGTTTCTAAATGTTTAACTTGTTCTCAAGTCAAAGCTGAACACCAGAAACCCTTAGGTCTATTACAACAATTAGAAATGCCGGTGTGGAAATGGGAATTAATAACAATAGATTTTGTTACTAAATTACCCAAAACAAAGAAAGGTAATGATACAATCTGGGTGATTGTAGATCGGCTAACCAAGTCAGCTCATTTTCTACCAATGAAAGAAACTTTCAGTATGGAACAATTAGCCAAATTGTATGTAAATGAAATTGTTTCTTTACATGGTATTCCTTTATCAATTGTTTCTGATAGGGATAGCCAATTTACCTCTCATTTTTGGTCAAGTTTTCAAAAGGTAATGGGAACCAAGTTAAATTTGAGCACAGCTTATCATCCTCAAACGGATGGACAAAGTGAACGGACAATTCAGACAATGGAAGACATGCTTAGAGCTTGTGTAATTGATTTCGGAGGTAATTGGGACGATCACTTACCTTTAATAGAATTTTCTTATAATAATAGTTATCACACAAGTATCAATGCTGCACCATTCGAAGCACTTTATGGACGAAAGTGCCGAACCCAGTCTGTTGGGCAGAAATTGGGGAAAAGCAACTATCTGGACCTGAGATAGTACAAGAAACAACTGACAAGATTATTCAAGTCAAGGAACGAATGAAAGCAGCACGTGATCGACAGAAAAGTTATGCCGATAACCGACGCGAACCATTGGAATTTCAAGTAAGAGATAAAGTATTATTAAAGGTCTCTCCTTGGAAAGGAGTAGTAAGATTCATCAAACGGGGAAAGCTAAGTCCCAGGTATATTGGACCTTTTGAGATTATTAGAAGAATAGGACCTGTAGCCTATCAGCTACAATTGTCAGAGGAAATGGCAGGAATACATGATGTATTTCATGTATCTAATCTCAAAAAGTGTTTAGCTGATGAATCACTGATAGTACCTCTTAAGGATATAGAGGTAAATGAACAACTCAAGTTTGTAGAAAGACCTCTACAGATTGAAGACAGGAAAGTCAAGAATCTCAAGCACAAAAGACTAGTTCTGGTCAAAGTAAAGTGGGACTCCAAAAGAGGACCTGAGTATACATGGGAGCTTGAATCTGAAATGCAAAGGAAATATCCGCATTTATTCCAGTATATCTCGAGGACGAGCTCTAAAACAAGGTGGGGAGGATGTAACAACCCTCAGTAAAACCGACACCCTCATAATATTTCCGACACCCTAGTATATTTTAAAATGTCCCAATATGTCTTTAAATACAACCCGTATGTGAAAACCGAGCCCGAAATACAATATAGCATTAAAAATAAAATATAAAATCTGAAATATAAGTTGAGGCGGGCCGCGTAGGACCCACCCCAAGCTTACGCGGGCGGTATCAAGGATTAAAACTGATGTCGTTGATTTCTCTAGTTTAGGCGGGTCGCGTAAGACCCCGTTTAAGTTAACGCGGACCGCGAGTGTCCCAAAATGTGGCGCAGCCCGGTGATGACACGTGTCATCATCGTGTCGAGCCTAGTAGATGACCCGGATAAGCTACGCGTTGACCCAGATTTGATGCTGGCCGCGTAAGCCCTGCTTATCCTTTACGCGGGCCGCATGAGACCCAAGTTCAGCACCTATATAAGAGAGCAACGGGTTTTCGTTTTCCGTCGCTCATTCCTTTCATTCTCAATCTCAATTTCTGCAGTAGGCTTATAATACGCGGGTATTATACCCCTAATTAGCGAGGTTCTGCTCCGTTGTAAGTATTATAACCCCAGTTTCGTAATAGATACGCTGCCCGATTGATTTAGGGTTCCGTAACAACTGTCGTGGTTCTGCCCGACGTAGTTGTTGGAATGCCGTCTCGGGGAGGGTATCATTAATATTTTCAAAGGGTTATGATACTAACCTATGTACATTTGTATAAATTATAGATTATTCTCAGGAAACCCTTACGCGAAGTCTAAGATAGCAATGTGAGTTTATCCTCTTTTTGTTAACCTTTTTGTAATGTTTTACAAAACCTTAATTATTTTACAATGTGATTAAGCGGTGATTGAGTCTTTGTAGTTCTTCAATTACTGCCGGTATGTTGGGGTTTTGTATACAAAATTTACTACACTGTGAGTAGTAAGTCGGGATGACAATACGTTACCATTGGACAATGAGTTAGCCAATGTGTAATATGACCCACAAGTCAGTGGACTGACAGTACTAGATGGAGTAATTGTGTAGAAATAAACAATGTGATCGCTCTCAATACTGTTTTAATTGATAAAATATTTCTTGATTAAACTGGGATTCACTCACCAGTATTTACCACTGACAAATATTTTTAAAACGCGTTTCAGGTAACACAATTTGACAGCCAATTAGTAAAAAGCCAGCTGGAGAGCACTGAAGGCTTGGGAAAAACGTGGCTATAAAAGTTACCTAATAAACGATGTTTTAAACTTAATAAAATAGGGTTTATCCCTATAAATGTATTGTAATAAGAAACTTGGGTTTTACCCATGTGATTATTAATATCAAATATGGTGGTTTTACTCTGATAAACATTTCCTAACTACGGTCCTGATGTAATTTCCGCTGCCAAATTAACGAAGCTGATACCACCGAAAATCTGAGCTCGCGTCCGCCCGTTCCCGGGACAGATAAGGGATCGGGGGTTGCGGCAAAAATACCCATGGAGATTGCCATTAATGCACAGAGAGTACGAAACCGTGTTCACACAAGTCATGATCCACTTCACCATTTTATGATGAAACCCAAAGCGATTCAGGATTTCTTTCAAGAACTCCCAATTGACTGTATCATAGGCTTTTTGAATGTCAATTTTAAATGCATACCTAGCCGGGCCCCTGTTAAGGTGATAGTTATGCATCAATTCCTGAGTGAGGAGGATATTATCTGAAATTTTCCGACCCGGCACAAAAGCAGATTGATTGATACTGACAAGAAAACCCAAGCACCCTTTCAATCGATCCGTGAGAATCTTACTAATGCATATATACAGAACATTGCAGCAAGAGATTGGCCTATAATCCAAGACCGAATCTGGAACATCTTTTTTCGGAATCAAAGCAAGAATCGTATGATTAACCTGATTAAGAAGCTTACCGTTCTCAAAAAATTGTAATACCGCCTCAGTCACTTCGTTACCAACAACATCCCAAGTATGCTTGAAAAAACCCAAAGTGTACCCATCAGGCCCAGGGGCCTTATCTTCTCCAATACTAAACATGGCTTGCTTAACCTCCTCACGAGTAATCCGACGAACCATATGATCCGCGACCTCATTGCTAAGCACATTAGTAAACAAGTTTTCCAAGTTAACCGATTGAACCGGAGCCTCCACACCCAAGAAATTCATAAAATGCGAGACCATAGCATCAGTCGCACCTTCACCTTCATGTCTAATTCCCAAAGAATCCATAACACTATAAATTTTGGTTCTAGCATTTCTAACTTTGACAGTGTTATGAAAAAACTTTGTATTTGAATCCCCCGCACAAAGCCACTCTACCTTAGATTTCTGCTTAAGAAAACATTCCTCATCATAGGCAGCCGACTGAAAATATTGAAGGCATTGAGCCTCCAATTGCCGCAAATGACTATCCAATGGATTCCGATCCAATTGAACTTGAAGATCATCTAACTTCTTCCTCAAATCATTCACCTTTACATGCAAATTACCCTGGTTAAAAAAGATCTTCCTCAACTTAGGCTTCAAATTTCACAGCTTCTTTACAACCGAAAGCATAGTGACCCCCTCAATTCTTTTCTCCCACTCAACCTTGACACTTTCCTTGAATTCGGGTTTTGAGACAATAAAATTCGGAAATTTAAAAAGTCTTGGCCGAAAACCATTGGAGCTCATGATTTTAAGAATACACGGTGTATGGTCCGACACACGAAACGGGTGAAACATAGCATATGCAGAAGGATACTGGTCTATAAACGTAACATTACCCATAATTCTATCAATTTTCTTCATTAGGCCTACTCCATTCTTTGGCTTCTGGTTCCATGTATACTGCAAACCATGCGCGTTAATATCCATCAATTCAGCTTGTTGGACACATTCATCAAATTCACGCATGCCAATAGATTGTTTAGAACTCCCATAAAACGAATCTTCAAGCTTGAGAGCTGAATTAAAATCTCCCATAACCACCCACGGTTTATCATAACAAAAAGACTTATGTTTGCATAAATCATCCCAAAGAGATCTTCGATCTTGGTACTTATTTTCAGCATAAACAAACGAACAAAACAGCACCTTTTTGCTAGCTTTAAAGAAAACCTGAGTGTGAATAATTTGGTCCGATTGAAATAGAACCATAACATCAATATTTTCAGCATTCCATCCCAGAATAATTTTGGTTCCACGACTACAAACACCACCATTTGATGTCCAACTCCAATTACGAAAGACATTCTTGCACACTTTAGCCAACTTACTAACATCCACATGCGATTCAAGAATAGCACACAATTCAACATTATTCGCTGAAGTAAGAGTACGAACCTCACTTTGTTTCAGGGGACGGTTCAAGCCCCTAACATTCCAAGACATTATGCTATCCATTTAAACCCTTAAACCCGGGAGTGCTTGCCCCCTCAGAGCCATCAATATGCTGATCATTAGACATAAACTGAGCCATTTCCGTCGGAGTAACTTCCAGAACTTCATCAACAACCTGAGACGGTCGATAAGCCTTCTCATTCATACCATCATTATTACCAATAGTGTTCTCATATCCATCCCCGTCCCCAGAATTTAACACATCAAAAGCATTAGATGTTTTTATATTAATAGAATTCGAGACTGAACCGGTATCCTTCTTCGTTCCTGAAGTACTAGCACCCGACTTGTTAAATTTTTGCCTATAAACAAATTTTGGTTTCTGTTTTTTATGCATAGCTCCAATCTTCGCAACCTTCCTTTTATCTGTAATAAACCCTTCATCATCAACTGTTACTTGTTTGGGGTTTGCATTATAAGTTTTCGGGCAATTTTGATCATGATGACCAAATATACTACACGCAGAACATCGCTGCAGTTTCCACTCATACTCAACCGTTATCTTTTCCATAATAAACCCATCCTCATCAAGCTTCGGAATCGCAACTACTATATGGTCTTTCAGCTCATTATCCGCATTAACTTCTATCAAGGCTCGAGCAAAACTGCTTCTACCCCAACTATTAGTACACATATCAGCCGTGTAACTATCTAGTCTTTTTGGAACCCCAATCTTTGATGCTAATAAACTTAACCCATCATCAGTATAGATAGCAATCGGAACATTGTGGAGCTTAACCCATATAGGAACAGATTTTATACCCTCCTTTTTTAGGCTAATGGATGGCGACCATATGTTAAGAAATAACGGAACTTTACGAATTAACCAAGGCCCACCCTCCAGAACTTTGTTCATACCTTCTTTTGAATCAAACTTGAAAAAGAAAAATCCATCCGAATTCATCATGATCTTAGCAAATCCAAACTTCGACCATACATTCTTAACGTAATACTCAACTACCGGAAACGGCAATCTATTCCCCAGAAAATAACCAAATAAAACATTATCGAATCTGTCTTGCACCTTTTTAACAACCTCTCTTGGAATGACAACGTCAGCTTCTTGATGCGTTTCCTTAGGATCCAACTTTCTAAAGTTCACTTCAGTCTTCGGCATGGAAGAATTCCTCAACTTTTCAGCGTAAGAAACAGTCTCCTCCGGTTGTTGTGGCTTATCCAAGCTAATATTATCCCTCTCGGATTGAACAGGGACAGTAATTTTCTGCAGTTCATCAATGACATTCAACACACGAGGCTCCTGTTTATTGTTTGTCACAACTCCTCGTCTAGGAATCAGAGGTTTCCCATCAATGTTCAAAATTCTACTCCCCAACCCCTTCAAAACATTCACCGGTTTCCCATGCAGATCTTCAGAATGTTCAGCATTCAAAGACGTAGGTTTTCCAAATAACTCGTTGATATCAGGAGGTTTAGAGCTCATGATCAAATCAATAGTAACACATGCAGACGTAAAAACTCATGGACCAGCAGCAAACCCTAATCAGAGGTGAAACAAATCTTTCCTTCGAAACAAAAGAAATCTCCGAACCCCCAAAAAAAACGATCAGCCGAGCAGAAAAACAAGAAGAACAAACCCTAGACTAGCTTAACCCTAACCTGTGATTCTAGTAAGATCCTATAGTGAAATCGTTACGTCCAAAAAGACAAAACAATCACACTATACAATCAGTTCGAAATCAGCAGGTTGTGGCGACGATTAGAAACAAAAAACAGATGAAAACCTAGTTTAGATCGATCACTAGATTGCTAACGAGTTCGTTATGGTTCATTTGAGTAATCAAATTACCAATCACAGACTGTTATACAAACAGATCACGAAAAAAAAACTAGGATTGCAAGGAAGAACGAAATCGCCTGGCTAGAGAGAGAACTAGGGTTTCACACCATAACCATAATGTATGCATTATGGTTTGTATAGTGGTAATGATATATATTATAAATAGATATAGATTACGATGAACATATCAAACGGGAAAAAATAGACGCGGGTTCATCGTAACGCGCGAGTACTAGATCAAGTTAGTTATTTTATTCTATATTTTACGTTTCGGTTTAATTTTTTCGCATTAACACCGCAACTTCAGTGTCGGTGGTCGCTGACAGTAGTGTGTGGCATAGTGCTCGCCCCCGCCGCAACGCGGGGGTACTTAATACTAGTTATTATACATTTACAATTTATAGGAAAATTAGATGTTATTACTGGAATACCAAAAGAAATGACTGCCAGTTGTTCTATATTAAGACTAACACATGCAAATGAATAGCTATCTTTGGCAGTTAAGAAGAAGTTAGTTATTAAACATATCTTGATGCAATATCCTTTGCTGTAGAGGCATAGCATTCCATAAATCTTTCACATTCAGCATTCCATGGCATTTGCACCTAAAAAAATTCTAAAATTCCATAGTTATAGTTCCAACTTACCCAGAGACCAAGCCATATAACCCAAAATTCTGGGTTCTGGTGGACCAGTTGCAAAACAATAAATAACACGTGATTTAGAAGCTCTTGTCTGTCACAATTGAGCATAGGGAATTTTATCACTAAATTACGCAAAAAAATATTAATTCAAGGGGCAATGTGCACCAACTAAGGCTAGAAAAAACTAAAAATGAGCACAAACAGATTTCATACAACCTTTAAAAATAATTCTACATAATGTAGAATTATAAATGCACCGCTAGAGGGGGTTGGGTCCAAATGGTAAAACCTTCATAGTTAAGGTGTTTCTCCCTTGACGTCAAGGGTTCGAGCCTCATCAAAGAGGGATTGGTGTAAAAAATTGTTATTCAAAAATGAAATGCACCACTATTTTGTATGTCTATTGTTTAGGAATTAACAACAACAAGAACCATACCCAGTAAATCCACACATAGCAAAACTATTTGTAGGGTCTGGGGAAAGTCTTACCTCCATCTCTAGGGATAGAGAGGTTGCTTTCAAAGAGACCCCTGGCTCCAAACAAAAAGTAAACAAGCAAAAGTACATTTGAAAATATAGAGCATCCAATAACAAAAGGAGTGGTGAGAGTAATGTTATGTGCCTCTACCCGTAAGCCCATGCAGGTGTCAAGAAGGAGAATGGTCACGTGTTCGATAATCAATCTTTTTATTAATTACTTGTTTTCTATTTTTTAGTAATAGTGTAGGGTGCTAGAATGAAGATCGTGGGAATGACCAGTTCTACATGTTTCCATGTTTTCTAGTTTTTAGGGTAGTAGTGGTTTAGTTGTTAGTTTGTACCTCTTTAAAAGGGATGAATTAGTCTTTTAGATTTTATGAATGAAAAATATTAAAAGAGAATTATCTCAAATCTTGCTTCCTGCTATTTTCTTTTGAGCTTAATTCACTCAACGGATTACTTATCCCAAATCCGATTGGTTCTAAAAAATAGAAAACATGTAGAACTGGAAACATATTTTTATCCCAAAACCGATTGGGATAAATAATTCGTTGAGTGCATTAAGCTCAAAAGAAAATAGCAGAAAGTAAGATTTGAGATAACTTGTCTTTCAATATTTTTCATTCATAAAATCTAAAAGACTAATTCATCCCTTTTAAAGAGGTACAAACTAACAACTAAACCACTACTACCCTAAAAATTAGAAAACATGTAGAACTGGTCATCCCCACGATCTTCATTCTAGCACCCTACACTATTACTAAAAAATAGAAAACAAGTAATTAATAAAAAGATTGATTATTGACCACGTGACCATTCTCCTTCTTGACACCTGCATGGGCTTACGGGTAGAGGCACATAACAAGTAACATAGTAAACCTATGAACAAATATGCATAATACGAAACATAATGACATGCAAAGTCACAATCACATACAAATTCCACATAAACTCAATCGATATCTAGGTCCTTAGTTCAAAACTAACACTTATGTACCCTCCCTAAAAATCTTTAACCTTAATCTTACACCTCCATGGCCAATCTTGGACCATGTCTTTAGAGAGGTGCAGCTCTAGCAAATCTTGCTTGATTCGCTCATCCGGAATCAACTTTGGTCTACCTCTACTCCTACCCAATGTTGTAAAAGTCGACCTACTTGGCCTTGTAGTCGGTGATTACTCGGTCTTCAGACCACCTCCGGAGCGAGTTTACCCTAGTCAGTGGTGGTCAAAATCGGTCAACATCGGCCTACTCGACCTTGTACTCAGACTAGTCGGACTTGTATTCAGACTAGCAGGACTTGTACTCAGACTACTCGACCATGTACTTAGTGAGGTTTAAACTTCAAACAAGTTTCATTTTAAATTATACTCATTTTGACATGAATTATGTTTATTTTTGCATACAACAATTAATTTCTTTATATTTACCATGTCCACGTATTCCCCAAGTACTCTCCGATTACTCTAATTACTCCCAACTCCCAAGTCGGCCGACCAAGGAACCACCTAGCGACTTTTGCAACATTACTCCTCCCTCCCTCAACAATGAGGTTTTCCGCTACTCTAAGTAGCGTGTTTTCTTCTTCCTTAGGAATCAATGATGCCAATTAAACTTGCTATTTAGAATTCCACAGAGTAGAATTGTGAAATCTTTATGAGATACAATCCTATGTGTTAATAGTATTTGCTTAGAACACACGCATGGCCGGCTATGATTGTGTGCGGGGAGGATTTCCACACAAGGTCCGTGAATTCGAAGGGTACGAGATTTTTTAAAAAGATTCGATATATATATATATATATATATATATATGTGTGTGTGTGTGTGTGTGTGTGTGTGTGTGTGTGTGTTACTTTTTAAAAAAAATTGTAAACACATACCAATTCCAAAATAGGCCCATTATCAAATACTTTTAAATGGTTTATAATTTAGTCCGCTACATATTAGGTTTATTGGCCCAATACCTATATGATTTTAATAAAAACTAGGGTCGTAGTTACCCATGCGTTGCGCATGGACGCGGTTGGAATTCAGAACGTATAGCACACCATTACAACCGATAAACAAATTTGTAAAATTAATTAAAATGATATATTAATTGGTTAGGGTATTTGCGCCATAACTCGTCTCTGAACATCATAATAACAACAAAACGTAAAATGATATAGTAAATAACAAAGGTAAAAACAAGGTAAACGAAAAAGAAATGATAGAAATTTGGTCGGTTTCGGCGCGCTTGTTATAGCAAAAAAAAGTTAAAAATATGTTCAAAAGAGTATCGGTGTGTTTGTAAAAAATATTAAACTAAAAAAAACCTTTGCCACACTCGTTATTGTAAAGAAAAAGAAAAATTAAAAAATATGTCTAAAACGGCATTATCGTGTTTGTTAAACAAACTATTTAGGGGTAGAAAAATAATTTGGTTAAAGTTACAGAAAAAAAAATACAATAGCTAAACTAATGGGTTGTAAATGAAAAAGTTTACACTAAATGATGAAATAGAATAAAAGATAAAAAAATTGATGAATTTGTAAAACATGCATCAGATGTAGTACAACACTATTATATAATAATAATAATAATAATAATAATAATAATAATAATAATAATAATAATGAAAAACCACTTTAGAAGAGAACTGTAGAAGTTCACTTCTTTTATATTTACATAATATAAAGAGTAAACTGCCATTTTGGTCCCTGTGGTTTGGCCAGTTTTGCCACTTTAGTCCAAATCTCAAACTTATTACATCCAGGGCCCTGTGGTTTGCATTTTGTTGCCATTTTGGTCCAAATTTCAAATTTGACCAGATTCTCCTACTTAAACCCTTCTATTTTGTCTTTATTCTCAGGGGCATTTTGGGCATTTTGTAATTATTATAACTCAATTATGTATATAAAATACCCTAAAACAATTATATATATATATATTATATACCTACACATACAGAACTCTCTCTCTCTCTCTCATCTTTCTCACTCTGCTCTCTCTCTCTCTCTCTCTCTGAACTACCAATACCACCGTCGCCGCCAACACCAACACCACCATCGCCACCCAACCCAAAATCATCATCCTCATCATCTCTCTACCCCCAAATCAAATTCCTTAAACACATCAAAAACCAAACCGGAAACCAGAAACCTTAAACAGAAGCTTGAATCTTTTTATGCAAACGATGGAGGAGAAAGGATTGATGGTGTTTGCCAGTGGGTTTGATTGACGGTGTTTGCACCGATGGAAAGTGGAAACCCTAACGGTGAGCAGAGGCAAAATCAAGAACACCAGACAAAAATGGTGAACAAAAGAATCAAGAAAACCCTTAAACCCTCCTTCTCACAAGCTTCCACGGAGGATGCCGATAATCAATCGATTGAATCTGGAGCTTTGATTGGATTGACGGTGTTTGCACCGAACGATGATGCTAGTGGGTTTGATTGGTTTACGGTGGAAGATGGGGATTGTGGTGGTGCTAGTGGTGGTTGTGGTGGTGGTGAGTGTGTTTAGAGAGAGATCTAACCTGATTTCGTGGGGATGATGCAGAGAGATGGTGGTGGTGGGGATGATGCGGTGGTGGGGGTGGTGGTTTGTGGCGGCAGGAGGAGAGAGAGAGAGAAAAAGAGAGAGACGGTGGAGGAGGTGGTGGTGGTAGGTACGGTGGTGGTGGTGATGATACACACTCTGTGCTGCATCTCTGTGAATCTGTGCTGCATCTCTGTGAATCTCGTTTCTGGTTTTGTTCTGGTTTCTCTGTGAATACGCACTCTGAGCACATACGATTTATGTTTCAGATCTGAGCACATACGATTTATGTTTCAGATCTGAGATAAGGTCGACTAGATATTGTTGTTGTGTAAAAGAATCGTTTTTTGTTGTAAATTCAGAAAACGAATAAGAATTTTTTTTTGATTTGTTGCTGCAGATTGATATTGTTACGACTGAATCTGATTAAGTTGCAGGTTGTAAATTCGTGGTGTTTATGAATCTAAGATTGAAGTTTGTGTGTTCAACATAAATCAAAGTTGAATCAAAACTGTAGGTTTGTTGTGTATTGCATCGACGAAGAAGAGTGAATTTTGTTAAAGTGCGGCTGCTGTTCTTTCAGTTTAGGGAAGGAAGATGATGAGGTTGAAGATGATGAGGGTGGGGGTGGGTAGTTGGGCGGTGGTTGCAGGGGGTGCGAGAGGGTGGTGGCAGGTGGTGGTGCTTGGCGGCGAGAGGGGGGTGGTGGTGGTTGAAGATGATGAGGTTGAACATGATGAGGTTGAAGATGATGATGATCAGGGGTTGAGGTTGAAGATGATGATTATCTGGGGTTTTTTATATTTTGGGGTTTTTTATTAAATGAATTGCTTTAAATAAAACATAAATGACCAAAATACCCCTGCACTAAAGGACAAAATAGGCAGCTCTCAACAGTCAAAAATGGGGTTTTTTGGATTTTGGACTAAAATGGCAACAAAATGTAAACCACAGAGACCCATATGTAATAAGTTTGAGATTTGGACTAAAGTGGCAAAACTGGCCAAACCATAGGGACCAAAATGGCAGTTTACTCTAATATAAATTTACAACAAGTTTAGGCATTAGGGTGTTGTACCCTATATTTTAGGGGTTTTTCAAAAAAAAATTATGTTTCACTTTAAACCCAAAACTACTTGATTTTGTAGTTTTAACCCAAAAGTTTATAGTTTTTCCAATTTTACCTCACAACCTTTTTACTTTCAACTTTGATCCCCTATGTTTTACATATTTTGCAAAAATTTTCGTTTTACGTTTAGATCTAAATTTTGTGACTTAACACGACACAATGTGTGTGTGGTTCAACGATTTTACGTTTTGTTATACGCTTCATTCTAAATTTTGCGAGTTAACATAGGGCAACGTACGTGTGTGGTTCAGTGTGTTTACGTCGTCTATTTTTTCCCCGTTTAATAAGTTCGTCACAATGCGCGAGTCCTAAATCGAGTTAGTTATTATTTTCTATGTTTTATATGTTGGTCTAATTTTTCCACGTTAAGATGCCGCAACTTCAATGTTGGTGGTCGTTGGCTATAGTGTGGCATTGGTGCTATTTGTCACGGTTTTACGCCCCTGTCGCAACGCATGGAGCTTAATACGATAGGTTATTTATATGGATACAAGTCATGTAACGTAGTAATTATGATACCATTAATTGTATTGAGCTTATTTGGTGAATTACTTATTTGTATAAGATAGTAATACAGATTTAACCGACAAAAACATCTTTAACACATTGTAAATGTGAATCTGATCAACATGTCAATTTCGTTGGCCGCGGCATAACGCACGCAGGTCAATCTTCTAGTTATATATAATTATAACAGAGTAAAATGCACGGATAGTCCCTGTGGTTTTGCAAAATAACACCTATAGTCCCCAACTTTTGGAAATTACACTGGTGGTCCCTGTGGTTTGACAGTTTGTTACTCGGATAGTCCTTGGAGTGGATGACGGTTAGTTTTCTCCGTTAAGTGGATGTGAAATGACAAATTTACCCTTCATCTTCTTTCCATGACGGTGGTGGTGGTGGTATGGAGGATATGAGTGGATGATGGTTAGTCCCTCCTTTTCCATTTTTTGTTTGGTGTGCACCATAAAATATTACCTGTGCTTGTCTTTGATTAAAGATCATCTTCCATTTTGTGTAATTTTATCTAATCAGATCCCTTTTTCATATCTCATCCATCCGAATAACATCTTATTATATAATCCAAAATCCAAGAAACGAATGGAAGATAAATATCCATCACAGAATACAATTGTTCTAATGGATCTAAATATGATTTCAGATCTGATTTTACGGGGTTGACGGAAATGCAAAGGTCGCGGTGACATCAAGATTAGTCGGAGTCAGATGTGAGTTAGGGCACTGTACGTCGCCGATTCTCTCGTCGTCGATTATTGTACGTCGCCGGTGATCATTGTACGTCTCTGGCAGTGTATATTGATGATTGGCCGCGCGGTGACCTTCTGTTCCCTTCACTGGTTATGATGGGTAGCCGGTGGAGTTGAAACAGAGAGGATGAAAATTGAGGGAGGAAGATGATGTATAAAATCGTAGGGTTTTTTTTATGTTCAAAAGGGTAGTTTTGTCATTTGGTAAGAGAAGGGTAAATTTGTCATTTCACATCCACTTAACAGAGAAAACTAACTGTCATCCACTCCAGGGACTATCCGAGTAACAAATTGTCAAACCATAGGAAGCACCGATGTAATTTCCAAAAGTTGGGGACTATATGTGTTATTTTGCAAAACCACAAGGACTATCCGTGCATTTTACTCATTATAACACACTTCGATACATATACGTATATGTATATACATATACGTATATATATATATATATATATATAGGGTGGGAGTTGGCTATAAAGTCCATTTTTCCTACAAAGTGTAGAAAGTTATAAAACACCATAATGTCAACCATAAAACACACTCAAAACCCACAAATAACATAGTGGAGATTACTAAAACACCATATTTATAGGTTTTGTGTTGTGTTTTTGATGATAAGGCTTTGATTATCGAATGACTAACATTAGTGTGTTTTATTTTGATTATCATGTTGTGTTTTATATTCATAGTTGTACGATAGTGTGTTTGAAGTTTTTAAGGACTGTTAGGGTTCAGATATTGTGTTTTAGTGATCTTTACTATGTTATTTGTGGGTTTTGAGTGTGTTTTATAGCTGAAATTGTGGTGTTTTATGAATTTGTATACTTTGTAGGAAAATGGACTTTGTAGCTGAACCTCACCCTATATATATATATATATATATGGGGAAAGATAAATCGAAAACCAATGTGAGTTGAGAAAACCCAAATAAACCCTATGACGTGACCGTGTCGTCCCGATCAGTCAAAAACCCAATTAAACCTAGGTAGCTAGGGTAAGTCGGGTATCGTATCCACGAAGAGCATGTTGTCAGTATCGCACAACTCGTACGATTAGTTAGACTATTTACAAATAATGTACAAAGTGATTATGAAGATTGCTATTTTTATTTATTTGTTTGGTTTTTTTTTAAAATAAATCGGAACGAACCGACAAATTGATGTTATCGAAATCAATTGAATATTAACTAAAATTGTAAACTAAACTAAAAAGTTGAAACAAGAAATTAGAATACGGATCACACTCGGTTCGATAATTGCAAGACCTAGGGTTTCTACAAGTTTTAGATCAACTCAATTGCATACGATTAGCGTATTTAGTGTACCGTGACTTAGGTGCCAATAACTATCAACGTCCCGAAGAACGGACAAGAATGCACTTTGTAATCAACACAAGTAAATCCTAACCACGACAACGCATAACTACACATAACCATTTCGCAAAGTCATAACTTTTAACATCGTTCGACAATTTACTAATACGAAACAAATGTAAACTATTGTCAATGGTTTCAAAAATCAATACAAGTTGTCACAAAGTCGAATCAAAGAACAAATGCATAAACCCTAGAAAATACAACTACCTACACCGGGGTGAAACTGAAGAGACTAGCCACGCATCACCTTCAAAGCAATTATCATATTTTGTTTTTGTGCTTCTCAATCCCTGTGCAAAGCAGCCAAGGGCTGTTACTTGTGCGACCTCCTGTTCGAACTCGTAACCGTCCCCCCCAATTCGATGATAGTGGAGGTGTTGTTGTGTGAAATTTAGAGCCCAAAGGTACACGGCCCAAAGTTGATTTATGGCTGCCCCACTTCCGTATTAAATGCCTTCCAATTCATGTGAGTCATATATGTCGGCCCACTTGTGTTTGCCAAATCCTTCCCTTGGCTGCTAATTGGCGATAGGATGCTGCCAATCGTGATGGATCATGAAGCCCACCACAATTAATTATTGTTGCTGACTTTTGTGGATAGTGGGCTGCCCATATGTTTTTTTTTTTTGAACGGCCAACAAAGAATTATTTTATTAATCAAAGGGCTAACAACGTGTTAGCCCACACCCATACATACACCAATCGTCAAAATAGATGCTATAAACACCTCCTCGCGACATCGAAATTACACCACTCTTCCCAAGTTATTCCTTTCAATGATGAACGGTTCCCAACCCATATGAAACTTAAGTGCTTTATTTCCGTCGTCATACGATCCAAATACGCCTGCTTTCCTCTAAATACCATATCATTTCTACTTCTCCAAATCACCCACATCGACACTTGTATAATTGCATATATGAGCTTTCTCCATTTTTCCGTACCTTGCACATTTTTATGCCAACTCAGCAAATCCTCCACCCTAAAAGCAAAAATGCTAGCTATCCTACACCATTGAGAAACAAAACTCCAGACAAGTTGTGCCTTTTCACAGCTTACAAACAAGTGGTCCCCATCTTCTTCATGTTGATTACACAAAATACACATGATCTGGCCAAAAACCACATTTCTTTGTGCTAGAGCGACATGAGTTGGCAGCCGATTTAAAGAAATTCGCCAAGCTAAAAAGTTTACTTTTAATGGGTTCCAGTTATTCCACACAAAATCATTCCCCAGGT
Source organism: Helianthus tuberosus (assembly GCA_030545235.1). Lineage (NCBI taxonomy): Eukaryota > Viridiplantae > Streptophyta > Magnoliopsida > Asterales > Asteraceae > Helianthus > Helianthus tuberosus. The sequence goes on along the minus strand of CM060451.1, from coordinate 121,927,604 downwards.
TCGAAAACCTCGCGTTTTGTAGTGTATACTTCAAACTTTTAACCGAGAACATACCTGAACCATCCGATTCCCAGACCCAATGGTCATTACCGCCGCCCCATAGACCCGCACACAGCTCATCGGTCAGCTTTTGCACTTCTGCCAATTCCACCGGAGATGTAGGCTGCCGTACCCACGAAAAGCAAATAGTCGTCACTTCGTTTGAAACTTTAACCCGGTCCGAAACAGTCGCGTTTTTACACTTTTCCAGCTCGAACAGTACCGGATACCTACTTTGCAATGTTCCACCTTCCAGCCACCTTTCTTTCCAGAATGCTATCGAATCTCCGACGCCCGGAACAGCCCGAAAACACTCCGACAAATTCAGACCATATTTTTCCATATCTTTTAACACTTTACAAACGTTCTTCCATGGTCCTGCAATTGTCAATCTGCCCGGAATCGGATTCCATTTCCTTTCACTGTGGTGTATACTCCAGATTACCTTTCGCCATAGACTTTCCGGATCCGTTTTGAATCTCCACCACCACTTGGCGAGCATAGCTAAGTTCACATCTTTTAAAGACCCAACCCCGACCCCCTAAATCTTTAGGGGTCATAACATTTTCCCAAGCTACCATACTTAGTTTCCCTTTCTCCGGTGTAATACCCTAAAGAAATTCCCGACGTAACCTTTCAAGGTGATCGATAACCTGTGCGGGGGCCCTATACAAAGAAAAAAAGTACGTGGGGAGTGCATTATGCACTGACTTTATTAGCGTCAACCTGCCTCCAAAAGATAGGATTTTTGCTTTCCAAATTGCCAACCTTTTTCTGAACACCTCTACTACCGGCTGCCAATTCCTGACCAAGTTCATATTCGCCCCTACATATAGTCCCAGATGTTTAAACGGGAAGGACCCTGCTCTACACCCCATCACGTCGGCCATATTATTTATACTATCATCACCCACATTCACCCCAAACACCCAACTTTTCCCAAGATTTATACGAAGCCCCGACGCTAGGTAGAAGCATCGTAATATTCTCCTTAAGTTTTGCACACTATTCCGGCACCATCTCCCAACAAAAATGACATCGTCAGTGTATAAGAAGTGAGAGAGCATCGAACCTTGATTTACAAACCGTACCCCTTCATAGAGACCAAGAGAGCCTGCCTTCTTCATTACTCCAGTTAAAGCTTCCATTGCAATGATAAATAAAAACGGGGATAAAGGGTCTCCTTGCCTCAGACCCCTGTTGTAACACCCCAAAACCCGAATGTTTATATTCGTTAAATTTTATGATGTGGTGCATCAAGAAATGAATGACTGGGTTATTTAACCAAGTTAACAAAAGGGTAAAAGTAATAAAAAGAAAGAAAGTTGTGCCCATTTATAATTAGTGGCAACTTGAGGGGTTAAAGTGGGTTAAGTTGAAAGTTGATTTAACAAATAAAGATTTACACACACAAACACACACACGATCGTGTGTTCTAGAGAGAGAGCAGGAGCTCTCATGAAGTCAAAACCCTAACTTCATCTATTCCCTCAAATTGGAAGGCAAAACGAAGCTCAAATTCATAACCAAACACGGATTAATGATCACCTTCACAAGGGGATCGTAAGGTATGTCTTAGATTCGAGATTGGTGATGATGCACGAAATGGGTTATGTTGTAAATCACGAATTTGTATGAAATTGAGCATGAGTATGTGTTAGATTCATCATTTGGAACATGGATTATGCATGAATGAGGTTAATTTGATGTTTAAGGGTGAAACCCATTTGTTATGGTAAGAATGATGATTTGAATCATCATCCATGTCCAATTCTTGTGGAATGTTGATGTATTTTTATGTATGATGGATTCTTGTTAGAAGGATTGGAAGAAATGTGATGATTATATGTTGGATGAATTATGTATGAAATTAGAAGATTGTGCATGAATTAGTTGTACGTTATGCTTAGAAGGCAGTACGCACACCAAGTGTTTGATGAAATGCCTAGGTGAGCTTAATAGATGAAATTGTATGTAAGTAAAAGATGATATGTATATAGTGATGTCCGTATAGTCGATTATAATGTTACGGGTATATAATGAAAAGTCAAAAGTTAAAGTAAATGGACCGTTGACTTCTAAAAATCAACTGTCACGTTGTCATAATTGTAAGACTAAAGTAAGTTATATGATGCGTGTTAGACGTATGTGTGTCTAATGCGATGACATTACGGACTCCACGAGCTGGAAATGATGTGAATTTGGTTACATGTATTATGCTTGTTAGAAGTGACTATGAACGTCAAATATGAATTATACGATCGATATGATCGTTAGCTTGTACAATTATGTATGTTAATAAGAATGTCATTTGGTGACATGAAAGTATAGGAATCATGTCGAGAAGGACTCAAGCATGAAAGGCTAACGGGTCAAAAAGAGACAAGATAACGGACACGAACTCGGACGCACGAGGTAAGTGATTTCTGCAATCACTTCTTATGTTCGTTTAAGTTATAAGGCGTTTTAATTAACTAAGCATGATGGTTGAAGGCAATTATGTGTCGTAGTCTTTCGTCGTAAAGGATGGGATTAAAGTTGACCAAAATGCCCTTGATGGGTATTTTGGGCAAATGATCTTAATAAGTGGTTTAAGAACAAGTTATACGATTAGTTTAATGTTTTGGACAAGTATGGAAATGGGAAGTATGGTTTTGTTGTCATAAACCGTTTAATGCGCAAATACCCATAACGGGTCAAATAGTTAGAAAATGATAATAAGCCGATAGAGCGTAAGTTAAGAATTTCCGTAATCCGGATGTGGGATTTTAAGTTCATATGTTAGAATGTGAATTTACAAGCATGTAGGAAGAAATGGGAGCTTAAAGCGGGATCCCAGGTAAGAATCCCACCTCAGGTTCCTGAACCTTAAAGCGGGATCCCATGTCCCAGGTAAGAATCCCACCTCAGGTTCCTGAACCTTAAAGCGGGATCCCATAGCCCAGGCAAGAATCCCACCTTAGGTTCCATTTGGGAACCTTAAAGTGGGATCCCGTACCCCAGATAAGAATTATTAATTTAATTCTCGTATGTATGTATGCAATGACGTGGGAAAGGTTTGTATGCATGTAGATGTGTATATATGTATGTGTAAAGATATGTACGAGGGTACGTATGTATGCAATGACGTGGGAAAGGTTTGTATGCATGTAGATGTGTATATATGTATGTGTAAAGATATGTACGAGGGTACGTATGTATGCAATGACGTGGGAAAGGTTTGTATGCATGTAGATGTGTATATATGTATGTGTAAAGATATGTACGAGGGTACGTATGTATGCAATGACGTGGGAAAGGTTTGTATGCATGTAGATGTGTAAGTATGTATGTGTAAAGATATGTACGAGGGTACGTATGTATGCAATGACGTGGGAAAGGTTTGTATGCATGTAGATGTGTATGTATGTATGTGTAAAGATATGTACGAGGGTACGTATGTATGCAATGACGTGGGAAAGGTTTGTATGCATGTAGATGTGTATATATGTATGTGTAAAGATATGTACGAGGGTACGTATGTATGCAATGACGTGGGAAAGGTTTGTATGCATGTAGATGTGTATGTATGTATGTGTAAAGATATGCACGAGGGTATGTATGTATGCAATTATGTGGGAAAGGTTTGTATACATGTAGATGTGTATGTATGTATGTATAAAGGCATGTATGAGTGTATGCACGTATGTAAAGTTGTAGGGAAAATATGTACGTATGAAGATATGTATGTGAGTACGCATGTATGCATGATTTAGACACGTTGAGGGTTAACGTTATTAAGGGTGTACCTCGAGAATGAAAAGTAATGCAGGTACATTATTGAAGCCTCACCAGGAAATGGATATGCAGATGAAATGCTTAAAGCTTAAAAGATGACGAAGTGTGAAGTGTACGCGAATGAACGTTGTTTCTTTAATGTGTGCTAATGTTATGAATGCATGTGGTGAATGCAGGTTGTACGGATAATGAGCGATTATCAGAAGGATTAGGGATTGAAGACCGAGTCACTAGAGAGATTGTACGGGGACGTTGAATGTAAAAGGTAGTAAACGCAAGCTATGTTTTTAATTAGTAAATAAGAGGATGACGGATTTATGAATAAGAATTACGTTAAAGCTAAATTTTAAATAAGTTGAGGTATTTATAATGAAAGAAATTTTATGGTTCGTGTTTCCGCTGCGACTTTTTGTCAAATACGAATTAGGGTGTAACACCTGTAGCACGCGAACTCCTGTGTGGGCGACCCGTTTACCAAAACGGAAGCTCGAGCATTGACCACCGTTGCCATAACCCATTTAATATAAATCATAGGAAAATTCATTTGTACCATAATGTTTTCTAAAAATCCCCAGTTTAGTGAGTCATATGCCTTTTCAATATCTGCTTTGAAGATAAACCCCTCCTTTTTATTAGATCTCCACCAAGGAATTAACTCGTTTAGTATCAGCGGACCATCCAAAATGCTTCTGTCGGCTAAAAAGGCAGTTTGTTCCTCCGAAATTAGTTTGTTAATAACTAATTTCATTCTGTTTGCAAGCACTTTCGAGATCACCTTATTAATGCACCCAATAAGGCTAATGGGTCTATAGTCCCCCATACCATCTGGATCATTGCACTTTGGGATAAGCGCAATGAACGAGGAAGTACAGCCAGGAGACATAGAAGCATTCCGTGAGAACTCCTCAAACACTTTTACAAAATCCACCTGCAAAGATCCCCAGCATCTCTTGATAAACCTGAAATTAATACCGTCCGGGCCCGGAGCCTTATCCCCCCCCCCCCACAATCCCAAACAACATTTTTGATCTCTGATAGCGTAAAAGGGGCAGCCAAAACCACCCCATCAGCTGCAGTCACCTGAGCAAGGTTGGGACAGGTCAGCCCAGGCCTAACCACCAGTGGCTCTTGAAATTTCTGGGCATAGAATGAACATATCGTGTCTTTGATAACCGGCGGATCCGTCTCCCATACACCATTAATCATGAGTCCATTGATTCTGTTGGAACTTTGATTAGCATTCACAATATTATGAAAATAGTTCGTGTTTTCATCACCCTCCACAGCCCATTTAACCCTCGACCTCTGCTTCAGATCCATTACTTTAACCAAATCTGCCTCCATATTAAACTTCTTACAATTCGCCCTAGCTTCCAACTCAACAGGAGAGAGAACCCGTTCTTCCGCTAATAATTCTAGGTCTTCCAACCTAGCCATTTTTTCTTTATAAACCAATTCCTTTTCTGCTTTCATACTATTCACCCGGTCCTTTAACTTGAATTTAATCCACCTGAGTTTAACTGCTAGCCCCATATCCGCTGCCCCTTGTAACGTAAAACTCTCCAAGGACTGCTGAATAAACTCCATAATACCCGGCATAACTAACCAAGAATTGAAAATCCTGGTTGGGATAGATCCAAAATTTTGTGCTAAAACCGACAACAATATGGGACAATGATTCGATACAACATTAGACAAGGCAACTACCGATGCAGCTGGCCATTTAGCATGAAAATCTCTGCATACGAGAAACCTATCGAGTTTACTCTTATGCATCCCGTTATCTGAATGGTACGTAAATTTTCGCCCCCCCATATTATATTCTACCAAATCTGACCTTTCAATGAACCGGTTGAACCATTCAGCGTTCAAGGCCACAAACTCTGAGTTAAAATGTTCGCCCGGCTCCCTAACGTCATTAAAATCTCCACCAAAAACCCACATCCCTTGTAAGGACTGTTTAAGTATAACCAACTCTTCCCATAAAGCCCTCCTTTCAACTGGATCATTATAAGCATAAACGTTCACTATGTTTAATAGTTCACCAGAATGTTTTATGTTCCCTTGCACCACTATGAATCTTTGTTCTCTAATAATGTCATTAAATTCAAATACATACGGGTCCCACAAGCATAACAATCCCCCAGACCTCCCAACTGCATCCACAGCTGCCATTTCGAACCGTGACCTCCCCCAAAATTTACCTACTTCAAATTGTGAAATACCCCCCAATTTTGTTTCTTGTATTGCTAGAAAGTGTACCCCATGGGATGTTTTCAAACCTCTAATCCAATCCATTTTTCTCTGGTCCCTGACCCCCCTTAAGTTTACTGACATAAAATTCATTGTAAAATATTATTTTCACCAATAATAATCCCACTAACCTGGTCATGAAACCCATCAAGCTGAAACCCGACCAACGAGCCAACAGTCACCGTATCAGTCACCTCCTTCTGGACCCCCATTTCCGGGTCGCCTGGATCCCGAATCTCCTTAGAAGGCTGTTCCGAAGTACCCCCAGATGAATTTTTCTCCTCAGCCGCCTGGGCTTTTTCGGGAACCCCTTTATTGGCTTCAGTCTGGGAATTCCTAGATGACTCTGCTGATTCACCCACCAATTCATCTCCCACATGTGTAGAGTTATTTAGGTCAAAGGATCTTTCTAAATTTCTTATCGGATTACCCATATACCCATCCTCCATATCCAGACAATGTGGGCTTCTTGTACTCCTAGGCCTCTTTCTGGACTTAGTAACTTCATCCTGGCCCAAACCAAATTTGGGCACCTCATGATTTTCTTGCAAGTTAATACCAATGGGGGTCCCACCAATTTTTGAATTTAGTCTTTTCCCCATGCCCTCAGCCGACATGTTTAATGATTCTCCCTCCTTGTTTCCATGCACATTTTGCATGGGAGTAACCGGTTCCGATTCCCCATCACACCCTTCCAACTTCTCATCGTTCCCGACCGTTCGTATTTCACCTTCCTCCTCGTCATCCTCCGACATCGCTGCTGATTCCGATGACTTTAACGGCGACCCGTTCTGAACCTCCGTCATGTCTGCAATCACTTCCTCCATCCATGTGTTAGATTCTTCTCTCACCCAAACATTATATGTCCTTCCACGCCATTCTATGTTAACCTCCTCCTCAATGCGATTACCGATTTCAGTCACAATCCAACACCCACTATCCGAGTTATCCGTCTCCGTCCACGAAAACTCCGACGGCCCTACCAGTCTTCCGAAGACTTCCCCCACCCGATTATACAATACACTATCCCTGAGGTGAATCGGTAACCCAGATATTTTTACCCATACCAATCGATCATACTCCAAGTCCTGCCCCTTCCATAGCGTTGCCGACAAGATTTGCCGGTTCCACTTTTCTTCTATGGATCTCGTGAATTCAATCGCCTGCCCCTTTTCTTTAAAAACCACCATACATTTCATCCCTCCTAGATAAGATACTGGATATTCCCCTTAACCCTCAATACTCATCATCCTCCTCAAATCTTTTAAAACAATGACATCTTTAACTTCTATTATAACCGCCCTCATCATACAGTGATCCGTATAGACCGCCAGTTTATCCTCTGCCACGACTACTTTAATTTCCTTCCTTTGTGTCGCCTCTTTACCCTTGACCACCTCCGAGTAAGACCTCCCATTATTGACAGGTCTATACTGGAATACCGGCCTCCGTTGTGGTACCGGGTCACCTTTTGGCATCGTTGCACATTGTTGTTGACCATTTCCAGTATCATACCCCTGCTTCTAAAACAGCCTGTGATTCTTGTCGAACTTCGCCACCGATACACTCACCCTTGCTTCGAAAATATTGACCTGGTTCATTCCTCTTAGAGTCGCCAGCACGTCTTGCACACCTTCAAATCGGACGAATCCAAAATGGTTTCCTCTAGAGTCTTTTTTGCGTGCCACATACTCATCCTTGATGGTTCCATACTGTTGGAATGCCCTCCATAGAATCATTCTAGACACTCCCCCCGGAAGGTTTGTGACATAGAAAGTTGTTACCGGTTTTCCTCCTTCATAAAACTTATGGTTTCCTTGGTTATGGAAACTCCCCATCCCACGCCTAATGGAAAAACGAAACCCGGCAAGCGAATGGAATCGATAGAAATCAGGATATAATGGAAAGGGATAGAAATCACAACCAGTATGCGATACACCACACCTCAGCACGATATCCCGACTTCCACTCTTCGTCGAGCTTCCGACGTTTCGTTTCCAGCCAAAAAAAGAATCGAAGAACTATAATCCGAGTCCCTTCAGCGAATGGGAGTGACAGTGAATCAGATTAGGGTGAAAGGTCAGCCGGAGTATAGGCGACCTTGCACGCTAAGCCGACGAACTTAACTCCGTCGAGCCTCCGGCGATCGGAATACTAGGGTTTAGTCGAGAGAGAACTTTTTAATTTATCGAGTCTTTGAATGTGGCTGCCCATATGTGATGATAATCATCAAAAGTCAAAAACCCTCTCAAAATATTCACATGAATATCTACTGCCATCAATATTGGAATAATAATCTCCTTGACTTTGTGTCCCCATCAAAGATAAATGTTGGCCCATATCAAAAAGTGTGTCAGCCTATGTCTTCACGTGATGCTCTCATTGTATGATGAAAATTGATGTTGCCTTTTCTCACCTAAAAGTCTTGCATGTGCCGCCCCCAAGTCAACATGGCTGTTTCTTTTTTGTTACTTTGCATTTTTGTGAGCACCACTAGAAACCGTAAGTCATAGGTACATGCTGTTTGTTTCATGTGATGTTGAGTTTTTTTTAGTTATAATAACAACCATCAAATTATACCCCAAATGCATCTGAACACTTCTGTTTACTACATTCGCCAAAATCAGACATTCCACTTTAACTTTAACCGTGTTAACTTCCTCGAATTAAGCAATTACCTGTACAAACCACGATTTCTCGTAGTTATCTTATTCGACGTGTATAATTACTTAAAACCGAATAAAACACACAAGATACGCACTTTAGCACCCGTGTTTCACACTCTCCATTACCCTATGTAACATTTTTATTTTTTTCTAAAAAAAATAGGGGATGTAACATAAATGTACTTAAAAATTTTTATGAAAAAAAAAACGCCTACTGGTTTTTTTTTAAAATGTTCAAAATTTGTATGTTACATTTTTTGGACATATATATTATGTAACATGAAATTTTTAACATTATAAAAAAAATTACTCAGTGTTTTTTTGTTTTTCTTTTATAAAAATGTTCAAATATAAAATATATGTATATTACATTTTCTATTTTTTTTAGAAAAAAATAAAAATGTTACATGAGTTTTTTACAAAGATTTCTTGAGTTTACACAACTCAAGTGGGTTTTCGCTATAGGTTTCCCCTATATATATATATATATACATACATATATATATATATATATATATATATACATACAGGGAGGAGCTCATGCGAGAACCACCCTTATTATGATAACCGCGAGAACCAATGTGAACACAACCTAAAATAGCTAAAAAAACCTAAAAAAAAACCTAACCCCCCCCCCCCCCAAGCTAAATGCTAAAAACTAAAACCCCCAAAAAACCTAAAAAAAAACCTAACCCCCCCCCCCCCCCCCAAAGCTAAAATGCTAAAAACTAAACCCCCAAAAAACCTAAAAAAATCAAAAAAAATCTAAATTTTTTTTTTTAATATTTTTTATGTTAAAATCGCTACTTTTAGAAGCAAAATAATTTTTTTTTTATTTTTTATTTTTTTTTGGCTTCGAAAAGTAGCGATTTTTTTATAAAAAATATTAAAAAAACAAAAATTTATGTGATTTTTAGCTATTTTTAGGCATTTTTTGTTGTGTTCACATTGGTTCTCGCGGTTCTCGCAATAAGAGGTGGTTCTCGCATGATCTTCTCCCTATACATACATACATATATATATATATATATATACGCAATCAGGAGAAAACGCCCTAAAGTGTGAGAACGGTGAGAACGGATCCTGCTTGAACACGTGGCGTAGGGGCTTTTTTGTCATTTTATCTTCCGCTTTTCCAATTCGGTGTCACAATACTGCTTCATTTTTTGCGTTTAAGATAATTTGGCGTTAACCAAATTCAATAATTACCTGGCGTTTTACTGGTCTCATTGCATTAATCTTTTTGTTTCACATAGATAATATTTTGGCATTTATGGCGTTTCCAAATCGTCGGCCATTGGAACCCCAAGGGCCAGAATATATCTCTGAATGGCTTCATCCATACTAAGTATGGCCAGGACTTTTTAGGATGATGGCCCATTGTTTGTTCTTAGATTCAATGGCGTTTTAGACAAGATGGCCTATTGTTCTATTATTGTTTATATATTTTTGGCGTTTGTGGTATCTTGGCGTTTTACAAGCGGAAAATTATATTACAACCACAGGGGGAAAAATAAAAGCGAAAAAAATAAATTAAAAATCCTAATCGGGCCTCTCTTCACAATCTTCACTGTCATCAGTCTCTCTCTTCTTTAATACTACAAGAACTGTCACCAAATATATGGCGTTTTGTTTTTGGTCTGATTATTTTGTTTGATTTTTTTAAATTTTTGGTTTTTTATAGTGAGTTGTATTTAGGAACACTGGCGTTTGTTTTTTTGGTGTGGTCAAATGGAAGTTGCTGAGAGCTATCATTTTATAGGATGTCTTTGGCGCGTAGTTTAGGCGGGATATTATTATAATAAAGTATTCGTCGTTTCAGTTACTGTTTGTAATTACTGTTTTTGATAAGCTTTATCTCTGAAGTCTGTAACACGTCCCATCTTTCAAGTTTGGCGTTTTATATTTTAATATAATAAATGTTATTAATAATAAAGTTTCCGTTGCTTCAGTTTATTGTTTTGTAGTTACAGTTTGTGTCAACTTCATTTGTTTATCGTTTCAGTTTACTCTTTGCAGTTACTGTTTCTAGTTACCTTTTCGAGATTTTGGCGTTTTGTATTTTTAATGAAGTTTTATATAAAGATGGCACTTTGTTCTATTATCTTGTACCTTGTTTTTTATACTTTTTTTGAGTTTTTTATAATACTTGTCCAAAATAATTTTATTATAGTTTGGGAGTTTTGGGGCGTTTTATGGCATTATGGCGTTTTCACAAGCATTTGTCTGTGTGGTGTTTTCATTATATATGGCGTTGTTATTATATAACAATCAACTGAAAAAGAAAATTAAAAAAATTTATAAACAATTGATCTTCCAAATCTTCACTGTCACCAGTCTCTTTCTTCTTTTGAATCATCTTCACTGGCTGTTTTGACTTTTGTATGATTCATTTTGTTTTTTTTTTTTTTTTGAAGTAGCTTTTTTGTCGCCGTTTGGAAGCACAAATGACATGAATTTTTTGTTTGAAGTTCATATTTATCTTCATCTTTATCTGCAACTCACTCATCAGTGCCATCCGTCTCTTCATGCCATTCAAGTATTCATCAAGAACAAAGCACAGAAAATGACATAAGTCTGACATCAACCTTTTTTTCTTGAAGATTTGTCCATCTTATGCAGCAAAATATTATTGAGTTACACCCCTCAGCTAACAATCCATTAGGCGAAACTTCGCGTAGAACAATATTGAATATCCAAGGAACGATGTTTTGCCATTTTTATTTTTTAACTTTTTGGCATTTTACCGAGAAAAAGAACGCCACTAAATAAAAGTACCTTAAAACTCTAAAATTGGTCATGCTAAACTGAATAATGTTTTGCTGTATGAGATGGACAACATTGTTAATCCTCAGTTAAGAAAGATGTCTAACAATGTTGTCCACCCCATTCAGCTAAACTATATTGAGAACAAAACTGAATCTCCAAGAATTGACGTTTTTGCAATTTTGTGGTTTTTGTATGTTTTGGCGTTTATAAATTGGATGGAAGTTGAGGATAAAGTAAATAAGATTTTACTCAATGAGATGGACAATATCCTCACTTAAAGATTTTGTCCATCACATTGAGCGAAACCTTACCAACAACCAAACTGAATTTCAAAGAAACGTTTGTTTTAGGAATCTTTGATGTTTGGGTTTTTTGGCGTTTCTAAGACGAATGGTATATATTAAATATGGAGTTTTGGGTTTGGTAAGCTTAATGGAATGTGACAACTGTCAAATTTGCATGCATCCGTACAATTATCCAATGATGATTAGTGCTTAACGACTGTGCTGATTTACAATTTATGACTTGAATTGCTTTCTGATTTCTGCATTATACTTACATGTGCATCACATATTACAAATGACATATCATTGACTGCATGCAAACATATTGACATAAATGATGCACAAAGCACAGTTAGCACAGTTAACAGACAAACCGGGAAAATGCTGACGGAGTTCAGTATATAGACAGACGTTGTTTTGACACAGTATGAGCCAGAAACTAAGTACTACACTAGTATAGAGTGTAGGGAAGTAAGGACCACAAAACTGCTTTTCTAGGTGATAGTTTAAGTGCCGGAAAGTGCCTAAAACTCACCCAAAGTGCTGAATTCAGCATATTTCAGCAAAAATCAGCTTTTTAATAAGCTTGTAACATGCAAAAATATGACTAAATGGCCCTGAATGCTTTCCTAAGTGTCGGGAATTAAAAGTGTCACAAAGGGGTACATAAAGAACACTAAACGGAATAGTTTGACACTTTAACGAACCGGTATCTAACCGAACAACCAGACACTTCCCGAAACACTAAAATTATACTAGAAGCATTGTTTTAATATTTCTGAGCTAGTTATGATCCCCGAACACCCTAACACACTATATAACACATCATCCACTTAAACACTAATCAATGCACTTGAAATCTAACTTAATAATCTAACTTAACATTAAAACCCAACCAAGACCACCCCCCCCCCCTCATCCATAGGGACGGTTATGAGGGTGGCCCCACCCTTGATCCACCAAGATCTTACATGATCTTCCCTAATCTTCCTTAGATTACTTAAAGATTATGTAGTGTACTATAGAAACACAAGACACAATGGATAAAAGCCTAAGTGAGGTTATAAGAACAATATGAGGGACCATAATCATCTACACTTCACAACACCACTCATCTCTCTCCCTTGATCCCTCCTCTCGGCCAAACATAGCACCAAACACCACCATCATTTCCAACTCATTCCCATCCATTCCAAGGCCATCTTAAGGTGTAAGAAGGTGTTTAAGGAAGCTTGGAGCTTGTGGATCTTGAAGGACCTTCATCATTTGCTATTATCCTCCATATTTGCCATCTTCAACCTCTTGTGTTCTTCCCTAGCCTTGTGCTAGTAGTAAGGCCCTCATAACCCTTTGTTACTTCACATTTTGATGAATAAAAGATGATATACATTGTTAATCTTGATGAACACTAAAAGACATATTCATGAATCTCTAACATAAGCTTAATAAACATATGAATACTTGTTGTTTAGTGATGATTTGCTTCTTGATGATTGATGATTTATGTTAGTGATGTTAGACATCATAAGAAACCTACTAGATTGTGATTAAACACATGATCTATTAAGTTAAGATGGTGATCTTGTGAAAGACCAAGATCATCATGCTTTATGTTTACACGAACTTGAATAATAAAAGTTGTTTTCATATGATGATGATTTAAACAAAATAAAAGTCTTGTGAGTGGATGATTTCAAAAATAGTTTTCCAAAGAAACCAAGTTAAATAACAAGATTTACCTAAACATGGTTCTTACATAAACCAAGCTTGTTTTTAATGGATAAACAAGTGTAGAAACACTTGTGTAACAAAAAGATTACATAAAGAAGCATTTTTGGAAAATATGTTTGGGAGTTGTAAACACCCAACTTCTTTAAAAATGAAGTTTTTAAAGAAGTAAATACATTTTAAAGGGTAACTAAACCTACTAAACACACTACCAAGTCACTACAAGTTTTTATGAAAGTTCAAGTTCATGTTGTTATGTAAATAGCATTGTTTTGGCACTTGGTAAGTGTTGATTGAATTGTTGATTGTTTGTGATGATTTTAAAAATAAAATGATATGCTTTGATAGCATGAACACCTCCATTTTTAGAGGAAACTATGGCAAAATTTTCTAAAAATATATACACTTAGAAAAATATTTTCAAACAAATATTTACAAGGGTATTTTGACCATACGTTTTCGATATAAACCTTGCCATAATTTTTGTTACAAAAATACAAATATTGGAGGTTGGTTTTTGTAAATAAAAATAACTAAATATGTACTTGAAAGATATATATTTAGAAGACACATGTGTGTGATTACTTGTATACTTTGTGCGATAGTCATATTATTTTAGGATTTGAAATAATATAACTTAACAAATACCAAGAAATTACAATCCAAAATATTACCAAAAATCTCATGGAATAAATATACAAGTTACACACATAATATTGTGAAACCGAATGAAAGAATATAACTTACAAAATATTCTGGAAAATACATTTATAAGTATATTTTTGGTAAATAATATTTTGGACACAAGAATGAAAATGGGATTTTTACAAATATTACAAAGTTATACCATATCTTTGACAAGGAGAAAATATATCATTTTTGGGAAGTAAAAATATATTTTCTTGGAATTTTTAGAAAATATATGATTTTTGGGAAAAATATATATTTTCTTGGGTAAACTTGAAATACATTATTTTTGGGATAAAATAAGTTTAAATATTTTTGCCGAAAGAAAAATTATGAATAATTTTTTTTTCTAAGTGATATTCCTTAAAATATATATATTGGAAATATATATTGGCAATTTTTTTATTTGGAATAATAAACCAGAATACGACACCGATACATGGCAAAATACAAGAATACGAATACACATGTATGAGATACCCCCATCCTTGGAAAGGAAATACGAATAACAATACTTGAGAAGTATTATTACAAAAATATTGTTTAACAACTATTCCAAAAATTTAATAAATATAATTTAAGTTAAAATATTAATTATTTTAACAAATAATTATATACTGGGAATAGTAACGAGGACACTTTAAAACGTAACTCAAGGGCTCTAATCAATACTAAGACAAGGCACGACCCGCTCGTCTAACGGACCGTAGTACGCATGTAGGTAGTCGTGCGTTCTAGAGGAAGCTTTGAGTTACATCGGATACAAGGAACGCAAAACTGTGAGTTCATGTCCCCCTTTTCTTTAAACTGTTTTGTTTATTTACTTCGGGGGTGAAATACATGTTACAAAAGGATTACATACAAATACAATTGGTATGGTTAGCCTAGGAAAGAACTATAGATCATGTGAATGGGTAGGCGGATACTTGAGACCATTAATCCTCGTATACGGACCGAGGGGCATGAGTGATAGATCTATTCGAGTATAGCGAGCCCCATCCATGAGTCCGCCGAATGGGCCATGTGGTGACTATGTCTTACAGCCGAAAGCCCGGTACAAAGTCTGCTAGGTTTGAGTCTTCCTGCACCATGTCACGTATATTAATGTATTAGCTACACATTAATTAATCTGTTTTCCTTGTTTTTTCATACCGGGACTTATAAACGTACATACATACTTACAATGATTTCAAAGGTTTACTCATACATACAAACAAATACATGAACTCGCTCAACTTTTGTTGATGTTTTCAAACTACATGTATTTCAAGGAATTAGTAAGTGGATCTGGCGGGCGTTGGAAGTTTTTATGCTGCGTTATGAATAAAGATGTCATCCATGGTCTTTGAGTTTGGTCAGTATGTCTTATTCCTGGACGAGACACGTTTTCCAAACCTTGGTGTTTTTCAATATCTTTTGATGAGTCCTTAATGAACTCATAAACAATTTGTTCGGTTTGTAAAACTTGAAGTTGAAGTCTACATTTCAAAACAATGTTGATATGTTTATACTTATTTAATGGATGACAAATCTATGGTTTTTATCATATAGTTGTTGTTATGATTGAATGCAATGGTATTAAGAAAGTCACACCATAATCACGCTTCCGCAAAAGTCAGGGTGTGACAGCTTGGTATCAGAGCTTCGATTGTAGCAAACTAGGATTCTTTCTCGAGTCTAGACTACAATCATTAAGGCTCTCGCGAAAATGTTTTCACAAACATGTTTTCATTGCATACAACGCCCAGATCCAGGAAGACAAACATTTTTACAAATAAAAGACACGAAACACATTTCAAAGTTAATGTTTATAATTTAGTCTGAGAGACTGGGTAGTTCAGTCTGAGAGACTGGGTAGTTCAGTCTGAGAGACTGGGTAGTTCAGTCTGAGAGACTGGGTAGTTCAATCTGGGAGACTGGGTAGTTGGTCTGAGAGACTAGTTGGGACAGTTTGAGAAACTGGGGAGTTCAGTCTGAGAGACTGGGTGTTTCAGTCTGAGAGACTGGGTGTTTAGTCTGGGAGGCTAGGTAGTTTAGTCTGGGAGACTGGGTGTTTAGTCTGGGAGACTGGGTGTTTAGTCTGGAAGACTGGGTGATTAGTCTGGGAGACTGGGTGTTTAGTCTGGGAGATGGGTTGGTTTAGTCTGGGAGACTAGGTGGGTTAGTCTGAGAGACTAGGAAGGATAGAAAGTTTCATAAAGAATAATGTGAATACGTGATTACATGGTGAATTGTCCTTGTTTGCAACATATACTAAGTGCTAGTGATTACTATGAATATACATGCTATGATTAATATGTACCGGCACACATGTCACTTTTTTCTGAGAGTGAGGAATCAGACATTGACGACCCTACGGCCACCGCCATAGATAATGAGATTGCACCCACGCCGGAGATATATGCGTCAGACACTGAGAGTGATCCCGACATGTTGTCCAAGAGGACGGTTTCCAACTGTTCGCACCACCAGACTTTGGTGATGATTTACCCTTGCTGATGGCTTCCGTGACGAGATCCTTCCGTCATTCTTGTTTCGGTCCATGACCACCTTATCATTGGTTACCCTGATGGAAAGCACATCGTGGCTCCGATCCTTGATGCCGTACCTCTTGTGGTCATACTTTCCGAGGCTTGGCCATTCGATGATCTGTATGATGATAACATTGATTTATTTATCTATCGATAGTCCTCCTGATGACGCCCATGACGATGGAAAGTTAGATGAGAACGTTGTTGCTAATTTCACTTCTTGAGATTCCTGTTATCAAGCTATCCTCTGATTCTGGTATACACTCCATCTCATACTCCTTTGAGTCTGTGACATCTGCAGCCTTACAGACGACCGGATTGCAGCTTTCTACTACAGCTGCACCATCACCTGCTCGAGATCCCACACCTTTTTACATGACCCAGAGCCTGCTCCTGAACTAGCTTCTACTCCTTTTGGGTCATCCTGATGATGCGCCTAATGATCTTGAGCCAATTCCTGATCCTGACCATGTTTCTTTTGATTTACCAGACATTACACCCCTTATACCTGACCCAGTACCTGCACCTGCATCCACTGATGTTGCTCCTATGGAGACCGACGTCCATCGCACTGACATGCCTATCGCTTACTTTCAGGACATACCCGCATCCCGGGGAGGTACTTCTGGTCAGCACCCGCACAACGATCCTTTTGTATCAACAGCTTTTCCACAGATCCTTCAGGCTGCACTGTTCATTACTTCACCGCTGGATGAGCCATTCCGATAGATCCTTCCTCACACTATGACGATTGCAGACCCCCTACCATCCCTCACATTATGGAGGCTACACACGGGACGAGTTGTTTCTGTTACTTCAGTTACAGTTTGAGTATTTTGAGTCGCAGAGTTTAGAAACTTGAACTGGCACCATGCCCTCCACCATGTCTATGCCAGCATACTTTGATCCTCTACATTCATCACTGTCTCCTTTTGTACTCTCATCTGCTGCTAATACTCCTTTCTTAAGTTTTGGATGCTCGTTTCTTTATTATTAAGCAGCAGATCAGTTACTTACTTTGACGTATATACAAGCTCGAGGAGGAGCTCGCTCATGTTAGCAGTTTGCTTTTCTTTCCTCCTCCACCTCAGTCACCAGCATAACTGGTTTTGGTTTTATGCGGATTACATTACTTTGGGAAAAGACACTACTAATGAGCCGAGATCATGGAGACTTTTGAAAACCACTTCTGACTACGTGACTTTAATACACTGATATACTTATTGGACAAGGGTAGGGTGACCCTGTGTTGTAACACCTGTGCCTCCACGGCCATCAAACAAATACCGAACCAATGAAATATTATATTTCATACTTGGGATTTGTAAAAATATGTGTATCATTTGCACATACCAATTTTTGTTCAATTCCAAACTCTAAATCGCTTTCTGGAAGGTTATACGCGCACCGATGCGTAAATATAACCAGTTTAATGCAACGAACACTCCGGAATAGTGAAATAGGCTTAACATACCTTAAATAACCTTTACATAACTTAGAAATAAGTTTTGAAGGCTTTGGTATGGCAAAATCAAGTTAAATTGCTTACAGGGACTAAAGTTGACAAACTGCGAAAGTATGCCAATTTGAACTGTAACAGACATTCCGGAACATGACCATAAGTTAAACACACCTTAAATATCCTTTATATAGCTTAGAAATAGGCTTTGAGGGGTTCGGTGTGGTAAAATAAACTTTTGGCTCATTCAGGGACTAAAAGTGTCAAAAAGTGCACAAGTTTGCATTTTCGCGCATAACTTACGTTCTGAATACATCTGGACATCCAAAAATTTATGTAAGCACTAAAATATTTTATTTTAGTGTTCGGCATAAGAAAAATCCATTCGTCGCGTCATTTGGATCGTTTTTCGCGCTTGTGCGCATTCCGTCGTAATTAAGCGAACATCGCGTTCGTACGACCAAACGAACCAACATCCGACATATTTTTGAGCATGTTTCATGTCCACAATGTTTAGGAAACATTTTAGGGCCTTAAAGTTGGCTTTACGGGCCTTAGAAGTGTCGGAAATGGCCTTAAACACGTGCAGGGACTGAAACTGTCATTTCTGAAACATGTTGGCTGATCAGGTAGGCCAGGCGGCCCGCATTATACTTGCCTGATCCTGAAGCGGGCCGCGTCTGACTATCAGACCAGATTCATTGTTTTTAACAGCAGGTTGCAGCTGTTTGATTCTCACCCACACATTCTCAATTGCCTAGTCAGATGATAAGGATCATTTTTAATCACCATAAGGTTCCGACACTTGTACGGATGCGATTAAAGCACGGTTTCCATGAAATGATCTTAACGGTTACCCGAAAACTATAAATACCCATCACCCCATTTGCTTCAAACTCACTAGAATCTGATCTAAAAGACTCTAAGTTGAAACCATTGTTTCATACCTGAGTTATTTGGATCTATATTAGCATTCGGGGACCCTTCGTAAGTATTCTTTCGTTCTTTTATTGTTTTTCGAGTCTTTTCGAGTCTGAAAGTCAAACTTTGTTTGACTTTCTGCGTTGACCAGTTATGGTCAATGCGAAGTTCGTTTGAACTTCGCAACATGAGTGTAATCACGTTGGTTATAGTCCCTTGGGACTATACCTACTGATTACCACGTTGTCTAGGGTCGTAGGGTAAGCGATCTGATAAATCGCTTATACCTTCGAACCCGACCCATTTGGTCGATCATTAGGATCCGACCAAATACATTAGGTGACCATAGTAGGTAGGGAATAACCTTCCGAGGTTATACCCTATGGTCACATCGTTTAAGTAGTTGTATGATAGGTAGTTTATATGCCTTAGGTAAATTACCAGAATACCCTTTTCATGTATAATTGGTAATTAAGCATATGTAACCTAAACTTTTGTCACATAATTAATTATGTAACATGTTTAGGCATATAACACTTGTCATAGGACTAGTTAGGCGGTCCGAACGCGTTTCACGCGAACGACGCGTTAAAGTAGCATAAGCTATCTAAACGGGTCGTAATGGGTCGTAAACACTTAGGTTAGGTTTCATTTAGTATGTAGGCTTTGTTAAACCATATGACACGAGCCTCTATACTCGTTTGGTTTACGAACCCTCATTCTATCTAAATCCTCCGATTTAGGTCCGGTTTATTAACATAGTTACCTATATTAGGTGCCGTTTGATATCCGCGATCTCTAGCATTGTTTGGTTGTTACTCAAGGACTTCTGAGCAATCTCAAGTGAGTACATAGACCCCTCTTTTACCGTTTTCAAACTGTTTTGGGGTGAAACACATGTGCCTACTTGTTGCTTTCATGCTTTCACATCATATACATGCTATGTTCATTAGTACATTTATAGTACATGATTTCATTACATTTCATGCTATGTATGTCCATTTAGTTCATACTTAGTACATCCTTTCACATCACATCACATGCTATGTATGTTCATCTATTGCATACTTAGTACATTTGTTTTCATCACATGCTTACATTTTGATATGATATTTGGTTTGTATAAATGGAACAATACATTCATTAACACCGATCACGCCGTTCGTTAGTAGGTAGTGGTACCATAGGAATTGACAACTCCCGTTCCGGACATCCTGGGTATGGGGATGAAAGGAATGACCGAATTCGATATACATAATTTAGATAAACCTTTAATTTGTTTAAGGGTTTATCGCCGCAGTCTCAAGGCTTGGATGTATGCATTTTCACAACACCGCATAGATGTTCGTATCAGTATAGCATGCATTTCCACAAAACATAGCTTTGATTTAAACTAAGTTTTACTTCAATACTATGTTCTTGTGCATATGGTTTAGTTGATACATTTCACTAGCCATACATATCACTTTGTTTACATATTACATGATTTACATTGATCATGCATTTCCACAAAACATAGCTTTGATTTAAACTAAGTTTTACTTCAATACTATGTTCTTGTGCATATGGTTTAGTTGATACATTTCACTAGCCATACATATCATTTTGTTTACATATTACATGATTTACATTGATCATGCATTTCCACAAAACATAGCTTTGAT
Source organism: Helianthus tuberosus (assembly GCA_030545235.1). Taxonomy (NCBI): domain Eukaryota; kingdom Viridiplantae; phylum Streptophyta; class Magnoliopsida; order Asterales; family Asteraceae; genus Helianthus; species Helianthus tuberosus. The sequence continues at coordinate 121,906,826 of CM060451.1, read as the reverse complement.
TTAAACCAAGTTTTACTTCAATACTATGTTCTTGTGCATTTCATCTATGGTTTAGTTGATGCATTTTCACTAGCCATACATATCATTTTGGTTACACATTACATGATTTACATTTTGACATAAACATTTTAACATATTATTTCAATACATTTGGAAGTTGGTTTAAACATAGACATCTTACATTGTTGGTTTGGTTTGAGTAAGTGATTAAGTAACGAGGCGTGTGTAATATGATACAAGCATGGTGGATACGCCGCTGGTACTTCCTATATATAAGTGTTTGTATGGTATTACATATCGTAGCGTTATTTGAATCATTTCAGTTTATGACATATAACATTTTATACAAATAACATACTTTTCACAATACATTGTTTTACAAACAACTTAACTTATACAAACTCATTTTACATGGTTATTCATTTAACCATGCATTATTCTCTTATTTATACGTATCATCTGAACTTATTGTTTTTCAAATAATTTACAAAGACAAAGCAAATTACAAGGTTCATGACTAAACATTTTCGTAAACAGAAGTCATGAATCTTATTTTCACAAAACCTATGTACTCGCCGGCATTTTTATGCTGACGTACCTATTTTCACATGTGTTTCAGGAAATGAAGCATAGGATTGATCAAGATACACTTAGGCGGACATGGGCCTTAGTGACAATAAAAGATGCCGACTAGTTATTTATGTTATGTTTCTTTGATTATCAAGACATTGTAACTCTTTTACCCAATAAAACAGTATTTCATTTTCCATGTGTTATGAAACAATGATTCTGTTACAACACTCCCCGATGTTTCCGCCATGTTTTGTTGTTTTACGTGGTCGGGGTGTGACAGAAAAGTTGGTATCAGAGCTTATGGTTATAGGGAATTAGGTTATTAGTAATACTTTGACCTAGTCTATAACCTTCTTAGGACCCTAACGCGAGTTTACTTGCGTTTAGTCATAAAACAATACTGTCACCTATCCTTAGGCGACAACCACAACAAGAACACAAATTTCAAAACCGCTTTGAAAACTAATCATCTGTTCTAGGATGATTGATTACTAGGTTTTGAACCCTCTATTGTAAGGTTTTGAACTTTCTATTATATGGTTTTGAACCCCTTTGAATTTTCAAAATCTCGTCAAGGTTTTGGGTTTTAAATAATGTGAACACGTGCAAACTGGAAGGGTGAATGCCTGTATTCTGGGTTTTCTGTCTAGGCAAGCACTTCGTATACATCTCATCAGACGCGAGACCAGTTGTGCTTACCTGGGAATTCTTGGGATGAGTGTTCACTTATAGGCGAGCATGTCTTCGCGATACATTATTTTTGACCCATTTACTTTGATTTGTCACCATCTCATTTGTTTGCCTTAGGTAACAAACAAATGATCGCAAATTCTTATGCATTGCCATTTTGTTTTGTTTAGCCGATGACGTTTCACTTGTTTCTTCCAATGTCTTTCAATTTCTTTTCTAGAATGTCTCTTCATCACGATGACGCCCAGATATCCGAACAGACTGCCAAATTCGCTCAGCGAATAGGCGAAGTAGTCCTGAAGACTGTTGAAACTACAATACATTCAGAAACAAAGTTCCTCCGTCTCTGTTTGAAGCCAATAATTGACCTTAAAACCATAACTGCAACTGGCATTGAATTTCTTGGTCTCAATACCCAACCTATCTGAAATTGACAATTACTATCCAATAAGTTTCAAAACCACATTGAAAAATCATACATAACAAACTAATTTTCGAGATATATTAAGAAAAACCGTTACCTGATATGCAGAGGGAAAGAATGTGATGGCTCAATGATGGTTGCTGTGATTAGATGCATTGAGACCTAACAAAAAGAATGTGATGGCTTAAGTATAATTATAAGCTTAGTAACAAATGAGACCATATTAATTTAAAATTTAACCTTATGATAACCAAATGCAATCTTCGTATAGTCTGAAACATAAAGCATCTTTGAACATGGGTCATCGGCCAAATCAAATACTAAAAAAACAGATTATATCCTGCATGAAAAACAAAATCGATAAATTTAGGGAACATGGGTTTGAAAGATGATAACCCAACAGTAGAGGATCTAATTCTACAGCTCCGATAAATGCAAGGGTGTTCTCAAATAATGGTTCATAGATGTTTGAAAACCGACAAAGAACGACAAATGTCCACAGTGCTGCTTCGTTGGACATTTGTCGGTCTTCAAACATCTAGGAAGCATTATTTGAAAACACACCTGAATTTATCGAAACTGTAGAATTAGATCCTCCACTATTGCGTTATCATCTTTGAATCACATTTTCTCTAAATTTATCAATTCTATTTTTCATACCTCATCGAGTCAACCTATTCGCCTGCAAACAGATCGAGAAAGCTTGAAGTATAACCTGTTTAAGGAAAAGTAAACTGAATGAAAAACAAACAAAGATTAGTGAATCTATAAACAACCCATCCAGACTTGGTTGTGTGTTGAATTAACTAGTGATTGTTTAAGAAAAACCGTTACCTGATATGCAGAGGGAAAGAATGTGATGGCTCAATGATGGTTGCTGTGATTAGATGCATTGAGACCTAACAAAAAGAATGTGATGGCTTAAGTATAATTATAAGCTTAGTAACAAATGAGACCATATTAATTTAAAATTTAACCTTATGATAACCAAATGCAATCTTCGTATAGTCTGAAACATAAAGCATCTTTGAACATGGGTCATCGGCCAAATCAAATACTAAAAAAACAGATTATATCCTGCATGAAAAACAAAATCGATAAATTTAGGGAAAATGGGTTTGAAAGATGATAACCCAACAGTAGAGGATCTAATTCTACAGCTCCGATAAATGCAAGGGTGTTCTCAAATAATGGTTCATAGATGTTTGAAAACCGACAAAGAATGACAAATGTCCTCAGTGCTGCTTCATTGGACATTTGTCGGTCTTCAAACATCTAGGAAGCATTATTTGAAAACACACCTGAATTTATTAAAACTGTAGTCCACTATTGCCTTATCATCTTTGAATCACATTTTCCCTAAAATTTATCAATTCTATTTTTCATACCTCATCGAGTCAACCTATTCGCCTGCAAACAGATCGAGAAAGCTTGAAGTATAACATGTTTAAGGAAAAGTAAACTGAATGAAAAACAAACAAAGATTAGTGAATCTATAAACAACCCATCCAGACTTGGCTGTGTGTTGAATTAACCAGTGATTGTTTATGTAAGTTGTTGTTGTTGGCTTCATGATCATCATTTTCGACATGCCCAATGGTTCTGGTGGTGAGTTCTATAGGTGATTCTCGTGTATTAGCCAACCAAAATAATTAAAAAACAAATCAAACACTACAACAAAACAAAAATCATCACCACAAATAAAACGAATCAAAAAAATGAAACCTTTATCAAACTACAAATTCTTGAAATTACCAATCACGACTAAGAACAAACAGACCAAGAACATCTTTAGGGATGGAAAAAGTACCTTATCTTTCTGATTGAACAACAGTCGAGAATTGAGAGTAACTACCTGATCTGTAGGAGACAGTTGCTTCAACCTTAACATCTTCACAGTCACTCTATATCAATGGCCACACGAACCAATTTACAAATGATGATTCAACCAAATTCACAGTAAACTGGCCACACAAACACCTGCAAAACAAAACACAGGAATCGGTTACAAACGTCAATTTATATGACCGATCTACAAACGAAAAATTGGAAAACCTACCGGCGTCATCACATACAGCTAAATAGGCATCTCAAACCAACCAAACTCCGTTTTCTTGTATAGATGTAACAACAATTATACACGACCACTTTTCAAAACCTTAATAACCAACACATCGTCAGCGAAGGTCATTCATAGTGAACTTGCAAAACATTTGCATTTTCAGAATGCAAGTCTCAGGTTGCATGAACAACTACCATCCTATAACCTTGTCATACCATAATGCTATATTCATCCAATTTTTACTCAGATCTACAACCATCATAGCCTCATCTTGAAAGGACAAGAAAAATGCACTTTGCATTCATTTTTATTCACCATCACAGTGAACACTAAATGATTTACTAAACTATACAAATGATTGCAAAATGTCAGACCTCGCGTATATTCAGGCCGACATTTGCTTCATCGGAAACACATCTAAGTTACCGGAAAGTGCCCGGAACCCTAACTTACTACCAAAACACTCTGAGGAAGCTTTGTAATGGAAACCCTAGAGTTTGAATCGAAATCGCCTGTGATGAAGAATATAGAAGAAAGAGAGAAATAGAGAAATAGAGAAGAAAGAGAGAAATGTGGGCTATGAGTTTGAATCGAGAAGAAAGAGAGAGAGTTGATATGATTACTTCTGATGTGCATTAAATGGCCAAACAACTCCCCATGCATTTTCAAATTTTGCCTACTCACATTTTCTTGTATAGATGTGACAACAATTATACACGATCCCTTTTCAAAACCTTAATCACCAACACAGCGTCAGCGAAGGTCATTCATGGTGAAGTTGCAAAACATTTATATTGTCAGAATGCCAGGCTCAGATTGTGCATAAAGATGACAACACCATGGCTGCAAGAAAGGTTGCATGAACAACTGCCATCCTACGACCTTGCCATGCCATAATGCTATCTTCATTAAATTTTTACTCAGATCTACAAAATCATCATAGCCTCATGTTGAAAGGACAAGAAAAATGCTCCAGGCATTCATTTTTATTCATCATCACAGTCAACACTAAATGATTTTCTAAAGTAATAAAAATTATTTGAAAATGTCAGACCTCGCATATATTCGGGCAGACGTTTGCTTCATGATAGTTTTAGTCTCAGGTGAGAAGCATCTCATCAACATCATTGACTGAATATCCCTTAGATGACATCGATCTAATTATCATCAACCAAACATCGATTACACCCAACGCTACCTAGAACAGGCGCGAACGGCAGCCGGCAACGATTAGGGCATGTTGCAACAACACGCCAGATCTCGCCATCATAGCCTCAGATGACAAAAGCATCTAAAGTGATCAAAACTGAACCGATCAATTTTCAAAATCAAAAAAATCCTAATTGAATCTTAATGTAACAACACATACAGGGTCAGTCAACACATTTCAAATGATACAGGTTCAGGTAATAATCTGTTTTTTTAGGAGGTAAAACTTAAAATGCATAGGGAGTTGTTTTAGCCATTTAAAGCACTCAGAAGTAATCATATCTCCATCCAACTCTCTCTTTCTTCTTTATTCAATATCACAAAGATCCAACTCTCTCTTTCTTCTCTATTCATGGTGAAGTTGCAAAACATTTATATTGTCAGAATGCCAGGCTCAAATTGTGCATAAAGATGACAACACCATGGCTGCAAGAAAGGTTGCATGAACAACTGCCATCCTACGACTTTGCCATGCCATAATGCTATCTTCATTAAATTTTTACTCAGATCTACAAAATCATCATAGCCTCATGTTGAAAAGACAAGAAAAATGCACTTTGAATTCATTTTAATTCATCTTCACAGTCAACACTAAATGATTTGCTAAAGTAATTCAAATGATTTGAAAATGTCAGACCTCGCGTATATTCGGGCAGACGTTTGCTTCATCATAGTTTTAGTCTCAGGTGAGAAGCATCTCATCAACATCATTGACTGAATATCCTTTATGTGACATCGATCTAATTATCATCAACCAAACATCGATTACACCCAACGCTACCTAGAACAGCCGCGAACGGCAGCCAGCAACGATTAGGGCATGTTGCAACTTGCAACAACACGGCAGATCTCGCCATCATAGCCTCAGATGACAAAAGCATCTGTGGTGATCAAAACTGAATCGATCAATTTTCAAAATCAAAAAAATCCTAATTGAACTTTGATGTAACAACACATACAGGGTCAGTCAACACAGTTGAAATGATACAGGTTCAGGTAATAAAAAGAAACCCTCTGTTGTAGAAGCAACCAGTGAGAGAGTTTTGATGGAATTTTTAAGAGGGGTCGGTGACATTGTCGAGGAGTGTCAGGAAATGCTATCACTTAACATTTCCTGACACTCCTCGACAACGTCACCGACCCCTCCATGTTTCCAGCAAAACACTCTCACTGGTTGCTTCTTCAACAGAGGGTTTCTTCTTATTACCTTGAACATGTATCATCTCAACTGTGTTTGACACATCCTTTGTGTCTTCCTCTCTTCCTTAATAGCTAAGAACGTGACACGTAGGCAAATCGAGGTCATCCTCTAATCTCCCTTAGTAGATAGTATAGATTGTGAAAACACTACATGTAATCAAAATCCCCGAATTAGAACTCTAATTTCTAAAATTAAGCAAATTACTACAAAAAGGTAATTAAATTATATAAAAGTGAACACTTCTAATTAGATAAAACATTAAATTCATTCAAATTGTACCACAAATAGCAATCGAGTCATATCCCAATTACTTTGTAGTCATCAGAATTCAACATAACAGAAAAAAACTAAATTTATATTAAGTAGTAAACAATTTGAAAATTTCCCTGAACATTTTTATTGATCGACCAAATACGAAACATATATCTGTCGAGATTTCGGAAACAGTACAGAGCGTATGGTGCATTTTCAATTTTTAGAACGATTGAGAATCCATTTAGGTTAATGATCATAAACACAAAACCTAATTAAACAAACCTATACATCCATTACAAAATCTGGTAATAAACATACCTGAACTTCAACAGCTTGACGGTTAACAGCGGCACCTGATACATAAACAAATCAATCAGATTTAATTATCAACAATTTTCATCAGTAATTTTAAAACAGAGATCTTGTACCTGATAGAAGACAATTGACTGCATAGCTCTCTGAAAACACTACATGTAATCAAAATCCCCAAATTAGAACCCTAATTTCTAAAATTAAGCAAATTAACACAAATAAAGCTTTTAAATAAAGCAAAATTCAAAGTAAGATAAAACACAACATGAAATAAATAAATTTCAACCAAAATCAACCAAATCAAAACAAAATTACAGAATCCTGAATTCAAACCGTTACATAATAAAATTTGATAAATTTAATTTGATCAATTTAATTTATTCGAGATAAAGCAAAACCAAACCTCATGTATTATTTACTAAATGATTTAAACTTCCAACTTTATGTTAAAAGCGACCATTTTTATGCAGTGAAAACGGGCTGGGGTTGAAATGCGCATTTTTTTGTATACTAAAAGTCAACAACATTTCTGACAGAGTAAATCTGCAACACAAAACATTAAGTAGACATTTCAAATATTTTTTTTCAGAATCGGCCATATAAAGTTGGCATTTATAGAAGGGCAAAACCTCAAAACAAAAAAGGTGACATTTATAGCAGTCAGAAATTGAAATTGATGACATAAACCATGCTCTCAAGTTTAGGTAAATTTATGCCAGTTCATACCAATCTACAAACAATTTAACCGATATTTGTTTTCCTTAACTAACCCTCGAACATCATTGCACCACAACATATATGACAATCATCAAATTTAAGATGAATCACACTGTCATCAAACAACGTCACCTCTAACCTGATGTAATTTAAAGGGCAACGTGAGTTATCTTAAACTTACCGATATCAATTGCTCATGGATAAAATCCATTAACTTTTGGCTTGACATGCAATCCCTAAACACATGAAAGTAAAATAATTTATTAATGATCCAAAAGATTAAGAAAGAATAATTGCATGGCATAAATTATAGTGCCATTTCATATAAACACTTACCAAATACCATCACATGTCAGCACAATAAACTCATCATCCTCACATAGCTCAGGCTAACAAAAAATAAAAATGCATGATCAAATAAAAATAATCCATAAAAAGTTGCATATTGAGTGTGCAGAGGGACTTACAGTGTTGACATCAGGATTATCCGTATCCATCCTGTAAAAGTATCCATAGTAGCAACTATTCAATAATCTTAATCAACAACTCTATAAACTCAATGAATTGATCATAACTTCAAAATTAAACAACAAATTTATTGTTCTCAATAACCAAACTCAGAACCACCATGTTACCAGCGAAAAAAAAACTATTTGCATCGGTAATTTAAATTTGAATCAAGTAATAACAGGAACCAATCATACATCAAAAATCTTAATCAAGTAATTTCATATATTCAATACACAAAGCATATTAAGTAATCAGTGTTCTATAAAATTCTTGACGAAAATTAAAAAGATTGAAACCCTAAACAAACGAACTGAAAAATTCAAAGACGCCTACTAAGTAATACCTTTCTGAAAGAAATTCATCACAAAAAAGGCAAGAGCCGTTGTTAATTGGTATCCTGTTGTCCCTTTTAATGCTGTTAAGGATAATCACTACAGAGAAAGAAGTACGTTAATGCAGTTTCACAAAAATCGGATTATTAGATACATAAAAGTAATAAAAATTGGATTAGAAAGCGAAAACTGAAACTGATTCATTGTTCTACGTCACAAAACAAAATATAACAAATTAGAAACCCTAACGCAACTGTCAAGAGAACGCGGCTACTGCACCATCGCTGTTGGTGTCATCGTTCTCCGTCATAAATCACAAAATAATTGATGAAAATAAGATGTTTATAACTAATATATCAAGTATTTTTCATTTATCAATTCAATTATAAAAAACATTGACTCGAAAATATGCATCCTTTTGAATCTTATAATATCATCTTTACCCTTGAACAAATACAGCAAGCTCAAATCATATCGAGTTCTAATCCATACCCTAAACCCAAAAATTAACCATAAACAAACGCTCGTTAATAATATCATGACCCTTCGATATGATGATAACTATAACAATCGTATCAATGATTCTTAGATAACAATCGAATACGGTGAAACAATAAAAAGATTAAAAATGCCTTTATATAGTTAATTAACGGATGGAATTGTACCTCTGGACGATTCGATACGCATAAGAAACAAAAGAATGGTGAGATCAAAGCTTTGTGATGAAACACCATAATATCATAAACCCAACAATATAAACACAAAAATCAAGAATCTCGAATAAAGCTAAACCCCTAAATCAAAAATCTAGCTAAACCCCTAAATCGAAAATCTAGCTAAACCCCTTACTTCTCTGAAATCATGAAATCTTCTGTCGAATCACCAAAGTCGATTAAAAATCATTAGCATATGCGATATAGGATCTGAGAGAGATGATTCAGATTGTTTCTTTCAAACAATGCATCTCATAGTTTACCAATCAACATTATCTAAACAAAATTCATATAAGATCATCCCAAATTACAAATCATCAACCCAAAAAAACAACACATAACACACTAAAAGTAACAAAAACATTAAGTACCTTATTCTTTCCATCGGGTAATACTTGTATGGTCAATAAAACTAACATCCCTCTGTAGTGAAGAAAATGTATGAATCAGATCTGAAACACACTCAAAAATATAAACGCAATGTTGCAAATTAAGAAAAACTCAAAACATAATAACAAAACTTCAAAACAAAATAACAAATTAGTTAATTACATTCTTGAGTGATGAGAAGATAATCAAAGGCACCAAGATTAATAAGGCAGTCCCAATCACCACCATCTCGCAACAGCATCAACACACCACAACATCCCCCACACCATAACAAACACACACGCATACACAGATGTACCATAAGGGTTAGGGGATCACATCAGAAGTAGGTTCAGATTTAGTAATCGGATAAGATCGTAGGAATGCAAAACAAAAACGAAAGAAATATAATCGACAATCAACCATAAAAATTCAAGAATCAAGATGATTAATGGAAGATTATTGAGATTCTTACATTGATTTTGAAGTTGTAGGCGGAGACTATCATAAGAGAGAGACGATTTGAGTGAAACCTTGAACCACACGAAGGATCGATTGACTGGATCTGATGATGTTATTTGCAGTTAGGGTTTCAGAAAGAGCAGAGGGAAAAGGATTGAATGGTCCGAACCATGCATATATGGTGTCTTGGGATGAGTTAAATGAATTCAAAATTTGAAATTTGAAATACCCGGTTTTTTTTTTGCAACTCTCCTTTATTATATACATAAGATTATTATATACATAAGATTATATATAAATAAATCAGAATTATAACATCAGCAGATCCAATGTGGCATACCTAATTTGATGACACATAGGCAAAATTACATCAGCATTTACCCTCCTTTTATAGATAAGATAGATGCTACATGCTTGCTTGTTATGTACTCATTAAACATATTCCTACCTACAAGTGGTACTATAATGGTGATGTGATATGATTACTTATATACGTATGTAAATACACCTTCTAGGTCTTATTCGTTAAGAAGAGGCTTGTGTGCTCGTGTCCTTAATAAGACCTGACCTAGCCGATCTTCTTCTAGGAAGATGTCGATTCAAAGGAACACCGATACCAACAACCCCCTACCAACGACAGAGGCGGAATTACAAGGACTCATCTAACAAGCCATCGCACAACACAAGACCCTTCGCTCCGAACGCAACGGAGGTACCTCAGGAAATAACCCACCTAATGGCTGCACCTACAAGCAGTTCTTGAGCTACAAACCTCGAGACTTCGACGGCACTGGGGGTGCCATAGCTTTTGTGCGTTAGGTTGAGAAGACGGATTATGTTTTGCGATTTAGTAAATGCGCCCCCGAACATCAGGTCACGTACATAGCTGGACTGTTTCTAGATGGGGCTCTGTCATGGTGGAACCTTCAGGTTCAGACGATGGGTGAGACCGCTGCGTATTCTTTGACGTGGGACAAACTGAAAGAACTGATGCGTAAAAGATATTGCTCTAGGGCAGAAGTCCAGAAGTTGGAGACTGAACTGTGGAACTTGAAAATGGAAGGCCCAAAGATAACTGAGTATGTGCAGAGATTTGACGATTTATCACAAGTTGCTTCGCATTTGGTGGAACCAGAATCTAGAAAGATCGAACGCTTCATCGGGGGATTGGCACCTCAGATTCTAAGCCTAGTGACAACATCTAAGCCTCCAACGATCACCGAAGCTATTGACTTAAGTATGGCACTCACTGAAGAAGCACCTAGACTTGGAAAATTTTCCACTTCGGAAGAGAAAAAGGAGACTCCTGTAGAGTCATCTGGAGACAGCAAGAGAAAGTTTGCAAACTTAAAGAAGAGTACTCGGACGAATAGCAAGGACAGGGCTAAAAAGGGCAAAGAGTACATGGGTATCCTAACTAAGTGTGACAATTGTCGACGTTATCATATCGGGCGATGCAGATATGGAAAATGTGAAAACTGTGGCAAAGTGGGACATGTCAAGGAGACTTGTAGGCGAGGTACTAAATGTGGAAATGGAAACCAAGACGGTAGCGAGAATCATGGAGGAAACAACGACAGCGACAATTACCAAGGAAGGACGAGTGACAAACAAATACGTGCTCAAAGTTGTTTTAACTGTGGAAGCAAAAAGCGTTTTAGAAAATATTGCCCTAAAAAAAAAGAATGAAAGCTCAACACCGGAGCTAGGGAGACACACCAGGAATCCAAGCGTGGATATCGGTACGTCCCATATTAGTCAATATTATGCATCTGTGCTGCTAGATACTGTTGTTAATCTTAGCTTCGCGTGTCTAGGATTCGAAAGTGTACTTGGTATAGTAGCAAATAAGTTAGGTAACCCGTACACGATAGAGCTAGCTAAAGGGAAGCTAGTGGAAGTCAACGAAGTAATTGGAATCGGCAAGATAGAACCCGGAGAGCGTGAGTTTACGCTTGATCTACTGCCAGTTGAGTTGGGAAGCTTCGACGAGGTAATTGGGATGAATTGGTTGCCGAGCGATCGAGCGGAGATTGATATCCGCATCCCGATGGTGAACGAAGAAACGATCGTGACTCATGAAGCAGGATACGCCTCTACAAATTACAAATTGCTTAAAGGTACGAAAGTTGTTGCGTAAAGGATGTGTAGTTTTTCTTGGCTCATGTCGTGGACAAGGGAGCCGAAGAACCAAACTCGAAGATATCCCTGCGATAAGGGAATACCCTGAAGTCTTCCCCGAAGACTTACCAGAATTATCTCCTCAACGACAAGTCGAATTTCGCGTCGATTTGATTCCAGGTGCCGCGCCTATAGTCAATGCACCTTAGCGACTTACACCTTCGGAGATGCAAGGATTGTCAGTGTAACCTCAGTAGCTGATAGAGAAGGAAGTTAACAGACCAAGATTCCCGTTTTGGGTAACCCCAGCTCTGCTCGTCAAGAAGAAGGACGATGACTTTCAAATAAGCATCAACTACCAGGATCCGGACGAGCTAACCAACAAGAGTCGGTAACTCTTGCTGAGGATTAACGAATTATTTATTTAACTAACTGCGAGGATCCAAATACTATTTCCCGACTGATCGATGATCGGGTGTCGTTAGCTGTGAATTCAGGAAGAAAGTATACCGGGGAAATTGTGGGACAATAACTTGTTTTAAACATACACAAAAATTTTGTTTCCTACACAATGCACAAAACAGTTTTACACAGAATACGAAACTTTGAGAATCTAGAAAACATGTACTTAGGATCTTTGGGAACCCAGGTCCGAACTCATAAAGGGTGTTGCTTAGGAACCACACCTGTTAACTCAAGCAAACCCCATTATCCTGACATATATGCTATTTCAGTTAACCAAACAGAAAGTACTCAAATCTCTTTTGCTAAAATCTTCACTTTTGCTTCTAGCTAGTAGATGTTTGCATCTCTACTCCCCTTAATGGTAGTTGCATCGCATTAATTTTCTTCACTGAGAGCGAACACACATTTGCTTCGATACTTGGTCATTTCTTCATTTTAGCAAATACTCATTGTTTCATTACTTGGAAATTCATATGTTACACATGCACCCTTTTGTCACGCATGTGGTTTCGTTTCGAATAAGCGATTCGTCAAAGTCCAAACATTGGTTTGCAAAATCTAATTATTAATTTGTGATTCGAATGACCTACATTATTGTAATTATTAGCTCCTTTGTTATCAAGTCAACACACTTGCTTGAGACTTCTTTTCTTTCAAGTTACATTCATGGTTTATCTTCGTAACCATGCTGAGACCCCCTTGTTGATACATGCGTTTATTGTCGGGTTACATTGAAACCAAGTTTAATTGCTTGAACTTATCCATTTCGCATATTCAATTTAAGACGACATATGATGTATTGAGAGCATCATATTCAAATATTTTTGCAAAGGTTCTTTTGTTTCGAGTCGTAGTAGACTTGGTTGGTCTACGACTCCACTAAATTGTTTATTGGTTTCGATACCTTGCGGTGATACTTTCACAAAATTGAAGCTTGCGCTAATTTGGTTACGCACCTCATACACGAATTTAATTATCTATTTATTTGCTCTAAATCCCTTTTGTTTATCACAATTAAAGCGGTCCCAACACAGTTGTATGTTAAGACAATGGTACATTTTATTTCATGGCACGGTGTACCTCCTAACGATTCTTTAATGGTCGATCGAATGCCTTGCGGTACTTATTACTTTTTCATCTTCGATCGGAAACAGTGGTTCTTTGATGTTCAGTACTCAACTAGAAACTCTATGACATTGTGTAAATCAAATCTTCAGATTGTCTCAGTACACTTCCATTTGATTTTGAACACGGTAAACTTGATCGGTCACCACTACTATTGGAATATGTTAATTACGACACCTTGTGGTGTCATTACAAATTTGTAGCTTGTGCTAGTCATGGTCAACCGTTTCACACAAAACTACACATACTTTTGTTTGACTTGTCACATAAACATTCCGAATGCAACTACGAACTAAGACAATAATACACCAGATTCTCTTGTGTTTCATTCGGTGTATTTTCGCAATTCAAGAATGTCAACACACTATTTTATCCATGTATTTGTTCGAAAGTTGACAGATCATTTTTATGTTACTATCACATTCGAGTTGATGATTTTGAGTTCATATAGCGGATGCTATGGTTTGTAAAAACTCGTTTGCATATTGTGACCGATTGTTTGAGAATCCATTGGTCAAAACTCCTTTGTTACACCCCTGTTAACTGAGTTACACTAGATTATACATCTATACATCTCGTGTCCTTTGACATCAAATTCTGAAACACATACCTTTTAACCATTGGGTTCTGGTTGATGAAATATATCTCTGGATTCACCTGATGTGAATAAGATTTGACTCGGTTTTGGGGTTATCTACCTCAGTATTATTCATATACATACACATATAATGTAACCCTAAGGAGTTAAGATAGTACAAATTTCGAGGACAAAATTTTCTTAATAGGGGGAGAATGTGACAACTGTCAAATTTGCATGCATCCGTACAATTATCCAATGATGATTAGTGCTTAATGACTGTGCTGATTTACAATTTATGACTTGAATTGCTTTCTGATTTCTGCATTATACTTACATGTGCATCACATATTGCAAATGACATATCATTGACTGCATGCAAACATATTGATATAAATGATGCACAAAGCACAGTTAGCACAGTTAACAGACAAACCGGGAAAATACTGACGGAGTTCAATACATAGACAGGCGTTGTTTTGACACAGTATGAGCCAGAAACTAAGTACTACACTAGTATAGAGTGTAGGGAAGTAAGGACCACAAAACTGCTTTTCTAGGTGATAGTTTAAGTGCCAGAAAGTGCCTAAAACTCACCCAAAGTGCTGAATTCAGCATATTTCAGCAAAAAACAGCTTTTTAATAAGCTTGTAACATGCAAAAATATGACTAAATGGCCCTGAATGCTTTCCTAAGTGTCGGGAATTAAAAGTGTCATAAAGGGGTACATAAAGAACACTAAACGGAATAGTTTGACACTTTAACGAAACGGTATCTAACCGAACAACCGGACACTTCCCGAAACACTAAAATTATACTAGAAGCATTGTTTTAATATTTATGAGCTAGTTATGATCCCCGAACACCCTAACACACTATATAACACATCATCCACTTAAACACTAATCAATACACTTGAAATCTAACTTAATAATCTAACTTAACATTAAAACCCAACCAAGACCCCCCCCCCCCCATCCATAGGGACGGTTATGAGGGTGGCCCCACCCTTGATCCACCAAGATCTTGCATGATCTTCCCTAATCTTCCTTAGATTACTTAAAGATTATGTAGTGGTTATAAGAAGAATATGAGGGACCATAATCATCTACACTTCACAACACCACTCATCTCTCTCCCTTGCTCCCTCCTCTCGGCCAAACATAGCACCAAACACCACCATCATTTCCAACTCATTCCCATCCATTCCAAGGCCATCTTAAGGTGTAAGAAGGTGTTTAAGGAAGCTTGGAGCTTGTGGATCTTGAAGGACCTTCATCATTTGCTATTATCCTCCACATTTGCCATCTTCAACCTCTTGTGTTCTTCCCTAGCCTTGTGCTAGTAGTAAAGCCCTCATAACCCTTTGTTACTTCACATTTTGATGAATAAAAGATGATATACATTGTTAATCTTGATGAACACTAAAAGACATATTCATGAATCTCTAACATAAGCTTAATAAACATATGAATACTTGTTGTTTAGTGATGATTTGCTTCTTGATGATTGATGATTTATGTAAGTGATGTTAGACATCATAAGAAACCTACTAGATTGTGATTAAACACATGATCTAGTAAGTTAAGATGGTGATCTTGTGAAAGACCAAGATCATCATGCTTTATGTTTACACGAACTTGAATAATAAAAGTTGTTTTCAAATGATGATGATTTAAACAAAATAAAAGTCTTGTGAGTGGATGATTTCAAAAATAGTTTTCCAAAGAAACCAAGTTAAATAACAAGATTTACCTAAACATGGTTCTTACATAAACCAAGCTTGTTTTTAATGGATAAACAAGTGTAGAAACACTTGTGTAACAAAAAGATTACATAAAGAAGCCTTTTTGGAAAATATGTTTGGGAGTTGTAAACACCCAACTTCTTTAAAAATGAAGTTTTTAAAGAAGTAAATACATTTTAAAGGGTAACTAAACCTACTAAACACACTACCAAGTCACCACAAGTTTTATGAAAGTTCAAGTTCATGTTGTTATATAAATAGCATTGTTTTGGCACTTGGTAAGTGTTGATTGAATTGTTGATTGTTTGTGATGATTTTAAAAAGAAAATGATATGCTTTGATAGCATGGACACCTCCATTTTTAGAGGAAACTATGGCAAAATTTTCTAAAAATATAAACACTTAGAAAATATTTTCAAACAAATATTTACAAGGGTATTTTGACCATACGTTTTCGATATAAACCTTGCCATAATTTTTGTTACAAAAATACAAATATTGGAGGTTGGTTTTTGTAAATAAAAATAACTAAATATGTACTTGAAAGATATATATTTAGAAGACACCTGTGTGTGATTACTTGTATACTTTGTGCGATAGTCATATTATTTTAGGATTTGAAATAATATAACTTAACAAATACCAAGAAATTACAATCCAAAATATTACCAAAAATCTCATGGAATAAATATACAAGTTACACACATAATATTGTGAAACCGAACGAAAGAATGTAACTTACAAAATATTCCGGAAAATACATTTATAAGTATATTTTTGGTAAATAATATTTTGGACACAAGAATGAAAATGGGATTTTTACAAATATTACGAAGTTATACCATATCTTTGACAAGGAAAAAATATATTATTTTTGGGAAGTAAAAATATATTTTCTTGGATTTTTTAGAAAATATATGATTTTTGGGAAAAATATATATTTTCTTGGGTAAACTTGAAATACATTATTTTTTGGATAAAATAAGTTTAAATATTTTTGCCGAAAGAAAAATTGTGAATAATTTTTTTTTCTAAGTGATATTCCTTAAAATATATATATTGGAAATATATATTGGCAATTTTTTTATTTGGAATAATACACCAGAATACGACACCGATAAATGGCAAAATACAAGAATACGAATACACATATATGAGATACCCCCATCCTTGGGAGGGAAATACGAATAACAATACTTGAGAAGTATTATTACAAAAATATTGTTTAACAACTATTCCAAAAATTTAATAAATATAATTTAAGTTAAAATATTAATTATTTTAACAAATAATTATATACTGGGAATAGTAACGAGGACACTTTAAGACGTAACTCAAGGGCACTAATCAATACTAAGACAAGACACGACCCGCTCGTCTAACGGACCATAGTACGCATGTAGGTAGTCGTGCGTTCTAGAGGAAGCTTTGAGTTACATCGGATACAAGGAACGCAAAACTGTGAGTTCATGTCCCCCTTTTCTTTAAACTATTTTGTTTATTTACTTCGGGGGTGAAATACATGATACAAAAGGATTACATACAAATACAATTGGTATGGTTAGCCTAGGAAAGAACCATAGATCATGTGAATGGGTAGGCGGATACTTGAGACCATTAATCCTCGTATACGGACCGAGGGGCGTGAGTGATAGATCTATTTGGGTGTAGCGAGCCCCATCCATGAGTCCGCCGAATGGGCCATGTGGTGACTATGTCTTACAGCCGGAAGCCCGGTACAAAGTCTGCTAGGTTTGAGTCTTCCTGCACCATGTCACGTATATTAATGTATTAGCTACACATTAATTGATCTGTTTTCCTTGTTGCTTTCATACCCGGACTTATAAACTTACATACATACTACAATGATTTCAAAGGTTTACTCATACACATAAACAAACACATGAACTCGCTCAACTTTTGTTGATGTTTTCAAACTACATGTATTTCAGGGAATTAGTAAGTGGATCTGGCGGGCGTTGGAAGTTTTTATGCTGCGTTATGAATAAAGATGTCATCCATGGTCTTTGAGTTTGGTCAGTGTGTCTTATTCCTGGACGAGACACGTTTTCCAAACCTTGGTGTTTTTCAATATCTTTTGATGAGTCCTTAATGAACTCATAAACAATTTGTGCGGTTTGTAAAACTTGAAGTTGAAGTCTACGTTTCAAAACAATGTTGATATGTTTATACTTATTTAATGGATGACGAATCTATGGTTTTTATCATATAGTTGTTGTTATGATTGAATGCAATGGTATTAAGAAAGTCACACCATAATCACGCTTCCGCAAAAGTCAGGGTGTGACATGGAAGGTCTGAGATGTTGTATATATAGGATGTTCTTGGCGGTTGTTTTAGGCGGGATTTTATTATAATAAATGCTAGTAACTAAGTCCCGTTGTTTCAGTTACTGTTTGTTCAGCTTTATCGTTTAAAAACGAAGTTTGGTGTTTTATATCTAATAGCGTTTAGACTAGGGATGATGTTTGCTTTTGTATTTTAAGGCGGGAAGTTAATGGCGTTTTATTCATGATTTGGCGTTTTCGGTAGAGAAGTCAAAAGACCCTTTTACCCTTAATGAAGCGCGTCCCACATAATAAAATTGATGTTATTTACGAAAACGCCACCGCGCAATCTAGTCCATTAATTGTTTTGATCTGACGATCCATAACCGTTCTCACTGTTCTCACACTTTTCAACGTTTTCTCTAAATCCTGACCCTATATATATATATATATATATATATATATATATATATATATATAAACGGGATCAGGAGAAAACGTTCAAAAGTGTGAGAACGGTGAGAACGCTTCTAGGCCCAACACGTGTCACGCCGCTTAGAGAAGGACGGAGGGGCTTTTTGTCCTTTCATATTTCTTTTTTTAAACGCGTGTTACTTCATCTTTCCATTTTTTGGCGTTTAATAAATAAGCGGCGTTTTTATTGTTTTTAGATCAGAATCATAGTAAATATTTTGGCGTTTTAAGTATTGTTTTGGCGTTTTTATTGTTTTTAGATCAGGATGCAGGCCTTTAATGTAAAAAACATCAGTAATTTTCTTAATTTTATTATATCAAGTGTTTTTCCATGTAGGATACAGGCCTATAATGTGACAGTCAATTATGGCGTTTTGAAAAGATAAATAAATTTCAATTTTCCATGTAGTGGCTTTTAATATAACTAAATGTTTGGCAATAATGATACCGTCTCTTTATTTTACTGTTTCTTTCAATTTTCATCTGTCAATTAGTGTTGATTTTTCCAGTAATACTTTGTTTGCGTTTTTTGGCGTTTTATATAGCAACATCGTGCTTTGCTAGCATTCGTTCTCACAGTTTTTCACACTATCAGGCGTTTTGGTGTTTGTAGTTTTTGGCGTTTTATACTCAATTTTTTTAAAATAGTAGAGAATTAGATGATAAACAACAGAGAATTAGATAAAAAACAATAGAAAATGAAAAAAAATTAAAAATTATAATCTAATTTCTCATCCAAATCTTCACTATCATCAGCCTTTTCTACTTTAACTTTTTTGGCGTTTTGAACCTGTTTTTGAATACCTTATGTAGATCCTTATTTTCCTACATAACGGTCGTCATTAGAAGATGCTTATTTTTGTGGCATCCTTTATGGTGGGTGGATATATACTTGTTTGATGACATGTTGAAGACCAACGCCTGCTCTAATGTATTGATCCCTTCATGCCATCAATATATCCATCAAGAACAAAGTGACATGATGTCATATCAGTGTCATCAGTCTCTTTTTCTTGAATATTTGTCCATCTCATTCAGCAAAAGATTATAGAGATACCCAACTCAGAGAAGAATCCATTCAGTGAAACTTCATTCAGATCAATACTCAATATAGAAGAATCGAGGTTCTGCATCTGTGGCTTTTTTAACTATTAATTTTGGCGTTTTTAAAGTGAATGGTTTCTAGGAAATATGGCGTTTGTTTTTGGTTTTGTGATAAGTTGATTGTGCAGAGACGTCTCTTTTATAGGAAGTTTTTGGCGCGTAGTTTAGGCGGGATTTTATTTATAATAAATGATATTAATAAAGTAACCGTCTTTTCAGTTACTGTGTATTTTTACTGTTTTTTTTTTTTTTGTTCAGCTTTTTATGAGTTTTTAGGGTCATAGACTTTCCATCTCCCAAGTTTGGCGTTTTTTAATGGCTTTAAGTAGTTTTTGGCGGTTTTTTTCCATTTTTAGCTTTTATTACTTAATACTTCTGCAAACAACTTTCATTATAGGTTGGGAGTTTTTGGTGTTTTTACTGCATTTATGGCGTTTCACATGCATTATGACTGTTTGGTGTTTTATTAATATAATGTATTTTTTTATTCTAAGTTGAAAAATACATAACAAACAACAGAAAAAGAAAATAAAAAAATAAAAATAGAAACAATTCATCTTCCAAATCTTCACTGTCATCAGTCTCTTTCTTCTTTGAATCATGTTCGTTGGTGGTTTGGCTTAGCCATGCTTGTGTTTTTGTGGCCGTTTGGAAAGATAAAATGACATAAGTTTTTTGTTTGAATATATATCCGCAAACAACTCATCAGTGTCATTCGTCTTTTCATGCCATTATAATATTCATTAATAACAAAACACAGAAAATGACATAAGTCTGACGCCAGCATGTTTTTGTTTATGATTTGTCCATCTCATGCAGCAAAATGTTATTTGAGTCACAGCACCTCAGGGAAGAATGCATTATCCGAAACTTTGGCGTAGAACAATATTTGAATATACAAGAAACGATATTTGGCATTTTTGGCGTTTTACTGAGGAAATAGTGTATCTGAAAGAACCGTCGATTTTTTTGGAATCTTAGGTGTTTGAGTGTTTTGGCGTTTTCTAAGATGAATGGTATATAGTAGAAAATATTGCGTTTTTTGAG
This sequence comes from Helianthus tuberosus, assembly GCA_030545235.1. Classification (NCBI taxonomy): domain Eukaryota; kingdom Viridiplantae; phylum Streptophyta; class Magnoliopsida; order Asterales; family Asteraceae; genus Helianthus; species Helianthus tuberosus. The sequence goes on along the minus strand of CM060451.1, from coordinate 121,886,049 downwards.
TAGTTGTGTTTGATGTTTTGAGGATTTTGATGTTTGTAAGATGAATGGTATATAGTAGAAAATATGGCGTTTCAAGTTCTGGGGGGTGTGTTTTTATGTCTGGGATGTTTTTGTTTATATAGGGATGTGTTTTGGTCCGTAATGGCGTTTTATTCATCAGTATGGCGTTTTGGTATAGAAGTGTAAAGACTTTTTTACCCTTAATGAGGCACGTCCACGTAATAAAATTGATGTTATTTACGAAAACGCCACCGCGCCAATCTAGTCCATAGATTGTTTTAATCGGACGATCCATAAGCGTTCTCACCGTTCTCACACTTTCTACCGTTTTCTCTAAATCCCGACCCTATATATATGTTATTTTTTTAAATAATTTAAACACATACCAATTCTAATATAGGCCCATTATCAAATACTTTTTAATGGTTTATAATTTAGTCCACTGCCCAATACTAATATGATTTTAATAAAAATTATAACACACGACGGCAATTTTATGGATTCCTGGAATCTGAAAGGACGAGACGAACAAACTCATCAGATTGGTAGATCGCGGTAATCTGCAAATAACGATGTAAATTGTATATTAATAATACTAGACAGTTGCTATGAAGAGTTGATCCAGCAATTTGCTATGAAGAATGCAAGGAAGGTTGCACGAATCATTGGTTACCTATTAACTTATTAGTTATTACAGTATGTAACTCATTAGAATACTATGATTTTGTCATTATCCTAATTGCATTGTTTATCAAATACTACATTTTTTGTCATTTTCGTAATTATATTGTTTATCGTTAAAGCATATGGGCACATTTTTCAAGCTCAAAGTATAATCCCATACCTGAATGAACCTTTGAGTTTTGAAAAATAACTAAACAATATCTTGCCTTTGTAAGAAGTATAATCCCATACCTCAATTACATCATTTCTTTTGCCTTTGTAAACGACATTCAGAAACCTGTAATGGTCACTGATTTGGTATGTCATAGATACATTATCATGGAAGCATTATAACAATACCAACAAATAAGTTCAACATAAAGAAAAATAATACACACTACTTTTATAATATCAGCTTGAAGGTACAACAAAACATCAAAAAAAAATCCAAGCTTTTGTATGTTCTTGGCATATGTTTTTCCATCATAACATCAATCAGATCATTTGCCTACATGTAAGGACTTGTTGGCATCCATGTATATATGAAACGTATTTTTTTTTTTGTAAAACTTTTGTTAAGAATGTGATTTTTTTTCATGAAATCGCTAGCAAAACAAATAATAATATTGGATGAAATAGCTTACCAAGCACACATGATCAGAATAAAATATAAAGATGTGATTATTGGGCCCGTTGTTTAATGTTTACAACCTTTCCACTACCCCCTTTGATTTCCATGCAAAATAGCAAAAAGATTGTGTCAAAATGCAGCTAATGAGCTTCAAAAATAATTCACATTAGTAGAAATTTAGGAGTTAAAATGTTTACCTTTGTCACTCCATGCTATACATCATCACCATCTAGGCTATTAATTAATAACGATTCCAGGGAATGGTTTACTTCATTGTTTGCAGGGGCGCAGGATTCAAGGGGGCGACCCCCGAACTTTTCGCGTAGTAGTGTTACGTATGTACTTTTCGTATAGAATTTTTAGGTATATACGTTTTCGACCCCCGGTTTTATAAAAAAAAATATTTATATAGCCCTAATAAAATATTTAATACAAAAAACCCAAAATCAGATCTATTCAGCCCAAATCAGATTGTTATGTTTATTATAGCCCAGAAATCATTATATAAAGCCCAAATTAAAAGCCCAACCTAACATTCTATCAAAAAAACCCAAATCGTTGGATTGGGGATTACGAACAATCAAAAAAAAACCAGCGCTGTCGCTAAGAACAGAAAAACAGAAGGGCTGCAACTGGTGTTGTTCGACTTCGAGGAGACGAGGAAGAACCGGCTGGGCTGCGCTACTTGTGGTCTTGTTCGACTTCTTCAATATTCAAGGTATGTGTTTTTTATCTTTAGGTTTAATTTAGGGCTTCAATTTATGTGATTTAGGTTGAAATTAAGGGTGAAATTGGCCGATTTTTTGCCCTAAACTTGTTGAATCTTTCTGTAACTATTAGAGTTTGAAATTTAGGGTGATTTGTTTTATTAACTTGTGTTATTAGATTATGCTATGGGGAAGAATCATGTTTACATTTTTTTTAATGTTTTGGTGTATTTGTTCATTTGTTTATTAAATAATGTTTACGTTTTAATGTTTGAGAACGTTTTTTATTTGATATTAATATTTGACCCGACCTGACCCGAATCGAATCACCGATGTCCGACCCGAACATACACCTCGAAACTACACGATAGAAATTTTGTTTAGGTCCGTTACCTTCCGACCCCCCGGTAGAAATTTGCATTGGGGTTGGGGCCCCCTTTAGCTCATTTGTTTTAGAGGACTAAGCGAGTGTCTTTGAGCTTCCATATAAATTTGCAAGTTTCTAATATGTGGTGGTACACCACTACGAGGTTAGCAATTTAGCATATACGATGGGTGGCCTTCAAAATAGCCTTCTGGCATGGATTAAACTGGTCGGGTTAAGTCCGACTTAGTGGATCACTTTTTTGTGCATAAACATTAAATTATTTATGTTGCAACAACAATTATAAGACCAAGAATAGTGACACGACTGGTTAGGAAAAAGGGTTCAAGGGTTTCGATTTGCCTAACGTTGGTCGTGGGGTCCCTCCATGTATGCAATACGTAGGGTTGGATCACTGTGTTATTACTTGCTTTGAATTCTGCATTGAGGAATATTCAACCCAGAATGTTTGTATGCAATGTGATTGTGTTCAAGTGGGTGAAGAATAGAACATGCAAGAAGCAAGTTCTAGAGAGAAGAAGTGAGATTTCGGAATGGCCAGCTGAATGAAAATGCATTGTCATTTATAGAGAAAGGGCTGACTATAAAAAGAAACATTTGACTAGTGATCCATGGTTGCAGTGGAGGGCTTGCCCTTTTTGGTAGGTTAAAGGCTTCGGACCTGCGGGTAAAAGGATGTTTCTTCCTAAATGCTCTTTTTGCGGCTGAGTGGGGAGTTCAAACGTAAAGTGTGATGTGACCCGGCACTGTCTGTAACACCCTTACTGATATTTAACGTATTTCTTATAAATTAAGAACTAAAAATGTGTATTGATGATCACACATACTAATCATAATACAGGTTTATTTCAACTTTTCTTAGCATTAAAACAATACAACAAAATGTGATTGAGTTCGTCATTCAAAACGACAACGTAATAATAGGCGGAAGCTTGAAACTTGATCGTGTTTGGTTCTTCGTTGAGCTTGATCGTCCCCCGGTATTGTATATAATACCTACAATTCATAAAACATGAATTGAATTAGTCATACGTAGTTTAGAACGAGTTTAAACGAGTTCGCAAGGCAAAATAATTGAAAAAAAAACAACTTTTTAAAAACTGACTCCGTCATGCCACGCGACGGAACCCACTTGCTCCCTCGCATGGCGCGAGGGAGACCATTTTCTAGCAGGTTCGTATCTGAGACCTGCATATTCCCAGCACGTCCAGTTTTTACGGAAACGGCCATAACTTCTTCGTTATTGATCCGTTTTACCCGATTCTTTTTCCTACGCGTCCGTAATTTAATTCTCCATCTTATGGAGTTAAAATCCAACATCCGACAAAATAAATTTTGAGACTTCTAAGCCTTCGAATCATTACCTTTTTAACGAATTTTAACCCGTTTATGCATTTTATCAAACAAACATATTTGTTTGATCCTTATTTCACATGCACCTCTTCAAGTTAATGTTATCTACCATGTTAGGTTCTAATCACAGGTTTCTTACACAATTTAAACCCGTTTTCGCTCGTATGCTTATTTTGACCCGTTAAGGGTATTTTAAGCACTTTAAAGCATGAAATCGCTTTCATTCATTTCTAGCATCTTATTCCTACATTTCTTATCAAGTAATCTTCCACTACAACTATATGTGTGTTGGATTTAATGTGGATATCTATATGTTCCAAATTTTACCCCTCGGATTACCATTTTACGGTAAAGACTCATATAAAGTCATTCGACCCAAGAATTTACATCTTTCACTATCTATATTTATTCTAAGCATTTATTTAATCATAAAACTCATTTCCGAACCACCTTTAAGGGTCGTTCGTCCGAATTAGCTTACAAGGGCAATTTGGTCAATTTTCATCCTTCTTTTACTACAAAGGACCTTTAAATACTTGTTTGACCCAAAATCCGACCCTTTTAACTATAATAGGGCTGTAAACGAACTGAACGTTCAGCGAACAGTTCGTGAACCGTTCGGCGGGAAGTTCGTTTATGTTCGTACGATAAGCTTAACGAACGAACACGAACAAAAAATTTCGTTCGATAAGCTTAACGAACGAACACGAACAAAGGTCTCGTTCGTTCGACTGCGTTCGTGAACGTTCGGTAATATGTTCGTTCGTGTTCGATTTTTTATGTTTATTTTTCTAAAACTTTTTAATGTTTTATTAATTTGTTACTTTCCCCATATGTATTATTTCTCTCTCTCTCTCTGGCCCTCTCCCTCTTTTGATATCACGCTCCTTCATTCAGCTTATCTCAAATCGATTGAACCCAATATTATCCATCCCTTCAATCTTTAAATGGTTATATTTAACTACTTTCGTTGTGTACAATGTTTAAGATTAACGGTGCCTTTTTTAATTTTCAAAATTAAAGTTCATTTGTGTTCGTTTGCGTTCGTGGTTAGTGTTCACGAACTGTTCGCGAACAACGAAAATTCCTTAACGAACGAACACGAACACAAACTTCTGTTCGTCATGTGTTCGCGAACAGTTCACGAACATCCAAATTTCCTTAACGAGCGAACACGAACATGGCCTTGTTCGTGTTCGTTCGGTTCGTTTACAGCCCTAAACTATAATCTTGTTTATAAACCCATGTGCTTCTAAAAAACCATAAACATAATTCAATTTATTCGGTTTACCTAAAAGATAACCAAATATCTATATTTTAACCTTGTCTAACTCTTATAGAACTCCAAATTCTACATGATGAGTTGTGTTATTATACATACCTGGCTCGGATCAATATATTGACCTGTTTCAATACCTTGCCTTAGTGGCCGCTAAGTGATAGCGCTGTAAACATCCATGTGCTATTTATTCCCTAAAATCATACAACTCGACAACCCATTAGTCGATATTGTCAAAGGGTGATAATTTCACATTTTGACCCGTTTGGTCTAAATGACCAATTATATTAGCGAGATGACATTTATTACCACCTCGTATATATGACTCGCTCTGATTTACTCCGTGCGATCATTTTACTTATAATTCCATTTCTTAACACTTTTGGCCTATTATGGCTTACATCATAATTGTCTTTCAAAACTAACGGTAAAGGTCAACGTGTGACCAAATTACCATTTTGCCCTTATTGGTTATTATGATTTACCTTATATGGTAACCATTAAAAGTACATGTTTCATTCGTCACAATATGATCGAATTACCGATTTAACTCATTTTTAGCCATCACTATGGTTTCTTATCATATTTGAATATCTTGTTCCGTACGACTATACGCCGGAACACCATATCTCAATTAGGTATTTGTCTTTTTCGTAATTAATACGGCAAAATAATATTCTAAAATATATGACTAGTGTAAGATATACTTACCTTGCATCCAAATTACGCTTTTCCTTCATTCTTGATTCGTTTGACCCGCTTTCTTTCCAAGCCTCCACCTAGCTTGTCAAGCATCAAACTATAATCATAATTCGTAAGACGGTTAGATTAGTCATTATCACATACGACTATTCCATCTTACAAATTCTATGTTGAATCTACTATTCGACTTCATCATTTATTTGTTCAACTTATCAAAAGTTGACTACTTTTAATCACATGATTTTACATAGTTAGTCTAAATCAACATGATGTTTAGAACCCCTATTGCTTCATATTACGCATAATTTGTTATATCATTCAAATGCGCGTTTCACTTTAAATTTCAACACTTTGGTTCTTATTTAGGCATTTTAACAAACACCTAATGTGCATAATTTTACATATTTACTAACTAGTTCATAACTAGTTATTTTTACCAAGATTTACATCAAAAATCAAACCTCTATGTCTAGTGTTCATGAACTACATCTAGAACTTATATCATAATCATCAATATTCATCAATTTAACACTCTAATTCGAGTGTTCATCATATTGTCATAAAACCCACTTAGCACACATATAGGTAATCACCAAATCATTCAAGTCATAGCATCATATGTATGATTTTCACTTAGGGTTTAGTTCCTAAGCATGTATACATCACTAATTTAGCCATGGCTCCTCTAATCCTTACATAATTCGCGAATTATGATGCTAACTCAAATTTTCCAACTTCACGAATCATCAAATTTTTACATACCTTATGATCCCCTAGGTTGGGTGATCATTAATTCATGTTCATGCATCGATTTGGCCTTGAATCAAGCTTCAATTTGATGATTCTTGACAATTTAGGGTTTGACTCCCTTTTTCCTTTCCTTTGGTCGATTACACGCACACACACATAGTGTGTGTGTGTAGTGTTTTAATTTTAATAACATTTAGTTTCTAACTTTCCCCTTTTTGGCCCCTCTAGTTTACCCTTGTTGCATATAGCATGTTTTAACCAAGGTTTCTCATAACTACAGGACTTGTAATTAACTAAGTTATTTATTTCCTAGTTAATTTTTATCTTGTTCATAACCGCTATTTAATATGTATATAAAACCTATATATTTTTGGGGTGTTACCTATCCCGTTTTATTTTAGGTCCCGTTAACTCGGGCCTTTTATATACTTTGTTTTCTCAAAGTATTTATCCTCCTTTTTAATTAATATTAGATTATTTATTTAAATCCTGATATTCATCCGGTTAATTTTACCACTAACGGTATTTTACCCGTTCATTATTATTAACGTGGTTTGATTACCAAACCCGTTTTCGGGGTGTTACACTGTCTCATGCTTTTTTGCTTTTCACGACAGTTGGTCAATTCCGAACCCTTTTACCTTTCAACCCTTTAAGCTATATTGCATTTTAGTCAGTTCATTAAGCTTGAGCTACACACGTCATCAGCCCCCCAAGTCAGAGGTATTTGAGGTGTAAGCTTAGATTCTTCTGACTTTTGTGGAACATTTTTTGTAGCTCAAAGGCTTCGAGGCTTGAAGGGTTACTACTTCAAGGTTTTGGCCGGTATCAATTTCATATTTGAATTTGATTAGATAGTTGATGTGACTTATGACAGTTTTTCATGCGGCGGTTCCCTTTCCCATGTCATAATAACCGCTGGGTCTTATTAATTATCTCTTTAACTTGTCATTCAAAATTCATAACTGCCATTTTCACTATCATTTTTCTGCAACAAGATTTCCTCCATTATCTCTGTTCAATCGTCCATGTTAGTTTCTTATTTTTCTTTTTTCTGATTTTCCTTGATCATCCTTTGGAGCAATGGGTGCAAGGAAGGATATAGGAGGAAGTTACTCTCGATTAACACAAGTGGAAGTCGATTCCTTTTGTGAACATTGGGGTATTGGTTCATCTGTCAATCCGGTCACTCCGTGTTACGATAAATCTATTGATCAATGTCCACCGGGTTTCATTGCTTTGTATTGTCACCATTTTGAGTTTTCTAGTCTCCGTTACCCTTTTTCCATCTTTGTCCTCAACGTTTTGGAGTATTATCGTTTATCCTTTGGACAGTTGCACCCTCAAGGGGTTTCTAGGGTTTTACACTTTGAAGTTTTGTGTCGTTCATTGGGCTATGACCCATTGTTGTTAATGTTTCGTCGCTTTTTCTGATTGGCCAAAAACGGTGACTGGTTCACGTTTGAAACGTCTCAGATTGATGTTTCTTTGATTTCATCGCTTGTGACTACCCTTGGTTCTTGGAAGGACCGATTTTTCTAGGTTTCTTAGTCAGTTGTTCCATTTAAAATGGTTTGGAGGCATCCTGATGCCGTTCTGAATGAACTCGAACCCTCTGTGTCTGAACTAGATGAAGGGTTGTTAAAAGCCCTTAGGCGCTGCCCTTCACGGCTTCGTCCTTTCCCTGAACATCTTCTAGTTTCAACTGGTGTGAGTGTTCTATGGGATAAGTCGGATCGAGACCCTATGTTCATGAGGGGTGATCAGGGAATGTTATTTTTCTTTTACATTTTTATTTTCTTGTATGGTCATGTTTTCTTATACTTTTGTTTGTTTGTTATAGTTATGTCTGCCCTTGATTTCATCAAGTTTGACGATACCTCTGATGTTGTTCTCGGAGATGCTGAAGCTATTGAGGGAGAAGATGCTATTGCTAGAACGGCGGAGGGTAGGTTTTTTCCTGGAGAGAAATATGTCAACGTTCTGAATGTTAAAGGTTTCACAAAGGTTAGCTCTTCTAAGCCTTCAACTCGTCGTTTGCCTCGTCGTTTGAAGAGTCCAAGCCAGTCATCTGCTACTGATCCTGTTGATCTTAGCGATGACATTGAGGTTTCTGAGGACCAAGGGGTTGAGGCTGAAGTAAAGAAGGATAAGGAGTTGTCAGTGGTGGTTGGGAAGAAAGGAAAACCAGAGGGTAAAAAGGTTGTGGTGTCTGTTGCAAGGGGTTCTTTCGGAAAGAGTGGTGAAGGTTCATTGGAGGTTAATGTTGGTGAGATTTATGTTCCTAACTGGAATGTTAAGGTTGGGGACAGCTTCAAGTGCTCTGTTGTTTGTGAGGATGTGTTGAACAATTTTCCCTTCCAATGGTTCGTGGTTCCATTTCAGCAATGGAAGATGATATGTTGATCTCTCGGATAATGCTGAGTGCCTCCAATCTTGTTGCCATGCTTCCTGAAGGAGTTTCTCGCTTTCACAAAAGGATGCATATAACAACCCTAAAGAAAACCAACACCCTCGAAATATTTTTCGACACCCTAAAATATATTAGAATATCCCTATATGTCTTTAAATACACCCCGTATGTGAAAACCGAGCTCAAAATATAATTTAACATTAAAAATAAAACAAAAACAAAAATAATTGGGTCGTCGCGGGGCGCGACGCCCCTTGTCTTTAGTTGACGCGGGCCGCGACGAGGCTAGAAACCCGCCCTCCTCCGGAAGCTGCCACGTTGCAAAGCTATACCGAGTGACGAGTCAAAGCTAGGCCCTACGCACCTAGTCGCGGACCGTGAAGGCCCTGGCTGTGAGCTACGCGGGGCGCGACGAACCCAGAATCAGCTCCTATAAACCTGGAGCTCGGGCCTTCAGTCGAATTCACTCAAACTTTTCAATTCTCTCTCAATTTCTACGTAGTATACACTATACTCGGGCATAATACCCCCCCTAAATAACGAAGTTCTGCTCTATTGTAAGTATCATAACCCCTGGATACGTATTAGATACTCTGCCCGATTGATCTAGGGTTCCGTAACGGCTGTCGTGGTTCTGCCCGACGTAGTCGTTGGAATGCCATCTCGGGGAGAGTATTACTAATGTTAAAATGGGTTATTATACTAACACGTGTGCATTTGTGTAAATTATAGATTGTCACCAGGAAACCCTAAAGGATAATCTAAGACAGCAATGTGAGTAATCTCCTTTTTGTAAATTGTTTTTACAAAACCTCACTTAATTAATTATATATATTAAGCAGTTATTGAGTATTTGTAAGGATACAATTATCGTCGGTATGTTGGGGTTTTCTATACAAAATTAGTTACTGCCTTGCGAGGAGTAACTATTCCACAAGTCGGGTCTGACAGTACCACGGATGTTAATTGATATAACTTGGAAACAAATGTAATTGTGAGATCGCCCTCAATACTGTACCATGGATTTTATTTAAACTTTATTAAACTGGGATTCACTCACCAGTATTTCCCACTGACAAAATGTTTTTAAACGCGTTTCAGGTAACAAAATGTGAAAGCCAAATAAAGCCAGCTGGACAGCACTGAAGGCTTGGAAAAGTGGCAATAAAGTTACCTAAAATAAAATAGATGTTTTTATTAAATAAAAATATGATTTATTCCTATGAAAATGTGTGTACTTAAAACTTGGGTTTTATCCCATGTATTCAATATTATGAAAATGTGGTATTTTACTCTGATTAAATATTTCCTAACTACGGTCCTGATGAAAATTCCGTTGCCAAAATTAGACACTACCATATACCACCGAAACTGACCGCGGCCGCCCATTCCTGTATTTGAATAGGGGGACGGGGGTTGCGACAGAAGGTGGTATCAGAGCTAAGCCACTTATTCATCCACAGAAGCGTTCTGCTGAAATCAAAATTTAAATTGTTAGGAAATAAATTACCGGAATACGTGCATAATTGTATTTTATTGTTGTGTGTTATTTGACTATTTGTTAGTTTACAGTATGAGCGACCAAGGACCATCTGACGCGTACCGTCAATTGTCTGGTTCGCCTAGAAGCGAAGGTGCCTCTTCTCAGCCTACCCTCTCAGGGTACTCTGCTGATACGGAAGAAGGAATATTCGTGTTTAAAGCTCAGTCCGAGGAGCCATTCCCTAAAAAAAAAAAAAAGAGGATGGTTTAGTCGAGGGGCACATGAGCGTAGGAAGCGTATGAAAAAGTTACAAGAACAGAGAGTACTAGCAGCAGCTAAAAGAGAAACCGATGCCCATGCCCAGGACATGATTAATAGGGGTATAGCCAACATCCACATCTAGCAACCACTGCAATTGACCCTAACCTGGAACAAATGTTAGCACCCCAACCACAACCACCAATTCCTGACCAACCGATGGAAATAGAAAACCCCGAAAATCAAGTAGAAATGCATGATTTCAACCCGGAAGAGATACCTAGGGTACCAGCACCAAATCCATTAGACCCAAATTATGACCCGTGGTGGGATGACAATAGGGACTACGTTCAAAGTTACCCAATACACGAAGATATACCCATGCCGAACCTAGGAGCCTACCCAGCGTTGGACCCTCTAGATCCCTATTATGATAATGATATATTCATTAGAGAGATTCTAGAAAATCCTTACCCATACCAGGCCCCTATACCTCCATACCAGAATCCCGCACCCCAGATTCCGAACCCAGTCCTAGAACCTGTACCCCCAATGAGTGCAAACAATGTACAAGAACTTAGGACATTTGGTGAGGAAATTTTAGAGAGTAGTGAAAGGATGCGACAGGTGGGAGAGCGACTCGTCTGGAAATACGACGAGCGCAATATGGATTTCTGGATGAATCCATATCCATGAATGTGATGGTGGAAACGGTAGTAATAATAATATTAATAATAAAATAATATGATATGTGTGTATGTGTATAAAAAAAAACTACGGATGCCTACTACTATTAGTGTAATTTTATTTCAGTTGGTATTGTAATTTTTAATTTCCATTATTGGTTTGTAGTTGATGCATACTGTATAAAAATAGAGTAAGTCGCAATGATCGACGCTTTTGACCAAAATGTGTGTCATGTGATTGGCTATATTAAATATTATTTTGTGATATTAATACGTGGTAACTGTTTAAAATTCAGATGGCCGACGAAAGAAATCAAGAAAATCTGAATAACGATAACCAGAGTAACATTAACTTGGTTAATGAGAATCCGAGCATCAATAACAATGGAAACCAAGTGGATAATAGTGCTATCCAATACATAGTGGCACAAGGAATCATAGATGCAATGCCATTTATTCTTCAAACTGTTAAGGATGCGGAAAATAAAAGTAAACATAGCAGTAAGCGACCAACTGAACCAGAACACAGTGTAAACAATGGACCTGTACTTCAAGTGCCCATTCCCAAAAGAAGAAGAACCATGCCTTATGGTTGTTCTTACAAAGAATTCTGGTCCTGCAAACCAATAGAATTCTCGGGCAATGAAGGACCCATTGCAGCTCTACGCTGGATAGAAAAGACTGAGGCTGTTTTAAAAATAAGCAAGTGTGCTGATGTCACACCCCGACCACGTAGAACATACAAAACGTGGCGGAAACATCGGGGAGTGTTGTAACAGAATTAATGTTTCACAACCATGGAAAATTAAGTTTCGTTTTATTCATCAAACAAGCGAGTTACATTGTCTTTAAACAAGAAATAAAGAGTACATAACATAAGTTAACTAGTTATTGTCTCGTTTTAAGTCGCTAAGGCACGAGTCCGCCTAAGTATGTCTGCATAAATCCTATGCATCATCTCCTGAAAACACATGTGAAAATAGGTACGTCAGTATAAAAATGCCTGTGAGATACATAGGTTTTGTGAAAATAGGATTCATGACTTATGTTTGAGAAAATGTTTAGTCATGAACCTTGTAATTTGCTTTGTCTTGTAAATCATTTGAAAAACGATAATATCAGATGATATGTATAAATAAATGTAAGGTTAAATGAATAACCATGTAAAATGAGTTTGTATAAAATAAGTTGTTTGTAAATCAATGTCTTGTGAAAAGTATGTTATTTGTATAAAATGTTATATGTCTCAAACTGAAATGATTCAAATAACGCTACGATATGTAATACCATACAAACACTTATATATAGGAAGTACCAGCGGCGTATCCACCATGCTTGTATCATATTACACACGCCTCATTACTTAATCACTTACTCAAACCAAACAATGTAAGATGTCTATGTTTAAACCAACTTCCAAATGTATTGAAATAATATGTTAAAATGTTTATGTCAAGATGTAAATCATAATGTATAACCAATGTCAAAAGTGTCTATGTGTCAAATGTAAACCATGTAATGTGTAACCAAAATGATATGTATGGCTAGTGAAATGCATCAACTAAACCATATGCACAAGAACATAGTATTGAAGTAAAACTTGGTTTAAATCAAAGTTATGTCCTATGGAAATGCATGATCAATGTAAATCATGTAATATGCATCCAAAATGTAAGCATGTGATGAATAACAAATGTACTAAGTATGCAACAATAGACATACGTAGCATGTGACCTGTACTAAGTATGCAACAATAGACATACGTAGCATGAAATGTACTGTAAAACATGTACTATAAATATACTAATGAACATAGCAAGTATATGATGTGAAAACAGGAAAGCATGAAAGTAACAAGTAGGCATATGTGTTCCACCCCAAAACAGTTTGGAAAAACAGTAAAAGAGGGGTCTATGTACTCACTTGAGATTGCTCAGAAGTCCTAGGATAACCACCAAGCAATGCTAGAGATCACGGAATATCAAACGGCACCTAATATAGGTAACTACATTAATAAACCGGACCTAAATCGGAAGATCGGATAGAATGAGGGCTCGTAAACCAAATGAGTATGGGAACTCATGTAGTATGGTTTAACAAAGCCTACATACTAAATGAAACCTAACCTAAGTGCTTGTGACCCATTACGACCCGTTTAGGTAGCTTATGCTACTTTAACGCGTCGTTCGCGTGAAACACGTTCGGACCGCCTAACTAGTCCTATGACAAGTAATATATGCCTTAACATGTCTAATATGGTTGTCAAATCAGTTTAGATGTCAAAAGTTATGTTACATATGTTTAAAATGAATTTTGGCATCAAAGGGGTATTTTGGTAATTTACCTAAGGCATATAAACTACTTATCATACAACTAACTAAACGTCGTGACCATAAGGTATAACCTCGGAAGGTTATTCCCTATATACTATGGTCACCTAAATGTGTTTGGTCGGATCCTAAAGATCGACCAAATGGGTCGGGTTCGAAAGTATAAGCGATTGTTTAGATCGTTTACCTTACGACCCTATATAAGCACTAAACTAAAAGTGACGAGCTAAGCATGCTAAAACATGCTTAACTAAGTTTAGAAAACAGGTTTGGTATCAAAACAAACGGTTTCGATACCCTTAAGTAGTTTGGTTACAAAATACGCAAGAATACGTATTCTGACCGAAACTACGGCTCGTCACTGAGCCTAGATAACGTGGTAATCAGTAGGTATAGTCACTAGGGACTATAACCATCGTGATCACGCTCACGTTATGAAGTTCAAACGAACTTCGCATCGACCATAAACTGGTCAATGCAGAAAGTCAAACAAAGTTTGACTTTCGGACTCGAAAAGCAATAAAAGAACGAAGGAACACTTACGAAGGGTCCCCGAATGCTAATCTAGATCAAAATAGCTCAGGTATGAAACAAAGGTTTCAACTTAGAGCACAAATGATCAGATTCTTGTGAGAAATGAAGTGAAACGGGTTGGGTATTTATAGTATTTCCCGAACCGTTAAGATCGTTTCTTGAATAACGTGATTTAATCTTGTGCGTACACTTGTCAAAATGTTGTGGTAAGTAAAAATGGTTCCTCATGAGCTGAAAGGGCAAGTTAGAATGTGTGGTTGTGGGTTAATCAGCTGAAATCTGCTGACTAATCAGTCTGATCTGATCTGGGGAACCCTTGCGCATCGTAGGGGAAAAATCCTTACGCATCGTAAGCATGTAAAAATGGCAGATTTACCATTTCAGTCCCTGTCATGCATTCAGCCTATTTTCGACACGTTTAAGGCCTGTTAACCCCATTTCAAAGCTCTAAAATGAAGTTAAAGTATTGGGAACTTAAAACATGCTCAAAAATATCTCGGATGTTGGTTCGTTTGGCCGTATGATCGCGATGTTCGCTTAATTATGACGGAATGCGCATAAGCGCGAAAAACGATCCAAATGACGCGACGAATGGATTTTTCTTATGCCGAACACTAAAATAAAATATTTTAGTGCTTACATAAATTTTTGGATGTCCAGATATATTCAGAACGTAAGTTATGCGCGAAAATGCAAACTTGTGCACTTTTTGACACTTTTAGTCCCTGAATGACTCAAAAGTTTATTTTAGCACACCGAACCCCTCAAAGCCTATTTCTAAGCTATGTAGAGGATATTTAAGGTGTGTTTAACTTATGGGCATGTTCCGGAATGTCTGTTACAGTTTAAATTGGCATACTTTCGCAGTTTGTCAACTTTAGTCCCTGTAAGCGGTTTAACTTGATTTTGCCATACCAAAGCCTTTAAAACTTATTTCTAAGTTATGTAAAGGTTATTTAAGGTATGTTAAGCCTATTTCACTATTCCGGAGTGTTCGTTGCATTAAACTGGTTATATTTACGCATCAGTGCGCGTATAACCTTCCAGAAAGCGATTTAGAGCTTGAAATCGAACAAGAATTGATATGTGTAAACGATACACATATTTTTACAAATCCCAAGTATGAAATACAATATTTCATTGGTTTGGCATTTGTTTGATGGTCGAAGTGACCAGGTGTCACAGTCTCCCCTACTTTAGGAAATTTCGTCCCGAAATTTAATTTTAGGAGAAACTTGTGGGGACGACGGTGATGTTTTCGCTTTGAATGAACCCCTTGAACCCTAAGTAGAACTCTGGGCCATGATAGGGTTCTTAGCGAAGTTGTCAATCCCTCAAGGTGACGTCCTTGTAGCAGCAAAACATGGAGTTTCAAACTACGGACAGAAGAACGTTTCTTATGAAGACTTATCATAGGAAACTGTGTGTGTGATTGAGATCAGAATTGGGGAGTGTGAGAATAAATGACATTGGTCGAGGTCCAAGACTTCTCCCATATCTTTACTCTTGCCACTGTTGGTCTTAACACATGACAAAACTTCCTGTGGTTTCTGTGCACTGAATTTCCATAATTATGTAGTTCCTTGCACAGTCCGCACAGTTCATTTCATAATGCGTATGGGGAAAAATCAAACGAATAATCCTGTGGTGATTTAACTTGACTGCAATAGAGTCTCTTTAACTAGGTCACCAAAGGATTAGATCAACAAAAAATCTCTTTGAACTAGACCACCCGAGGGCCTATTTAACTACATAAACACATGATATATTTAACTAGATTGTCGAACCAATCTATTTAACTTAGATCGACGTAGGATCTCTTTAACTAGACCACCAGAGGGCCTATTTAACTATATCAACGCGGGATATATTTAACTAGATTGTCGAACCAATCTATTTAACTTAGATCGACGTAGGATCTCTTTAACTTAACTACCCAAGAGGAATATTTAACTACACCGACGTAGAATGTCTTTAACTAGATTGTCGAACCAATCTCTTCAACTAAACTACCCAAGAGGAATATTTAACTACACCGACGTAGGATGTCTTTAACTAGATTGTCGAACCAATCTCTTCAACTAAACTACCCAAGAGGAATATTTAACTACACCGACGTAGGATGTCTTTAACTAGATTGTCGGACCAATCTCTTCAATTATATCAACACATGTTGTCCTTAAACCTTGGAATAGTACTTTTTAATCCAAGAGACTTATCTACAAAGTAGAAGTCCATTAAGGATTTAAGATAGTGCCTTTTTGAATATCCTACTACGAATCCCTCATATGAAGGTATGAAAGATTCTACGAGGATTTGGATAGCGAATATCCAGAGTATACAAAAACACAAAATGCTTAAAAGGAAAAACAAGATGCATAAACACATAGTCACATAACCACAAAATTGTTTATCTAGATCTTTAATTTGTAAGTTTTGTTTTGTTAATTACGTACATGCATTTAAAGCACACTAGGAATCCATTTCATGGATTTCATTTGGTACTTTAAACATTAGCAAGAATCTAACTATGAATATAGCAAGATCTTCCAAAAATTCGATTTCGTTTTCAAGAAAACGCAATATTCGAATTAAGGAACACAAAAATTTGAAGATACGGAAATACCCTTAGGTACCTTATTAAGAATTTATAGTGGTACTTTGGGTATTCGTACAGAATTGTAACTTGCGCCTTGTACTTCGTTTTCCTTAGAAGAAACGGGTACCTTGGATTTCCGTGGAAAACGCAAGAGATAATAAAATGGAAGAAATTACGGGGTAGTCTATTCTTCAAGGAATACGGTTCCTTGATTGTCGGTATTGTAGGGGATACGTTGTTTATACATGCCATCATATTTGTACATTTCAATGCAAAATAAAAAGATTTATTTATAAACAACAACAACTGTTTCATGGACCTTGACAACAAAAGAAAATAATACATAAAGCTTGATTATTTCCAAACAACATTGTCTTCTAGTTGGTCCGATGCTCATCCCTGCGCTGGATTCGCATTAGCAATCTTTGGGGAATTTCTTCGGAAATGGCCCATCTCGTTACAGTTGAAGCAAGGACCTAGTGGAAGACGAGCTTGAGCAGGATTTACTTGAGGTTGGTTTGGACCACCTTGGTTTGGGGTAAATCGACAAGCATTTGCCAGGTGACCGAGTCGCCCACATGATGCACATAAACGACACTGTAGATGAGCTAAGTGGTGTGCATTACATTTGTCGCATATCGGTGCAGTACCGGCATAAGGTTTCCTTGCAGGAGGTTGAGTTGGTTGATTGCGGGTGTTTTGGTTGGGTTGAGCAGCAATCGCACAATTCTGCGAAGCCTTACGCTTCTTCTTCTTGGATACCTCAGCATGTTCTTCCTTTGGTTCCACTTGAGCAGTCTTGTCGGATGGTCTTGGGTCGCCTTTTCGAAAAAGCTTTTTCTTTCTGATGTGGGATTCAGTTAGAGTAGCAGACAATTCAATGGCTTGTCTAACAGTAGTAGGGTTGCTGCCAGTAACAATATCCTGAACTAGCTCAGGAAGACCATCAGTATATTTCTCGATCGCCTTATCCACAGGAGTAACCATAGCAGGACACAACAGGCTCAATTCTTCAAAACGGTCAGTATAGGCTCGAGGTTCACCACTGTCTTGCTTCAAATCATCAAACCCCTTCTCCAAAGCTCGCAGTTCATGACGAGGGCAAAACTCCTTCATCATAAGAGCCCTAAGCTCAGCCCAAGTCTGTGCTAATGCAACCTCAGCACCGCGGTCTCTCATAACCCCGTTCCACCATGTAAGAGCCCTCTTCTGAAACACACTTGAAGAAAACTCGACCTTGCGATTTTCAGGACACTGAACGTGACGGAAAGTATTCTCAATGCTCTCGAACCATTGAAGAAGCCCAGTTGCTCCCTCAGAACCACTAAACTTGAGTGGTTTAGCCGAGTTAAAATTCTTGAAATTGCATGGAGCGTTGTTGTTGTTGATGGCTTGAATCATTTGAGCATAAAGATTTGGGAAGGCAGCAGCCATTTGCTGCGCAATGATTTCTGCCAGTTCGGCAGTCGCTATCTGGCTTTCGCGTCGAGGAGGCATTCTAAAAGAGGAAACATGAAAGGAAACGAGTGAGAGAATTAGACGAAAAGAATGAGATGAAACAAATCTGATGAAAGCAAGGATAGTGGTCATTTGTTTGTTATCACAAGGTAAACAAACGACACACAGTGACTAATCAAAGTAAATGGGTCAAAAATAATGTATCGCGAAGACATGCTCGCCTATAAGTGAACACTCATCCCAAGAATTCTCAGGTAAGCACAACTGGTCTCGCGTCTGATGAGATGTATACGAAGTGCTTGCCTAGACAGAAGACCCAGAATACAGGCATTCACCCTTCCAGTTTGCACGTGTTCACATTATTTAAAACCCAAAACTTGACGAGGTTTTGAAAACTCAAAGGGTTTAAAAACCATATAATAGAGAGTTCAAAACCTTACAATAGAGGGTTCAAAACCTAGTAATCAATCATCCTAGAACAGATGATTAGTTTTCAAAGCGGTTTTGAATTTTTATGTTCTTGTTGTGGTAGTCGCCTAAGGATAGGTGACGGTATTGTTTTATGACTAAACGCAAGTAAACTCGCGTTAGGGTCCTAAGAAGGTTATAGACTAGGTCAAAGCATTACTAATAACCTAATTCCCTATAACCATTGGCTCTGATACCATCTTTTCTGTCACACCCCGACCACGTAGAACATACAAAACGTGGCGGAAACATCGGGGAGTGTTGTAACAGAATTAATGTTTCACAACCATGGAAAATTAAGTTTCGTTTTATTCATCAAACAAGCGAGTTACATTGTCTTTAAACAAGAAATAAAGAGTACATAACATAAGTTAACTAGTTATTGTCTCGTTTTAAGTCGCTAAGGCACGAGTCCGCCTAAGTATGTC
This sequence comes from Helianthus tuberosus, assembly GCA_030545235.1. Taxonomy (NCBI): domain Eukaryota; kingdom Viridiplantae; phylum Streptophyta; class Magnoliopsida; order Asterales; family Asteraceae; genus Helianthus; species Helianthus tuberosus. The sequence continues at coordinate 121,866,922 of CM060451.1, read as the reverse complement.
TGCATAAATCCTATGCATCATCTCCTGAAAACACATGTGAAAATAGGTACGTCAGTATAAAAATGCCTGTGAGATACATAGGTTTTGTGAAAATAGGATTCATGACTTATGTTTGAGAAAATGTTTAGTCATGAACCTTGTAATTTGCTTTGTCTTGTAAATCATTTGAAAAACGATAATATCAGATGATATGTATAAATAAATGTAAGGTTAAATGAATAACCATGTAAAATGAGTTTGTATAAAATAAGTTGTTTGTAAATCAATGTCTTGTGAAAAGTATGTTATTTGTATAAAATGTTATATGTCTCAAACTGAAATGATTCAAATAACGCTACGATATGTAATACCATACAAACACTTATATATAGGAAGTACCAGCGGCGTATCCACCATGCTTGTATCATATTACACACGCCTCATTACTTAATCACTTACTCAAACCAAACAATGTAAGATGTCTATGTTTAAACCAACTTCCAAATGTATTGAAATAATATGTTAAAATGTTTATGTCAAGATGTAAATCATAATGTATAACCAATGTCAAAAGTGTCTATGTGTCAAATGTAAACCATGTAATGTGTAACCAAAATGATATGTATGGCTAGTGAAATGCATCAACTAAACCATATGCACAAGAACATAGTATTGAAGTAAAACTTGGTTTAAATCAAAGTTATGTCCTATGGAAATGCATGATCAATGTAAATCATGTAATATGCATCCAAAATGTAAGCATGTGATGAATAACAAATGTACTAAGTATGCAACAATAGACATACGTAGCATGTGACCTGTACTAAGTATGCAACAATAGACATACGTAGCATGAAATGTACTGTAAAACATGTACTATAAATATACTAATGAACATAGCAAGTATATGATGTGAAAACAGGAAAGCATGAAAGTAACAAGTAGGCATATGTGTTCCACCCCAAAACAGTTTGGAAAAACAGTAAAAGAGGGGTCTATGTACTCACTTGAGATTGCTCAGAAGTCCTAGGATAACCACCAAGCAATGCTAGAGATCACGGAATATCAAACGGCACCTAATATAGGTAACTACATTAATAAACCGGACCTAAATCGGAAGATCGGATAGAATGAGGGCTCGTAAACCAAATGAGTATGGGAACTCATGTAGTATGGTTTAACAAAGCCTACATACTAAATGAAACCTAACCTAAGTGCTTGTGACCCATTACGACCCGTTTAGGTAGCTTATGCTACTTTAACGCGTCGTTCGCGTGAAACACGTTCGGACCGCCTAACTAGTCCTATGACAAGTAATATATGCCTTAACATGTCTAATATGGTTGTCAAATCAGTTTAGATGTCAAAAGTTATGTTACATATGTTTAAAATGAATTTTGGCATCAAAGGGGTATTTTGGTAATTTACCTAAGGCATATAAACTACTTATCATACAACTAACTAAACGTCGTGACCATAAGGTATAACCTCGGAAGGTTATTCCCTATATACTATGGTCACCTAAATGTGTTTGGTCGGATCCTAAAGATCGACCAAATGGGTCGGGTTCGAAAGTATAAGCGATTGTTTAGATCGTTTACCTTACGACCCTATATAAGCACTAAACTAAAAGTGACGAGCTAAGCATGCTAAAACATGCTTAACTAAGTTTAGAAAACAGGTTTGGTATCAAAACAAACGGTTTCGATACCCTTAAGTAGTTTGGTTACAAAATACGCAAGAATACGTATTCTGACCGAAACTACGGCTCGTCACTGAGCCTAGATAACGTGGTAATCAGTAGGTATAGTCACTAGGGACTATAACCATCGTGATCACGCTCACGTTATGAAGTTCAAACGAACTTCGCATCGACCATAAACTGGTCAATGCAGAAAGTCAAACAAAGTTTGACTTTCGGACTCGAAAAGCAATAAAAGAACGAAGGAACACTTACGAAGGGTCCCCGAATGCTAATCTAGATCAAAATAGCTCAGGTATGAAACAAAGGTTTCAACTTAGAGCACAAATGATCAGATTCTTGTGAGAAATGAAGTGAAATGGGTTGGGTATTTATAGTATTTCCCGAACCGTTAAGATCGTTTCTTGAATAACGTGATTTAATCTTGTGCGTACACTTGTCAAAATGTTGTGGTAAGTAAAAATGGTTCCTCATGAGCTGAAAGGGCAAGTTAGAATGTGTGGTTGTGGGTTAATCAGCTGAAATCTGCTGACTAATCAGTCTGATCTGATCTGGGGAACCCTTGCGCATCGTAGGGGAAAAATCCTTACGCATCGTAAGCATGTAAAAATGGCAGATTTACCATTTCAGTCCCTGTCATGCATTCAGCCTATTTTCGACACGTTTAAGGCCTGTTAACCCCATTTCAAAGCTCTAAAATGAAGTTAAAGTATTGGGAACTTAAAACATGCTCAAAAATATCTCGGATGTTGGTTCGTTTGGCCGTATGATCGCGATGTTCGCTTAATTACGACGGAATGCGCATAAGCGCGAAAAACGATCCAAATGACGCGACGAATGGATTTTTCTTATGCCGAACACTAAAATAAAATATTTTAGTGCTTACATAAATTTTTGGATGTCCAGATATATTCAGAACGTAAGTTATGCGCGAAAATGCAAACTTGTGCACTTTTTGACACTTTTAGTCCCTGAATGACTCAAAAGTTTATTTTAGCACACCGAACCCCTCAAAGCCTATTTCTAAGCTATGTAGAGGATATTTAAGGTGTGTTTAACTTATGGGCATGTTCCGGAATGTCTGTTACAGTTTAAATTGGCATACTTTCGCAGTTTGTCAACTTTAGTCCCTGTAAGCGGTTTAACTTGATTTTGCCATACCAAAGCCTTTAAAACTTATTTCTAAGTTATGTAAAGGTTATTTAAGGTATGTTAAGCCTATTTCACTATTCCGGAGTGTTCGTTGCATTAAACTGGTTATATTTACGCATCAGTGCGCGTATAACCTTCCAGAAAGCGATTTAGAGCTTGAAATCGAACAAGAATTGATATGTGTAAACGATACACATATTTTTACAAATCCCAAGTATGAAATACAATATTTCATTGGTTTGGCATTTGTTTGATGGTCGAAGTGACCAGGTGTCACAGCTGAAGAAGACAAGATAATGTTTGCTTCTAATCTATTTAAGAACTCAGCCTTAGAATGGTGGAACACTATCCTCCAGTCTAGGGCTGGCAATAGGTAACCTGTAGGTAACCTGCTAAGACACGATAACAGAAAAGTACACCATGTGATTTTTTACGTTTTTAAAAATAATCAAAATTTGAAAGTTAGGATCCATTATTTCTCCTTCTAGGTGCATAAAATATAGATCTGTCTTATAGACATTGGGTATAAAGTAGTTAAACGAGTCGTATTCATGTTTAAAATTTTTGTTGTTCGCGTTATCAGATACTTGTTAAACCTGTTAAGACACGATTTGCCAGCCCTACTCCAGTCAAGAGGAAGTGATAGGATTTACAACATGGAGTTGGAGGAATTTAAAAATATGGTAGAAAGAAAATTCTGCCCTCCCAATGAAAATGAACAGATAGCGAATAAGTTTCTGAACCTAAGGATGACCGGGGTAGATAGTAAGGGTTATACTACTACATTCTTTGAATATGCTAGAATAGTACCAACCCTTGCATCACCTGAACCAGTATTAATCTCCCGTTATATCTGGGGATTAATTGGAGCAGCTAGACCTCAAACCATAGAAGAAGATGTAGAACTAGCAAACACCTTGACTGATGAATTGGTCCGTACACGAGAAGAAGACCAGAGGAAAAACCTAGCACATAGGCTTACCCAAGAATTCCGTTCTGGGAATTCCAATCATAGGATTATAGGTTCTACCTCTATACTTTACTATAAGACTTGCAAGAAGAAGCATTCGGGAAAATGCTTCGCTCACTGCAATTTCTGTAAGTTACCAGGACACAAGGAAGAAGATTGCAGTGTCACACCCCTTTCTACGGCGGAAGCACGAGGTGTGATCATGAAAGGTTCTCATTGCATACGAAGAGTAAACATGCTACATGCTCGTAAAAATAACATTCAAATACCATAATTTGAAAACATTCGTTAGCGTTTACATCGCTAAGTCGCATAAAGCTTTGTCTTAAAAGTTTACAACTTTATTCAAAGTTAAACACAAGCGACATCCACGAGCATAAGCTAGACCACGCGCACATCCATCCTAGTTACCTGAAATACATGTGAGTTTTTGGAAAAACGTCAACATAAAGTTGGTGTGAATTCATGCTGTTTTGTATTTCATGTTTGTATACTTTGTATGAAAACATAGTTTGTGAGTAAATCAAGTTTTCATATGTAAATCCAGTTTCATGTGTACACCACGTACATCTGTATAATTCAATTTCTTCTTGAGTACCCCACGTACTCAAGTTTAATTCTCATTCTCTTGAGTACCCCACGTACTTCAAGTATAATTCAATCTTCTTGAGTACCCCACGTACTTCAAGTTATATATCAATTTTGTATGGTATGAATTTTATGTAAATACAGTATTTCTGTAATTATCAGATTGTTAATGGGTTGCAAAGCCATTAACCTGTGGCACGTCATAGGAAGTCACCAAACCTAAGGCATTTAATTGGTATATTCTGAGACACAAAAGCACTCCTCGATTCTCGCCCCGACCAGGAGTGTGGCTGCCAGGCACCCGTTAGATCTAACCTTTTGTTCTGCGGTCTAGGTATATTGTTGATTAATGGTGCTTCTGTACCCTATTCGTGACACTATTTCTCATAACGCCTCCTACTTGGTTCTCGTTCTCACCAAGCGCGTTTCTTGTTATCATTTCTCATAGCGCCTTACACTTGGCTCTCGTCTCACCAAATGCGCTTCTTGTATTTATATCATACCATTTATAAATATTGTACTTTTGTACATGTATTTCACCCCCGAAGTTATAAAAACTGAAAACAGTTAAAGAGAAAAGGGGGAGCATGAACTCACAACTTTGCGTTCCTAGCGTCGTAAACTCCACCGGATTTGCTTACTTAACGCCGTAACCTATACGCGTTTTCTTATCGTTAGTCACTAGACTTGCGTCGCACAAGTACAGTCACTCTCTTTTGTGTATATTTTCTTGTGTTAAAAATATTCTATATTTTTAACTACGTATCTTACTTATATTATTTTCTCCAAAAATAAATATAAGTCTTTTGTGTTTTGCACTTTGCACCCGAATCATGTATCTTGTGTTTTGTATGTGTATTTCTATATTTCTACTCCTCATGAGTATTTAGTGTATTTTTAAGTCTTAATACACTAGCACGTATAACACATACTATATACACTTAGCACAAAATTTGGTGATAAAATAATATATATTTTTCTCTCAAAAATATATACTTATTATCCATTTTTATTCTTCAAGAAATCACCATTTCTTATCATCAAAAGTCATGGAAACCTTAGTAATACTCTTAAACACATTTTTAGGGAATAAGTTTCTCAAAAACTTATATTTTCTAAGTGCCAAAATTTATAAAAATTTTGACAGAGTTTCCCCTAAAAATGGAGGTTTCCCACGTTTTCAAAACGTGTGTTTATTTTCTTTTAAATCATCATCAATCATCAATAATCAGCAACAACAATTATCAACAATAATCACTACTTTTCCCCACTTCATGAACTTGGATATTTACCAAGATTGTGTAGTATCTTACTAGCACATTTAGTAAGTCTTGTTATCTTTAAAAATAAGTTTAATTTCTTAAAAACTTTATTTTTAAAGAGTATGAAGTTTTACAACTTCTAGTCGGTTTTTACGAAAATTATTTCTTTGTTAAAACCCTTGTTACACAAGTATCCATACACTTGTTTGTTCACGAAAACCACTTTTGTTTGTGTAAGACCCGGTTTAGAACATGTGATTTCTTTAAAGTGTGGTTCTTCAAAAATACCACTTGCAGATACGTAGATCCGCTAGTTTTAAACACCAATGTACAGGTTAAATTACTTTTACACAAGTAAAATATTTTACACAAGTTCATGTCTCTAGTGTGGTAGAGTTTCGCCTTTTAACCCTTGTAGTAACCAAAAACGAGTTTATGTGAAGATCCATGATCTTACAAAGTCGGGTTAAACGATGATCCGAGCTACCACATCATAGATCAGGTCTCAAAAATCTCATATTCCAAATACTACAACTTTTACACAACACATGTGTTATTAACCACCATTTTAGTATTTTTACTAGACTTTAAAGCTTCAAAATGTAAGTTAACGATATTTAACCGACAATATTCCTTTTAACCACCTTAGATAAGCTTAAAAACAAGTTTTAAGTGTTATACCTCTAGCTCAAGGCTAGGGAAGAATCCTGACGAAAAAGAGGTGGATAAAAGCTAACGGTAGAGGTCCTTCGTGTTCCGCTTGCTCCGAGGCTCCTAATACGTGACCCTTGAAGTGTGTATGGTGATGGAATGTCAAGAACAAGAACCGAAAGTATGATGGTGGGTGGAGTGGGGTTCGGCCGAAGGTGAAGGGAGAGCAAGAGAGGAGAGTGTGTTGTGATTGTGATGAAGATTAAGTCTTATGTGTTTAAGTGTGTACTTATAGGCAAATAAGATGTTATTATCCCTTGGATATTGTGTTAGCTAGATACTAAACATAACACAATTAAATAATCAACCTTAGTACTTGGTGTTCCCCTTGGTTGGGGCCGATTGCAATGAGGGGGGGGGGGTCTAGTTCGATTGTAACTAAGTTAGTTAGGTGATAATTAGGGTAAGTTAGATAATTAACTTAGTTACTTGTGTGCAGTACATTACAACGGGTGTTAGGGTAATCAGGGACCCTAACTAGCTCAGAAAAAGATAAATAATGTTAATGGCAATATTTTCATGTTCCGGGTATAGTCCGGTTGTTCGGTTACATACCGATTCGTTAAAGTGCTAAATTACACTTTTTTAGTGTCGTTTAAGTACTTTTCTTATACTCTTTCAATTCCCAACACTTAGGGAAATATTCTGGATAATAAAACGACATTTCTGCATAATATTTATGTGTCTAAATGCTGAATTATTGCTGAATTATATAAATTCTGCACTTAAAGTGCGTTTCGGGTGCTTTTTAGTGCTTATTTTTGCTTTCGCAATGTATATAAATTAAACCCTTACACGTACTCTAGGGTTTTAATGTATTTTTGTCGTCGGACCTACACCTAGGCCTCAATTCTGATGTCTAACTGCTTTCTGCAGTTCTGTTGACACATTGTGTCTTACCGGTGAGTTTACTATTATTCTGACGCAACGCTCTCGTTTATGCATAAAGCAATATTTTGTAGTATACAACATGCATGAATTCACTTGTTTAATCATGTGTTCAGACATTGCTGACACTTAAACTCATAATTGCAGTCATTAAGCAATAATTAATGTGTACAGAAATTACCGGTTTGGGCCAGTTGTCACAGTCTCCCCCCGTTAAAAGAATTTCGTCCCGAAATTCAGACTGAACTAACTCTCGCTGGAGTCTTTTTGAATAGGTGGGGATACTTTTTCTTGAACTGGTCTACACGTTCCCATGTGTACTCGGGTCCGTGTTTAGAGCTCCAACGTACTTTGACAAGTTTCACACTGCTCCTCCTGGTCTTGTTGACTTTCCAGTCAGTAACCTCAACGGGTTTTTCTGTAAATCGGAGGGCTTCATCAATATGCACTTCATCCATCGGGATGGTCACGTTTTCTTGCGTTGGACTCTTCTTCAGGTTGGATACATGAAACGTATCATGTACTCCATTAAGTTCTTCCGGTAACTCCAACTTGTATGCCACGGTACCAATTCTTCTCAAAATTCTGAATGGTCCGATGTATCGTGGATTCAGCTTTCCACGTTTTCCAAATCTGACTACGCCCTTCCATGGTGAGACTTTTAACAACACTTTGTCTCCCACCTTGAAATCTACCGATTTTCTATTTGGATCCGCGTAGCTCTTTTGTCGCTCTCGAGCCGCCTTAATGCGCTCTCGGATCTGCGCAATCTTGTCGGTTGTCTCTTGTACAAGTTCAGGACCAACCATACGTTTATCTCCAGCGTCTGCCCAACATAAGGGCGATCGGCATTTGCGGCCATACAGAGCTTCGAACGGCGCGGCTTTTATGCTCGTATGATAATTGTTATTGTAGGAAAACTCAACTAAAGGTAGATGAGTATCCCAGCTGCCGCCTAGATCCATGACACACGCGCGAAGCATATCTTCTAACGTTTGTATAGTCCGTTCGCTCTGGCCGTCTGTTTGTGGATGGAATGCCGTGCTCAGGTCTAACTGAGATCCAAAGGCTTCCTGAAATGATTGCCAGATTCTTGAGACAAAGCGTCCATCTCTGTCTGAAATGATTGAGATAGGCACTCCATGACGTGCCACAATTTCCCTTAAGTATATTTCAGCAAGCTTTCCAGTGCTGTCTTTTTCTCGGATCGGTAGGAAGTGCGCAGACTTCGTTAATCGATCAACTATTACCCATATCATATCGTGCCCTCTCGGGGTCCTGGGTAATTTCGTTATGAAGTCCATCGAGATTTGTTCCCACTTCCACACGGGAATCTCTGGTTGTTGTAATAGGCCGGACGGTTTCTGATATTCGGCCTTAACCTTCGCACAGGTTAGGCATTTTCCAACATAAACAGCAACGTCGCTTTTGAGTCTCGGCCACCAATAGTACTCTTTCAAGTCTTGGTACATCTTGTCCGATCCTGGATGGATCGAATATCTCGATTTGTGGGCTTCATTAAGGATGACCTCACGTATGCCACCGCAGAGTGGAACCCAGATACGCTTCTTGAAGTATAAGGCTCCCTCTTCATTTGGCACCATGTATTTCAATGCACCCCGGAGGTATTCAGCTTTACGGTTCTCTTCTTCAAGAGCTTCTTGTTGAGCATCTCGAATGCGTGCAGTGAGGTTCGTTCGAATCGTCATTTCCAATGCTCGAACCCTTAGGGTCTTAACCCTTTCTTTTCGGCTCAACGCGTCTGCTACAACGTTCGCCTTTCCAGGATGGTACTTAATCTCACAGTCATAATCATTCAGCAGCTCGACCCAACGTCGCTGGCGCATATTCAATTCCTTCTGATCAAATATGTGTTGCAAGCTTTTGTGATCTGTGAAGATTGTACATCGAGTACCATATAGATAATGTCGCCAAATCTTCAAGGCGAATACCACTGCACCCAGCTCCAGGTCGTGAGTGGTATAATTTCTCTCATGAACCTTCAGTTGTCTTGAAGCATAAGCGATGACTTTTTGGCGTTGCATGAGCACGCAACCCAAGCCTTGTCGTGAGGCGTCGCAGTATACCACGAAGTCTTCAGAGCCTTCGGGTAACGATAGTATCGGTGCATCGCAGAGCTTGTTCTTAAGTAGCTGGAAGGTTTCTTCTTGTTTGTGACCCCAGTCGTACTTCTTGTCTTTCTGTGTAAGGGTCGTTAGCGGTTGAGCTATCTTCGAGAAATTCTCAATGAATCGCCGATAGTAGCCCGCTAAGCCTAGAAATTGTCGAACTTCAGTTGGGGTCTTGGGAGCTTCCCAATTCTTTATTGCTTCTATCTTGGACGGGTCTACATGAATGCCTTTCTCATTCACCACGTGACCAAGAAATTGTACTTCGTGAATCCAGAATTCGCATTTCGAGAACTTTGCATAAAGCTTCTCTTTCTTCAGTAGTTCCAGAATAGTCCGGAGATGTTGCTCATGCTCTTCTTTCGTTCGCGAGTAAATTAGGATATCATCGATAAATACAATCACGAATTTATCGAGATATGGTTTGCACACGCGGTTCATTAGGTCCATAAAGACTGCTGGCGCGTTCGTCAAACCAAACGGCATCACAAGGAATTCGTAGTGCCCATATCGCGTTCTGAATGCAGTCTTTGGCACGCTTTCATCTTGGATTCTTAGCTGATGGTATCCAGATCGAAGGTCGGTCTTGGAATAGTAGCTTGATCCTTGCAATTGATCAAATAAGTCATCAATCCTTGGTAGCGGATACCGATTCTTGATTGTGAGCTTGTTCAGTTCCCTGTAATCGATACACATCCGCAGTGTTCCATCCTTCTTCTTCACGAATAATACTGGAGCTCCCCAGGGTGAGAAGCTTGGCCTTATGAATCCTTTATCCAACAACTCCTGGAGCTGTGTAGATAATTCTTGCATTTCGGATGGCGCAAGTCGATAGGGCGCCTTGGCTACAGGAGCAGCTCCTGGAACCAAGTCTATACGGAATTCGACTTGTCGTTGCGGAGGTAGTCCTGGCAGATCTTCAGGGAACACATCAGGAAATTCCTTCACCACAGGAATATCTTCGAGTTTTGGCTCCACAGCCTTCTTGTCTATAACGTGTGCTAGGAAAGCGACACATCCTTTCCTCAAGCACTTCTGTGCCTTCATACAGCTGATGATTCGAAGAGGCGCGTCTCGTTTTTCCCCATGTACAATGAGAGTTCCATCATTCGCTAGAGGGATGCGAATGATTTTCTCATGACAGATAACTTCAGCTCTGTTCTTGGACAACCAGTCCATTCCGACCACTACATCGAAGCTACCCAATTGAATAGGTAAGAGATCGATGCTAAAATTCCGTTCGCCAAGTTCTAGTGTGCAGCCTCTAACAACTTCGCTCGATTCAACGAGTTTACCATTGGCTAGTTCTATGGAATAAGGAATTTCTAATCTACTAGATTCTATTCCGAGTATGCGTTTAAATTCCACAGACATGAAGCTATAATCGGCGCCAGTGTCAAATAATATGGATGCGAAGTGATTGTTAACGAGAAACGTACCGGTGACCACGTTAGGGTCCTCGCGTGCGTCTCTTGCTCCAATCACAAATGCTCGAACCGGAGCGTTGTTTCTATCTGGGCAGTTCTTCATGAAATGATCATTGCTTCCACACTTGAAGCATCCTTGCCCTTTCCCGTTGCCATTCTTGTTACCAGCACCGTTCCCATTTCGGTTCTTTCCTTTTCCCCAACAGTCTTCTGTTTGATGACCCAATTTACCACATTTGTCGCACCTTGGAATGCGACAAGCTCCATCATGGTGATACTTACATTTTTGGCATCTAGGCATGGAGCCTTGGTATGCTTTGGTTGCATGGGTTTTCGTCTCCTGAGGCGGGTTAGTGTCACGCTTCTTGCTGAGACCCTTGTTGTTACGAGTTGCTTGGTTCAAACTTGTGTGCTTTCTCTTTTTGTCACCAGACGACTCAGCATGCGTCTCGGTCTTCTCAGTGGGGTTCAATGATAGCTTCTTCATACGAACACAATCTTCAGTAAGGCTGACAGCCAGAGTTACAGCCTCGGTGATCGTTTGAGGTTTGGCCGACGTCACCATGCCACGAAACTCTGAGGCCAGTCCCCAAATGTAGCGTTCCACACGCTTAAATTCGGGAGTTACCATGTAGGGAAGTACTCTAGACAGATCGTGGAACCTTCGAGTGTAACCATTTATGTCAGCACCTTCCATGGTCAGGTGCCAGAACTCCGTCTCCAGCCTTTGGAGTTCAGCACGAGAGCAGTACTTCTCTCTCATCCTTTCCTTCAGTTCCTCCCAAGTGAGGCCATAAGCGGCGTCATCACCCAAAGTTTGGGCTTGCAGGTTCCACCAAGTCAGAGCTTCATCGACGAATAACCCAGTAGCAAAAGTGACTTGTTGATCCGCGGTACACTTGCTCATGCGGAACGTAGCTTCAGTCTTCTCCGTCCAGCGCACAAATGCTACTGCACCTCCTGTGCCGTCATAGTTTATCGGCTTGCAGTCGAGGAACTGCTTGAAAGTGCAGCCTGGAATTGATTCAACCAATTCACATGTGAGTAATCGAAGAAATAATGAAACAAAGACCGTTCATAAATTTCCTCATGCTTAGTATAGTGTCTCAAGGTTACCTTGAGCTGCATTGCCTCCAGACGAATCTCCATTCCCATTACCCCTAGCGTTGCTTGGTCCTCCACTGTCTTGAGTTCGGTTCGCCTCGTACTGGGTGATAGCAGCGGAGATCCTTTCCTCCAGTAGAGCGTTCAGCTCCTCAGCAGTTCTTGGCAGTAGGGGAGGAGGAGGTTGATCGTCATTGCGAGCATTCACAGTTTTCCTGGGTGCCATGTTCTGACAGAACATAACACAACAGGGTTAGTCATTTGTTTGATATCGTCACCCTAAACAGTAGTATCACATATATTCACAGGTATATATACCACATAAGTGACATCAAACAATTATTACTCTAGCAGAGTACTTAGTAGGCTTGCACTGAGGGAATCCACACGTGACAAGACTTGCTGTGGTTTCTGTGCACTGAATTCCATAATTATGTATGCATCCATAATTACGTAACTCCTTGCACAGTCCGCACAGTTCGTTTCATCCTCGTGTTTCTTCCTTCAGGTAGGCCATAGCTTTCCGGTAAAGTCACATATACTTGTGACATTCTACTTCTAGTACATGCTAATTATCACACATAATTGCAAGTAGTTTCTGGTCAACGACAAGTGCTACTCAAGTGCACTCTAAGTCTCGTAGTGTCTTTTCTAGACTCATGTAGACAGTTTCAGGTAGTGGATGTCGCGGGACGTTTTATGCAATGAAAACTCTTTAAAAATTGTTTTCGTGAATGGATCCTAGAGATTGTAGACTAGACTCGAGAAGGAATCCTGGTTCACTACAATCGCAGCTCTGATACCAATCTGTCACACCCCTTTCTACGGCGGAAGCACGAGGTGTGATCATGAAAGGTTCTCATTGCATACGAAGAGTAAACATGCTACATGCTCGTAAAAATAACATTCAAATACCATAATTTGAAAACATTCGTTAGCGTTTACATCGCTAAGTCGCATAAAGCTTTGTCTTAAAAGTTTACAACTTTATTCAAAGTTAAACACAAGCGACATCCACGAGCATAAGCTAGACCACGCGCACATCCATCCTAGTTACCTGAAATACATGTGAGTTTTTGGAAAAACGTCAACATAAAGTTGGTGTGAATTCATGCTGTTTTGTATTTCATGTTTGTATACTTTGTATGAAAACATAGTTTGTGAGTAAATCAAGTTTTCATATGTAAATCCAGTTTCATGTGTACACCACGTACATCTGTATAATTCAATTTCTTCTTGAGTACCCCACGTACTTCAAGTATAATTCAATCTTCTTGAGTACCCCACGTACTTCAAGTTATATATCAATTTTGTATGGTATGAATTTTATGTAAATACAGTATTTCTGTAATTATCAGATTGTTAATGGGTTGCAAAGCCATTAACCTGTGGCACGTCATAGGAAGTCACCAAACCTAAGGCATTTAATTGGTATATTCTGAGACACAAAAGCACTCCTCGATTCTCGCCCCGACCAGGAGTGTGGCTGCCAGGCACCCGTTAGATCTAACCTTTTGTTCTGCGGTCTAGGTATATTGTTGATTAATGGTGCTTCTGTACCCTATTCGTGACACTATTTCTCATAACGCCTCCTACTTGGTTCTCGTTCTCACCAAGCGCGTTTCTTGTTATCATTTCTCATAGCGCCTTACACTTGGCTCTCGTCTCACCAAATGCGCTTCTTGTATTTATATCATACCATTTATAAATATTGTACTTTTGTACATGTATTTCACCCCCGAAGTTATAAAAACTGAAAACAGTTAAAGAGAAAAGGGGGAGCATGAACTCACAACTTTGCGTTCCTAGCGTCGTAAACTCCACCGGATTTGCTTACTTAACGCCGTAACCTATACGCGTTTTCTTATCGTTAGTCACTAGACTTGCGTCGCACAAGTACAGTCACTCTCTTTTGTGTATATTTTCTTGTGTTAAAAATATTCTATATTTTTAACTACGTATCTTACTTATATTATTTTCTCCAAAAATAAATATAAGTCTTTTGTGTTTTGCACTTTGCACCCGAATCATGTATCTTGTGTTTTGTATGTGTATTTCTATATTTCTACTCCTCATGAGTATTTAGTGTATTTTTAAGTCTTAATACACTAGCACGTATAACACATACTATATACACTTAGCACAAAATTTGGTGATAAAATAATATATATTTTTCTCTCAAAAATATATACTTATTATCCATTTTTATTCTTCAAGAAATCACCATTTCTTATCATCAAAAGTCATGGAAACCTTAGTAATACTCTTAAACACATTTTTAGGGAATAAGTTTCTCAAAAACTTATATTTTCTAAGTGCCAAAATTTATAAAAATTTTGACAGAGTTTCCCCTAAAAATGGAGGTTTCCCACGTTTTCAAAACGTGTGTTTATTTTCTTTTAAATCATCATCAATCATCAATAATCAGCAACAACAATTATCAACAATAATCACTACTTTTCCCCACTTCATGAACTTGGATATTTACCAAGATTGTGTAGTATCTTACTAGCACATTTAGTAAGTCTTGTTATCTTTAAAAATAAGTTTAATTTCTTAAAAACTTTATTTTTAAAGAGTATGAAGTTTTACAACTTCTAGTCGGTTTTTACGAAAATTATTTCTTTGTTAAAACCCTTGTTACACAAGTATCCATACACTTGTTTGTTCACGAAAACCACTTTTGTTTGTGTAAGACCCGGTTTAGAACATGTGATTTCTTTAAAGTGTGGTTCTTCAAAAATACCACTTGCAGATACGTAGATCCGCTAGTTTTAAACACCAATGTACAGGTTAAATTACTTTTACACAAGTAAAATATTTTACACAAGTTCATGTCTCTAGTGTGGTAGAGTTTCGCCTTTTAACCCTTGTAGTAACCAAAAACGAGTTTATGTGAAGATCCATGATCTTACAAAGTCGGGTTAAACGATGATCCGAGCTACCACATCATAGATCAGGTCTCAAAAATCTCATATTCCAAATACTACAACTTTTACACAACACATGTGTTATTAACCACCATTTTAGTATTTTTACTAGACTTTAAAGCTTCAAAATGTAAGTTAACGATATTTAACCGACAATATTCCTTTTAACCACCTTAGATAAGCTTAAAAACAAGTTTTAAGTGTTATACCTCTAGCTCAAGGCTAGGGAAGAATCCTGACGAAAAAGAGGTGGATAAAAGCTAACGGTAGAGGTCCTTCGTGTTCCGCTTGCTCCGAGGCTCCTAATACGTGACCCTTGAAGTGTGTATGGTGATGGAATGTCAAGAACAAGAACCGAAAGTATGATGGTGGGTGGAGTGGGGTTCGGCCGAAGGTGAAGGGAGAGCAAGAGAGGAGAGTGTGTTGTGATTGTGATGAAGATTAAGTCTTATGTGTTTAAGTGTGTACTTATAGGCAAATAAGATGTTATTATCCCTTGGATATTGTGTTAGCTAGATACTAAACATAACACAATTAAATAATCAACCTTAGTACTTGGTGTTCCCCTTGGTTGGGGCCGATTGCAATGAGGGGGGGGGGGGGTCTAGTTCGATTGTAACTAAGTTAGTTAGGTGATAATTAGGGTAAGTTAGATAATTAACTTAGTTACTTGTGTGCAGTACATTACAACGGGTGTTAGGGTAATCAGGGACCCTAACTAGCTCAGAAAAAGATAAATAATGTTAATGGCAATATTTTCATGTTCCGGGTATAGTCCGGTTGTTCGGTTACATACCGATTCGTTAAAGTGCTAAATTACACTTTTTTAGTGTCGTTTAAGTACTTTTCTTGTACTCTTTCAATTCCCAACACTTAGGGAAATATTCTGGATAATAAAACGACATTTCTGCATAATATTTATGTGTCTAAATGCTGAATTATTGCTGAATTATATAAATTCTGCACTTAAAGTGCGTTTCGGGTGCTTTTTAGTGCTTATTTTTGCTTTCGCAATGTATATAAATTAAACCCTTACACATACTCTAGGGTTTTAATGTATTTTTGTCGTCGGACCTACACCTAGGCCTCAATTCTGATGTCTAACTGCTTTCTGCAGTTCTGTTGACACATTGTGTCTTACCGGTGAGTTTACTATTATTCTGACGCAACGCTCTCGTTTATGCATAAAGCAATATTTTGTAGTATACAACATGCATGAATTCACTTGTTTAATCATGTGTTCAGACATTGCTGACACTTAAACTCATAATTGCAGTCATTAAGCAATAATTAATGTGTACAGAAATTACCGGTTTGGGCCAGTTGTCACATGCAGAAGGAAATCCAGTAATAGACTGTGCTTCAACTGTGGGGAAAAAGGTCATATCAAGCCAAACTGTCCGAAATTGGCTCCAGCTCCGAACAACAAGAACACTAAAAATGCTAGAGCATTTGTTCTAACAGCGGATGAAGCCAGAATGATTCCGGATGTGATAGCCGGTACGTTTTTAGTTAATGATATATTTGCTAAAGTATTATTTGACTCTGGTGCAAACCAAAGTTTTATTAATACTACGTTTTGTAAACTTCTTAATCAATCATTAACTAAACTTCCACAAGAATGTTTAGTAGAAACAGCAAATGGAGAAACGGTTAGGATTTCTGAAATCTTGCAGGGTGCAAGAGTAGAAATTTTAAACCAAAAGTATATTGCAAACCTGTACCCAATGAATCTGACAGAATTTGATATCGTATTAGGAATGGATTGGTTAATAGCCAATAAAGCTAATATTTTATGTGATCAAAAGTCAATTCAATTAAATTCACCAAAGGGTGAAAAGATCACAATTAAAGGTGATAAACCATCTAAATCCACTAAATTCATCTCTGTGATGAAAACTTCAAGTTATATAAGAAAATGATTTATAGTGTATTTGATTTCCATAATCACTAACACTAAAGGAAAAGAATTAAAAGACATCCCAGTAGTGTCTCAGTTTTCAGATGTGTTCCCAGAAGAATTACCAGGACTACCGCCGGACAGAGAAGTTGAATTCAGAATTCATCTACTGCCAGGAACAGCACCAATTGCCAAAGCACCCTACCGTTTGGCACCCGCTAAAATGCAGGAACTGAAGAAACAGTTAGATGAATTATTAGAGAAGGGATTCATACAACCAAGCTCATCGCCGTGGGGAGCACAAATTTTATTCGTTAAAAAGAAGGACGGATCAATGCGTATGTGCATTGACTACCGTGAATTGAACAAGGTCACAATTAAGAACCGGTACCCATTACCAAGAATTGATGATCTGTTCGATCAATTGCAAGGAGCTCGATTTTTTTTCAAAAATTGATTTAAGGTCAGGATATCATCAATTAAAGGTACAGGAAGAGGACATTCCTAAGACCGCTTTCAGAACAAGGTATGGTCATTATGAATTTACTGTCATGCCATTTGGTTTAACCAATGCCCCAGCCACATTTATGGACATGATGAACCGAATATGTAAGCCATATTTGGATAAATTCATAATAGTTTTTATTGATGATATTCTCATCTATTCTAAAAGTAAGGAAGATCACGCAAAGCATTTGCACGCACTTTTAAGTCTATTAAGAAAGGAAAAGCTTTACGCTAAATTTTCAAAGTGCGAGTTTTGGTTAGAGCAGGTACAGCTTCTTGGACACTTAGTTAATCATGAAGGAATTCATGTGGATCCAACAAAGATCGAGGCGATTACCAAATGGAAAACCCCTGAATCACCAACTGAGGTTAGAAGTTTCTTAGGATTGGTTGGTTATTATAGAAGATTTATTCGAGATTTTTCTAGAATAGCCATTCATTTAACTAAGTTAACATGTGAATCCATTAAGTTTGAATGGGGACCGAAGCAAGAAGAAGCATTTAGAATTCCTAAGCAAAGACTAACCCATGCACCCATACTAGCGTTACCAGAAGGAACTGAAGACTTTGTAGTCGTGACGCTTCTAAGTTAGGTTATGGATGTGTATTGATGCAACGCCAAAAGGTTATAGCTTACGCATCTAGACAACTTAAGAATCATGAAGAGAATTATTCAACTCATGATTTGGAATTAGGAGCTATAATTTTTGCCCTTAAGATTTGGAGACATTACCTTTATGGTAGTAAGTTTACCATATTTACTTATCATAAGAGTTTAAAGTATGTTTTTGGGCAAAAAGAATTGAATATGAGACAAAGACGCTGGATAGAGATGCTTAGTGATTATGATTGTGATATCCAGTATCATGCAGGAAAAGCAAATATAGTTGCTGATGCTTTAAGCCGAAAATATCATGAAAAGCCAAAAAGGGTACGTTCTCTTAAGTTAAATCTAAAGGTAGATTTAAATGAACAAATTAGAAAAGCACAAGGATCAGTAATCAAGGATGATACTGAAAAACTAAAAGGTATGATTAAGGAATTAGAACAAGGAACAGATGGAATTTGGAGATTCCATGAAAAGAGAATGTGGATACCTAAATTAGGAAACCTACATCATCGTATATTAGAAGAAGCCCATAAGTCTAAGTATTCAATGCATCCTGGAAGTGATAAGATGTATCAGGATTTAAGAAAGAATTTTTGGTGGATAGGAATGAAAAAGGACATAGCAACCTATGTTTCTAAATGTTTAACATGTTCACAAGTTAAAGCTGAACATCAGAAACCCTCAGGTTTGTTACAACAGTTAGAAATGCCAGTGTGGAAATGGGAATTGATAACAATGGATTTTGTTACCAAATTACCCAAAACAAGGAAAGGTAATAATACAATCTGGGTGATTGTAGATAGACTAACCAAGTCAGCTCACTTCCTACCAATGAAGGAAACTTTTAGTATGGAACAATTAGCTAAATTATATGTAAATGAAATCGTTTCATTACATGGAATACCTGTATCAATTGTTTCTGATAGGGACAGTCGTTTTACCTCTCATTTTTGGACAAGTTTTCAAAAAGCCATGGGAACCAAGTTAAATCTAAGCACCGCTTATCATCCTCAAACGGACGGACAAAGCAAAAGGACAATTCAGACAATGGAAGATATGCTTAGAGCTTGTGTAATTGATTTTGGAGGTAATTAGGACGATCACTTACCTTTAATAGAATTTTCTTATAATAATAGTTATCACACAAGTATCAATGCTGCACCATTCGAAGCACTTTATGGACGAAAGTGCCGAAACCCAGTCTGTTGGGCAGAAAAGCAACTATCTGGACCTCAGATAGTACAAGAAACAACTGATAAGATCATTCAAGTCAAGGAACGACTGAAAGCAGCACGTGATCGACAGAAGAGCTATGCTGATAATCGACGCAAACCGTTGGAATTTCAAGTAGGAAATAAAGTATTGTTAAAAGTCTCTCCTTGGAAAGGAGTGGTAAGATTCATCAAAAGAGGAAAGTTGAGTCCCAGGTATATTGGACCTTTTGAGATTATTAGAAGAATAGGACCTATAGCCTATCAGCTACAACTGCCAGAGGAAATGGCAGGAATACATGATGTATTTCATGTATCTAATCTCAAGAAATGCCTAGTTGATGGATCACTTGTGGTGCCTCTTAAGGATATAGAGGTAAATGAACAACTCAAGTTTGTAGAAAAGCCTCTACAGATTGAAGACAGGAAAGTCAAGAATCTCAAGCACAAGAGATTAGTTCTGGTCAAAGTAAAGTGGGACTCCAAAAGAGGACCAGAATACACATGGGAGCTTGAATCGGAAATGCAAAAGAAATATCCACACCTGTTCCAGTAGATCTTGAGGACGAGCTCTAAAACAAGGTGGGGAGGATATAACAACCCTAAAGAAAACCGACACCCTCGAAATATTTTTCGACACCCTAAAATATATTAGAATATCCCTATATGTCTTTAAATACACCTCGTATGTGAAAACCGAGCTCAAAATATAATTTAACATTAAAAATAAAACAAAAACAAAAATAATTGGGTCGTCGCGGGGCGCGACGCCCCTTGTCTTTAGTTGACGCGGGCCGCGACGAGGCTAGACACCCGCCCTCCTCCGGAAGCCGCCACGTGGCGCACATGGCAAAGCTATACCGAGTGACGAGTCAAAGCTAGGCCCTACGCACCTAGTCGCGGGCCGCGAAGGCCCTGGCTGTGGGCTACGCGGGGCACGACGAACCCAGAATCAGCTCCTATAAAGTTGGAGCACAGGCCTTCAGTCGAATTCGCTCAAACTTTTCAATTCTCTCTCAATTTCTACGTAGTATACACTATACTCGGGCATAATACCCCCCTAAATAATGAAGTTCTACTCCGTTGTAAGTATCATAACCCCTGGATACGTATTAGATACTCTGTCGTGGTTCTGCCCGACGTAATCGTTGGAATGCCGTCTCGGGGAGAGTATTACTAATGTTAAAATGGGTTATTATGCTAACACGTGTGCATTTGTGTAAATTATAGATTATCACCAGGAAACCCTAAAGGATAATCTAAGACAGCAATGTGAGTAATCTCCCTTTTGTAAATTGTTTTTACAAAACCTCACTTAATTAATTATATATATTAAGCAGTTATTGAGTATTTGTAAGGATACAATTATCGTCGGTATGTTGGGGTTTTGTATACAAAATTAGTTACTGCCTTGCGAGGAGTAACTTTTCCACAAGTCGGGTCTGACAATACCACGGATGTTAATTGATATAACTTGGAAACAAATGTAATTGCGAGATCGCCCTCAATACTGTACCATGGATTTTATTTAAACTTGATTAAACTGGGATTCACTCACCAGTATTTCCCACTGACAAAATGTTTTTAAACGCGTTTCAGGTAACAAAATGTGAAAGCCAAATAGAAGCCAGCTGGACAGCACTGAAGGCTTGGAAAAGTACCAATAAAGTTACCTAAAATAAAATAGATGTTTTTATTAAATAAAAATAGGATTTATTCCTATGAAAATGTGTGTACTTAAAACTTGGGTTTTATCCCATGTATTCAATATTATGAAAATGTGGTATTTTACTCCGATTAAATATTTCCTAACTACGGTTCTGATGAAAATTCTGCTGCCAAAATTAGACAATACCAGATACCACCGAAACTGGCCGCGGCTGCCCGTTCCTGTATTTGAATAGGGGGAGGGGGGTTGCGACAATGCATGAATACAAAGAGTTTTTGAAGAAGAAAGACAAAATGAAAGCTTTGATGGCTGCTGTGAAGAAGGAGATTGTAGGGTTTGCTGAGAAGGAGAAGGCTTGGGTGATGAAGGTTGGTGAGCTCACCTCAAGGCATGACGTGGAGATGAATGAGTTGAAGAAAAGGATGGAGGTAGATAAGTTGCAACTGAAGGCTGACAGGGAAGCTTTGAACGTCTAAAAGAAAGCCTTTTCAGATGAGAAGGAAGGCTTAAAGGCTTCATTGGCCCAAGCGACCAGTGATAACCAGTGGCTAATTGAACATGGGTTCCAACAGGTAGTTACCTACCTTCTTCATTCCACAGAATTCAACTCAGCCCTTGGTGATGTTTATACAAAGCTCCTCAACCATGGCAAGCATCTGGGCTTCGTTGCTGGATTTAAGGCCCTTGAATCTCCTCAGCCTCAAGAACAATCTTCCTTTTATCAACCCCAATCTTTGGCCACCTTCAAGGAATCCGTACTCAGCATGGAACGGCTAACTTACCCTTATATGGGTGAGGTTTCCTCTTGCTTTGGTAAGCCTCTTTCTGTGTTGCAGGAATTGAAACCCGCTGGCCTTAACGAGATCGTATGTGCTGAAGTACTGAAATCTCTATACAAGAAGCGTTCACATTTAGGTGATAGTGAAGAAACTTTTTCCGATGGTGCTGAGGGTTCCCGGGAGGTAAGCCTTGAAGGCTCTGAGGCGGCGGGAAGGTAAAAAAGGTGAAGAAGGCCAAGAAGGCTAAGACTAGTGAAGCTGGAGCTTCTAAGCCTACTTCTGATGTTTAAACAATTAATTCGTAGCTATCTTAGCATCTTGAACAATATTATGTGGTGTATGTTTGAACGTGTTTTATTTTGAGAGAACCGTTTCGGTCCCTTGATGGTTGAAGCCTTGAAGGCTTTTGGACAATGTGTAGGTTGGATGGCCCGTATGGCCTTTGTTATGTTTAACTTGTTATCTTTTATGTTATGTTGTTCTGTTTATTTTCTTGTTTTTTTGTTGGTTTTATGTGTTGTCTTTGTTTTAAGTTGTGCATCCTTTGCTATTTCTACCTTGAAAGGTTCAGTGCTGCAATCACTTAGCCTTAAAGTAGTTTTAACAAGAAGATACATCATCTATCCTATTTTTTGACACTCACTTAGTGTTTTTTTGGTTCGTAAGCCATTGTTAAGGCTTAAGAAACATTTAATGTAGGCTGCTCAAACCGTCTATGAGACATGTTTTTTTTTAATTATTTTAAGTCTCAAGGAGTTGTATTGATTTAGTAACTCACCCCTTATATAGGTCCATTCAACCCTTGAACCTATTGACCGATGTGGCCTGGAAGCTCATCCCCTTACATGGCCTTTGCCATGGAGTTTTTTGCTAGGTTCTCAACCTGATTGTAATATGATTTCATCTTTTGCTTGTACTTTGCTTCACGTATAGCGGCTTGATCACAAGCTTTTTCGGGGAGTTCCAAATTCAACATGGTCTCCGTTTTGTTTGACTCAAGGTCAATGTTGAATGTTTGTTGCATTGTAACTCCGATCTCCGCTGGGATTATGACCTTTGATCCAAACACTAGGCTGTAAGGTGTTTTCTTGTGGCTTGTCTTCTCAGTTGTTCAGATTGCCCATAGGACATTGGGAAGCTCTTCAAGCCATTTGTTGTCACATCTTCCCAATCGGGCCTTAATCCCTTCTACAATGCTTTGGTTTGTCCTTTCAACCTGGTCGTTTGACTATGGGTAAGCAACCAAGCTTAAAACTTGAGTTATTCTAAATTCTTTACACCAAGAGATAAAAGGCTTCTCGGCAAACTGCTTACCATTGTCTGTGACTAGCACCCCTGGGAGCCCAAAACGACAAATTATGCTTTCCCAAACGAATTCAATGACTTGTTTCTCTGAAATTTTAGCCAATGGTTTTACTTCTGGCCACTTGGTGAAGTAATCAACGGCTACCAACAAGAACTTGACTCCTCCTTTGGCTGGTGAGAATGGACCAACAATGTCCATACCCCGTTTGTGAAATGGCCAAGCCGAGGAGATGGGAACAAGGTCATGCTTAGGGCTTTTGGGTACTGGAGCATGCAACTGACAAGCTTCATATTTTCGAAGTTATTCAGAAGTGTCTCGGTGCATGGAAGGCCAAAAGTATCCTAGGTTCATCAATTTTGAGACTACCGATCTTGGGCCATAGTGAGCCCCACGTATTCTTTTGTGAACCTGCTTGATCAGATACTGGCTTTATTCCGGGCCAACGCATCGAGGTAGTGGTGCAAGGTGACTTTTTTGTAAAGGATATCTCCTTGTAGCACATACTGCCTTGACTTGATATGAAACCTTTCGGCCTCCGTCTGATCATCCGGTAACTCACCATTTCTTAGGAACTTGATCAAAGGAGTCATCCAGTTTGGCCCTTCCTCCGTAATTACGTCTTGCACTTCAAGCTCTTGAATGGATGATGTTTTCAATACTTCAACAAACACTTTTTTGGTGAGATGAGCAAATGTGAGGGATGCAAGCTTGCTCAGTGCATCGGCCTTTTTGTTTTGTGACATCAGAACCTGTTTGATAGTACATGATTGGAATGTACCCATGAGCTCCTTTGCCTTCATGTTTGGCTCCTTGGCTATGTAGCTATCGTTCACTTGGTTTGAGACAAGCAAGGAGTTTGTGAAGACTTGAATCTTTTGAACATCCATCCTCTTGACTAGCTTGAGTCCAGCAATCAGTGCTTTGTACTCGACTTCGTTATTGGTTATCTAAAATTCAAGCCATAGAGCATACGTAAATTTTCATTCTTCAGGATTGATTAGGACTAGCCCAGCCCCTGACCCTTCAAGGCTGGAAGCTCAATCGGTAAAAAGCGATTACAGGTATCAGGGTCAGATGGTTCAGTTGTGGTAGTGTTAACTTCCGTTGTTGTATCCTTTGAAACATCTAAAATGAAATCAGCCAAGATTTGGGCTTTGACAGCCTTCCTTGGAATATAGGTGATGTTATATTCACCTAGTTCCACTGCCCATTTGGCTAATCGTTTGTAAGTTTCAGGTTTTTCAAGCACACTTTAAATGGGTTGGTCAGTGACCACTTGTATTGGCTGTCTTTACCAGGGCTAGGGAAAGCTTTCCCAATGGGGGATACTTGCTCTCTGCTAGTTTTAGAGTTTTACTGAAGAAGTAAACGGGTACCTGAGCCTTGTTTCGTTCAATGGTCAGGACCGCACTAATGACTTCCTCAGCAACCAGAAGATAGACATAGATCACTTCCCCTGTTTCTGAAGCAGCAATGTCCGAGAGCGAGGCCAGGTGTTGCTTCATTTGGTTGAAGGCTTCCTCTGCTTCTTCAGTCCATCGGAAGGTTTTTTGTTGGTGTACCCTTGAAGGGTTTTGAAGAAAGGCAGAGACTTTTCTGCTAGCTTGGACGTAAAATGTAACAACCCTTGCCAAATTTGTTATTTCCTATTTTAATAATGCACATTAGGAAACCCTAGTTGAGACCCCCAAGTGATATGGCACAACCCATAATTTTTAAAACGATCAAAACTAGGATCAGGGCCCCCCTAAAACTCAAGGGGGGTATCCCCTAATTGATATTATCCGTCGAAAAAGAATGTAAAACACGTAATTTGAAATATTTTCGACTCAGCAAGGCTAAGCAGGACACCAGGCACACCTAGCCTAAATTGGTCGCTGCCGCGACACGCGCCAGGGGATAGGGTGCCTGGCGCGACACGTGGGGGAGTCAAAATTTCAGTATTAATGCAGGGGTCTGGGACTTGAACTGTTTGATTGTTTCGACGTAAAAACTCACTACGTACACTCACTTATTCGCTATTTCGTTCAAAATATTCATAGTCCCGAACCTCTGCTGCAACAACAGGGTAATGAATCGATCATTGCTACGATATAATGTCCGATTGATTGAAACTGATCTGATGGATGTTTAAGTGCTGCCAAAATTCGGGCTATACTTTGTCATTTTTCGTAAGGGTTTTAATTTCGTGAAGTTATCGTAAATGTTGAATTAAGTTACTAACCTAGTTTCGTTTGCATTATTACTTTAACTAGGTTACCAGGCTTAATCGGTAGGCAAATTCTGTCCAGTTAAACTTGCCAAGTGAGTCATTATGTTTTTATCAAAGTTGCTTTGTAAAACCCTAAATGTTTTCTAGTTATAAGTACAGGGATTAAGTCTTTGCAAATCTTTAATTACTTGCAGTAAGTGGGGGTATGTGCACATTACTACTGATTTATCACTTTTAGGTGGGCGAACCTAATTAGTGATATGTCCACAGTCATAGATCCGGTCGAGTGATAACTGGACCAGATAATTAATAGATAAGGGCTAATGTAAAAACTCTTAATACTGTAATTTATAACATTGTGTCGTTTTGTACAAATTGAATGACTCGCCAGTATTTCCCTGCTGATAAAATCTTTTTAAACATTTTTCAGGTTGAAGAAACACTGGATAAAAGGATCGGAATCGATTTATCCAGGGGTTACGTTCTGCATAAAGGGGTGGTTCTCTCTCGTTTGATTTGATGGGACAATTCTTCCTCTCCGGTAAATACTGCAAAACAAAACACAGTTAGCCTCGTCACGGGGAAAATGGAGGTTTTCTCCATGACCCGACTCCGGCGTGAGAATAAGCATGGTGTTTATGAAGAAGAAAAAGTATTGACGAAGTGTGTGTAACTTGAGGTTCATACCTGAATTATTCTTTTATTTATAACCGGGAATTTGGGCGGGAAAACTCGTTGATGAAATATTAACGGAAGATGCTGACACCGTAAGTGGTTATTTTCCTTCCGTTAATTCTCTTGATCGGATTGTGGTATCACACGGATCGTGATCTTGATCGACAGCTGGGGTGTTGCCACGTGGAAGGTGGGCAAGTGGAGGTTTCTCCCTAATTCCATACCATCATCGTGATTTCAGGGAGTCCGGAGATGATGACACGTGTCCAGACGGTTATAACCATCTGGTGGTGCACGATTGAGTTCTTCTAGAAGGTTATTGTCATAATCTAGTGTGACTTCTTATCGTGTGTATCAGTTGAGTAAACAATATCCAAGTCTGGGTACTATTTAAGCGGAAGTATTAAACTAGGATTCTCATCCTTTATCTGTTATGGAGAAAAGCACAAGGGTTTATCAACTTCCTTTTGGCGAGCGGGTGTTTCCTGCTATCTTTCTCCTAAGCCTTCTTTGTAGGACCAGTGCGCGGCCGCGCAAGGTTAAAAAGGGGCTAAGAGGTGAGGTTGTGGTATGGTCCCAAGTACTTATTTCGAGGTTTTTGGGACCTTACCCCTTCACAGGTGATTTACTGTGAACAGGGAAAAGTGCCGCGTAGCACTACCAGCTTGAATGAAGTGGCTCAGTAAATAAATAAACATGTTTTTTTGTAATTAGGGGATTTTCCAGTGAAATTCCTTTATTGTAAATTACGGGGTTAATCCCGAAACTTGAAATAAAATAAATGGGTGTTTTCAGTTTAAACGATCCTGTTAAAATTTCCGCTGCCAAATCAAACACCAATACCACGGGTTTTTCTGTCCCGCGGCATCCGAACCGGGAAACTAGGTCGGGGGCCGTGACAGAAAAAGGTGGTATCAGAGCCACTGATTTAAGCCAATTAAGTATTTGAAAAATACTTAAAATTTCAATTTACCATTTTGTGATTCAGTGAAAATCTAATTTACAATAAGTAAAAATTTAATTTGGATATTTTTGTGTTTCTTCATGTGTGCTAACAGCATGAATGAACTGTCGGAAGCACTCCGAAACTTTACAATCCATACCACCGATATGGATACAACAGGAAACCTGTCCGGTTATCAGGCGGATACCGAGGAACCACTAGTGTTTCAGGCCCAGTCACAGGAGAAACCCAAGCCTAAAAAGAGGAGAAGGCTTCTGAACTGGAAGCGCGGACGAAAGAAGAAACCCGCTGCCCAACGGGTAAAGAAAACGGAGGATCCAAAAGGAAAAGGGAAGGAGATAAGAGAGAGCTCTGGTCAAGCCTAGGAGTTGCCACCTTGGGAGGAACTTGATAGAAAACTTGCAAACTGTGACCTCATCGGACCTGCTGATGAAACTCTTTTCAATTTCCCAGCCCAGTCAGACCTTCCTATCAATCTGGAACCTGCTATTCCAGATCCTATTGTCAATCCTCAACCCGTTACAGGACAGATGGAAGAATGGTGGACGAGCGACTGGCATTTTCAAAATTTTATGAATAACCCAAATGTTTATTTTCCCCAGTTTGATCCTGAACCTGCACCATTTCCACCCATGAACCCGGAAAACGTTGCTGAATTACGCCACTATGGTGAGTAGCTGGTGGATGCGGGAATCGGATTCGAGAAGTGGGGGAAAACATCACGTGGAAGTACGACGAGAGGGAGCGTCGTTTTTGAGAAGCCAGTTAATTGTAGTTAAAATGTTTTGTATAATAATAATTTATATATTGCTAATGATTCAGATGGAAAACGCAATAAACCAACCGGCAAACGAAGTTAACCAATCTGAACAAAATAATGAAGACCATTTTCTTAATAGGCAAGATATAGAAAATATCGTTGCCCAGGGTATAGCCAATGCTATCCCGGCAATCGTCGCTGCTGTTAAGAACCCTGCTGAACTTTCCCAAGCCAACCATAGCAAACACACCCGCGATGATAACTTCAGTAACAGTGTAAACGGGGGAGACAATAATGATAATAATGTGGTTCAAGCCCCATTACTTAAGAAAATGAAAGTTGCAACACCTGGTTGCATTTACAAAGAATTTTTTGCCTGTAAGCCAGTCGAATTTGCAGGCAATGAAGGGGCGACTGCCGCACTGCATTGGTTAGAAAAGACCGAAGCAGTAATTAAAATAAGTAAATGCACTGAGGAAGACAGGGTTATGTATGCATCCCACCTCTTCAAGGAAGAGGCGTTAGAATGGTGGAACACAGTGCTGCAAGCAAAAGGAAGTGACGTGGCGTATGCCATGAGTTGGGAGGAATTCAAGGAATTGGTGGAAAGAAAGTTTTGTCCCTCCTACGAAAAAGAACAGATGACGAATAAGTTCCTAAACCACCGGTTGGTAGACGTTGATTGTCGGGGGTATACTTCGAAATTTTTTGAATATGCTAGAATTGTACTGTAACATCTGTGCTTATTATCATTGTGAACAGTTCTATTATCAATAAAACAATGTTATTTGATCCCAATGTTTGTTTATTTATGTTTGACATTTTTCATGTTTTGACTTTTGTTCAATTTCAAACTCTATATTACTTTCTGGAGATTTATACGCAAACTGATGCATAAACGTAATCAGTTTAATGCGACAAATACTCCGGAACTTCAAAATATACTTAACATACCTTAAATAACCCTTACATAACTTAGAAATAAGTTTTGAAGGCATTGGTATGGCAAAAACAAGTTAATTCGCTTACAGGGACTAAACTTGACAAACCCGAAGCTTTGTAACGGTTAATTATGCTCAATAAAATGCATGATACAAATTTCATAAAGTTTTGTTATCGTACGAGAAAGTTATGATCAAATCCGTGTACAAGGGGTTAAAGCGTCAACGTTGAAGTTTAGGACCTTTCGGGTAACAATAAAGTTAACCGAGGACTTAACAAAGTGGGTAAATATCTTGAAGCCCTTATATGTCAAATTAGGGGGTTCTAATTGCAAGAAATAAGTTAGTTGACCCTTCGGAGGACCAAGAGCCAAGGATGCAAACTGAAAAAGAGATTTTTGGCCCTGATGACATGCTTGCGCACCTCAACAACCAGACCCTTGCGGTGCGCAAGGCATGCCCAGATGCAGAAAGTTGGCTGTTGGCTGTTTGAAACGTTGCAACTGATCTTTAATCGATTTTCCCCATCTTTCTTGGCCCCTAAACAACCCCTAAACACTTAGGGACACTTGTTAATCAGTTGTGGTCACTTGTAGACTTGTGTGTCAAAGATTTGTGGTGATTAAATCACTATAAAAGGCCCTTATGTGCAACAACTTTGATCACACCTTCATCTGCAATTGTGGAGCACTTCTGGAGCTCAAGTCTTCTCTCAAGTGATCACTACTCAAGCTTAGGACTTCAGTAAGTTTGCTAATCCTTCCTTAGTTTAGTTTTAGCTTAGTTTTAGCTTAAAAGTCAAACCGTCGTAATTAACGGTTGACTTTAAGATTAATCACTAATGGTCCAGTGATTAGTCGAATCAAAAGTAGTTATAAGTTGATAATTATGTGGGTAATAAACCCTTAAAAGGGTTCCCCCTGATTCCCACTCTAACTATGTCAAATGTCGGGTCAAACTTGCTAATAAAAAGTCAACAGAATTGTTAAATTCAAATTTATGCATAATTAGCAATGTAGAACACATACAACTTGTTTGATCATTATTTTAACTTGATAATTAGTGTAAGAACATGTCTAAACATGTTCAACCCGACAATTTCCTGTTTAGACCCGGTTCGGAACCGAAAGTCGCATAGTTTGACTTTTGATTTGACTTTCAGTTCTGACCCGTTTAGGCTTGTTTTAGAAATGCCTCAGAGCTTTAATTGGACTAGGTTACATACTAGTATAACCCTCTGTGATTATACACCTTGGTTCATTAGTTATCCAATTAATATGCATGTTTCCGCTAATTGCTCATATGTTGACCATTATGCCCTTTTTACCTTAAAATGTGATTTTTGAAAATGTAAAAGAGTAGAAACCTTTGTTACTGATATATAAACTTGTACCCAAAATTTGAGATCAATTGGTGGTGTAGATTGAGATTTATGCTCATTAGCGCAAAATGAAAGCTTTATGTTAATTAAATGACGTAATTAGCGTATAGCCTAGTTAAGCCTACTTTTTGATATCAAACTTATTACCCACTGATGTAATATATTATTTTGGGATTTTTGAAGATTTTTAATTAATTTTAGGCTGAGCATAACTTATAGTCGTAGGCTTAATCCGGTAATTGTCGGTTTTGCCCTTACCGGCTATAAAATGAGTTTCACATATCCAAACAACTCCAAACCTTTTTCTACTGATCTTAAATGATAAATAAATTATTTTAAGCCTTCTGGAATAATAAAAATATCAGCTTTATGTATATAACCCGGAAACGGCTCCTAATCGCCTTTCTAAGCGTTTTTAACGCATAGTATGTACTAGAACTATTTTAGACATACAAGGGTTGATACCTACTGATATTTTAGGTAAATTATAATGTTTTAACAGTAAGGAAAAGTTTTTTAACTCAGACTTCAGTTTTGAGCTTCACGGCTTATGTGAAATTACCAAAATGCCCTTACGGTGCATAGTTTGTGTTTAAATACGTTTCGGGCATAATGAAAGACATCTTACTGATGTCACAACATATTTGAAGCATATTAACTTAGGAAACCTGTATATGGCTCTTACGGATACCCGTTACGCTTATTACGCGTTCGGTTCGGTTTATATAACTAGTTTACATAATTTAGCAGAAGCGGGTCAAACCTTATCGGTTTTATCTAGAATTCCAGAATGTGTAGGAAATACCCATATTAAACAAGTCTTCAAACTTGTCGGGTCTAAATCACATTCTATCCGATCTTCCGATTTAGGTCCGGTTTATTAATGTAGTTACCTATAATAGGTGCCGTTTGATATCCGTGATCTCTAGCATTGTTTGGTTGTCACTCAAGGACTACTGAGCAATCTCAAGTGAGTACATAGACCCCTCTTTTACTGTTTTCCAAACTGTTTTGGAGTGGAACATATGTGCCTACTTGTTACTTTCATGCTTTCCATGTTTTCACATCATATACCTGCTATGTTCGTTAGTACATTATAGTACATGATTTCATTACATTTCATGCTATGTATGTCCATTGTGTGCATACTTAGTACATTGTTTTACATTACATTTCTGCTATGTATGTTAACTGATAGCATGCTAGCACATTGATTTACATGACTTTTCTGCTTTGTATGTTAACTTAGCATACTTAGTACATTGTTTTCATATGACTTGTATACAATTGCTATAACATTTGGTTTGCATAAACGAGACTATTATACGTTCATTAACATTAGCTACGCCGCTCGGTAGTAAGTACTGGTACCATAGGACTTGACAAATCCCATTCCTAACATCTCGGGTTTGTTTGGATGTAAGGAATGACTGAATCCGAAAACAATTCTTTTGATAACCTTGACTGAAAGGGTTATCCGACTGTCTCAAGGCTTGAATGTATGCGTTAACTTACCACATAAATGTTTGTATCAATGTAACATGCACTACTTTGCAAAACATAACTTTTTGATATATTCAAAATACTTTGTTTTGTACATTTCTACATTTGGTTTATGTGACAATACTTTACTTACAATACATAACATTTGTTACACATTTCTTGACTACTTTTGGACTATCAACATTTGACATGGTTTATACAAGGACTTTTGACAATTGGTTTAAACATAGACATTATACATTGTTGGTTGGTTTAAGTGACTTAAGTAACGAGATGTGAGTAATATGATACAAGCATGGTGGATACGCCGTTGGTACTTCCTATATATAAGTGTTTGTATTATATTACATATCATAGCGTTATTTAAATCATTCATTTTGGACTTATACATTCTACACAAGTAACATGTTTTCACAAGACTTTGGTTTACAAAACAATTTATTTTATACAACTCCTTTTACATGGTTATTCATTTAACCATACATTATTCTCTTATTTATATATATCATTTGAACTTATTGTTTTTCGAGCGATTTACAAAACAAATCAAATTACAAGGTTCATGACTAAACATTTTCTTAAACTGAAGTCATGAATCCTATTTTCACAAACCTATGTATCTCACAGGCATTTTTATGCTGACGTACCTATTTTCACATGTGCTTTCAGGAGCTTTTGCGTAGGATGATGATCGTGACACTAGGGCGGACCTGTGCCTTAGAGACATAAAATGAAGATAGAACTAGTTTAATTATGTTCTGAACTCTTTGATTTCTGTTTGAAACAATGTAACACTCTTGTTGATAAATAAAATACAACTTTGTATGCCATGGTTATGAAACAATTAATTCTGTTACAACACTCCCCGACGTTTTCCGCCACGTTTTGTATGTTATACGTGGTCGGGGTGTGACAGAAGAGTTGGTATCAGAGCCAATGGTTATAAGGAATTAGGTTATTAGTAGTGCTTTGACCTAGACTATAACCTTTCTAGGACCCTAACACAAGTTATATTGTGTTTAGTGTCACACCCCGACCGCGTAAAACAACAAACCACGGCGGAAACATCGGGGCGTGTCGCAACAGAATAAATTGTTTCATAACCATGGCATACAAAGTTGTATTTTATTTATTAAACAAGGATGTTACATTGTCTTAAACAGGAAATACAGAGAGTTTATAACATAATCAAACATAGTCTAGCTTTATTTTAAGTCTCTAAGGCACAGGTCCGCCTTAGTGTCATGATCAACATCCTACGGAAAAGCTCCTGAAAACACATGTGAAAATAGGTACGTCAGCATAAAAATGCCTATGAGATACATAGGTTTGTGAAAATAGGATTCATGACTTGTATTTGAGAAAATGTTTAGTCATGAACCTTGTAATTTGCTTTGTCTTGTAAATCATTTGAAAAACGATAAGATCAGTTGATATGTAAGTAAATGTAAGGTTAAATGAATAACCATGTAAAAATGAATTTGTGTAAGATAAGTTGGTTGTAAAACAATGTCTTATGAAAAGTATGTTATTTGTATAAAATGTTATATGTATCAAACTGAAATGATTCAAACAACGTTACGCTATGTAATATTATACAAACATTTATATATAGGAAGTACCAGCGGCGTATCCACCATGTTTGTATCATATTACACACGTATCGTTACTTAATCACTTAATCAAACCAAACCATTCAAGATGTAAAATGTTCATGTACAAACCAATTGTCAAGTGTTATTGTGTAAACCATATCAAAATGTCTATGTCCAATGTAAACCACCAAATGTGTATATCAATGTCAAATTGTTTATGTTCAATGTGGATCATGTAATGTGTAACCAAGATGTCATGTATGGTAGTGAAATATATATATCAACTAAACCATATGTAAAATGCACAAAAACAAGGTATTGAAGTAAAACATAGTTTAAATCAAAGTTATGTTTTGTGTAACAAATGCATGCTATACTGATACAAACATTTATGCGGTATTGTTAAAATGCATACATCCAAGCCTTGAGACTGTGGCGATAAACCCTTAAACAAATTAAAGGTTTATCTAAATTATGTATATCGAATTCGGTCATTCCTTTCATCCCCTTTCCCTGGGATGTCCGGAACGGGAGTTGTCAATTCCTATGGTACCACTACCTACTAACGAATGGCATGATCAATGTTAATGAATGTATTGTCCCATGTTAAACAAACCAAATGTTATACCAAAAATGGAAGCATGTGATGCACTAAGTATGTAATCAAATGAACATACATAGCGTGAAAAATGTAATGTAAAACGATGTACTAAGTAATGCACACAATGGGCACACCTAGCATGAAATGTAATGTAAAACGATGTACTAAGTAATGCACACAATGGGCACACCTAGCATGAAATGTAATGTAAAACAATGTACCAAGTAATGCACACAATGGGCACACCTAGCATGAAATGTAATGAAATCATGTACTATAATGTACTAACAAACATAGCCGGTATATGATGTGAAAACAGGAAAGCATGAAAGTAACAAGTAGGCACATGTGTTTCACCCCAAAACAGTTTGGAAAACAGTAAAAGAGGGGTCTATGTACTCACTTGAGATTGCTCAGTTGTCTAAAGATAACCACCAAGTAATGCTATAGATCACGGAATCAAACGGCACCTAATATAGGTAACTATGTTAATAACCGGACCTAAATCGGAAGATCGGATAGAATGAGGTTTCGTAAACCAAACGAGTGTAGAGACTCGTGTCATTTGGTTTAACAAAGCCTACATACTAAATGAAACCTAACATAAATGTTTACGACCCATTACGACCCGTTTAGGAAGCTTATGCTACTTTAACGCGTCGTTCGCGTGAAACGCGTTCGGACCGCCTAACTAGCCCTATGACAAGTGTTATATGCCTAAACATGTTACATAATCAGTTAAGTGACAAAGGTTTAGGTTACATATGCTTAATTACCAATTATACATGAAAAGGGTATTCTGGTAATTTACCTAAGGCATATAAACTACCTATCATACAACTACTTAAACGATGTGACCATAGGGTATAACCTCGGAAGGTTATTCCCTACACTATGGTCACCTAATGTATTTGGTCGGATCCTAATGATCGACCAAACTGGGTCGGGTTCGAAGGTATAGGCGATTTATTAGATCGCCTACCCTACGACCCTAGACAACGTGGTAATCAGTAGGCATAGTCCCAAGGGACTATGACCATCGTGATTACAATCACGTTGCGAAGTTCAAACGAACTTCGCATTGACCATGAGCTGGTCAACGCTGAAAGTCAAACAAAGTTTGACTTTCTGACTCGAAAAGCAGTAAAAATAAGGAAAAGAACGAAAGAATACTTACGAAGGGTCCCCGAATGCTAATCTAGATTAAAATAGCTCAGGTATGAAACAACGGTTTCAACTTAGAGCATTCTTAATCAGATTCTAGTGGTTTTAGAGGTAATGGGGGTGGGGTATTTATAGTAAAAGGTCCACCGTTAAGATCGTTTCTTGGAAAAGGGGAAATGATCTCGTCCGAACACTTGTCGGAAAGTTGTGGTGGCTCTTTGGCACTCACCATAGGGTGTTGACAAGTGTACTTGCCCTTTGGGGTGTTGAAAAATTGATTGGAATTGCAAAACACTGAATCTGGTCACTAAACTGATGTTTCTGCCCAGAGTAGGCAGTCGCGTAGCGCGACTGGTAAGGCTACATGCAGTGGCGCTACGCCACTGCCCCCTTGTTTCAGCAAACTTTCAAAATTGGCAGAAATGGTCCCTGCAGCCCGTTTAAGCGATTTTCGATGCGTTTGAACCCCGTTAACCTCCTTTCAAGGCTCTAAAATGAAGTTAAAGTATAGGGAACTCAAAACATGCTCAAAAATATCAAGGATGTCGGTTCGTTTGGCCGTACGATCGCGATGTTCGCTTAATTACGACGGAATGCGCATAAGCGCGAAAAACGATCCAAATGACGCGACGAATGGATTTTTCTTATGGCGAACACTAAAATATAATATAGTCATGCTTATATAAATTTTTGGATGTCCGAATGTATTCAGAACGTAAGTTATGCGCGAAAATGCAAACTTGTGCACTTTTTGACACTTTTAGTCCCTGAATGATCCAAAAGTTTATTTTAGCACACCAAACCCCTCAAAGCCTATTTCTAAGCTATGTAAAGGATATTTAAGGTGTGTTTAACTTATGGTCATGTTCTGGAATGTTCGTTACAGTTCAAATTGGCATACTTTCGCAGTTTGTCAAGTTTAGTCCCTGTAAGCGAATTAACTTGTTTTTGCCATACCAAAGCCTTCAAAACTTATTTCTAAGTTATGTAAAGGTTATTTAAGGTATGTTGAGCATATGTTGATGTTCCAGAGTATTTCTCGCATTAAACTGAGTACGTTTACGCACTAGTTTGCGTATAACTCTCCAGAAAGCGATGTAGAGTTTGAAATTGAACAAAAGTCAAAACATGAAAAATGTAAAACACAATCAAACAAACATTGGGATCAAATAACCTTGTTTTATTGATAATAGAACTGTTCATAGTGATTACAAGCACAGTTGTTACAGTCTCCCCTACTTGTGGAAATTTCGTCCCGAAATTTATTTAGAGGAAACTCGTGGAAAAAGATGTGGATATTTCGCCTTCATTTGATCTTCGCGTTCCCAAGTAAACTCAGGTCCACGTTTAGCTTCCCAGCGAACTTTGACCAAAGGAATGCGCTTGCGTTTAAGCCACTTGACTTCACGTTCCATGATTTCCACTGGTTTCTCAACAAATTTCAGTGTTTTGCCAACACGAATTTCGTCAAGCGGTATGGAGAAGTTCTCATCAGCTGAACACTTCTTGAGATTGGACACGTGAAAAGTTGGATGAACATTTCCAAGTTCAGGAGGTAACTCAAGTCTGTAGGCTACCTTTCCGATTCTTTCGACGATCTTGAATGGTCCAACGTATCTAGGTGCAAGTTTTCCTTTCTTTCCAAATCTGATCACACCTTTCCAAGGTGAGACCTTAAGTAATACTCGATCACCGACTTGAAATTCCAAGGCTTTGCGTTTTGGATCCGCGTAAATCTTCTGACGGCTTCTAGCTGCCTGAAGGTTATCACGAACTTTCTTGACCTTGTCAGTTGTCTCTAAAATGAGGGCAGGTCCAGTAAGTTGAGCCTCGCCAATCTCATTCCAGCAGACTGGTGAACGACATTTTCGACCATAGAGAGCTTCGAAAGGAGCCATTTTGATGCTAGTGTGATAACTGTTGTTGTAGGAGAATTCAATCAATTTAAGATGTGAATCCCAGCTACCACCAAAATCGATCACACAAGCTCTTAGCATATCCTCCAGAGTCTGGATTGTTCTCTCAGATTGACCATCCGTTTGCGGATGATAAGCTGTGCTCAGATTAAGTTGGGTCCCCATAGCAGATTGCATGGTTCTCCAAAAATGAGAAGTGAAACGAGCATCTCTGTCAGAAATGATGTTCAAAGGAACACCATGTCGAGCTACAATTTCATCCACATAGATTTGAGCAAGTCTGTCAGCAGAAAAATCCTCACGGATTGGCAAGAAATGTGCTGACTTTGTAAGACGATCAACGACTACCCAGATGGCATCATGACCTTTCTTTGTACGCGGGAGTTTGGTAACAAGATCCATAGTAATGTTTTCCCATTTCCAAACTGGGATCTCTGGTTGCTCCAATAAACCAGAAGGACGCTGATGTTCAGCCTTAACCTTAAGACAAGTAAGGCATTTGGATACGTATAAGGCAATGTCTTTCTTCATACCAGGCCACCAATAGTGAATACGAAGATCCTTATACATTTTATCTGAGCCCGGATGAATAGAATAACGAGACTTATGGGCTTCATCCATAAGCAAGGTACGAAGATCATCCTGGCTTGGGACCCACAAACGGTCCATGAAGTAATATGATCCATTGTCCTTCAGTTCCAGAGCAGGTGTTATGTGATAGGGAAATTCCTTATCCATCAAACCTTGTGAAACACAAGATTGTTGAGCTTGAGAAATGCGTGCTTGAATATCGGATCGAGCTTGAATAACAGATTGAACACGTACACAATGAAGCTTAGTACGTTCCTTACGACTCAATGCATCAGCTACGACATTCGCCTTACCAGGATGGTAGCGAATTTCGCAGTCATAGTCGTTTAAAAGCTCAACCCAACGTCGCTGTCTCATGTTGAGTTCTTTCTGGTTGAAGATATGCTGAAGACTTTTGTGGTCAGTGAAAACCACACATTTTGTACCGTACAAATAGTGTCTCCAGATTTTGAGAGCAAAGACAACTGCACCCAACTCAAGATCATGAATGGTGTAGTTCTTCTCATGTATCTTCAACTGCCTCGATGCATAAGCTATGACTTTGTTCCTTTGCATAAGAACACAGCCAAGACCCAATTTCGATGCATCACAATACACAACAAAATCATCATCACCCTCAGGCAATGATAGAACAGGCGCATCGCAAAGCTTCTGCTTCAGGTGTTGAAAAGCTTCCTCTTGTTTGTTTCCCCAATAAAAGGGCATTTTCTTCTGAGTTAGAGCAGTTAAAGGAACTGCAATCTTTGAGAAGTTTTCTATGAAGCGGCGATAATAACCCGCTAGACCAAGAAAAGAACGAACTTCAGTAGGAGTAGTAGGCGTATCCCAATCCTTAATCGCACTGATCTTGGAGGGATCTACATGAATACCTCGTTCGTTGATAACATGCCCCAAAAATTGAACTTCTTTAAGCCAAAATTCGCACTTGGAGAATTTGGCGAAAAGTTGCTCTTTCTTTAGGAGTTCAAGAGTAAGACGAAGATGTTGCTCGTGATCAGCTCGCGTCTTAGAGTAAATCAAGATATCGTCAATAAAAACAATGACGAACTGATCCAAATAAGGTTTACAGACCCTATTCATTAGGTCCATGAAAACAGCAGGAGCATTAGTCAAACCGAATGGCATGACTGTGAATTCATAATGCCCATACCGAGTGCGGAACGCTGTCTTCGGAATATCTTCTTCTTGCACGCGAAGTTGATGATACCCGGAACGTAGATCAATCTTCGAAAAATAAGAAGCGCCTTGTAACTGATCAAAGAGGTCGTCTATGCGAGGTAAGGGATATCGATTCTTGATGGTAAGCTTGTTAAGCTCACGATAATCGATACACATCCTAAAGGATCCATCCTTCTTCTTTACAAAAAGAACGGGAGCACCCCAAGGTGAAAAACTAGGACGGATAAAACCTTTGTCAGAGAGCTCCTGAAGCTGTTTAGACAACTCTTGCATCTCAGACGGTGCAAGACGATATGGAACTCTGGCAATGGGATTTGCACCAGGTACGAGATCAATGCGGAACTCGACTTGGCGTGCTGGAGGTAGACCAGGTAAATCTTCAGGGAACACTTCAGAATAATCCCGAACGACAGGAATATCTGAAATAGACTTACCCTTGCCTTTATCTTCTGTAACATGTGCTAAGAAAGCCACATAGTTCTTCTGCAGATACTTCCGAGCTTTAAAACAAGACATGAGTTTGAGACCAACGGTAGGCTTCTCACCTTGAACCTGCAGGATCTCGCCTGTCGAAAGCGGCACACGAACAATCTTCTCAGAACAAACTATCTCTGCGTGATGTTTGGATAACCAATCCATTCCCACAATAACGTCGAAGCTTCCGAGTTGCATAGGCGCGAGGTCAATAGGAAAAAGATGGTCGTTAAGGTTCAATTGGCAGTTGCGTAGAACAGAATTAAGAACAATGGGTTCACCACTAGCAACTTCTACTGTCAAAGATTTGCCTAGTTTCGTTCTAGACACGCGAAGCATTTGCTCAAAAGACAAAGACACGAAACTCTTATCGGCACCAGAATCGAAAAGAACAGATGCAGGCTGATTATTAATAAAGAACGTACCGTTCACCACATTATCGTCAGCCTGTGCCTCTTGGGCATTCATGTTAAAGACTCGGCCTCGAGCCGGAGCCTGATTTTGGTTCTGGTTCTGGTTCGCCAGCCTTGGGCACCGATTCCTATAGTGGGTCAGATCCCCACAATTGTAACAAGCACCTGGTGGGTATTGTGGTCGTGCAGCTTGACCCTGTTGCGGAGCAGGAGGCTGTGCAACTTGTTGAGCCGGGTTTTGAACTGCGCGATTTTGAGCAAACCGACAAACATCGGCAAGATGACCTGACTTCCCACAGCTAGTACAGAAACGGCACTGATGTTGCGGCTGATGGTGACTGTTGCATCTATTGCACAAAGGTGCATTCCCTGTATAAGGTTTCTTTGCTGGAAGCTGTGCGGGTTGGTTGGGAGCTGCCTGATTAGCTTGGGCAGTGATAGCAAAATTTTGGGAAGCCTTACGCTTCCTTGACCTCTTCGAAGAACCAGAGTTCTTTCCATTCAAGTTTTGACCTTTCTTGCTATCACCCTTGTCAGCCGACTGTTTCTTGCCCTTGTCACCCTTCCTGTGTAACTTGTTCTTCCGGATCTGCGACTCAGTCAGCGTCGCTGATAACTCGATTGCCTGACGGAGTGTGGCAGGGTTACTACCAGTAAGGATGTCTTGTACCGAGTCAGGTAGGCCGTCGATGTATCTCTCGATAGCCTTGTCGAGTGGGGTAACCATTGTCGGGCAAAGAAGACTCAACTCTTCAAACCGATCAGTATAAGCCCTGTGCTCACCACTATCTTGCTTCAAATCATCAAATTCCTTCTCCAAAGCTCGTTGCTCATGACGAGGACAGAATTCCCTCATCATAAGAGCTCTAAGTTCAGCCCAAGTCTGTGCAAGAGCAACTTCTGCACCCCTATCCCTCATAACCCCGTTCCACCATGTCAAAGCCCTCTTCTGAAATACGCTCGAAGCAAACTCAACTTTGCGATTATCCGGACACTGCACGTGGCGGAAAGTATTCTCACTGCTCTCAAACCACTGAAGAAGCCCAGTCGCTCCCTCAGAACCACTAAACTTGAGTGGTTTAGCCTGATTAAAATCCTTGTATTTGCATGGAACATTGTTGTTGTTGTTGTTGTTGGCTTAGTTCCATTGAGCAAAGAGATTTGGGAATTGGGCAGCCATCTGCTGCGCAATAATTTCTGCCAGTTCGGCAGTTGCTATCAGGTTGTCACGTCGAGGAGGCATTCTAAAAGAGGAAAACATGAAAGGAAACGAGTGAGATGATTGGATGAAAAGAATGAGATGATAAAAACAAGAATTGCAAACAGCATAGATGGTGGTCATTCGTCCGTATCACAAAGCAAACAAACGACACACAGTGACTAATCAAAGTAAATGGATCAAAAATAATGTATAATGAAGACATGCTCGCCTATAAGTGAACACTCATCCCAAGAATTCCCAGGTAAGCACAACTGGTCTCGCGTCTGGTTGAGATGTATACGAAGTGCTTGCCTAGACAGAAAACTCAGAATACAGGCATTCACCCTTCCAGTTTGCACGTGTTCACATTATTTAAAACCCAAAACTTTTGATGAGATTTTGAAAATTTGAAGGCACAAGGCCAAAAACCAAAATGAAAAGGGTTCAAAACCATATAAAAGAGAGTTCAAAACCTTACAATTGAGGGTTCAAAACCTTGTAATAAATCATTCAAAAACAGATGATTGTTTTTCAAAAATCGTTTCGGAAAAATTTGGTTCTTGTTTTGTTAATCACCTAAGGATAGGTGATGTACATGTTTTAAGATCTAAACACAAGATAACTCGTGTTAGGGTCCTAGAAAAGTTATAGTCTAGGTCAAAGCATTACTAATAACCTAATTCCCTATAACCATTGGCTCTGATACCAACTCTTCTGTCACACCCCGACCGCGTAAAACAACAAACCGCGGCGGAAACATCGGGGCGTGTCGCAACAGAATAAATTGTTTCATAACCATGGCATACAAAGTTGTATTTTATTTATTAAACAAGGATGTTACATTGTCTTAAACAGGAAATACAGAGAGTTTATAACATAATCAAACATAGTCTAGCTTTATTTTAAGTCTCTAAGGCACAGGTCCGCCTTAGTGTCATGATCAACATCCTACGGAAAAGCTCCTGAAAACACATGTGAAAATAGGTACGTCAGCATAAAAATGCCTGTGAGATACATAGGTTTGTGAAAATAGGATTCATGACTTGTATTTGAGAAAATGTTTAGTCATGAACCTTGTAATTTGCTTTGTCTTGTAAATCATTTGAAAAACGATAAGATCAGTTGATATGTAAGTAAATGTAAGGTTAAATGAATAACCATGTAAAAATGAATTTGTGTAAGATAAGTTGGTTGTAAAACAATGTCTTATGAAAAGTATGTTATTTGTATAAAATGTTATATGTATCAAACTGAAATGATTCAAACAACGTTACGCTATGTAATATTATACAAACATTTATATATAGGAAGTACCAGCGGCGTATCCACCATGTTTGTATCATATTACACACGTATCGTTACTTAATCACTTAATCAAACCAAACCATTCAAGATGTAAAATGTTCATGTACAAACCAATTGTCAACTGTTATTGTGTAAACCATATCAAAATGTCTATGTCCAATGTAAACCACCAAATGTGTATATCAATGTCAAATTGTTTATGTTCAATGTGGATCATGTAATGTGTAACCAAGATGTCATGTATGGTAGTGAAATATATATATCAACTAAACCATATGTAAAATGCACAAAAACAAGGTATTGAAGTAAAACATAGTTTAAATCAAAGTTATGTTTTGTGTAACAAATGCATGCTATACTGATACAAACATTTATGCGGTATTGTTAAAATGCATACATCCAAGCCTTGAGACTGTGGCGATAAACCCTTAAACAAATTAAAGGTTTATCTAAATTATGTATATCGAATTCGGTCATTCCTTTCATCCCCTTTCCCTGGGATGTCCGGAACGGGAGTTGTCAATTCCTATGGTACCACTACCTACTAACGAATGGCATGATCAATGTTAATGAATGTATTGTCCCATGTTAAACAAACCAAATGTTATACCAAAAATGGAAGCATGTGATGCACTAAGTATGTAATCAAATGAACATACATAGCGTGAAAAATGTAATGTAAAACGATGTACTAAGTAATGCACACAATGGGCACACCTAGCATGAAATGTAATGTAAAACGATGTACTAAGTAATGCACACAATGGGCACACCTAGCATGAAATGTAATGTAAAACAATGTACCAAGTAATGCACACAATGGGCACACCTAGCATGAAATGTAATGAAATCATGTACTATAATGTACTAACAAACATAGCCGGTATATGATGTGAAAACAGGAAAGCATGAAAGTAACAAGTAGGCACATGTGTTTCACCCCAAAACAGTTTGGAAAACAGTAAAAGAGGGGTCTATGTACTCACTTGAGATTGCTCAGTTGTCTAAAGATAACCACCAAGTAATGCTATAGATCACGGAATCAAACGGCACCTAATATAGGTAACTATGTTAATAACCGGACCTAAATCGGAAGATCGGATAGAATGAGGTTTCGTAAACCAAACGAGTGTAGAGACTCGTGTCATTTGGTTTAACAAAGCCTACATACTAAATGAAACCTAACATAAATGTTTACGACCCATTACGACCCGTTTAGGAAGCTTATGCTACTTTAACGCGTCGTTCGCGTGAAACGCGTTCGGACCGCCTAACTAGCCCTATGACAAGTGTTATATGCCTAAACATGTTACATAATCAGTTAAGTGACAAAGGTTTAGGTTACATATGCTTAATTACCAATTATACATGAAAA
This sequence comes from Helianthus tuberosus, assembly GCA_030545235.1. NCBI lineage: Eukaryota > Viridiplantae > Streptophyta > Magnoliopsida > Asterales > Asteraceae > Helianthus > Helianthus tuberosus. The sequence goes on along the minus strand of CM060451.1, from coordinate 121,823,848 downwards.
GGGTATTCTGGTAATTTACCTAAGGCATATAAACTACCTATCATACAACTACTTAAACGATGTGACCATAGGGTATAACCTCGGAAGGTTATTCCCTACACTATGGTCACCTAATGTATTTGGTCGGATCCTAATGATCGACCAAACTGGGTCGGGTTCGAAGGTATAGGCGATTTATTAGATCGCCTACCCTACGACCCTAGACAACGTGGTAATCAGTAGGCATAGTCCCAAGGGACTATGACCATCGTGATTACAATCACGTTGCGAAGTTCAAACGAACTTCGCATTGACCATGAGCTGGTCAACGCTGAAAGTCAAACAAAGTTTGACTTTCTGACTCGAAAAGCAGTAAAAATAAGGAAAAGAACGAAAGAATACTTACGAAGGGTCCCCGAATGCTAATCTAGATTAAAATAGCTCAGGTATGAAACAACGGTTTCAACTTAGAGCATTCTTAATCAGATTCTAGTGGTTTTAGAGGTAATGGGGGTGGGGTATTTATAGTAAAAGGTCCACCGTTAAGATCGTTTCTTGGAAAAGGGGAAATGATCTCGTCCGAACACTTGTCGGAAAGTTGTGGTGGCTCTTTGGCACTCACCATAGGGTGTTGACAAGTGTACTTGCCCTTTGGGGTGTTGAAAAATTGATTGGAATTGCAAAACACTGAATCTGGTCACTAAACTGATGTTTCTGCCCAGAGTAGGCAGTCGCGTAGCGCGACTGGTAAGGCTACATGCAGTGGCGCTACGCCACTGCCCCCTTGTTTCAGCAAACTTTCAAAATTGGCAGAAATGGTCCCTGCAGCCCGTTTAAGCGATTTTCGATGCGTTTGAACCCCGTTAACCTCCTTTCAAGGCTCTAAAATGAAGTTAAAGTATAGGGAACTCAAAACATGCTCAAAAATATCAAGGATGTCGGTTCGTTTGGCCGTACGATCGCGATGTTCGCTTAATTACGACGGAATGCGCATAAGCGCGAAAAACGATCCAAATGACGCGACGAATGGATTTTTCTTATGGCGAACACTAAAATATAATATAGTCATGCTTATATAAATTTTTGGATGTCCGAATGTATTCAGAACGTAAGTTATGCGCGAAAATGCAAACTTGTGCACTTTTTGACACTTTTAGTCCCTGAATGATCCAAAAGTTTATTTTAGCACACCAAACCCCTCAAAGCCTATTTCTAAGCTATGTAAAGGATATTTAAGGTGTGTTTAACTTATGGTCATGTTCTGGAATGTTCGTTACAGTTCAAATTGGCATACTTTCGCAGTTTGTCAAGTTTAGTCCCTGTAAGCGAATTAACTTGTTTTGCCATACCAAAGCCTTCAAAACTTATTTCTAAGTTATGTAAAGGTTATTTAAGGTATGTTGAGCATATGTTGATGTTCCAGAGTATTTCTCGCATTAAACTGAGTACGTTTACGCACTAGTTTGCGTATAACTCTCCAGAAAGCGATGTAGAGTTTGAAATTGAACAAAAGTCAAAACATGAAAAATGTAAAACACAATCAAACAAACATTGGGATCAAATAACCTTGTTTTATTGATAATAGAACTGTTCATAGTGATTACAAGCACAGTTGTTACATTTAGATTTTAAAACATGCACTTCACCTATCCTTAGGTGATAACCACAACGAGAACATCAATTCCGAATCCGCTTTGAAAATTAATCATATGTTCTAGGATGATTGATTACTAGGTTTTGAACCCTCTATTGTAAGGTTTTGAACCCTCTGTTATATGGTTTTGAACCCCTTTGAGTTTTCAAAATCTCGGACGAATGACCACCATCTTTGCTTTTGTTGATTTTGTTTCATCTCATTCTCTTCATCCAATCATCTCACTCATTTCCTTTCATGTTTCCTCTTTTAGAATGCCTCCTCGACGCGAAAACCAGATAGCAACTGCCGAACTGGCAGAAATCATTGCGCAGCAGATGGCTGCTCAATTTCCAAACCTCTTTGCTCAATGGAACCAAGCCAACAACAACAATGCTCCATGCAAATACAATGATTTTAACTCGGCTAAACCACTCAAGTTTAGTGGTTCTGAAGGAGCGACTGGGCTTCTTCAATGGTTCGAGAGCATTGAGAATACTTTTCGCCACGTGCATTGTCCTGACAATCGCAAGGTCGAGTTTTCTTCGAGTGTGTTTCAGAAGAGGGCTCTCACATGGTGGAACGGGGTTATGAGAGACCGTGGTGCAGAAGTTGCTCTAGCACAAACTTGGGCCGAACTTAGGGCCCTTATGATGAGGGAGTTCTGTCCTCGTCATGAACAACGAGCTTTGGAGAAAGAGTTTGATAACTTGAAACAAGACAGTGGCGAGCACAGGGCATATACTGATAGGTTTGAGGAGTTGAGTCCGCTTTGCCCAACAATGGTTACCCCACTCGACAAGGCTATCGAAAGGTACATCAACGGCCTACCTGACTCAGTGCAAGACATCCTTACTGGTAGTAACCCTGCCACACTCCGTCAGGCGATCGAGTTAGCAGCGACATTGACTGAGTCGCAGGTTCGAAAGGGAAAGCTGCATAAAAAGGGTGACAAGGGCAAGAAGCAGGCGTCTGACAAGGAGGATGGTAAGAAAGGTGAAAACAAGAAGGGAAAGAATTCTGGTTCCGCAAGAGGGTCAAGGAAGCGAAAGGCTTCCCAAAACTATGCCGTTACTGCACAGGCTCAAGCTGCACCAAATCAGCCTGCGCAACCACTAGCCAAGAAACCATATCTTGGCACTGCACCTTTGTGCAACAGGTGTAACGGCCATCACCTACCACATCTCCAATGTCGTCATTGCACTAACTGTGGGAGAATTGGCCATCTTGCCGCTACTTGTCGCATTCCTGTTAACCAGAACCAGGCAGTTCAGAACCAAGCCCAACAAGTTGCTCAGCCTCTTGCTCAGCAACAAGGTCAAGCTGCACGACCTCATTTTCCTCCTGGTTCGTGCTACAATTGTGGGGATCTGACCCACTACAGGAACCGGTGCCCAAGGCTAGCCAACCAGAATCAGAATCCAAATCAGAATCAAGCTCAGGCTCGAGGTCGAGTCTTCAACATGAATGCACAAGAGGCACAAGCGGACAATGAAGTGGTGAACGGTACGTTCTTTATTGATAATCAGCCTGCATCTGTTCTCTTTGATTCGGGTGCCGATAAGAGTTTTGTGTCATTATCTTTTGTGCCATTACTTCGCGTGTCTAGAACGAAACTAGGTAAACCTTTGACAGTAGAAGTTGCTAGTGGTGAACCCATTGTTCTTAATTCTGTTCTTCGCAACTGCCAGTTGAACCTTAACGAACATCTTTTTCCTATTGACCTCACGCCTATGCAACTTGGTAGCTTCGACGTTATTGTGGGTATGGATTGGTTAGCCAAGCATCACGCAGAAGTGGTTTGTTTTGAGAAGATCGTTCGTGTGCCGCTTTCGACAGGTGAGATCCTACAGGTTCAGGGTGAGAAACCTTCTGGTGGTCTCAAGCTCATGTCATGTTTTAAAGCTCGAAAATATCTGCGAAAGAATTATGTGGCCTTCTTGGCACATGTCACAGCAGATAAAGGCAAAGGTAAATCTATTCAAGATATTCCTGTTGTTCGGGATTATTCTGAAGTATTCCCTGAAGAGTTACCTGGTCTACCTCCAGCACGCCAAGTCGAGTTCCGCATTGATCTCGTACCTGGTGCAAATCCCATTGCCAGAGCTCCATATCGTCTTGCACCGTCTGAGATGCAAGAGTTGTCTAAGCAGCTCCAGGAGCTCTCTGACAAAGGTTTTATACGTCCTAGCTTTTCACCTTGGGGTGCTCCCGTTCTTTTTGTCAAGAAGAAGGATGGATCTTTTAGGATGTGTATCGATTATCATGAGCTTAACAAGCTTACCATCAAGAATCGATATCCCCTACCTCGCATCGATGATCTCTTTGATCAGTTACAGGGCGCTTCTTATTTTTCCAAGATTGATCTGCGTTCCGGGTATCATCAACTTCGTGTGCATGAAGAAGATATTCCCAAGACAGCTTTCCGCACTCGTTATGGGCATTACGAGTTCACAGTCATGCCATTCGGTTTGACTAATGCTCCTGCTGTTTTCATGGACTTAATGAATAGGGTCTGCAAACCTTATTTGGATCAGTTCGTCATTGTTTTTATTGACGACATCTTGATTTATTCTAAGATGCGAGCTGATCACGAGCAACATCTTCGTCTTACTTTGGAACTCCTAAAGAAAGAGCAACTTTTCGCCAAATTCTCCAAGTGTGAATTCTGGCTTAAAGAAGTTCAATTTTTAGGACATATTGTCAACGAACAAGGCATTCATGTAGATCCCTCCAAGATCAGTGCGATTAAGGATTGGGATACGCCTACTACTCCTACTGAAGTTCGTTCTTTTCTTGGTCTAGCGGGTTATTACCGCCGCTTCATTGAGAACTTCTCAAAGATTGCAGTTCCTCTAACAGCTCTAACTCAGAAGAACAAACCCTTTGATTGGGGATTCAAGCAAGAGGAAGCGTTTCTGACTTTGAAGCAAAAGCTTTGCGACGCGCCTGTTCTGACTTTGCCTGAGGGCAATGATGATTTCGTCGTTTACTGCGATGCATCTAAATTGGGTCTTGGCTATGTTCTGATGCAAAGGAGCAAAGTCATAGCATATGCATCGAGGCAGTTGAAGATACATGAGAAGAACTACACCACTCATGATCTTGAGTTGGGTGCAGTTGTTTTCGCTCTAAAGATCTGGAGACACTATTTGTATGGTACAAAATGTCTGGTTTTCACGGACCACAAAAGTCTTCAGCATATCTTCAATCAGAAAGAACTCAACATGAGGCAACGACGTTGGGTCGAGCTTTTAAACGACTATGACTGTGAAATTCGCTACCATCCTGGTAAGGCGAATGTCGTAGCCGATGCATTGAGTCGAAAGGAACTTACTAAGCTTCATTGTGTACATGTTCAATCTGTTATTCAAGCACGATCCGATATCCAAGCCCGCATTTCTCAGGCTCAACAATCTTGTGTTTCACAAGGTTTGATGGATAAGGAATTTCCCTATCACATAACACCTGCTCTGGAACTGAAGGACAATGGATCTTATTACTTCATGGACCGTTTTTGGGTCCCAAGCCAAGATGATCTTCGTGCCTTGCTTATGGATGAAGCCCATAAGTCTCGTTATTCTATTCATCCGGGCTCAGATAAAATGTATAAGGATCTTCGTATTCACTATTGGTGGCCTGGTATGAAGAAAGACATTGCCTTATATGTATCAAAATGCCTTACTTGTCTTAAGGTTAAGGCTGAACATCAACGTCCTTCCGGTTTATTGGTGCAACCAGAGATCCCAGTATGGAAATGGGAAAACATTACTATGGATCTTGTTACCAAACTTCCACGCACAAAGAAAGGTCATGATGCCATCTGGGTAGTTGTTGACCGGCTTACTAAGTCAGCGCATTTCTTGCCAATCCGTGAGGATTTTCCTGCTGACAAACTTGCTAAAATCTATGTGGATGAAATTGTAGCTCAACATGGTGTTACTTTGAACATCATTTCTGACAGAGATGCTCGTTTCACTTCTCATTTTTGGAGAACCATGCAATCTGCTATGGGGACCCAACTTAATCTGAGCACAGCTTATCATCCGCAAACGGATGGTCAATCTGAAAGAACAATCCAGACTCTGGAGGATATGCTTAGAGCTTGTGTGATCGACTTTGGTGATAGTTGGGGTTCACATCTTCCGTTAATTGAATTCTCCTACAACAACAGTTATCACACCAGCATCAAAATGGCTCCTTTCGAAGCTCTCTATGGTCGAAAATGTCGTTCACCAGTCTGCTGGAATGAGATCGGCGAGGCTCAGCTTACTGGACCTGTCCTCATTTTAGAGACAACAGATAAGGTTAAGAAAGTTCGTGATAACCTTCAGACAGCGAGAAGCCGTCAAAAGAGTTACGCTGTCACACCCCGACCACGTAGAACAACCAGACGTGGCGGAAACGTCGGGGAGTGTTGTAACAGAATCATTGTTTCGTAACCATGGAATAAATAAATTCTGTTTTATTGAATAAATGAACTCATGTTTTAATACAATCAAATAAGTACAACTATGATCTTCCAAGTTTTAAAGTTGCTAAGGCACGAGTCCATCCTAAATGTAGCATGTATCAACAATCATTGCAAAGCAGTACCTGAAACATGTGTAAAAATAGGTACGTCAGCATAAAAATGCCTGTGAGATACTTAGGTTTTGTGAATATAGGATTCATGACTTATAAGTTTAGAAAATGTTGTTTAACAAAAGTCAGTCATGATCCTTGTAAAATGTTTTGTTTTATAAATCATTCGAAAAGTGATGATAAAGTAGATGATACGTAAAAGAGTAATGTAAGGTTAAATGAATAACCAAGTAAAAATGAGTTTGTATAAGATAAGTTATTTGTAAAACAATGTCTTGTGAAAAGTATGTTATTTGTATAAAATGTTATTTGTCTTAAACTGAAATGATTCAAACAACGCTACGATATGTAATACCATACAACCACTTATATATAGGAAGTACCAGCGGCGTATCCACCATGCTTGTATCATATTACACACGCCTCGTTACTTAAGTCACTTAAACCAACCAACAATGTATAATGTCTATGTTTAAACCAATAGTCAAATGTTTTTGTATAACCCAAGTTAAATGTAAACCATGTAATGTGTAAGAAAAAGTTATGTATGGTAAGTAAAATGAGACTCTTAAACCATAAGCAAAAATGTACAAAACAAAGTGTTTGAATAAATCAGAAGTTATGCTTTGTAAAATAATGTAAGGTTAAACGAATAACCTTATAGTAGCATATTAAAAGTATACTTTGGATTTGTAAGTAACATATTAAACTATGTTTTGGTTTCATAAATAACATATCAAAATATGCTTTGGATGTGATAAATAACATATTAAACTATGTTTTGGTTTTGTAAATAACATATCAAAATATGCTTTGGATGTGATAAATAAAATATATGTTGGTTTTGTACAATACCACACATGGGAGTATATCAAACTATACTTTAAAAGTGTGATTTAAGAATTCATTCAGACCTAGTGCATCAAAATACACCTTTGAGACTATAGGGATACCACAAAGGCAATCCCTATTTGGATGGAGAAACAAATTGGTTTCAGACATTCCATGACAACAGGAATGGGGTGTCTAATCCTATAGCGCTATATCATACTAACAACCGGTCTGGTGAACAAAATAAGTATTAATTCAACAATTTATGTTATAGTCTTTGAAAAATCAGTGTTTAAACCATAGATAGTCATTCAGTTTGTCAACAGATAAGTACTAACATGTATAATCAATTATACTTTGAAATCATGAAAATAACAGATAGGTACACATGCTTCACCCTAAAACAGTTTGAAAACGGTAAAAGAGGGGACTATGTACTCACTTGAGATTGCTCAGAAGTCCTAAGATAACCACCAAGCAATGCTAGAGATCACGGAATCAAACGGCACCTAATATAGGTAACTATGTTAATAAATCGGACCTAAATCGGAGGATCGGATAGAATGAGGGCTCGTAAACCAAATGAGTATGGAGACTCGTGTCATATGGTTTAACAAAGCCTACATACTAAATGAAACCCAACCTAAGTGCTTTCGACCCATCGCGACTCATTAAGGTAGCTTATGTTACGTTAACGTGTCGTGCGCGCAAAAGCACACTCGAGACGTCTAACTAGCCCTATGACAAGTGTTATATGCCTAAACATGTTACATAATTAGTTATGTGACAAAAGTTTAGGTTACATATGCTTAATTACCAATTATACATGAAAATGGTATTCTGGTAATTTACCTAAGGCATATAAACTACCTATCATACAACTACTCAAACGATGTGACCATAGGGTATAACCTCGGAAGGTTATTCCCTATATGCTATGGTCACCTAATGTATTTGGTCGGATCCTAATGATCGACCAAATGGGTCGGGTTCGAAGGTATAAGCGATTTATCAGATCGCTTACCCTTACGACCCTAGACAACGTGGAAATCAGTAGGCATAGTCACAAGGGACTATAACCATCGTGATTACAATCACGTTGCGAAGTTCAAACGAACTTCGCATTGACCATAAACTGGTCAACGCAGAAAGTCAAACAAAGTTTGACTCTCGGACTCGAAAAGCAATAAAAGAACGAAGGAATACTTACGAAGGGTCCCCGAATGCTAATCTCGATCCAAGTAGCTCAGGTATGAAACAAAGGTTTCAACTTAGAGCTTCTCAAATCAGGATTCTTGTGGGTTTTACAAGTGATGGGGGTGGGTATTTGTGACAACCGGTGATTTACGGCTCTTAATTACGTAATTAACAGGCGATTAACGCGACAATAAATTGTGTTTACAGCACGGATTAACTTAATTAGGCCTTTGGAGTGCCTGGGAACGTTTATCCGACTTTACAGTGCGCGAACGGTGGTTTACAGAGAAACCTGGGAAACGTTAAACGGCAACGGAGTGAAACCTAACAGGATACTGACAACGCCGACAAATGTTAAATTTTTACGATATGTTTTAGCTTCGTAATTTAAATTTTTGTGACTACAGACGAACCCGGATTGAAAAACGGATTAAAGACGGCAACGATACAATTTTTCGTGATTATTACCGTGATCAACGAACGGGCGTGCAAACAACGACTACCAACCGTATTTTTATGTATTTTAATACGAAAATTTTATCTTTTGATTATAAACGAAGTTCGGGTTTTGACAACGGGTCTCGTAGGATCTACGGGCCACTTACTCACGAGATGGACTTGTGGGCCCTGGGCCCAAGCCCAAAACCCACAAGCCTAAACTTGCACATGATATACAAGATCACTACAAAATATTATGTAATCTCTACAAGATTTACAAATCTTGCAAAATCTATAGTAATCTATATGAAATCTATCCAAAATCTTTATTAGATACTCAAGATCTCTAAAGATCTCAAAACTTCCCTATAAAACACCCTTCAGTTCTTGCACCTTATTCAAACCCAACACTCACACATACAAAAACACAGGGAATTTACTCTCTTCCCTTAAATACACACACAAATAAAAATGCAGACTTCATCTTCTCTATGTGAGAAACCCTAATACCCCAATGGTTCTTCTCTCACATCCTACTCTCACTCTCTTGATCTCTTAATCAGACACACACACATTACACTTATGCTCTCTCTCTCTCCGATAGATGTGACCGGACTCCGGCCGGCGAGACCGGCGGAGCCGGTGGTGGTTCACGGCAATGCCGCCGCTTCGGCGACGGTGGAGGTGGTTTTCCGGCGCTGATCGACCCCCGAAAAACACCCACCCTGTTTTACCCCCCATCTTTCAAACAACAAAACACCACCACCACCGTCCGGTGGTGGTGCGGCGGCTGCCAAACAGGAGAAAGAGAGAGAGAGCGAACAGAGAGAGAGAGATGGTGACGGCGGCACCTGTGACGATGGTGGTGGAGTATTTTGACGGCTACCGGAATTACAGGCGGAGTCGGCAACTGCCGGCCTGTTTCTCTGAGGAATGCACAGCGCCCCCCCCCCCCCCCCCCCCCCTCACGTTTTTTTTCGATGATGATGGCGGTTTTGTTTTGTCCGACGAGTTGCTTCGGTAAGAGCTCTTTCACCACTGTTTCCTTTCATTCAGACCAATGTAAGATGTTGATTTTGATGTTCGGTTCAGTCCATGAAAGTTGCGGGTCAGATTCGAGTTCAGGTCTCGGGTTGAGGCTCAGTTTTGGTTCAAGTGGTGGTTTGGGTTTTTCAAGTTCGGCTTCGGGTCAACATTAATCGACAGAAGAATTGGGTTCGGTTCAAGCTTGGCTCGGTCAGTTTAGACAAGCTTAGTTTCGGGTCAGATCTGGTTACCAGCTCCGGTTCGGCTTCGTTTCGCGGTCAGACGGCTCGGTTCGGTTTGACTCGGTCAAACCCGAGTCAACTCGGTCAAACTCAGTCAACTCAGCGAGTTGACTCGGTCAGCTCGGCTTTCGACACAAGAAGATGGTAAAGATTTTACGGCACAATACATTTCATTATTCTTATAATTTTATATATTTCGTGAACGAGCTCGACCGATACTTTTAGCGACTATTTACAATTTAATTTGGCATATTTGATGAAAAGCTATATATATTGCGTGAATTGATTGAATTTTGATAAAAATAGCGACAACTTGTGTTGTCGGGGCGTCCAAAAACAGAGGAAACTCTGCCCGTTTTTCGAGAAATCCGTAAAATAAAGCGAGTTTTATTATAAAACAAAACGTGCTTTTGATATAAAGCGACTTTTGCAACACAAGATACAAATATAAAGCTTCGTTCGACAACAACTTACAACTTTCGATATCAAGGGTTCGGAAATTATTTACAACAAATAAATATAATTATTATATTTATTATAAACTTCGGAATTTCGACAACTCCTTTATAAAGTCAATATAATTATTTATATTGTTTCAAACGCCGAACACACATTCGTTTATAAAAATAAATATAGTTATATATTTATTTTCAAACACGACAATCCGACGATTCTTTCTTGAATATGACTTTTTATATTCACGTCAAATGCCTAAATGGCATAGACATACACTTTGATAGATACCATACGAGACGTATATATGATACGAATTGGTTATACGTTATTTTCATACAAACTTTTGTACATACACGTACGATTTCTCGCGACAACTAACGCGATTATATCAATATATTTATGTACTTTTATATAAATATTCATATATTTTAAACCTCACGAGAACTAAGTCTTTTCGAGACTTCTTATATACCGACGAATAAACGAATTACGCAAGCATAACTTCTTCGCTTCTTTCAAGTTAACAACTTATTGTCGAATCGTTCGGCTAACGATTCGGTAGAGCTCGGTGACACGTAGACTAGTTACCGCTTTTATTTAGAAACTTATTAGATATTCCGTGTTAGGAATATTGTAGAATGCACGCTAGCGAGTCTCATTTTGGAAACAACATCACGGAGTCGTAATTAGCTAGCTTTGCACATGGAAATTCTGGTGAGTTCATAACCCCACTTTTTACGGCTTTACATTTTTATAAATGTTTTCGGGGTGGAAAGACATGCACGTTTTGCAAAAACATACAAAGTTTAGAACAAACGCAAAACTCGTATTTCTAAATCATATTACGAAGGGATTTTGAGGAACACAAATGAATTACGAAAGGTTTATACTACACATACCGGTTTTTACAAAAACAAATGCTTATTTTCGAAATGTGAATGATATTCGGCCAGGGTGACCAGGAATTTGGTCAGGGTGCCCAGGGATTCGGTCAGGGTGACCAGGGATTTATTTTATACATGGTATGGTTAGCGTAAGGAGGGTTACTACTTAGATCATGTGAGTGGGTAGGCGGGAACTGGAGGCCATTAATCCTCATTGTAGGACCGAGGGACGTAAGCGGTAGATCTATCTGGGTGTAGCGAGCCCAACTCCAGGTCCAACAGTACGGGCCTCGGGGTGACTTTGTGCCCAACGCAAAATCTGCTAGGTTTGAGTCTTCCTACTTGCACTTCACACATATCAATGGCCTTGCAAACCATTGGTGATCTCTTTTTCCTTATCTGCTACATACCAGGGATTTTATACTTACGGAAACTTCTTGTTCATACAAATTAACTACCATGTTTTATACAAATTCAAAGCATTATGCGGGTATGGAGTCAAAGTCAGGGTGGGCATTGAAGGTTATGCGAACATTACAAATACAAGGCTTTACAAATACATGGTTTTATGAACATAACGTGTTACAAACACAACGTTTCCATATAACTTGGCAATAAAATGATTTTTAAATTCATTTTCTCAATACTATTTCAAAAACCGGTTATTCCAAAGACTTATTTCAAATCTTTCACAATACCAAAGATTTATTTCAAACCTTTCACAACTCAAAAGATTTATCTCAAATCTTTTACAAACAAACTATGAACTCGCTCAACTTTATGTTGACTTTTTCGCATGTTTTTTCTCAGGTTACAGTTCTAAGCCAAGGCACGGTTGGAATAGGAGAACCATGTGGAGTCGAGTACGTAGTGGACGTTCAATTTCTAGAAAGTCTTAGCTTATTTGCTTCCGCTGTGCAATGAAGATACCAGTCCAGTCACGCCAGCTCTGATAATTTCGGGGTGTGACAGTATTTATAGTGTTTCTCGAACCGTTAGGATCGTGTATCGGGAAACGTGCTTCAATCTTGGCCATACACTTGCACCCATGGTATTGTAATACCATGTGCACATCCAAAACCAGCCCCTAGTATCAGAATTACCATGTGCAATTGGGTTTTGTGGGTATTGCAGCTGTTAACAGCCTGTTAAAACATCGAATCTGGTCTGATAGGCTGACGCGGCCCGCGTCAGGATACACAAAAACTCAGGCGGGCCGCATGGCCTTGTCTGATCAGAAATAAGTTTCAGAAATGACAGTTTTAGTCCCTGTTGTGTTTTAAAGCCATTTACGACACGTTTAAGGCCCGTTAAGGCCCTAAAATGATGCCTAAACATTGTGGACATGAAACATGCTCAAAAATATGTTGGATGTTGGTTCGTTTGGTCGTACGAACGCGATGTTCGCTTAATTACGACGGAATGCGCACAAGCGCGAAAAACGATCCAAAATGCGTGACGAATGGATTCTTCTTATGCCAAACACTAAAATAAAATATTTTAGTGCTTACATAAATTTTTTGGATGTCCGGATGTATTCAGAACGTAAGTTATGCGCGAAAATGCAAACTTGTGCACTTTTTGACGCTTTTAGTCCCTGAATAACCCAAAAGTTTATTTTAGCACACCGAACCCCTCAAAGCCTATTTCTAAGCTATGTGAAGGATATTTATGGTATGTTTAAATTATGGTCATGTTCCGGAATGTTTGTTACAGTTCAAATTGGTATACTTTCGCAGTTTGTCAAGTTTAGTCCCTGTAAGCGAATTAACTTGTTTTTGCCATACCAAAGCCTTCAAAACTTATTTCTAAGTTATGTAAAGGTTATTTAAGGTATGTTAAGCCTATTTCACTATTCTGGAGTGTTCGTTGGATTAAACTGGTTATATTTACGCATCAGAGCGCGTATAACCCTCCAGAAAGCGATTTAAAGCTTAAAATCGAACAAGAGTTGACATGTGCAAACGATACACATATTTTTACAAATCCCAAGTATGAAATACAATATTTCATTGGTTTGGCATTTGTTTGATGGTTGAAGTGACACAGGTGTCACAGTCTCCCCTACTTTAGGAAATTTTGTCCCGAAATTTAATTATAGAGGAAACTTGTGAAGACAGCTGTGATGGTTTCGCCTACTAATAGATCCATTAAACCCTTAAGTAAAACTCTGGGCCATGTTAGGACTCTTAGCGAATTTGTTAACCCTCAAAGTGAATTCCTTGTAGTAGTAAAACATGGAATTTTTGAACTACGGACCGAAGAACGTTTCTTATGAAGACTTATCATAGGAAACTTGTGTGTGCTTGAAGTCATAATTCGGGAGTGTAAGATAAAATGACATCGGTCAAGGTCCAAGACTTCTCCCGTATCATTATTCTTGTCACTATAGGTCTTAACACATGACAAAACTTCTTGTGGTTTCTGTGCACTGAATTCCATAATTATGTAGGCCTCCATAATTACGTAATTCCTTGCACAGTCCGCACAGTTCATTTCAGAATGCGTAGAGGAAAAATCAATTGAATAAACATGAAGCGACTCGACTAGACCACCAAAGGGTCCTTTCAATTAGATTAACGAACGATCTTTTTAACTAGATCAGCACATGATCTTCTTAACTAGACCGTCGTACGATCTCCTTAAATAGACCACTTAAGGGATCTTTTTAATTATATCATCACATGATATTTCTAATCAGATTTTCAAATTAATCTGTTTAACTAGACCACCCAAGGGGTCCAATTATAGAATAGTACTTTAAAACCCAAGGGACTTGACCACAACATAGAAGTCCATTAAGGATTTAAGATAGTAACTTTGGATATCCTACTATGAATCTCTCGTATGAGATATGGAAGATTCTATGAGGATTTGGATGGACCACATACAACCACAAAACATGTAAGAAAACACATAAGCACAAAATTAGTTAACTTAATTCTTTAATTTGTTGTCTTTGAGCATGGATAATTAAAGCACATCAGGAATCCAATCCATGGATTTCATTTGGCACTTTAAGCATTTTCAAGGATCCATCTATAAAGATAGAAGGATTTTCAATAAGAGTTTGGCTTTGTTTCTTAAAAGAAACGAATGTTTAAGGTTCTTAGGGAGATCACGAGTGATCATAAAATGACAGAACCATACGAGTAGTTTGTATTTGGGTTGACATCATAAGGTTGCATCAAGCATTCACACAAACGCATAAATTTTGCAAAAAATAAAAACAACAAATCTTTATTTATGTAACAACCGAATTGTCTTGAAGTGTCAAAAGATAATAACCAAGGAAATACAAAACACTAATTGTTCACTGCTGCATCATTGTTCATGTTTGCCTCATTGATGTTAAACACTCGTCCACGCCCTGGAGGTATGTTAACAAGTCTTGGGCAATTGTTCCTGTAGTGGGTAAGATCACCACAGTTATAACATGACCCCGGAGGAAACCGTGCTTGAACAACAGCAGGGTTTGCAGCAGCTTGATTTGCATAACGACAAACATTGATCAAATGTCCCAACCGCCCACAGTGGGTACATTTGTGACACTGCTCTTGCTCTAGATGATGACAGTTGCACTTGTTGCACAAAGGTGCAGTACCAACATAGTTTTGCCTTTTGCGAGGTTGTGCTGGCTGGTTTGGTGCAACCTGTTTGTCTTGAGCAGTTACAGCTTAGTTTTGAGACTCTTTGCGCTTCTTCTTCTTGGATACCTCATCCTGTTTTTCCTTTGGCTCCGCTTGAGCAGTCTTGTCAGATGGTCTTGGGTTGCCCTTCCGAAACAGCTTATGCTTCCTGATATGGGATTCAGTCAGAGTGGCAGACAATTCAATGGCTTGTCTGACAGTAGTAGGGTTGCTGCCAGTAACGATATCCTGAATTACGTCAGGAAGACCATCAATGTATTTCTCAATCACCTTATCCAGAGGCGTAACCATAGTAGGGCATAACAAGCTCAATTCCTCATAGCGGTCAGTATAGGCTCGATGTTCCCCACTGTCTTGCTTCAAATCATCAAATTCCCTTTGTAAAGCTCTCAATTCATGACGAGGACAAAACTCCTTCATCATAAGAGCCCTAAGTTCAGCCCAAGTCTGTGCTAATGCAATCTCAGCACCGCGGTCTCTCATCACCCCGTTCCACCACGTAAGAGCCCTCTTCTGAAACACACTCGAAGAAAACTCGACCTTGCGATTTTCAGGACACTGAACGTGATGAAAAGTATTCTCAATGCTCTCAAACCATTGAAGAAGCCCAGTTGCTCCCTCAGAACCACTAAACTTGAGCGGTTTAGCCGAGTTAAAATTCTTGAAATTGCATGGGGCATTGTTGTTGTTGATGGCTTGCATCATTTGAGCATAAAGATTTGGGAAGGCAGCAGCCATTTGTTGCGCGATGATTTCCGCCAGTTCGGCATTCGCCATCTGATTGTCGCGTCGAGGAGGCATTCTAAAAGAGGAAACATGAAAGGAAATGAGTGAGAGAATTAGACGAAAAGAATGAGATGAAACAAATCTGATGAAAGCAAGGATAGTGGTCATTTGTTTGTTACTACAAAGCAACAAACGACCCTGGTGATTAATCAAAGTAAATAGGTCAAAAATAATGTATCGCGAAGACATGCTCGCCTATAAGTGGACACTCACCCCAAGAGTTCCCAGGTAAGAGTGACTGGTCCAATTATGTGGATTTGTACGAACACTCTAGCCTTAGACAGAAAACTCAGGGTACAGGCACCCACCCTTCCAGTTTGCACGTGTTCACATTATTTAGACCAACTTTGACGGGATTTGAAAACTTAGAGGGTTCAAAACCATATAATAAATCATCCTAGAACAGATGATTAGTTTTCAAAGCGGGATAGAAATTTATGTTCTTATTATGGTTGTCACCTAAGAATAAGTGACGGTATTGTTTTAAAACTAAACACAAGAAAACTTGTGTTAGGGTCCTAAGAAGGTTATAGTCTAGGTCAAAGCATTACTAATAACCTAATTCTCTATAACCATTGGCTCTGATACCAACTTTTCTGTCACACCCCGACCACGTAGAACAACCAGACGTGGCGGAAACGTCGGGGAGTGTTGTAACAGAATCATTGTTTCGTAACCATGGAATAAATAAATTCTGTTTTATTGAATAAATGAACTCATGTTTTAATACAATCAAATAAGTACAACTATGATCTTCCAAATTTTAAAGTTGCTAAGGCACGAGTCCATCCTAAATGTAGCATGTATCAACAATCATTGCAAAGCAGTACCTGAAACATGTGTAAAAATAGGTACGTCAGCATAAAAATGCATGTGAGATACATAGGTTTTGTGAATATAGGATTCATGACTTATAAGTTTAGAAAATGTTGTTTAACAAAAGTCAGTCATGATCCTTGTAAAATGTTTTGTTTTATAAATCATTCGAAAAGTGATGATAAAGTAGATGATACGTAAAAGAGTAATGTAAGGTTAAATGAATAACCAAGTAAAAATGAGTTTGTATAAGATAAGTTGTTTGTAAAACAATGTCTTGTGAAAAGTATGTTATTTGTATAAAATGTTATTTGTCTTAAACTGAAATGATTCAAACAACGCTACGATATGTAATACCATACAACCACTTATATATAGGAAGTACCAGCGGCGTATCCACCATGCTTGTATCATATTACACACGCCTCGTTACTTAAGTCACTTAAACCAACCAACAATGTATAATGTCTATGTTTAAACCAATAGTCAAATGTTTTTGTATAACCCAAGTTAAATGTAAACCATGTAATGTGTAAGAAAAAGTTATGTATGGTAAGTAAAATGAGACTCTTAAACCATAAGCAAAAATGTACAAAACAAAGTGTTTGAATAAATCAGAAGTTATGCTTTGTAAAATAATGTAAGGTTAAACGAATAACCTTATAGTAGCATATTAAAAGTATACTTTGGATTTGTAAGTAACATATTAAACTATGTTTTGGTTTCATAAATAACATATCAAAATATGCTTTGGATGTGATAAATAACATATTAAACTATGTTTTGGTTTTGTAAATAACATATCAAAATATGCTTTGGATGTGATAAATAAAATATATGTTGGTTTTGTACAATACCACACATGGGAGTATATCAAACTATACTTTAAAAGTGTGATTTAAGAATTCACTCAGACCTAGTGCATCAAAATACACCTTTGAGACTATAGGGATACCACAAAGTCAATCCCTATTTGGATGGAGAAACAAATTGGTTTCAGACATTCCATGACAACAGGAATGGGGTGTCTAATCCTATAGCGCTATATCATACTAACAACCGGTCTGGTGAACAAAATAAGTACAATTCAACAATTTATGTTATAGTCTTTGAAAAATCAGTGTTTAAACCATAGATGGTCATTCAGTTTGTCAACAGATAAGTACTAACATGTATAATCAATTATACTTTGAAATCATGAAAAT